>CM030365.1:177164057-178465825 GCA_017893485.1 Hemerocallis citrina | reverse complement strand
TTCTCACGACGCAACAGGATCTAAGGGTGGTATCCTATTTGGATTTAAAGAGTCTATTTTCTCTTTGATTTCGATTCAACGGCTCAATTTCTTTCTAATTGTTCACCTCCTCTGGCTGCCTCTTAACACCAATATCACAGTTATTTCGGTCTATGGTCCTTCCTACTCCGCAGGCAGGCCATTGTTTTGGTCGAATTCCTTTCTCTCCGCTCTGTTGCTAATGACCTGTGTATTTTTTGTGGCGACTTTAATGCTACAAGATTTGCCTCCGACCGATCCACCCCCTCTTCGCTAGGAAATCAGTGGTTCAACGACTGCATCCGCTCTTTACAGTTAACTGACATCCCGTTGTCAGGTATATCTTTTACTTGGTCGAACCTTCGACAACATCCGTCGCTTGCCAAGCTCGATCGATTCTTAGTATCCTTTAAATGGATCGACCGGTTTCATAATTCTTTTGCTCTTGCTCTTCCTAACCCGTCATCAGACCACGTTCCTATCGCATTTCACTCTGATTTTAATTTCCCGCGCCACCGTTTCAGGTTTGAGAAATTCTGGTTGGAAGATCAGGTTTTTGTCAATCTCGTAACCGAATGCCTGTCGGTTATGCTGGAATCTTCCGGAATTGGGTTCCATTCTCTCAAACTGCACAGCGATTAAATTCGGGATGCAACATCTGGCGCAAGGAAAGGCAGTTTTTAATACCAATTGCTGAAAAAATTAGCCTCTCTCCCACCATTCGCCTTCGCACGCTTTGACAAATGGAGGAGAAAACGGTCCGATCTCTAATGACCTTACAATGAACGACGGTACTTTGCAACCAAGATTTCTCGGAGATTCACCGTGCCAAGACCACTACTGAACTGGGCTCCAAACAGAGCCAAATTTTGGCAGGCTCAAAGAAGGAGACTGCCAATACCGCTTTTTATTCAAACTTTCGCCTCCCCCAGACAGCAGGTGTAACCTCAATCTCTACGATCGTCCGAGATGGTGATGGAAGTGTCTTCCACCCAGGACAATCACCCAATCTTTCCTCTGTTCTACAAAAACTCTCCTTGATCCTCCCAAACTCGAGTTTTGAACCTAGATTGGAATCAGCTGTATGGAGCTAATTCTATTGATCTATCTGTTCTGGAGGATCCGTTCTCTTTGGACGAGATCAAGTCCGCAGTTTTCACATTAAAAAAGCAATGCGGCTCCGGGCCCCGGACGGTTTCCCCGCTTTTTTCTTTCAAAAGTTCTGGAATTGGTTGAAGGACGACCTCGTCCGAATGTTCGCCGATCTTTCATAGCGGCGCATTCTTTTTCGATCGCATCAATTACGCGCACAATCGTTCTCATTCCGAAAATTATTGGCGCGAACTCCGTTGCGAACTTCAGGCCGATTAGTCTTATCAATACCACGTTCAAAATCATTATGAAAGTTCTCTCTGCTAGACTTAGAGAGGTTATCTCTCCTCTCATCGATCCGGCTCATTCGGGTTTCATCAAGGATCGTTTTTATCCCTTGATAGTGTGGCTTCAGCCCAAGAGATTATATCATATTGTCACCACTCCAAATCTGAGGGTATTCTTCTCAAACTAGATTTTCAGAAAGCTTACGATAGCGTTAGTTGGGACTTCCTTTTCGATATCCTTATTCATAGGGGCTTTGGCCCCAAATGAATCGCTTGGATTAAATCCAGCCTATTTGCGGGTACTTCTTCTATTATCGTGAACGGCACAGAGGGTCGCAAATTCAAAATTAAATGCGGCCTCAGGCAGGGGGAACCCTCTGTCGTCCCTTCTCTTCTCTTTGGTTGCTGACGTTTTCAGCAAGCTCCTACGCAATGCTAGGGAAGCTCAAGTCATTGAAGGTCTGGGCGATTATCGTCATTTTAATGGTGTTCTTAACCTTCAGTACGCCGACGACACCATTATCTTCGCTAAGCCTAATCCCCATACCCTCAGGAATCTCAAACTCCTGCTCTATTGTTTCGAACTGGCCTCTGGTCTCTCTATCAATTTCAATAAATCGTCGGTCATTTGGCTGGGGTGGGTCACCTAACAGGCAGGATGAAATTTCCGAATTTTTTAACTGCCCGGTTGCCTCCTTTCCTATATCTTACTTAGGTATCCCCTTGAGATGGGGGAAACTTCATAGATCGGATTGGGCACCCATGATTGATAAAGTGGAGTCCAGGCTCTCGATTTGGTCGGGGAGATTGCTTTCCCGAGGCGGGAGGCTAATTTTGCTTAATTCTGTTCTTTCCTCGATTCCTCTCTATATGATGGCCTTCTATTTCCTTCCTTCTTGGGTCATCAAAAGAATTGATCAGATCAGAAGTAATTTCCTCTGGTCCGGATCAGCCCTTTACAAACCCGGATCACACTTGTGTAATTGGAAGGTCATTTGCTCGTCCAAAGTCACCGGTGGTCTAGGGGTGTTAGACCTAAGGCACCATAATATGGCTCTACTGGGCAAATGGCTTTGGAGATTCCTCAAACATGAGGACCTCCCCTGGATCGATTGTATTAAAGCCAGATTCTATCCAGCCGATGATTGGTGGAGCTTTCCAGAGCACCCCCCATCGGCAAGCATCTCCGTTCTGGAAGGGAGTTTGGAAAGTTGCTGCTCCTTTCCTCGTCGGAATTACCCACGGCTGTGCCGACGGGTCTATGACCAGATTCTGGACTGATATCTGGATCGGTGATTCCTCTTTAGCGTCGGTTTTTCCGGATATCTATCGACTAGCGGTCAATCCTTTAGCTCTGGTATCTGAATACTACTCCTTTAACAGATCCCATCAGAGTTTGGTCGATCCCTCTTTCTAATAACCTCCCTAGCCATCTAGCTTCCAGCTTTGACAATCTTCTGGCCACTATCAGCAATGTGGTTTGGCACGATAAAGAGGATTTCTTCTGGCGTTGGAATTCGTCTAAGATGTTCTCTGTTGGTTCGTTTTATCATTTCCTTAATTTTAGAGGTTCGTTATCGCCATTCTATGACATAATTTGGAAGTCTTGTGCACCGTTAAAAGTAAAGATCCTGACATGGTTAGCTCTTAACAATAGATTGCTTACGGTTGATAATCTTAATAAGAGGAATCAGGCTTGGGGGCAAGTTTGCCCTGGCCACTATCAGCAATGTGGTTTGGCACGATAAAGAGGATTTTCTTCTGGCGTTGGAATTCGTCTAAGATGTTCTCTGTTGGTTCATTTTATCATTTCCTTAATTTTAGAGGTTCGTTATCGCCATTCTATGACATAATTTGGAAGTCTTGTGCACCGTTAAAAGTAAAGATCCTGACATGGTTAGCTCTTAATAATAGATTGCTTACGGTTGATAATCTTAATAAGAGGAATCAGGCTTGGGGGCAAGTTTGCCCCCTTTGCTCGTCTTCCGCTGAGAATGTCCATCACCTATTTGTAGAAATGCGATTTCTCCTGTTCTCTCTGGAAAATACCCGTTCTGGCCTGGGAGATGACTGACCTTCCGATCAATCTTGATGATTGCTGTTCTAAGCGCCCCTCCTTCCTTAGCGCTCCACAAATCGTGGTTCCTTTCTTTCCAGATTATCATCTGGATAATCTGGAAGGAAAGGAATAACAGATTATTCCGCCAACATCGTTCCTCCCCTCGACTGTTATCTGACGAATTTGTGGTATTATTCAAATTTTGGTCATCTTCGCTCAAAGAGAAATCTAGAGATGCCCTTAAGCTAGAGAGATTAGAAAATGCTTCGCGGTGTCTTATTAATTTAAATGCTATTTAATGTTCTTTGCTCCTCTTTGTTGGATCCATTCTTGATTGTTATTGAGTTCATGCTGTCTATTTAATCTATGCAGTTTAAGCTTTCTTCCCCTTTCGGACCTTCTGGTAGAGCATGTCTTTTTAACACAGTCCTCTTGTTTGATTGTGTTTGCAGGATCAAGGGTAGATCATTCTGCTCTTTTATCTCATTTTGGCAGTGTGGTAGTCTGCTTTTTGCTCATTCTCATCGCTGGTGCTGCCTGGCAGGGGATTTTTTTGGTTTCCTTTTTCTGTTTCCCGTTCACTTTACAGGCTTCAGCTATCGATGCTCTTTCAACTGGCATATCTCTGTTTTGTTCCAATCACTATTTTGATGGGCTGCCATCTTTGTTTGGTTCTCTGGCGATCAGTTCTTGCCTTACCATCAGGTCCGGTCTTGCTTAAGAGCAGACCCTTAATGTAGCTGTGTTGTGTTTCTTTTGTTTTGGGAGTATTTTGGATGGTTGTTTTCTTCGGTGGTTGTATGTATCTTATGACTGTGCTCTCTCTATGTTTATATTGGGCCTGTTCTGTTTGTGCTCGTTTTTGTCGGTTGGTTTTTTTCCTGCCTCTACATTTGTGTGTTCTTTTCGCCTGGACGTTTGTCTGGACGTACTCTTCGCTATTTATCTGTTGATAGAGAGGCTGTATCGGTGTTGGATTGTCTTCCATCCGGTGCATTCTTAGCTGTAGCTGCTGTAAGGTATTTTGTTTTCTGGTTGTGCTTCTTGCGCGCTGGCGTTCCGCTTGGTTTTCGGGATGCTGCTGGTTATAGAGTTCGATCTCGATGAGCGTTGGCAGCCGTCCCGTCTCGTCGCCATGCTGACCCGCTCATACTGGGTTTGGATTTTCGTCTTCAGCAGTATCCACCGGTTTCTCATCCCTTTCCTTGCTAGCATGCTATCATCGGCGTTTCGTCTTGGGTGCTCTCATCGATTGCATTGATTATTGTCTGTGGTTCTTATTTGTTCCTAATGTAGCTTATTTTTGTATATGATAGGATGTAGCGGGTAGTTTTGTTTTACACCTTGTAAGACCCTCTCATTGTAATCTCGTTTATATATATGCATGGCTGGAGTCGGTTGACTCTATCCGTTTCATCAAAAAAAAATAAGTTGTATTTGTGTATATCTTTTAGGGTTTACATGTGAGCTATATATATAACAATAGATGTGAACTCTAGGGTTATCATGAACTGAAGGGATAATTAGTGAGCCGTTATCATTGTGCAACTTAAAAAAGGGTGAGTGCCGAGTGCTTCAAAGGTGAGTGAGAGATAAAGAGATTGAGAGTTGTGATCTCTTTGTAATCTTTGAATTTATTGGGGATTAAGAAGTATTGGTTATCTCTACATATTATTGTGTTCTTGTGAGATATTGCGATTCTTTTGGTGGCTTGTTCTTAGTGCATCTAGTTTTTAGGCGTTTCTGTTTCTTATGATGTGTGTTCTGCTACCAGCACCACAAGTAGTCTCAAATTCTCTACAACTATCAAACTCTACTTCTATAGTAAATCCACAATGTTGGGAAACTAAAAGAGATGATGCTTTTTTATAAGATGTAAATGGTGACGTGCCATTAAAATCATTTTTTATAAGATGTAAATGGTAAACAAGCCGGTGCTTTACACATGATTATGCACTAATTATCATGAATTACAACTTAATTTGATCTCTTAATTCTACCTTTTTTTTTCAATTAATTATAACGGTTTTAATCTTTTATGTATGACATGGGATGATATTTATAAAATGATATATATGAATAGAAATTTTAAAAATCTAAATATAACTTTTTTTATATCTTAATGTAACTATTTTTTAAAAAACCTTAAATCGAAATATTTTTATCTCTTAATTATGTATGAACACTACATGAGAAGAGATTTTTTCAATGACATATAAAAAGAAAATTTAAAATATAACTATTTTTATCTCTTAATGTAACTACTTTTAAAAAAAAAACTTTAAATCTAACTATTTTTATTTCTTAATTATGTATGCACACTACATGAGGTGTGATATTTCTTAATGTCATATAGAAAGAAATTTTAAGAATATAAATCTAACTACTTTGTCATACGACTGGACATCGCTAGATGTTTTTTTCCGGGTGAAGTCTTTTTCCTACATGTTGTCTCTCGACTAAATTTTTTTTGCCATGTGTCCATCTCTTCGCTGAAAAACATCAAGCTCTATTGTCGTGCATTAGTAAAATAGTATTTTTTATAAAATATAAATGATGAAAGACTTGTGCTATACATAGGAATATATATGCACAAATCTCGTGCTACACATAT
Organism: Hemerocallis citrina; assembly: GCA_017893485.1. Lineage (NCBI taxonomy): Eukaryota > Viridiplantae > Streptophyta > Magnoliopsida > Asparagales > Asphodelaceae > Hemerocallis > Hemerocallis citrina. The sequence goes on along the minus strand of CM030365.1, from coordinate 178,459,755 downwards.
GATATTTATAAAATGACATATGAATAAAAATTCTAAATTCTCAATATGACTATTTTTATCTCTTAATGTCATTATTTTAAAAAAATTTAAATCTAAGTATTTTTATCTCTTAATTACGTAAACTAAATAAGATATGTACGACATGAGATGATAATTTTAAACTGAAAAATGAATAGAAAATTAAAAAATCTAAATGTAACGTGTTTTATCTCTTAATGTAATTATTCTTTAAACTTTAGATATAACTAAACTTTTTCTCTTAATCTATATAATAAAACACAAAGAAAAGCTATCACGTGGCTTGCATTCAATAGTAAGGAAATCAATGGTCTAGATCTAAGCTCCGAAAAGTTTTTTTCCCCAAAACTCAAATTCAAATTCCCCCCAAAACAACTCCTTTATTTATTTAATTCTCTCTCTCTCTCCCTCTTTTTTTTTCTCTCTCTCTCTCTCTTATTCAGATCAGTTTGCTCTCTCTATTCCTCCAAACCAGAGAGCTCTAATTTCTCTCTCTCTCCCCTAGGGTTTTTAAGCCGCTAACTCCAAATCTCTAAAACCATTTTCTTAAACCTCTGCTTCCATTCCATTGGCGAAGCCTCCATTGTCTTCTCAAGCGCGAATCTCAAAGCAAATCCAAATCAAAATCCAATGTCGAACCCTAATGAAGAGGTCGTCGCCGATATCTGATCTGCTGCTGATTTCGTATCGGCGACTCCCCTCTACCAAATCGAGCATGAATATCAAGCGACTCCATATTGGCGACTCTCCTCCATCAAATCGAGAGCCTTTACATGCGATACGGTGACTCTAATTTTATCTCATTAACCGAATTCTCATTCTAATTTTAAATTTTGTGTGTGCAGGGGATTACTCAGTTTTTTACTGACTCGAATTTTGTGTGTGCCTGGGATCTAAATTCAGAGAGGCATGATTGTATTATTTTTGGTTTAAAAAATTTAAATTTGGTGATTTATTTGATAAGTTTTTTTTAGTTTTGATTTAAGGTGTACGCAAGTGAGAGATGGATTATTTGGTGGCCTCAATTTGGGCTTCCAAACCATAGCAAGACAGATAAGCTGATCAGCAACCTAAAATAACTTGGCAAATATGCAACATTAATTTCTTTACTACAAGAGAATATACTATCATGAAGTATTTCCTTCACTGGTTATTAGAAATCATGGATAACATAATATATAAGAAATTTTAGTGTATGTTTGGATATATAGGATTGGGATGATTGGAGTTTACCAGTGACCGGTGCAAACTCTCCACTCAAGAATGACATCTAAAGTAAATTTGTTATTGATCCATTTTGATTTTTTTTTTTATAAAGGTGCAATGGGGAGACAAAGTGGAGATAAAAGAAATGATTAGCTTGGATTAGAGTTTTGAGAAATTCATGTATTACATTTTGGTTGAAATAATAATAAGAGGTATTTCAATTGCAAACTGAGTCTCAGACAAACAAATATTTTGATTATTGGTATTGTAGATACCATCACACATGCACTTGGGTTACCATTGTATTTAGACATGCTCATAGTGATTATGGGATTAAAGTAAGCTTTATAAAACCTATATAATCATGTCCTTGCATAACTATTACAAGCATCTAAAAGTGATGTTGAAGTTAAAAAATACTCTATGCAGTGTTTCTAATAAACTATATGCATTCATGGTAAGTTCAAGCTAATAATCAAGAAGGTGATTGTTGAGCTTAAAGGTACATATGCTGCTTCCTCATATAATATGTTTCCTGATTCAATTAATTTGCTGGACCTCTAAAACTATTTTATATAATCAAACCAAGTGCATTGTTCCAAAGACGTGTCGTAGGCACGTATCAACGGGCAAACTAGTATATATACATACTACAAGAGATAAGATATTTTTAAATGTCATGTAAAAAGAAAATTCAAAAATATAAATCTAATTCCTCTTAATTTTACTATTTTAAATCTAATTATGCGCTTAATTGCACCTTGCCACATGTCATTCTTCGGGTGAAAGGTTTCTGCCATATGTCCGTTTCAAGATTAAAAAAATTTCCCATGTGTCATTTTTGACTTAAAAGAATCCATTATTAATAAGCAAATAAAATAAGATAAGACAATAGATTGCATACAATTTACGGGTGCTATGTGCAATATATTAGGGAATTTGCTGAGTTTTAGCGACAACCGATCTTGATAAAGAACAATGAAACAAGTTGATTTAAATCAATCACACAAAGCACATAAAGAATTTGTCCCGGTTCGAACAAACCTAATCCAAGGGAGAAAGAAGGGAAATATTATTCAACTTAAGAAGATTACAAGGAGTTAGTTACAAACTCACTCACAAAGAACCTAACTATCTCTCAAGCCTCACTTAGAAGATAATAGATGTTTACAATGGAGAACTCTCAATCTCTACTCTCAAATAAGTACTCTCTCTTGCCTCTCAAAGGATGTCTCTTGCCTCTCTAAGGAGGCTTACATAAACATACATAGAGATCTAGAGAAATCCTGGGTTATATTCTTGATACATAAGTCGTCTGATATATCATGTAGAAGAAGTCACATGATAGGAGCCGTACGATCTAATCTAGAGTTGAAGATAAGCTAAAAAGACCCCCAAGATCTGGGCCCAAAATAGTGTTGCGTACCTCATACGATCAACTGCCAAAACAGTGTTGCATGTCGCATACGGTTGAATCCCTTCAAACCAGACAGGGTGTCAGTCACCTTTGTACTGGTTGCTGCTCTGTTTTCTGACTTCACTCTCTTCGACGCTTCACCCTTCTCGCTTTGTCGTCTCTTCTTCCAATTGAACTACAAGTATTCAAGACATACACACCCAACAATTTCCACCTTGAATTGCATATGCGTGTTATCAATAATGTGTGATAAAACTCATCTAAACTCTTTTTATTCTCCACCGTCAAACGAACTCAGTTTTATGGTTTCTTCTACTAGTTGAATCAGTTTGCTACCTTTTCTCCAATCAGTATGCCCCTCAAAGGCACACCCTAGTAGGCGTTAACACGGAGGCACAACCCTCCGCAATAACTCCACCTACCCTGAGGCACTCCACCTCTCGATTGTATTCGAACGTTGTGATCCTGCTTCGATGTTTCTTGTGACGGCAAACTAGTAGACGCTTTATAGACAAAGGGCATAAGAACACTTGTACAAGATTTCTCGATCACACAAATCTTGTAGAGGTTGTGCAAAACACCCCTATTTCCCAACATCAACTTACAACGATCTTTCCAAACTTATAGAATTCCACATTGAGTTGTGTACCTGCAGTCTCGTGCTTCAAGAGTTCCTAAGAAGGGTAAATTGTGAGAAAAAAACCCTCAACTATGGGGTCAAAGCAGAAAACCTCATATTTTATCGCCCAGCGCTATAACCCCCCCCCCCCCCCCTCCCCAAATACGAATCGCAGTTAGCTCCTGTACGGAAACCCTAAAAATTTATGTGAAATGTCCAAATTATCCTTATATTAATACACCATTAAAAAAACCCAAAAATTTTAAATCTCTCTCTCTCCCAAATCCAAATCCAAATCCAAATCCAAATCACCACCAAACTCGACCTCCAACATCCCTCGGCCTCCTTATCACCACCACCGACAGACCTATCTCCATCCTCCAACCTCCTTATCTCCATCATCATCATCCCCGACCTCTACCATCATTATCATCACCAACTTCAGCCCCATCTCCATCATCATCATCCCCGACCTCCACCATTGTCATCACCATCATCATCCCCGACTTCAGCCACAGCTCCATTATCATCATCCCCGAACTCCAACCACTTCATCTCCACCAAAGAAGTTTCAATCAGAATTTTGGGTTCTTTCAATCAGAATTTTGGGGGATTTTAATTTTGAATTTTTGTTTAAAATGTGTTAATTGTTTTTTTTAATTGTTCTGGATGTTGGGCTATGCTGAATTGTTCTTTATCTTTGGGGATTTTGATTTTGAATTTTGGGAGAGAGATAGACAGTGAAGGTTGGGGATGATAAATGGAGATGATGGTGGAGGTCAGGGATGATGATGATGGAGATGAGGAGGTCGGGGAATGGATTTGGATTTTCATTTGGATTTGGATTTGGATTTAAATTTGAATTTGGATTTTGGATAGAGAGAGGAAGACAAATTTTGGGAGAGAGGCCATGAAATTTTTTGGTTTATTTTTTAAAAAAATTAATGGTGTATTAATATAAATATAATTTGGATATTTCACATAGTTTTTTAGGATTTCCGTACAGACGTTGACTGGGTTTAACACATTGGCTGATAGAATATGAGGTTTTCTGCTTTGACCCCATAGTTGATGGCTGGTTTTCGCAATTTACCCTCCTAAGAATATAAGATTCAATTTTAACAAAGGAATATGCATGATGTTCTCTAACGTGTACATGTTTCCATCTGGCGCTTCCAACTCGATTGTTCTCTCACCCACTACTCCACAAAACTCACCAACCACCGTTCTCACACAACGATCTCCTGTGAACTTGTAAGTAGCATACAACTCCATCTTGAAGCATATATGAGAAAAAAAACTCTCGAATCAAGATATCAGCCTGAATACACATCTATAGAACTTGAAACAATAGTATAATCTGAAGTATCACCTGACTCAGCGACACTAACAACAATAGATGTAACCCACCATTCCAGTTGTACGTATTTTATTACGTGAATTTTTGTACTTCAATTTTCAGATCAATTTTATAATTTTGTGATTTTTTCGACCAGAGTTTAAATGCAAATTCTAACCCCGATTATCCATAATCAATTTTCTCATCTTTCTTTTCGATTTCTTGTTGTTTTCAACCAATAACTCGTACTTTATTATTTCTCACATCTGCCTAACCCCTAAGTCCTAACCCATTCCCGCTAATCACCCACTCACAGCCAAACCTACCTAATTCTACACCTAACTTCTCTCTTTTTTCTCCTACTCTACTGCCTCCATCACCTCTACTACTGCCTAATCCTCTCTAATCCGTCAACCCCCTCTTCTGTCTTCTTTTACATTTTCAACTACACCACTGCCTCCATCCCTCTCTTTATATATATATTATATATATACACACCTCCTCCCTACACCCTAACCTAGACTCTTTATTATATTATATATATAATATATTCACACCGTGCAGCTCACATCCTCCCACTACCTATATTTTATACACATACATACACACTTGCATGCATATTGTCTATCTTTCTCTCTCCCTTATATATATATATATATATATATATATATATATATATATATATATATATATACACACACACACACACACACACACACACACACACACATGTAACAATCTCCAACTCACTGTCTCTACTCCTTCTTTTCTTCTTTTCATCTTTGCTTCTCCAAAACCCAAGCTCCTCTCGCCATACTCTTCCTCTGCCTTCTCCAACCCGAGCTCCACTTTGTCCTCCACCTTCGAGCCGACAACTCCGCTTCTACGGCCCCGTGAACCCGAAGAACAACCCGAACTCACTCCGTCTTCGCACGCTGCGCCATCTCCTCATTATTGTTGTCGCTCATCGTCGTTGCTCACCGTTGCTACCGTTGCTCACTCGCTGCTATCTTGCTTCCATTCTTACCGTTGTTATGCTGCCGTCTGTTGCCAACATCGCTTCTTCTTTTCGTGGTTAACACCACCATCATAATCGTCACATTATAAGGAAAGTATCTTGTACAATCGTTTTGTTCCCGTACAAGCATTTTCTTTGACTCATGGAAAGTAGTCTTGTTATTAGCATTTTTTATTATTAAATTTTGTTCTAGTCACTTGTTCCATGCTATATCGACTCAAGATTGAACCTTTAACACACTTCGAATCATGTTATCGAATATCAAATATTCAACTTTGTTATCTCTAAGTTTCTTGACCTTGCACTAAGAATTTGACCTAGTTTCCTTCATCAAAATTAAGAACTTTATACATGAAAATCGTAGCCCATCAAGTGTATAATCCAGAACATCTTACGGTTTCACAATCCGATTTATAGATTATGAGATATCATGATTTTAGTACTGTCATATTGTAAATTCCAGAACCTGCACAAAATCACTGCTCTGCCTCTTGTACTAAGAATTTCATGTTCCTGATATTGGATCGAAGAACTTTATACATGAAAATCATATTCCATCGAGTGTAGAATCTAGAACATCTTACGGTTTCTCAATCCGATTTATAGATTGTGAGATATCACGATTTTAGTACTGTTATGTTGTAAATTCCAGAACCTACACAAAACCACTGACCCATCTCTTGTACTGAGAATTAGATCATGTTCCCGATACTGGATCTAAGAATTTTATGCACAAAAATCGTAGCCCATCGAGTCTAGAATCCATAACATCTTACGGTTTCTCAATCCGATGTATAGATTGTCAGTTATTGATATTTTAGTACTGTGACTCCTGAATTTTCAGAATGTGCACGAAACATCGAAACTAGCGAAAAATGAATTTATACGCATAGCTACTGTCTGTAGAATGTATCGTGTCAATATGCATTGGAACCGGAAGGGAGTCTACTTTCTAGAATCTCTGACAGAATCGGATTTGCTATTCTGTAGAAACGGAAAAGTAAATTTGAATGCAGATATGTGCTGCTGTCTAAGAATTCATCTCGACGTTTTTGCATATAAATCCGTTACTTTTTATATTTAATGAACTGAACTATGTATATTGTTGTTCTTGTAATAATAACTTGCATCGATATAACAGATTGATAGATTTTCTCATATAATGCATTTTATACCACTTGATAATTCAATGATAACTACTCTCAATACATGTACTCGCACTAAAAAAGATACTCGATTTCCCGGCGAATATTCCCCGGTGTTTTACTACTAGCGCCGGGGTAGGGAGCGAATAGGAATGGGGCGCCAGATGGAATGGTTATACACCGGCGGTCGCTTTAAAACGCCGGTCAATTTTCGTATTCACCGGCGTTTTATTTAGAAACGCCGGTGAAGTGTATTTTTTCACCGGCGTTTTGATAATAAACACCGGTGAATATATGGACACATTCACCGGCGTGTCTAATTGAAACGCCGGTGAATAAGCTGCGATAAAACCCGCGAACCCTAATCTTTCGCTCGCCATTTTTCCAAACCCCCAAAAAAAAGGGGGCGCTTCATTTCCCTCCTTCCTCGCTCTACTTCCCGCGCGTTTGCCTCCGCCGCTTCGTCCTCTTCGACGGCCTTCAACCTTTCGAAATCGTCCCTTCTTCCCTTCGTCATTTTCGATTTCCCTCTTCCCTCTCTCTATTTGGAGGTGAATCGGCGATCGCTCTGCTCTCTCTCTCTCTCCTACGCCCCCGCGCTCGTCGCCCCGCTCTCTCTCTCTCTCTTCGGTATCATCTCTTGATTTCTCTTATTTTTCAAAAAAAGCATGTTTTTTCAGAGTATGCATCTTGATTTCCTTAACATGAATGGTTTAGTTGGGATGAAGAATGAATAGAAAAATATATGCTTAGATACTGGAAATTTTCATCTTCTTTTACTGTTGATGAAGCTGATTTCATGCATCTGATTGTCTTCTTGGCATGTTTGTTTTTTTACCCAAAATGGGTTCACTGTGAACTGAGGATGCTCTTGGTACGTATGCCAAAATCCTCCAGCCGGAAATGCACGACAATTGGATTTTAGATTTAGTTGGGCACAGTGAATTAGTAGAGCAACATATAAGCTCAGATAATGGAAATTTTCATTTTAAGATACTGTTAAAGTTACCTATTTGCCCTCGTTGGCATGATTTTTTAACAAAAAATGGGTTCACTTCCAAACTAAGTATGCTGCTAGCATACCCATTTTCTTTCACTGTTAATGAAGCTAATTTCATGCACCTGATTGTCTTCTTGGCATGCATGTTTTTTGACCAAAATGGGTTCACTGTGAACTGAGGATGCTATAGGTGCGTATGCCAAAATCCTCCGGATATGCACAACAATTGGGTTTTAGATTTAGTTGGGCTAAAGAAGTAGTAGAGCAACATATAAGCTCAGATAATGGAAATTTTCATTTTAAGATACTGTTAAAGTAACCTGATTGCCATCTTTGGCATGATTTTTTAACCAAAAATGGGTTCACTTCCAAACTAAGTATGCTGCTAGCATCCCCATTTTCTTTCACTGTTAATGAAGCTGATTTCATGCATCTGATTGTCATGTTGGCATGTTTTTTTGACCAAAATGGGTTCACTGTGAACTGAGGATGCTATAGGTGCGTATGCCAAAATCCTCCGGCCGAAAATGCACAACAATTGGGTTTTAGATTTAGTTGGGCTAAAGAAGTAGTAGAGCAACATATAAGCTCAGATAATGGAAATTTTCATTTTCAGATACTGTTAATGAAGCTGATTGCAATCTTTGGCATGGTTTTTTAACAGAAAATGGGTTCACTTCCAAACTAAGTATGCTGCTAGCATCCCCATTTTCTTTTACTGTTAGTGAAGCTTATTTTCATGCACCTGATTGTCATCTTGGCATGTTTTTTTGACCAAAATGGGTTCACTGTGAACTGAGGATGCTATAGGTACGTATGCCAAAATCCTCCGGCCGGATATACACAACAATTGGGTTTTAGATTTAGTTGGGCTAAAGAAGTAGTAGAGCAACATATAAGCTCAGATAATGGAAATTTTCATTTTCATATACTGTAAGAGAAGCTGATTGCCATCTTAGGCATGATTTTTTAACATAAAATGGGTATACTTCCAAACTAAGTATGCTGCTAGCATCCTCATCTTCTTTTATTGTTAGTGAAGCTTATTTTCATGCATCTAATTGTCATCTTGGCATGTTTTTTTGACCAAAATGGGTTCACTGTGAACTGAGGATGCTATAGGTACGTATGCCAAAATCCTCCGGCCGGATATGCACAACAATTGGGTTTTAGATTTAGTTGGGCTAAAGAATTAGTAGAGCAACATATACGCTCAGATAATGGGTATTTTCATTTTCAGATACTGTTAGATAACCTGATTGCCATCTTAGGCATGATTTTTTAACCAAAAATGGGTACACTTCCAAACTATGTATGCTGCTAGCATCCTCATCTTCTTTTACTGTTAGTGAAGCTTATTTTCATGCATCTGATTGTCATCTTGGCATGTTTTTTTGACCAAAATGGGTTCACTATGAACTGAGGATGGTATAGGTACGTATGCCAAAATCCTCCGGGTATGCACAACAATTGGGTTTTAGATTTAGTTGGGCTAAAGAAGTAGTAGAGCAACATTAAGCTCAGATAATGGAAATTTTCATTTTCAGATACTGTTAGAGAAGCCGATTGCCATCTTAGGCATGATTTTTTAACAAAATGGGTTCACTTCCAAACTAAGTATGCTGCTAGCATCCTCATTTTCTTTTACTGTTAATGAAGCTTATCCCATGCATCTGATTGTCATCTTGGCATGTTTTTTTGACCAAAATGGGTTCACTGTGAACTGAGGATGCTATAGCTGTATGCCAAAATTCTCCGGATATGTACAACAATTGGTTCACTCTGAAAAATATATGCTTACATACTGGACATTATCATTTTTCTTTTACTGTTAATGAAGCTGATTTCATGCATCTGATTGGCATCTTGGCATGTTTTTTACCAAAATCCTCCAAATCTGTACAAGATTTGGGCTGAACAAACCTCGTGCAGGTTTCTTTTGGCGCTACAAGCATCAATGATTTAGTTGGGATGAAGAATTATTTTAGAAAAACTTATTAGTAGCCATATTAGTTTCTTTTATTTAGTATTATTATTATTATTATTATTATTATTATTATTATTATTATTATTATGAGATAAGTGATTATTAGTAGCCATGAACAGAATAGTTCATGAGTCATCAGATCTTCTTGTTACCGTAGTTACAGCACGACGCGCTCATTATTCGGCCGATTCCTCTTCATCAGCAAAATACCCTTTACCATCATCATCTCCTTGAACGGAAAGCCAAATACAGGGGAGACTATAGTCGATTTTTTTTTATGCTCGAACACAGGGTGTGCGATAAAATACCACTAAGGTGGTTGTGATAATTTCCACAAAAGGTAGTTTAGGGTTATGTGAATAGAGTAGATTGTGTTAAGCTGTAGTTTTTTTTTGTACATTTTTTGGAACCACAATTTCTTTATTTTACAGTTAAAGATTATATCGTTTATTTATTTGCAACTAGGGATGGTTTTCAAATAGGTGAAATTTAATATACAAAATGCCTTTTACTGTTATTACTATTTAATATATCAAATTTTAATTTCAGATTGTGTGCTATTGATATAATGGATAGAAGTTGGATTAGTAAACCACGATTATCCAAGGAGTACCGTGATGGTATTAAAGATTTTTTTATCTTTGCCAAACGACATTCTCGTGATCCCAACCTAATCCTTTGTCCATGCTTCCGGTGTACAAATTGTATGCTGAGGACATGTGACGTAGTACATACACACTTGGTTGTCAACGGTTTTCTTCAAGGGTACACAAGGTGGTTTTGTCATGGAGAGGATCATACGTCAGCTCCTGTTCGTCCGGTTGTATTAGAAAATGAAGCTGAGCCCTTAGTGAACGAAGACTTAAGCGTTTCCGATGAGATGCATGCTTTGTTACAAGATGCCATGGGGATTCATAATGTTCCTTTCCACACCAATAACCCAACAACCGAAGTTCACAATGAGTCAACAGAAACAAACCAGATTGGTGGTGGGGTGGACGAGGAAATGTCTGGCCCCACCCCTGAAAATAATAAGCAGCAAGAATCCTTCGCTAAGTTACTTGAAGATGTTAGTACTCCGTTGTACCGCGATTGCACCAAATTTTCTAAATTCTCATTCATTGTCAGACTATTTCAGATTAAATGTTTAAACGGGTGGTCTGCTAAGTCCTTCACTATGCTACTTGAATTGTTGAATGAAGCATTTCCTGAAATCTGTATTCCAAACTCAGCCTATAAAATCAAAAAATTCCTAAGTTCTTTCGATCTAGGATATGAGAAGATAGCAGCATGTCCAAATGACTGTATGCTTTTCACGAGTGGTAAGGAAAGTCTGGAGAATTGCAAAGTGTGTGGTTCTTCGAAATGGAAAGAAAGACCAAATCAAGACGAGGGAGCCAGTGGATCTACTAAGCAAAGTAGGAAAAAGAAGCCTGCCAAAATACTGTGTTACTTTCCTCTGATTCCTAGGCTACAAAGGTTGTTTATGTCTACGAAAACTTCTTCTGATATGAAATGGCATGCTGAAGGTCGCACTAATGATGGGATTCTTAGACATCCTGCTGATTCTCAATCTTGGAAAAAATTTGATGAAAGATATCATGATTTTGCGGAAGATCCTCGAAATGTGAGACTTGGACTAGCTAGTGATGGTTTCATCCCTTTCAGGCAAATGAGTAGTACATACAGCATATGGCCGGTTGTGTTGATACCATACAATTTGCCACCTTGAAAATGCATGAAGCAGTCCTTATTTATTTTGTCCATGATAGTTCCTGGACCGAAAGATCCTGGAAATGATATAGATGTGTACCTACAACCGTTAATAGATGAACTTCAGAAGTTGTGGGTGGGTGTTCCAACCTATGATGCTGTGGCTAAAGAAACATTTTCTCTTTGGGCCGTGTTGTCTTGGACAATCAATGATTTTCCAGCATATGCAAATTTATTTGGATATAGTACTAAAGGACATTATGCATGTCCATGTTGTGCTGACCAAACTAGTTCAAGGTGGTTGTACAATGGCAGAAAGTTTTGCTATATGGGTCATAGGAGATGGTTGCCTGACACACATATATTTCGGGCAGAGGCAGCGACATTTGATGGTAGTGGGAACATGCTCCTGGGTCTTCTTCTGGTTCAGATATTTTGAGGCAGGTAGATGGTCATCAATTCAAATATGGAAAAGAACCAGAAGTCAGGACAAAGGGCAAGAAAAGGGCAAGGCCAGAGCAAGGTGAGGAGACCGATTTATATGGCGAAGATGAGGATCAAAACATGACAAGTTTAGGTGCATGGAAGAAGAAGAGTATTTTCTTCAAGTTGCCGTATTGGGAATTCAACTTACTGTGACATAATTTAGATGTGATGCATATCGGAAAAAATATTGGTGAAAATTGTATAGGAACAGTTATGGGAGATGATCGGAAGACAAAGGACAATCTCAAGAACCGACTTGATTTGAAGTCAATGGGCATCCGACATGAGTTGCACCCAGAAGAATTGCCGAACGGGAAAGTACTCCTACCTCCTGCAATCTATTCAATGTCAAAATCGGAGTTGGAATTATTTTGCAAAGTACTACTTGAACTTAAAGTCCCTGATGGCTATTCTTCTAACATGGTAAGGTGTGTCAACTTTAAAGAGAAGAGGCTTCAGGATCTAAAGTCACACGACTACCACATCCTAATGCAGGATCTTCTTCCTGTGGCCCTAAGGTCTTCAATGTGTGAGCAAGTCACTACTGTCCTGAAAGATCTTTGTAGCATATATAAAGGTATTTGCTCAAGAATGCTTCGTATTGAAGATCTGGACCAATTGGAGTAGCAGGCGGCATTGACACTTAGTAAAATGGAGATGATATTTCCTCCATCGTTCTTCACTATAATGATTCACTTGATAATCCACCTTGCTGGTGAAGCCAGAATCGGCGGTCCTGTTCACTATTGGTGGATGTACCCCATTGAGAGGTAAAAGAATTCATTCATCTTACGAAATTGAATTTTCAAAAGCTCATTTCTTTTAATCCCCTAATCCGCTCTAATTCACTAATTATACATGTTCAGATACCTATACCGGCTAAAGGGTTATGTGAAAAATAGAGCATATCCTGAAGGGTCAATAGCCCAGGGATATCTATCAGAGGAGTGCTCACATTTTTTTTCAGGTATTTGCCGGGTGTGGAGACATCTTCTAGTAGACCACGTAGAAATCCAGACATTTACAACCTTGATGGTGCTCAATATCTTTTTGATACCGCTGGTACTACTGTTGGTAAAGTTGATGCATTTGAGCTAGAGAACTTAGCGTGGGAACAGGCACATCGATATGTGCTAGACCACCATGCATCAGTGGAACCATTTCGAAGGTAAGTTGCTTTTGAATTTAAATCGAATACAGTGAAAACCGCGGAGTTCGATATTAACTTACTTTTTTTATTCCTTATTTCAATTGCTTGTTTTTTAGCGAATTTGTCAGGGACATCAAACGAAGGGCTAGACCAAGAAGACTACCACCATGTGAACAAAACAAGTTGATGAATGAAAAATTTCATAAGTGGTTTGAATCTCATGTAGGTGAATTACAGTTATGCGAGTTAATCTTCATTCTATCTACATTTTTTATGGTGCTGATACGATTTGCGCAAAATTAATAGGTACATTCTTTGGGTCCTGAAGGTGCGTCATCTGAAATACAAGTACTTGAAAGGTCCCTATAAGATGGTCAAAAGATACGGAGGATACATATTCAATGGTTTTAGATTTCGTACTAAGGATCGTGAATGTCATTTGAAGTCTCAAAATAGTGGAATGGTAGTGACGTCTAAGACTATAAGTTATGCTTCCAAATCGGACACGAGGCCTGTAGATGGAGATCTCGACTACTATGGAGTGCTCACGGATATCATTGAGTTGAATTATTTTAGTCATTTCCGTGTTGTCTTATTTCGTGGGGATTGGGCTGAGTTTGATAGGAATTTTGCTAACAACAAGGATAAGCTTGGCTTTACAGTTGTAAAATTCTCAAAATTGATTCACATCGGTACACACATTAGCCATGAGCCATTTGTGTTTCCATCCCAAGTGCAACAAGTGTTCTATATTGAAGATCCAACCCTGCCAAAATCGTATGTGGCTCTCCCTATGCAACCAAGAGATGTATTCCAACTGGGCGATACTTCAGAAGATGAAGACGGTGAAGTCATGAACAGTTACATTGCTTCTGAGTTTCCTGTGTTTGATGTAAACACAACTGACGTTGGAATTTGCGGGACTTGGCTCCGCAAGGATAGAGAAGAGGGCGATGTACTGGAAGATGTCGTATTGTAGTTTACATGATTTTCAATTGGGTTTATTATATGTCTGTAATTTTATGTCTTAAATCTTGTTGTAATATTATGTCTGTAATTTCGAATATGTTCATTGTGAATTTAATACACCGGTTTAATTATCTTTCTATTTTCTACTGCTTGGTATTATTTACATTAAACTATGCTTAGTGTCATTTGAACCAAACTATCGTTGTAATTTAATCTGTTACAAATCTCATTTTTTTAATTTTTTTATAATTATGTTGGTTTGTTAATCCTACTAAAGTACAAATTTTATGATAGTTATTATAAACATGTTATTAATTAAATTTGCATCTCTAAGGAAGTTATCGAATCCTTGACAGGTACAACATGCCGAGGCGTGGAAAGAGGATAAATATAAATGATGGCAACGAGAGCCATGGGGATGAGCAGCCACTAAATAATAGTGGCAGTCAAACATATGAGAGTGAGGGTAGCACGCCGCCCACTGTCAAAAAACATCGGTAAGTCTTTAAATTGGTATTTTTAAAGAGATTATGGTCTTGAATGCATGAAAGACACGTACTAGTGTTTGTGAGTCTGCATTGTGGCTGTCGTCTATAAGCATTTCGTCTATGTTTCTTAAGTGGGCTGTGATTAGAAAGAAAGGGCTGGAGTGGAGATCTGGAAACCCAAATAGAGACATCTCGTTTATTATAATCTACACTTATTGTTGGACCAACCCCCTCTTGCTGTTGTTGCTGATGTCTCTTTGTGTGCGTGTGTTGAAGAGAATGAAGGGATGAGAGAGAGTTGAGGAAAATGCCGCTATGTTAGCCTGGTGTATCCTCATTCTCTACCATCCCTCTTTCTGGCTCCATATATGGCTTCTATATTAAATTGGTTTCCTTCCACGATGACAGTCCGTAATACTACACTTGATATGAGCCCTGTTCATAGCTGCACCCTATTGCATACTCACAAACAACTAATACGTGTCGTTCATGCATTGTATGACCAACCCCACTCTGGCACATACATGGTATAGATGACATTGTATGACCTGCAAACAAGGTTTGTTCAGCCGTGTTGTTGTACTGATTTGGAGGATTTTGGTATGCTAGCAGCATACTTAGTTTGGAAGTGAACCCATTTTGGTTAAAAAATCATGCCAAAGATAGCAATCCGATGCATGAAATCAGCTTCTTTAACAGTATCTGAAAATAAAAATTTCCATAATCTGAGCATATATGTTTCTTTAACAGTGATTGTGAACAATTGTTCTTAATTGGGCTGTGATTAGAAAGAGACGAGTTGGAGTGGAGATCTGGAAACCCATATAGAGACATCTTGTTCATAATAATTTATTATTATTGTTGTTCTTGTCGCTCTTGCTGTTGTTGCTGATGTCTCTATGTGTTCGTGTGCTGAAGGGAAAGAAGGGATGAAAGAGAGATGAGGAAAATGCCTCTATGTTAGCCTGGTGTATCCTATTCACTACCATTCCTCTTTCTGGCTTCTATATTTGGTTTCCTTCCACGATGACAATTCCTTAAAACTACACTTGATATGAGCCCTATTCGTATTTTTCTTCAATGAAGAATTGATCTATGACTACAATCTCCATTCAAACCCAATTGTTCTATATTTGGTTCCCTCTTGCTGTTGTTGCTATTGTTGCTGATGTCTCATCTTCTTTCACTGTTAGGGAAGCTGATTTCATGCATCTGATTGTCATCTTGGCATGTTTTTTTGACCAAAATGGGTTCACTGTGAACTGAGGATGCTATAGCTATATGCCAAAATCCTCCAGATATGCACAACAATTGGGTTTTAGATTTAGTTGGGCTAAAGAAGTAGTAGAGCAACATATAAGCTCAGATAATGGAAATTTTCATTTTCAGATACTGTTAAAGTAACCTGATTGCAATCTTTGGCATGGTTTTTTAACACAAAATGGGTTCACTTCCAAACTAAGTATGCTGCTAGCATCCCCATTTTCTTTCACCGTTAGTGAAGCTAATTTCATGCACCTGATTGGCTTCTTGGCATGTTTTTTTGACCAAAATGGGTTCACTGTGAACTGAGGATGCTATAGCTGTATGCCAAAATCCTCCAGATATGCACAACAATTGGGTTTTAGATTTAGTTGGGCTAAAGAAGTAGTAGAGCAACATATAAGCTCAGATAATGGAAATTTTCATTTTAAGATACTGTTAAAGTAACCTGATTGCAATCTTTGGCATGGTTTTTTAACACAAAATGGGTTCACTTCCAAACTAAGTATGCTGCTAGCATCCCCATTTTCTTTCACTGTTAGTGAAGCTGATTTCATGCGCCTGATTGTCTTCTTGGCATGTTTTTTGGTCCCATTTTCTTTCACTATTAGTGAAGCTGATTTCATGCACCTGATTGTCTTCTTGGCATGTTTTTTGGACCAAAATGGGTTCACTGTGAACTGAGGATGCTATAGCTGTATGCCAAAATCCTCCGGATATGCACAACAATTGGGTTTTAGATATAGTTGGGCTAAAGAAGTAGTAGAGCAACATATAAGCTCAGATAATGGAAATTCTCATTTTAAGATACTATTAAAGTAACCTGATTGCAATCTTTGGCATGGTTTTTTAACACAAAATGGGTTCACTTCCAAACTAAGTATGCTGCTAGCATCCCCATTTTCTTTCACTGTTAGTGAAGCTGATTTCATGCACCTGATTGTCTTCTTGGCATGTTTTTTTGACCAAAATGGGTTCACTGTGAACTGAGGATGCTATAGCTGTATGCCAAAATCCTCCGGATATGCACAACAATTGGGTTTTAGATTTAGTTGGGCTAAAGAAGTAGTAGAGCAACATATAAGCTCAGATAATGGAAATTTTCATTTTCAGATACTGTTAATGAAGCTGATTGCAATCTTTGGCATGGTTTTTTAACAAAAAATGGGTTCACTTCCAAACTAAGTATGCTACTAGCATCCCCATTTTCTTTTACTGTTAGTGAAGCTTATTTTCATGCACCTGATTGTCATCTTGGCATGTTTTTTTGACCAAAATGGGTTCACTGTGAACTGAGGGTGCTATAGGTACGTATGCCAAAATCCTCCGGATATGCACAACAATTGGGTTTTAGATTTAGTTGGGCACAGTGAATTAGTAGAGCAACATATAAGCTCAGATAATGGAAATTTTCATTTTCAGATACTGTTAATGAAGCTGATTGCCATCTTTGGCATGATTTTTTAACAAAAAATGGGTTCACTTCCAAACTAAGTATGCTGCTAGCATCCTCATTATCTTTCACTGTTAAGAGCATCTGTAGTCGTTTGCTATATATCGATAATATCGATATTTAGGTTAAAAAGCAGCTGCAGTCGTTTGCTATATATCGATATTATCGATAAAACGCTACAGTAGATTGCTATATATGAGAAGCGATATAGCTTTTATCGATATCTGAGGGACGGCATTCGAAGAGCCGCCCCACTAAAAAAATTACTATTATAAGCGTCGGACGGCACTTGAAATGCCGTCCGTTCGAAAAATTTCTATTTTAGCCGATTAATTAAATCCCAAAAATCCAATTAAAGCACACTGTCTGTGCCATTTCCGCTATTCCCGGACGGCACTTGATGTGCCGTCCGTTGGGAATTTATTAAAAAAAAATTCGCTGAATGATGAGATTGCCCCCATTCAATTCAAAAGAAATGAATGACAAGATTTTGCTAAAGGGTATTTCGGTAAAAAAAATGATTAAAGCCAGGTTTTAGCCATGAAATTAGGGGAATTGTCAATAAAGCAGGGAATAAAGCATGGAAAAGGGGCTACAGTCCAAAAGTGTGTCGGACGGCACTTCATGTGCCGTCCTAGACACACGGGTTGCGTTTTTTTTTTTATTATTTTTTTTTTAAACGGACGGCACTTCGTGTGCCGTCCGACGATTCCGCTTGCTTTTTCGCCTCCGACGGCATATGAAATGCTGTCGCTTAATATTAAATAATTGTTTGGTATAATATAGCTTTCGACGAGTGCAGCGAAATCCAAATTTCTATTTCTATTTATCGATATATGGATAAATTTAACAATAACGACTACATATGCTCTAATGAAGCTTATTTCATTAAGATCCAGGATGGCAAATTTTGATTGGGCTGTGATTGGATTGTTTAGTGGCTGTTGTTTATGTTCTTAATTGGGCTGTGATTAGAAAGAGAGGGCTCGAGTGGAGATCTGAAAACCCATATAGAGACATCTTGTTCATAATAATTTATTATTATTGTTGTTCTTGTCGCTCTTGCTGTTGTTGCTGATGTCTCTTTGTGTTCGTGTGTTGAAGGGAAACAAGGGATGAGAGAGAGATGAGGAAAATGCCACTATGTTAGCCTGGTGTATCCAAAGTCTCTACCATTCTTCTTTCTGTTTCCATTTCTGGCTTCTATATTTGGTTTCCTTCCATGATGACAGTTCCCTAAAAATACACTTGATATGAGCCCTATCTTTTTTTTCTTTTTTTTCTTATATTTGGTTTCCGTCCACGATGACAGTTTCATGGATTGTCTGAACAATCCATGAAAGACATGCTTAGATACTGAATTTTCATTTGTTTTACTGTTTTAGATAGTGGATATTCCCAATCAGAGGAGAATATAAAGGTTTCAAGTTAGATACTGAATTTTTATTTGTTTTGTTATTTTAGATATATTTAAAAACAAAATTAAGTACTAGATTTTTAGCATTGCAATGTAATTATTTTACCTCTGTATATATCATTAACAATTCCATTTGCAATTGGCACTATGATCTTATAATTTAAGATACAGGTAGATCTTTTTGCAAGTTCAAAAAATATGTATATTCTGTATTGTGGTCTACTGTTGAATTAAACTATTGTTTTTTTTTCACAGAGCGGTCGCCCAGATGAAGGAAATTCTGATGATCAGAACTGAAGCTACTCGAGGGGTATGAAGCTGCGGTCCTCCTTGCTGTATGGTTATTGTTCTTATGTCCTTCTCCTTGCTGTTGTTATGTCAGACTGGTTTTTTTTTTATAAGAGTTATGTCAGTCTTTTAATTTGGGATATTTTGGATATTTGTCAGACTGGTTTGTTTGGATATTTGGGATGTTAGTCCTTATATTAATTTGTTGATTATGACACTGTTAATTAATTAATGAATTTGGACGTTGGTATGACACGTGTGAAACTTTATTATGTTTAATTATTCTTGTGTTTGGTTGTGATTTGCGCAGTAATATGCAACGAAATTGGTTGAATAAGTTGTGAATTAGTTTACAGGTTTTGTAAATGAAACTGTGAATTGAAATCGAACGGAAAATCGGAGAATCGAAAATAAACGGGCATAGCTAGACCGGCATTTTAAAAAACGCCGGTCTATCTAATCAATTTGTTGGAGTGTGCGATATACCGGTGTTCCCACACACGCCGGTGTATGTCGTCAGTTGTAACGGCACCGAGGTATACCGGCGTTTTACGAACGCCGGTATACCTAACTACACCGGCGTTTTTTGGTCGCACCGGTGATTATAAGTAGGGAAACCCGGGCACTCATAAACGCACATACACCGGCGGTCATCGACCGCCGGTATACATTCATTCTACACCGGCGTTTCTATAAACGCCGGTGAATTGATAAACACCGGCGGTCGTAAACCGCCGGTGAATGTATATTGGGGGTAAAAGAACGGCACCCAGAGACCCCCATACACCGGCGTTTTCTGGCCGCCAGTGTAGTTATCACATTTACCGGCGTCCACGAAAACCGCCGGTGTAGACCCCTTCTTTTCCGCGACGCTCGCTTCGGAGGCATTTGGACCGGCGCTATTATAAACGCCGGTGAAAGTTTCACCGGCGTAAAAAAATGCCGGTAAAGACGTAAAAAAATGCCGGGAAATCGAGTATCTTTTGTAGTGTCGTTTCATCTCATACCCATGATTACTACCCTTAATATATTTCTTGATTCTTAATTAACTGTCTTAATTTCATTGTTCCACTAGTCGTACTAACTACATGTTCATAATTAATTATAAAAGAATAACAAGCTGGGGTTATAAGGGTACGACTTAGTAGTGGACAATATAGGGGTGTATACTCGGAAGGTTTTTAGTGGTATCAGAGCCTAGGTTGGAACCATGTTAAGCTCAACAAGTATACATGCCGCATTGATCTCATGAACATTGATAACCATCTTTTGAACTCGAATATTAAACTTATTCGATTCATTTTTTATCCCTTTATATTTCATTCTTTCATTGCTTATTTCCATCCATCCCTTACATTCATCTTCATTCATTGATTCTTTATTGGGTATACTGTGGTTCATTCTTCTCATACCCATATTATTTTTGATTTTATTGCTACCCATTCTTTTAATCGGCATCACTTTTTCTGCTGCGTCATGTCAACGTCTTGGAGTATCACAATCAGAGTAGCGCAGCGGAAGCGTAGCAGAGTTCCTTGTTGGTTCGTGGCATGGATTTCGAAGTAAAGTTCATCGTATCAAAAACTTAGGGTTTGATGTTATATTTGGAATGGATAGGGGTCAAAGTGCAGATATTGGTCATAGGCTGGTTATAGGGGATGGTGAATTAATGAAGAAAAGACAAGAAGAAGAAGAAATAAAAAGAAGAGAAAGGAGGAGAGAAGTCAAAGAAAGAAGAAAGAAGAAGAAAGAAAGAAAAAGAGAAAGAAAGAGGAAGAAGAAAGAGAAGAGGGTATGAAGAAGCTTTCATCATCTTCATCATCTTCATCGAGATTCAGTAGGATCTGTGTATTTTGTGCCAATAGCTCTGGCAAAAGAGCTAACTACCAAGAAACCACGATCGAGCTCGGCAAGGAGCTTGTAGAGAGGAATATCGATCTCATCAAGGGCGGTGGAAGCATAGGATTGATAGGCCTAGTTTCTGACATTGTTCGTGCCAGTGGCCGACACGTTTTGGGAGTGATTCCCAATTTGCTGATGCCGAAGGAGGTTACTGGGGGAACTGTAGGAGATATTAGAGTTGTCTCTAACATGCACGAAAGGAAGGTTGAGATGGCTCGCGCTATCAATGCTTTTATAGCTTTGCCCGGAGATTATCGAACACTTGAGGAATTGTTTAAGGTGATCACTTGGGCTCAACTGGGAATTCACAGCAAGTCGGTGGGACATTTAATGTGGATGGATATTATGACTCGCTTCTGTCCTTCATAGATTCAGTTGTGGCTGAGGAGTTTATATCCAGTAAGGCCAGACGCATCTTGATTTCAACTCCATCGCCCAAGGAATTACTCAGAAAATTGGAGGAGTATGTGCCGGAGCGAGATGAGCTTGTGACTCAGCTGAACTGGGATGTTAGCGATGTCGGTGGTTTAGATTCTGAGCCCAGACATCAAATTGTTGAGTCCTCCAGTTAAGGGTGCACAATTTTTCTTGTCATGCCTTTGTACTCTTTGTTTCTTTTATCTTTTATTGTACTCTTGATTGAAGAGTATTGCATTCGCTTCATGGCTATCCTATATCCCGCCTAAGTAAATTTCGATGACGAAATTTTTTTTGTAAGGTGAGTAGGATTGTAACCCCCTGTTACGTGAATTTATGTACTTAAATTTTCAGATCAATTTTATAATTTTGTGATTTTTTCGATTGGAGTTTAAATGCAAATTCTAACCCCGATTATCCCTAATCAATTTTCTCATCTTTATTTTCGTCTTCTTGTTGTTTTCAACCAACAACTCCTACTCTATTATTTCTCACATCTTCCTAACCCCTAAGTCCTAACCCATTCCCGCTAATCACTCACTCACAGCCAAACCTGCCTAATTCTACACCTAACTTCTCTCATTTTTTCTCCTACTCCACTGCCTCCACCACCTCTACTACTGCCTAATCCTCTCTAATCCGTCAACCCCCTCTTCTGTCTTCTTTTACATTTTCAACTACACTACTGCCTCCATCCCTCTCTCTATATATATTATATATACACACACCTCCTTCCTACACCCTAACCTAGACTCTTTATTATATTATATATATAATATATTCACACCATGCAGCTCACATCCTCCTACTGCCCATATTTTATACACAAACATACACACTTGCATGCATATAGTCTATCTTTCTCTCTCCCTTTTTTTATATATATACATACATGCAACAATCTCCAACTCACTGTCTCTACTCCTTTTCTTCTTTGCTTCACCAAAACCCAAGCTCCTTTCGCCATCCTCTTCCTCTGCCTTCTCCAACCCGAGCTCCACTTTATCCTCCACCTTCGAGCCGACGACTCTGCTTCTACGGCCCTATGAACTCGAAGAACAACCCGAACTCACTCCGTCTCTGCACGCTGTGCCATCTCCTCGTTGTTGTTGTCGCTCATCGTCGTTGCTCGCCGTTGCTACAGTTGCTCGCTCGCTGTTGTCTTGCTACCATTCTTATCGCTGTTGTGCTGTCGTATGTTGCTAACGTCGCTTTTTCTTTCCATGGTTAACACCACCATCATAATCATCACATTATAAGGCAAGTATCTTATACACTCTTTTTGTTTCCGTACAAGCATTTTCTTGGACTCGTGAAAAATAATCTTGTTATCATCATGTTTTATTGTCAAATTCTATTCTAGTCACTTGTTCCATGCTATATCGACTCAAGAGTGAACCGTTAACACACTTCGAATCATGTTATCGAATATCGAATATTCAACTTTGCTATCTCTAAATTTTTTGACCTTGCACTAAGAATTTGACCTAGTTTCCTTCATCGAAATTAAGAACTTTATACATGAAAATCGTAGCCCATCAAGTGTAGAATCCAAAACATCCTAAGGTTTCACAATCTGATTTATAGATTTTGAGATATCATGATTTTAGTACTATCATATTGTAAATTCCAGAACCTGCACAAAATCGCTGCCCTGTCTCTTTTACTGAAAATTACACCATGTTCCCGATACTGGATCAGAGAACTTTATACATGAAAATTGTATTCCATCGAGTGTAGAATCCAGAACATCTTACGGTTTCTCAATCTGATTTATAGATTGTGAGATATCACGATTTTATTACTGTTATGTTGTAAATTCCAGAACCTGCACGAAACCACTGACATGTCTTTTGTACTGAGAATTAGACTGTGTTCCCGATACTGGATCCAAGAATTTTATTCATGAAAATCGTATCTCATCGAGTCTAGAATCCAGAACATCTTACGGTTTCTCAATCCGATATATAGATTGTAAGTTATTGATGTTTTAGTACTGTAACTCCTGAATTTCTAGAATGTGCACGAAACATCGAAACCAGCGAAGAATGAATTTTTACGCATAGCTAATTTCTGTTGAATGTATCGTGTGAATATGCGTTGGAACCGGAAGGGAGTCTATTTTTTAGAATCTCTGACGGAATTAGATTTGCTTTTCTGTAGCAACAGAAAAGCGAATTTGAACGCAGATATGTGCTGCTATCTAAGAATTCATCTCGACGTTCTTGCATATAAATCCAGTGTTTTTTATATTTAATGAACTGAACTATGTATATTGTTGTTCTTGTAATAATAACTTGCATCGATATAACAGATTGAGAGATTTTCTCATTTAATGCATTTTATACCACTTGATAATTCTATGATAACTACTCTCGATACATGTACCCGTTTCATCTCATACCCATGATTACTACCCTTGATATTTTCCTTGATTCTTAATAAACTGTCTTAATTTCATCATTCCACTAGTCGTACCAACTACATGTTCATAGTTAATTATAAAAGAATAACAAGCAGGGGTTATAAGGGTATGGCTTAGTAGTGGACAATATAAGGAGTATACTCGGATGAGGGCTCGTGTTTCCCGTAATAGTGATTCTTGATTCTTGATTCTTGATTCTTGATTATTGATTACATAATTCTTGATAACATAATTCTTGATTACATGTCTTGATACTATCATTGGAAGACCCGAGTACATAATCCTATAGAATTCATTACTTAAGTCTAAACGTCACATGATTGATATGCACCAAACTTGTGATATGGAACACAGGATTGCGTGCATTCGACAAGTTAATAAAACAGATAAACTCGAGATTGCTACTAAGCATGATTCTTGATTACATGACTCTTCATTGCATGACTCTTGATTCTTGATTACATGATTATTGATTAACTGGGTCTAGGTTATCAATTGATTACACTTTGAAGTCTTGAATAAACTAGTTTATAGTTATTACTTACATGATCATATTGTCTCAGTTCCTTGCTTCCTTCCATATTGTATTTGCACTGCTACTTCTTGTTTCTTCCATGTTATATCTTGTTATATTACCCCTTTCTCTGCTTGTTACTACTTGTTGCCTGAAGCTTGCTCTATCTGGTACTGTTCTATTTTTCTTTGAGTTAATAATTATACAGATACTGATGGATCCGATGAGCAAACCTTCTAGACGATCGTTGCTGCATTATTACTACTTCATGTTGTTTTTATTTCAGTCGCTATTTTATCTAGTTGTTATAGCGAACTGCTTATCGTACTATTTTAATTCTGGCACCTTGTATTCCCTGGCATCTTGACCTGATGTTGATGTATTACCCAGATAATGGTTATTCTATTTCCAGCTCATGTGATCATTATATTTGCCTGCGTGAATGTGTTATAAATATCTTGTTGAGCTTATAATTGTACAGCTTATGGATGATGTACATCATTCGCTGGATCTCAGTTGCATGCCTGTATTTTCGTATAGTAGGAAGCGGGGCGTGACTCTAGAAATGTTGGCGCTCTCGCGATTCAGCAACTTCTGACAATCCCTCTTGTAATGCTGAAACCCTCTGCAATAGTGGCAACGGATCCTTCCCTTTCTTGCACTTTTGATTCTACTCGAAATATCATCCACCCCGATGCACCTTGTAGAAGTAGACTCCAATCTCTTAATCCCCCTCCTAAGTTCATCCTCCTCCAAGCCTTTGATCACCTCTTCTGTGGAAAATTTCTTCTTTGTAGACTCTCCGTCTAGCATGGTGTTTATTAGATTCTTGTATGGATCTAGTAGTGAATTTATCAAGATAAAATCTTGAAGATCATCTGCATTCGACACCCTCAATTCAGTAGAATCTGAATTGGATTCCTCTATATGATCTTAATTAGAGGGTATTTTTCTTCATTGGGTAACTGAACAGCTTCTTCTTCCAGTACATCAATTCTTATAATGGCAATTATGCGACATCAGATATGAATATTGCCCAAAGACTCGCCCTGCTTCTACTCCCGACCCCGTTTACCGAAAACATCCGAATTAAATCAATGATTTGTGCATAATTCTTCACTTAAAACTTCTGTTTTATGTCAAACGACATCTCCTGCTTGATCTTCATAGAACTCTGATCTTTCATCTTCTCCAAGGAGAATTTAAGCAACTTTTGAATTGTGGAAGATTTCAGACCTGATGCTCTGATACCAATTGTTAGATAATTCATTGAGTTTTAGCGACAACTGATCTTGATGACGAACAATCAAACAAGTAGATTTAAACTAATCACACAAAGTACACAAAGAATTTATCTCGATTCAGACGAACCTAATCTGAGGAAGAAATAAGAGAAATATTATTCAACTAAAGAAAATTACAAGGAGTTAGTTACATACTTACTCACCAAGAATCTATCTATCTCTCAAGCCTCACTTAAGAGATAATAGTTGTTTACAATGGAGAAGTACTCTCAATCTCTACAGTCAATGAAGTACCCTCTTTTGTCTCTCAAAGGAAGCTTACATAAACATATATAGATATCTAGAGAAACCCTAGGATGTAGTCTTGATACATAAGTCATCTGATATATCATGTAGAAGAAGTCACACAATGGGAGCCATACAATCTAACCTGAAATTGAAGATGGGCTGAAAAGATCCCCAAGACCTAGGCCCAAAACAATGCAGCGCGCCGCATACGGTCGACTGCCAAAAGGTGTGGTCGACTGTGCTTGAATCTCTTCAAACCTGAGAGGGTGTCAGTCTTGTTAGGAATTTGAAGACCTTTTTGAGTCTTTGACACAATCAACACAAACCACCAAGCAAAACTAGATCACACCACGCAAAGCTCACAAGAATTATCCCGGTTGGGGCTTTTGCCTTAATCCGGAGGAGGAAGAACCGAGATATTATTCAACTAGAGAAGATACAAGAATATTACAATTCTCACCACGACCCTCTCTCAAGCTTATTGGAACTTGATGCTGCTTACAATGGAGAAACTCTCTCACCCTTCTCAAGGGCGGATCTGGGTCCAAGTAGCCCAAGCAATTGCTTTGGGCCCCCAATTTATAGGGCCCCATATTTTTTAAGTATTTACAATGTTAAAAAAGTAAAATGTAATATTTTGTGATATAATTACATTATATTAATAGTTGTCTTATTAGCTTAGTTGGTTAGAGTGTTGTGTTAGTAATGTGAAAGTTACAGGTTCAAAACTTGCATGAGCCAATTAATTTTTCAATCATTTTTATTTTTAAAACTAATTATTTTTCACATAGCCATACATGCCATTTTACCATTTTATAAATTTAATATTATTTTGCACTTAGCCCATGTATGTCACTCTATGATATTTTTTCAATGTTCTATAGTATATCATATTTATCTGTTTATGATAAATTTCTAACCAAATTTTCAAGTGCATATGGTTATTCTACATTTTAAGCTTCTAACTAATATTCTCATATACATATAATCATTATCATTTCATTTTGACCGTGTGCTCTAATATATTATATTTACCTCTTTGAGATAACATATTCCGTTTTTGTTGTTAGAGTTTGTCCGGGTTCCTTTTGGCCATGAGACATTTTATATTAAAAAAAACGTACATTATTAGTTAACTTTTTTTTGGAAGCATATATATAAATTTGTTTTCATTTATATAGTTTGTTCTCCAATGCTCCAAATTTGTTTGCATTTAAATAATTGTCATTATTATTTTGTCAACTTGCAAAAGATCCCATTTGAGAATTTGCTTAGGGCCACCTAAAACTCAGATACGCCCCTGACCCTTCTCTATGAAGTACTCTCTTCTTCTATTCGGCACTCAATAGAATCATATGGATCTATGAGCCGTTACAATTGTTTATATAGATTTAGAAACAAACCCTAAGTTGATATCTTGTTACAATAGCCATTGGATATTACATAAGAGATAACCCTACGATAGGAGCCACGTGATCTAACTTGAAGAGCAAGTTGGGCTATTTACGAATCAGCCAGACTCAAGCCCGAAACCCATCAGCGCCACTATCGATCGACTGCACCAACAAGTCGGTCGACTGTCCTCTTCTCTGGAAGACTTTGCGTAGGGGTCGGTCGACCGCACATGAGTTGTGGTCGACCGCAACTTTTGCTGTTGCTTCTGCTGACTGTTTCCCACCTCCACTCCGTTTCCATTTGTCTTGATCCCTTCATCGTCTTATCATCTTCTTATCCAACATCGTATGCAAGACACAAACCAAACAATCTCCACCTTGGATTGCATACGCATGAATCCATACCTGTGTGATTTAAAACTCTTCTAGACCTTTCTTCTTCGCTTTGTAAACAACGTGTTTCTATGGCTTCTTCTGCTAGTTGAACAAACCTCCACCTGTTTTTCTCCACATGTATGCCCCCTTCAAGGGCACACCCCTGTAGATGTAATCATGGAAGTACCACCCTCCACATGAACTCCACCTACATCAAGACTTTCTCCACCTTCCAACTGATTTGAACGTTGCAGTCTCGATTCGGTAATTCTAATGACGGCTTACTATATGATACTTTAGGAACAATGGGCTTTCATACACTCAGCCGAGTTTTTCTGCTCCCACAAATTAAGCTAGTAGAGGTTGTGCTGACCCTGCCTAATCTCCCTCTTACCTTTCATTACCTTACGACGACTCTCCCAAACTGTCAAAACTCCACCTCGAGCTGTGTACCTGCAGCCACGAGCATCAAGAGTACCCAAGGATATAAGATTCTGCTGTATCGAAGGAATATGCATGACCTCTTCTAGTATGAACCATTTACCATCTGGCATCTCCAATTCAACTATTCCCTCACCCATTACTTCACAAATCTCACCACTCCTCGTTCTCACACTATGGCCTGTTGATGACTTGTAAGTAGAAAACATCTCCCTCTCGGAAAAAATATGAGAAGACCTTCCCAAATCAAGATACCAACTTGAATCCACATCTGAAGAACTTGAAACAAGAAGACAATAATCGTCATTATTACCTGACTCAGTTGCGCTGACTATATGAGCTTGTTTTCCTTCTTTAGTAGCACTCTTCTGACTCAACCACTTACGACGGTCTCTCTTGTAATGCCCAACTCCTCTACAATAATGACAACGAATCTTACCCTTGTGTGCTGCATCCCTTCCAATTGAAGTATCACCATCCACCGCAAAATACCCTGTAGAAATAGACCCTCCTTTATGAGTCTCCTTTCTTAGTTCATCTTCCTTCAGACCCTTAACCACCCTGGCTACAATAAGTGTCTCCTTGGCTGATTTTCCATGTAGCATGGTAGTTATCAAGTGATCATAAGAACTTGGCAATGAATAAATCAAGTTGAAATATTTATCCTCTTCGCTAAGATCATCAGCGTTAATCGCCTTCAGTTGAGATATTACCTTATTGAACTCCACAATATGATCTTGAAGATGGGTACCTTCCTTCATTGAGAATTTATACAGCTTCCTCTTCTAATACATCTGATCTAGCAACGACGATCCCGAGTAGTCAGATTTGAGTCTTGCCCACAGACTCGCCGTACTTTTCTCTTCAAGAATATTACACTTGACTTCGTCCGCCAATTGCAACCGGATTAAACTCAAGGCCTTCAAACAAAGATTGAAGTTGACTTCTCCTGCTTCTCCTGCTTCACGTCAGTTGGCTTCTTTTCTTCTAGGACAAGGTGCAACTCCTTCTGAACCAAAATATCATACATGTCTGCCTTCCATAGATTGAAGTTGATCTTACCATCAAACCGCTTGATCTTCATCTTTTGATCTGCCATCTCCAAAGAACTCGAACAAACCCACGAACCTGAATTCTCTGATACCACTTGTTAGGAATTTAAGGATCTTGTTGAGTCTTTGACACAATCAACACAAACTACCAAGGAAAACTAGATCACACCAATCACACAAAGCACACAAGAATTGTCCCGGTTGGGGCTTTCACCTTAATCCGGGGGAGGAAGAACCGAGATATTATTTAACTAGAGAAGATACAAGAATATTACAATTCTCACCACGACCCTCTCTCAAGCCTATTGGAACTTGATGCTGCTTACAATGGAGAAACTCTCTCACCCTTCTCTATGAAGTACTCTCTTCTTCTATTCGGCACTCAATAGAATCATATGAATCTATGAGCCGTTACAATTGTTTATATAGATCTAGAGACAAATCCTAAGTTGATATCTTGTTACAATAGCCATTAGATAGTACATAAGAGATAAACCTACGATAGGAGCCACACGATCTAAGTTGAAGAGCAAATTGGATTCTTTTGTGAATCAGCCAGACTCAAGCCCGAAACCCATCAGCACCGCTATCGGTCGACCACACCAACAACCCGGACGACTGTCCTCTTCTCTGGA
Source organism: Hemerocallis citrina (assembly GCA_017893485.1). Lineage (NCBI taxonomy): Eukaryota > Viridiplantae > Streptophyta > Magnoliopsida > Asparagales > Asphodelaceae > Hemerocallis > Hemerocallis citrina. The sequence continues at coordinate 178,430,092 of CM030365.1, read as the reverse complement.
AGATTTCGCGCAGGGGTCGGTCGACCGCAACTTCTGTTGTTGCTACCGCTGACTGTTTCTCGCCTCCACTTCGTTTCCAATCGTCTCGATCCCTCCATCGTCTTATCGTCTTCTTATCCAACATCGTATGCAAGGCATAAACCCAACAAGTCTTTTGTACAATCGACTGTACATAATTATGTACAGTCGACTGCACCTTTGTGCTGGCTGCTGCTCTATTTTCTGACTTCACTCTCTTCGATGCTTCGACCTCCTCGCTTCGTAGTCTCTTCTTCTAATTGAATTACAAGTATGCAAGACATACACACCCACCACAATATCTCACAGAAATGTATGCATGGTTGTTTGATGCACGCATCTTCATCAAAATATCTTGAGAATTTGACTACCTCTTACAGTTTAATCGCATTCAAGATCATGATTCTCGAAATAACTAAAAGATTAAGTGTGTATTTCAAAATTAGAAACAGACCCTTGAATAAGAATTATATATCTTGGTATGTTCCCTTGTCGCCTCTAAGCTTAGTCTGACTGTTCGATACAGCTGCTGGCATTGGAGGAATCATCTCTTTATTTTATTGATTTTACTGAATTATATATTACTTATTACAGTTATAATTAGTGTATTGTTAATTTCCCAAGAGTTTTACTGTAAGCCTCTAATTTTTAGTTTTTGACAATTGCACATGCATGGGGAGACCATCCTGCATTGAGATTCGTGCCGGACTGTTTGTTACTGGGGAGATAGAATGGAAGATTTGGCTGCAAAAAGGTGAATTCATGTTCTTTGTGATTTCTTCCTTCCATATTAAGACAGATCAAACAATCAGCTATATATCATTTGAATTGGAGGGAATAACAACAAGAAAATAATCATATAGGTCCAGGGTTTGGAAAGGCGAAGTTGATGCACTGTCAACCTCTTTGTTATTAGCAATTAGGCTGACCACTAGACTCTAGATCATCTTGTGTTGGAAAGATTTTACGAAAAGATGCAATTAAAGGATTATGGATTTCAAGTGTATACAAATCCCTATAAGCATAAGTTCATAGATACTTCATTTTTAATTTTGGAATAACAATTTTCATATATGTACGTGTCACATGATTTGTGTTTCTTTGTACAATTTTGTGTAGTGCCAAAGTTGTGAAAAATACAATGGTACACTGAACATAGTTAGTGTAGTTTAATTTATTTACTAACAAAAGATAGTTTGAAATATAAAAGGATAGTGTAGCAACTAGCAAGTCTCAATAATGTGGAATATCAAAACATTTCACATGGGAACTTCTTTGCTATAATTAAGAAGTGGCTCAATCATACAACCACTACTACCCCACTTGAAACGAAAGCTAACCTAATTTTTTTATAATAATCAACCTAATAATAGTGCCCACTAATTACATTATATAGTACAAGTTAAAAACCAAATGAATTACTGTAGAAGGATTAAAAGTTAATTAGTTTAATTAATTTAGATGAGTCCAATATTCTTCTTGGGATTGGTGAGTAAATTATTTTATAAACCTAACCCTAATAAGAGCCCTCTCCATCTATAAATACCCTCTCTATCATCCTCTCCTTTATTAACCTATGCTGTCTTCTTTCTCTTAGGGTGTGCTTTAATTGCATATGGCTCTCTTTGTATTTTTCCACAGCTTTCTTGAACTACAGATCCATCCTTCAACTGAGAAAGGTAATCAAATTGCAGTTCAATAAAGCTGTGGGAAATTACAGGGAGAGACTACTCAAGACAAAAGGATGGTGAATCATATGAAATGATATTAATATATATTATATTGTTGTGAGTGTGTTTTAGTTAAGAGCTCTCTCTCTCGATCTCTCTCTCTCTCTCTCTTAAGATCTATCTCTCTCTCTCTCTCTAAATTACAGGGAGAGACTACTTGGAGAATTATATGAAATGATATGAATATATATTATATTGTTGTGAGTGTGTTTTTATACTAAAGAGCGCTCTCTCTCTCTCTCTCTCTCTCTCTCTCAGAGGAGAATTATGCAAATATTTTTTGATGTGTTTACTTCAATTTACAGTCATGTTTTGATTGTTTTTTGAATCTCTTTCTCTAGAATTTATGTCATTCTATTTTGATATAATTCAACTTTGAATATAGTGAGAGGGATCACTGAATTTACTCAATATTAAAATTTTCAATTGTTTTCTCTACGAACAACAATCTCTATATATTCTTAGAATTAGTTATTTATTGTGAGTGCATATATACTTCTTTTGTCCTTTGATAAGTATCAGTAATTTTTTTCTTTCTCATTATGTTTTTTCCCTTAATTATAATTATGACTTGTAGGCATTGAGAAGAGGAGTTAAATTGTCCTAATTTACTTAGAAGAAATTTTGAACCCAAAGGTATTCTTTCAGGCTAATAACCAAAAGTTACTTGAGTTCAATTTTCTTGATATGCTTTTCGGATCAGTCTCCCTTTCTCTCATGCAAATAGTCACCCATGCATGGTAAATTTATTTCAAGACAAAATATTTCATACTACCTTTTTATCTGCCTTGATATGGTTGAATTTTCTTTTACTAAAGCTCGGATGAGAAAATAGGATTGTGCATGAATCATGATGAAGATAGAATTTGGAATCAGACCTTCTCTCTCCTTTCTCCCACTAAATAATGACAGTCCTCCGAGTTCATGATTGATGTCAATTTCAAAGAATAACCCTTTTAGGGTTTGTCATGTAGGTTCAAAAATAGTAAAATGTCGTCTAATTATGTTTTTTTTTTTTAAATTTTCTCGATCTATTAATTAGTGAAAAGACTATCTACTGCATAATTAACCTGCAGGGTTGTATGGCCTTAGATGAAGTGAGAACGGAACTCCTTGAGATCATATAGGTCTCTCGTCTCAAAGTACTCGGAGGCCGGCCCTATCTGATCTCTTTGAATTTTGGGAAGATCATTAGGAGCACTTAGGGGGCTCATGCCTTATGTACATTCAAGGGGCCTAAGAATCGGATTTACAGGAATATTTTTTTGAAAATAAGGAACGGAACTCCTGCCATTTGATGTTGTATATTGAAGAGAAAATAGTATCGTATGTACTAGCTAGCTAGTTTGATGATTGTTGCTTAATTTTTCAGCTGATTTCCCCTTCCGAGACAATGTTCAACAGTTAGTCACGAATACTACTCTGAAGTCTTATGAATGCAAGTTAGGTTAACCGGATACTATCAACTCTTGAATGCAACGAGACACATGTTCCAAAGCACTCCCTATCCGATCTCATCAATCCAAGGATGCAGAAAGCATGCAGTGTGTTAATTTGTGGGCAATCCTATCAACTCAAAGACACAATAAGATCCGTTTCTCTCGATCTGAGGCCAGAAAGTTGATTTCTTACACAAGATAGCTAGCTAGCTACTTCAACTTTGTGTTGCTGACGAAAAACACTTTAGTAGTACTGCAGTATATTATAACTGTTGGATATATTGGTATATTCTCTCTATATAAATATAGCACGTGCATATGTGTAATACGTGTAATGAACGTACAATTGATTGGATATTGGAACGCGGGTTTGTGGGCTTATAACCCGATACCCAAACCAGTATTTAGGAATAAATACTGGCTTGTGATAGCAGTCTAGGTATTCCAATCTTGATACCTAGGGTGAATATCTCAAGCAACTTAGATCTAGAGATAAATCCTAATTCCCAATTGTTAATTTCTCACAAAACCTAACAATAACTTCATATAATTTTTTATATTTCTCTTTTTTTCCCTCAAAATATTTGCTAGAAAAAAAATTTTGATTTAATGATGCAGTTTGTATCTTATCTCATTTTGATGTTTGGCACTGGGGGATGGGATGATGTGTAATAAACTGCGCATCTTAATATTTTCTTATATATATTTCTCATTGAGACTTCATTTCTGCAATTTCTTTTTGTTGTCCCGTGTACTCTGAGAATGGAAAAATGAGCTTCAAAGAAAGCACTAAATTAGGCTCTGACAGTACGCACAAGAAAAACAATCAAGTAAAACAGATAATCATCTGTGTATAAGGATCCTTACAGACTCCCATCTATATACCTTAACTCTAAGGAGCAGTAACGGCAAGGATATCGACCCCCACAGTAACCGGGTCTTGATCAAAACCCTGGTGGGCCCGGGCCTTCATCAAGACCCGGTAACAGCCTCCCGGGTGAGCCCCACCATTACTTTCTTTTTTTTTTCTTTTTTTTTTTCTCGATCAAAATCTTGTTTAAATAATTATATATATCTACTATTTTAATGGGAGAGTCGGAGTTTGTAACAAACAAATCCTAATTTTGTAACTATATAAACACGTATAATACACGTTCAAACTATATCCAACAAATATAAATGTGCACCGCACGTTTAGCCCAAATTAAAACATTCAAATATAAACTATTTTTTTCTTATTCGATATATATTCATTTAATTTGATGACTTTACTTTTTTTAGACATGCATCGCACGTATATTATAATATTATTATTATAATCTCTACTGCTATAATGGGAAAAGGCTTTAGTGTAATTTGTCCTTCTACCAACCCGTGCAATACGCGTGCCTGAATTTTTACTTTTAAAAATATATATATTTATTAAGCCGTGATCTCTAATATTATAATGGGAGACAGCCTAAGTGTCATTTGTCATTCTACCAACATGTGCAATGCACGTACATAACTAATATAAAGGAGGTTTCCAATTCAAATCCTCCCTACGTCAGAGCTTTTATTTTTATTTTTTGAAATTATTAAAACGTGCATCGCACGTGTAAATTACTAGTTAATAATAAACTTATTATTATTAAATGTGGGGAGATACACATCTTATTGTGTGTGGGTATATAGTAGTGGGTATTCCGAATTCAATTCTTTTTTTTTTTAGGAACCATATCAAGATACTCTTTATTGTAAGTGCTCTAAGCCTCCTACATAATGCAAGATCTGCAAATTATTATGGTCAGATTCTTACAAGATGCACATTCTCTGGAAGTAACTCAATGTAAGGTGCAGTTCATTAATATATATATAGGCTTAGTTGCAATTAATTCCTCAAAAATTGACACTTGGGCTTTTTTGTTACCACTATACGCTATACTATCTGAATTGTGCTTTAAATAAGACCAAAAGATAATTCATATGGCATCATGCATTCATGCATCTATAGGCAACTCTGCAAACTGCATTCACTCCGCCCGAAGGCAACTCTGAGGAATGACTACCCAGCTTCAAACAAAGTAGCAATTTAAAGTTAATACAACGAAAGCATTCGATAAATAAATTATCATCGCATCCATTCAAACGCTTTCGTTCATATTACTCTCTACTGCTATCAAACAGGAAGCCTCACAATATGATAGGAATTACACAGTTCATGTCCCACAAAAATCTGAGTGTCCTGAAAAACTGTCTAGTATAATTTCTATCATAATTATATATTTTACAACTCATTGTCTCTTTCACTTTAAAACACCAAATAAGTTCTTAGTCATTGCTATCTGTAGTTCTCAGGCAGACGATACCCAGTCTTCACAATTTTATCGACAGACATCTTCCCAGTTTTGGGCATGACATGCCAGTGCAATGTCAGGTTGAATTCTTTGCCCCGGAGGTTGCTTCCCTGAATAACATGGAAAAATTAGAAAATCATTTGTAACTATAAAGTATAAAGAGTACATAGGGTTTTGGACCAGGTCGATTTGGACCCAAAACCAACTGCTCAACCAGAAAAGGAAGATCTGTTGGAGGTTAAAACCCTCCCTCGTATTAACCAGATCTGATTATGACTTTCCCAAAATGCTCAACTGGGACCCAAAAACACTCCCACAATCCAACCCTGCCAGCAAACCTGATTTCATCAATACTAAATTTATACACCAGGCCAAAATAAAATCCAACAGGTAGGTCCTAAATCTCACATAAACCCGCTCGTGGTCTCAGGTCCGTACAGATTTAATCAAAAACCTGCATGGCCCAGCTCGTGCACACCCGAGGCGTGCACTGCATGGTTGCTTCTAAAATGGTGAAAGAAAATGTATTTGAAAAACTTTTGTTTGGGGACAAGGAAAGGAAACAGGGGGAAGGGTAAGTTGGATGCATGTCACTAGGAAAGAGCTTAGAGAACCATTTAGAAGATTCCAGATCACCTCTCTCCCTTCAGTCACCCTCCTCTCCTTCTACATACAACCAAACAGCCCCTAACTGTATATATCACTCTAACAAACTGTATATATCACTGTAACTAACAATGATGGATTGAATTTGGTAAAGCAGATGAGCCAAGTAAATATATGAAGAATGCAAAGTTAATAACTGTATCATTGTAACAAGAAACTACACCAGTATCTCTTAGTTTTGTTGTTTCCATCATTGCCTCTCTCAATGGAGATAATGGAAATGGCTGTGTAAGGCAACCGATGACCAACATAAAACTAAGCTGGATCAATACACGGAATGAATCATGTTGCTAAGCCCTTAATAGAGCCAAATCAAGAATAATTATTCATGTTTCCCATATCTGGTTTTGACAGAATATGGAAGCAATGAGGAAATAAGGGAACAATTTTGAGTTATAATTTGACTTCAGGTTACTTTTTGCCACTTCACTGTATTGAGTAACAATTGTAGCTTCCTTCCCATGATCCCCATTTTATGCAAACTAAAACACTCCCTGTCTTAACTATTTTGAGTTATAATTTGACTTCAGGTTACTTTTTGCCAATTCACTGTATAGAGCAACAATTGAAGCTTCCTATTTATTATCCCCATTTTCTGCAAACTAAAACACTCCCTGTCCTAACTCAGTTATGGGAGTGAAATAATTATGATTAATGCATAATCAACATACTAATTCTATAACTGAACAACTAGCTGCAAACTAAAACACTCCCTGTCCTAACTCAAATATGGGAGTGAAATAATTATGATTAATGCATAATCAAACAGAATAATTCTATAACTGAACAACTAGCTAAAGAAAATAAGCCAATGAGGACAATCTAGTGCACTTCAAGGGAAAAAATGGAAATCGTCTACGCAGATTGGAACAATATGGTTACTGTTGGAGAAATTGAAGGGGGTATATGTTTTGAACCTTTATTCAACCCTTTGGCTTCCTTTAGTGAATTTCCCTTTTACTATGTAAACCCGCTAAAGAAATTTTTATGAAAATTCACCTAACAAAATGTACTTTCAATTAAGCGTACAGTTTTTAATTGAAATGTGCTGTATTTTGCTGAAGTATATATTTTTCATTGTTAAAAGTAGAATTTCTTTCTATTGAAATGTCTTACGAAACGAAGAACTCAAAATACAATCGGACAGTGAGCAGTTTGATGTGTACAGGAAAAGTGAAGGGAAAGAATGTAAATAATGATCAAATGAATGGCCCTAAACAGATGGTTTGTATAGTTGAAACATGGAAGCATATAACAGATCAAACCACATAAAAAGAAGATAAACTGCAGGAGCAATGGATATATTTTAGCAAATTCTCTTACCAAACTCACCTACATATGAAACTTCAATTATGCAAAAAATGAGTAGAATGTAGAGTTGTAGACAAAATAGAAAAAAGAAAGAACATAATTAAATGATAAGCAGGGAAAATTATGAAGTAACGAGAAAAAGCAGGATGCATTCATTATTCGAGTATAGCAAAACCAATAGACTTGCCTGATCAATCATCCGATATTTGTTTGGTGTGCGAATCTGGAACTTGGCATGCTCTTTTGATGGTATGATACCATCCCAAAGTGAAACCTAAAATATTTTGAAATATTTGGGTCAACTGAAAGCATACTATTTATAACATACAACTTTATGCTAGGAAATATTCAGCCTTTGAAGGATAATTGTCAAATCTATCAAATACAGTATTCTTATTGCCATGTAGATGGGTGATGACACGAAGACATGATTAGTAAGTTTTTAGTTTGAAACCATAACTTAGAGCTTACAAATTCAAAAACAAAAAATTACACTTCATTTGCTACATCCTTTACAGTATAAAGACCAAAAGTCAAAGTTGTGTTTAATACTTGGGACTGAACAACCAGAAAATAGTTAGTTATTTGCACGTCATAAGAAGCACCAGAACAAAAGGTAAAAGTTCTAGACATTTAAACTTACATTCAGCGACTACAAAGATATACACTCCACAGAAAAGCATATTTGCGTCCATATGGGTATTTTTCTTACTGTGGCTCTGTATACGTGTATGGGTGGACAGATGGTTTAGCATCAATAGATTATGGCCAACAGTCCTACCTATCCACACACAGCAGACACATTTAGGCCCTTATAAGAAGATGACATGATTCAACTTCAACAAATGGGTTTCTGCAAAATGCAGATCATTGGGCTGATCTGACACATGGGGGAAGACAAGAACATATTAATAAGACAAACAGTTAATACCCATTAAATCCCAAGCCGACCTCTGTATTTTGTTTCAAGGAAAAAACAAAAATTGACCAACTATATCTTTGATTAATAAATGTTAATAACTTAATATGCATATAGTGTTCCATCAGTTTCTCATCAATGTGGGCATATGATGTTTCTTTACAGTAATCAATTCTCTGTTGGTTGTAATCATCTTTTCATATGAATTCGGAGAAGAATCTCCTGAGGCATCTCATTTAATCAGAAAAGAAGTGTGTTTAAATTATAAGTTATTGCACACATTCGAGGAATTTAAAATCCCCATGGATTAGGTAGGACTGTGGAGGGTATAAGTACAGCATTACAAGGTGGAAACACATGGGGTTAATCAATTGCAATGAAGTGATTGCAGCAGAAGTATAAATCAAGATGCTGACAACTTGAATTAATCCACTACACGGCAACTGAATCAATATAATCACATATGGCAGTGGACCAAGAAGACCTTAAATCAAGATGCTGACAACTTGAATTAATCCCACTACACGGCAACTAAAACAATATAATCACATATGGCATTGAACCAAGAAGACCTTCATGGATTGCTTCATTACATACGACAGCCAGTAGATTAGTAATGAACATATCTAAAGATCACATTGGAATATTCTTTATGCAGGAAATTCTTTTTAATTAGTATGCTTTTTGATCTTTGGCGTGAGATATACCTCCTCTTCTATTATTGTAGAATTCAGAATCAGAAAGTAAACACTTGAGTGAACTCATTATATATATGACAACAAAGTAAAGAAAAATTCAGACACAAATTAGAACTTAGGTCATAGAAGAATGGGATGTTACAGTCATTCACCAATCCTACAAAACTTAAATGACATTATCCAATGCAACAAGATTAGATCAAGTTGACCTGATTGAAGGAATTCTGGGGCGTCTCGTACTCAGCAGCCACAAAGACAAATACCTGGACAGTATTAAAATGGCACATATTAAAATCAAAAAAAATCAAAAAAAAAATTGATAGTACCATATAAACCAAAAATTGGATAGATAATAGCATATACACCAAAAATAGGATAAATAATAATGCTGCCATTAGAAATTTAAAATTTCCGGAATCATGAGAACCTTATCAGACAGATGAGATTGATAAATATAACCAAACTAAAAAAGGAATTAAAACAATGTCTTCATACCATGACAAAAAGAGTTTTCATCAGGTATTAGCAATCTCAACAGAGAGCATTTCGTGACATACTTTTCTTCCAACTAAATACGCCCCTTGAGTTTGTTTCTAATTTCAGCCAGCTTTGCATCATTATATCCTAAAAAATTTGTAATGCATGTGATACTGCATATAAACAGTGACTATTAAACCACTACTATAAATTATACGAATTTCTGCATTTATACTGGCAAGAGTGTGATAATGATGGCGACCAAATAGTAGCGGCTGCTATAGTAATAGTAATACTAAGATAGTATTAAGTTGCAGCACAGTTATCCCCATTCATCAATTACTTTTCTTATCAAATTACATTCTAATTGAGAGCACTAAAATAAAAGTATAAAGTACATCCAACTAAGATCTTACTATTACTGAAGCTACCTTACTGTTTGCTTTGTCGTCAATTGCTACTGAAGGTCAGACAGCCTGATAAACAAAACAAGAGCAGGTTTGCTACATGTCCAAGGTATGATCTTTACAATATATTGTCCAATCTAATTTTTGCCCAGGTTTTTTTAAGAGATCAAAACTCGAACAATTTCTGAAAAACAAATAGGCACTAATACTGAACTATAGAGTATCAAAATCTGGGGTAAATTGCGAAAAACACTACTCAACTTTAGGGTCAAAACAAAAAAAACATTCAATCGGTCAACGCAATAACACCCCCCCCCCCCCCCCATGAATTGTAGTCAACTCATGTACAGAAACCCAAAAAGGGAGTAAAATGTCCAAATTACCCTTATATTAATACACCATTTATGAACTAAAAACTAAAAACTAAAAAAATCTCGCTAGCTCTCTCTCTCCCAAAATCTGTCTCACCCCCTCAAATCCAAATCCAAATCTACAAATCTAAAATCTAAAATCCAAATCCAAATTCAATCTCCATCATCCCCCGACCTCCTCATCATCACCACCGACAGCCTCATCTCCACTAAACCTGACCTCCACCATCCCCATACTTCATCAACACCACCACCGACAGCCACATCTCCACCAAGCTCCATTCCTATTCTCTCATGGAGATCGGGTTTGGTGGGGATGGGGATGTCAATGGTGATGATGAGGAGGTGAACAGGGGGTACAATGGGAGGTAGAAAGTGAAGTTTAGGAGGTTTGTGAATATGTATGTGAGGAGGTATGTGGGATTGTTTGGTTATGGTAGTTGTGATTTAGCTAGTTATGGTTGTGGGCTTGCAAGCATTCAATACTGGGCTAGGGTTTAGATTAGGGAGTTTGGCATCTAGGAAAAGAGGTGGGTAAGTTTTTACTAGAAGAATTTTCATGTCATTCATTTCATTTCTTCATAAATTTAATTTCTGGTTCATAGTCTTTCTTTGCTACTGATCAATTTTGGTGATTTCTTTTACTGCTTTGAGATATAAATGGTCATTAATCTTTGATCATCTCCTTTCTCTTTCCTATTTGATCTTTCCTGGGATAGTTATTTTGATAACCTTAATTAATAAAAATGGAAAAGATGGAGCATGAGAATATAAATGGATTTTGGTGGAGACGGGGTTGTCGGTGGTGATGATGAAGAGATCGGGGAATGGTGGACGTCGGGTTTGGTGGTGATAGGGTTGTCGGAGGTGATGAGGAGGAGACGGGGATGATAGAGATCGGGTTTGGTGGTGATGGGGATTTGGATTTGAATTTGAATTTGGATTTTGAATTTTAGATCTGAATTTGGATTTGGAGGAGAAAGATAAACAGTGAGATTTTTTTTATAAATGGTTTATTAATCTAAAGGTAATTTGCACATTTCACTCTCATTTTAGAATTTCCGTACAGGTTGACTACAATTCATAGTTGGGGGGTTTATCGCGTTGACCAATAGAAGATGATGTTTTTTGCTTTGACCCTATAGTTGAGGGTTGTTTTTTGCAATTTACCCCAAAATTGCACTATAATCTTTACCATGTCAAATCTAAAACAAACATGAATGTTCCAACAGCCAAAGGTGCTATTAATATATAAACTAAAGCCTTCTACTGAAATCAACCAAAAGCTCCACATGTACATGCTAATAAAAAACATGAACAAGTGGAGAATGAAAGACAACTAAAATTCATAAAAAGGAATGAATCCATCATGAGAACGATACCTGCTTCGTGTTCCAGGTGAATAATGATCGCAAATCTGCTGATATGTTCAGTGACAAGCTGACCTAATAAACATATAAAGTAGGGTTAAAATAACTACATATGCAATGTCATTAACGTAAAAGAAATGTTACAAAAAAGGTTATTGATACACATCGAACAGGAAATTAGTTGCTGCAGTGAAGAATTGAGATGAAGAATCAGCGAAGAAGAGAAGTGTACAGGGTATGGTATCAGTTTGCATTTCAGTCTTGATGTTTCAGGGACTAATGTGTAAAGTTGTAATAGGTAACAGTTGGTATGTGAGCCAGTGAGAATAAGTTGTAATAAGGACCGTAGGATTAGATACAGTGGAGGGCTCTAATTGTTTGTATGGAGCCCACAGCTTGTAACTGCCTAACTATCATATCTTTTTATGTGTAATGCACGTGCAACAGAATTATAAATGAGTTAGCAGCAGCTCCTTAGAGCTCTGCCTGATTTGAGTTCCAATTCCTCTTCGTTCTTGATTTGTTCTTGATTCTGCTTCTTGTCCTCTTCAATTACTCACCTCATCTCTACCAATTTCTCTTGTTAATGACCAAGAAGACCTCCAAAGCTTCTCTAATGGCGACGGTGGTGGAAGAAATGCATCAAGTGGTATCAGAGCGCTAAGATCCAATTGGAAATCCAATCGATGAAGATCAAATTTGTCAAGAACCAGAGCCACCAGATCCTAAGGGAGTATTGGGTGGTGGTCCAGAATTGGATTGGAAGCAGCGTCATCGAATCTTGGAGTCGAGATTGGGTGGTGTTGAGCAGCAGATTAAAGAATTGTCGAAGGAGATGTCCACTCAGTCCTCGTTGATGTTCGCGCAGATGCATCAAATGGCAGAACAAATGAGGTCTCTCGTTGCAGCAGGCAAGTCAGAGAAGGTGGATGATGGCTCAATTGGGCCAATTTTGTCACCAAATTTTTCTCCCAATTCGGCAAGTAATCAAGATCTTGATAACTTTTCTATGGATGTAAATCCTGGTTCTTTTAGAGTGGGGATGAATAGCTCGATTAGGGAAAAGAATCTTGATCAGTTTGCGGTTAAAAATTCCTTTCCCAAACCTCCTAAGTTGGATGTTACTCCATTCTCTGGTTCGTGTGATGTGCTCAATTGGTTGTTTCAAATTGAAGCCGGGTATAAAAAGGTTAGGGTGGCTTTTTTTTGAAAGAGGAAGCAATTCAGTGGTGTAGGTGGTTTCTTAAAAACAATGATGGTTCCTTAACATGGAAACAATTTAGAGAGGGAATTTGCAATCAGTTTGGTTTGGGAGTATATGAAAATGCTGCAAGAACATTGTGTAGATTAGAACAATCAACTTCGGTGTTGGATTATCAAAGGAAGTTTAAGAAGCTTAATTGTTTTGTAGATGGTGTAAGTGAATCTTAGTTAATCCAACAATTTATCAGCGGTCTCAAGGTTGAGATTCAACGTAATGTGTCAATTGCAAAACCACAATCTTTAAACAAAGTTTTTTGGGTAGCTCTTAAGTATGAGAAGAAGAATGAGGCTATGCGGAGTGTGAATAAGGTACATTTAAACCTTATTTCAAAAATTCTTTTAATCAAAGTTCTAACTCTTCTCCAAATGAGCAGTTTATACCCAAATCTTCATCAGACCCTATTTTGAAGAAATTGACTCCTAATGAAATTTGGGAGAGAAGGAAAAAGAATTTATGCTTCCATTGTGATGAAAAATTCATAACAAGTCATATTTGCAAGACTAAAGTTTACATGTGTATTGAAGGGGATTGGGATCTGTTTTGTATTCAAGAAGAGGAGGATTTGGATCGGCTATTAGCTGTCGATAGTCCTACACATGAATCTTGCAACCAGCAGAGTTTTGCTGCTTTGAATATAGGCACAAACACCGAGTGTTTAATTCTCAGGGGTGATCTTAATGGTCAGGCAGTACACATTTTATTGGACAGTGGGGCAACTCACAATTATATTGATCCATATGTTGTTGAGAAGTCAGGGTTGCAACTGTCTATCAAGCAAAAATTTAATGTCAGGGTGGCTGGTGGCAAAAAAGTGGAAGGCAGTGGGCTTTGTTCGGGGATAGAGATCAATTGTCAGGGTTACAAGATTGTTGATGACTTCTTGGTCTTCCCTATTGGAGATCATGATGTAGTTTGGGCGCAAAATGGATGAAACAAGTTAAGAATGTGATTGTTAATATGATAGAGAAGCGGTTGAAGTTTACTCATAGAGGTAGAGATTGAAATATGACAGGTTTAAGGCCTAGCTCTAACCAGTTTATTAGTGATAAGGAAGTGAATAAAATGTCTTTGCAAACTCATAGAGGATTTATTTTGTATCTGATAAACTCAGCTACTGAACAGAAGGTGCAAGATGATCTACTAGGAGATATGGTTGAGTTACTGCGGGAATTTCAATCCCTGTCTGAAGAACCAAAGGGTTTGCCTCCCAATCGAGCAATTGATCATCAAATACCATTGGTGCAAGGATCCAAGCCTATATGTATTAAGGCGTATAGACATTCATTTGAGCAAAAAAATGCTATTGAGGAACTCATAGCTGATATGGTGAAGCAAAGGGTCATTCGACCAAGCACTAGCTTTTATTCCTCACCAATTGTCTTGTCTTAGTGAAGCATGATGGGTCTTGGAGAATGTGTGCTGATTATAGAGCTCTTAATCAACAAACAGTGAAGGATAAATATCCAATTCCCATGATTGATTATCTGCTTGATGAACTGCATGGGTCTAAATTTTTTACAAAGCTTGATTAAGGTCAAGTTACCATCAAATTAGAATGCACAATAATGACATTTCTAAAACTGCATTCCGTACTCACAGTGGCCATTATGAGTTCTTAGTGATGTCGTTTGGGTTAAGCAATGCACCGTCCACTTTTCAAAGCTTGATGAATGATATATTTAGACCACACTTGAAGAAGTTTGTCTTGGTATATTTTGATAATATACTGGTCTTTAGTGCCTCTTGGCAAGATCATTTGACGCATTTGAGAGTTGTGTTGAAGATTCTCCAAGACAATAAGTTGTTTGTCAAAAAGTCTAAGTGTGAGTTTGGGCAAAATCAGGTTGAGTACTTGAGACATGTTGTATCAGAGAAGGGCATTGTTGTTGATTCTAATAAAGTGGCTGCAATTAAAGATTGGTCAATGCCAACTAATGTTAAATTTTTAAGAGGGTTTTTGGGGCTCACAGGGTACTATAGGAAATTCATACGGAGCTATGGATCTATCGCTGCACCTCTAACAGAGTAAACAAAGAAAGAAGGGTTCTTGTGGTCTGAAAAGGCAGCTGATGCTTTTGAGAAGTTGAAGCAAGCTTTAATGACAGCTCCAGTACTTCAAATGCCAAAATTTAATGAAACCTTTGTCGTTGAATGTGATGCTTGCAAAGAGGGAGTGGGTGCAGTGTTGATGCAGAAAAGTCATCCAATTTGCTTCATTAATCAAGCATTAAAGGGAAGAAGTTTGCATTTTTCAGCTTATGAGAAAGAGATGCTGGCGATGCTGCTTTCGGTGAAGAAATGGAAGCAATTTCTGTTTAGCAGAAAGTTTGTGATTAGAACAGATCATCAACCACTCAAATACCTCTTAGATCAAAGGCTATCTACTGAGGCTTAACACTCTTGGCTAGTTAAACTATATGGGTTTAATTTAGTATAAGAAAGGGAGAGAAAATATACCTGCAGATAGGCTCTCACGAAGGGATATGGATTGTTTCCTAATGCAGTTGTCTCTCCTGGTAGCTACTTGGTGGAAGCAAGTAGTTCAAATGACTACAACTGATGACTATTTCAAACACTTGGCAAGTAAGCAAGCAAACAAGATTAATAGCAAGTATCTGTTTGATAAGGTTGTGTGGTACAAGTCTGGAAGAGTGGTGATTAGTCATAACTCTTTCTTTAGACAATCGTTAATTCAAGAGCACAATGATTCCCCCACTGGTGGTCATTCTGGCTATGATAGAACTCTGCAAAGGTTTAAGAGGTCTTTTTAGTGGAAGAGAATGAAAAGGGATGTGCAAATTTATGTCAAGGAGTGCACATTCTGTCAAACTAGTAAATATGTTTGTCATGCACCTGCGGGTCTTCTCCAATCTCTGCCTATTCCCGAGAGAGTATGGGAACATGCGGGCATGGATTTTATAGAAGGGTTACCTCAAAGTGCCAAATATTCAGCCATACTGGTTATAGTCAACCGGTTGAGTAAATACACCCATTTTTTTCCAATACATCATCCATTTTCTGCTAAAGATGTTATCCATGTATTAATGGAAGATGTTTTCAAGCTGTATGGGATGCCAGTATCCATTGTTTGTGATCGAGGGTCTGTGTTCACAAGTGCTTTAATGAAGCAATATCTAAAATTGCAAGGAACTCAGTTGAAATTTTCTACAGCCTACCATCCGCAATCTGTTGGTCAGACAGAAGTCGTAAATAGGTGTTTGGAGATATATTTGAGATGCTTTTGCCATCATAAACGTAAGGAGGGGAGGAAATGGTTAAATTGGGCGGAATATTGGTATAACACCGCATGGCATGGGGCTACTAAAACGACTCCTTACTAGGCTTTGTATGGAAGGCCTCCACCTACATTGGTGCCTTACATACCACACACTGCGAAGAATTTGCAAGTTGAGGAGACCCTATTGGCTAGGGATGTTCATTTGCAGCTATTAAAGGATCAATTAAGGAAGGCTCAAAATCGGATGAAGAAGTTGACAGATAAGAGAAGAGTGGATATGGAGTTTAATGTTGGGGACTTTGTTTATCTCAAACTGCAACCATATAGGCAAACAAGTGTTGCATCTCGAGCAGTCCAAAAGTTGGCTCCACTCTACTATGGTCCATATGGTATACTTTATCAGTTGGCAAAGTCGCTTATAGGTTGGATTTACCAAAAGGGGCTAAAATACACAGAGTATTTCATATATCTCAGCTGAAAAAGCATTTGGGGGCATCTGTTGAAGTTCATAGAACTATTCCAACCAGCATTTCAAAAGCTTTGTTAGAGCCTGAGTAGATTATGGATAGAAGGTCTGTCATTAGAGGTAAACGTTTGATTTCGAAGGTGTTAATCAAATGGAAACATCAATCACCAGAAGATGCGACATGGGAAGTTTATTGGGATTTGGTGAAGCGTTTTCCTTCATTCGACCTTGAGGCAAGGTCTCAAACGATGGGAGGAGTTGATACACATCGAACAGGAAATGAAGAATTTAGATGAAGAATCAGCGAAGAAGAGAAGTGTACAGGGTATGGTATCAGTTTGCATTTTAGTCCTGATGTTTCAGGTTCTAATGTGTAAAGTTGTAATAGGTAACGGTTGGTATGTGGGCCAGTGAGAATAAGTTGTAATAGGGACAATAGGATTAGATATAGTGGAAGGCTCTGATTGTTTGTATGGGGCCCACAGCTTGTAACTGCCTAACTGTCATGTCTTTTTACGTGTAATGCACGTGCAGCAGGATTATAAATGAGTTAGCAGCAGCTCCTTAGAGCTCTGCCTGATTTGAGTTCCAATTCCTCTTCGTTCTTGATTTGTTCTTGATTCTGTTTCTTGTCCTCTTCAATTACTCACCTCATCTCTACCAATTTCTCTTGTTAATGGCCAAGAACAGCTCCAAAGCTTCTCTCATGGCGACGGTAGTGGAAGAAATGCATCAGCTATAGAATGTTGCACATCATACGCAGACCCGGCCCAAGCATAAAGCAACCCAAGCCCTAGCTTTAGGCCTCCAAAAAAAACTAGGTCTTTTTAGGCCTCAAAATATATATATATATCTAAAGAATAATTAATGAAGGCCTCCTCTGGCTCTTCATCTTCTACATAACGTTCTAATCTACTCTCAACTCTTCTTCTATTTAATTTTACTCTGAAGTCTGAACCAACTTAGCAAACAGCAAATCTTCATCTTCTACAGTTCTACACTTCTACCCTGTCGCTGTTCATCTTCAAGACTTCATCTTATATCAAACTACCAGTATCCAACTCGTCACTCACCCGCTAGGCCGCAACTCCACGTCGTCCACGACTCCACGTCTCCTATCTCCAGTCCACCTATCGACGGCGGCCATCCCCATCGCTTGCTCCTCTCTGGCTCTCTCCTCATCGCCTGTCGCCCTTCGCCACTCGCCAGCATCACGACATCGCCACTCCGATCGGCGATCACCAGCAACAGCATCGTTTTATCCTTTTTCTTCTCTCCTCAAATACTCCGATCGCAAGCGGCCCAGCATCGCTGACCTGTGGTGGTATTGTAGGGATCCACTTGCAGCAGCGATTCCGCTGCCGTCCGCGAAGAATGGAGGCAGAGGGTCTGCGAGTAAATTGGGACTTATTTTGGGAGGGATACTTGGTGGTGTGGGCCGTGTGGCTATTTTAGGACTGCTTGTGTTTTTGGTGTTTATGAAGGCCAAGTCGGAGAATGCCACCAAGAGTATGAAACTACCGAAGCCAGTTGTGCTGAAAGTTGCGGTTCAAGTGGCTCCGAGAATGCCTACTGCAACAAGTGAGTGTGTGTCTTGGTTTATCATTGTGTTGATGATGATTTTGCCACAAGTGTGTGATTTGAACTGTAAAAATGTTACTTTTTTTAGGGCATGTCTCAATCAGTGAGGATCGGTACGCTGGGACTGACCCTTTACTGGGTTTTCACCATGGAGGAGCTCAACGAAGCAACCAACGGGTTTGATCCCATAAATTTCATATCTGAAGGTCCTCAGGGAAAGGTACTATATTTTCCATGCTATCTGATCTCTGTGTATGTACAGAAGCAATTAGATGCTATCTATAGTTTTGTGGCAATTGTTTAGACAACTCTGCTTAGAACCTAAGCTAGTAGTATTTTCAACTCCAATTACAAGGGGGAAAAAAGAAATTGCATGAGTTTTGGTAGGAGATATCATATATGATCATCTGATGACATTTGCTAGTTAAGCAAAATGAATTATCTCTTCTTCAATGTAATGTTAAAAGTAGTAAAAAATTTCTCTCAAAAGAACAGTAAACGAGCAATTACTATTATTATTTAGGGTTAAAAAGGGTTAACGAACATTCATGATAGACGTGGGCCAAACCCAATCTGGTTAGTTTCCAAATGTAGTGATCGCCTACCAAACTGCCTGCATATTATCAAATAGGTGACTATGATTTGCCCACTCATCTCTATCTTATGAGTCATTGGTTATGGAAATTTTTGCTAAAGAAATTGCTATTGAAATGGATATAGAACCCAAGTTTCGTGAAAAACGTGTTATTCGTAGAAAGAAACAATTTGATCAGAGCACAAACAATGAAGTTTTAAAATCTCCTGAAGAATCATTTAAAACTGACTACTTCTTGTAAATAATAGATCAAGCAATTATTTCATTCCAAAGTAGATTTGAACAATTTAAAATATATCAAGATATTTTTGGTTTTCTATTTAGTATTGAGAAATTAAGGTTATTGGAAATTGAAAATTTAAAAGAAGATTGTCTTAACTTTGAACGATCATTAAAACATAACGACAACTCAGATATTGTTGGGTTAGATTTATTTTTAGAACTGAAAATTTTAAGAGAAATTATACAAGTGGAAAATGATATACCAATTGACATAATTATATTAAAAGACTTGATTCTTTTCCAAATGCATATACTGCTTATAGAATAATGTTAACGATTCTCGTAACTGATGCTTCGGCGGAAAGAAGTTTTTCAAAACTAAAATTAATAAAATCTTATCTAAGATCAACAATGTCTCAACAAAGATTAAATGGATTGGCTTTATTATCAATTGAAAAAGAAATGTTAAATGAAATTGATTACAATAATATAATAAATGATTTTGCAGCTCAAAAAGCCTGATAGATAACATTTAAATAAAAATATATTAATTTTCACAAAATATTATTATACGCTTTTAAAAGGCCTCATTTCGGAGTTCGCTTTAGGTCTCAGTAAGTGTTGCGCCGGCCCAGATCATACGGGTATTAGAATGCTTGAAACATACAAAAGGTTTTAGAACAGAGAATTACCTCATCATTGCCATGAGGCTGGAACCAGTTTACATTCAGAATCTGTATATAAAAGGTAACGCACACGAAATATCACTGCCCATTCTAATAAGTATTGAAGTTCAATTTTAAAAAAAACATGTAGATGCAAAGATAATTCAGACAGATAAAATAAGTTAAAGTATTAGCTGCAAAAACAACCAGTGATGTCTTCTAAAGGCCAAGATAAAAAGACCTCTGATATTCCATAATTTTTTTCAGTTCATCAAACTACTTCAGGAATCAAGATTAAATTCATAAACTATATTCAAGGGCAGAACATTTCTAGTTCTATGTAGTTCAAGACTTGTGATCAGACCAAAATCACATTTAAAAGATTATGTGCGTAATGATCACAAATTGTCGTATACCATATTATCTATGAACAGCAAACTTCTTAATCTGAACCAGCTCAAAAACAAATTCTTTGTAATTCCTCCTCTCAAACTAATCAATCTTAGCATTGGCTCGCTCATCTCCAATTATTGATAAATAATTCCAACGAAATCAATCTGTGAGCATACGCAACCTCAAAAGTCATTACATGTGTCATCTAATCTTAGACTATATTCCGAACCAACCCCTCTCTAAATCTTCTTCAAAAACCTCGAATCTGAATCCTACAACTTCAGTAACTACACAAATCTACAAAAAATATAACAAGATCTCCTAACTGTAAGCACGCGCACTGCACGTATAATTCCCAACAAATTGAAGACTAAACAAAGTCAAAATCTCTACATACTCTTCGAATCCGAATAATTAACTTAAACCATTACCAAAATTAACAAACTAGGGTTTGAACACAGAAAAACTCTAATTCAGAGGGATCTGGGGTTTTGGAAGCGGCTACCTCGATATCGGTGGTGGGAGTGGGGGCGTTGAAGTTGTCGGAGAAAGAGGCGATGCCGCAAACCACGGCGAGTATAGTTATCGCGAACGTCACTAACGAGTTAGCGCGATAACCGAACGAATGCATCTTCTTCTTCTTCTTCGTCGAGTTCTTCGAGTTCTCGATCTGGTTTAGAGGAGGTGAGAAAGGTTTTAAGTGGATATCTGAAATTTTTTGGATCCGGTTCCGATATTGGGTTTGGATATTTATTTATTTGGCAGTTACGAATACGGATCCGATTAGTGTAAAGATTTATTATTAGGCCTATTTGGATACAAAGGTAAGATAAAAATAGTTAATTTTTAAGTTAAGGTAGAAAGGTTTGTAAGAGTAGCCACTATCATTTGCTAAAAACCTAAAATATGAAAATTTTAGCCAAAAATCTTCTACTATCGTTTGCCAAATACCTTTTTTTCAACAAAACCGTGAATAGAGGAGTGTTATATATAGCAGAGCAAAATAGCAATTGCCAAATATAGGAGACGGATGCCCGGTATTTCGAACTTTGTGCAGGTCAACGGCAGTAGCGAGAAGCCAGCCAAACAATGGTAGAAGTGTTCAGGTTTGACCCATTTGATTCCTTACAAACCCACAAATTCATCTGTTTGCCCCCACACCGAAATCAACAACAACAGATTGACGTCGTATGTGACAGATGAACTTCCGTCTGTCAATTATTTTCAAATATTTTGAATATTAAAATAAGACAGACGAAAAATCTTCTTCCGTCTAGCGACTTTGAATGGTCAAAAGTTGAGAGACGAAAGAAGATCTTCAGTCTCTCCATTTTATTTTATTTTTAAAAATATTCTCAAATAAGAGTATTTGGTACTGGGGTTTTTTTTTAAAACAAAAATTAAAAACAAATTAAATGGTCAGTGACTCAGTGCTGGGTGTATTTTTTTTATTATTTTTTTAAAATCCCCAGACGGAAGATTACCATCCGGCTGGGGTTTTTTCTTTTTTTTTTTTTAAAAAAATAATAATTTCAACCAGTCTGGCTCTGGAAAAAAAAATTTATTTAAATTTTCTCAAACGGAACATGATCTTCCGTCTACCAAATTTTGGGTATTAAAATTTTTAATTGTTTTATTAGACGGAGGACGTTTTTCCGTCTGTATATTTTATTTTATTTTTTACCAAAATTTTGGCTTTGACGATAGCAGCGCTACTCTTTCATTTCTATTTACCTGTTGCCAAATACCTATATTATAGCAGCAACAATAGTGGATGCTCTAACCTACCGGTTCCATACTTGTATATTTATTTTGGCTTCTGAAATAAATTTGGTTGGATTGAAGTTTAAATATCTACAATAACCTTCATTTTATATTAATTTTGAGGTGGAAAAAAATGGAGGTAGCGTAACTCCTATATATGATTCAAACGAACCAAAGTTTAGATACATGGACGGGGGGCTTTTATTTAATGGACACGACAATGAATTTGCTTTTCCTAACATCCACAACAACGTTCTCAACTCCATTATTTCTATATTTTAAAATACGTTGTTTTTATTAATATAAATAAAAGTTTGTTAAATTTGTGACAACTCATAAAAAATGTGTAAAACCAATTTACCGTAAAATGTGATGAATTGACTTGAAACTGCTGGAAAAAAGTCATATGACCACACTGTCATAGAAACATCATGTCACGCCCCGCTTTCCAAAAAAATACGGAATACGGATACGCGACTCAACCCAGCGAATGATTTGCATCATCCATAAGCTGTTTAGGAATCTTTACAACATCTCACAAAATAATCAGAGTCGAAAGCAAAAGAGTCAACCACACATGCAAAATTGAATTAATAAACTACCAGAATTTACTTGAAATAAAATACATTAAGCTCAAATAAATCAGAGTCTGGACAAGTCAAATATCCTGGGTCACATCGCCCAAATACAAAGTAATCATCCAAGTATTCAAAATACATTATTCAAAGCAACAATAATAGTTATACGAATAAGCAAGAAATCCAGCACTAATATCTCATTTCGCCAATACCGTCGGGCAGCTGACCATCCTGATCTGCAACTAATAATTGCAGGAGAAAAAAAGAAAAAAACAAGTACCCGTCAATGCAAGTTACGGGCCACTTATAATGTAGGATAAAAGTTCATGGAATAGTCAAATCTAAAATAACAGCGGAAATAAATATAGCATGGTATAATTCATCAACAGTAATAACTAGCATAAATCAGTAAATAAAGTCAACTAGCATGGTATATTAACAGTACAAATGAATGTGTCAAGTATAGTGTCATATGGCAACTAACAGTGTCCAGTAACAGTAAGCTCAGTATATCAGTGTAACAGTATAACAGTATCAGTCCAACAATATCAGTCTAACAGTATCAGTCTTATGTTCTTACAATCTTGTGTGTATTACTAGCTAGGTAGCACTTCATGCGCCCCAAAATATAACACATGGTTGCTACAACAAACAGTTCCGCTTTTAGATTTCATAGTGGACCATAATGAGGCAGTGTACTTAACAGTAGCAGTAGCAGGAAAAATAACAGTAACAGTAGCAGTAAAATTAACAGTAACAGTAGTAGTAAAAGTAACAGTAACAGTAACAGTATGGAACACTAGTTCCCTTCCAAGTACACGTTTCCATATTTTCCACTACTAGATCCTCCCTTAAGAAACTCTGGCTTGATCACTTTTATTATAGTTATCAACAGACATGTTAGTGCATGAAATAGTGTCAAACTATCATGGTATAATCAGTATTTGGTTCAGGGAAACAAATAAACATGCATAGATGATATACGGTCACATAAACGAGCAAGACAGTGTATGTTCATATTCAGGACAGCATGACAGTATAGTACTAAAATAGTGATTTCCATTACTACAGAAACCCAAATCTGAATCCGTCAAAGAATCTAGAAAATAGACTTCCACACGAATCCAGCGATTATATCTAATCCATATAGCATTTCACAAAATCAAAACTCAAAACTGATTTGAATCCAGAAAATACGCTCAGCCAGAAATCAGTAAATCGTATTCAATGATAAGAAAGCAGCATTAAAGCTCCTTAAATAAATCCCCTATATGTCTAGTATCAGAATATAAAGTTTCATAATTTTCGAGTAAAATTAGTTCAGCCAACAAAAATCAAAAAACATTAAGAAACGACTGTTTGGCAAATCTGGAATTCCCAACACTGCTGTACGAAAACATCAATATCTTGCAAACCGTGAAACGAAATCCAAATCCATCAAAGGAAGATGAAAATAGATAAAATAATCTAACTCCATATTTCATAAATATTTTCCATACAGTAAAAGGAAATAGGGTGAAAATACGATTCTTTACAGAACAGCGATCAAAATACAACAAGTATAGCTTTCATAAACAAGCATGAAACGGCGTATAAAACTCATCAATAAAATTCACCAAAATTCTGGATAATCCATAGATAGGTATAGGAATACTGTGCAAAGTTTCAGATCAAAATAATATATTTAGGACTAGTATCAAAATAGTTTAATCATCAAAATCATCAAGAAACGAAATCTGGAAATAGAATACACCTCTGTAGTAAATTAGCCATAACTCACTCATACGAAAACGAAATCGATCTCTGTCAGAAAATTTGGAAAGAAGAAAGATTTCTCTACAATTCATGTCTAATTCAAAAATTAAAAATTCTGACCTTAATAGGGTCTAAAATACAAATTAAAATTGATCATCGACAAATACAAATTTTCTCTTGAAAACAAAACTAACATAAACCACACGAAACTCGTTCCAATCACAATCAAACATGGTATAGATTCTACTAAGTGTCCAAACATCATGAAATTGAGTAAATAACATATTCACAACCATCATATCACATGGATCTCATCAAACACATAATTTTATCTAATTATCTCACATATATAAATAGATCAAGAATGGTCAAACCTAGTTGTTTTCTTGTCGATTTTTGTGTCGTGAGGCAACTACAGTCAAATAGCACTATAGAGACAAATTCCATCAAAGATAACACACACACGAGTTATCTCTAGAACCCAACTACACTATAAACAGTATTTTTGACTTGTATCATACAAAAGAATTTGAGTACAAGTTACTTGCCTTAACCAAAGATAAAAACGAAGAACACCAAGAATAACGGGAACGGATCCCGGTAACGAACAAATCCACGAACCGAAACAACCCACGTGCAAATCGCGTGCACGTGCAAAGACAAAGCAAGAGAGAGAGTGTCGGGCAACTGCCTCTTGGCTGCTGGCTGCTGCTCCTGGTCGATGCCGGTGGACAGCCAAGGGGGGAGAGAGAGACGAGGATGAATGGAGGATGGAGGTGCTCGGGCTATGGTGGTCGATCGGCTAGGGGAAAGTCGATCGGGTGGAGATGGTCGGGATGGGGGTCGGGTGCAGTCGGTGAGGGGGATGATCGGGGGTTGTGCAGCCGAAGGTGGGGTCGGCTGGGGTTATGGCACAGTCGGGGAGAGAGAGTGTAGCGCCCCGAGTTCCACACCCTGGGAGCTCGTGACACTTACCCAGAATCTTTACTTCAATGAGTACACAACACAGAAAAATTATAGGAAATTAGCAACTTACATTGCACAAGGAAACTTTATCCTACACTTGGATGCTTTCCGCAGCACAAGTCCTCTGCTCCACGATCAACGATCCTGCAATTAGCAAACTGTGGGCACGTTAGTTGAATACAACTGACGCAACGCGGATGAAAACCACAATCTCCAAAATCCTCAACAATCAATATTTGATGCAGAAGAAAAATGTGAAAGTCAAACCACAAGTGTCGGTGTATGTCATGATCTAGATTCTAATGCATAATTCATGTGCACACCATGCTCTTAATCTGATGCAAACTTGATTTGAAAACGTATGCATCCCATACTACATACTCTCCAAATCGAGTTCGTATTCTCCAGATAGTAGGGTTCAATCCCTCGTCATGCATCCTACTCTTGTACTTCTTCTTGTTCCTGACATTTATTTAGTAACTGGTAGAGCTACAGTAAATACAGTCTATTCCATCTACTGCATCAGATCGGTGGTCTTTCTCCACTCCCGAAAGTCAGTGATCACCCCGATCTATCAGAATCGGTGGTCTCTCTCCACTCTGCTGGCCGGTGGTCTCTCTCCACTCCGGATAGGCTGGTGATCATCAGCTCTGCCGGAATCATGGTCCTTCTCCATACCCGGACTCTACCACAAGTTATCCGAACATAGGACGAATCGGCAGGCCTTTCCCTACTCCGCCAGAGACTGAGAGTTACACTCTAGCTCTTTGTTCATATGGATAACTTAGAACATAACGTACTCATAAGGGTCCATTCCCCTAGATTTCGACATTTCTATCACTAAATCTCAGGAATAAACAGTCGAAATCACGTTGCATGCGTCCCAGACGAGACGACGCCACACGTGTCCCCTTGACAGGTGAGTAGTACACGCCCAACTAGTGTCTGTCCTTACCAATCATCCTAATTTAATTTCTCAATTCACCAACTCAACAAGTCTCATCTTGATTTAGTTAAGGTTCATTCTAGCCTCTAATCATGCTAAGAGTTGACCCACACATGCACCAAACTATCATATGTAAATGTTCAAGTATGCATACTCGCATACACAGCGGCATTCCATCAGTCACCGTATTCGTTTCTACAATCTCTTTTATACCACCAATAGTTCTTTACTTTACTACAATCTACTTTACTTGTCATGAGCTTCTAATTAGCTAAGCATGCAACTACAATCACTAAGCATATTACTACAAGTGTGTAGTTTCATGCAATCACATCAATTTAAGCATTCGAGGAGTAATCTTTTCTACTATATACAACAACGTTCATGTTATTCTATATAATATACATATACACTACCATTCTCATTGTTCACATTTACAATGAAATATCACAATAAAATAACACTATAGTCTTATTCTCAATTATTGACCCAACTTGGCCCTTATCCGGCCCATAGAAAATAATTACACTGCTCTATACTAACTTCACAGTTAATCACATTCTTGATTCAACCGTCCTTCCACCTACTAATCTCGAACTTGTATTTTCGTTATTAAGACTAGGTACTTACTAACTCCTTCAATTTGCTTACTAGCATAACAAGATGAAGTCTATATTTTCAACTTCCTAACTTCTCACTAACAAGACGTTCTAGCATATTTACTTTACTAATTTACCACCATACTAATTTATTTAACTTACTAACTTATTAACATTACAAGTAAGCTTACTAACATTATAATTAAGCTTACTAACTCATTAGTAGCTTACTAATACAATGTTAGTAGCTTACTAACACAAAACTAGTAGTTTACTAACAATGTATGTTTACTAACCATAAACAATTGGTTAGCAATTGGGTTACTACGAGGTCAAGTCTACATTTCTAACTTTCTAACTTCTCACTATCATGGCATTCTAGCATTCTATTCTACTAATTCACTACCACATTAACATATTAACTTACTAACTTACTAATCATAAGGACTTTAAGCATTCAAACATGAAAATTTAATTAGACAATTTACTCTACAATATTACAAAATCACATCTTTACACTTATACTATCATTCTTAACACAAGGAACAAATCTTTATTTATTCACTAGTATATTTACGTATATAAAATTCACATAAATAAACACTCACTACAATTTCTAGCAAGCATTAATCATTCATTCCATATATGAAGAAAAAATAATAATAATAGTAATACAAGAGGTATGAAGAATACCCACTTTTTTTTGTTTGCAAGCTTCAAGTTGCTACTTCTCCTCCTTGCTCCTTGATTCTTCTTGACTTCTTGCTCTAATCCAATAGTATAGTAGTAGTAGTAGTAGCTAAGTAGTAGAAATAGTAGTAGTAGAAGTGGTAGTTGTTGAAGAAGTAGTGAAGTAGTAGTAGTAGTAATTGTAGTAGTTGTTGTTGTAGTTAAGTAGAAGTAATAGTAATAGGCATATATAAGAGAAAATGGGAAAATATGCTGCTATTGCTGCTGCCGGCTGTAAAGGGAGAAAAGAGAGAAGAAAAGAAGTGTAGGGGTAGTAGTAGTAGTGCAGTAAAGTAGTAGTAGTAGTAGTAGTAGGTACTAGTAGTTGAAATAGTAGCAAGTAATAGTAGTTGAAATAGTAGTAAATATATAGGAAAAGAGTTGGGAAAAGAAAGCTGCTGCTAGTGGTGCTGTCGGCAGTAAAGAGAGAAAGAGAGAGAAGAAGAGAAGTGGAGTAGTAAGTAGTAGTAGTAGTAAGTAGTAATAGTAGAGTTAATACACATGTACATATAGAAAAAGAAAGGACAAAACTGATGTTGTTGCTGGCTGTCTGCAGAAAGAAAGAAAAAGAGAGAAGGAGAGGTGTGTGGAGAAGTGTAGAAGGCTTAGGTGTCCCTACTTTTTGCACATAACCCCTTAGTCTTTATGTAATTGCACTTAAGCCCTAAATCTTATTGGATTGGGCTTAAGAAAGAAGGTGTTGGGTTCTTTAAAAGAAAACATATTAGGCTCTTTAAAAAAAATTAACCATACTAACATAAAAAAATAATAGTGTAGTGTATGAAAAAATAATCATGTCAATGCACATATATATATATATATATATATGTATATATATATATGTGTATATATATATATGTGTAAGAATTTAGGGGTATTACATCACTCCCCCTTAGAATAGTTCCGTCCTCAGAACTATACTAGTGGTGTGGATCAGACACCCAGAAAAATATTTTAACATACCCATTTCAAAACAAAACATCATATTTAATTTAACACTTATCATCCAAGTACATATGTATATATAGAAAAAGGGGGAAAAGAAAAGGCTGCAACTGCTGGTGCTGTCGGCAGTAAAGAGAGAAAAAGAGAAGAAGAGAAGTGGAGTACTAAGTAGTAGTAGTAGTAAGTAGTAATAGTAGAGTTAATACACATGTATATATAGAAAAAGAAAGGACAAAACTGATGTTGATACTGGCTGTCTGCAGAAATAAAGAAAAAGAGAGAAGGAGAAGTGTAGATAGCTTAGGTGTCCCTACTTTTTGCACATAACCCCTTAGTCTTTATGTAATTGCACTTAAGTCTTAAATCTTATTGGATTGGGCTTAAGAAAGAAGGTGTTGGGCTCTTTAAAAGAAAACATATTAGGCTCTTTAAAAATAATTAACCATACTAACATAAAAAAATAATAGTGTAGTGTATGAAAAAATAATAATGTCAATGCATATATATATATATACATATATACATATATATGTAAGAATTTAGGAGTATTACAAAGAGGGAGGCCGGGTGAGGGAGAGTTAGGGTTAGGGTTTTAGTGAGAGAGATGAGAGATTATATAGGGTTTTGGTTTAGGGTTAGTAATAGGATGTGGGTAATTGGGTATTTGGGTTTAATTGGATCCAATAGGAGTAGAAATAGGATTTATCCAAATAGGGTTGATTAGGGTCAATTTGTATAGGATTCAAAATAGGATTGAAGGTTAATTTGGCTTTGGTCATCAATTAGGAATAAAAAGCAACAGGATTAGGACTAGGGTAGCCAACCAAAACACCATGAACACCCAAGAGCAAAATAAAGAAAAATAATAATACATGAGGTATGAATAATACATGCCTCATGTATTATTATTTTTCTTTATATATATGAATGGTTGATGCTTGCTAGAAATTGTAGTGAGTATTTTCCCTATCCTAAAAGCTAGTACTTTACTTGTATGAATGGTTGTTGATGTGTTAATTAAAATATTATGAAAAGAAATTAAATAGGATTATTGTTAGTGTTGCATTACTTGCTTATAAATCATGTTCTATTCTTAATTATTTGTTTAGTAATTCACATGTAGCAAATTATATAGACTAGAAGTATTAGTGATGAATGCCTAGTTAGTATTGCTTAGAAATTGGTAATATTGTCTAGTAATTAAAGAAATTAGTTGTATAGTAATCTATATACGGTAAATGGTAAGTTATATAAAAAATAGAATTGTTGGAGTTGAAGACTGGGTTGAAACGACCTAACAAATCGAGGCCCAAAATGAACACAGCATCGCGGTCGGTCGACCGTCCAACAAGACCGGTCGATCGTCCTCCTCTCGGCCAAATCCTATGCAACTGCAGTCGGGGGGTGCGGTCGACCATAACTTTGGACAGTCAACCGC
This sequence comes from Hemerocallis citrina, assembly GCA_017893485.1. Lineage (NCBI taxonomy): Eukaryota > Viridiplantae > Streptophyta > Magnoliopsida > Asparagales > Asphodelaceae > Hemerocallis > Hemerocallis citrina. The sequence continues at coordinate 178,400,206 of CM030365.1, read as the reverse complement.
AACTCTGCCAGCACTATTGTTGCTCTGTTTTCTTCTACTCTCTTCGACGCTTCGACCTCCATGCTTCATCTTACCTTCTTCTAATCATAACTACGAGTATTCAAGACACATTCCTAACAAACTCCACCTTGGATTACATACGAGTGCTATCACACGATGTGATTATTCATCTCCAAACTCTAATGAACTCCACTTGTAAAAACACTTAGAACAATAGCTTTTTCTTCTAGTTGAACAAATCTCTACCTAATCTCACCGATCAGTATACCCTTTGAAAGGCACACCTTCGTAGGCATAATCACGGAGATGCCAACCTCCGCACGAACTCCACCTACATCAAGACACTCTTCCACCTCCCGACGATATTCTAACATCGTAGTCTCACTTTGATTATGTCATGCCCCGCTTCCCAAGAAGGAAATACGGAATACGGATTGTGAACTATTCTGTTGTGATATGGTTTGTGAACTATTTAATTATTTTGGTTTAGTCTATTTGAACTATTCGGATATATAATTGATTTAGTCCTTATGAACCGTACATTGAGTGATGCATTTCTTCTATTTTAAGACTGCTCTTAGCCAGTCAGTTTCATGTTGAACTGATGAGATAATCGAGTACGTCTGTATATTGAGAATATAGGAGGAGATTGTTGGATATATAGGTATATTCTTACTATATGAACAATATTATGTGTAATATTGTTCTATGGGTAACACGTGTGTTACACGTACTAATTGTATGGATATCGGAACGCGGGTTGAGTGGGTTGAGAACCCAGTACCCAAACCAGTATTTAAAAATAAATACTGGCTTGTGATAGCAGTCTAGATATTCCAATTTTGATACCTAGGGTGAAATCTCAAGCAACTTAGATCTAGATATTAACCCTAATTCCCAATTGTTAATTTCTCACAAAACCTAACAATATTGAGTGATTGTTGTTGGAATTAATTTTTGAAGTTTTCCAGGCCGAATTCCAGTAGGCTCCAGCCACTGGCGGCGCAGGAAATTGAGTGGATTGCGATCCTCTCATCGAGTACTATTCCGTAGTATACTCACTTGCCAAAAACGAATTCCGTATGAATGAGAAATGTTGGTCCAAAGTTAGGTACTTGAAATGTATTAACTTGGCAACTTGGAGAAAATGGATAGTCCCATATCGGAAATTGGGAAAGACTTTTTCTAGTATATATACTAGAAAACTGGACTAAAGGGCGTGGCCCGGGGGTTACCACTAACGTGTAGTGGAGAAAGAACTTAGCCAAAATGACAAACACACACGCGTGCGCGCGCGCGGGCCCGACCCGGCTCTGGCTCTGGCTCCGGCCTCGGCCTCGGCATCGGCTTCGGCTTCGGCTTCGGTTCGGCTTGGCTCGGCTCGGTTCGGCTTGGTCTGGTCGGTTCGGTTCGGTAACTGGTAAAGCAGAGTAATGGCTCACCAGTTATGAATTTAAAGAGTCTCAATTACTCTGCTGTTACAGAGTAATGGCCTATGAAAAATCTTCCATCTCCATTTGTCTTTTATAAAAGACTACTGAATCTAGACATAGTCTTGGAAAAATAGTCAGAGTTTCATTCTTCTTCTTCTTCTCCTCTGTGTCAACTGAGAGTGCATCACACAGACAGCAGTTCGTTGAATCTCTGAAGCAAGGGTGTTGCTCTTCAGAGAAGGTACAGTTGTATCCTGGAAAGCAATTTGCCAGCCACCGTCACACTACGGGGCGAATTCTGCTTTAAGGTGAGAGATTCTCAATCTCGACTCTGTGCAAAGTCTTTTGTTTCCTGTTTTTAGTTTCTGTATTTCAGTTCTTCGCAATCGCTGTTGAGATTTTTCATATTTATAAAATTTTGGTTCTAACAATTTTAAAACAGAATTTTTTCCTCACTGATTCTAACAGTTTTGTGAAGTTTATTTACAGGTGCTGTTATTGATTCAGAAAAAACTCCTAACAATTTCTATTTCATACTATTTCAGAGAAGATAAGAACATGGAGAACACACAAAGTGATATTGCCAGTGGGCTTATCAGTACCGAAATACCGATGACCCAAAATGTGACTGCACAATCGGTTGCGGCACATTCGGTCGTTCTGCCCATGCACATAACCGTGGGAGAAAAACCGGAGAAGTTCAATGGAACTGGGTTCAAGAAGTGGCAAGGGAAGATGCAGTTCTACCTGACCACATTGAAGCTGGACAGATTCCTCACTAAATTTACCCCAATGCTGGCGCCAATGGATGCACACTCCGTTGCTACAGTTGATGCGTGGACTCAGGGAGACTACCTCTGCAGGAACAACATCCTGAATGGCTTGGTAGACCTGCTGTACAATGTCTACTGTGTCTTCAAGACGTCCAAACTCCTGTGGGGGTTCTTGGAAAAGAAGTACAAAACAAAAGATGCCGGGTCCAAGAAGTTTGTAGTCGGTAAATTTCTGGACTACAACATGATTGATTCCAAAACTGTTGTGAGTCAAGTCCAAGAACTGCATGTTATAATGCACGACATTGCTGCAGAGAACATGACGCTGTGCGAACCATTTCAGGTTGCAGCGTTCATCGAAAAACTTCCACCTGGATGGAAAGACTTCAAGAACTACCTCAAACACAAGCGAAAGGAGATGTCTCTTGAAGACCTAATTGTCAGATTGCGAACCGAAGAGGAGAATCGCAAAACTGACAGGTCCTATGGAAATCAGTCCATAGAAAAGGCCAACGTGGTGGAGCACGAACAGAAGGGCAAGAAGAGAAAATTTCTGCCACAGGCCTCAAACAAAAAACCTCTTGCAAAGAGGTTTGCTGGGAAATACTACAAGTGTGTTAAGCTAGGGTACAAAATTTCTGAGTGCCGCAGCAAGGACAGTAATCGTTCAGGAACAGGACATGTAAAAGGGAATAAAAAGTCCCACGCACACATAGCTGAGAACTTGTCTACTGGTCTCTCTGACCTAGACCTCTGTGCTGTAGTATCAGAGATAAATCTTGTGGGGAGAAATCCTCGTGAATGGTGGTACGATACTGGGGCCACCAACCATATCTGCTTGGACAAGAAAATGTTCACTTCATACCAGAAGTGCAACAAAGATGAACAGCTGTTCATGGGAAACTCTTCCACCTCCAAAATTGAAGGAACAGGAAAGATAGTGCTGAAAATGACTTCAGGCAAAGAACTAACACTCACAAATGTGCTGCATGTTCCAGATATTAGAAAGAACTTGATATCAGGCTCTTTGCTAAGCAATAATGGGTTTAAGGTTGTTCTTGTTTCTGATAATTTTGTATTGTCTAAGAATGGGGTATACTTGGGTAAAGGATATGTAAAGGATGGACTGTTCAAGTTTAATGTAATGACAGTCATCCCTAAAACTATTGTTCCTACTGTTCCCAATGTTAATAAAATAACTCCTATTGCCTATGTTGTTGAGTCTTCCTCTATTTGGCATGAAAGACTATGCCATGTTAATATCAATTCTATGCGTAGATTAATTAACATGAATTTGCTATCAAAATTTAAGGTAGATAACTCCGAAAAATATGAAGTTTGCACGGAGGCCAAACTCACTAAAACTCCATCACGTTCTGTAGAAAGAAACACATAAACTCTAGGTCTAATTCACACGGATCAGTGTGATTTAAAATATATGCAGACCAGAGGTGGCAAAAATTACTTTGTGACATTCATAGACGATTGTACAAAATTCTGTTATGTATATTTGTTACATAGCAAAAATGAGGCTCTGGATAAATTCAAAGAATATAAACTTGAGGTTGAGAATCAACTTGGCAAAACGATTAAAATCGTTAGAAGTGATAGAGGAGGAGAATATGATGCACCATTTAACATATTCTGCTCAGAGCATGGAATAGTTCATCAGACAACTGCTCCTTACTCACCCGAATCAAACGATACTGCCGAGCACAAGAACTGAACTCTAAAGGAGATGATGAATGCCTTGTTGTTGAATTCTGGCTTACCCCAAAATATGTCGGGGGAAGCGTTGATGACTGCCAACTACATTCTCAATAAAATACCTTACAAGAAAATCAGCAAGACACCATATGAACTGTGGGAAGGTAACTTACCTTCGTATAAATACCTCAAAGTGTGGGGGTGTCTAGCAAAAGTGGCAGTACCTAACCCAAAACAGGTCACCATCGGACCTAAGATAATTTATTGCATATTCATAGGCTATGCACACAACAGCAGTGCATATCGGTTCTTGGTATACAAATCAGATATACCGGATATCCATGTGAATACAATAATGGAGTCAAGGAATGCTTTCTTCTTTGAACACGTGCTTCCGTACAAGGATACTGCGTACCCCAAACGTACACGTGAACAAGAGAATGCAAGCACTTCAGTTGATGAACCAGACCATGATACTGATGAGCCTAGACGAAGTAAACGGGCTAGAACATCAAAATCATTCGGTCCTGACTTTGTGACGGCCTTTCTGTTAGAGAATGAGTCCAGAACTTTCAAGAAAGCCATGTCTATGCCTGATGCTCCTATATGGAAGGAAGCAATCAAAAGTGAAATAGACTCCATTATGCAAAATCATACATGGGAGTTAGTCGACTTGCCTTCTGGATGTAAAGCTCTAGGATGCAAATGGATTTTCAAACAAAAATTGAAACCAGATGGTTCAATAGAGAAGCATAAGGCTAGACTTGTGGTACACGGATTTAGGCAAAAGGAAGGCCTAGATTTCTTTGATACATATTCTCCAGTTACAAGAATAACATCCATAAGAATGTTGATAGCCATTGCAGCTCTACGTAACCTGGAAATATATCAAATAGATGTTAAAACTGTATTTTTAAATGGGGACTTAGAAGAAGAAATATACATGAAACAACCTGATGGTTACGTAGTTCCTGGAGAGGAAAATAAGGTGTGCAGGCTTGTAAAATCTCTGTACGGCCTGAAACAAGCTCCAAAGCAGTAGCATGCAAAATTTGACAATGTTATGATGTCAAATGGTTTCAAAATAAATGAATGTGATAAGTGTATCTACATCAAAGATACTCCAAATGGATACATTCTGATCTGTTTGTATGTAGACGACATGCTCATTATTGGAAGCAATAACGACATTATCAAACAAACTAAGAGCATGCTTAGTGGCAAGTTTGACATGAAAGATTTGGGAGTTGCAGATGTCATACTATGAATCAAAGTTTCTAGGACACCTGAGGGAATTACTTTGTCTCAAGCCCATTATGCTGAGAAAGTACTTGAAAGATTCAAGAATTACTCCAATGAGATAGCAAAAAGTCCAGTCGATCCTAGTCTTCATTTGTTCAAAAACACAGGTAAAAGCATATCACAACTAGAATATGCACGTGTAATCGGTAGTCTGATGTACCTAACAAATTGTACAAGACCGGACCTAGCACGTTCGGTAAATGTACTGAGCCGATACACGAGTAATCCAGGACAAAGTTACTGGAAAGGAATAACTAGAGTATTGAACTACTTGCGACATACTCAGAGTTATGCACTGCATTACACCAGATATCCAGCAGTACTAGAAGGCTACAGTAATGCCAACTGGATATCGGACTCCAAGAACTCAAAATCCACAAGTAGATATGTCTTCACACTTGGTGGTGCAGCTGTGTCATGGAAATCCTCTAAACAAACGCTATTAGCCAGATCCACCATGGAATCTAAGTTTATTGCTTTAGACAAAGCGGCAGAGGAAGCAGAATAGCTTCAAAACTTTTTAGAGGATATTCCTAAGTGGGAAAAACCAGTGCCTGCTTTATGTGTACACTGTGACAGCCAGTCGGTTATAGCACGGGTACTGAGTTGTATGTATAATGGTAAGTCTCGTCATATCAGAAGGCGACACAAAACCATTAGACAACTGCTCTCAAATGGAGTAATCTCTATAGAATATATAAAATCGGTCGACAACCTAGCAGATCTATTTACTAAAGGTCTATCGCGAGAGCAGGTTGTGGGATCATCAAGAGGAATGTGTTTAAAGCCTATGACGAAAGATGATACTTGATGGAAACCCTACCTAGGAATTGAAGATCCCAAGATCTAGGTTCAAAGGGATAACTAAATCTTGTTGAACCGACGAGAGCACTGAGAGATTAAAATCTCATACCCACTCTTAAGATGATAAAACAGTGCTACTTGCAAACAGTTAGGATAAGCTTGGCTTTTAATGATTCCCATAGCTTTGAAATAAAAGTGGGATATAGCAGGATACTCTTTATGGGCAATCACCTTGTGAGTGTGAAATAAGGTCGTTTCTAGGAGAATGAAGAGAGGCTACATTCTCCAAGTTCACTCACGATTAACCAGGGATGTTCAAGGCCAAAATGAACACAACAAGCGAACTTAGTTCTGTGCGGAGATGAAACTGTATGATAGTTACTGTCTAGGTTCACATCAAAGCCCGGGTAGTTCAAGACATCATGATCACTACCTGGTCAAGTGAATCCGATAGCTAATTACTAAGGGTGGTTCAAAGTTGAAAAATTACTACTATTCCTAATGTAGTGATTTTTCGATTGTACTCTGAGAGTTATTCTGTCATGTTTTTTATTTTTCTGTCGTGATTGGATTACATGGTCTGGTAATTTCTATTCTTGTGGGAGATTGTTGGAATTAATTTTTGAAGTTTTCAGGGCCGGATTCCGACAGGCTTCGGCCACCGGGGACACCGGAAATTGAGTGGATTGTGATCCTCTCGTCGAGTACTATTCCGTAGTATACTTACTTGCCAAAAACGAATTCCGTATGAATGAGAAATATTGGTCCAAAGTTGGGTACTTGAAATGTACTAACTTAGCAACTTGGAGAAAATGGATAGTCCCATATCGGAAATTGGGAAAGATTTTTTCTAGTATATATACTAGAAAACTGGACTAAAGGGCGTGGCCCGGGGGTTACCACTAACGTGTAGTGGAGAGAGGACTTAGCCAAAATGACAACACACACGCGCACGCGCGCTCACGCCCGGCTCCGGCCTCGGCTCGGTTCGGTCTGGTCTGGCTTAAATTTTTTTGCCCAGACAAAAATTTTTCTCCTACTGAACTGATAAGGCTTTTCAGATTCGGTAACTGGTACCCATTACTCTGTAACAGCAGAGTAATGGCTCACCAGTTATGAATTGAAGAGTCTCCATAACTCCATAACTCTGCTGTTACAGAGTAATGACCTATGAAAAGTCTCCAGTCTCCATTTGTCTTTTATAAAAGACTACTGAATCCAGACAGAGTCTTGGAAAAACAGTCAGAGTTTTATTCTTCTTCTTCTTCTTCTCCTCTGTGTCAACTGAGAGTGCATCACACAGACAACAGTTCGCTAAATCTCTGAAGCAAGGGTGCTGCTCTTAAGAGAAGGTACAGTTGTATCGTGGGAAGCAATTCGCCAGCCACCGTCACACTACGGGGCGAATTCTGCTTTAAGGAGAGAGATTCTCAATCTCGACTCTGTGCAAAGTCTTTTGTTTCCTGTTTTTAGTTTTTGTATTTCAGTTCTTCGCAATCGCTGTTGAGATTTTTCATATTTATAAAATTTGGTTCAAACAATTGTAACCACTATGTGGATACCCCATGGACCAACAACACTGTTTATTTTTAATTTTTTTGTCATTATATGCATGCTAGTAAAATTTCAACCAAACAATGCATGGGTTAGTAGCATTTAAGTGACTAATTTTGTGTAAATATACATTTTTATGATATAAGAAGTGATGCATGAGTGTTATACTTGTAGATTTAACATTATGAATGTTAAACTCAAGTACGCTTATTTAAGCCCGAGTATGCGAGATTGTATAAAAACAGATAGAATTAGAACCACATCTTACATGACGCCATGAGTAATATGTCTCTAAATTACTTGATATTGTTGTCTGTGCATTTGATGACATAAGAAGTAAAATGTCGTGTGTGTCATCTTTATAGGGTCTCACTGAGCAATTACTATTTCCATACATGAGGAAATTTTACTTGTACTCTATGAAGTCCCCTTTTGCCAATCACGATAGAAAAAGGAGTTTCATTTTTGTGTATGAGGTGATTCCTTCCTATAGTTTGATTGTAATAACTTTGTGAGATACCGTATGGATGATCTGCGACATTCATTTCGATTTTTATGCCACCATATGCACGGAATAAAATATCAAGTTGTTTGAAGAGCTTTTATTCAATAAAATTTCAACCAAACAATACATGTGTAAGTAGGATCTGAAATTCTCATTAAATTTATTGATATTGGGTAGCTATTTATGGTATTAGGATCTGAAATTGAGCTATTGAAATCATTCTCATTATGTTCATACACTTCAAAATAGCACCAACACTGACACTTGTCGGTAAGTACCCAGACTGTAACTGTAGTGTCTGACCTTTATTGGCAAGTACATTGTGATTACATTGATGTAGGGAGTGAGAGACATGTGAGAGGTGAGGGAGATAGGAGAGAAGAACGTGAGTAACTAACAACAGTTGAGTAAATGAATGGTTAATATAACTCCCACCTAAAAATAAATGGTTGAGATTAGATGGTTGAATGTCTACAAATTACATGCTGTCTACAAATGACAACCCCAACCCTCTCATTATGATATTAGAGATTAGAGATTAGAGATTGGCTGCTTTACACTATTTGCATTTTGTTATGGTCTATATAGTCAACACTACTTTTTTTTTCTCTTAAAAAAAAACATCTTTGATTTTCGAGAGCATAAAAAAATCCGTGTGGGTGACTATTTTTTCTAAAATTGTCTTTTTGGGCCAAAGTGATTTTTTAAAATCTTCAATTTTTTTCCCAAAATCTTACAACTCTTAATCAAATACTTTTTGTCTTTGGCTTTTTGTCTTTCAAGAAGTAAAAAAATTTAAAATAGTAGTAATATATATAAACGAGTATTCGGAAAAAAATTAAACTAGTAGTAAAAAGTATATATATAAACGAGTATGCGGAGTTATTTTATTGAATAATGTCTGGAAAGAGGGGAGAGAGAGATCACTTTTAAATTCTATGAACAGCCCCCCCCCCCCCCCCCCCCCCCCCCCCCACCCCAATTTCTTCTCTCTCTCTCATTTCAGCAGGAAATCATTCGGGCCAAAAAGTGCTACAGTAATGTCCCGCCGAAATCAGATCCAACCTCTTTTACTGTTAAACAATGCTGTGAAGAGTGTTTTTTCTTCAGAAAATATTCTCTAGTGTAACTTTTCTTGCAAACAAATCACCTGTGTACCATATTGACTCTTGTTAATATAAAACTAAAAATTCCTAGCATTGGTGGTGCTGAGCAAATAGGAGTTCGGAACTCATAATATATATATATTATGAGTTCCGAACTAATTTATATATATATATGTAAATTAGTTCGGAACTCATAATATATATATATTTTTTTTAGATGTAGAATGTCGACGGAATTTTAATTACGATGAGAAAAAAAATGGTTCAGAACTAATTTATATATATATATGTATATATATATCAATAATTTCAATGTCGCAAGTATAGGAATAAATAATATATACCTTCTGGTTTTGAAGGCTTTCAGCAAGTCCTCTATCTACAAGTAGCTTTTCAACTGTCTCTAGCAACCTAGATGCGCGGACTCGTGCATCATCCATATTCGATGAATTACACATTTCTCTTATAAAGAGTTCGACCCATTCAGAACTTGTGCCTGCACAATATATTTCAGTTATATAGCACCACATCTCTAATAATATTATAATGGGAGAGTTGGGGCTGTCATTTGTCAACTTATAAACACATGCATTACACATGCAACTTCAACTCTTCCATTAATTACAACAAAAACAAACAAATAAAAAAAATCACCTATTTAAAACATGCAACGCACGTGCAAAATAATTTTATAATATTTTTTAACAGTTAACACACATATGTTGCACGTACAACTCAAATTCTACTTATAAAAACATGTATTGCAAGTACAAATTGTAACTTTTCCTTCAAAATATTTTTTCCTAATTACGTGGTTGTACGTCCAACTCCAAAGCTATTTCTTAACACGTAAATCACACGTGAAAATTCTCCAACTCTTATCAAAACGTGCATCGCACATGAAAAATACTAGTTAGTCTAAATTAAAAAGGTTGGTTTAACCTCAACAAGGATTCTAAAAGAAAGAAACAAACTTACAGAGAAAAATAACATAAGAAAAGACAAGGATAGCAGCTATATGTAAGTGTTATTATACCTTCATATGACGGCCAAGTCTTTGTTTCAACCCCAAGACTAGATTTCTTATCTCCACAATCCAATCCCATCTTTGTAGATTGAAGGTTGTTCAAGTTCTTTATCGCACCATCCAAGTCATTGCTTGATGCTTCGTGTGCTCTCACAAGCAGCTAATTAAAAATACATGTACCGACGTAATATAAGAAACATGTACATATAATTAAACTGTAACTCTATAAATAAAATTAAAAATAAACTTAATTAAAAACATGTGCATTGTCGGTGTGCATGCTAAACAAAAAAGGTTCCGAAAACCAAAAATCATAAGATTGTAATCACAAAGTGAGTTTTATAGGAAAAAGGTCTTCTCAAATCAAACTATATATATATCTTTAAATCAGTAACCTAGAATCATCTTGTTCATCAGCATATTTAGCATATAAACTACAGTACGTGGTCGATCTATAAAATCAGAACATACGCATGCATGATGGCAAATAGAATCAACCTAATTTTCTCATAATTAATTTGTTTTGAATAATCATGCATGTTACAAATAAGGAATATTTCATGACAGCAACAACAATACTATACAAACATAACCCCGGCCGTTTGAATTATTGGTCGAAGCGGACATGGATGAAAATCTAATATCTAGCTAGCTACCTGCAGTATGCTCAGGTTAGACTGCAGACCAACCAAAAGTACGTACGAGGTTTGTTTGTCTGTTTAAGTAGAGTAACAAAACTAGCAACCTTCAAACACGACCCTGCGATGAGGGTTTTCATGCATGATAAAATTGATCATGAAGAGTAAAAAAGAACATGGTAACTTGCTAAATAATTAAAGATGTTAGTACTAAAGAAATACCTGATGATCGAAGTCCGGGAACGAAGACCGAAGTTGATGATCAATAGGAGAAGTAACCAGAGCCGGTGGGGGAGAGACGTGGGGGGGGCTGTAGCATCGAGTCCTTTTGGATGGAGGGAAGAAGATTGAGGGGAGAAGATGAGGCTGGTGCTCGAAGGAGGTCGTGTACGACCTCTTTGTGCATAATACCGACATTAATGGTTGGTTAAGGATGAAGGAAGTAGGTAGCTAGGGTTTATAAGATTTTTTGGCAAGGAGGGAAATCTCAGAGAGCAATTAGGAGGAGAGGACGAGGATGATTGATTGATTTGAGGGCAGGTTTATATAATTTTACTTTTATAGACTCGGAGTAAACCGAGTTTGAGCGGGTGTATAATCAAACCGACCTTGATTTGATGAAGTTAGTTATGGGCCTTGGATGGGCTGGGCCCACTAGCCTAATAAAAGGATATATATAATAAACGTCAAATTTATTATTATTATTATTATTAAGTTGGATTAGTTTGTGACCTGTAAAATTAGTTTGAATTTCTATCAGCCTCCCTAAGTTTTGTGATGGAGCTAATTATTTGACTTTCTACATATATGGAAAGTAAAATTAACTTTTGTTGTTTGGACTATGAAAAAACTTCAATTTCACTATGAAAAACTTTAATCACATCATATGTTTAATAATCTCACCTGAACCCAAATCCGAACCCGCTCATTTTAAATAGAAGATAACAAATTAAATTGCATAGATGTATTCTACATATAGGATTCCTTCTTTTTTTTTTCTATAATAATATGTAAGGTAAGAATATATAAAATGGATAATTTTTACTTTAACTCTACTCAGTTTTTTTTTTCTTCTTTTCTATTTGCACCAGACACTACTGTATTTTTTTTTTGTGTGCCGTTTTACCCTATGTTTAAGTTTTTTTGGGCACCGGACCTGAAACTAACTACACTGTTGATGCGGTTTGTTTTTGGTCGCAGTGTGGATGCACCAGGTGTGAGTTCGAACTCAATTTGTAATGAGGGAAGAGTGTGGTACCGGACGGTGAGCGAGAGGCTCGCTTCGGCGCTTGAGGATCGGCTCGGATGGCCTCGCCTCGAGTACCTGCAGACGGTCCTGAAACACCGGGATTTATCCCGGTGGCGGACCCTCCGACGATCTAGTCAGTCTCTGTGAGAGAGTAGCAGTAACTAGAGGAATTTGGGTGGCAAAGATTGATTACCTGAAAAGGTGGGTGAGGGTCTGGTATTTATAGGGAATTCCAACCGGGTTTGGATCCGCTTGGGGGCCGGGTCTGAACCCGAAAGCCCATGGGCCTGACGTGGCAGGAGGCCCAGGGGGTTTAGGGCGGACGTAGCAGCGCCAAGAGCGGTATAGGACTGACGTGGCAGAGCCCTAGGTGGTATTTGGAGCTACATGGCTGATCATGGGGATCCTGTGCCTCTGGGAGAATCGGATGGCTTAGGTCGTGCCATGTCATCCTCATTTCTTGCCAGGCTGGGCGGACGACCCGTGGGGCTGTCGCGGATCGGAGGCCGAGGGCCATCGAGGCTCGTCGGATACGAGGAGACCAGTTCTGTGGGGGGTGATTTTACGGCTCGGTGCCGAGGCTGTAGTGGTTCGGGGCCGAGCCGGATTGTTTTTTCTTTTCTTTTCGAGTGAGCCATCCTGGGCCTTGGCTGGGCCCCAGGCCATTTTTACCCTACCACACAAGTCCCCCACTCCTGCGGGGATGCGGGAGTCAGCCGTGGAGGAATGCTTATGGTCATGGAAATGGGATGGCGAATCGTTGGGCCTTCATAAGAAGGCTACTCTGGTGCTAGACCGAACCTCGAGCTGGCGAGGGTTTATGGGTCGGCAAGGGCGATGGCGAGCCGTGGAGCCTTCCTGAGAAGACTACCCTGGTGCTAGACCGAACCTCGAGCTGGCCAGGGTTTATGGGTCGGCAAGGGCGATGGCGAGCCGTGGAGCCTTCCTGAGAAGACTACCCTGGTGCTAGACCGAACCTCGAGCTGGCCAGGGTTTATGGGTCGGCAAGGGCGATGGCGAGCCGTGGAGCCTTCCTGAGAAGACTACCCTGGTGCTAGACTGAACCTCGAGCTGGCGAGGGTTTATGGGTCGGCAAGGACGATGGCAAGCCGTGGAGCCTTCCTGAGAAGACTACCCTGGTGCTAGACCGAACCTCGAGCTGGAGAGGGTTTACGGGTCGGCAAGGGCGATGACGAGCCGTAGAGCCTTCCTGAGAAGACTATCCTGGTGCTAGACCGAACCTCGAGCTGGCGAGGGTTTATGGGTCGTCAAGGGTGATGGCGAACCGTTGTGCCTTAGAAGGTTTGAGCGGGGCGGCCTGCTGTCTTCGCGGAGCATTAAATGCGCTCCGGGATCTGTGTGATGTTTCCACTTCCTAGGGGCATTAATGGCACCGCCTAATAAATGCATGGCGCTTAGGCTTCCGTCGTTTGGCTTTCCCAATGTCATAATGGCCCGTCTATGGGGGAGGTTATAAATACCCCTCTCCCCACAGCGGGTTTGATCACAGCAAGGGTGGTCCAACGGCCCCCAGAGGTGTCTGCTTTGGCGGACGTCTGTCTCTTGCAAAATTTTGACCCTGAGAGCGTTGGACGGGTCGTCACTCTATTGTCTTGTTCTTCTCCCGTCCCTGATGGCCTCGATGTGAGTGTCAGGGTCGGGGGAGAACAAGGCAGAAGAGATGGCGGCCGTAGTCCGGGCTCGGGGGGCAAGGTGCTGAAAGGTTTTAACCCTGGGAACCTCGGACTGGTGGTGACTTTGCCATCCGGATGCTTTTTCGGGTCAGACGGCCCTGACACGGCTGTCTGCCCGAGAGGGATCAGGACGGGAGGTGTATCAACCGAATTCTGGACCTGGGGCTGAGGAGCCTCGGATAGATGGGTCGCCTCCGATCTCTGTCTTCCTTCTGGTGCTGACGCTTTCCGATGGTTGTCAGCCCAAAGGAGTTAGAGATGGGAGGTGGGCCGATCTGCTTTCCAACAGGGTTCTAGGCGATGGTGGCTTTTCTCCCACCCTCGAACAGTTTGGGGTTTCGGCTGCCGAGGCCGTAAGCCCCAAGCTGCTCGCGGGTGAGAGGGGAGCCGACCGAGTCCTGGAGCCTGGGGCGCCTGTCTAAGGACGGCGCCTTAAATCTTTAAGCAAAAATTTTTCTGCACTGAACACTTCATCCGAACCGACCCCTGTGGGGTCTCCAACCGGCGCTAGGTGACGTCAGCAGCGCCCGTTTCAAGGATGACATGGCGCGTTCCTATTGGTGGCAGACACGCGTTACTCGAGGAACAGTAATGCGAATATCGAGGCTTCACCTCTCCCTCTATAAATATCCCCCCTCTTCCCTATTCTGCTCATTTCTCTCCTGCTGTATTCTTTAAAAAGAAATCAAACACTTCAGCGCTCGGCTTTGACTGTTTTAGCGGCACCGGCTCGTCAGTCCGAGGCATTCAAAAGGTTAGTTTGTAAGTTTCTTTTGTTAGGCACAGATGGATAGGGCTCAGTCTGGTTCGTCGGCATCGACGTCGAGGGGAAAAGGGAACCCTGTCTCCAAATCGACTTTGTGGGAGGAGGCTGTGTGCGAGGAGGAGTCGGTACACGATGCGAAGCCTTCCGATTCGACTTCGTGGAAGGAGCCAGTATACAATGTGAGGCCGTTACGCTCCCGGAATCCTTTCGTGGTGGAGAGTAGTGAATCGGAGGAGGCAAGTGACACCACTGACGTGGTGGAGATAGTGGGTACGGAGTCCGAGGGGGAAGATAGTGAAGGAGAAGGTGAAGTAGCCAAGGCTCGGACTAGAGGCAGAGGGAAGGGCTCCAAAGTTCGGGGGGTAGGCTCGTCTTCCACGCCGGACGGCCTTGAGCATTTGTCTACCCCCTCGCCGGAGAAGGCTCGGCAGAAGAGGGTGCCGAGAAAGAAAGGGATTAAGGCCGAGGGTTCGAGCAAGGCGCCTGTTGTTCGGAACCTTCTGACGGGGTCCCCGGCGCAGCCGGACCACTTCCGGCGGTACCCCGATGATCTTTCTGACACGGTGCTGTTTGGAGTCCAACCTTCTTCGCCGAGTCGGAAGATAGTGAAGATGGATTCGATTCCGACGATACTGGAAGATGGTGACTTGGATGTTGCACGGTCGCACTTCCACATCGGGCCGGAGTATGAATTGATGCTGCCGAGCTCGAGCCTTCGTCCCACTGATCCTCTGCCGGACTGGTACTGCGTCTTCCCTGTAGACACCTTCGGCTCCGGACTGAGGCTGCCGATGCATCCGTTCATCAAGGAGGTGCTCAACTGGGCGAAGCTGGCCCCGATGCAGTACGGGCCGAATTCGTGGAAGCAGATCATCTGCTTTGTGCTGCATTGCGAGGAGCAGAATGTACCCCTCCAGCTGAACGTGTTCCGAGCGATGTTGGGGATCAGCTCGTCAGGAGAGTCGGAGGGGATATACTATATCTCCCCTCGGGGTAAGGGGAAGGTAATTCACGGCCAGCAGGACTCAATTAAAGAGTGGAAGCGGAAGTACCTTGTGATCCGGAGCGAGGGGCTTTGGGACATCCCCACTCGGTGGAATTTTTACAAGCCTCATTTCAAAGAGCCGAGGCAGAGGGACTTGTCTGCCGAAGATTAGGGGTTTGTTGGGCGTCTGCGGCTGTCGCATAGCATCAGTTGGCCGAAGGTGACGGAGGGTCACCTGGCCAGCGCCGGACTGAGCCCCGCCGTGTCTTGTATGTAGTTGTTCCTTTCTTGATTTACTATTCTTTTGCGCTCATTGTCCTTAATGGATCTTTTCGCAGGCATGGACCCAGAATCAATCAAGGCAAAGAGGCTCACCATGAAGAAGCAGAAGGCCGAGGCGAAGGGGGATGCGATGAGGACGAGGGGGTCGTCCCAGGGGGTCTCCGAGGTCCCAGACGAGCCTCCGGCCAAGAGGACACGCTCGGAGACGGGCAAGGTTGTGGTCGCTCGGAAGGGCTCGGACCCGGGCAAGGCAGCTGACCTTGACAAGGGGAAGGGTCCCCTGGTGGGGTCAGAGGTAGAGGAGAGGTTGCGGCGACCGTGGGTGCCGGCTTGGTCGATCCGTGAGGGTGACAGCTTAACCCGAGGGCGCCAGGCTGTCGAGGTGGCGGATAAGCTGGCGACCCCCCGGGACCACGCGGAGATGAATGCCGAGGGCCTGGAGGACGCGTACACGCGCCTCGCGCAGGCTAATGTGCTGGTAAGTCTGCCGATCCCGCTTGCCTTGTGATTATGTCGTAAAGGAGGTTTTCTTAGTAGTGCTTGGTTACTGCAGGCGACCGTGCAGGGGGCCCACGTGAGAGGCCTTTATGAGGCGGCCTTGAAGCGGGAGCGAGACCGGGTTGACAAGGCCGTGCAGGAGATGAAGGAGATGAAGATAGAGCTCGAAGGCTCGCATAAGAGGGAGACGGAGATGAAGACCGAGTTCGACGCCAAGGAGGCGGAATGGGCAAAGAAGATGGTGGCTCAGAAGAAGAAGTTCGCCAAGGAGAAGGAGGAGCTGACGGAGGTGGGTCAGAACCTGGTGATTAAAGCCCAGGACGAGTGCTATGCGAAGGCCCTCAGTCATGTGAGGCACTTCTACCCGACCATCGACCTGTCCAACTTCGACTACAACATGGAGATCGAGGGGACACCGAAGACCCCTAATGAAGAAGGGCCCGTTGATGACCCGACTGCCGACCTCCCTGTGAACCCGGCCGACGTTGAGGTGGGAAAATAAGTTGTATAGTTTTGTCTTTCTTTTTCCATCTCTCAATTGTATTTGCCTACCGCGGACTGGCCACTGCATTTTTTGTACGAAGTAATTCCATTTATAAAAGGGGATTTTTGACTGGCCAAGTGTTTTGACCTCGGATATTTCCGAACCTCCTTGCTTATGTGTTTTGAGTGGGCTGGTTCTCTTGTAGGTTACGGCTCCCCTTCCCGAGGTGGACCCCCGTCGTTCCGACGTGGCGTGGCTCCGGAGCAAGGTTGAGGCCCTGGAGGCCACGTTGGTTCGCTACCGAAAGGGGGCTCGTGACACTGATGCAGCCTTTAACTATTATCGGAACAAGTCTGAAACCCTAAGTGAGGAGGCGAGCCGGCTGAGGAGGGCGATGGTGGATCTGGACCTCGGGAGTGTCGGTCTTGGATATACTATGTCGAGTGCATCGGTGCAGAGGCCCTCCTCTGAGAGGCTACTTCGTGATGTTATTGTGGAGAAGGAGATTGAGAGACACTGTTACAAGACGATGCTGGGTGTCTCGGCATCCTCCTCGGGGGGTCGGCGAGCGGAGGGGGTTCCCTCTGCGTTGCTGCTGCTGGAGCGTGTGCGACCAATTGATGCCCAGAGCTCCGTGGCTGGTGTGTCGACTGTGGCTGAGCCTAAGGACCACCATGATGAGGAGAGGGCTCCTAGTCGTTCGGTCGGAGTGGTCCCGCCATTCGTCGGACCCGAGGGGCCCTATGATGGCGGCTTCCTTCAGTTTGAGATGAGTGGAGTGGTCCTGTAACGGTCTTTGTTTGTTTGTTTGTTTTTTTTTTAGAACTAATAAGGGAGTATGAATAAAGAATTCTTTTCATTCTTTGCTCTGGTCAATAGTGTAGTGAATGATGGCGGGAGTGAGGTTCGGCCCCATCGATCTGTGAGGGGTCGGCGCGGGGCGTTAGGAAGACTCCCTGGCCTGAAGACGGTTCCTACCTACCGAGACGTTAGGGGACGGCACCGGAGTGAGGACCCGGGTGCCGAAGCTCTTTGAGAAAGCGATCCCGTTGTCCGGTGTTAGGTCGGACCTGCCGAGGCATTTGGAGTTTGACAAAAAGAGATTTCTTTCATATATGATAGGGAGGGTCACTAAAACGGCCCTTTACACATGAAAGCTTACAAAAATATTATTTACATTAGCCAAGCTAGAGCCTATGTCCGTCCCTCTAGGAACTTCATTAGGTGCTCGGCGTTCCAGGGTCGGCTGATCGGCCGGCCATCCATATCCGCCAGTCGGTACGTACCAGGGCATACGGCCTCGACTACCCGGTATGGGCCTTCCCAGTTGGGAGTCAATTTCCTCTTCTTGGTTGGGTCGGAGACGGACAGTTTTCGTAACACGAGGTCCCCTGCTTTGATGTTCGTGGGGCGGACCTTCTTGTTGTAAAACTTCTCGATCCGTTGTTGGTAGATGCTTCTTCGGATCGAAGACTTCTCTCTGACCTCAGCGACGAGGTCCAGGTTGGCCCTCAGGCCGGACGAATTGTCAGCCTCGTCGAAGGCCATGATACGGGGAGAAGGCAGGCCGACCTCGACGGGGATAACTGCTTCTGTCCCATAGGTCAGACTGAACGGCGTCTCCCCCGTGGGGATCCTCTTGGTGGTTCGGTGCGCCCATAGCACGCTAGGCAGTTCTTCGACCCACAGCCCTTTGGGGGAACTGTCGAGGCACTTTTTGAGGCCATCGAGGATTTGTCTGTTCGCGTTCTCCGCTTGGCCGTTGGACTGAGGGTGGCAAATAGCGGAGAAGCGTTGCTGGATGCCGATGTCTGCGCAGAAAGTTTGGAAGTTATGACCTTGGAATTGGGTCCCGTTGTCCGTGACGAGGACCCGAGGGATTCCGAACCGGCAAATGATGTTCTTCCAAAAGAATTGTTGTACTTGGCGCTCGGTGATGCTGGACAGGGGCTCAGCTTCGACCCACTTGGTGAAGTAGTCGATGGCGACTATCAAGAATTTCTTTTGCCCTACTGCCACGGGGAAGGGGCCCACAAGGTCCATGCCCCACATGGCGAATGGCATAGGACTAGCCAGGGATCGGAGATTGGCTTGAGGAAGCCTCTTGATAGGGGAGAACCTTTGGCATGGGCCGCACCTCTTGACTAGGCGAGTCTTGGATCATGGTCGGCCAATAGTACCCCTGATTCAGGGCCTTCTGAGCGAGTGTCCTGCTCCCCATGTGGCATCTGTCGATCCCCTCATGAAGATCTTTTAGCGCGTAGCTAGCCTCGTCGCTGGTGAGGCAGCGGAGGTATGGTTTGCCGTCGGCCAGGGTGTATGAGCGTTTGAAGAGGATGTCATCAATCATGACGAACCTTTCAGCTCGGACCCTGACCCGTCTGGCTTCGGCCCAGTCTTCAGGAAGCTCGGCATTAATTAAGAATCTCCGAATGGGGGTGGTCCAGTTGTCTGGACTGGCAACACCTTGTACACACATTGCCTCCTGGCCTTGGTCGTTGATACTTGGCTTTAGGAGGATTTCTATGAGTATCGTCTGATCGAGACCCTCGAAGGAGGAAGAGGCGAATTTGGACAACGCGTCTGCCTGGGCATTCTGCTCCCTAGGGACTCTGGTAACCGTGGCGCAACGGAAGGATGTCAGGAGTCTCGGACCATGGCCAAGTACCGTATCATCCGGTCGTCGCGAGCCTCGTATTCCCCGGTGATCTGATTGACCACGAGCTGAGAATCGCTGTAGGCTCGGATTTGCTGGACACCGGCTCGGTGTGCTAGGGTCAGTCCGGCGATCATGGCCTCATATTCCGCCTCGTTGTTGGAGGCCGGAAAGTTGAGGCGGAGGGAGTATTGAAGTAGGAATTGGTCGGGGCCTCGGAGGATGATGCCAGCCCCACTTCCCGTTTCTCAGGATGATCCATCGACAAAGACCTCCCAGGTCGGATCCGAGCCCCCGATGTTGGGCTGCTCGGAAACGGTGCACTCAGTTATGAACTCGGCGAGGGCCTGCCTTTTGATGGCCATCCTCGGCTGATAGCTGATGTCGAACTGACTCAGCTCAATTGACCACTTGACTAAGCGGCCGGAGTTTTCGGGCTTGTGGAGGACAGTCTTCAGTGGTTGGTCGGTCAGTACTTGGACGGAGTGGGCCTGGAAGTAGAGACGAAGCTTCCGGGCTGCCATGACCAAAGCATAGGCCACCTTCTCTATCTTTGCGTACCTCGTCTCGGCGGGGAGCAGGACTTTGCTCACATAGTACAATGGTCTCTGAACCCCCTCCTCTTCTCGGACGAGGACGGCGCTGAGGGCGCTATCCGAGGCGGACAGGTAGAACCATAGTGGTTCGCCCGGCTCGGGCTTGCTGAGGAGAGGAGGGTTGGCGAGGTACTGCTTCAGCTGTTCGAAGGCTTCTTGTTGATGGGTACCCCACTCGAAGCCCCCTTTTCCGCGCAGGGCCTTGAAGAAGGGGAGAGACTTCTCCCCTGACTTGGAGAGGAAATGGCCGATTGTAGCCAACCGGCCGGTAAGCCTCTGAACCTCCTTGACATTCCGGGGTGGGGCCATGTCAATAATAGCTTGGATTTTCTTGGGGTTCGCCTCGATGACGCGCTGGCTGATGATGAACCCCAAGAATTTCCCAGTGGAGACGCCAAAGGCGCACTTAGCCGGGTTGAGCCTCATGTTGTGTTGCCGGAGGACTCTGAAGGCTTCCTCGAGGTCGGCGACGTGGTCCGGCCCGGCCCGGCTCTTGACAAGCATGTCGTCGACATAGACTTCCACGTTGCGGCCGATCAGGCCTTTGAAGATTCTGTTGACGAGCCGTTGGTATGTGGCTCCGGCGTTTTTCAGCCCGAAGGGCATAACGCGGTAACAAAAAAGATCCTGGTCGGTGACGAACGAGGTCTTGGAGATGTCCGGGGGAAACATCCGGATCTGATTGTACCCCGAGAACGCGTCCATGAAGGACAGTAGCTCATGCCCCGAGGTTGCGTCGATTAAGGCGTCGATGCGGGAGAGGGGGAAAGGATCTTTCGGACATGCCTTGTTTAGATCCGTGAAGTCGATACAGATCCGCCAGCCCCCGGTTGCCTTCTTCACCATGACGACATTAGCCAACCACTCGGGGTAGCTGACTTCCTGAATGAACCGAGCGGTTAAGAGTTTGTCGACCTCTGTCTTCACAACTTATTGCCTCTCCGGGGTGACTTTGCGCCTCTTCTGGACGACCAGCTTAGAGTCCGGGATGACGCTCAGCCGATGCATGATCAAGTCTTCGGAGATCCCGGACATGTCGGAGGGCTTCCAGGCGAAGAGATAAATGTTGTGGCGGATGCAGGCTATTATGCCTGGCTTCAAGTCCTCGGGGAGCGAGCGGCTCACCCGGAACCATTTCGATTCATCCTCGGGCCGAACGGGACCTCCTCCAGTTCGTCGACAGGCTCGGGAGCGGGGCCGTCCCTCTCGGGTTCGAGCTCAACGGCGTCGAGGGGGAACACACCCCCTCCAACGGCGGTCATGTAGCACGACCGCGCTGCTTCTTGGCTACCTCGGACTATGCCGACCCCTTGCGGAGTGGGAAATTTAAGCTTCAGATGGTAAGCCGAAGGTACCGCTTGAAGGGAGCACAGTCCGGGTCGGCCGAGTATGGCGTTGTAAGTCGCCTTGACGTTTACCACCATGAAGTCCATGGACTCGGTCCTCTTGATAGGAGCCGATCCTGCGGTAACGTCGAGGGTTACAATCCCTTCTATTACGACGGGGACACCGGAGAACCCATGCAAAGTGTATCAGGCCGGTTTAAGCTTGCCTCTGGGCAGCTTGAGATTCTCTAAGGCTTCGAGGAAAAGAATATTTACTGAGCTGCCGTTGTCGATGAGGATTCGGCAAACTTCACAATTAGCCATGTGGAGGCCAATGACGAGGGCATCGCAATGAGGGAGGCGAACGCCTTTGAGGTCCTCTCCGGAGAAGGAGACAGGCACCGGTTGCAACCGAGGTGGGGGGTTGTCTTGGACAGTATTCACCTCTTGGATGAAGGCTTTTCGGGAAGTATTTGACTCTCCCCCCATTGGCCCCCCGTGGACACAGTGCAAGATGAATGGCGTATCCGTGGCTCCTTCGGGCGAGCGATCCCGATCCTGGATACGGTTCAGAATGGGGGTCGGAGGCGAAGTCCTCCGGTTCCTCGTATCCCGCCGATCCCGTGGGCCTTCTCTGGTGAATTCTCGGAGGTACCCTCGTGAGATGAGGGCCTCAATCTCGTCTTTCAGGGCCCGACATTGGTCGGTTTCGTGCCCATGATCTCTGTGGAACCGACAGTAGAAGCGCTGATCTCGCTTCTTGTTGTTGCTTGGTCGGGGAGGCAGTCGGACAAGACCCTTATCCTCGATTTCTAAGAGGATGGCAGACACGTTATGTGTCAAGGGAGTGTACCTTTCGAAGCGAGGGACTGGAGGTGCCCTCTTCGCGCCGACCCCTTCCTTTGCTATTTTCTTGGCAGGTTCGGCCTCATCGACCCTGCGCTTGCCCTTCCCCACGACTTCCTTGCTGCCCTCCGGATTAAGAGCTTCTTCAGCTCGTATGTACTTCTCGACCCGGTTGAGAAGGTCAGGGAAGTCCAGAGGTGGCCTCTTTGCTAAGGAGACCTTTAGCTGGTTGTGCCGGACATTGTGTCGGAAAGCTGCCGAGGTGACCCCGGCGTCAAGGGCAGAGACGGATCTTGCCTCAGTCGTGAACCTCTTGACGAAGTTACGGAGCGACTCCTCCTCCCTCTGGCTGAGGTCGAGCAGGGAAGCGCTCGTCCTTTCGGCCTTCCGGCTAGTGATGAAGTGGGCCAGGAAGCTGGCTTCCAGCTGGTCGAACGAGAAGATCGAGCCAGGGGAGAGTTTGGAGAACCAATCCCTGGCCGGACTCCGGAGGGTGGCCGGGAAGGCTCGGCACAGCAGGGGATCCGAAGCGCTGTGAATCATCATGAGGGTTTTGAAGCCCTCCATATGATCAGCTGGATCACCCTCGCCATTGTAGGTCTCGAACTGTAGAGGCCGGAAGTTCCGGGGGATCTCTGCTTCTATGATGTTGACGGAAAATGGAGGTCGAGAAGGTCCACGACCTTGGACTAGGTTGGGATTCCCTTCGCCGATGCGCTCGATTCGATTCTCCATCTCTAGGAGGCATCGGAGCACCTCGTCTGTGCGCTCAGGAGGGGGGTCGGCGCACGAGTGTGACTTCTCCCTTCGCTTATTGGAGGGGGTCGGCCATAGGTTGCGGACCTTGGCGTTCCATGGAGGGCCTCCATGATTTCATCTCTGAAGCTTCTAAACTCGCCCCTGGTGACTGCGCCATGGTCGGAAGGGTCGGGTCGGGGCGTAGGAATTCGGCCGATGCGGCTGAGTGCCGACGGCCTTTCCCCTTGTGCAGGCCTGGAATGGTTCGGGGCCGAGTTGGAAGCGGTCCCTCCCCTAGACTGGCTAGCCCTTCTGTTCTGAATGACTCGACGAAGGTCGGGTTTGGCAACGCGTGAAACGCTTCGTTGGGGTCCGGGGTTCGACCCCGGGTTATTGGATGCTTGCCCTCCGTCGAGGGCCCCCTCGGGAGGAGGCCCGTCTGGTCGGGCGGAACGGGCCGATCTTCGAGCTCGGGGAGCCATGGGAGATCGGGTCGAGGGAGAGCGTCGGTGGCGAGGCTCGGACTGTCGTCCGTACCGGATAAAGGGTTCCCACAGACGGCGCCAACCTGATGCGGTTTGTTTTTGGTCGCAGTGTGGATGCACCAGGTGTGAGTTCGGACTCAATTTGTAATGAGGGAAGAGTGCGGTACCGGACGGTGAGCGAGAGGCTCGCTTCGGCGCTTGAGGATCGGCTCGGATGGCCTCGCCTCGAGTACCTGCAGACGGTCCTGAAACACCGGGGTTTATCCCGGTGGCGGACCCTCCGACGATCTAGTCAGTCTCTGTGAGAGAGTAGCAGTAACTAGAGGAATTTGGGTGGCAAAGATTGATTACCTGAAAAGGTGGGTGAGGGTCTGATATTTATAAGGAATCCCAACCGGGTTTGGATCCGCTTGGGGGCCGGATCTGAACCCGAAAGCCCATGGGCCTGACGTGGCAGGAGGCCCAGGGGGTTTAGGGCGGACGTGGCAGTGCCAAGAGCGGTATAGGGCTGACGTGGCAGAGCCCTAGGTGGTATTTGGAGCTGACATGGCTGATCATGGGGCTCCTGTGCCTCTGGGAGAATCGGATGGCTTAGGTCGTGCCATGTCATCCTCATTTCTTGCCAGGCTGGGCGGACGGCCCGTGGGGCTGTCGCGGATCGGAGGCCGAGGGCCATCGAGGCTCGTCGGATACGAGGAGACCAGTTCTGTGGGGGGTGATTTTACAGCTCGGTGCCGAGGCTGTAGTGGTTCGGGGCCGAGCCGGATTGTTTTTTCTTTTCTTTTCGAGTGAGCCATCCTGGGCCTTGGCTGGGCCCCAGGCCATTTTTACCCTACCACAACTGTTAATTTAAGTGTGGAATAACTGAAATACCATGTTAAGCAAAATCCAATAGAAATTCCGCACTATCTTTCTTTCTCTTCCATTTTTCTCTTTCTCTTGCTACAGCTACCTTATCACCATCACCACCCACCACCAGGATTTACATCTGCCTCAAATATATTCCCACACCCACCACCACCACCATCTCTTTCTCTCACGTCCCCACCTTTCTCCAAGTCTCCCACCAACTTCCCCCTCCTCTTCCTCTCTGTTCTTCCAACCCCCAACCCCATCTAGACCCACAACAACCTGCTCTAGTGTAACACCCCGAATTCCAAAATACAACCGAATTCGAAGTTCCACAGGATCTTTACACTTCTTTCGTACAATTTTATAAGGAAATTGAAATATTTCTTACATCGGAGTTACATTATACCTTTACGTTACTACAGCGAAAGCAATTTTACAGTAATTACATGGAACAACATTTAAATCAATCTTTGAGCAGTATATATACTTCAATTTGTCAAGCATCTTTACCCTGCATGTAAAACTGTAGGCGCATCAGTTCACTCAACTGACGAAATATTATACACGGCCATTCTCTCTATGCCGAAAACAGTATAACGATTCTCAATACTTAGCAAACCACAAACTTGTTCACAAACAAAGCTAAAGGGACTATCCTATTGATGTCGTGTTGTGAATGTGCACTTAGCCCTTAATGCAATTATTTCTGTTTATATGATACTAATGCGCACTTGTTCAGAGTCTATGCAATCCATACTACATAGGTCCGAGGGCAAGCTCTTAACCGTTTTTCATCTTGTAGGGTTCAATCCCTCATCATGACTTAATCTACTACTGTAACTACGGTAAGTATCCTAGATGTTCTATGCCCTACGAACTCATGTCTAGGCGCCCTGGAGGGAATCCCAACGCACTGTTACATGACTCATCATGCAGGCATCCTGTGGTAATTCAGCTCCTACCATAGACATGACACCACCCGCAGTCACCAAACACCCAACGAGCGTCGCCACCGGGACGATACTCTGGAGTAGTATTCACGTCCTACTCATGACGCATCATGGGACATCCTGTGAATACTCTCACGCCGCCAATCCAATGGCCCTCATACTCAATGTCTTTCTTCTTACTTTCATCACATATTCACTATGTATCTAATTCTTAGTTTAATTAAATCATAAATAAAATCAATCCCTTAGAGTTTAGCACTCCCACTATACCGGTCTTATTCATTTATTTTACATGACCCAAACTTGGGTCTTTTCATTTCAAATATCATTTCCACATCTCTTTTATTGCCGGTATAAGGTTTAGCTACACCATCGTTCTCAATTTCAACTCACAATTACAATATCGAGCTTTTCATGCTCACGAAGTCTTTTCATGATTAATCACAATTTACATTTCATAATCATAGTATTCATGTATCCATCTCCTTCAACTCATCATATTCAACATTTCAATTCCATACACAATCTCATGCGAAAAATAAAAATAAATTTCAACTAGTCATATTCAATAGTTCATTCATTCCACCAATCTCTTATTCTTATTTTCAATCCGTACTAAAAATCACAATTAATAATTTCAATTAGTTACACAAATCACATTTTCAAATTTCTCATTATTAATTCTTATTTTAAAACTCTTTAAAAAACTCATTTATTTTTTCTTTATCCCAAAAGACAATTTAATTAAAAACAAGTCCTTTCTTGCAAAATAGCCTCAATTTCTTAATTATACTTTACCAAAAGTTATAAAAAAATTCTCTCATGAAGTCCAAATAATTTCAGTAATTTTTCCATATTTTTCTTGAATTCTAATTTATTTTAAAAAACTCAAAAACTCTTAATTTCTCCCAAAAAAACTTTTTAAACCAAAGCCTCTTTTCATTTCAAATATCATTTCCACATCTCTTTTATTGCCGGTATAAGGTTTAGCTACACCATCGTTCTCAATTTCAACTCACAATTACAACATCGAGCTTTTCATGCTCACGAAGTCTTTTCATGATTAATCACAATTTACATTTCATAATCATAGTATTCATGTATCCATCTCCTTCAACTCATCATATTCAACATTTCAATTCCATACACAATCTCATGCGAAAAATAAAAATAAATTTCAACTAGTCATATTCAATAGTTCATTCATTCCACCAATCTCTTATTCTTATTTTCAATCCGTACTAAAAATCACAATTAATAATTTCAATTAGTTACACAAATCACATTTTCAAATTTCTCATTATTAATTCTTATTTTAAAACTCTTTAAAAAACTCATTTATTTTTTCTTTATCCCAAAAGACAATTTAATTAAAAACAAGTCCTTTCTTGCAAAATAGCCTCAATTTCTTAATTATACTTTACCAAAAGTTATAAAAAAATTCTCTCATGAAGTCCAAATAATTTCAGTAATTTTTCCATATTTTTCTTGAATTCTAATTTATTTTAAAAAACTCAAAAACTCTTAATTTCTCCCAAAAAAACTTTTTAAACCAAAGCCTACACCCGGATTCGAACCCACAACCAGCAGCCCAAAGGACAGTGCCCATGACCACTGCGCCAAGCCACCGAGGCGATAGGATAGGGGTTTATTATCCCTATGTATTGGCTTTCGGTATTTGGGGTTTTTAACAAAAAAAATGAAAAGCTTCTTCTCAATATCGAACCCGAGACCAGCGACTAAGCCCCCGCTACTGTAGCGACTGAAACCCTTCCGACCAACTGGTCTAAGCGGCCAGATTGTTTTGAAAAGGATTTAATTAGGTTTGAACTAGTTCTCTGTTCATATCTATATTTCATGATTCTCAAAAACAATTTTGTTTCTTTTTCTTCTCTTTTGAAAGCAAAATTTTTCAGATTATAATATGCATAAATCTACAGTAAACCAGTATTTTTATAAATATTATTCGCTTTATAAAACATGTATTTTAGTCCTAATTAGTGTTCCATGTCCATAATTTCGACATTGAAAACAATAACACATTTCTTCATAATTAGAGTTAGAATTCCACAACTACTATGTTCTTTTGTTCTCTTTCTTATTAACATCCTACTCATTTTTAGAACACAAAAATCTCATCTTTCTTCAAAAAAAAAATTAAAATCTATTTTTGGCAATTAACTACACATGATGCATTCAATCACAAATTTTTTTACCATAACGTTCATGTAGCACAACAATATGGAGATTTCCAATACATTAATCAACAATTATTCATTAGCAATCAATCCATCAATTATTCTCTAAATTACCACTCTACTTTTAATTAAACAAGAATGGTTCCAATTTTTAACTAGTTGATTCATAATAATTTCATTAAAATCATTCCTAGCATGGTATCTAATTCTAGAAGTAATCAGGAACACCGACCTCTTTGGAGAAAAAAATGAAATGAAAGCCCCTAAAGTCTCCTAGAATGCAAGAGAGTAGCCTTCTCCTCCTAAATTGTGTTGCAAAAAGCTCTCCTTCTTGTTCCTTGGTGCAATCCGATGCCTCACTTGTGCTTGGGGATGGGGCCGGCCTCCTTTGGTTAGCACACACACACACAAATGCACACTCAATCTTTTACTCCCTAATATATTACTCACCTATATAGTTTCTTCCTTTCAATTATTTTTTCCTTAGTGTTGTATACATGAAGGTATGGGATATTTATACTAGTTCTAGGATAGATTGGAGGGCTAGGATTTCATTACATGGTTGTAGATGGATGGCTAGGATAAGATGAGAAGTTGTAGTAACCACCCATAAGCAAATAACCACCCATGCACACACACCCACTCGCCCACTCTTCTCTAATGCAATCCGACCTCCAAGGGTGTGCAAAGCACACTACGTACATGCACGTGCCCTTCTAGTACCCCCCATTTAAAGTTTGTACAAATTTAATCAATCAATTATTCATCAATTGTTTCTACATGACAAGTTGTGACAATTTAAAAGATTGATTAAGTTTGTGGGCTTCAAAATAGTGGGTTTAGGCTTATGGGCTAATTAATAAAAAATATTTAATTATTAGAGTGGGCTCAAAATAAGAAAATAATGTTTAGGCTTTATAAAATAGGCTTTTTATAAAGATAAAGAGAAAGAAAGAAATAATTGTTCATGTTACAAAAGGAAATTTTATAAAAATAAATATGCATACAAAATTTTGCACGTGCACAACACGTGAAAATCAACATTTCTTATTTAAATAAAAATTTAGAGCATTACAACACTCCCTCCTTAGAATAGTTCCGTTCCCGGAACTACAATTAAAGAGTGAGAAAACAAAACACAAGAAGAAGGAAAAAAAATACAAATCAAATAAAGAGCTCAGGATGATCCTTCATCATCCTCTCCTCAGATTCCTAAGTAGCCTCTTCAACCAACTGGTTTTTCCAGACTACCTTGACCATCGGTATCGTCTTATTCCTCAAGACTTTCTCCCGACGATCAACAATCTCAACTGGAAGCTCAATGTAACTCAGATCCAACTGCAAACCCTCTGGCACTTCAGACAAATGATGACTTGGATCTGGAATGTAACCTCTCTGCATAGACACATGAAAGAAATTGTGCACCTGAGACAACTCTTCTGGTAACTCAAGCCGGTAAGCAGTTTTTCCGATCCTTTTCAATATCTTATACGGGCCTATGAACCTCAGGGCTAACTTTCCACCCTTGCGAATCAGATCACGCCTTTGCTGGGCGATACCTTCAGAAAGACAAAGTCACCAACCTCAAACTCAAGGTCCCTCCTCCAGTTGTCTCCATAGCTCTTCTGCCTACTCTGAGCATCCACCAACCTCTTCCTGATCAGATCAATTTTTTCAGAGGTCTGCTGCACAATCTCAGGTCCAAACATCTGACGCTCCCCAACTTCGAACCAACAGACAGGCATCCTGTACTTCCTGCCATACAGAGCTTCGTACGGTGCCATCCCAATGCTAGTCTGAAAACTGTTGTTGTAGGCAAACTCTATCAAAGCTAAATGTCTTTCCCAACTGCCTCCAAAGTTTAGTACACAGCACCGAAGCATGTCCTCAAGAATACAGTTGACTCTCTCGGTCTGCCCATCGGTCTGAGGATGAAAGACAGTGCTGAAATCTGTTTTGGTACCCAAAGCCGTCAGAAGACTCCTCCAGAAATGCGAAGTAAACCGCGCATTTCGATCATACACAATGGTTAACGGAACACCATGAAGCCTGACGATCTTACCAACATACATCTCAGCCAACTTGTCCAACAAAGCAGTGAGTTTCATCTCCAAGAAGTGAGAGGACTTGGTTAGTCGATCGACTATGACCCAAATCGCATCATTGCCTTTTGGACTCTTGGGCAAACCCGTGATGAAATCCATACTGATGTTATCCCACTTCCATTTCGGAATAGGTAACGATTGCAATAGACATCCGAGTTTCTGATTCTCGGCTTTGACTTGTTGACAAATCTCACACCTCGATACAAATTCCGCCACACTCCGCTTCAAACCTGACCACCAGAAATGCTGTTTAATGTCCTTGTACATCTTGGTACTCCCGGGATGTACTGACAAAAGAGTAGCATGTGCCTCTCGAAGAATACTTTCTTTCAAGTCCAACTGATCCGGAACACACAGCCTCTCGCCAAACCACAGCACTTCATCCCTGATCTGAAATCCGGGCAACTTGCCAGCACCAACCTGCTCCTTCATCATCTGAATTTCTGCATCTTCCTTCTGACTTGTGATAATCCTTTTATTCAGCATTGGTTAAAGCCTCAACCGAGCTAAAGATGATCTCAAGCCTTGCAGAACTACTTCAATACCAGCCTGATCCAACTCCTCTGCCAGCTGCCTCTGAGTTGTAATCAAATCCGCCAGACTGCTCTTGCAGCTAAGTGCATCAGCAATAACATTAGCCTTCCCAGGATGATACTTAATCTCTGGACGAATATCCTCAAGTACCACCAGCCATCTCCTTTGCCTCAGGTTCAGATCCTTCTGTTGATAGATGTACTTCAAGCTTTTATGGTCTGTATACATGTTCAGCTTCTCACCATACACATAATGTCTCCATTGCTTTAAGGCGAAGATAATCGCAGCCAACTCCAGATCATGAGTCAGATAATTCTTCTCATGCGGTTTTAGTTGCCTAGACCCGTAAGCGATTACTTTTCTTTCTTGCATTAAGACACAACCAAGCCCACGATGTGAAGCATCGCTGTAAACATCATACTCAATACCTGCTCTAGGCAAAGCCAAAATGGGTGCAGTAGTCAGTCTCTCTTTCAATTCCTGAAAGCTTGCCTCGCATTGTTCGGTCCACTTGAAGTTTACATTCTTCTTGGTCAAACTAGTGAGCGGTACGGCTAACTAAGCATAGCCCTAGATGAATCTCCTGTAGTATCCCGTCAATCCAAGAAAACTCCTGATTTCCTTTACTGTAGTAGGCCTTGTCCAATCTCTCACTGCCTCTATCTTCTGAGGATCAGTTGCCACTCCCTCCTTAGAAAGGATATGACCTAGGAATGCCACTTTAGATTTCCAGAAATCGCACTTGGATAACTTGGCATACAACTCCTGCTCTTGAAGCTTCCTCAAAACTGCTACCAGATGCTCCGTGTGCTCCTCCTCCAATTTGGAGTACACAAGAATATTGTCAATAAACACTATGACGAAAGAATCAATGAACGGCCTCATAACTCTGTTCATCATGTCCATGAAGATTGCTGGCGCATTCGTCACTCCAAACGGCATAACTAAGAATTCGTAATGCCCGTGTCGAGTTCTGAACGCAGTCTGATGCACGTCTTCAGCTTTCACTCGAACTTGATGATATCCTGATCGAAGATTTATTTTGGAGAAAACAACTGCTCCTTATAGACGATTGAACAAGTCATCAATTCGTGGAATCGGATATTTATTCTGAACAGTGACCTTATTCAGCTCTCGGTAATCGATGCACATTCCCATCGAACCATCCTTTTTCTATACCAAAAGCATCGGCGCTCCCCAAGGTGACGCACTCGGTTGAATAAAGTCTTTCTCCAATAGTTCCTCAATCTGCCGTTTGATCTCATCCTGCTCCACAGGCACCATCCTATACAGTGTCTTAGAAATAGGTGCACTCCCTGGCTGAATAGTGATGTTGAACTCTACAACACGATGCGGGGGTAACCCAGGAAAATCTTCCAAGAATACCATGGGATAATCTCGAACCACTGGAATTCGCTACACCTCTACAGGAACATCGCTCTTGCAGATAGCTGCCACCAAACCAGAACATCTCTTCTTCCCTTAGAAAGTGACTTCAGGTCCACCTGGAACCTTCACTGTTACTGTCTTGGTCTTGCACTCGATGGTCGCACAGTACACCGACATCCAATCAATGCCAATGATAACATCGACTCCCAAGACATTCAGCTTGATCAGATCAATCCCAAAAATTCTATCTCCAATCACAATCTTGCAGTCAGCATAGTACCGATCAGTGGTTAAAGTCTTCCCTGACGGAGTAGCTACTGCTAAAACCTTGCTTGAAAATATCTTCGGTTCGACTCCCAGAACTTTAGCAAACTTAGGTGATACAAAAGTGTGAGAGGACCCAGTATCGAACAAAACAACAGCTTTCTTTCCATTCAAATAAAGTTCTCCTGTTACATAACACACACTCGTTACATAACAGTGTACTAATTAACGGGAAAAGAGACAACAGAAAAAGAAAAGAATACTCCTACACTCCCCCACTTGTACCAGTAATGACGTGATCCACCTCATCAGCGTCAGCTTCAGTCAAGGCAAATACTCGTCCCTGCTAGTACGAATTCTTCCCGGTCGGCTGAGTTGGTCCATTACGGACGACATCCTGCAGCTTGGGGCAATGAGACTTGTAGTGGCCTGTTCCCCACAGTTGAAACAAGTCACCGGAGGTCTCACCCAAGTATTCTCGGGTCTTCCTACCACCTGAACAGCGTTCGCACCCGTAGGCTTGAACCTTTGAGCTGGTGGCTGTCCCCTGACATTGCCAGCAACTGTGGGCCTCTTCCCCACATTCCAGTTGTTCCTCCAATTCTGAACAGCGTGGTATTGATTCTTGATTTTGATGACTACAACACAATGCAAAATGTATCTATGCTACACTGTATATAATTGCAGGTTGCTTCAGAAGATACACAAAGGGCCTCATTACTCTAAAGCTGAACAAATGATCAAGCACAGCTCTAGATAAAGACAAAGGCTAAAAGCTTCACTCAAGACTCAAGACTCAAAGACTCAAGTCAAGACCAAAGATTCAATGTCATTTATTTATGTGTCTTGTAAACAAATATAATATTTTTCTCTTTATTGAGTCTTAGAATGATGTACAGCCTTGTCACACACACATACACTCACATATACTTTTTATAACTATGTGTTTACAAAAATCAAAAGGTCGAAACAGCTTGAACTAGATCAGCTGTTGAGTACCAGTCGACTGCCACTTATACCAGTCGACTGAGTCTGTACAAAACTGCCTTATCTTATTCAAACTCTGACCAGACGACTCATAGAGGCAACCCAGTCGACTGTCCAAGTGCTTTTGACTGTTTTCTAATTTCAAAAGTTGTTTTTCGAATTTAAAAGTTTTATCCGTTATTTATCCGTTGATCAAACGATTATGAGTAACTTTCTTTAACTGTCAGGGATTCTAGTCTATAAATATAGCCTAAGAATCACCTTCAAAAGGTTCCAAGCAATTTTTGAGAAGAATTTTTAAGATTTGTGCTTTTAAGAGAGAAAAGCTTTCAACACTTACTAAGTCTTGGTTCTCTGTCTTCAGTCCAGCATAACATTGAATTTGTTTTGGACTGAATTTAGAAGTCAACCAATTAGCCACGTACGATATCACAATCACAACAAGGCTATAGGTTGATTGTAAACAATTTTATTGTTTTTCTTTTTCCTCTCGGTTGAAAAGTAGGACTCTAGGGTGTAGAGTCAGGTTTGTCACTCTTGGTGGAAGAGTGAGTTGCTTTCTCTGGTTGAGAGAAAGGACTACGGGTTGGACAAGGTTGTTGTCTAAACGCCGTAGGGTATTCTTGTAATCTTTTTCAAGAATAGTGGAAAATCTCAAGTGGGTTGCTTGGGAACTGGATGTAGGTCGGGAGGACCGAACCAGGATACATCGTGTGCACTCTGTGGTTGTATCTCTCTACTTGCATTTCAGTTCTCTCAGTTTATTTTTTTTACTGTGAAACTTGTCTGGACAGTCGACTGTGTACTCCTATAAGTCGAATGGTCAGACTCGTACTACTCTGAGTTATTTATGTGACAAGTCGACTGTCTCATCTCTAAGTCGACTTCTCAGATTTCTTTAAAATACTTTTCTTTTGTCGCCTCAGTCGACTGGTTTATCCCTTCAAGTCGACTACACAGAAGAAATTCTCAATTCTGCTTTTTAAATTTTTATAAAACACTATTCACCCCCCCTAGTGTTTCTTGCCTTGCCTACAGGATCCAACACTTGGTATCAGAGCCTGATTGAGTGCAATGGCAACTACTTCATATGCAACTCAGTACCATGAAGGCCAATCTACACAAAGGTCACCTCTCTTCGATGGAACAAATTATAATTATTGGAAGTGCAGAATGAAGATCTACCTACAATCCATCAACTATGAAATATGGAACATGAGGGAAACAGAGTACACCGCTCCTACTATTCCATATGCACAATGGAACGACGACAAGAAAAACCAAACAATGAACAATGCAAAAGCAATGAATGCATTATTCTGTGCTCTCACAAAGGAGGAGTTCAACCGTGTGTCGAATGCAACAACCGCACATCAAATCTGGCACACACTCGAGGTAACTCATGAAGAAACGAACAAAGTGAAAGAATCTAAAATAATAGTTCTTATTCATAGGTTTGAAATGTTCCGCATGAAGGAGAATGAGAGTGTGTCCGAGATGATTACTAGATTTACAGACATAACAAACTCACTTGTGGCACTTGGGAAGATATACACTCAGGCAGAGATGGTGAGAAAAGTACTCCGTGCACTTACCCCCGAATAGGAAAAGAAGACCACTGCCATAGAAGATGTCAATGATTTATCACATCCATCTCGTGCATCTCCTCGAACAATTTCTTGGCATCAGCCATGCACTCAAACTTAACATACATGTTAAGGATGCTAGTCACAACAACAACATGGACATTCAAACCAAGCCTGAAAGCCCAAGAATGTAGCCCACTTCCATAGTAAAAGTAACCCATCTCGGCGCACACTTTGAAGAGCGGAGGAAGAGTGAAGTGATCAGGGGTGAGATTTGAACTCAGCAATGAAGAGAAGAGAGAGAATGCTTGTGGATAGAGAGATGATTGCACATAGGATGAAATGAGGATGTTCCATGCATGCATGGTTCTATAAGGCATTTTGTCAAACAGTTGCTGTGCAGTGTTGAGATGGGAACAGCGTGAGTACATTAAAAGAAGATCAGTTTGGAGAGTTGAATCCATTATGAGGTTGCGGGTGAGGATTTGGGTGTGGGTTTGTTGGTTGGGTTTAATGGCAGAAAGCTGGGAGCAGCGGCAGAGGAGGGAAGAGAGGTTGGTAGCAATGGTAGACCTTGCACTCATGGTAATGTGAAAATTTTAAGAATTTTTTGCCCGTAGTAGGCCACTTTTTTGAAAATATTTGTGATTGTGGGCCAATAACTGCAGTAGATCCTGTTATGGAAGATGAAGACTTGGGTAGTAGAAGAGAAAGGATCTTTCCTTGTTCTTTCTCCAACTCAACCAACTACATGCTTTTCCAAGGACAGATTACTTTTGTCGATGTTGTAAATTACTGAAATGACTTGTATTGCAGGCATATGTAATGACTGTAAATTACATCGATGAGATTTCAATTAGTATGTTTAATTTAGGAGAACCAAAAGTATAACGAGTCAACTAGATGAAAATGGAATTGGAATTTCAGAATAGGAGTGATTTATTAACATTGAAAACTTAAATGTCGATCAATTAAAATATACTATGTGTCTACAATTTTTTTCTTAATAGAAAATAAATTGGGCATTTTTAAAAATATGGACATAACAAATGATCATTCATTGTGATGACATAGTTTAAATTATTGCATGTTTCAGAATATTTAGCAAGAAAAATTTGAGAGATTATCATATTTAGGCCATTTAGAGAAACTATTTGCGTTTTTAGGCCACAAGCCAAACTATTTGCATAAAAAGGCTAGTTGAAGATAATTCTACAAAAACAACCCTGACTTTAAAGATATTTGTACTACATAAAAATAGAAAAATTGCATAATACACCTTATTCTTATAAAAGCTGGATAATTCACAGAAAATAAAGAAACTTAAATTAAAAAATCTTTCAAAATTCAAGATTAGATACGTTGATAAAAGATTAGTAGAAAGTAAGCATATTGCCAGTAAAGAAATATCAGAATACCTATTACTAACAATAAAAGTAACTAATCAACTACCTAAAGAGATACAAAAACAAATAGCATACAAAGTATTAGATTACAGAAATGAAGAAGCAAGTTGGTATTACCAACACCTGCTAGCAGACAAAATAGTAGGATATGGAGCCAAAAATTTATTTAAACATACAAGACTTGGAAGAAGATTACAGAGGTCCTGAAATGTTTATTGATATAAGAAAAGATTTAAGAATCATAAATAAAAATATAAAAGAATTAGGAAGATATATGACAGAATACCCAGAAGAAGAACTAGATATAACAGAAGAAGGTATGAAAGAACTTGAAGCCATAACAAAGCTTAATATAAATATTCTAGAAATAGAAGATTTAATGGCAAATCCTAATTCAGAAGAAGTGCAAGAAGCCTTGAAAAATCTAGATATAGCATACGAAGAAGTAAAAATGGACCAAGATAAAATTATTGAAAAACCTTCAGAAATTCCAAGTAACATGTATGAAATCTTAAGACCACCACCTCACAAAAAACCATACCAATTACCATGGAAATGGCAAAATACAAAAAGAAGAATACAACTAGGAAAAGGTAAAGAAAAAGAAACTCCAAAATATGAACCAACAGAACACTTCGAAAAAGGAATAGCAGGAAATGGAGAATGGTTAGACCTAGATTGCGTAAAAGATGTAGATAGAACAATTGAAGAATGGGTAAAAGCGTCACTAATAGTAGGATTTAGGCAGAACCTTAACGGAAATGCATTTGAAAAATTCATAGAAGCTACCTTTATGGGAGTAGTAGCAAAATGGTGGAACGGACTAGAAGAAGAAGAAAGAAATACTATAAGAAAATCAAGACCAATTGATGATAAAGGAACTGAAGAAAGTTCAGGACAACGGACTTTAGGTTTAAAAGAAATAATTACAAATTACGAAAAAGCAATAAGAACCGAATTCAGTGTATACGATAAAGAAAAAAAACACACTATATATAAAAAGAATCAAGCAAGATGGAGACTAAGTAACTTAGAAATATGCGACATGTGCCATTTTGACAACTATGCTTGTGAATTCCGAGAATATTATCAAGATAGTTATTACACAAAAGAAGAACGAAGTCCAATTCTAGACTCATTCTTTCTAAAATTACCTGATCCATGGAGCATAAACATATATAGTGCATACATAAATGAGAAAGTGAAACCTGAAGTAGACACTTTAGGGTATAGACCGCAATTTGTAAAAGATTATAGAGACAAAGTATGCCAAGATGCTAGAGCAACAATGAAATATTATAGAACGTATAAACAAAGAATCTGCTGTGAAGATGCAAGACCAAATCATTGAGGATGCAATAATAACTATAGATATAATAACTATAAATACACAAAGAGGAAATCACAAATTCCAAAAGTATCAACCAAAATACAGGAAAACTTTTAAGAGATATAGAAAACCTTTTAAAAAATATTTTAGAAAAATAAATAAAAACAAAAATAGGCAGTATACGAAAAATCCCAAAAAATGTAATTGTTACATATGTGGAGAGGTAGGACATATATCACCAAATTGTCCTAAAAGAATGAAAAAAGAAAATGTAAAATACTTAGAAGAAATTGAAGAAATGAATAACATAAATTATGAACTCATAGAATATGATGAAGAATGGTCAGATATAAGTGAAGATGAAGAAATAATGGTAATGGATGAAGATAGTGGAAGTAGTGAAGGTGAAACAGAAGAATGTGAAATATACATGTTAAC
This sequence comes from Hemerocallis citrina, assembly GCA_017893485.1. Lineage (NCBI taxonomy): Eukaryota > Viridiplantae > Streptophyta > Magnoliopsida > Asparagales > Asphodelaceae > Hemerocallis > Hemerocallis citrina. The sequence goes on along the minus strand of CM030365.1, from coordinate 178,362,714 downwards.
TGATCTAACAGAAATAGGAGAACCCTCAGAAAGAGAAGAAAATAATGAAGAATTAAGAGAAAGAATGTGTTTTGACATACAAAAATACGATAAAATAAGAGAGACCAAATTAGATATAAATCCAAAAGAAATCTTTAAACTACCAATATTTGAAAGAAAGAAAAGCACCATAGTAATAGCTAGGATTAATGAACAACCTATAGACATTGAACAAGCACAAGGCAAAACCATAATCCCATTAATAACAGAAAGAATAATAAGACAAGAAATGGAAAAGATAAACGAAAAAACCAGAAAAATATTAAGACACATACATTTAGGAGCTGTACAAATAATAATAAAAGCCTATTTTAAGGAAGGAATAAATACGCCCCTCCAAATATATCTAATGGATGATAGGATAATATCAAGTACACAAGACGCCTTAATAGAAATAGTGCAAGAAAACTTAATGTACCAAAAGATAAAGTTCACAATAAAACCTAATTTCTCTATAAGCATGACAGAAGAAAATAAAGATAAAAGTCTAGTCATGTATCATAAGTTATCAGGTATAGAAATGATAGAAAAAAGCAAAGTTATGAGCATACAAATAAGAAATATTTACGCTTTCACTAGTAAGCACGAAGTAAAGAATAGAAATACGGACAATTTTAAAATAGAGCCGCTATTCAGCGAAATCATAAGGTACAAACCAGCTAGAGAAAACCCCGAAATGACTATATCAAATTATATAGAATTCGACTTTAATAAAGCAAAAGAAACCGAAAAAGAAAAAGCACCACAAATAATGTTCGGAAAGAGGTCACTATCAATAAGAAATAAACAACAAGCATTAGAATTAATACCAATAATAAATACATTAGAATACCAAAACAATAACCAATTTAAAATAGAAATAGAATATTATGACAACGGAAAATGGAATAAACAAATAACCTTAGTTGACACAGGAGCTACCAATTTACATATTAAACAAACAAATATAAAAACAACTGAATTGATAACATTAGATAACCCATATTATTACCTAGATTACTACAATAATAGACATCCAATTGTACATAAAATCATACTACCACTAAGGATAAATGGTAGAAAGGAAATGTTGTTACACTTACATGTAGACCCAGAACAACACGTTAATGATATGTTATTAGGAACTGACTTCCTTACATCAGTACAACCTTACTCAATTCAAGAAAAAAAAATCACAATAACAGTAAACAATGAAAGCATGGTAATAAATAGGATATTGGACAAATGAATCCATTAAGAGCAACAAAAAACACATTATACATCCTAACAGAATTTGTTTACGACGGATACAAATCAAGGAACTATCACAGTCTTATAGAGACTGGAGCAGGTACTAGTTTATGCCGCGAGAATATATTACCAAAATGGAGACAAGATGGTTTTAATAAAAAAGCCATATCCGGATTAACTGGACAAACCATCATTCTAGATAAATACCAACAAAATGTTAATGTACAAATAGGAAGTTACATATTAAAAATACCTATAGTATACCAGTTTGATGATATGAATAATGACGTACTCTTAGGAAATGACTTTTTCCAACAATACTACCCCATAACTATATCACATAAATTAGTTGTATTCACAACACCTTGCGGACACCAAGCAATAGCAATTAGAATAACCCAACCATATTCCAGAACTGACCTACCACACATCAGAGTTTCTTCAACCCAGCGTGGTGAATATCAATACTTACCAAATAAAACTAGAATACAACAAGTTCTAATAACAACTACGAAAGAAATTTTACAAAAACAATTAGAAGATCTGTGCGGAGAAGACCCCTTGGCAAAATGGAACTTAAGTAAACCCACGGCACATATAGAGTTAATAGATAAGAACAAAATAATTAAAATTAAACCAATAAGACATACTCCAACAGATCTAGAAGAATTCAAAATACACATAAAAGAATTAGTGGAAAATAATTATATAAGGAAATCACAAAGTCCACATTCATCACCAGCATTCATAGTAAAAAAACATTCAGAAGAAAAAAGAGGTAAATCTCGGATGGTAGTAAATTACAAGGAATTAAATAAAAATACTAAGAGATTTGGATACCCACTACCAGATATGCAAATACTACTTAACACAGTAAGAACAAGAAAAATGTATTCGAAATTTGACTGCAAATCAGGATTTTATCATGTAAAATTAACAGAAGATTTAAAACCTTTAACGGCATTTAGCACACCTCAGGAATTTTATGAATGGAATGTATTACCATTCGGTTATAAAAATAGCCCAGGAATATTTCAAGAATATATGGATAAAATTTTTGAAAAATACAACAATTTTATATTAGTATATGTAGATGATATTTTAATAGGGTCAGAAGACGAAGAACAACATAAAGAACATCTACTAAAATTCATAGAAATAGTGAAAGATACAGGCATTATACTATCAAAAAAGAAGATGGAATTATTCAAAACTGAGATAGAATTCTTAGGATCAAAATTATCACATGAAGGAATAGAGTTACAACCACATATAGCAGAAAAAATAAAGACTTTTCCTAATGTCTTAAAAGAAAAAAGAGAAGTACAAGCCATAATAGGATTACTAAATCAAACAAGAGGTTACATACCAAATTTATCAGCAAAAACAAATTGGTTGCAACAAAAACTTAAAAAGTCTAAGAAATGGGAATGGACACCGGAGGATGAAGAGAAACTTAAAATACTAAAACAACAAACTTCAGAGTTACCAAAGCTAAGACTACCAGTTAAAGAATGTTCTTGGATAATAGAAACTGATGCATGTGAAACTAATTGGGGAGCAGTATTAAAATTTATTGAAATAGGAGAAAGTGAAGAAAAACTAGCTAGATATACTAGTGGTTCTTTCACACAAACCCAACAAAATTACCACATAAACGAAAAAGAATTACTAGCAATCTTAAAAGCTATAAAAAAGTTTGAACTATTCATAATACATACAAAATTTACGGTAAGAACAGATAATACCCAAGCAAAAAATTGGATCAATAAAATAATAGACCCAACCATAGCAAATAAAAGATTGATTAGATGGCAGATGGAGTTAGCACATTACGATTTCTTAATAGAAAACATAAAAGGAAAACTTAATATTTTAGCCAACTTCCTATCAAGAAACTAACTATTTCACTTGTTGCAGAATGGAAATCAGAGTTCAGCAAATAGAACAAGATCTAGTCTACCTAAAGGAGACTGTGGAGCAATTAAAAGGAGCATTTAACCAATTACAACTACAAATATGTGGACTCCAGAGCCTGTTCTATCAGCATATAAGCCAACATGTTACCACAGAAAATATGACGGGCGAAAAAATGAGTGAGATAGGTGAGCATTCTCAGTCAGTTAAAGAAGAAGCAATTACATCTCCAAATAAAACCACATATAAGGAGACACTTCTTACTGAGAGAGCTCCTACCAAAGTATCGAAGAAGATATTATTTTTACAATATATTCAAAAGCTATGCCAAATAACTGAAGTAAACCAATTCATCAGCAGCACATGAACAAGGCTATCATCCTACCAGGAGCCAATCGGAGAACAACTAGAGCACTATTCGAAAGAGGACTTATCCATTATATTTACCCATCCAGAGAATGTGAAGAACTAATCCACCTACCAAGAGAAATTTACAAGGCAGCTAAAAGTTATTTTGGGCTCACGAAGGCCTCAAAAATATATGTTAGAATGTATTCAGCCATCCCAGAGTATCTGAATGATGAGGAAGAATACCCAGCAGAACATGTTATAAAAATAGGGATGACCACCCAAATAATCTATGGAGCATCAAACATTGTACCATTTAAAGCCGAAGAATTTGAGAAATTAATCCCAGAAAGAAGAGCAATAGGCTTTAGAAACATGTACTGTGAATTAAAAGACATAAAACAAAGAGACAGCAATATATGGATCTATGACAGCCCAGATCCAGATAAGATAATAATGTACAGTATAGCAAAAATCAAACAGCCACAAGATAAACATGAGCTGTTTGACAGCTGGTACCAGATACTATCTACTGGAGCAATGACAATGACAGCAGAGACAGCTGTACATTACTATAGCCTGATGAAGATGGAGCACCAACATAAATGTGCAGCATGTGAAGATGTCGGCCAAGAGGAATCTCTTTTCCTGGAATAGGCCAAAATGTAATCAGAACATTTATTGTAACATGATGTAAGCGCTGATGTAAGAAAGGCAATAATTGTATCTGTGATGTAAGCAATGGCGTAAGGAGGATAATAATTGTAGCCATCCCTTCGTCTATAAAAGAGAAGGCAGGGTAAGGGAGAGAGCAGACTACTGGGAGAGAAAAATTCCTCATAATCTTAAGAGAGTCTGTTTGTAACAATCTTGAAGGAAATAAAATGTTTTTTATGAGTCCATCCATCAGCCTCTGTAGAAAATAAGGTATGAACAACTAAATTCCTTTTCCTTAGGGAGAGTTTTGTAAGGCTCTGCCTGAATAATCTTACAAAAAGACTCATTTGCTACCTTCTATAGTTAGACTTTGTGGTTATCTGTACCGAAGTGCTACTAGTTGTTCTAGACGTATCTCTTGGATGAAGTCCTATTGAGGGCATAGTAACCTTGAGATGGGAAGAACGTAAAAGGAGCACAGAAATCGGGGTGCATACCGGGGGTATTTTATCCACTGGTAGTAACTGGTACAGAATAGATCAAAAAAGTTTAACTAGGTCGGAAGCATGATGGGCCGTTTTGTTTTGATTTTTAGGTATCCTTAGAAATCTCTCTCTGCTCTTTATTTCATAATATCTTATCACTCGAAAGAAGTAATGGATAATAATTTCGGTATTGCCTCACCAATTTTTGAATTAATGGTTAATTACCAAGGAAGTGATAGAATGCTAGTTTTTGATGTTTATTAACCTCATAGACAAATAAGCATGGATGATTGCTACGAATTCAAATTATTCTTTTTTAGTATTCAACGAGTAATAATTATAACAATAAACCAAATAATTCCTGGCGAAACTAGCAATATAAATGTTGAAATAATTGACGACCTAACTTATTACGAAAGATCTTTGTTATTTTATGAAAATGGTATATTTAGTAGTTACGTTTGGAGTCCTACGACTCTATATAGACAATTTCTAGAAGAACATGAACAAAACGGAGGAGAAAATAGACATACAGAAGAACTGGAAGAACCTCCATATGATAGTAATAGTGAAGGATATGAGACAGAATCAGAATATATAAGAGAACTTGACGACGATGACGATGATATTCCCATCATTCCTGATTACTTTTTCAGAATTGATAATATACATTATTTCAACGAATATTATTTTTCAAACTTTGATCTTTATTTCAACCATTTAGACTTTACTCTTTAGACTTCTAAAAGTTTTTGATACTCTCTTCCTTTTAATTTTCAGGCCTCCATGAGATTAAGCGCTACTCACACCTACAACATAAGAGATCTCACGCACGCACCCACCAAAGTGGTATCAGAGCCATTAAGAAATAGTAAGAAACTCTTATCTAATTTTCATCAAATTTTAGTAAATTATTTAACACAATTTAAGCAATTAAAAATCAATTATGTGAGTAAAATAGAAATAATTGCAAAAACAAATTTTAAATTTACAGAAAGGTCACACATCCTATAAGAAATAGTATACAAAAAGAAGTATAGAAGTTTATTTTAAAAACTAGCCCTTAATCGCAAATACTTTCAAAAGGCTAGGCCTTCAACGCAAATACTTTTGAAATTAGGCCTATTCTGCAAATAATTTTAAAAAGTAGCCTAAAATCTAAATAACTTCGAAAAAATTCACATTTTATCAACTTTCTCATTTTAAAAAAAAGTCTTTGTCTTCTACTTTTAATTTATAATGTTGTAATTTTAATTAAATTTTAACCATTATAGTGTATCAATGCTTTAATTTCCCCTTTCATTTGAAGTAGTAATTGTTGGGATTTATTTTACATTTCTTGAAGTTGAGGTTGAGTAGCATCTTTCTCGAAGTGTTATGTTTATTTTTTGACTAAAAGTAAGCACTGAATTATATATTATATATCTTTGATAATCTAAAAGTTAGGATCCACTTTAATTTTGTTCTATTTTCTTTAGTTCTTTTTTTTTAGTATGAAATAGATTTGGTATGTTTAATGTAATTGGGCGTAATCCTGAATAATTTGATGTACCCTGGATTTGTCACAAGATTTATGCAATAGTATATTAGCCTTCATAGTGTGTTCAAGTGTTTACTATACATATTGGAATTGCAGTTTGATTATTACTTTCAATGAAGTAATATGGATGTACCCTGTATTAAGGATTGACATCGAGTAAGAGTTTGTTCAGCTAGCTGAATAATGTCGCACAAATACTCTATATTAATATGTTATGTTCAGTGTACCCATGCTTCTCCCGCCACTCACGTTCTCTGCCTCCACCTCTACTCTGCCGCCCGTTCGTCTCCTCCACCTCCCGTTCGCTCTCGCTGTCTGATCTCTCCTCCTCCACCTTTACTTCGCGGCCCATTTGCCACCTCCATCTCCAGCGCTCCTCGCCACTGCCCACGATCCTCCCGCCACTCGCGCTCTATGCCTACGACTCCCACGCTCCTCCCGCTTCTCGAAATCAGCTAGAAGTGGGCGCTAGGGTTTTGTCTTATCTTCCGATTTAATAATCAGAGGTACGATTCGATCCCTAATTCCCATTAAATTCAAATTATAGGGTTAGGCTAACCCTATAATTTGAGGGGCTTGCTGTTTCCTGGATCCAGAAGAACTGAAACAGCATTATAGGCTTACCGTTCTATGACATTTTCATGTCGTTTGAATTACGATTCCATCCTTAATTCCCTAATTCTCTCTTTTTTTTAAAATTATGCTGAGGTTATAAAAATGTTAAGAGTGTAATTATACTATATCTAAATGCAATTGGTAAATGTAAGACAAGTCTTCTATTTTTAATTTATAATGTTGTAATTTTAATTGAATTTTAACCATTATAGTGTATCATTGCTTTTGTTTTTTGCTAGAATGGAAATTATACAACTAAAAGAATGCTCTTTGTCAAAGACTACTGCCATTGTGGGGTCTATGACATTGTCATGTCGTTTGGATATGATTAAGTTCATTATACTTATAATCTTTTAGTGCAACATCGATGAGATTTCAATTAGCATGTTTAATTTAGGAGAACCGAAAATATAACGAGTCAACTAGATGAAAATGAAATTGGAATTTCAGAATATGAGTGATTTATTAACATCGAAAACTTAGATGTCGATCAATTAAAATATACTATGTGTCTGCAATTTTTTTCTTAATAGAAAATAAATTGGACATTTCTTAAAAATATGGACATAACAAATGATCATTCATTGTGATGACATAGTTTAAATTATTGCATATTTCAGAATATTAAGCAAGAAAATTTTCACATTTTATCAATTTTCTCATTTTTTTAAAAAGTCTTTGTCTTCTACTTTTAATTTATAATGTTGTAATTTTAATTAAATTTTAACCATTATAGTGTATCAATGCTTTTTTTTTTATGCTCGAATGGAAAATATACAACTAGAAGAGTGCTCTTTGTCAAAGACTATTGCCATTATGGGGTTTATAACATTGTCATGTCGTTTGGATATGATTAAGTTCATTATACTCATAATCTTTTAGTGCAACGTCGATGAGATTTCAATTAGCATGTTTAATTTAGGAGAACCAAAAATATAACGAGTCAACCAGATGAAAATGAAATTGGAATTTCAGAATATGAGTGATTTATTAACATCGAAAACTTAGATGTCGATCAATTATGTGTCTGCAATTTTTTTCTTAATAGAAAATAAATTGGACATTTCTTAAAAATATGGACATAACAAATGATCATTCATTGTGATGACATAGTTTAAATTATTGCATATTTCAGAATATTAAGCAAGAAAAATTTCACATTTTATCAATTTTCTCATATTTTTTAAAAAGTCTTTGTCTTCTACTTTTAATTTATAATGTTGTAATTTTAATTAAATTTTAACCATTATAGTGTATCAATGCCTTTTTTTTTTTTAATGCTCGAATGGAAAATATACAACTAGAAGAGTGCTCTTTGTCAAAGACTATTGCCATTATGGGGTTTATGACATTGTCATGTCGTTTGGATATGATTAAGTTCATTATAATCATAATCTTTTAGTGCAACGTCGATGAGATTTCAATTAGCATGTTTAATTTAGGAGAACCGAAAATATAACGAGTCAACTAGATGAAAATGAAATTGGAATTTCAGAATATGAGTGATTTATTAACATCGAAAATTTAGATGTCGATCAATTAAAATATATTTAGCAAGAAAAATTTAGCAAGATCAATATGAGTGATTTATTATTGCATGTTTCAGCATATTTAGCAAAAAAAATTTCACATTTTATCAATTTTCTCATTTTTTTAAAAAGTCTGTCTTCTACTTTTAATTTATAATGTTGAAATTTTAATTGAATTTTAACCATTATAGTGTATCAATGCTTTTTTTTTGTTTTGTTGCTAGAATGGAAAATATACAACTAAAAGAATGTTTTTTGTCAAAGACTATTGCCATTGTGGGGGCTATGACATTGTCATGTCGTTTGGATATGATTAAGTTTATTATACTCATAATCTTTTAGTGTAACGTCGATGAGATTTCAATTAGCATGTTTAATTTAGGAGAACCAAAAATATAACGAGTCAACTAGATGAAAATGAAATTGGAATTTCAAAATATGAGTGATTTATTAACATCAAAAACTTAGATGTCGATCAATTAAAATTTACTATGTGTCTGCAATTTGTTTCTTAATAGAAAATAAATTGGGCATTTCTTAAAAATATGGACGTAACAAATGATCATTCATTGTGATGACACAGTTTAAATTATTGCATGTTTCAGAATATTTAACAAGAAAAAATTCACATTTTATCAATTTTCTCTTTTTTTTTAAAAAAGTCTTTGTCTTCTACTTTTAATTTATAATGTTGTAATTTTAATTGAATTTTAACCATTATAGTGTATCAATGTTTTTTTTTTTTTTTTGCTAGAATGGAAAATGTACAACTAAAAGAATGCTACCTTTGCCACCGAGGTATCGATTTCGTTCCCAAATTTTTAAAAAATTATTATTATTATTATTTAAGAAAAATTTGGGGGATAATTTTGGAAGAGCCTAACCCTAATTTGAGTTTGTTTAGTTTTGATGTAATTGCGTCATCGTCCCATTAATTATTTAATTTTCCCTTTCATTTGAAGTAGTAATTGTTGGGATTTATTTTGCGTCTCTTGAAGTTGAGGTTGAGTAGCATCTTTCTCGAAGTGTTATGTTTATTTTTTGACTAAAAGTAAGCATTGAATTATATATTATATATTTTTGATAATCTAAAAGTTAGGATCCACTTTAATTTTGTTCTATTTTCTTTAGTTCTTTTTTTTTAGTATGAAATAGATTTGGTATGTTTAATGTAATTGGGCGTAATCCTGAATAATTTGATGTACCCTGGATTTGTCACAAGATTTATGCAATAGTATATTAGCCTTCATAGTGTGTTCAAGTGTTTACTATACATATTGGAATTGCAGTTTGATTATTACTTTCAATGAAGTAATATGGATGTACCCTGTATTAAGGATTGACATTGAGTCAGAGTTTATTCAACTAGCTGAATAATGTATCACAAATACTCTGTATTAATATGTTGTGTTCAGTGTTCTAAAAGTCACTAAGCGATAGTAGGGCTGCCGATGAGGGCACCCCGCCTAGATAACTTCAGAAATCAAAAATGTCAGAGCTGTTCACAACAGGTCCTCCCTCTCTTATTTTCATTTCTTTATTTTTTATTAGCATTATTATTTTTTATTTCTTTAATGGTCATGTTCTTTTTTTTGTTCAATTTTGGAGATGAGTTTTATGTTTTTGATGAAGCTGAACAACGAGAAAGACTCGATCAAACTCAAGAATGTCGCTGCTGTTCATGGCAGGTACCTCCATCTTCTTTCGATTTTTTGATTTTTCATTAACATTATTATGTTTTATTTCTTTAATTTTCGTGTTCTTTTTTCAGTTTTGGGAATGAGTTTTAGGTTTTTGATGAAGTTGAACAACGAGACGGTCTCGATCGAACTCAAGAACATCACTGCTGTTCACGGAAGGTATCTTTCACTTCTTTAGATTTTTTGACTTTTTATTAGCATTATTATGTTTTATTTCTTTAATTTTCGTGTTCTTTTCCAGTTTTGGGATGAGTTTTAGGGTTTTGATGAAGATGAACAACGAGACGGTCTCGATTGAACTCAACCATGTCAGTTGTTCATTGCAGGTACCTCCCTATCTTCTTTGATTTCTTGATTTTTTAATAGTATTATTATGTTTTATTTCTTTAATTTTTGTGTTCCTTTTTTAGTTTTGGAGATGAGTTTGAGGTTTTTTATGAAGCTGAACGATAAGATGGTTTTGGTCAAACTCAAGAACGTCACTGCTACTGACAACACCATCATAGGTACCTTATCACCCTTTTTTTTTCTCTAATTTAGAATTGTGTAGTTAGTATTTTTTGTTAGAATTTGTAGATAATCAGTGACTTACGAGTCTGTCAAACTTATTTTAGGCAGTGCAATTTGCACAGGGTAATACTAGTATGCTTATATACTGGAAATTTTTATTTTCGTTCACTATCAAAGATGCTGAGTTCATGCATCTGATTGCCTTCAGTGAACCCATTTTTTTTTTACCAAAATGGGTTCACTGTCAACTAAGGATGCTGTATGTATACCAAAATCCTCCAAATCTGTACAAGAATTGGGTGAGAACAAACCTTGTGCAGGTTTCTTTTGTAGCCACAAACATCATGATTTAGTTGGGATGAAGAATTAATAGAGAAATATATATGCTTATGTACTGGAAATTTTCATTTTCTTTCACTATCAAAGATGCTGAATTCATGCATCTGATTGTCATCTTAGCATGATTTTTTTACCAAAATGGGTTGACTGTCAACTAAAGATGCTGGCTGTATACCAAAATCCTCCAAATCTGTACAAGAATTGGGTGAGAACAAACCTTGTGCAGGTTTCTTTTGTAGCCACAAACATCATGATTTAGTTGGGATGAAGAATTAATAGAGAAACATATATGCTTATATACTGGAAATTTTTATTTTCTTTCACTATCAAAGATGTTGAATTCATGCATCTGATTGTCATCTTAGCATGATTTTTTTACCAAAATGGGTTGACTGTCAGCTAAAGATGCTGGCTGTATACCAAAATCCTCCAACTCTGTACAAGAATTGGGTGAGAACAAACCTTGTGCAGGTTTCTTTTGTAGCCACAAACATCATGATTTAGTTGGAATGAAGAATTAATAGAGAAACATATATGCTTATATACTGGAAATTTTCTTTTTCTTTCACTATCAAAGATGCTGAATTCATGCATCTGATTGTCATCTTAGCATGATTTTTTTACCAAAATGGGTTGACTGTCAACTAAGGATGCTGGCTGTATACCAAAATCCTCCAAATCTGTACAAGAATTGGGTGAGAACAAACCTTGTGCAGGTTTCTTTTGTAGCCACAAACATCATGATTTAGTTGGGATAAAGAATTAATAGAGAAACATATATGCTTATATACTGGAAATTTTTATTTTCTTTCACTATCAAAGATGTTGAATTCATGCATCTGATTGCCATCTTAGCATAATTTTTTAACCAAAATGGGTTCACTGTCAACTAAGGATGCTGTATGTAGACCAAAATCCTCCAAATCTGTACAAGAATTGGGTGAGAACAAACCTTGTGCAGGTTTTTTTTGTAGCCACAAACATCATGATTTAGTTGGGATGAAGAAATAATAAAGAAACATATATGCTTATATACTGGAAATTTTCATTTTCTTTCACTATCAAAGATGATGAATTCATGCATCTGATTGTCATCTTAGCATGATTTTTTTACCAAAATGAGTTCACTATCAACTAAGGATGCTGTATGTATACCAAAATCCTCCAAATCTGTACAAGAATTAGGTGAAAACACACCTTGTGCAGGTTTCTTTTGTAACCACAAACATTATGATTTAGTTGGGATGAAGAATTAATAGAGAAACATATATGCTTATATACTGGAAATTTTCATTTTCTTTTACTGTGAAAGAAGCTGAATTCATGCATCTGATTGCCTTCTTAGCATGATTTTTTTATCAAAATGTGTTAACTGTCAACTAGAGGATGTTGTATGTATACCAAAATCCTCCAAATTTGTACAAGAATTGGGCTGAACAAACCTTGTGCAGGTTTCTTTTGGAGCCACAAACATCATGATTTAGTTGGGATGAAGAATTAATGGAGAAACATATATGCTTAGATACTGAAAATTTTCATTTTCTTTTAGTGTTAAAGTAGCTGAATTCATGCATCTGATTGCCATCTTAGCATGATTTTTTAACCAAAATGGGTTCACAGTCAACTAAGGATGTTGTATGTACACCAAAATCCTCCAAATCTGTACAAGAATTGGGTGAGAACAAACCTTGTGCAGGTTTTTTTTGGAGCCACAAACATCATGATTTAGTTGGGATGATGAATTAATGGAGAAACATATATGCTTAGATACTGAAAATTTTCATTTTCTTTTACTGTTAAAGTAGCTGAATTTATGCATCTGATTGCCATCTTAGCATGATTTTTTAACCAAAATGGGTTCACTGTCAACTAAGGATGTTGTATGTATACCAAAATCCTCCAAATCTGTACAAGAATTGGGTGAGAACAAACCTTGTGCAGGTTTCTTTTGGAGCCACAAACATCATGATTTAGTTGGGATGATGAATTAATGGAGAAACATATATGCTTAGATACTGGAAATTTTCATTTTCTTTTACTGTCAAAGTTGCTGAATTTATGCATCTGATTGTCATCTTAGCATGATTATTTTACCAAAATGGTTTCACTATCAACTAAAGGATGCTAGCTGTATATCAAAATCCTCCAAATCTGTACAAGAATTGGGCTGAACAAACCTTGTGCAGGTTTATTTTGGAGCGACAAACATCATGATTTAGTTGGGATGAAGAATTAATGGAGAAACATATATGCTTAGATACTGGCAATTTTCATTTTCTTTTACTATTAAAGAATCTGAGTTCATGCATCTGATTGCCTTCTTAGCATGTTTTTTTTACCAAAATGGGTTAACTGTCAACTAGAGGATGCTAGCTGTATACCAAAATCCTCCAAATCTGTACAAGAATTGGGCTGAACAAATCTTGTGCAGGTTTCTTTTGGAGCCACAAACATCATGATTTAGTTGGGATGATGAATTAATGGAGAAACATATATGCTTAGATACTGGAAATTTTCATTTTCTTTTACTATCAAAGAAACTGAATTCATGCATCTAATTGTCATCTTAGCATGATTTTGATTGTCATTTTCATTTTCTTTTACTGTTAAAGAAGCTGAATTCATGCATCTGAAGATTTAAGATCCAGGATGGCAAATTTTGATTGGGCTGTGATTGGATTGTTTAGTGGCTGTCGTTATGTTCTTAATTGGGCTGTGATTAGAAAGAGAGGACTCGAGTGGAGATCTGGAAATCCATATAGAAACATCTCGTTTATAATAATTTATTATTATTGTTGTTCTTGTCGCTCTTGCTGTTGTTGCTGATGTCTCTATATGTGCGTTTGCTGAAGAGAAAGCAGGGATGAGAGAGAGATGAGGAAAATGCCGCTATGTTAGCCTGGTGTATCCTCATTCTCTACCATTCTCTGTTTCCATTTCTGACTTCTATATTTGGTTTCCTTCCACGATGACAGTTCCTTAAAACTACACTTGATATGAGTCCCTTCTTATTTTACTTATTTTTCTTATATTTGGTTTACTGTTGAACTAAATTATTGTTTTTTTTTCATAGAGCGGTCACCCAGATCAAGAAAATTCTGATGATCAGCACTGAAGCTAGTCGAGGGGTATAGATCTGTGGTCGGCGGCCTCTAGTTGTTGTTATGTTGTTCTTGTTGTTGTTATGTTCTGTATTGTTGTTTTAAGTAGTTGTTGAGATATTTGAGATGTTAATTACTGTATTTGTTAATTATGATGTTAATTAAGCGGTGAATTTGGACAATTAATGGACTATGTGTGAAATTTTATTATCTTAATTAATTCTTGTGTTTGGTTGTGATTTGCGCATTAATATGCCTGAAATTGGTTGATTCAGTTGTGAATTAGTTTACAGGTTTTTTAAATGAAATTGTGAATTGAAATCGAATGAAAAATTGGAGCAGGAAAAACCAACGAGCATACACCGGCGTTTCATAGAACGCCGGTGTATCTAATTGTTTAGTTGAAAATTTCGTTAGAGAGGCGTTTCCACACAGGCGGGTGTACCCGTAAGTTGCAGCACTCCTAAGATACACCGGCGTTTTATAAAACGCCGGTGAATATCTATATGGCGGCGTTTTACGACACACCGGTGTTTGTAAGTAGGGAAAGAAGGGCGCTTAGAAATAAGCACACACCGGCGCTCTGTGACTGCCGGTAAATATTACGCATTCCCCGGCATTTGTACAATCGCCGGTGAAAAGATATATACCGGCAGTATGTGACCGCCGGTGAATGTATATTGGGGGAAAGAACGGCACCTAGAAATTGCCATATACCGGCGTTTGTCTGGCCGCCGGTATATTTTAAAGATATACCGGCGTCTAGTTAAAACGCCGGTGAATGGGTCTATCTTTCCGCGACGCTCGATTCGGTGGCATTTGCACCGGCATTTTTATAAACACCGGTGAATGTTTCACCGACGTAAAAAACCGCCCGTAAAGGTCTAAAAAAACGCCGGCGAATAGGTTCTGTGTTGTAGTGAAAAAAGAACATAGTAACTTGCTAAATAATTAAAGATGTTAGTACTAAAGAAATACCTGATGATCGAAGTCCGGGAACGAAGAGTACCGAAGTTGATGATCAATAGGAGAAGTAACCAGAGCCGGTGGGGGAGAGACGTGGCGGGGGCTGTAGTATCGAGTCCTTTTGGATGGAGGGGAGAAGATTGAGGGAAGAAGATTCGGTAACTGGTACCCATTACTCTGTAACAGCAGAGTAATGGCTCACCAGTTATGAATTTGAAGAGTCTCCATAACTCTGCTGTTACAGAGTAATGGCCTATGAAAAGTCTCCAGTCTCCATTTGTCTTTTATAAAAGACTACTGAATCCAGACAGAGTCTTGGAAAAATAGTCAGAGTTTCATTCTTCTTCTTCTTCTTCTCCTCTGTGTCAACTGAGAGTGCATCACACAGACAACAGTTCGCTGAATCTCTGAAGCAAGGGTGCTGCTCTTCAGAGAAGGTACAGTTGTATCCTGAGAAGCAATTCGCCAGCCACCATCACACTACGGGGCGAATTCTGCTTTAAGGAGAGATATTCTCAATCTCGACTCTGTGCAAAGTCTTTCGTTTCCTGTTTTTAGTTTCTGTATTTCAGTTCTTCGCAATCGTTGTTGAGATTTTTCATATTTATAAAATTTGGATCAAACAATTGTAACCACTATGTGGATACCCCATGGACCATCAACACTATTTATTTTTAATTTTTTTGTCATTATATGCTTGCTAGTAAAATTTCAACCAAACAATGCATGGGTTAGTAGCATTTAAGTGACTAATTTTGTGTAAATATACATTTTTATGATATAAGAAGTGATGCATGAGTGTTATAGCTTGTAGATTTAACATTATGAATGTTAAACTCAAGTACGCTTATTTAAGCCCGAGTATGTGAGATTGTATAAAAATAAATGGAATTAGAACCACATCTTACAAGACGCCATGAGCAATATGTCTCTAAATTATAGGGTCTCACTGACGCCATGAACCACATCTTGCATGAGTGTCGTGTGTCGTCTTTATAGGGTCTCACTGAGCAATGACTACTTCCATACATGAGAGAATTTTACTTGTACTCAATGAGGCCCCCTTTTGCCAATCTCGATAGAAAAGGGAGTTTCATTTTTGTGTATGAGGTGATTCCTTCCTATAGTTTGATTGTAATAACTTTGTGGGATACCGTATGGATGATCTGCGACATTCATTTCAATTTTTATGCCACCATATGCACGGAATAAAATATCAAGTTGTTTGAAGAGCTTTTATTCAATAAAATTTCAACCAAACAATACATGTGTAAGTAGGATCTGAAATTCTCATTAAATTTATTGATATTGGGTAGCTATTTATTGTATTAGGATATGAAATTGAGCTATTGAAATCATTCTCATTATGTTCATACACTTCAAAATAGCACCAACACTGACACTTGTCGGTAAGTACCCAGACTGTAACTGCAGTGTCTGACTTTTATTGGCAAGTACATTGTGATTACATTGATGTAGGGAGTGAGAGACATGTGAGAGGTGAGGGAGATAGGAGAGAAGAACGTGAGTAACTAAGAACAGTTGAGTAAATGAATGGTTAATATAACTCCCACCTAAAAATAAATGGTTGAGATTAGATGGTTGAATGTCTACAAATTACATGTTGTCTACAAATGACAACCCCAACCCTTTCATTATAATATTATTAGAGATTAGAGATTAGAGATTGGCTGCTTTACACTATTTGCATTTTGTTATGGTCTATATAGTCAACACTACTTATTTTTCCTCTTAAAAAAAACATCTTTGATTTTCGAGAGCATAAAAAAATCCGTGTGGGTGACTATTTTTTCTAAAATTGTCTTTTTGGGCCAAAGTGATTTTTTAAAATCTTCAATTTTTTTCCCAAAATCTCACAACTCCTAATCAAATACTTTTTGTCTTTGGCTTTTTGTCTTTCAAGAAGTAGAAAAAATTTAAAATAGTAGTAAAAAATATATATATAAACGAGTATTCGGAAAAAAATTAAAATAGTAGTAAAAAGTATATATATAAACGAGTATGCGGAGTTATTTTATTGAATAATGTCTGGAAAGAGGAGAGAGAGAAATCAATTTTAAATTCTATGAACAGCCCCCCCCCCCCCCCCCAACATTTCTTCTCTCTCTCTCTCTCTCTCTCATTTCAGCGGAAACCATTCGGGCCAAAAAGTGCTACAGTAATGTCCCGCCGAAATCAGATTCAACCTCTTTTACTGTTACACAATGCTGTGAAGAGTGTTTTTTCTTCAGAAAATATTCTCTAGTGTAACTTTTCTTGCAAACAAATCACCTGTGTACCATATTGACTCTTGTTAATATAAAACTAAAAATTCCTAGCATTGGCGGTGCTGAGCAAATAGGAGTTCGGAACTCCTAATAATATAGGACTATCGATAAACTAAACCTGGCAATCTCCGACTTTCCTAATTCTATAATGTGTAGAGTCTAGAGAGTTCAAAAGATACAATGAATATGATAGAGCACATGAAAATAGTCATCACTTCATTCAAACATAAAACCCATCTTTAGTCATACATTAATTATTTTTGACAAATCTTTGCTCATACAAAAAGTTTTTTACAAAAATTGCTAAAGAAATGGAAAGGAAAAAAAAAAACAATCTTCAAAATACGTCAGGCAGTATCCTTCCAGGGATGGGGTTGCTGCACTGCTCCCTTACCAGCCTTAACTTCAGCTCATAATTCTGTAGCTGCCAATTAATAAAACACAAGAATACATGTAAATACTTTAACCAATTAAAAAGTTCTAGAAAAAAAAACCAACAATTCAACAAATGCAAAAAGTCAGTCAAGATTTTATACCCGAAGCTTCTGAAGCTCCTCATTCTGCCCAGATTGCACTTTCTTCAGCTGTACAATCTCAAGACTTGTTCTTTCAAATTCTACATTTCGCTCGTGAAGGGTTCTGATGCCTCGCTTCAGGATCCCGTTGTCATGGTCGAGTTGCTTTACTTGTTCCTTCAACATCAGGATTTCCTAATTTTCCAATATTTTAGATGTAGAATGTCAACGGAATTTTAATTACGATGAGAAAAAAAATGGTTAAGAACTAATTTATATAAATATATATAGGGAAAGCTTCGGTTGAGCACCACTCTAGTGCTCACCGCGTGAACACTAGGCCTTCGGGCATTCATATCGAAAATCCGACCCGTTCACATTGATCTACACATCTAAATTAGTCTAAATATGTAAAATCAAATCATTTGAAATTCATTTGCCCATTCATTGAAGTGTTACAAAATTGTATGGCTGAAAATCATTGTTTTTATAGTCACATGATGGATGGGCAAATGAATTTCAAATGATTTGAATTTACATATTTAGACTAATTTAGATGTATAGATCAATGTGAACGGTTCGGATGTCGCAAGTATAGGAATAAATAATATATACCTTCTGGTTTTGAAGGATTTCAGCAAGTCCTCTATCTACAAGTAGCTTTTCAACTGTCTCTAGCAACCTGGATGCGCGGACTCGTGCATCATCCATATTCGATGAATTACACATTTCTCTGACAAAGAATTCGACCCATTCAGAACTCGTGCCTGCACAATATATATATATTTCAGTTATATAGCACCACATCTCTAATAATATTATAATGGGAGAGTTGGGGTTGTCATTTGTCAACATACAAACACATGCATTATACATGCAACTTCAACTCTCCCATTAATTACAACAAAAATAAACAAATAAAAAAAATCACCTATTTAAAACATGCAACGCACGTGCAAAACAATTTTATAATATTTTTTAACAATTAACATAGACATATGTTGCACGTACAACTCAAATTCTACTTATAAACACGTATATTGCACGTACTAATTGTAGCTTTTCCTTCAAAATATTTTTTCCTAATTACGTGGTTGTACGTCCAACTCCTAAGCTATTTCTTAACACGTAAATCACACGTGAAAATTCTCCAACTCTTATCAAAACGTGCATCGCACGTGAAAATACTAGTTAGTCTAAATTTAAAAGGTTGGTTTAACCTCAACAAGGATTCTAAAAGAAAGAAACAAACTTAGAGAGAAAAATAACATAAGAAAAGACAAGGATAGCAGCTATATGTAAGTGTTATTATATATACCTTCATATGACGGCCAAGTATTTGTTTCAACCCCAAGACTAGATTTCTTATCTCCACAATCCAATCCCATCTTAGTAGATTGAAGGTTGTTCAAGTTCTTTATCGCACCATCCAAGTCATTGCTTGATGCTTCGTGTGCTCTCACAAGCGGCTAATTAAAAATACATGTACCGACGTAATATAAGAAACATGTACATATAATTAAACTGTAACTCTATAAATAAAATTAAAAATAAACTTAATTAAAAACATGTGCATTGTCGGTGTGCATGCTAAACAAAAAACATGTGCATTGTCGGAAAAAGGTCTTCTTAAATCAAACTATATATATATATATTTAAATCAGTAACCTAGAATCATCTTGTTCATCGATCAGCATATATAGCATATAAACTACAGTACGTGGTCTATAAAATCAGAACATACGCATGCATGATGGCAAATAGAATCAACCTAATTTTCTCATAATTAATTTGTTTTGAATAATCATGCATGTTACAAATAAGGAATTCATGACAGCAACAATAATACTATACAAACATAACCCCGGCCGTTTGAATTATTGGTTGAAGACTGCAGACCGAAGTTGAAGACTGCAGACTACAAACATAACCCCGGCCGTATGCTCAGGTTAGACTGCAGACCAACCAAAAGTACGTACGATCGAGGTTTGTTTGTCTGTCTGTTTAAGTACAGTAACAAAACTAGCAACCTTCAAACACGACCCTACGATGAGGGTTTTCATGCATGAGAAAAATTGATCATGAAGAGTAAAAAAGAACATAGTAACTTGCTAAATAATTAAAGATGTTAGTACTAAAGAAATACCTGATGATCGAAGTCCGGGAACGAAGACCGAAGTTGATGATCAATAGGAGAAGTAACCAGAGCCGGTGGGGGAGAGACGGGGGGGGGGCTGTAGCATCGAGTCCTTTTGGATGGAGGAGAGAAGATTGAGGGGAGAAGATGAGGCTGGTGCTCGAAGGAGGTCGTGTACGACCTCTTTGCGCATAATACCGACATAAATGGTTGGTTAAGGATGAAGGAAGTAGGTAGCTAGGGTTTATAAGATTTTTTGGTAAGGAGGGAAATCTCAGAGAGCAATTAGGAGGAGAAGACGAGGATGATTGATTGATTGATTTGAGGGCAGGTTTATATAATTTTAATTTTATAAACTCGGAGTAAACCGAGTTTGAGCGGGTGTATAATCAAACCGACCTTGATTTTATGAAGTTAGTTATGGGCCTTGGATGGGCTGGGCCCACTAGCTTAATAAAAGGATATATCTATATAATAAAACACAAAGAAAACTATCAAGTGGCTCTTCTTCAATCTCCCCAAAAATTAAAGATTTAGATTTAACCTTACAAAACATATTTTTCCCTTCCAAAAATTTTCCTCCAAAACTCAAATTCAAATCACCCACCCAAAACAACTCCTATATTTATTTAATTCTCTCTCTCTCCCTCCCTCTTCTAATCAAAAAATTAAGAAAATAAAATTTTTAAAAATTTTTAAAATTTAAAAAACTAAAAAAATTAAAAACTTTAAAAACTTTAAAAATAATTCAAAAAATCAAAAAAATTACATAATATGTATTTTTGCTGGATCCCCAAAAGTTTCTCATATAATATGTTTGCTACTTCAATTAATTTACTGGACCTCCAAAACTATTTTATAATATGTTTGATCAAACAAGGTGCACTGTTCCGAAGACGTGCCGTAGGCACGTGTCAACGGGCAAACCTAGTCTATATAATAAAACACAAAGAAAGCTATCAAATGTCTCACCTTCAATCTTCTCAAAATCAAAGGCTCAGGTCTAACCTCACAAAACATATTTTTCCTCCCAAAATTTCAAACCCCAAAACCAAAATTTTTCCCCCAAAACTAAAAAACTCATTACTTTATTACTCTCTCTCTTATCTTTTCACGTTTTCTCTCTCCCTACCTATCTCTCCCATTCTTTCTTTATTTGCTTAGAAATTTAGATTTTAAGATTTCACATTTGTAAATTTTCAGAATTTTTATATTTTTTTATTGCACATGTTATATTGAAAATAGCAAATATATCTCTTCAAATGTTAAATTTCATCATTTTCCACACTTAAAGTTCTAAGAAGTTAGATTTACACCCACATTTATAATTATTTTTCAACATATACTAATGGAAACATTGACTTTTATTTACAACTAATTATTGCCATACTATTCAAACTTGAGTTACATAATTGTTGTTTTACTGTTTACAGGGCTTTTCGTGTTTTGTATCGTTCCGAAGACGTGGCGTAGGCACGTGCCCACGGGCAAATCTAGTCTATATAATAAAACACAAAGAAAACTATCAAGTGGCTCTCCTTCAATCCCCACAAAATCAAAAGCCCAAATTTAACCTCACAAAACACATTTTCCCCCCAAAACTCAAATTTAAATTTTTTCCCAAAACAACTCATTTATTTATTTAATTATCTCTCTCTCTCTCTCTCTCTCTCTCTCTCTCTCTCTATATATATATATATATATATATATATATATATATACTAGTATAATGTACGTGCGATGCACGCCTACAAAAAGTAAAGTCTTCAAATTAAATGAATATATATCGAATAAAAAAAATAATTTATATTTGAATGTTTTGATTTGGGCTACACGTGCGATGCACATTTATATTTATTGGATATAGTTTGGACGTGTATTATACATGTTTATATAGTTACAAAGTTTGAATTTGTTTGTTACAAACCCGAACTCTCCCATTAAAATAGCAAAGGGGATATGAGCAACTTGCTCATTTAGTAAATGAGCAAGTGATTATGTGGCATGCATGTGATACATTGGACAACTGACCATTTTAAGGATTTTTCAATCACATGCATGCCATATCATCAATTGCTTATTTACTAAATGAGCAAGTTGCTCATATCCCTTTTTCCATATATATATACTAGTGATTTACACGTGCGATGCACATCTTAATAAATATAGTTTTTTAAACTTAAAATTTAGACATAGCCTGGATTTTAACTTAGAACCTCCATTATAATAGGTATGCACGTGTATTGCACGGGTTGGTAGATTGACAAAATATTTACAAATGACAGTAATTTACACATGCGATACACGTTTTAATAATTTCAAAAAATAAAAATAGAAACTCTGACGTAGGGAGAATTTGAACCGGAAACCTCATTTATATTAGTTAGGTACGTGCGTTGCACATGTTGGTAGAATGACAAAATGACAAATGACACTAAGGCCTTCTCCCATTATAATATTAGAGATTATTAGTTTTGTACGTGCGTTGTACATGTTGGTAGATTGACAAATAACACGAAGGCCTTCTTCCATTATAATACTAGTAATTTACACGTGCGATGCACGTTTTAATAAATTTAAAAATAAAAATAAAAATAAAAAATCGGACGTAGGGAGGATTCGAGCATGAAACATCCTTCATATTAGTTATGTACGTGTGTTGCACATGTTGGTAGATTTACAAATGACGCTAAGGCCTTCTCCCGTTATAATATTAGAGATTATATATATATATATATATATATATATATATATATGTATATATATGCCTTCTCCCGTTATCTCTACTATATTAATGGGAGAGTTGGGGTTCAAACAAATAAACAATTTTTTATTCCTTAGTGTGTGTGTGTCAACGCACGTGTTGGTAGTTTTTTTTTGTGTCCTTTTCATTCCCCCTCCCCATTTCCCCACGTGCATCGCACGTGCATTACACTAGTAATATTAGAGATTATATATATATATATATATATATATATATATATATATATATATATATACATGGACTTTTATACCCCAATTTATAATTATTTTTCACCATATACTAATGGAAACATGGTCTTTTATTTACAACTAATTATTGTCATACTATTCAAACTTCAGCCGCATAATTGTTGATTTACTGTTAACAAGACTTTTCATATGTTGTATCGGCGATGGGCAAATCTAGTGTATATATATAATAAACGTCAAATTTATTATTATTAATCTTTTTAAGTTGGATTAGTTTGTGACCTGTAAAATTAGTTTGAATTTCTATAAGCCTCCCTATGTTTTGTGATTGAGCTAATTATTTGACTTTCTACATATATGGAAAGTAAATTTATAGTGCTGTCTCTAGTCCCAACAACAAAAGTTAATTTCACTATGAAAAACTTTAATCAGATTATATGAGCCACATGACTCTATACTGATGAAGTAGGGTAGAGCTAGGGCTGTCCATCGGGTCGGGTTTGACCCAAACTCAACCATTAAATAAAAGGGTTTAATTTATTTATTTTTAAAAACCTATCCAAATCCGAACTAAAAAAAAACCCACCTGAACCCCCTTTTTTAGGGTGTACTTCATATGTTTAATAATCTCACCTGAACCCAAATCCGAACCAGCTCATTTTAAATAGAAGATAATAAATTAAATTGCATAGATGTATTCTACATATAAGATTCCTTCTTTTTTTTTCTTTTCTATAATAATATGTAAGGTAAGAATATATAAAATGGATAATTTTTACTTTAACTCTACTAAGTTTTTTTTTTCTTTTCTATTTGCACCAGACACTACTGTATTTTTTTATTTTTTATTTTTTTGTGGCATTTTACCCTATGTTTATGTTTTTTTTGGGCACCGGACCTGAAACTAACTACACTATTAATTTAAGTGTGGAATAACTAAAATACCATGTTAAGCAAAATCCAATAGAAATTCTGCACTATCTTTCTTTCTCTTCCATTTTTCTCTTTCTCTTGCTACAGCCTCTTTACCACCATCACCACCACCACCACCATCAGGATTTACATCTGCCTCAAATATATTCCCACACCCACCACCACCACCTCCTTCTCTCATGTCCCCACCTTTCTCCAAGTCTCCCACCAACTTCCCCCTCCTCTTCCTCTCTGTTCTTCCAACCCCCAACCCCATCTAGACCCACAACAACCTGCTCTAGTGCCTCTCTAGAGTCCAGTACCAAACTCATGAAATGGGAACCCTCCACCACATTCCTCTACAATCTTGTTTCCCATCAAAGACAACCCAACTCAACCACCAATGGCAACCCGCCTAAATTGATTCTTAAATATATGATATTTTTAGGATTTTGGTAGAAATAAAAATCCACTCATAATGAACGAGGAGATGCAGAGTGTGCGATACAGCTATTGGTAGTTCAATATCATGGTAATTGGGATGAAGAAGATGAGGAAAGAATGGCTTGGAAGTTGGAATGGGTCAGGTTCAGATTTGGGTTGGGAGAGAGAAAGGCAGGAGGAGGAGATGGAGGGAAGTGTGTTTGAGTTGGGTTTGAGAGAAAGAGGGTAGTGGGTTTGGGTTGGGACCTAATTTTTTTCAAAATCTACTAATGTAAATACACATATCTTACCCGTGGCATTGATAATAAAACTTAATAAGTTAATTATCAAAAATTTATTATAGCTTGGGACAGTTTAGTCATTAAAGAATTAAAATTGCATCACGTGACATCACATGACTGAGAAATCGACGTAGTAGGGTAAAACGCCAACGGAACCTAACGGCAGTATGGTAAAATGCCCAAAACAAAAGTATAGTAAGGTCCAGTGCAAATAAGGAAAAACTCAGTTAGGCTAAGTGAAATTTATCCATATCTATACTATTATTAAGCAAAGCCTCATTTTGGCAGCTTTTTACTATTATGCCCCCATACACATAAAAGGCTAAAAAAAATATGAGGTTAATTTTGTCAATTTTTGCCCCTAACCCTTAAGCAATTAGAGGGCACAAACGTAATTTTCGCTTCACATTGAATTCAATCTCTCTCGCACGAGGTGGAGATTGAATTCAGGGCTCCTTCTCGGAAATCGCAGCTCTTCGTCTATTCCCCAAATATCCATATCCCAAAATTCGAAATCGCAAAACCCAAGCTCCTCCGCTTCCCTTCTCATCAAAATGCCTCTCCCTTCGTCGATTCCTCCCATCGGAAGCTTCTTACCCTAACTCCCTAAGATCTCGCACTATATAAACCCTACCATCTCCGATTCTGATATCTCAATCCAAGGCTTTCATGGCGGTGCTCGAGTCCGATCTGCGAGCTCTCTCAGCTGAAGCTCGCCGCCGGTATCCCGACGTCAAGGACGCCGCCGAGCACGCGATCTTGAAGGTCAGATATATACTTCCGATATCTCATGACAGAATTAACCCTATATTTCTATTTTGACCATTTCCCCCCCAACAAGGTAAGATTTTTGGGATTTTTCGTTTTAATGATTTAAAGATTTGAGGTTTGGGGTTTTAATCAATTCAGGTTAGTCGATTTCCCTTTTGATTATGAACATGGGGATTCAGGTTAGTCGATTTCGCTTTTGAGAAACCCCTCATTAATTATTGTTCGAAAAATTCATTATCACATCATTTAGGTGTGTTGGCATCTCTCTTCCCTTCAGTTTCATGATCAGTTTCTTGATTTTTTAAATTTATTTTTAATTTTTGATATTCTGCTCTCCCCTTTTGCGAAAATGGGGCTTTGCTTATCAACTCTGATGTTTTTGGTTATTTGATTTTGTTGATGTTTTCTGTGATTCATCAAAAACATTGATGGCCGAAATTATTTTTTGGGAATAAATTCTTGATGATAAAGAAACTCTTTATTGGCTAAAGTGTCCTGTTTATCCTCTTTTGCAATGTGAAAAATGTTGCACAAAGTATTCGATAACTGGAGCAAAGAATATAAGGAGAATTGATGCAGTTTTTGGTGCAATAGAAATGCAAATCTGTTCACCATAGCATGAGTCCTTATCACCGATTTAAGTCAGTGACTACTGATTCAATTCTGGATGGTATGGTAAGCAAGCAGGGCTTATGAATTAGATTCGAATCTGAAATCTGATAAGGTAAAGGCCAAAAAACATCACACTGACATGGGAACAGAGCTTCAAGAAATCTCTTACCCGATATGGGCAAAGGCGCCAAGCAAAAAGCAACGAAAGCAAAAGGAGTGCTGGGAACAGAGCAAAAAACAAATAGTTCACACAAAAGATGTTCAATAACAGATGCACGCAGAACAAGTATTAAACAAGTCGCTCATGGAACATCTACTACCACTTGCCCTGCATTTCTCAACCTTTGATCTCAGACTACATCATGATCAGGCAGCCCACAAAGTATTTTCACCCCTTGCAGAGTAGGAAGAGCGGAGAGAGGTTCAACACAACACGTCTACAGGTTGAACCAAATTCATTCACAAGTAGCAATCAAAATTTGGATTAGATTGTTTATACTACTCAAATTTCACACAGAATTACTTTTTTGACATCAAATTAACTTTCAGCACAAGGCATGTTTCTTAGCACCCACATCAATGAAAAAGTAACACCATCCTAACGAATCAAATTAAGGACATACGACTTTAAGCATATAAAAATGGTACATTCTGTATGAAATTTTTCTCACTACATAAGCATTTTAAAATTAATATATACACATTTTAACCCCAGAGCAATCATAAAGACAAATCAATATAGCATGCGTGCAAGAAAATACAAGGTGAAGACAACTTCAAAATAAACTGTTTCATAGTATTGAAGCGGCTTGCTTCCAAGAAATTATTATATAGCTTAAAAAAACACAATACAAGCAATTTTTAGAGAGAAAGTTGAAGCTCATGATTCGTGTAAGATATATGAGAAATGCTAAGAGTATATGTGAGATTTTGTGGGATTGCTTAATATATTAATATATTTCTTTCTGGATATTGAAGATAAGATATATAATTTAATTAGAAAAATCTTTCATAATCATCATTTTATGTGGGCAATCTTCTAATTGCTGTGTAACGGCTGGTTAACTTAATGTTCACCCAACGAGACTTCTTGCATGTAGAGTCAGATAAAAAGGGGAGCACTTTTAGGTCTGACCTCCTCTGCAATCTCATGCCGGGTTTGTTTTGAGATATGTGCCTCTTTGGATCTAATAATCGAGCTTTTGTATTATTTGTAAATCTATCCACGTCTGTGATGCATGTATATAACTAATATAAATGGAAGAGGCGAGGAGAATCAATGGTACCTAGACAGCGGTGCAAGCAACCATATGTGCGGAAGAAAAAGCATGTTCGTGGAGCTTGATGAATCGGTCAAGGGCAATGTAGCTTTCAGAGATGAATCAAAGGTGGCGGTGAAAGGTAAAGGAAATGTTCTAATCCGATTGAAGAATGGAGAGCACCAATTCATTTCAAATGTTTACTACGTGCCAAACATGAAGAGTAACATTTTGAGCCTAGGACAGCTCTTAGAGAAAGGTTATGATATTCGACTGAAAGATAGTAACCTTTCTATAAGAGACAATGCAAGCAACTTCATTGCTAAGGTGCCGATGTCAAGAAATAGAATGTTCGTGCTCAACATTCAAAATGATGTCGTACAATGTCTCAAGATGTGTTACAAAGATGCGTCTTGGCTTTGGCATCTTCGATTTGGGCATCTCAATTTCGGAGGATTAGAGCTACTCTCCAAGAAGGAAATGCTAAGAGGATTACTTTGCATCAACGACCCCGATCAAGTGTGCGAAGGATGTCTACTTGGAAAGAAATTCAAAATGAGCTTTCCAAAGGAGTCGAACTCTAGAGCTCGAAAGCCGTTGGAACTCATACACACGGACGTGTGTGGTCCGATCAAGCCAAGATCACTTGGTAAGAGTAACTATTTCCTTCTCTTTATCGATGATTTTTCAAGAAAAATATGGGTATATTTATTGAAGGAGAAATCAGAGGTGTTCGAGAACTTCAAGAAGTTCAAAGCTCGTGTTGAAAAGGAAAGTGGCCTTGTGATCAAAGCCATGAGATCCGACCGTGGAGGAGAGTTCACATCAAAAGAATTCCAAAAGTTTTGTGAAGATAATGGAATTCAACGACAACTGATGGTGCCAAGGTCCCCCCAACAAAATGGAGTAGCAGAAAGGAAGAATAGGACAATCCTTGAGATGGCGAGGAGCATGCTCAAAAGCAAAAGGCTGCCAAAGGAATTTTGGGCGGAAGCGGTTGCGTGCGCAGTTTACCTATCAAACTGATCTCCGACAAGAAGCACATGGGAAAAAACACCACAAGAAACATGGAGTGGAAGGAAGCCCGACATTTCCCACCTAAGAGTCTTTGGAAGCATAGCACACATACCGGACGAGAAGCGAAGCAAGTTCGATGATAAAAGTGAGAAGTACATTTTCATTGGCAACAACACCAACTCCAAAGGCTACAAGCTCTACAATTCTGATACGGGGAAGACAATCATCAGTCGAGATGTCGTGTTCGATGAAGAAGGAGAATGGGATTGGAGCACACATAATGAAGACTACAACTTCTTTCCACAATTTGAATAAGAAGACATGGAGCAATCAAGGATAGGGCAACCAAGAGAGCACCATGCTACCCCACCAGCTTCACCAGCCGCGAGTTCTCAAGGAGACGAAAGCTCTAGTGAATGGACTCCACACTTTAGGAGCCTACAAGAACTTTACGAGGTAACTGAAAATCAAGACAATCTTGCTCTCCTTTGCCTATTTGCGGATTGTGAGCCCATGAACTTCCAAGAAGCTATGGAAAAGAAGAGTTGGAGAAAAGCTATGGATGAAGAGATAAAGGCAATCAAGAAGAATGACACATGGGAGTTAGCTTCACTTTCAAAAGGGTACAAGGCAATCAGTGTGAAGTGGGTGTACAAAGCAAAGAAGAACGCCAAAGTAGAAGTTGAAAGATACAAGGCGAGATTGATGGCAAAAGGCTAAAGTCAAAGAGCGGGCATCGACTATGACGAGGTATTTGCTTTGATTGCTCGACTAGAAACTGTTAGACTAATAATTTCATTGGCAGCTCAAAACAATTGGAGGATACATCAAATGGATGTCAAATCTGCATTCTTAAATGGAGTCCTCGAAGAAGAAGTCTACATTGAGCAACCACAAGGCTACGAAGTGAAAGAAGAAGAAGTCAAGATCTTGAAGCTGAAAAAGGCACTCCATGGGTTGAAACAAGCTCCAAGAGCTTGGAATGCTCGAATTAACAAATGCTTCCAAGGGAGAAACTTCACCAAGTGACCATACGAGCATGCACTCTATATCAAAACCCAGAACAATGATATATTGATTGTATGCTTGTATGTAGATGACTTGATCTTCACAAGTAGCAATCCAAGCATGTTTGGCAAATTTAAGAAAGAGATGATGAAGGAGTTCGAGATGACGGATATTAGGCTCATGTCTTACTACCTCGGCATTGAAGTGAAGCAAGAAGACAAAGGCATCCTAATCACTCAAGAAGGCTATGCTAAGGAGATACTCAAGAAGTTCAAGATGGATGACTCTAATCCGGTTGGCACGCCAATGGAATGTGGAATCAAGTTGTCAAAACACGAGGAAGGAGAAAGGGTGGATCCAACACTCTTTAAGAGCTTGGTCAGAAGTCTGTGATATTTAACTTGCACAAGACCCGATATTCTATATGCGGTTGGAGCTGTCAGTCGATACATGGAGAATCCAACAACAACTCATTTGAAGGCAGCAAAGAGGATTCTTCGCTATGTCAAAGGTACAACAAACTTTGGCTTGTACTATTCTATTTCTAACGATTACAAGCTTGTTGGATATAGCGATAGCGATTGGAGTGGAGATATATGACCGCAAGAGTACAAGTGGCTTCGTGTTCTACATGGGAGACACGGCCTTCACATGGATGTCAAAGAAGCAGCCAATTGTCACTCTTTCCACATGCGAAGCGGAGTACGTAGCTGCTACTTCATGTGTTTGTCATGCAGTTTGGTTACGAAACCTGTTGAAGGAGTTGAGTTTGCCACAAGAGGAGCCGACCAAGATTTTTGTGGACAACAAGTCAGCAATAGCTTTGGCCAAGAACCCAGTCTTCCATGATCGAAGTAAGCACATTGATACACGCTATCACTATATTAGAGAGTGCATCACCAGAAAGAACGTACAACTGGAGTACGTGAAGTCTCATGATCAAGTAGCTGATATCTTCACCAAGCCTCTCAAGCGCAAAGACTTCATAAGGTTAAGAACTTTGATTGGAGTAACAAATCAAGTTTAAGGGGGGGTGTTGAAATATTAACTTGATTTGGGTCTTAGCCCAAATAGATATGTTATCTTATGTATTTGATATAATAGGCCCAACTTCTAGAAACTTACTCTAAAGAAATCTTATCTAAAAGCTTTTTCTAGATAAGTCTTAGGAGTTATCTAGAAGATAAAGATAACCTTAGACTTGTGGAGAAAATTCTAGAGAGATGATTATAGTCATTAGATTAGAGTTGTGTTGACAAAATCATAACCATTGGTTGGGTAATGCCACTAGTATAAATAGGGGTAGTGTCTTTGTGTTTGGATCAAGCCAAAAATTAGAAACACTCAATAATACAAGTAGCCTTCCTTTTTCTAAAATCTCTAATCTCTCCCATTTTTAAACACTTTCTCCAACCACCTAAAATTTCCTTCCAACAGAAGTATGTCGGTGTGTTTGATGTTGTCGGAGCAAAGGGTTTAGTTGAATTGAGAAGATATAGTAAAGATCGCCGCTTTGCACAACTCTCGGGCTCCGATAACATCATCGCATTCACCACCACATGATACAAAAATCAACTCCGTGGCCCTGGGGCAGGAGAAGAGGTTACTCCAGATGGAGTTTTTAGCGATATTTTTGTTAAATTCTAACTGCGGAATAAACTCAACAACGACGACAAGATGCAAGAACTATAGAGTCAAAACAAGAGAACAAAGAAAAACCAAAAGCAACACACAAGAACACACAAGATTTTTATCGAGGTTCACTAAAACAATGGATACTTCCCCGCGCAGAGACACTCCTGTAATTTCCACTAGAAATATGAAGATTATGTTTTACAAATCTCTCAAGAACTCACCACCAAGGTGTAGGGTTTCACTCTATCTCTCTCTCTTAATGACGGCTGGTAGATCTCTATTTTCTTTTCACTTGGTTTCAGTTAACCCTAAAATCGTACACAATACAATATATATAGGATTCCACATCTCTAATCTCAGCCGTTCATCTATTCAGTGTCGGGACGGTCGACCGCAACTATAGGACGTTCGACTGGTCCTTTCCTCGACTCTACAAAATCCAACAGAGAGTGGGTCGGTTGGTCGATCGATCATTCCTTCAAGGTACAGAGCTAAGTTAGAGAGCGGGACGGTCGACTGCACAGTCGACCGGTCGTCTTGCTTGGCCGGTCGGGGGGTGCGGTCGACCGCAACTCTGCTGCAGCCACTTGCTGCTCTGCAGCTCTTGACCTGTTGCTCCTACTTCGACTCTCCTTCTCGCCTATCTTCTTCAACTCATTATCGTGTATTTGATCCACAAACCCCAACAATCTCCCACTGGGAGACATATATACGAAGTCTCTAACCTGTTCTTCATTCTTCCATTGGCCTAGTCTAGGCCTGTGCCTCTGCGAGTCTTCTCAATAATTAACCTGGAGACAATCCGATAGCGGTACAGCAAAACTGATGTTTCTTGCTATCCACCACCTTAATGAGCATGTCCGCCGGATTCTTAGTGCCAAGAATCTTAGTTAGCTTCAACCATTTCTTCTCAACCGTCATTCTGACAAAATGATACCTCATTTGAATGTGCCAAGTCCTAGAGTGATATGCCGAGTTTTTCGCTAAGAAAACTGCACTTTGACTGTCACACCATAGTTCACCTATAGGTTGCTTCCTGCCCAACTGTTTCATAAGCTCCGAAATCCACAACATGTCTTTCGTCGCTTCCATATGTGTCATATACTCTGACTCCGTGGTTGACTACGCTACAACCTTTTATAACTGCGAAGCCCAACTAACAGTTGTTCTACCAACTGTAAATATATACCCTGTAGTACTTCTGCAACCATCACGATCGCCCAAAAAATCTGCATCTACATAACCATGTATATACAAAGAATCTCTCCCAAAATAAAGAGAGTGATCTGAAGTACTTGCTAGATATCTAAGAATCCACCTTACTGCATCCCAATGTTGTTTACCTGGA
This sequence comes from Hemerocallis citrina, assembly GCA_017893485.1. NCBI lineage: Eukaryota > Viridiplantae > Streptophyta > Magnoliopsida > Asparagales > Asphodelaceae > Hemerocallis > Hemerocallis citrina. Next base: position 178,330,559 of record CM030365.1, on the reverse strand, counting down.
TTCTTCATGTAATGGCTGACAACTCCCACTGCTTATGCGATGTCTGGTCTTGTAGACACCATCACATATATCAAACTCCCAACGGCTGAGGCATAAGAGATAGCAGCCATTTCCTCCATCTCCGCCTCCGTTTTAGGACACAAGTCCATTGATAAATTAAAGTGAGCAGCTAAGGGACAAGTGACTGGCCTCGAACCATCCATATTGAATCTCTTCAACACCTTCTTCACATAGTCCGCTTGAGATAACCAAAACTTCTTGATTCTCCTGTCTCTACTAATCTTCATGCTGAGGATTTGCTTTGCTTCATCCAAGTCTTTTATTGAAAACTCCGAAGCTAGTGCCTTTTTCACTTCCTTATTCTTTTCCATACATGAACCTGCCAACAACATGTCATCCACGTATAATGCCAAGGTAACTATATCATTGTCCTCATATCTACGAACATACACACAATGATCCGTTTCGCATCTATCGAAACATTTTCCTCTCATGAAGCAATCAAACTTCAAATACCATTGCCGCGGTGCTTGTTTGAGCCCATAAAGACTCTTCTTCAATCGACACACCATGTCTTCCTTTTCTTTAGCTTCAAAATCTGTGGGTTGTTTCATATATAGCTCTTCTTCGACATCACCATAGAGAAATGCTGTCTTCACATCCAACTGCTCTAAGTTCATATCTTCAACTGCCACAATACTGAGCAGAACCCTAATAGAAGCCATCTTCACAACCGGTGCAAAGATCTCACTATAATCGACCCCTTCTCTTTGAGAGAATCCTTTCACAACAAGCATGGCCTTGTACCTCTTACTTCCATCTGCCTCATCTTTGACTCTGAAAACCCATTTGATCATAAAAGCATGCTTCCCTGTAGGTAACTTGGTCAACTCCCAAGTTTGGTTCTGTTCCAAGGAGATCATCTCGTCCTTCATGGCTCACTCCCACTGAATTCGAGCTTCATTCCTCAAAGCCTCCTCATGAGTCTCTGGCTTTTCTGAATCCGTGTACAGAATATGCTCATGAACAATACTAGCTGATGGATCAAATATCCTGGTTGGCCTCCTCTCTCGTATCGATCTCCTTAAAGTGGGTACCGGTTCACCGATCGGTTCAGGTTTCCCAAACTGTTCTGGCTGTACCTATCCATCTTGGATAACCTGCTCATTTCCAATAGGCTCACCATGATCCTCCTGTGCTTTCTGTGGTACCTGTACTTGCTACTGCACTGTAGGACCCCCACCACTAGGGCCGCCTTTAGAATCTGAATCTGAGTCTGAGTCTGAACCCCAATCTGACTCTGAACTGTTTGTATTATCTTGACCCGTGTGTCTGTCCTTGTATAGAACCTCCTCATTGAACACTACATTCCTGCTGCAAATGACTTTGTTATCCACAAAATCCTAAAGCCTGTAACCATACTCATCGCCACCATAGCCAATGAAGACACACCTCCTGGACTTAGAGTCCAACTTCTTTTTTTCTTTCCTGTCAATTAGTGCATATGCCATACAACCATAAACTTTCAAATACGAATAATTAACAGTTTTACCTGACCACAGTTCTTCTTGAATGGCCCCATCAAGGGCACTAGACGGGCAACGGTTAATCAAGTACGCTGCTGTATCAACTGTAGCGGTCCAAAGATGGAACAAAAAACCCGTATGAAGTCTCACGCATCTCGCCCTTTCGAGTATCGTGCGGTTCATCCTTTCTGCTACACCATTCTCCTGTGGAGTCTTAGGAACTTTCTTGATTCCTCTGATACCTTCCTTAGCCAGATAGTTAACATACTCTTTGCATGTGTACTCACCTCCGTTGTCTGACTTTATTGCCTTCACCTTGCATCCAGTCTCATTCTCAACCTTGGCCTTCCAAGCTCTGAATGCCTAAAAAACTTCCGATTTCTCGCGAATTGCATAAACCCAAACCTTTCTTGTAGCATCATCTATGAAAGTGACAAAGTATCTCTTACCACCATAAGAGAATTTCTGAGCTGGACTCCACACATCTGTATGTACCAACTCCAGCTTCGCAAGTTTCTTCTCACGTCCACCCAACTGAAAGATAACTGATTTCTGTTTGTCCATCACGCAATTCTCACAAAAATCCATCTCAACCTTCTTCAGCCCCGACAGAAGATTCCTAGAACAAAGCTGCTTGACACCCTTTTCACCAAGGTATCCCAACCTGACATGCCATAGAATCGATGAGGAACTACCTACTGATGCTGTAGTAATGATATCACCTGAATCACCTTCCCTGAGTAAGTATAACGTGTCACCACGCTTTCCTTTTGCCATCAACCTGGCACCTGTAGTCACCTTCCATTCTCCATGCCCAAAAGTTGTTGTAAACCTTTCATTGTCTAGTTTGCTAGTTGAGATCAAGTTTTTCTTCAAACTCGGAATATGTCTTGTATCATACAAGACCAACTGCCCACCATTGCGAGCCTTCACTCTCACAGTGCCTCTACCCACAACTGGACATATCTGCCCATTACCAACTGAAACTGCACCAAAATTACCTGTCCTGTAATCCTCAAAAACATCCCTCATTGGGGTACAATAATAAGAAGCACCTGAGTCTACACACCAATCATATTGCAAAATATTGAATCCAGCAGATAAACACAATTCATCTAGACGGGGTTCAATACTTACCACATTGGCTACATGTGATCCTGCTTGTGCTTTCTTATACTCCTCGCATTAGTGTCTCCTGTGTCCTAGCTTCTTGCAGTACCAACACTCATCTTGGCGATGTCCTGTTCTTGACTTGGACCTGTGATTCCTGCTTTGCTACCTCCCTCTGTTGTTACTTTTACCACGGTTATCAACTGACAGCGCGGTATTACTAGGATATAACACTGAAGTCTCTCCATGTCTCTTCCTCCTTACATCCTCATTCATGATGCTGCTTATAACATTCTTTAGGGTTGTCGTATCTGTCATGGTGCTAGTAATAGTCTCCTCTACTGTACCGTAACTATCGAAAAGACTGGATAGCAACAACAACAATTGTGTCCTATCCTTAAACTTTAAAGCCGATGATTCCATCTGATTGTAAACCATACAGAAATTGTTGATATGCTCAGCAACCGAACTTCTTTCTGACAACTTCAAGTGAACCAACTTCTTTAGATGTAAGATTTGATTCGCTGCATTCGGCTTCTTAGACATGTCTGCCAATATCTCCATTGCCTCCTTTACGGTTCTTGCCTTCTCAATATGAAATAGCGCATTCCTACTCAGCGACAACTGAATCTGCCCAAACGCTTTCTGATCCAATCTATTTCAGGCCACCAATACAACCAGATCGATCTCCGCCCCTTCTGGCTTCATACCAAACAACGGATCATCTAGATCCTTCTGTCGGAGATACGCAGTCATTTGGATCTTCCACATTGTGAAATCGGTTCCATAGAACTCCTTGACTCTACTCTTGTCCCCCATCTCAATCAAGACTACCAACCTGTAGCTCTGATACCACTTTGTTGAATTCTAACTGCGGAATAAACTCAACAATGACGATGAGATGCAAGAACTATAGAATCAAAACAATAGAACAAAGAACAACCAAAAGCAACACACAAGATTTTTATCGAGGTTCACCCAAACAATGGCTACATCCCCGTGCAGAGGCACTCCTGCGATTTCTACTAGAAATATGAAGATTATGTTTTACAAATCTCTCAAGAACTCACCACTAAGGTATAGGGTTTCTCTCTATCTTCCTATCTCTTAATGACGGCTGGTAGATCTCTATTTTCTTTTCACTTGGTTTCAGTTAATCCTAAAATCGTACACAATACAATATATATAGGATTCCACATCTCTAATCTCAGCCGTTCATCTATTCAGCGTCGGGATGGTCGACCGCAACTATAGGACGGTCGACTGGTCCTTTCCTCGACTGCACGAAATCGAATAGAAAGCGGGTCAGTCGACTGCGCGATCGACCGGTCATTCCTTTAAGGTACAGAGTTGAGTCAAAGAGCGGGACGGTCGACCGCAACTCTGCTGCAGCCACTTACTGCTCTTGACCTGTTGCTCCTACTTTGACTCTCCTTCTCACCTATCTTCTTCAACTCATTATCGTGTATTGGATCCATAAACCGCAACAATTTTGCGGTTGGCATGTTACCAGGCAACCCGTGACGATGGTGCTATGATGAATCGACTAATCTGTTAGTAGGATTTGTCCTGTTACTCCATTGCATTTCACCTGTGAGATTGTCATGGGTATTCAGGAAGTTGGACTTTGAGCTCCTGCATTTGTTCCATGCAACCGAGGGTTGAATTCTAATGTATATCTTGCTCTTTTGTTGACATTCTTTCATTTTCTTTTTATACTCACACCTGAGAAAGTTTGTAATTGTATGCATTCAAGAGGTATTTGCTTTGTCTAACAAGAGGTACATAGTTTGAAGAAACAACATGAAGAGTTTTGCTGATTAAAAAAGTTGCTTCATTTCCTCATTATATCTATATATTATGCTAATTGGAGAGAGAATGTATCCCCTCTTTCCTTTCTCCATTTTAAAATAGAAAAATGAGAGCAAACGTAGGAATTCACACATATCTTAACACGTGCACACACACAGCCACCACCTCCGCTCAATTTTCGACCGTCTGATAGTCCAGATGCGCGAAAACGTACGTAATCGATGTTCCCAATCGTGCCACGTCACTACCTAATCATGCAAGACCAATTCACTAAGCGGGCGAGTCCATCACGTGGTCAATGTCCCAGGTCGCGCCACATCACCACATCATCCTGACACCTTATTCCACTAACCGGGCGAGCACAGACTCGATGGACAATCCAAATCGCTCTAAAAATTGCGCCAGCTCAATAAATCAATAAAATATCACAGAAAATAATTTAAAATTAGGAAATTAAATTAAAATTTCAAAAATTATTATTAAACCACTTTGGTCTAGGATTTTTGTCATTTTTTTTTAAATTAAAAAAAAGAATGACAAATGTAGGAGATAACTCCTCATTCTTACTCATCCAAATTGAAATTGGAATCTTCATTATTATATAGATGTTATTAGATGATTTTTTAAATTTTTTTTATTTTCTTATTTTAAAAAAATATGTGCAGTATTGCACGGATTATACTACATATTACATTATATTATGTTGCATTATATAAGTTTATGCAATATTGCATAAAGGTACACTAGTTCCTTTTCAACAAACACTTGAAAGTTATTACGTAAATTTGAAAGAAAAAAATCATTAAAATACATCGGGATTTCTCTTCCCTAGCATGGGGTTGCTTTGCTGCTCCACCACCAACCTCAGCTCTAACTCTGCTAATCTGCCAATGCCAAAAACACACAAAATTAATTAATTATTTACAACAACCCCCCCTCCCCCCCAAAAAATAAATAAATAAATAAATAAATAATAATAAGAAAGAAAATAAAAGAAAATAAAATAAATAAATAAATACAAAAAAAATTAAAATTTGGGATTGGGGCGTCAAAGAATGCCCGTTGTAGCAACAAAACTAAATAGAGCAATGAGGAAGTCGAAGTAGATAATACAAATCAATTGAGCAAGCAAGTAGATCCACCAATCCAATACAAATACAACGAGGATTTATACCCGGTTAGCTATCGCTTTATCCGGGGAGAAATATAGGGAGATATGATATTCAACTAGAAGAGATTATAAGGAGTTACTGATTCACTCAATATAAGGAATTAAACTCACTCACCAAGAACTGTCTCTCTCAAGCCTCTCTTTGCAATAGAGAAAATATCAATGAAGTACTCTAATCTCTTATTGAATGACTTTACAACATATATAGAAGAATAGAGAGAACCCTAGGTTTAATCTTGATTCTCAGTTATCCGATATAACCTGTAGAAGGAGTAACTGAATAGGAGTCGTACGATCTAACTTGGAGTTGAAGATTGGGTCGAAACGATCTAACAAATCGAGGCCCAAAATGAACACAGCGCCGCGGTCGATCGACCGTCCAACAAGACCGGTCGATCGTCCTCCTCTTGGCCAAATCCTATGCAACTGCGGTCGGGGGGTGCGGTCGACCGTAACTTTGGACAGTCAACCGCAACTCTGCCAGCACTATTGTTGCTCTGTTTTCTTCTACTATCTTCAACGCTTCGACCTCCATGCTTCATCTTACCTTCTTCTAATCTTAACTACGAGTATTCACACTACAAAAGAAACCAGATTTACCGGCGAATATTCCCCGGCGTTTTACTAGTAATGCCGGTGTAGGTAGCGATTAGGATGGGGCCACCAGATGCGATGGTTATATACCGGCGGCCGAATTAAAACGCCGGTGAATCCGATTATTCGCCGGCGTTTTATTTAAAAACGCCGGTGAAGTTTATGATTCACCGGCGTGTCTAATTAAAACGCCGGTGAAAAGCTGCGATAAATCCCATCTGCCTAACCTTTCGCTCGCCATTACCCTAAACCCCAAAAAAGTAAAAAGGAAAAGGCGCTTCGTTTTCCCTCCTTCCTCGCTCTCCTTCCCGCGCGTTTGCCTCCGCCGCTTCGTCCTCTTCGACGGGCTTCGAACATTCGTCATCGTCCCCTCTTCCCTTCGCCATTTTCGATTTCCCTCCTCCCTATCCCGATTTGGAGGTGAATCGGCGAACGGAAAACGATCGTGTCGCCCCGCTCTCTCTCTATCTTCCCCCCCGCGCTCGTCGCCCCGCTCTCTCTCTCTCTTCGGTATCATCTGTTGATTCCCCTAATTTTTGATACTTAGCATTTTTTTCTGATAGATGCATGTTGAAATTTTCATGTTCTTATAATGTTAATGAAGCTGATTTCATGCATCTGATTGTCTTCTTGGCATGTTTTTTTGATATAAAATGGGTTCACTGTGAACCGACGATGCACAACAATAGGGTTTTAGATTGGGTTGGGCACAACCATTAGTGGAGCAACATATATGCTCAGATAATGTAAATTTTCATTTCAAGAAACTGTTAAAGTTACCTGCAGATTGCCCTCTTTGGCATGATTTTTTAACCAAAAATGGGTTCACTTCCAAACTAAGTATGCTGCGAGAAATTTCATATACTTTCTTATTGTTAAATAAGCTTAGTTTGGAAATTTCATCTTGGCATGTTTTTTTAACCAAAATGGGTTCACTGTGAACTGAGGATGTTATAGCTACGGATGCCAAAATCCTCCGGATATGCTGAACAATTGGGTTTTAGATTTAGTTAGGCTAAAGAATTAGTAGATCAACATATATGCTCAGATAATGAAAATGTTCATTTCAAGATACTGTTAAAGTAACCTGTTTGCCATCTTTGGCATGATTTTTTAACAAAAAATGGGTTCACTTCCTAACTAAGTATGCTGCTAGAATTTTCATCTTCTTTTACTGTTAATGAAGCTTATTTCATGCATCTGATTGCCTTCTTGGCATGTTTTTTTGGTATTAAATGGGTTCACTGTGAACTGAGGATGCTATAGCTGTATGCCAAAATCCTCCACATATGCACAACAATTGGGTTTTAGATTTAGTTGGGCTCAAGAATTAGTAGAGCAACATATAAGATCGGATAATGGAAATTTTAAATTGGCCATACTGTTAAAGTAACCTGATTGCCCTCTTTGGCATGATTTTTTAACCAAATAATGGGTTCACTTCCAAACTAAGTATGCTGCTAGCATAGGCCTCATCTTCTTTCACTGTTAATGAAGCTGATTTCATGCATCTAATTGTCTTCTTGGCATGTGTGTATTTGAATCCTTGACAGGTACAACATGCCGAGGCGTTTAAAGAGGTCAACTATAAATGATGGCAACGAGAGCCATGGGGATGAGCAGCCACTACAGAATAGTGGCAGTCAAACCGAAGAGGGTGAGGGTAGCACGCCGCCCACTGTCAAAAAACATCGTAGGCGGACGAAGATGACGAATGTTTGGAGGCTTCAGAATGATGAAAGGATCGAGGTGGAGGCGAACGATGTTGGGCAACCAGTTGGCGACAACGCCAGCAAATTTTCCTCCTTCATTGGTGTCATAGCAAGGAACCCCCGCATACTTCCTCTGTCATACGAGAGTTGGCCGAAGGTGCCAACCACCACAAAAGCCACCGCTATTACGACCGTCAAGGTATTTCTCATCTAAAATACATAATTGGTCGGCGAAAAATTATTATTGAAATATGTATTATTAGTGATGGGTAATGAATTTTGCAGCAATACTTCTCGTTCACCGACTCCCTTACTCCTTGGGTTGAAAAGTCACTCTCGAAGAAGTGGAGGGACCACAAGAGTGAATTGAAGTCGAAGTTTTATAACAAAGAGATTTCAGAGGAGGAGAATGCAGTGAATGTGCCAGAAAATGTGGAGCCTTCGGATTGGCAATTTCTGGTGCACTACTGGAGTTCGATGATCGGTCAGGTATTTACATTAAACACACAAAAATCTAATGAGTATGTGGTTGTATGGCGGCTATAATGAATTTCTCTGTTAAACTTCATTGTGGCATGTACAGAAAAGGGCGGAGGTGGGAGCTGCCAGTCGGTCAAAGCAGCTAGTTCTGCACACCGCTGGTACACAGAGCTTCGCTCTGGTGCGGGAAGAATTGGTAGGCGCAATAGTATTGAACAATTTTTTACTTACAGTTATTTGTTTATAACCATTTTATCTTACTATTGTATAGGCAGAAGATTTGGGGGGGGCTACGGAGTTTGGGGACATCGACTTTTTTGATGCCACCCACAAATCAAAGGATGGGACGTATGCGAGCCCTGAGGCAGCACGGATTCTGGTAATTTGTGAACTAATATCTAATGAGTAGTCGAAATCTCACCTGCTTTTAACTCTGATTGCTATGTCCTTTTACAGACTAATGCTCGGAAAAGGTATGATGAAATCTCCTCTGCTTCAAATTCGGACCCTACGGCTCCACGCCCAGATTGGCGTACCCGGCAGAGACTTGCCTTGACCGATGTTAGGGGAAAGGAAAGGCATGGACGTGTCCGTGGTATGGGCCTGGGACCAACCCCCTCGCGGCTATTTGGACGGAGTCCATCTAGTTCAAGTGGCAATCACGACGAGGATATGACTGCCTTAAAGGCACAAGTTGCACTCCTCCAAGAACAAATGGCCAATTTAATAGGGCAGCAGTCCCAAGTCCCACCTAGGGTAAGTATTTAAATTGGTTTTTTTAAAGAGATTATGGTCTTGAATGCATGAAAGACACGTACTAGTGTTTGTGAGTGTGCATTGTGGGTGTCGTCTATAAGTATTTCGTCTATGTTTCTTAAGTGGGCTGTGATTAGAAAGAAAGGGCTGGAGTGGAGATCTGGAAACCCATATAGAGACATCTTGTTTATTATAATCTATACTTTTTGTTGGACTATTCCCCTCTTGTTGTTGTTGCTGATGTCTCTATGTGTCCGTGTGTTGAAGGGAAAGAAGGGATGAGGGGAGAGATGAGGAAAATGCCGCTATGTTAGCCTGGTGTATCCAAAGTCTCTACCATCCTTCTTTTTGGCTCCATATATGGCTTATATATTAAATGGGTTTCCTTCCACGATGACAGTTCATAATACTACACTTGATATGAGCCCTGTTCATAGCTGCACCCTATTGCATACTCACAAACAACTAATACGTGTCGTTCGTGCATTGTATTACCAATCCCACTTTGACACATAACATGCTTAGATGACATAGTATGACCTGCTGATAAGGTTTGTTCAGCCGCGTTGTTGTACTGATTTGGAGGATTTTGGTATGCTAGCAGCATACTTAGTTTCATAGTGAACTCATTCTGTTTTACAAAATCATGCCAAAGATGGCAATCTGCAGGTTACTTTAACAGTACCTGAGCTTATATGTTGCTCTACTAATTCTTGAGCCCAACTAAATCTAATTTTCTTAAGTGGGCTGTGATTAGAAAGAAAGGGCTGGAGTGGAGTTCTGAAAACCCAAATAGAGACATCTCGTTTATTATAATCTATACTTTTTGTTGGACCAATCCCCTCTTGTTGTTGTTGCTGATGTCTCTATGTGTCCGTGTGTTGAAGGGATAGAAGGGATGAGAGAGAGATGAGGAAAATGCCGCTATGTTAGCCTGGTGTATCCAAAGTCTCTACCATCCCCCCTTGTTATATATTAAATCGGTTTCCTTCCACGATGACAGTCCGTAATATTATACTTGATATGAGCCCTGTCCATCGCTGCACTAAATCTAATACCCAATTGCTGTGCATATCCGGAGGATTTTGGCATACGTACCTATAGCATCCTCAGTTCACAGTGAACCCATTTTGTTATAAAAAACATGCCAAGATGACAATCAGATGCATAAGATAAGCTTCATTAACAGTAAAAGAAGATGAGGATGGCAATCATGCCAAAGATGGCAATCAGGTTACTTTAAAAGTATCTTAAAATGAAAATTTCCATTATCTGAGCATATATGTTTCTTTAAAAGTGACTGTGAGCAATTGTTCTTAATTGGGCTGTGATTAGAAAGACACGAGTTGGAGTGGAGATCTGGAAACCCATATAGAGACATCTCGTTCATAATAATTTATTATTATTGTTGTTCTTGTCATCCTTGCTGTTGTTGCTGATGTCTCTATGTGTCCGTGTGTTGAAGGGAAAGAAGGGATGAGAGAGGGATGAGGAAAATGCCGCTATGTTAGCCTGGTGTATCCTCATTCTCTACCATTCCTCTTTCTGGCTTCTATATTTGGTTTCCTTCCACGATGACAATTCCAGTTAAATCTACACTTGCTATGAGCCCTATTCGTCATTTTCGATTTCCCTCCTCCGCTCTCTCTCTCGCTCTCTTCGGTATCATCTCTTGATTTCCCTTATTTTCCAAGCTTAGCATATTTTTCAGATAGATGCATGTTGATTTCCTTAACTTGAATGGTTTAGTTGGGATGAAGAATTAATAGAAAAATAAATGCTTAGATACCGGAAATTTTCATGGTCTTTCACTGTTAATGAAGCTCAGTTCATGCATCTGCTTGTCTTCTTGGCATGTTTTTTTGATACTAAATGGGTTTAGTGTGAACTGAGGATGCTATAGCTACGTACGCCAAAATGGTCTGTGATTTGCACAACAAGTTGGTTTTAGATTAAGTTGGGCACAACAATTAGTGGAGCAACATATAATTAAGCTCAGTTAATGGAAATTTTCATTTTAACTTACTGTTAAGGTATCCTGCCGATTGCCCTCTTTTGCATGATCCTTTGATCAAGTAATGGGTTCACCACCAAACTGCGTATGCTGCTAGCATCCCCATCCTCTTTCACTGTTAATGAAGCTCATCTCATGCATCTGCTTGTCTTCTTGCCATGTTTTTTTGATAATAAATGGGTTTACTGTGAACTGAGGCATTAATGGAAATTTTCATTTCAAGATACTGTTAAAGTAACCTGTTTGCCATGTTTGGCATGATTTTTTAACCAAACAAGGGTTCACTTCCAAACTGAGTTTGCTGCTAGCATGCCCATCTTCTTTTACTACTACTGAAGCTTATTTCATTAAGATCCAGGATGGCCAATTTGGATTGGGCTGTGATTGGATTGTTCAGTGGCCGTTGTCCATGTTCTTAGTTGGGCTGTGATTAGAACGAGAGGGCTCGAGTGGAGATCTGAAAACCCATATAGAGACATCTTCTTCATAATGATTTATTATTATTGTTGTTTTTGTCGCTCTTGTTGTTGTTGCTGATGTCTCTTTGTGTTCGTGTGTTGAAGGGAAAGAAGGGATAAGAGAGAGATGAGGAAAATGCCGCTATGTTAGCCTGGTGTATCCTCATTCTCTACCATTCCTCTTTCTGGCTTCTATATTTGGTTTCCTTCCACGATGACAGTTCTAGTTAAACTTACACTTGCTATGAGCCCTATTCGTATTTTTCTTCTATGAAGAATTGTTCTATGACTTCAATCTCCATTCAAAACCCAATTGTTCTATATTTGGTTCCCTCTTGCTGTTGTTGCTGTTGTTGCTGTTGTTGAAGTGAACCCATTTTGTTTTATTGTTGGTGAAGCTTATTTTCATGCATCTGATTGTCATCTTGGCAATTGAATTTGACCAAATAATGGGTTCACTGTGAACTGAGGATGGTATGTAGGTACGTATGCCAAAAATGATTTTCTTAACACAAAATGGGTTCATTTCCAAACAAAGTATGCTGCATAGCATCCCCAGTTTCGTTCACTGTTAGTGATGCTTCCTTCACAAACCTGATGGTCTTCTAATTCCAAACAATTTTTTGGGTCCTATTTTCACTTAACTGTTAGTGAAGCTCATTTCATGCACCTGATTGTCTTCTTGGCATGTTTGTTTTGATACCAAAAATGGGTACACTTTGAACTAAGGATGGTATATAGGTACGTATGCCACAATCCTCCGGCCGGATATGCACAACACTTGGGTTTTGCGATATGTTGGAGAGCAACACATAAGCTCAGATAGTGGAGAAATTTTGATTTTCAGATACTGTTAATGTAACCTGATTGCAATCTTCGGCCAAAAATGGTTTTCTTAACACAAAATGGGTTCATTTCCAAACAAAGTATGCTGCATAGCATCCCCAGTTTCGTTCACTGTTAGTGATGCTTCCTTCACAAACCTGATGGTCTTCTAATTCCAAACAATTTTTTGGGTCCTATTTTCACTTAACTGTTAGTGAAGCTCATTTCATGCACCTGATTGTCTTCTTGGCATGTTTGTTTTGATACCAAGAATGGGTACACTTTGAACTGAGGATGGTATATAGGTACGTATGCCACAATCCTCCGGCCGGATATGCACAACACTTGGGTTTTGCGATATAGTTGGAGAGCAACACATAAGCTCAGATAGTGGAGAAATTTTGATTTTCAGATACTGTTAATGTAACCTGATTGCAATCTTCGGCGAAAAATGGTTTTCTTAACACAAAATGGGTTCATTTCCAAACAAAGTATGCTGCATAGCATCCCCAGTTTCGTTCACTGTTAGTGATGCTTCCTTCACAAACCTGATGGTCTTCTAATTCCAAACAATTTTTTGGGTCCTATTTTCACTTAACTGTTAGTGAAGCTCATTTCATGCACCTGATTGTCTTCTTGGCATGTTTGTTTTGATACCAAAAATGGGTACACTTTGAACTGAGGATGGTATATAGGTACGTATGCCACAATCCTCCGGCCGGATATGCACAACACTTGGGTTTTGCGATATAGTTGGAGAGCAACACATAAGCTCAGATAGTGGAGAAATTTTCATTTTCAGATACTGTTAATGTAACCTGATTGCAATCTTCGGCCAAAATGGTTTTCTTAACACAAAATGGGTTCATTTCCAAACAAAGTATGCTGCATAGCATCCCCAGTTTCGTTCACTGTTAGTGATGCTTCCTTCACAAACCTGATGGTCTTCTAATTCCAAACAATTTTTTGGGTCCTATTTTCACTTAACTATTAGTGAAGCTCATTTCATGCACCTGATTGTCTTCTTGGCATGTTTGTTTTGATACCAAAAATGGGTACACTTTGAACTGAGGATGGTATATAGGTACGTATGCCACAATCCTCCGGCCGGATATGCACAACACTTGGGTTTTGCGATATAGTTGGAGAGCAACACATAAGCTCAGATAGTGGAGAAATTTTGATTTTCAGATACTGTTAATGTAACCTGATTGCAATCTTCGGCCAAAAATGGTTTTCTTAACACAAAATGGGTTCATTTCCAAACAAAGTATGCTGCATAGCATCCCCAGTTTCGTTCACTGTTAGTGATGCTTCCTTCACAAACCTGATGGTCTTCTAAGGCTACCATTTTGTTGGGTCCTATTTTCAGTTAACTGTTAGTGAAGCTCATTTCATGCACCTGATTGTCTTCTTGGCATGTTTGTTTTAATACCAAAAATGGGTACACTTTGAACTGAGGATGGTATATAGGTACGTATGCCACAATCCTCCGGCCTGATATGCACAACACTTGGGTTTTGCGATATAGTTGGAGAGCAACACATAAGCTCAGATAGTGGAGAAATTTTCATTTTCAGATACTTTTAATGTAACCTGATTGCAATCTTCGGCCAAAAATGGTTTTCTTAACACAAAATGGGTTCATTTCCAAACAAAGTATGCTGCATAGCATCCCCAGTTTCGTTCACTGTTAGTGATGCTTCCTTCACAAACCTGATGGTCTTCTAAGGCTACCATTTTGTTGGGTCCTATTTTCAGTTAACTGTTAGTGAAGCTCATTTCATGCACCTGATTGTCTTCTTGGCATGTTTGTTTTGATACCAAAAATGGGTACACTTTGAACTGAGGATGGTATATAGGTACGTATGCCACAATCCTCCGGCCGGATATGCACAACACTTGGGTTTTGCGATATAGTTGGAGAGCAACACATAAGCTCAGATAGTGGAGAAATTTTGATTTTCAGATACTGTTAATGTAACCTGATTGCAATCTTCGGCCAAAAATGGTTTTTTTATCTGGGCTATGATTGGATCTAGGATGGCAAATTTTGACTGGGCTATGCTTGGATTGTTTAGTGGATGTTGTCTATGTTCTTAATTGGGCTGTGATTAGAAAGAGTGGGCTCGAGTGGAGATCTAGAAACCCATATAGAGACATCTTGTTCGTAATAATTTATTATTATTGTCGTTCTTGTCCCTCTTGCTGTTGTTGCTGATGTCTCTTTGGGTTCATGTGCTGAAGGGAAACAAGGGATGAGAGAGAGATGAGGAAAATGCCGCTATGTTAGCCTGGTGTATCCAAAGTCTCTACCTTTCTCTTTTCTGTTTCCATTTATGGCTTCTATATATATTTGGTTTCCTTCCACGATGACAGTTCCCTAAAAATAAACTTGATATGAGCCCTATCTTATTTTTCTTATTTTTCTTATATTGGGTTTCCGTCCACGATGACGTTTCATGGATTGTCTGAACAATCCATGAAAGAGATGCTTAGATACTGAATTTTTATTTATTTTACTGTTTTAGGTAGTGGATATTCCCAATCAAGGGAGATAATATAGAGTTTTTGAGTTAGATACTGAATTTTTATTTGTTTTGTTATTTTAGATATATTTAAAAAACAAAATTAAGTACCGGATTTTTAGCATTGCAATGTAATTATTTTACCTCTCTATATATCATCAACAATTCCATTTGCAATTGGCACTTTCATCTTATAATTTAAGATACAGTTAGATATTTTTTGCAAGTTCAAAAAATATGTATATTCTGTATTGTGGTATACTGTTGAACTAAACTATTGTTTTTTTTTGTTCACAGAGCGGTCGCCCAGATGAAGAAAATTCTGATGATCAGAACTGAAGCTCCTCGAGGGTATGAATCCGTGGTCCTCCTTGCTGTCCTCCTTGCTGTTCTTGTGTCCTTGCTGTATGATTGTTCTTATGTCTTCCTTACTGTTATGTCAGACTGTTTTTTTTGGATGAGAGTTGTGTCAGGCGGTTTAGTTGGGATATTTGTCAGACTTGAGATATTTGGGATGTTGAGATATTTGGGATGTTCGTCGGTCTGTTAATTTGGTTGTGATTATGACTGTTAATTTTGCGATGAATTTGGTTGTGACTATGACACTGGTAATTACTTTGTTGAGATATTTGGATATGACACGTGTTAAACTTTATTATATTTCTTGTGTTTGGTTGTCATTTGCGCATTAATATGAAATGAAATTGGTTGAATCAGTACTTATGAATTAGTTTATGGGTTTTGTAAAAGAAATTGTGAATTGAAATCGAACGGAAAACGGAGAAAGGAATACAAACGGGCATAGCTAGACCGGATTTTTATAAAACGCCGGTCTATCTATTGAATTAGTTGCAGAGTGTGATAGACCGGCGGCCACACAAACGCCGGTGTATGCCGCTAGACGCCGGTGAATAGCGTCAGTTGTAACGGCAAAAAGGAACACCGGCGTTTGATAAAACGCCGGTGTAGTTCGGTTTACCGGCGTTTTTGGTCACGCCGGGGCTTGTGAGTTGGGAAAAGAGGGCAGCTATAAACGGACGTACACCGGCGGCCATAGAACGCCGGTGAACGTTCAACTATACACCGGCGTTTAAAGAAACGCCGGTAAATTGATGAACACCGGCGGTTTACAGCCGCCGGTGAATGTATATCTGAGGTAAAAGACGGCACTCAGAGGGCCCAATACACCGGCGTTTTTGGGCCGCCGGTGTAGGTTTCACATTTACCGGCGCCCAGTAAAACCGCCGGTGTAGACCCCTACCTTTCAGCGACGCTCGATTCGGCGACACTCGGACCGGCGCTATTGTAAACGCCGGTGAATGTTTCACCGGCGTAAAAAAACGCCGGCGAATAGGTCAAAAAGCGCCGGGAAATCTACTTTCTTTTGTAGTCAAGACACATTCCTAACAAAATCCACATTGAATTACATACGAGTCCTATCACACGATGTGAATATTCATCTCCAAACTCTAATGAACTCCACTTGTAAAAACACTTAGAACAATAGCTTCTTCTTCTAGTTGAACAAATCTCTACCTAATCTTACCGATCAGTATACCCTTTGAAGGGCACACCTTCGTAGGCGTAATCACGGAGTTGCCAATCTCCGCACGAACTCCACCTACATCAAGACACTCTTCCACCTCCCAACGATATTCTAACGTCGTAGTCTCGCTTTGATGATGTCATGCCCCGCTCCCCAAAAAGGAAATACGGAATACGGATTGTGAACTATTCTGTTGTGATATGGTTTGTGAACTATTTAATTATTTTGGTTTAGTCTATTTGAACTATTCGGATTTATAATTGATTTAGTCCTTATGAACCGTACATTGAGTGATGCATTTCTTCTATTTTAAGACTGCTATCAGCTAGTCAGCTTCATGTTGAACTGATGAGATAATTGAGTACGTCTGTATATTGAGAATATAGGAGGAGATTGTTGGATATATAGGTATATTCTTACTATATGAACAATATTATGTGTAATATTGTTCTATGGGTAACTCGTGTGTTACACGTACTAATTGTATGGATATCGGAATGCGAGTTGAGTGGGTTGAAAATCCAGTACCCAAACCAGTATTTAGAAATAAATACTGGCTTGTGATAGCAGTCTAGGTATTCCAATTTTGATACCTAGGGTGAATATCTCAAGCAACTTAGATCTAGATATTAACCCTAATTCCCAATTGTTAAATTCTCACAAAACCTAACAATATTGAGTGATTGTAACCACTATGTGGATACCCCATGGACCATCAACACTGTTTATTTTTAATTTTTTTGTCATAATATGCTTGCTAGTAAAATTTCAACTAAACAATGCACGGGTTAGTAGCATTTAAGTGACTAATTTTGTGTAAATATACATTTTTATGATATAAGAAGTTATGCATGAGTGTTATAGCTTGTAAATTTAACATTATGAATGTTAAACTCAAGTACGCTTATTTAAGCCCGAGTATGCGAGATTGTATAAAAATAAATGGAATTAGAACCACATCTTACATGACGCCATGAGCAATATGTCTCTAAATAACTTGATATTGTTGTCTATGCATTTGATGACATAAGAAGTAAAATGTCGTGTGTGTGTCGTCTTTATAGGGTCTCACTGAGCAATGACTACTTCCATACATGAGAGAATTTTACTTGTACTCTATGAGGCCCCCTTTTGCCAATCTCGATAGAAAAGGGAGTTTCATTTTTGTGTATGAGGTGATTCCTTCCTATAGTTTGATTGTAATAACTTTGTGGGATACCGTATGGATGATCTGCGACATTCATTTCAATTTTTATGCCACCATATGCACGGAATAAAATATCAAGTTGTTTGAAGAGCTTTTATTCAATAAAATTTCAACCAAACAATGCATGTGTAAGTAGGATCTGAAATTCTCATTAAATTTATTGATATTGGGTAGCTATTTACGGTATTAGGATCTGAAATTGAGCTATTGAAATCATTCTCGTTATGTTCATACACTTCAAAATAGCACCAACACTGACACTTGTCGGTAAGTACCCAGACTGTAACTGTAGTGTCTGACTTTTATTGGCAAGTACATCATGATTACATTGATGTAGGGAGTGAGAGACATGTGAGAGGTGAGGAGATAGGAGAGAAGAACGTGAGTAACTAACAACAGTTGAGTAAATGAACGGTCAATATAACTCCCACCTAAAAATAAATGGTTGAGATTAGATGGTTGAATGTCTACAAATTACATGTTGTCTACAAATGACAACCCCAACGCTCTCATTATAATATTAGAGATTAGAGATTAGAGATTGGCTGCTTTACACAATTTGCATTTTGTTATGGTCTATATAGTCAACACTACTTTTTTTTTCCTCTTAAAAAAAACATCTTTGATTTTCGAGAGCATAAAAAAATCCGTGTGGGTGACTATTTTTTCTAAAATTGTCTTTTTGGGCCAAAGTGATTTTTTAAAATCTTCAATTTTTTTCCCAAAATCTCACAACTCCTAATCAAATACTTTTTGTCTTTGGCTTTTTGTCTTTCAAGTAGAAAAAATTTAAAATAGTAGTAAAAAAATATATATATAAACGAGTATTCGGAAAAAATTTAAACTAGTAGTAAAAAGTATATATATAAACGAGTATGCGGAGTTATTTTATTGAATAATGTCGGGAAAGAGGGGAGAGAGAGATCACTTTTAAATTCTATGAACCCCCCCCCCAATTTTTTCTCTCTCTCTCTCTCATTTCAGCAGGAAATCATTCGGGCCAAAAAGTGCTACAGTAATGTCCCGCCGAAATCAGATCAACCTCTTTTACTGTTAAACAACGCTGTGAAGAGTGTTTTTTCTTCAGAAAATATTCTCTAGTGTAATTTTTCTAGCAAACAAATCCATCTATGTGTACCATATTGACTCTTGTTAATATAAAACTAAAAATTCCTAGCATTGGTGGTGCTGAGCAAATAGGAGTTCGGAACTCCTAATAATATAGTGACTATCGATAAACTAAACCTGGCAATCTCCGACTTTCCTAATTCTATAATGTGTAGAGTCTAGAGAGTTCAAAAGATACAATGAATATGATAGAGCACATGAAAATAGTCATCACTTCATTCAAACATAAAACCCATCTTTAGTCATACATTAATTATTTTTGACAAATCTTTTTGCTCATACAAAAAGTTTTTTACAAAAATTTTGCTAAAGAAATGGAAAGGAAAAAAGAAAAAAAACAATCTTCAAAATACGTCAGGCAGTATCCTTCCTGGGATGGGGTTGCTGCACTGCTCCCTTACCAGCCTTAACTTCAGCTCATAATTCTGTAGCTGCCAATAAATTAAACACAAGAATATATACATGTAAATACTTTAACCAAATAAAAAGCTTTAGGAAAAAAAACCAAACAATTGAACAAATGCAAAAGTTAGTCAATATTTTATACCCGAAGTTTCCGAAGCTCCTCATTCTGCCCAGATTGCACTTTCTTCAGCTGTACAATCTCTTGACTTGTTCTTTCAAATTCTACATCTCGACTGTGAAGGGTTCTGATGCCTCGCTTCAAGATCCCGTTGTCATGGTCGAGTTGCTTTACTTGTTCCTTCATCATCAGGATTTCCTAATTTTCCAATATTTTAGATGTAGAATGTCGACGGAATTTTAATTATGATGAGAAAAAAAATGGTTCAGAACTAATTAATATATATATATATATATCAATAATTTCAATGTCGCAAGCATAGGAATAAATAATATATACCTTCTGGTTTTGAAGGCTTTCAGCAAGTCCTCTATCTACAAGTAGCTTTTTAACTGTCTCTAGCAACCTGGATGCGCGAACTCGTGCATCATCCATATTCGATGAATTACACATTTCTCTTACAAAGAGTTCGACCCATTCAGAACTCGTGCCTGGACAATATATATATTTCAGTTATATAGCACCACATCTCTAATATTATAATGGAAGAATTGGGATTGTCATTTATCAACATACAAACACATGCATTACACATGCAACTTCAACTCTCCCATTAATTACAACAAAAACAAACAAATAAAAAAAAAATCATCTATTTAAAACATGCAACGCACGTGCAAAATAATTTTATAATATTTTTTAACAATTAACATTCACATATGTTGCACGTACAACTCAAATTCTACTTATAAACACGTGTATTGCACGTACAAATTGTAGCTTTTCCTTCAAAATATTTTTTCTAATTACGTGATTGTACGTCCAACTCCAAAACTATTTCTTAACACGTAAATCACACGTGAAAATTCTCCAACTCTTATCAAAACGTGCATCGCATGTGAAAAATACTAGTTAGTCTAAATTAAAAAGGTTGGTTTAACCTCAACAAGGATTCTAAAAGAAAGAAACAAACTTACGGAGAAAAATAACATAAGAAAAGACTAGGATAGCAGCTATATGTAAGTGTTATTATACCTTCATGTGACGGCCAAGTCTTTGTTTCAACCCCAAGACTAGATTTCTTATCTCCACAATCCAATCCCATCTTTGTAGATTGAAGGTTGTTCAAGTTCTTTATCGCACCATCCAAATCATTGCTTGATGCTTCGTGTGCTCTCACAAGCAGCTAATTAAAAATACATGTACCGACGTAATATAAGAAACATGTACATATAATTAAACTGTAACTCTATAAATAAAATTAAAAATAAACTTAATTAAAAACATGTGCATTGTCGGTGTGCATGCTAAACAAAAAAGGTTCCGAAAACCAAAAATCATAAGATTGTAATCACAAAGTGAGTTTTATAGGAAAAAGGTCTTCTCAAATCAAACTATATATATATCTTTAAATCAGTAACCTAGAATCATCTTGTTCATCAGCATATTTAGCATATAAACTACAGTACGTGGTCGATCTATAAAATCAGAACATACGCATGCATGATGGCAAATAGAATCAACCTAATTTTCTCATAATTAATTTGTTTTGAATAATCATGCATGTTACAAATAAGGAATATTTCATGACAGCAACAACAATACTATACAAACATAACCCCGGCCGTTTGAATTATTGGTCGAAGCGGACATGGATGAAAATCTAATATCTAGCTAGCTACCTGCAGTATGCTCAGGTTAGACTGCAGACCAACCAAAAGTACGTACGAGGTTTGTTTGTCTGTTTAAGTAGAGTAACAAAACTAGCAACCTTCAAACACGACCCTGCGATGAGGGTTTTCATGCATGATAAAATTGATCATGAAGAGTAAAAAAGAACATGGTAACTTGCTAAATAATTAAAGATGTTAGTACTAAAGAAATACCTGATGATCGAAGTCCGCTCATTTTAAATAGAAGATAATAAATTAAATTGCATAGATGTATTTTATACATATAAGATTCTTTTTTTTTATAATAATATGTAAGGTAAGAATATATAAAATGGATAATTTTTACTTTAACTCGACTAAGTTTTTTTTCTTTTCTATTTGCACCAGACACTACTGTAATTTTTTATTTTTTATTTTTTTGTGGCATTTTACCCTATGTTTAAGTTTTTTTGGGCACCGGACCTGAAACTAACTACACTATTAATTTAAGTGTCGAATAACTAAAATACCATGTTAAGCAAAATCCAATAGAAATTCTGCACTATCTTTCTTTCTCTTCCATTTTTCTCTTTCTCTTGCTACAGCCTCTTTACCACCATCACCACCACCACCACCACCAGGATTTACATCTGCCTCAAATATATTCCCACGACCACCACCTCCTTCTCTCATGTCCCCACCTTTCTCCAAGTCTCCCACCAACTTCCCCCTCCTCTTCCTCACTGTTCTTCCAACCCCCAACCCCATCTAGACCCACAACAACCTGCTCTAGTGCCTCCCTAGAGTCCAGTACCAAACTCATGAAATGGGAACCCTCCACCACATTCCTCCACAATCTCAAGTTGTTTGAAGAGCTTTTATTCAATAAAATTTCAACCAAACAATACATGTGTAAGTAGGATCTGAAATTCTCATTAAATTTATTGATATTGGGTAGCTATTTATTGTATTAGGATATGAAATTGAGCTATTGAAATCATTCTCATTATGTTCATACACTTCAAAATAGCACCAACACTGACACTTGTCGGTAAGTACCCAGACTGCAACTGTAGTGTCTGACTTTTATTGGCAAGTACATTGTGATTACATTGATGTAGGGAGTGAGAGACATGTGAGAGGTGAGGGAGATAGGAGAGAAGAACGTGAGTAACTAACAACAGATGAGTAAATGAATGGTTAATATAACTTCCACCAAAAAATAAATGGTTGAGATTAGATGTTTGAATGTCTACAAATTACATGTTGTCTACAAATGACAACCCCAACCCTCTCATTATAATATTAGAGATTAGAGATTAGATATTAGATATTGGCTGCTTTACACTATTTGCATTTTGTTATGGTCTATATAGTCAACACTACTCTTTTTTTCCTCTTAAAAAAAACATCTTTGATTTTTGAGAGCATAAAAAAATCCGTGTGGGTGAATATTACTTTCCAAAATTGTCCAAATTCTCACAACTCCTAATTAATACTTTTTGTCTTTCAAGAAGTAGAAAAAATTTAAAATAGCAGTAAAAAATATATATAAACGAGTATGCAGAGTTATTTTATTGAATAACTAGATTTTTTCGTGGGCACGTGCCTACGACACGTCTTCAGAACGATACAACATATGAAAGTCTTGTAAATAGTAAAACAACAATTATGTAGCTCAGGTTTGAATAGTAAAACAATAATTAGTTGTAAATAAAAGTCCATGTTTTCATTAGTATATGTTGAAAAATAATTATAAATGAGGGTATAAAATCCAACTTCTTAGAACTTTGAGTGTGGAAAATGATAAAATTTAACTGTTAATAAGATATTTGCTATTTTCAATGTAACATGAGCAATAAAAAAATGCATAAAAAATTTTAAAATTTACAAACTTGAAATCTAAAAAAATAGGTTTCTAAGTAAATAGAGAAAGAATGAGAGAGAGAGAGAGAGAAAAATAAATAAATAAATAAAGGAGTTGTTTTGGGGGATTTGAATTTGAGTTTTTTTTGGGGGGGGGGGAACTTTTGGGCGGGAAAATATGTTTTGTGAGGTTAGATCTGGACCATTGATTTTAACCCTATTGAATGAGAGCCACTTGATAGCTTTCTTTGTGTTTTATTATTTATATACATCTTAAGCTAATAGGCCTACCCCATCTCTCATTTCTCTATTTTGAAATAGAGAAAGGAGAGCAAAAGTAGGAACTTACACGTGCAGCCCACACTAATTGACAAAACAGAATTAATTTAAAAAACACCAAAAAAAAACCTTTCCTCTTCCACATCTCCCCAAAACCCACAAACCCTAACTCTCCATACCCCAAAATCCACCCACATCTCCTCACCCGTCCGTCCCTACCACCGCCCGCCGTCCACCCCGCCCCGATCCCGCCTGTCTCCACCCTCCATCGCCGCCTCCTGCCGCCCATTCACTGCCTCCACCTCCCGTGCTCCTCGCCACCGCCCATGCTTCTCCCGCCACTCACGTTCTCTGCCTCCACCTCTACTCTGCCGCCCGTTCGTCTCCTCCACCTCCCGTTCGCTCTCGCTGTCTGATCTCTCCTCCTCCACCTTTACTTCGCGGCCCATTTGCCACCTCCATCTCCCGCGCTCCTCGCCACTGCCCACGATCCTCCCGCCACTCGCGCTCTATGCCTACGACTCCCACGCTCCTCCCGCTTCTCGAAATCAGCTAGAAGTGGGCGCTAGGGTTTTGTCTTATCTTCCGATTTAATAATCAGAGGTACGATTCGATCCCTAATTCCCATTAAATTCAAATTATAGGGTTAGGCTAACCCTATAATTTGAGGGGCTTGCTGTTTCCTGGATCCAGAAGAACTGAAACAGCATTATAGGCTTACCGTTCTATGACATTTTCATGTCGTTTGAATTACGATTCCATCCTTAATTCCCTAATTCTCTCTTTTTTTTAAAATTATGCTGAGGTTATAAAAATGTTAAGAGTGTAATTATACTATATCTAAATGCAATTGGTAAATGTAAGACAAGTCTTCTATTTTTAATTTATAATGTTGTAATTTTAATTGAATTTTAACCATTATAGTGTATCATTGCTTTTGTTTTTTGCTAGAATGGAAATTATACAACTAAAAGAATGCTCTTTGTCAAAGACTACTGCCATTGTGGGGTCTATGACATTGTCATGTCGTTTGGATATGATTAAGTTCATTATACTTATAATCTTTTAGTGCAACATCGATGAGATTTCAATTAGCATGTTTAATTTAGGAGAACAGAAAATATAACGAGTCAACTAGATGAAAATGAAATTGGAATTTCAGAATATGAGTGATTTATTAACATCGAAAACTTAGATGTCGATCAATTAAAATATACTATGTGTCTGCAATTTTTTTCTTAATAGAAAATAAATTGGACATTTCTTAAAAATATGGACATAACAAATGATCATTCATTGTGATGACATAGTTTAAATTATTGCATATTTCAGAATATTAAGCAAGAAAATTTTCACATTTTATCAATTTTCTCATTTTTTTTAAAAAGTCTTTGTCTTCTACTTTTAATTTATAATGTTGTAATTTTAATTAAATTTTAACCATTATAGTGTATCAATGCTTTTTTTTTTATGCTCGAATGGAAAATATACAACTAGAAGAGTGCTCTTTGTCAAAGACTATTGCCATTATGGGGTTTATGACATTGTCATGTCGTTTGGATATTGATATGGCTAAAAATAGGATTAAATCGGGACCGTTCACATCGGACTCGAATCTTAAAGCTCAGGGGTAAAACAGTAGTTTCACATGCAAATGGGTCCGAAGCGGGTACTGGGTCTCCTTCTCACAGATCCAATAACCCGCAAGCGGATCCACCTCAGCTGGGTACGGGTTTCAACCCGCTACCAACCCGATCCGACAAGACACAATCAAGGTCCCTGATTAGATCTAAATCAACGGCCATGATTCACGGCTATCTTTTCACTGGGGATTAGGGATTAAATTCCTTAACTGGTTATAGGGGATATACCTTATCAGATTACATGCCTTATCTGATTACGGGGAATATTCCTTATCTAATCACGGGGATTACATTCCTAAAACCAGTCCCTAAGACGCCTATAAATACCCCTCACCCATCTCCATTAAGAGGTAATCAATCTTTCTCTAGTTAAACGCTCTTTCATAATCAATTCTGGTTACTGACTTGAGCGTCGGAGGGTGCGTCGCCGGGAACAACCCCGGTGTCTCGCACTTTTTGCAGGTGCACGGCGGGAGAGACGATCAGAGTTCAACGGAACAGGTATACAGGTTCTCCTATTCAGTTTCCCCAAGAACTCACAAATTCATCTGTTTGCCCCCACACCGAATTTAGCGGCAACAGATTGGCGCCGTCTGTGGGAAACTAACGAATAGAGACCTCTCCTCTTCCCGGTGAACAGGTTTTCTCCAGCCATGCCGCCTCGCAAAGTCAGATCTAGGGGCTCCAACCGAGCGCCCAACCCTGACCAGCAAGAAGTCCTTCCTGATCCCGCTCAGCAACAAGGGCAGCTCCCTCCTACCGTGGAAGAGCCCCTCCAGCGGAACCCTCCACATCCTGATCCGAAGGGGCCTAACCCCCAGAAACAGCCTCTTCACCAAGAGAACATACCCAACCACACTGCCTCCAGTGCCTCCATGGCCTCCCATCATCCCCGGGCCTCTGGTCGCCGCAATACCCCTCCCAAACGCCCGGAAGATGACGACCTTCGTCGCCATCTGGATGAGAAGCGGGCTCGGGGGGAAGCCTCCCGCCAGCGAGAGCAATCCCCCCGACACCGAGAGCGCAGGAGGTCCCCCGTCCGAAGAGGGAGAAAGGACTCCCCCGATCACTACCGAAGGAGGCACTCTCCAGCGGGTCGGCAGCAGCCCCGGAACAATGAGGCACCCATCACCCGTGCCGAGTTCCAACAACTCCAAGCAATGGTACAACAGGCCCTCAACCTCCGTCAGAACCCCAATGAGCAAAGGGCCCCATCCCCTCCTCCGGTCCGGAGCCCTCGCCGACGATCCCCTTCTCCTCGACCCGCTCCTACCAATTCCAGACGCACCCCGAGTCCTCGACGTTCTCGAAGCTACCATCGCCGCAGCCCTCGCTCCCCCTCATACGAAGACGAGTCCCGTGGCTCGGCAGATCACCGTCGGAGAGATGACACCATGAACCGCCGCCTGAACGAGGTGGAAAAACTCTTGGGACAGATAAACCGAGAAGAAGAACTCAGGGGGAGGACCCTCCGTCCTAGCCGACCCCCGTTCTCCCGGACCATAGTAGATACTCCTGTTCCCTTCGGTTTCAAACCTCCCCAGTTCGAGAACTACACTGGGGAGACCGATCCAGTTGACCACATCGAAAGCTTTAAGACTTTGATGCTCCTCCATCAAGCGTCTGATGCCCTCCTCTGCAAAACATTCCCTGCAACTCTGAAAGGCCCAGCTCGAGAATGGTACTCTCGTCTTGCCCCGGCGTCAATATTCTCCTTCGAACAGTTCGAGACCCTGTTCATCACCCATTTCGTCAGCAGCCGAAGGGCCGAGAAGACCAGCATTTCCCTATTGCACCTCCGTCAGCAGAAGGGGGAGAAATTGAGGGACTACGTGAAGAGGTTCACAGCCGAGGCCAGAACCATCGCATCCCTCGACCAATCCGTCGCTACCGCGGCGTTCCAATCCAACATCCTAAATTCCAACCTCCGCTCCTCCCTCGCCAAGAAACCGCCACGTGATTTTTCTGACCTCCTCCTCCGCACTGAAAAGTACATCCGAGCTGAAGAGGCCGAGGAACCGCCCAACTGGGAAGCAACCGCCTCCGGGTCTAAGAGGAAGGGAACGGAAGAAGAGGGACCCAAAAAGTTTCAGAAGGATAATGCTGGCCAGCGCCGGCCTCCCCCTAGATTTGAAAAGTTTACTCCCCTCACCACAAACATCTCCGCCATTTTCATGGAAGTCGAAAAAGAAGGGGTCCTACCTCCAGCTCCAAAGATGAACACCCCAGCTAAAAGGAGGGATAAAGACAAATGGTGCCGTTATCACCGGGACCATGGGCATGACACCAACGACTGTCGGGCTCTGAGAAACGAGATCGAAGCCCTTATCCAGAGGGGGCAGCTGGCGAAGTTTGTAAGAAAGGATGGAGCCGAACTTCCTCCCCAGCCTCGGGGGGCTAACAAACGTCCAGAACGGGAAGAGACGCCAGAGTTCGAGGAAGAGCGAGTCCTCCACCTTATCCATGGGGGTCCAATGGGGGGCTCCTCGAACTCTTCTCGGAAAGCTTTTATTAGAGAAGTGAATTCTGTCCGAGCCACCCCTCCCCCCAAAGGACTCGGAGTGCCCGTCACCTTCTCTGACGAAGATCTCGAGGGCGTCCGTACCCCTCATTGTGACGCACTCGTCATCAACCTTCACATGGCCAATTTCAAAGTCGAAAGAATCCTAGTGGATAACGGCTCCTCCGTAAACATCCTATTCCTCGATGCTTTTAAGGGGCTGAAGCTCTCCCGAGACAGACTGAAGCCCGCCGGGTATACGCTCCATGGGTTCACGGGAGTGCCGGTGACGATCGAAGGGGTGATTACCCTCGATGTCACAGCAGGCAAAACTCCTACTACCCGCACGGAGTCAATGGATTTCATGGTCGTAGATGTCCCAGCGGCCTACAACGTCATTTTGGGTCGGCCCGGCCTAGCCGCCCTTGAGGCCGTCCCTTCTGCCTATCATCTCAAAATGAAATTTCCCACTCGGGCTGGAGTGGGAGAAGTTAAGGGCAATCAGGAACAGGCCCGCAAGTGTTACATGACTTCCACACTCGGACCCGTCCTCTCCTTAGAAACACTCGAGATCCCACAAGATGCTGCTCGGCCGACTCCCGAGCCGGTAGATGAGCTGGAGGAAATACTCTTCTCGGAGCAGGAGCCGACCCGTAAGTTTTATGTCAGCAAGGCCCTTCCGTCTGCCCTACATTCAAATATGGTGAAATGCATCCGAGCCAACCAAGACCTCTTCGCATGGTCAGCGGCGGACATGCCCGGTATCTCCGAAGAACTCTTGGTCCACCGCCTCAGCGTTGATCCGGGGTCCAAACCGGTCCAGCAGAAGAGGCGCAAGTTCGCCCCCGAGCGCCAGCTCGCCATCAAAGAGGAGGTAGACAAATTGCTGAAAGCCCGATTCATACAGGAGGTGAATTATCCGGAGTGGTTGTCAAACATAGTCATGGTAAAGAAATCCAATGGAACATGGAGAATCTGTATTGATTTCACTGACCTCAACAAGGCCTGCCCTAAAGATCCCTTCCCTCTGCCGAGCATTGACACTCTGATTGACGCAACCTCGGGACATGAGCTCCTCAGCTTCATGGACGCTTTCTCGGGTTACAATCAGATAAGGATGTTCCCCCCGGATATTCCGAAGACGTCTTTTGTAACAGACCAAGGACTCTATTGTTACCGAGTCATGCCGTTCGGCCTGAAGAACGCAGGGGCAACGTATCAACGTCTCGTCAACAAGGTATTCCAGGCCCAGATTGGCCGGAACATGGAAGTCTACGTGGACGACATGCTTGTGAAAAGCATCCGAGGCGTTGATCACGAGGCCGACCTCCAAGAAGCGTTCGATGTTTTGAGAAAGCACAATATGAGACTCAACCCGAACAAGTGTGCGTTCGGCGTCTCATCAGGCAAGTTCCTCGGCTTTATGGTTAGCCAACGAGGAATAGAGGCAAATCCGGAGAAGATCAGGGCCATACTGGACATGGCCCCGCCTAGAAACGTCAAAGAAGTTCAGAAACTGACAGGTCGTTTAGCCGCCATTGGGCGCTTTTTGTCGAAGTCCGGGGAGAAATGCCTCCCGTTCTTCAAAGCCCTGAGGGGGACTAAGGGGTTCGAGTGGGGGCAGCCACAACAAGATTCCTTCGACCAGCTTAAAGCTTACCTCGTCAATCCACCCCTTCTCAGCAAACCCATACCGGGCGAACCCCTCTACCTCTACTTGGCAGCCTCGGAACAGACACTAAGTGCGGTCTTAGTCAGGGAAGAAGAAAGAACTCAGAAGCCCATTTACTACGTCAGCAAAGTGCTCCGGGACGCCGAGCTCCGGTACCCGAAAATTGAGAAAATAGCCTACGCCCTGATAATGGCTGCAAGAAAGCTTCGGCCATACTTCCAGTCTCATTCGGTGGTCGTTCTTACCGACCAGCCGTTGAAACAGATCCTTCACAAGCCAGAGACTTCCGGCCGCCTCATGAAGTGGTCGATCGAGCTGAGCCAACACGATATTACTTATCAGCCTCGAACCGCCATCAAGGCACAGGCGCTGGCCGAGTTCATAGTGGAAACGACTATCCCCGACCTCGAGCAGACAACGAAGGGCCCGCCTATCTGGTCGGTATATGTCGATGGATCCTCTTGCAACGAGGGGAGCGGGGCTGGAGTCATCCTTGCGGGCCCAGATGACTTTGTCCTTCAATATTCCCTCCGGATAAACTTTAAAGCCTCGAATAACGAAGCCGAATACGAGGCACTCATAGCCGGCCTCGGGATGGCCCGAAACGCAGGGGCGCGACGCCTGCAGATCTTCAGCGACTCTCAGCTGGTCGTCAACCAGGTCCTCGGCGAATATGAAGCCCGCGATGACAGGATGGTAAAGTACCTGGCTAAAGTGAAGAGCCTCATGGCGCACTTCGAGGAGGCCCACATCCGAAAAATCCCCAGGGAGGAAAATGCCCAGGCCGACGCCCTGTCCAAATTAGCTTCCTCATCCCTGCAAGGCCTTGAACAAACTGTTCTGATAGAAGTCCTCCTCAAGCCAAGCATAGAGGACGAGGCTTTCAACTCCGTCGAAACACTGCCACTTCCCCTCGAAGATAATTGGATGAAGCCCCTCATCGAGTTTTTAAGAGACGGACTCCTCCCAAGGGATCCGAAGGAAGCCCGAAAGATAAGGACCCGAGCCGAGCGTCACATACTGGTCGAAGGCATTCTGTATAAGCGCTCCTTCACCCAGGTAGATGGTCGGCCCTACCTAAGATGCCTCTCACCCGGACAAGCTGATTACGCCCTACAAGAGCTCCATGAGGGCATCGGCGGAGCCCACTCCGGCTCCAGAGCCTTGGCACGTAAAGTGTTAAACTACGGGTATTACTGGCCCACTCTCCTACGGGATGCCGAACGACACGTTCGGCAATGCACCTCCTGCCAGAAGTATTCCGACATCCGACGCCTTCCGCAAGCACCACTCTCCTCCCTATCAAGTCCGATCCCCTTTGCAATGTGGGGGATGGATTTACTTGGGCCATTTCCACCGGCCCCCGGGCAATTGAAGTTCCTAGTCGTGGCAGTCGACTATTTCTCGAAATGGGTAGAGGCCGAGCCCCTGGCTACGATTACCGAACATAGAGTCGTTCAATTCTTCTGGAAAAATGTAATCTGCCGGTTCGGTGTTCCCCGAGTCATAGTTACAGATAACGGTACGCAGTTCGCTGGAGCTGCCTTCCGAGCCTTATGTGAAGACCTAGCCATACAGCACCGCTTCTCCTCAGTCTCTCATCCCCAGTCAAATGGCCAAGCAGAGAATGCCAACCGACAGATCCTCTCCGGCATCAAGAAGAGACTCGATAAGTGCTCCAAGGGATTGTGGGTCGATCAGCTGCCCAATGTGTTGTGGAATTACCGAACCACGAAGCGGACCCCGACAGGCGAGAGTCCGTTCAATCTCACCTATGGGTCCGAGGCCCTCATCCCACTAGAAGTTGGAATACCCTCTCCTCGCCTGATTGCCTTCGAAGAAGAACAGAATGCCAGGGAGCTCAGAACGAGCCTAGATTTGATAGACGAAATTCGGGAAAGAGCAGCCATACGGCAGCAAGGTTACCGAAGAAGAATCGAACTCGCCTACAACAAACGGGTCCGCCCAACCGACCTGAAAGAGGGGGATCTGGTCCTCCGAAAGCTGGCCATTTCGTTCCCCAGACAGAAGAGCAAACTGGCCCCAAATTGGGAGGGACCGTACAAAGTATCCAAAGTGATCCGCCCCGGTGCGTACAAGCTAGAAGATCTTGAGGGTAGAGAAATTCCCAGGACTTGGAACGCCGACCATCTTTTGAAATACCAAGAGAAGGCAACCCCGCCTATCTAAGTAACTCGAGATGTCGAGCCACCGCTCCTGCTACTAGTAATTTTTCCTTTGTTCTTTTTTCATTGTAATAACGGCTAGCAACTTTAGAAGCAGCCGACCATTAGATATTAATAAATAAATAAAGTTTTTTTTTTACATTATCGCGTACTTCCGCCTCTAATTCCCTTATCACACAATGGTTTGGAGTCCAGCACTCGGCTCGACTCTTCCTACTCGGCCCGTCTTCAGACGGGCCGGGGGTAGATCGCCGTTCGAAATTGCTCCTGCAGCCGTTGAATGGATCGGAGTCCAACACTTGGCTCGATTTTGCTTCGCAAGTCCGCTCCTAAGCGGACTAGAAGTAGCTCGCCATTCGAAACTGCTCCTGCATCTCTTAAACTAATCACACAATGGTTCGGAGTCCAGCACTCGGCTCGACTCTTCCTACTCGGCCCGTCTTCAGACGGGCCGGGGACAGATCGCCGTTCGAAATTGCTCCTGCAGCCGTTGAATGGATCGGAGTCCAACACTTGGCTCGATTTTGCTTCGCAAGTCCGCTCCTAAGCGGACTAGAAGTAGCTCGCCATTCGAAACTGCTCCTGCATCTCTTAAACTAATCACACAATGGTTCGGAGTCCAGCACTCGGCTCGACTCTTCCTACTCGGCCCGTCTTCAGACGGGCCGGGGGCAGATCGCCGTTCGAAATTGCTCCTGCAGCCGTTGAATGGATCGGAGTCCAACACTTGGCTCGATTTTGCTTCGCAAGTCCGCTCCTAAGCGGACCAGAAGTAGCTCGCCATTCGAAACTGCTCCTGCATCTCTTAAACTAATCACACAATGGTTCGGAGTCCAGCACTCGGCTCGACTCTTCCTACTCGGCCCGTCTTCAGACGGGCCGGGGGCAGATCGCCGTTCGAAATTGCTCCTGCAGCCGTTGAATGGATCGGAGTCCAACACTTGGCTCGATTTTGCTTCGCAAGTCCGCTCCTAAGCAGACCAGAAGTAGCTCGCCATTCGAAACTGCTCCTGCATCCCTTAAACTAATCTAACGACCGGATCTCTCCTATGGCTTGACTTTATCTCTCCGACTCGTCCTCAAACGGGCCGGAATTCGTCTCGACCATAAATTGTGCCGAACTGACGAGGTACCGACCCTCGTTTTGGGCAAAAAATCATCCCAAGGTCAACTCGCCGTTAGATCCTCTCAAATTGTGTGCCAGAGCGTGATGAGTGGATCCAGTTGTGCCACGTGCCCACAAAACGACAAGATAATGTTTTCTTGGGACTTGGGCCTGCCTCTGGATTCGTGCCACCATCCAACGGTTATGGACACCCCACGTCGATCGGCGCCAAGAGCCGAACAACAGAGTCAGAGCAACACATTGTTGGAGAATTCGTTTCGACCATAAATTGCGCCGAACTAACGAGGTACCGACCCTCGTTTTTGGCAAAATATCATCCCGAAGGTAACTCGCCGTTAGATCCTCTCAAATTGCGCACCAGAGCGTGATGAGTGGATCCAGTTGTGCCACGTGCCCACAAAATGACAAGATAACGTTTTCTTGGGACTTGGGCCTGCCTCTGGATTCGTGCCACCATCCAACGGCCATGGACACCCCACGTCGATCGGCACCAATAGCCGAGCGACAGGATCAGAGCTGCGACAAAAGACTCGATGAATAGCCAATAGAAGACACTTCGGATAAATCAACCCCAATTTTATTAATGACTTGGACGAGTTTACAAAAAGATTACAACAGCGAGTTCAACGAAAATATCAGAAGGCATGACCCGCTCATTTCCTCCGAGGAAGGGGGACACTCCGGTTCAACGACACTTTGGGTCGGCGCTTCTTGACCTCCGAGCTCGTCTCCAAGCCAACGAACCGGGACGCCCCTTCGCCGCTGACCCTCACAGTCGCCCCGACCGAAGCACCACTTGAAGACACCGCCACACCGCTTTGTGCGTCGGCGGCTGACATCCCGATGATAGGAGTCCGGGTCGCCGCTTGATAGAACGTGATCCCTCGCTCAATCTCCTCGCGAGTACACGAGGTGCTTCTGACGTTGGCCCTCACCGGCTGAGGCTTGAGCCGAGCGACCTCCTCCAATTCGACGATCCGGTTCTTCAGTGCCTCGTCCCTCACGACAATTTTGAACCGAGGAAGCTTCGCCGATCCAGGGTATTCGGCGCTGTCAGATATGACACGACGCAGATGGGTCACCTCGATACTCTTGTCGACTGTCACCCTTTGCAAATGCTCGACCTTCTTCACGAGCTCATCTCGTTCGGCCAAAACAGAAGCCAATTCTTCTTCCTTAGCAAATAGCTCGGCTTCGGCTATCCGCAAGTGGTACACTTTGGCCAACAGATCCCCGTTCTTCTTCTCCACATTGTACAGTATCCTCCTCGTCAGGTCGATCTCGCCCTCGAGGCGTTTCACGAGAGATAGATGGAACAGCTCTACTTGTCGCCGAGCCATCGTCGTGACGGGGGCCTATCCTACGACCGAACCAAACACTTAGACAATTTCAAAGACAAAACGTTTTTTCATTCATCAAGAAGCGGTGGCCAGTTCGCAAAAGGCGTTACAAAGTTCGGAAGAAAAAGCAGAACAAAAATTACAAAAAGATTAACGAAAGAATCAAGGGTCCACCTGCGTCTCCGCTCCCACCCCGGACGCATCGACGGGCGGCCCCTCGATCTCTCCCTTAGCCGGGTCATCCTCTCCCCCCCCGTCTTCGCCTTCGACTTCGTCCTCATCATCCCCCTCCTCGTCGTCTACGGGCGACTCGGGCCACAGTCGATAGCCAACTCGCTCGAAGCCGGGGACACGAGCCTGGACGTGGTCCAGGGCCGTCTGGTAGGATCGCTCCATGTTCTCGGCCATATGTTTCTTCGCCTCTGCCTCGATCTCGGCTTCAACCTCCGCCCTGATCCTCGCGGCCTGCGCTTCCCTCTCCGCCTTCTCATCGGCCAAGGACTTCAATGCCGCAGCAAGTTCTTGGGCGGCCTTGGCGGCTTTGGCGGACTCCGCTTCAAGGCCCTCCTTTGCTTTCTTCAGGTCGGCAGTAAGGTCGGCCACCCGAACGTCCAGGGCCTCGGCTCGCCTCTGCTCGGCCTCGAGATCCTTGACCGCCCTGACCTTCGCCAGCCTGTCCTTCTCGCTGGCGGACTTCAGCTCCTTCTCCTGTGCGGCGAACGCCTCCATGAGATGGCCGAAGTGAACGGTGGCCTACGAAGACAACGATAAGTACGAAGTACACGCCGAGTAACAAACTTGGAGAAATTTGCGAACACTTACCGAAACAAGCCCCCGGGCGACTTCATAAGTGTCGTCGCCGACCCTCCCTGCCTTCAGCGCGGCCTTATCCTTCGGGGTCGCCAAGTGTTTGACGACCTGCATTGACATCTGCGAGTTGCCGAGGAAACCATCATGATTCCTCACCAGCCAGTTCGGCACAAACAACTGCTTGTGCTGCTCGGTCAGGATTTCCTCGGCGTCCCGAGTCAATGGGGGGAACTCGAGCGCCAACGCCGCATTGACATCAAAGACACCCTCGTTCACAGACGGGGCGACAGGGGCCGAGGTCCCC
Organism: Hemerocallis citrina; assembly: GCA_017893485.1. Classification (NCBI taxonomy): domain Eukaryota; kingdom Viridiplantae; phylum Streptophyta; class Magnoliopsida; order Asparagales; family Asphodelaceae; genus Hemerocallis; species Hemerocallis citrina. Next base: position 178,295,791 of record CM030365.1, on the reverse strand, counting down.
TCCACCACCACAACCTCCGAAGGCGCCTCGGTAGCCGGGGGAGGCGGAGCAACGTTAGTGGCGACCGCGGGCTGAGCACCCGAAGACGCACCCTCGGCCGCCCTCTTCCTCTTTTTGGTCGCGGTCAGTTTGGACCTATCGGCCATCATAGCTTTAAAGTCAATCTTCATCGACTCTGCATCAACAAAAAAAAAAAAAACGAATCAAGACAGACGAATTGAAGACTTAGGAAAAAAAATGAATGAGATGTCAAGAGCGTACTCGGGTCGATGGGGCTTAGTCCGGACCCGAACAACACCTCTTCGGTCAACTCCCTCCAACTCAGTACCGGAAGGGCCGTGATCCTCCTCGCTACGTCCTCCTCGGCCTCAGATAGTGCGGGGTCGCTTCGCGCAAATTTCGGCACTTCCACCTTCCACCGGGACGGAATATGCCGAATCACTTCACCCCTTACGATAAAATACTTCTCCCTCCAACCCTTAAGAGAGTCGGGATTCTCTACAATCTTAACACCTCTCCTCGGTCCCAAATAGTACCGGTACTCCGTCTGGTGTTGCCTGTTTATCCGATACAGGCCCCGGAAAACTGACAGATCCGGCGCTACCTCGGCTCGGTGGCACTGAAGCAAGAATGCGTTCACATGACGCCAAGTGTTCGGACTGAACTGAGTAGGGACGAGACAATACCAGCCGAGGATCTGAAGTATGAAAGGGTGCAGCGGAAAACGCAGTCCCGCGTTCAAGGAGTCGACGTCAAACATGCACATGTCCGACGATGGCAACTTAGAGTTTGCTCGCACCCCGGGGCCAGCGACCATCAGCTTGTACTCCGACGGGATAGCGAAGGCCTTCCTGATCCGAAGAAGATCCTTCTCAGACAATGACGAAGTGTGCTCGTCGGCTTCGGAGTGAAGGAACGGACTAGGCTCCTCGACGATCTTCGACTTTCCGTAGATCGCTTTCTCCAGAAGATCACCCTCGTACTGCCTGACTCCCGAATGCCCGGACAGGACGGAAGGGTATTGTCCTATCTCGGGGGCTTGTTTCGGGTTCTCCACAATCACCTCCACTATGGGGGGCGAGGTCTCCCCCGTCCTCCTCTTCTTCCCGATCCTCAACTCGGCAGCCAGCGGTTCGGCCGTCTACTTCCCCTTCCTTCGAGCTTCCGCCCTACTCCTCTCCCCGGCGCCATCGCCGCCCGAGGACGAGGTACCACTACCCGAGCTAACCCTTGACATCTCTTGAAAAAGCAAAGGCAAAGACAAACTAACCTTTGAAGTGACGTTCACGGTCGGAAAATGCTCGCCGGAAATCGCCTGGCCCACGCGACAGCTAACGTCAGCACCGTGGAGCAAGAGCGCCGCCAGCAGAAGACTTAGAGAACAAAAGTAAATTCGTGGAGTGAAAAGTGAGAAATGAGCTCAGGGGTGAAGGAATGGTAACTTATAACCCCAAGTGATAACGGGCCTCCTTGGGAATCCCAAAGGCCCACTAAGAATCCCAAACGCCCAGTAAGAAAGAGGCGACGGTATGAGAGAGATGGCGGAACTCCCCAAAAACACAAGCTGCGACTCGGCCACCAGTCTAACGAGCCGAGCTATCGAACGAAAGGCTCAGTGACCGAACCACCGGGTTGGCCCAAAAACATTCAGCTCACTCCCCGGAAAGCGGCGCGGAGGAATGCAAACCGAGGTGGCGAGATACCGACCCTCGTTTTTGCAAAAAATCCTCCCGAGGCAAAGTCGCCGTCGGATCTCATCGAAATTCACGTCAGAATTCGATGAATGGCTCAGATTGCGCCACGCCCACAAAACGACAAGATAGCGTTTTTTCGTGATCTGAACCCCATCCTCGTGATGCGTGCCATGATGGGCGACCCAGATCTTGCCACGTCCACAAAACAACAAGATAACGTTTTTATGGGGATCCACGCTGGAGATGGACGGCCTAGATGACGCCACGTACCCTGGATTCTCCGAACCGAGGTACCGATCCTTCAAATCGAGTCGCCGACCCATTTGAGCCGCGGAGCGACGCATCCGAGCCGGGATGCTGGGGTACCGACCCTCGTTTTTGGCAAAAAAACGCTCCGACCCTTGTGAGCCATCAGATCTTGAAGAAAAGCGCGCTCGTCATGATGGACGACCCAGATCTTGCCACGTCCACAAAACGACAAGATAACGTTTTATGGGGATCCACGCTGGAGATGGACGGCCTAGATCACGCCACGTACCCCGGATTCTCCGAACCGAGGTACCGATCCTTCAAATCGAGTCGCCGACCCATTTGAGCCGCGGCGCGACGCATCCGAGCCGGGATGCTGGGGTACCGACCCTCGTTTTTGGCAAAAAAACGCTCCGACCCTTGTGAGCCGTCAGATCTTGAAGAAAAGCGCGCTCGTCATGATGGACGACCCAGATCTTGCCACGTCCACAAAACGACAAGATAGCGTTTTATGGGGATCCACGCTGGAGATGGACGGCATAGATTACGCCATGTACCCCGGATTCTCCGAACCGAGGTACCGACCCTTCAAATCGAGTCGCCGACCCATTTGAGCCGCGGCGCGACGCATCCGAGCCGGGATGCTGGGTCACCGACCCTCGTTTTGGCGAAAAGAACTCTCCGACTCCTTGAGCCGCGGCGCTACGCCTCCGAGACGAGGTGACGGAGTGCCGACCCCCGTTTTTGGGAAAAAACCCCTCCGAGGAACAGGGATCGTCTGATCGCTCCGAAACTCGCGCTCCGCCTTGATCGAAGGCCCAGATGATGCCACGCCATAAATAGGTATTAAAAATTGATTTTTATTTATTTAAATCGTTTTACTTATTTGAAAAATTGCGAAAAAAAATCGCTAAAAATTCGGGAAAATTAGCTAAAGATTCCGGGAAATAATTAAAAATTCGGGGGATATTTCTAAGCCACCGAACGAGCAATTATCGCCTAGAATATACGGTTAAAACCCCCGAACAATTAGCCAATACATCGCAAAGTTAAATAAATAATCTGGAAAAATCGCCAAAAATCCGGAAAATTCCGAGAATACTTTTGGGCATTTTGCAAGCCCATAATAACACGGTTGCACCCCGAACAAGATTCCAAGCTCCCTTAAGAACACCGATAAAATCCCGTACGCCATTAGAACAGTTAAACTACTCCTCAAAGGCTGAATACACTCAGTCTTTAGGAGTGGGGGGCTCGTGATATGGCTAAAAATAGGATTAAATCGGGACCGTTCACATCGGACTCGAATCTTAAAGCTCAGGGGTAAAACAGTAGTTTCACATGCAAATGGGTCCGAAGCGGGTACTGGGTCTCCTTCTCACAGATCCAATAACCCGCAAGCGGATCCACCTCAGCTGGGTACGGGTTTCAACCCGCTACCAACCCGATCCGACAAGACACAATCAAGGTCCCTGATTAGATCTAAATCAACGGCCATGATTCACGGCTATCTTTTCACTGGGGATTAGGGATTAAATTCCTTAACTGGTTATAGGGGATATACCTTATCAGATTACATGCCTTATCTGATTACGGGGAATATTCCTTATCTAATCACGGGGATTACATTCCTAAAACCAGTCCCTAAGACGCCTATAAATACCCCTCACCCATCTCCATTAAGAGGTAATCAATCTTTCTCTAGTTAAACGCTCTTTCATAATCAATTCTGGTTACTGACTTGAGCGTCGGAGGGTGCGTCGCCGGGAACAACCCCGGTGTCTCGCACTTTTTGCAGGTGCACGGCGGGAGAGACGATCAGAGTTCAACGGAACAGGTATACAGGTTCTCCTATTCAGTTTCCCCAAGAACTCACAAATTCATCTGTTTGCCCCCACACCGAATTTAGCGGCAACAGATATGATTAAGTTCATTATACTCATAATCTTTTAGTGCAACGTCGATGAGATTTCAATTAGCATGTTTAATTTAGGAGAACCAAAAATATAACGAGTCAACCAGATGAAAATGAAATTGGAATTTCAGAATATGAGTGATTTATTAACATCGAAAACTTAGATGTCGATCAATTATGTGTCTGCAATTTTTTTCTTAATAGAAAATAAATTGGACATTTCTTAAAAATATGGACATAACAAATGATCATTCATTGTGATGACATAGTTTAAATTATTGCATATTTCAGAATATTAAGCAAGAAAAATTTCACATTTTGTCAATTTTCTCATTTTTTTTAAAAAGTCTTTGTCTTCTACTTTTAATTTATAATGTTGTAATTTTAATTAAATTTTAACCATTATAGTGTATCAATGCCTTTTTTTTTTTTAATGCTCGAATGGAAAATATACAACTAGAAGAGTGCTCTTTGTCAAAGACTATTGCCATTATGGGGTTTATGACATTGTCATGTCGTTTGGATATGATTAAGTTCATTATACTCATAATCTTTTAGTGCAACGTCGATGAGATTTCAATTAGCATGTTTAATTTAGGAGAACCGAAAATATAACGAGTCAACTAGATGAAAATGAAATTGGAATTTCAGAATATGAGTGATTTATTAACATCGAAAATTTAGATGTCGATCAATTAAAATATATTTAGCAAGAAAAATTTAGCAAGATCAATATGAGTGATTTATTATTGCATGTTTCAGCATATTTAGCAAGAAAAATTTCACATTTTATCAATTTTCTCATTTTTTTAAAAAGTCTGTCTTCTACTTTTAATTTATAATGTTGAAATTTTAATTGAATTTTAACCATTATAGTGTATCAATGCTTTTTTTTTGTTTTGTTGCTAGAATGGAAAATATACAACTAAAAGAATGTTTTTTGTCAAAGACTATTGCCATTGTGGGGGCTATGACATTGTCATGTCGTTTGGATATGATTAAGTTTATTATACTCATAATCTTTTAGTGTAACGTCGATGAGATTTCAATTAGCATGTTTAATTTAGGAGAACCAAAAATATAACGAGTCAACTAGATGAAAATGAAATTGGAATTTCAAAATATGAGTGATTTATTAACATCAAAAACTTAGATGTCGATCAATTAAAATTTACTATGTGTCTGCAATTTGTTTCTTAATAGAAAATAAATTGGGCATTTCTTAAAAATATGGACGTAACAAATGATCATTCATTGTGATGACATAGTTTAAATTATTGCATGTTTCAGAATATTTAACAAGAAAAAATTCACATTTTATCGATTTTCTCTTTTTTTTTAAAAAGTCTTTGTCTTCTACTTTTAATTTATAATGTTGTAATTTTAATTGAATTTTAACCATTATAGTGTATCAATGTTTTTTTTTTTTTTGCTAGAATGGAAAATGTACAACTAAAAGAATGCTACCTTTGCCACCGAGGTATCGATTTCGTTCCCAAATTTTTAAAAAATTATTATTATTATTATTTAAGAAAAATTTGGGGGATAATTTTGGAAGAGCCTAACCCTAATTTGAGTTTGTTTAGTTTTGATGTAATTGCGTCATCGTCCCATTAATTATTTAATTTTCCCTTTCATTTGAAGTAGTAATTGTTGGGATTTATTTTGCGTCTCTTGAAGTTGAGGTTGAGTAGCATCTTTCTCGAAGTGTTATGTTTATTTTTTGACTAAAAGTAAGCATTGAATTATATATTATATATTTTTGATAATCTAAAAGTTAGGATCCACTTTAATTTTGTTCTATTTTCTTTAGTTCTTTTTTTTAGTATGAAATAGATTTGGTATGTTTAATGTAATTGGGCGTAATCCTGAATAATTTGATGTACCCTGGATTTGTCACAAGATTTATGCAATAGTATATTAGCCTTCATAGTGTGTTCAAGTGTTTACTATACATATTGGAATTGCAGTTTGATTATTACTTTCAATGAAGTAATATGGATGTACCCTGTATTAAGGATTGACATCGAGTAAGAGTTTGTTCAGCTAGCTGAATAATGTCGCACAAATACTCTATATTAATATGTTGTGTTCAGTGTTCTAAAAGTCACTAAGCGATAGTAGGGCTGCCGATGAGGGCACCCCGCCTAGATAACTTCAGAAATCAAAAATGTCAGAGCTGTTCACAACAGGTCCTCCCTCTCTTATTTTCATTTCTTTATTTTTTATTAGCATTATTATTTTTTATTTCTTTAATGGTCATGTTCTTTTTTTTGTTCAATTTTGGAGATGAGTTTTATGTTTTTGATGAAGTTGAACAACGAGAAAGACTCGATCAAACTCAAGAATGTCGCTGCTGTTCATGGCAGGTACCTCCATCTTCTTTCGATTTTTTGATTTTTCATTAACATTATTATGTTTTATTTCTTTAATTTTCGTGTTCTTTTTTCAGTTTTGGGAATGAGTTTTAGGTTTTTGATGAAGTTGAACAACGAGACGGTCTCGATCGAACTCAAGAACATCACTGCTGTTCACGGAAGGTATCTTTCACTTCTTTAGATTTTTTGACTTTTTATTAGCATTATTATGTTTTATTTCTTTAATTTTCGTGTTCTTTTCCAGTTTTGGGATGAGTTTTAGGGTTTTGATGAAGATGAACAACGAGACGGTCTCGATTGAACTCAACCATGTCAGTTGTTCATTGCAGGTACCTCCCTATCTTCTTTGATTTCTTGATTTTTTAATAGTATTATTATGTTTTATTTCTTTAATTTTTGTGTTCCTTTTTTAGTTTTGGAGATGAGTTTGAGGTTTTTTATGAAGCTGAACGATAAGATGGTTTTGGTCGAACTCAAGAACGTCACTGCTACTGACAACACCATCATAGGTACCTTATCACCCTTTTTTTTTCTCTAATTTAGAATTGTGTAGTTAGTATTTTTTGTTAGAATTTGTAGATAATCAGTGACTTACGAGTCTGTCAAACTTATTTTAGGCAGTGCAATTTGCACAGGGTAATACTAGTATGCTTATATACTGGAAATTTTTATTTTCGTTCACTATCAAAGATGCTGAGCTCATGCATCTGATTGCCTTCAGTGAACCCATTTTTTTTTTTACCAAAATGGGTTCACTGTCAACTAAGGATGCTGTATGTATACCAAAATCCTCCAAATCTGTACAAGAATTGGGTGAGAACAAACCTTGTGCAGGTTTCTTTTGTAGCCACAAACATCATGATTTAGTTGGGATGAAGAATTAATAGAGAAATATATATGCTTATGTACTGGAAATTTTCATTTTCTTTCACTATCAAAGATGCTGAATTCATGCATCTGATTGTCATCTTAGCATGATTTTTTTACCAAAATGGGTTGACTGTCAACTAAAGATGCTGGCTGTATACCAAAATCCTCCAAATCTGTACAAGAATTGGGTGAGAACAAACCTTGTGCAGGTTTCTTTTGTAGCCACAAACATCATGATTTAGTTGGGATGAAGAATTAATAGAGAAACATATATGCTTATATACTGGAAATTTTTATTTTCTTTCACTATCAAAGATGTTGAATTCATGCATCTGATTGTCATCTTAGCATGATTTTTTTACCAAAATGGGTTGACTGTCAGCTAAAGATGCTGGCTGTATACCAAAATCCTCCAACTCTGTACAAGAATTGGGTGAGAACAAACCTTGTGCAGGTTTCTTTTGTAGCCACAAAGATCATGATTTAGTTGGAATGAAGAATTAATAGAGAAACATATATGCTTATATACTGGAAATTTTCTTTTTCTTTCACTATCAAAGATGCTGAATTCATGCATCTGATTGTCATCTTAGCATGATTTTTTTACCAAAATGGGTTGACTGTCAACTAAGGATGCTGGCTGTATACCAAAATCCTCCAAATCTGTACAAGAATTGGGTGAGAACAAACCTTGTGCAGGTTTCTTTTGTAGCCACAAACATCATGATTTAGTTGGGATAAAGAATTAATAGAGAAACATATATGCTTATATACTGGAAATTTTTATTTTCTTTCACTATCAAAGATGCTGAATTCATGCATCTGATTGCCATCTTAGCATGATTTTTTAACCAAAATGGGTTCACTGTCAACTAAGGATGCTGTATGTAGACCAAAATCCTCCAAATCTGTACAAGAATTGGGTGAGAACAAACCTTGTGCAGGTTTTTTTTGTAGCCACAAACATCATGATTTAGTTGGGATGAAGAAATAATAGAGAAACATATATGCTTATATACTGGAAATTTTCATTTTCTTTCACTATCAAAGATGATGAATTCATGCATCTGATTGTCATCTTAGCATGATTTTTTTACCAAAATGAGTTCACTATCAACTAAGGATGCTGTATGTATACCAAAATCCTCCAAATCTGTACAAGAATTAGGTGAAAACAAACCTTGTGCAGGTTTCTTTTGTAACCACAAACATTATGATTTAGTTGGGATGAAGAATTAATAGAGAAACATATATGCTTATATACTGGAAATTTTCATTTTCTTTTACTGTGAAAGAAGCTGAATTCATGCATCTGATTGCCTTCTTAGCATGATTTTTTTACCAAAATGTGTTAACTGTCAACTAGAGGATGTTGTATGTATACCAAAATCCTCCAAATTTGTACAAGAATTGGGCTGAACAAACCTTGTGCAGGTTTCTTTTGGAGCCACAAACATCATGATTTAGTTGGGATGAAGAATTAATGGAGAAACATATATGCTTAGATACTGAAAATTTTCATTTTCTTTTAGTGTTAAAGTAGCTGAATTCATGCATCTGATTGCCATCTTAGCATGATTTTTTAACCAAAATGGGTTCACAGTCAACTAAGGATGTTGTATGTACACCAAAATCCTCCAAATCTGTACAAGAATTGGGTGAGAACAAACCTTGTGCAGGTTTTTTTTGGAGCCACAAACATCATGATTTAGTTGGGATGATGAATTAATGGAGAAACATATATGCTTAGATACTGGAAATTTTCATTTTCTTTTACTGTTAAAGTAGCTGAATTTATGCATCTGATTGCCATCTTAGCATGATTTTTTAACCAAAATGGGTTCACTGTCAACTAAGGATGCTGTATGTATACCAAAATCCTCCAAATCTGTACAAGAATTGGGTGAGAACAAACCTTGTGCAGGTTTCTTTTGGAGCCACAAACATCATGATTTAGTTGGGATGATGAATTAATGGAGAAACATATATGCTTAGATACTGGAAATTTTCATTTTCTTTTACTGTCAAAGTTGCTGAATTTATGCATCTGATTGTCATCTTAGCATGATTTTTTTACCAAAATGGTTTCACTATCAACTAAAGGATGCTAGCTGTATATCAAAATCCTCCAAATCTGTACAAGAATTGGGCTGAACAAACCTTGTGCAGGTTTATTTTGGAGCGACAAACATCATGATTTAGTTGGGATGAAGAATTAATGGAGAAACATATATGCTTAGATACTGGCAATTTTCATTTTCTTTTACTATTAAAGAATCTGAGTTCATGCATCTGATTGCCTTCTTAGCATGTTTTTTTTACCAAAATGGGTTAACTGTCAACTAGAGGATGCTAGCTGTATACCAAAATCCTCCAAATCTGTACAAGAATTGGGCTGAACAAACCTTGTGCAGGTTTCTTTTGGAGCCACAAACATCATGATTTAGTTGGGATGATGAATTAATGGAGAAACATATATGCTTAGATACTGGAAATTTTCATTTTCTTTTACTGTCAAAGAAACTGAATTCATGCATCTAATTGTCATCTTAGCATGATTTTGATTGTCATTTTCATTTTCTTTTACTGTTAAAGAAGCTGAATTCATGCATCTGAAGATTTAAGATCCAGGATGGCAAATTTTGATTGGGCTGTGATTGGATTGTTTAGTGGCTGTCGTCTATGTTCTTAATTGGGCTGTGATTAGAAAGAGAGGACTCGAGTGGAGATCTGGAAATCCATATAGAAACATCTCGTTTATAATAATTTATTATTATTGTTGTTCTTGTCGCTCTTGCTGTTGTTGCTGATGTCTCTATATGTGCGTTTGCTGAAGAGAAAGCAGGGATGAGAGAGAGATGAGGAAAATGCCGCTATGTTAGCCTGGTGTATCCTCATTCTCTACCATTCTCTGTTTCCATTTCTGACTTCTATATTTGGTTTCCTTCCACGATGACAGTTCCTTAAAACTACACTTGATATGAGTCCCTTCTTATTTTACTTATTTTTCTTATATTTGGTTTACTGTTGAACTAAATTATTGTTTTTTTTTCATAGAGCGGTCACCCAGATCAAGAAAATTCTGATGATCAGCACTGAAGCTAGTCGAGGGGTATAGATCTGTGGTCGGCGGCCTCTAGTTGTTGTTATGTTGTTCTTGTTGTTGTTATGTTCTGTATTGTTGTTTTAAGTAGTTGTTGAGATATTTGAGATGTTAATTACTGTATTTGTTAATTATGATGTTAATTAAGCGGTGAATTTGGACAATTAATGGACTATGTGTGAAATTTTATTATCTTAATTAATTCTTGTGTTTGGTTGTGATTTGCGCATTAATATGCCTGAAATTGGTTGATTCAGTTGTGAATTAGTTTACAGGTTTTTTAAATGAAATTGTGAATTGAAATCGAATGAAAAATTGGAGCAGGAAAAACCAACGAGCATACACCGGCGTTTCATAGAACGCCGGTGTATCTAATTGTTTAGTTGAAAATTTCGTTAGAGAGGCGTTTCCACACAGGCGGGTGTATCCGTAAGTTGCAGCACTCCTAAGATACACCGGCGTTTTATAAAACGCCGGTGAATATCTATATGGCGGCGTTTTACGACACACCGGTGTTTGTAAGTAGGGAAAGAAGGGCGCTTAGAAATAAGCACACACCGGCGCTCTGTGACTGCCGGTAAATATTACGCATTCCCCGGCATTTGTACAATCGCCGGTGAAAAGATATATACCGGCAGTATGTGACCGCCGGTGAATGTATATTGGGGGAAAGAACGGCACCTAGAAATTGCCATATACCGGCGTTTGTCTGGCCGCCGGTATATTTTAAAGATATACCGGCGTCTAGTTAAAACGCCGGTGAATGGGTCTATCTTTCCGCGACGCTCGATTCGGTGGCATTTGCACCGGTATTTTTATAAACACCGGTGAATGTTTTACCGGCGTAAAAAATCGCCCGTAAAGGTCTAAAAAAACGCCGGCGAATAGGTTCTGTGTTGTAGTGAAAAAAGAACATAGTAACTTGCTAAATAATTAAAGATGTTAGTACTAAAGAAATACCTGATGATCGAAGTCCGGGAACGAAGAGTACCGAAGTTGATGATCAATAGGAGAAGTAACCAGAGCCGGTGGGGGAGAGACGTGGCGGGGGCTGTAGTATCGAGTCCTTTTGGATGGAGGGGAGAAGATTGAGGGAAGAAGATTCGGTAACTGGTACCCATTACTCTGTAACAGCAGAGTAATGGCTCACCAGTTATGAATTTGAAGAGTCTCCATAACTCTGCTGTTACAGAGTAATGGCCTATGAAAAGTCTCCAGTCTCCATTTGTCTTTTATAAAAGACTACTGAATCCAGACAGAGTCTTGGAAAAATAGTCAGAGTTTCATTCTTCTTCTTCTTCTTCTCCTCTGTGTCAACTGAGAGTGCATCACACAGACAACAGTTCGCTGAATCTCTGAAGCAAGGGTGCTGCTCTTCAGAGAAGGTACAGTTGTATCCTGAGAAGCAATTCGCCAGCCACCATCACACTACGGGGCGAATTCTGCTTTAAGGAGAGAGATTCTCAATCTCGACTCTGTGCAAAGTCTTTCGTTTCCTGTTTTTAGTTTCTGTATTTCAGTTCTTCGCAATCGTTGTTGAGATTTTTCATATTTATAAAATTTGGATCAAACAATTGTAACCACTATGTGGATACCCCATGGACCATCAACACTGTTTATTTTTAATTTTTTTGTCATTATATGCTTGCTAGTAAAATTTCAACCAAACAATGCATGGGTTAGTAGCATTTAAGTGACTAATTTTGTGTAAATATACATTTTTATGATATAAGAAGTGATGCATGAGTGTTATAGCTTGTAGATTTAACATTATGAATGTTAAACTCAAGTACGCTTATTTAAGCCCGAGTATGTGAGATTGTATAAAAATAAATGGAATTAGAACCACATCTTACAAGACGCCATGAGCAATATGTCTCTAAATTATAGGGTCTCACTGACGCCATGAACCACATCTTGCATGAGTGTCGTGTGTCGTCTTTATAGGGTCTCACTGAGCAATGACTACTTCCATACATGAGAGAATTTTACTTGTACTCAATGAGGCCCCCTTTTGCCAATCTCGATAGAAAAGGGAGTTTCATTTTTGTGTATGAGGTGATTCCTTCCTATAGTTTGATTGTAATAACTTTGTGGGATACCGTATGGATGATCTGCGACATTCATTTCAATTTTTATGCCACCATATGCACGGAATAAAATATCAAGTTGTTTGAAGAGCTTTTATTCAATAAAATTTCAACCAAACAATACATGTGTAAGTAGGATCTGAAATTCTCATTAAATTTATTGATATTGGGTAGCTATTTATTGTATTAGGATATGAAATTGAGCTATTGAAATCATTCTCATTATGTTCATACACTTCAAAATAGCACCAACACTGACACTTGTCGGTAAGTACCCAGACTGTAACTGCAGTGTCTGACTTTTATTGGCAAGTACATTGTGATTACATTGATGTAGGGAGTGAGAGACATGTGAGAGGTGAGGGAGATAGGAGAGAAGAACGTGAGTAACTAAGAACAGTTGAGTAAATGAATGGTTAATATAACTCCCACCTAAAAATAAATGGTTGAGATTAGATGGTTGAATGTCTACAAATTACATGTTGTCTACAAATGACAACCCCAACCCTTTCATTATAATATTATTAGAGATTAGAGATTAGAGATTGGCTGCTTTACACTATTTGCATTTTGTTATGGTCTATATAGTCAACACTACTTATTTTTCCTCTTAAAAAAAACATCTTTGATTTTCGAGAGCATAAAAAAATCCGTGTGGGTGACTATTTTTTCTAAAATTGTCTTTTTGGGCCAAAGTGATTTTTTAAAATCTTCAATTTTTTTCCCAAAATCTCACAACTCCTAATCAAATACTTTTTGTCTTTGGCTTTTTGTCTTTCAAGAAGTAGAAAAAATTTAAAATAGTAGTAAAAAATATATATATAAACGAGTATTCGGAAAAAAATTAAAATAGTAGTAAAAAGTATATATATAAACGAGTATGCGGAGTTATTTTATTGAATAATGTCTGGAAAGAGGAGAGAGAGAAATCAATTTTAAATTCTATGAACAGCCCCCCCCCCCCCCCCCAACATTTCTTCTCTCTCTCTCTCTCTCTCTCATTTCAGCGGAAACCATTCGGGCCAAAAAGTGCTACAGTAATGTCCCGCCGAAATCAGATTCAACCTCTTTTACTGTTACACAATGCTGTGAAGAGTGTTTTTTCTTCAGAAAATATTCTCTAGTGTAACTTTTCTTGCAAACAAATCACCTGTGTACCATATTGACTCTTGTTAATATAAAACTAAAAATTCCTAGCATTGGCGGTGCTGAGCAAATAGGAGTTCGGAACTCCTAATAATATAGGACTATCGATAAACTAAACCTGGCAATCTCCGACTTTCCTAATTCTATAATGTGTAGAGTCTAGAGAGTTCAAAAGATACAATGAATATGATAGAGCACATGAAAATAGTCATCACTTCATTCAAACATAAAACCCATCTTTAGTCATACATTAATTATTTTTGACAAATCTTTGCTCATACAAAAAGTTTTTTACAAAAATTGCTAAAGAAATGGAAAGGAAAAAAAAAAACAATCTTCAAAATACGTCAGGCAGTATCCTTCCAGGGATGGGGTTGCTGCACTGCTCCCTTACCAGCCTTAACTTCAGCTCATAATTCTGTAGCTGCCAATTAATAAAACACAAGAATACATGTAAATACTTTAACCAATTAAAAAGTTCTAGAAAAAAAAACCAACAATTCAACAAATGCAAAAAGTCAGTCAAGATTTTATACCCGAAGCTTCTGAAGCTCCTCATTCTGCCCAGATTGCACTTTCTTCAGCTGTACAATCTCAAGACTTGTTCTTTCAAATTCTACATTTCGCTCGTGAAGGGTTCTGATGCCTCGCTTCAGGATCCCGTTGTCATGGTCGAGTTGCTTTACTTGTTCCTTCAACATCAGGATTTCCTAATTTTCCAATATTTTAGATGTAGAATGTCAACGGAATTTTAATTACGATGAGAAAAAAAATGGTTAAGAACTAATTTATATAAATATATATAGGGAAAGCTTCGGTTGAGCACCACTCTAGTGCTCACCGCGTGAACACTAGGCCTTCGGGCATTCATATCGAAAATCCGACCCGTTCACATTGATCTACACATCTAAATTAGTCTAAATATGTAAAATCAAATCATTTGAAATTCATTTGCCCATTCATTGAAGTGTTACAAAATTGTATGGCTGAAAATCATTGTTTTTATAGTCACATGATGGATGGGCAAATGAATTTCAAATGATTTGAATTTACATATTTAGACTAATTTAGATGTATAGATCAATGTGAACGGTTCGGATGTCGCAAGTATAGGAATAAATAATATATACCTTCTGGTTTTGAAGGATTTCAGCAAGTCCTCTATCTACAAGTAGCTTTTCAACTGTCTCTAGCAACCTGGATGCGCGGACTCGTGCATCATCCATATTCGATGAATTACACATTTCTCTGACAAAGAATTCGACCCATTCAGAACTCGTGCCTGCACAATATATATATATTTCAGTTATATAGCACCACATCTCTAATAATATTATAATGGGAGAGTTGGGGTTGTCATTTGTCAACATACAAACACATGCATTATACATGCAACTTCAACTCTCCCATTAATTACAACAAAAATAAACAAATAAAAAAAATCACCTATTTAAAACATGCAACGCACGTGCAAAACAATTTTATAATATTTTTTAACAATTAACATAGACATATGTTGCACGTACAACTCAAATTCTACTTATAAACACGTATATTGCACGTACTAATTGTAGCTTTTCCTTCAAAATATTTTTTCCTAATTACGTGGTTGTACGTCCAACTCCTAAGCTATTTCTTAACACGTAAATCACACGTGAAAATTCTCCAACTCTTATCAAAACGTGCATCGCACGTGAAAATACTAGTTAGTCTAAATTTAAAAGGTTGGTTTAACCTCAACAAGGATTCTAAAAGAAAGAAACAAACTTAGAGAGAAAAATAACATAAGAAAAGACAAGGATAGCAGCTATATGTAAGTGTTATTATATATACCTTCATATGACGGCCAAGTATTTGTTTCAACCCCAAGACTAGATTTCTTATCTCCACAATCCAATCCCATCTTAGTAGATTGAAGGTTGTTCAAGTTCTTTATCGCACCATCCAAGTCATTGCTTGATGCTTCGTGTGCTCTCACAAGCGGCTAATTAAAAATACATGTACCGACGTAATATAAGAAACATGTACATATAATTAAACTGTAACTCTATAAATAAAATTAAAAATAAACTTAATTAAAAACATGTGCATTGTCGGTGTGCATGCTAAACAAAAAACATGTGCATTGTCGGAAAAAGGTCTTCTTAAATCAAACTATATATATATATATTTAAATCAGTAACCTAGAATCATCTTGTTCATCGATCAGCATATATAGCATATAAACTACAGTACGTGGTCTATAAAATCAGAACATACGCATGCATGATGGCAAATAGAATCAACCTAATTTTCTCATAATTAATTTGTTTTGAATAATCATGCATGTTACAAATAAGGAATTCATGACAGCAACAATAATACTATACAAACATAACCCCGGCCGTTTGAATTATTGGTTGAAGACTGCAGACCGAAGTTGAAGACTGCAGACTACAAACATAACCCCGGCCGTATGCTCAGGTTAGACTGCAGACCAACCAAAAGTACGTACGATCGAGGTTTGTTTGTCTGTCTGTTTAAGTACAGTAACAAAACTAGCAACCTTCAAACACGACCCTACGATGAGGGTTTTCATGCATGAGAAAAATTGATCATGAAGAGTAAAAAAGAACATAGTAACTTGCTAAATAATTAAAGATGTTAGTACTAAAGAAATACCTGATGATCGAAGTCCGGGAACGAAGACCGAAGTTGATGATCAATAGGAGAAGTAACCAGAGCCGGTGGGGGAGAGACGGGGGGGGGGCTGTAGCATCGAGTCCTTTTGGATGGAGGAGAGAAGATTGAGGGGAGAAGATGAGGCTGGTGCTCGAAGGAGGTCGTGTACGACCTCTTTGCGCATAATACCGACATAAATGGTTGGTTAAGGATGAAGGAAGTAGGTAGCTAGGGTTTATAAGATTTTTTGGTAAGGAGGGAAATCTCAGAGAGCAATTAGGAGGAGAAGACGAGGATGATTGATTGATTGATTTGAGGGCAGGTTTATATAATTTTAATTTTATAAACTCGGAGTAAACCGAGTTTGAGCGGGTGTATAATCAAACCGACCTTGATTTTATGAAGTTAGTTATGGGCCTTGGATGGGCTGGGCCCACTAGCTTAATAAAAGGATATATATAATAAACGTCAAATTTATTATTATTATTTTTTTTAAGTTGGATTAGTTTGTGACCAGTAAAATTAGTTTGAATTTCTATCAGCCTCCCTATGTTTTGTGATGGAGCTAATTATTTGACTTTCTACATATATGGAAAGTAAATTTATAGTGCTGTCTCTAGTCCAAACAACAAAAGTTAATTTCACTATAAAAAACTTTAAGCAGATTATATGAGCCACATGACTCTAAACTGATGAAGTACGGTAGAGCTAGGGCTGTCCTTCGGGTCAGGTTTGACCCGAACTCAACCATTAAATAAAAGGGTTAAAAAAAAATTTCTTTTAAACCTACCTGATATGGCTAAAGAATGGGGTTAAATCGGAACCGTCCAAATCAGAAACGAATCTTAAAATCTAGGGGTAAAATGGTAATTTCACCTTCCAATGGGTCTGAAGCGGGTACTGGTTCTCCTCCTCAAAGACCCATTAACCCGCGAACGGATCCACCTCAACTGGGTGCGGGTTTTCAACCCGCAATAAACCCGGTCCAGCAGGATAGAATTAGGGTTTCTGATTAATACTAATCAACGGCCCTGATTCATATCTATCCTTTCACTGGGAATTAGCGATTACATTCCTTATCTATACACGGGAATTACATGCCTAATTTGATCCCTAAGACGCCTATAAATACCCCCTATCCATCTCCATTAAGAGGTAATCAATCTTTTTCCAGTTTTACGCTCTTTCATAATCACTTCTGATTACTGACTTGAGCGTCGGAGGGTGCGTCGCCGGGAACAACCCGGTGTCTCGCACTTTTTGCAGGTGTACGACGGGAGCGACGGTCAAACTCCGGCGGAACAGATAAACAGGTTTGCTATTCAAAGTTTTCCAAGAATCCACAAATACTATCTGTTTGCCCCCACACCGAATTTAGCGGTAACACTACCCAAATCCGAACTAAAAAAAAATCCGCCTAAACACCCTTTTTTGGGGTGTACTTCATATGTTTAATAATCTCACCTGAACCCAAATCTGAACCCGCTCATTTTAAATAGAAGATAATAAATTAAATTGCATAGATGTATTCTTCATATAAGAATTTTTATTTTTTTCCCTATAATAATATGTTAGGTAAGAATATATAAAATGGATAATTTTTACTTTAACTCTACTAAGTTTTTTTCCTTTTCTATTTGCACCAGACGCTACTGTAATTTATTTTTATTTTTTTTGTGGCATTTTACCCTATGTTTAAGTTTTTTTGGGCACCGGACCTGAAACTAACTACACTGTTAATTTTTTTTTTTTTTGAGGTTAAAGGTGGAATAATCCCACCTGTTTCATTAATAAGAAATTAATAAAACAATCCCGATGTACCGGAAAAAATACAAAAGTACAGTGCAGGAAATAAAACATAATCCCCCAACAAAATCTTGGGGGGTGGGTCTAATCATCCATACATCATACAACCAAAAGTACATTAGGTCGATACAAAATACAAAGAAGCAGAAACTGTGGCTAATGAAAATCCGATGAGTATGGAGGGTGCCTACTCCTCAGTCCAGTACTGTCGGCCCAAACTCTACCTCCTCATCATCAAAATCCTCCACCTGGATGACTCTGGCAATCCTCCCTCTCGCTCCTGTGGCAGCAGCTGTAGCCCAAAAAGAGATAAGATGCATGATATGAGTAAAGTTACCAGAAATACTATTACATGAAGCACGAAAATAGAAATACCACACTATTAATTTAAGTGTGGAATAACTGAAATACCATGTTAAGCAAAATCCAATAGAAATTCCGCACTATCTTTCTTTCTCTTCCATTTTTCTCTTTCTCTTGCTACAGCCTCCTTACCACCATCACTACCACAACCACCACCAGGATTTACATTTGCCTCAAATATATTCCCACACCCACCACCACCACCACCACCTTCTTCTCTCATGTCCCCACCTTTCTCCAAGTCTCCCACCAACTTCCCCCTCCTCTTCCTCTCTGTTCTTCCAACCCCCAACCCCATCTAGACCCACAACAACCTGCTCTAGTGCCTCCCTAGAGTCCAGTACCAAACTCATGAAATGGGAACCCTCCACCACATTCCTCCACAATCTCGTTTCCCATCAAAGACAACCCAACTCAACCACCAAAGGCAACCCGCCTTAATTGATTCTTAAATATATGATATTTTTAGGATTTTGGTAGAAATAAAAATCCACTCATAATGAATGAGGAGATGTAGAGTGTGCGATACAGCTATTGGTAGTTCAATATCATGGTAATTGGGATGAAGAAGATGAGGAAAGAATGGCTTGGAAGTTGGAATGGGTCAGGTTCAGATTTGGGTTGGGAGAGAGAAAGGCAGGAGGAGGAGATGGAGGGAAGTGGGTTTGGGTTTGGGTTTTCAGAGTGTGGGAAGTGTGTTTGAATTGGGTTTGAGAGAAAGAGGGTAGTGGGTTTGGGTTGGGACCCATTTTTTTTTTCAAAATCTACTAATGTAAATACACATATCTTACCCGTGGCATTGATAATAAAACTTAATAAGTTAATTATCAAAAATTTATTAAAGCTTGGGGCAGTTTAGTCATTAAAGAATTAAAATTGCATCACGTGACATCACATGACAGAGAAATCGACGTAGTAGGGTAAGACGCCAACGAAACCAAACGGCAGTATGGTAAAATGCCCAAAACAAAAGTATAGTAAGGTCCAGTGCAAATAAGGAAAAACTCAGTTGGGTTAAGTGAAATTTATCCATATAAAATATATGCAATACATTATTTAATATATCTTACATTTTTTTTAAAATCACAACCATTAGTATTTATGTATCATGCATGTATAAAGTGAGGTGTTGGTAGTTTTTGAATATAAAAATGTATGGAGGTTTTATATGTTGGGTCCTTGGAATAATATATATTGTTGTGCATTGATTTTTTTAAATTTTTTTTTGATAAACTTAGGAGTTGAAACTGGACATATGTTTGAGTTAAATATTAAATTATATTGTTATATTTTAATGTTTCTACAAACAATGTTTCAATACTTGTATTCATTGAGATTCACCCACGTGAGTCCGACCCGAACCCGAACCAAAATTTTAAAACCTAACCCAAACATGAAACCCGCCCCAACCGGTGGGTTCGGATTTGGATTTGGGTTTTAAGTACCATAATTCCATACGATTTTTTGGGGGTCTTAAAAACCCACCCGTTTTAAAACCCAACCGAAACATGAAACCCGCCCGAACCTGTGGGTTCGGATTCAGGTTTTAGGTACCATAATTTCATACAATTTTTGGGGGGTCTTAGAAACCCACCCGCTCTTTCAGGTTTGGGTTCAAAATTTCTCTGAATCCCGCCCAACCCAACCCGCTAATAACCGAATTTTTTACCAAACTATCCCCTTTTTCTAAGTATGTACGAAACTGTCCCTATTTGAAAATTTAATACCAAAAACTCTCTGTCGCTAACTGAGTTAACGCGCCTAGTACTTTTCTTCGCATTTTCTCAGTTAGCGTGTGTGGATAACACTTTTTTCCTAAGCAGGGTGTTTGCGAAAAAATTACCAAGTCATAGACACGCTAACTCTGTTAACGTGCCTGTTTAAACCACACGCGCTAACGGGGTTAGCGTGCTAGGTGGACAATAGGGATGTAGGCAAAAGACCCCAAGTAATGTGGTGGAAATTTGAGATACTCACACACGTTAACTCAGTTAACGTGCCACTTTTTACCAAGGCCGTTAACTGAGTTAACGACTGTTGACATTTCAAATTTGCCAGAAAGTTGAAACTTTCTGGAAGTTTGAGATACTCACACACGTTAACTCAGTTAACGTACCTTTTATACTAAGTGCGTTAACCGGGTTAATGCGAGTCATTTGGGCTTTTATTAATTAAAGCTCGCTATCTCACTCTCATCTCACTTTTCCTATCTCCGAAAAACTAAATCCAGCGATTTTAACCCAAACCCCCAAACCGTAGTCTTCGATTCCGCCCTATAAGCATCCCAATCTCTCCAGATTTTCGGTCGAATCTCTTCTTCACTCCCAAAACACTCTTCTGTGTATACAATTTTCCCAAAAAATTGCCTATTTAACCCATAAAGGGTTTCCCCCAAATTGTCGAAAGGAGAGGCTCCTGGTGCTTGTCATCGACTTCTTACTTTCACCTTACAATCATTTGTAAGTCTTCGTTATTTATGCTATATAATTTTTGTGATTTTGGGTCTAGGGTTTGATTTGCAATGTTGGAAATTAGAAAATAATTGCTGGAAGTTGTACTCTATTCGAAATGGTGTGATTTGCAATGGTGTGATTTTGGGTCTAAGGTTTGATTTTGGTGTAGAAGTACTCTATTCGAAATTAATTGTTGAAAATTAGACATTTTTATATTTTGAGTAATAATGTTTGATATTTCAATGTTGGAAACTAGACATTGTTAAGTTAAATTTTAAGTAATAGGAGTGCAGAAGGAGGGGACTTTGTATAGGTAATTTTTAGCGATTTTAAGTTAAATTTGTTAACATATATTATCTAACATGTAGAATTCAATTTGATATAGGATATGGCACGAACAATGGGTAATTCCGAAGAAGGGAGTAGTAGTAGACCTCCAACTACCCGGGAAGGTCCACGAACATGTCACGGACAACCTCCCAAAAGAATGCACCTTGGTGGACACAGACGTACCACTGTAAGATGATTTAACATCAAGAAAATTATAAATATAAATGTTGAATTTCAACTTTTTATGGTATAGGTTGAGGTCGGTACTTCTTCTTCTCCGGCAACTCAAATGGACCCGTCTCCTCCTCCTCCAAATCAACCTGGCCCTTCCTCTCCATCTAGTCAGCCGGGACCGTCTTCTTCCTCATATGTTCCTCCGGTGGTTCCCAGTCCGATCGACCCAAAGCTTCTGACTCTACAAAGCCAGCATCGATCTAAAGCCGTTTGGAAAGGAAACTCTTCGGAGTGTAATTTTAGGGGGCACGGCACGTTAGAGATGCATCCCCTTATACATAAGATATTACAGCAACGTAGCCCATACGACATAGGGTTGATGAGCTCCATTAAGGCAGACCGACCCTTATTAACAGCTCTTCTCGAGAGATGGCACCCCGAGACGCATAGTTGTCACTTGCCGGTCAGCGAGATGACAGTGACACTACAAGATGTTGTTGTAATAACGGGTCTGCCAATTGATGGAGAGGCCGTAACTGGCACAATGGACTTTGAGCCAGAGTTCATTATCCACGAGTATTTCGGTGTAGAGGTGGATTGATCAGCCCTTGTAGGCAAATCGTTGAGGCTGAAATGGTTGAAGAAAAAATTCTCCGGTATGTTGAGTAATGCCTCCACGGAGTTGTAGGTACATTGTTACTGTCGGACGTACATCATGACAGTGTTCGGAGGTGTAATGTTCCCAAACTCCTCCGAAGATTCCGTTCCGTTAATGTCCCTACCACTAATAGCCGATCTAGGTGCATATAGTTGAGGGAGTGCTACGTTGACCACCTTGTATTGCGCATTGTGCAATTGCTCTCTTGGTGCCAAGCAAATGAATGGACCAATGTTGATGCTCCAGGTGAACGACTGCACATCGGCCGTCCCGTTGTGGAGAAGCAGTCACCAAAGTGGTCGAACCTTCCCGAGGACGTGAACAAGAGGCCACCTCAAGGTGTGTATTGGACGGGTTCGTTGACGTGGAAGGCGAGCCCAAATAGGTGTCTATCGTATTACCGGGACGAGCTTGACCACTTGCAAGATGATTGTGTTAAGTGGCAACCGTATACTGAGGAACGTATAGCGAGATTACCTCCAGTTTGTATGTCGGCTCCTCAACTGTGGTTGACAAAAGCACCGCTTCTTCACTTTGGTACAGTTGAGGCCTATTTTCCAGATAGAGTACTTCGTCAATTTGGGTTGCGTCAGAATATACTAGTCCATCCACCGTACAATGCCGATCTACACAGTGTCACCGTATGGGTCGACAAGCAGCTCACGATTGGGCAGCTTCATTACACGTATACGTGGATGTTTGGAATCATCGTCTCGATCATGTAATTGTGAATATTCCACCATTCGAAGCGTCGACCCATTTCGCTTACATGACGTGGTATAGGAGAATGACCCGCCTTTACATTTCTCCAACAAGTCAATTCTCAGCCGGGGTCAATGTACTGACGCGTAGACATGCCGCCGATCCAGCAGACACGTACTCTATTAATCTGCCAATGTTTCAACCGAAGGCACCATTGCTTTGGAGTGTTGTAAGTTGCTTGTTCATATTTAAATTGAATTTATTACAACGTTTAATTATTCAACTTATTATCACGTTCATTTCGTTTTTGTGTAGATGGCCCAAACATGGATTCAAGCAAAAGAATGCGCGAAAGTAATGAAAAGTAACGTAGCCGAATCGTTGAAGGTATTCGCACGTAAAATTCTTGAGTCATGTCGAGTACAAGCAGATCTCGTCGGCGAAGGCACCAGAATGAATGCGATCTTGTCCGGTCCCGTGCATCAAACAGGTCGGCGGAAGACAACGGCTACAAAATCTCGACCACGTCCAATTATACACGAAGAAAGACAGCGAAGAAGAAGGGACCCATCTCCACTGATTGATGAAATCCAAGAAGAGGAAGAAGAAGAAATAGACGAAGATAATATTCCTCTCTCCGTCTTAACTCAAGCTACCCCAAAGCGTCCTAAACAAACAAGGAAACATCCTAATCTTTTCACCCCCTCGTAATTAAATTTCTGTTTATGTTTAAGATTTGTGTAATTTGGTAAAATGTTAATGTTTTGGCTAAATTTGTGTATGGTTGGAAGTTTTGTATGTTGGGTAAATTTCAGTATTGTGTATGGTTGTAACTCAGGAATTTCAGTATGGTTGGAACTCAGGAACTCAGAAATTTGAGTATGAATGGACTTTTTGTGTATGGCTGAACTCAGGGACTCATATTTGAGTTTTGAGGGCATTTGTGTGTGTTTGAGCTGTATGTGTTTCAGCTCAAACACACACAAGTACATTACAGTTCATGTTCTGTGTATGGTTGTGTATGGTTGTGTATGGTTGTATGGTTGTGTATTTCAGTTGCATGTAAATTTGAGTATTTCAGTATTATCAACTTTGCATAATCAAACCTATCTGAGCCTTCACAACATGCATAATCAAACTGCATACAAGTTTAGCGTCAACTTTGCAATGGTCTTGACTCAATGCGGGATTCACACAAGTTTGCGGCCCTACTATTTTTTTAACCACAAAATTTGTCTGGCCCTTCGGAACAATTGCACGTAATCGCCACGGACAACCACCCTCACTTGGAACCAGTGGGATTTGCACCAACTCCTCAAGTGAATGTTTTCTCGGAGCCAATTTACATTTTACAACAAAGATGATAGGTGAAGATTTCATTATGATTAATTACCGAGTTGGAGTACAACTTTACCGCATGTTGAATCAAATCTTTACTTTGAAACTCTTGCCCAATATAGAACTCATCTGCGGTAGATGAACCGGACGATTCTTGTGGACCATGATTTGCTCTCATCCTTTGTGTCATTTCCTCGGTAACATGAGCGTTGACATTATTGAAGCCATCAGTAAAGTTCACATCGACATCAATACTCTCATTCATATTAATATTCAAATATTCGTCTACTTCTTCCTCATCTTCATTATGTAATCCTGCTTCAGCTTCATCATCTGTTTCTTCGTCTTCTTCTTCATCATCAACTAAATCATTATTAACGGTAGGATTTTCAAATATCCCGAAAAAATTGGTATTCAGAACATAATCATTATCCAATTTTGGTTGACCTGGCAATTTAAATTCAGTGTGATCCGGGCTTGTAGTATTTGGAAAGGTGTTGTTTTGGGAAGAAAGAGGGATTTCTTGGGATGTTTGAACTGGATTCGAAATAATCTTACAGATCGGCAATTCACGAGCGGAGCTTGAACCAGGCTTAGCATGTTGTTGGGCATTAATATTTTCAATTTGCTGAATATATAGCTCTAGTGCAAACCAACTAAAATTTGGATCAAGTGTTCTACCAATCATAGACTTTAGAGAGCTGTCGTTTTCTACGGGCACAATCATAAAATATTGACCATTGACTTATCCCGCTGCATAACGGGCTAAAATTTTAATCTTCCATCGTTCTCTGTCCCAATTAGTGACCTCATAAACCTTCTCTACAAGTTCTTCCATTGTGATTGTACGAGGTACCCAAATTATTTCGGGATCAACGGCACTATTAGAACAACCTATTTTTGGGTCACGGATAATCTCACCACCAAAATAAAGCCAAATAGGAAGATCATAATCCATACCTATACATATTTTTAAAAAAATATATTCAATATCTACTATACAAAATGTATTCGATAAAATGATATAAAAATCATACCTTCAAATGGATAATCAGAAAAGATGAGGAATTTCGAGCTTGAAGAAGACGGGGTAGTGAAGGAGATCCACTTGATAAAAAATCTGCTATGTAAATCCCCAAACTAACAATACCCCAAACATGGATTAAGGGTTTTCAAAGTGGGAGGATATATGAGTGTCAGAGAAGAAGAAGATGAATGTGAGAGAAGAAGAAGAATATCCCTTTAAGATTTTGTAGAGTAATTTTGGACTAACATCTACAATTGGGATGCTAGGGTTTTGGAGTTGGGTTCCGAAATTGGGAGAGAAAGAGGAGAGAGAGATAGACACTAAAAGTATAATGATGTTACCTATCAGCGTGTCTTATTTAAAACTCACTCAAACGACACACGCTAACATGGTTAGCGCGCCTGGTATAAATAGGCGCGCTAACGGGGTTAGCATCCCTATACTAGGTTATTTTCAGTTATCCCAACTACAAACGTTAACCCCGTTAACGCGAGTTGTTTAAATACTACCGCTAACAGGGTTATCGAGTTTATATTGGATGAGTTTTTCTGCAAATTCTTACTCAAGGGGAAAAGTGTTATCCCCTAACCCACGCTAACGGGGTTAACATTAGGAAAACTACTAGACTCGTTAACCCCGTTAGTGATAGGGATATTTTGATATTAAATTTTCAAACAGGGACAATTTCGTACATACTTACAAAAGGTGGGATAGTTTGGTAAAAAAATTCCTAATAACCCAGGTAGAGCGACTAACATAATATAATGGTAGTAGTGTTAGTTAGGTAGGGTGAGACAAAAGAATGTAAAGATTCAGTGAATTTTTTACCAAACTATCCCACTTTTTGTAAGTATGCACGAAACTATCCCTGTTTGAAAATTTAATACCAAAAAATTCCTGTCGCTAACTGAGTTAGTGCGCCTAGTAATTTTCTTCGCGCTAACTCAGTTAGCGTGTTGCACGGGATGCAACTTTTTCTCTCTAGTTTGGGTGTGCGAAAAAACTCACTCAATATAGACACGCTAACTCCGTTAGCGTGCGTGTTTAAACCACTCACGCTAACGGAGTTAGCGTTCGTAGATGGGACAATATGGGGCACTACCTCAAAGAGGGGTGTGGGTAAAAAATTACTAGGTATAGACACGTTAACTCAGTTAACATGCCTATTATTACCAAGGTCGTTAACTGAGTTAACGACTGTGAAGATTTCAAGTTTCCAGAAAGTTGAAACTTTCTGAAAATTGGAGATACTCACACACGTTAACTCAGTTAACGTGCCTATTCTTAGCAAGGCCGTTAACTGAGTTAACGACTGTGAAGATTTCAAGTTTCCAGAAAGTTGAAACTTTCTGGAAATTGGAGATACTCACACGTTAACTCAGTTAACGTGTCTATTCTTACCAAGGCCGTTAACTGAGTTAACGACTCTGAAGATTTCAAGTTTTCAGAAAGTTGAAACTTTATGGAAATTGGAGATACTCACAAACATTAACTCAGTTAACGTGCCTATTATTACCAAGGTTGTTAACTGAGTTAACGTGTATGCATATCTTCACAAACAGACTAATAATAATCTGAAGCTGATACATAATTACATATCTCAAAATCCTTCACCCCAAAATTCCTTCAGCCAAAATCCTCCACCCCAAAAATCATATCTAAAACCCCATATCTCCACATATCTCAACAATAATTCAGCCATATCTCAACATATTTCAAACAACATATCTCAAACATATCTGCAGACAACAAAAACTAAGCCAGAATCCTTCAGCCAAAAAGAGGCGTGTGTAATTTAATATGATCCCAACGGCCTTGGTATAAAGAGGCGCGCTAACGGGGTGAGCGTGTCTATACAATATGAATTTTTTGGCACACCCAAACTAGAAGAAAAAAGTTGTATCCCATGCAACACGCTGACTGAGTTAGCACGACGAAAATTACTAGGCACGCTAACTCAGTTAGCGACAGGAATTTTTTGGTATTAAATTTTCAAACAGGAATAGTTTCGTACATACTTACAAAAAGTGGGATAGTTTGGTAAAACATTCAGATTCAGTAGGGTGTTGTGTCGATAGGGTTTTCTGAAATTTATCCTTAAAAAAGAAAAATATATCAACTAGTATTAAATTTTGGACAATTTTATCCTAAAAGGTAACTGTAGAAATCAACATCCACAATCTATATTGCTATAAGAAAATAGATACGGACATGTAATAAATATTTCTGCTTAACATCTCCAGTACAAACCTCGCATCTTATTGACCATAAGAAGCGGTTGAACTGCTCTTTCGCCTTTCAATGAAAAGAAAAAATGTCGAAAATAAACACCCTCGCACTCAAGTTGCCGGACCAACAACATGACGTCCCAGTATGATTTTTCTCCCATGTTGGAGGTTCCAAGTTCAGTAATTACAGTAAATACCTCTTTCCTGTTCTAACAAGTTAAAATCTTTATAAATTCGTATTGCTCCCCATGGACAAAAATTATGGATACAATCAAGAAATAGTAGTCCAGAGCTTCTTCACTTTCTTACATCTGGGGTTTGAGAGTTCCTATTATATGCCAGAATGTGCAGTTCATCTTTCCAGGAATCTATTTAAAACTGACTTCCTGGAAGTGACTTCAGGGCCACCATCACCTTCCTCGGATGGCACGACGGCTGTTTTTAAGGAGTGCCGGATAATAGAGTTTGCTTGCTTCCTCAGTCTTGCGTTGTCTATTACCATGTCGGTCAGAACCCTTCTCATCTCATTGTCTGCTTTGATTGGATCATCACCATTCATCGTGACAAGATTTTCAGATGCATCGGTGATCTTAGTTTTTTCCTCACCAGGGATGGCATGCTCATCATCTTGGGCGAGGAGTTGAGCCTACATGGAGTATAAATGTTACATTCTGCTCTCTATGATAGATTCAGAAATTCAATATATGTCAGAAATTTCATGAAATAGATGCACCAAATGCAGAATCTGAAGTATAGAACTTCAATGTCAAAAAATAGTAGAGAAAAAACCATCATATGCTCAGTTCTATCTGAAATGACTGAACAGAAATATTATAAAAACCTCACTGGAATAACTGTACTAGACAAAATGAGTATCTGGTCCAATGGGGAACAGCATTAACCAAACCAGTTCAAATAGACGAAGATAAAAAAATAGTTCCTTTTGCCATCAAGACTAAGAGAGAACAGTAATCACAATTTTATAAAGCAAACCAACAGTCAGGTTTCCAAGAATTACTATTTTCCACTTCTACACTATATGGTTTGGGTAATACTGTTCCCATAATCAACCAAATTGAATAATTATACCCCCAAAAAATTAAATTATAGATTAGAAAGGAAACAGAGGACCAGTTTGAGCAGTTCAACAAGTAAATCATCCAAATAGATAGTTTCTCAGGAATGAATAGGTTACCTCAGCGATAAGAAAGCCAATTCTATTGTCTGAAGTTTCCAGGTCTCCTAAAACATCAGATAGTGATAAAGGACTAACAGTAAAACCGTCCTCTTCTGCAACAAAGTTCACACTGCATTCCTGTAGCCGTTGGCAGAGAACTTCGCACTCATGCAGGAGCTTCTTTCTAGCAAGTTTTGAGTATGCCCAGCTTTGCTTCTCATTTTGAAGAACTCTCTAAAATATATAACCAAAAAAGTAATTTAATATGGCAATTCAACAGAAAACTACTGACAAATAGATAGAACGTTATAATAAAATAAGTCTGTTAGAAATGCAGAAAGCCTCTACAAGTTTTGACCAACTGGAGGAGTCAGAGCATTTACTAGTTATTCCATAATCACACCACAAGATATTTCATGTCTGTCCTTCAAATTCTAGTATTGACTAGAAGACCTTGTACTCAGCCACACGATGTACCTAGAGGCCCTTTCAAAAGCAATTTTTAACCACTAAAATCAGATGCAAATCACCTTTTTGCTCTCCTACAGTCCTACTCTTCCACAAATCTATCTACATACGCCATTTTCAATCCATGAAATCAGATGCAAACTCCCTTTTTTCCCCTCCCATAGTCCTACTTTTCCAAAAATCATCTTAACAGGTAAATATGTACATGGTGCACCCCATAAGGTACACTTAATATTAATTAAAAGTGAACAGTAAGACCGTAATTCCAGCTATTAATTAATCCCCATATGAATTTTATCTGCAAAATGCAAAGCTCAATAGTAGTCAAGCATAAGCAAGCGAATTTCTGGTAGTTTCTTGCTATTATTAGCCTAATTTTACTGAAACTTCTAGCTTCATTGTTTCACTAGATAAATTGTAGCTTGCCTAAGAAGTTGGAATAGTCTCAGTGGAGACATCTTTCTTGCACAAGCAATAAATGCAGTGTACCAATGCATCTCATTCAAGCTGACATTAATATTTATTTCATCCCTGTAAGCGATGGCATAAACTAGGACAGCCAAAAATTTGAAAAATGCAAAACCTTACTCATAGTAAATGATATTGTTCAGACACTATTAGACATGGATGTGATTCTTTACTGAAATGGTTAGAAAGACACAAGGTGAATGCTAATCCACTACAACAATTTTGCATTTACGTGTTCTTTCCCTCACTGTTCAAGTATAATAAATATGGAAAATTATAAATGAACATCAAAGTGAAGCATTACTGAATATTACTAATCAGCAAGAAGTTCTATAACAACAGTTACATCCGTTTAGATCTCAGAAAAATTATTAACAAATTTACCTCTAGCTCTGTTTTTTCTTTCATAGATCGGTTGAGCAATTCCTTTAGCTCTGCCTGTGAACTCCTTAGAAACTTAACCTCTTTGACGAGAACTTTAATATCTGCTTTGGATTTCTTCTCCACATCCTCTAGATGCTTTTGCAACTTATCAATATGTTCTTGTTTGCCATCCAACTCTTGCAACAACAGTTCTTTCTCAGTGCTGGCATTAAACTTTTCCGATTCAGCACGGGTCTTTTCACACTGCCAAAAGGCAAAAGAGGAAAAGTTACTCTAATACTAATAAAAAAATTTAAGTAGTATCACTTAATTAAATCATACTTGTTCAACTGAGAGTTTTGACTCCATCTCCATATACTTCCTACGAAGTTCATCCATATCCCATTGCATTTGTGTGACTCTTTCTCTTTCGACAAAGAGAGCTTGCTGCAGATTTTCTTTACCTTTCTGTTTTGTGATTTCCAGCTCTCCCTCTAAATCCTTGACCTATAGAAATTTCAATGAAGTGAGATGATGTTGTATGGAACGTTTGATTAAACAAAACCTATAGATAATAAGACGCAGATTAAGATAGAAAAAATACTAAACCTACATCAGTTAGGATATAAAAAATACAGGAGAAGGTTCAAAACTTGAAACCATATATCTTTTTCAATCTGACTGGTTCTCTATGTTAACGCCCTATTTCTCACAAGTAACAGCTGTGCTGAAAGCAAGTGCTGTGAACTTTAATATGTAGACTTAAAAACAAGTATATAGTTCTAACACGAAAGCACAGAGGCACACCTTTGTTGTAAGGTACTCTTTCACAGCCATTTCTTGATTCAATCTAGCTATGAGATCCTCCATATCTGTTTTTGCTGTCACTAATCTCCGTTGCATTGTGACAAGGACTCTATTCAATTTGTTCCGTTGATCAAAAGGAAGAAGAATCTGTGCATCATTTAAAAATTGTGCCTCCATTCCACTAAGAGACTCCATGGAACTTCGAGGATCCACACCAGTCATATCACCAGAACCATCCCACATTGAATTAGAAATCCCAGGGATCGATATTTCACTGCCCCTAAGTGAACTCGCATCACTCCCGATACTATCGGTGGAATGTTTGCGGGAATGACCAGAAAGGATATCATGATCCGGTTCTGGCACTAGTTCCAATCTATCCTTCAAAGAATTTCCATTAAAACTCTCTCTCCCAATAACTGACTCTCCCAAAAAGGTACCATTACTGATGCCTTGACTTGAAGTTCCCAAACCCGATACTTCATATGCATTATCGCTACCTACTTCTGAGGTTACTGAATGGGACTTTGATGGAAAAGCTGAAGAACCAGTAAGAGAAACAGCTGAATTAGATCTCTCTGGATGTGAAGTGTCACCCTGATGGCCTGTATCTAAAGAGAGCTGACCTATATCCTGAAATGCTGAAAATTGTGTAAGGCAATTGTAAGTGCAGATCTACGGCTTAGACCACCAGAAAACCTAATAGAAACCCAATATGAGTTTCAGGATATTCCAATGAATTGTCTGTCAAATATATCCTTCACATAAATAAAATTAACATCTGATCAAAAAACTTAACAAGTCTGATATGAACAACGGTCATAGAAGTATATTTACATTATATCGTTTTCGATTTTTTCCTTTGCCAGAAAATTTTGGGTTTTTCAAATTATTATATTAATTTTTAAAAATTATGTGTCGTTATATTGTATGTGTTGTTAGATATTATAAAAATAGTAACAAACTTGCACATGCTTATAATATCATCATCTGTAAATGCCTAACTGCATGAGAAAAGAGTAGTGTATAACTCCGGGAAATTAGAGCTTACAAAGTTGTATGATTAAATTCTAGATTGAATTGATTTAAATTCCACACATAGAAAAGATTAACAATACATATGAGTACTAGATATGAGAAGAGAAACACCTACATGATCTTGCTGCAACCTCTAGCTCAAGGAAAGCTGCCACAGAAGCACTTCTTGACAGATCAATGTCAGAGAGTAGCTTTCCCATCCACTCCTCCAAAGCACGCCTTCTCTGTATCCAAACTATCAGTTTTGAGAATCGTCAATCAGAAAAAGGATGGCAGTTTTTTTTTTTCTAAGACACAAGTTTGCCTTTTCATATAATGGCTCCCAAATTTTGTTTTTAAAAACCTAAGTCCAAGGTTTCAAAAGCGCTAAGCGGAAAAAAGTGGTGAACCTCTGATTTTGCTTAAGCAGGCCTAAGCGGACTTTAAGCTGAAAAAACCGTTAAGATATAATTAAGCTAACGACTATTTGAAAAGATGATGATTAAGCCGTCAAAGTCAAATGGTACATTGAAGCAGTTCAAAAGAGTAACCCATTGAAGCCGCCGATTGAAGCTAGGAATTTTCAAAGAGATTGAGGTGATTAGGGGATATGGAGGAAGTGTATTTACGTATCGGGTATAGGTCAGGTAGAAAGGGACAAGAAAATAACCCAACAACGATTTTATCAAAACCCAAAACTGATGCTAAAGTGTATCAGCCGCTTAAGCACGCCTTTCTGAACCACTTTCTGCAAAATCGGTTTCTACAGCTTTTCCCCAAAATTAAGTGTTGCATGGCCGCTTAACGCTTAAGTGTGGCTTCTTTGTCTGAATTACACAAGTCTTTCATAAAAAAATTCAAGTTGTACCACGAAATAACAAATGTTGTACTCAAGTGAAATTTGGTTTTCTTTATATTGAAGAGGTGTAAACCATACAAATTATCAATCCTCAAATAGTATAACCAAAAAAGAAAAGAGAAACTTTTCTTTATTGCAATTTGCACCAAGATTTCAACTAATAAACTGAGACTTCCTGCATCTCATCTCCCTAGCTGACCATTTTGGAAGACATGATCCAAGACCTTCTAGTTTAGTGCCCTGTCTGGGAGTGAGGTTATAACTTAAGTTTCGTAGAGTTAGGAAATAAATCTACTCTCACTATATTTATTTGCTAACTGTAGGAAGCACCAGTTATCATAACTTAACCCCATTCCCATAGAGGGCCTAGATGTTTAATATTAATCATTGTGTTCACCTAGAAACAAGTTCTTTCTTACTCCAAATTTCCTTTCAACGCCGTCTCCTTTCCATTTGTCCATTTGGTTACTTGTGTTGTCAGGGCCGGCCCTGAGTTTCCCGGGGCCCTAGGCGAACTTCCGAAATGGGGCCCCTAATAACATATTTATTTTTTACGCGCAAAATACGTACTTATATTTACAAGGGAAGTTCAAATTTGGGGCCCCTAAAATCGCGAAATCTCCGGAGGCTTAAGGCGGCCACCTTACCCGCCTCTAGAGTAGGGCCGGCCCTGTGTGTTGTACTTTGATGTTAAACAGTGGTTTGTGTAAATAGTACTTTCGCCCACATTTGAAGAGTTTCTATGCAATCACATTAAAAAAGACATGAGAGAAAATCTAGTTAATTTGCAAAACTAAATAAGAGGATAGTAAGAGTTTCAAGTTTGACATATCCACAAACCTCCTCCAAGAGAAGACGACTGGAGTTAATTCTCAGTAAAGCATGCTTTGGGGGAGCAGGTGGGATATCCTTCTTTGGAAATGCTCTTTTAAGCTACAAAACAATAACACGGCGTAAAGAGTGACATAGAAAACTGGAAGCTGAATGTTAAAGCCAAAACATCAAGTCATCAACTATCCTTCCAAAATAATTGTAATGCTAGAAGATTATGAATGGAGGACAACTGATACACGTTCATGCATGGGAAATAAAAGTGTGAAAACAATAAGACAGAATAACTCAACACAAAAAATACCTTGCTCCACGCTCCTCAGTCACATGATCTTAAACAACATAGCCAATACTCTTAATTTTCCAACTAGCCAACTAGCCAAAGTAGGCACACGGAAGAAATCCTAATTTTGACTGGTTTTCTCACAAAGAAGTTTGACACCAACTCAGGGATCGACAAAAGGTGAACTAGTGATCAACAAAATCATCAAATTCCAAGGCCTAAGATTAGTTGCATTATACAGCCAATCCCATATATATGTAAAATGCTAAAACACTTAGCGACAAGGATGTAATCATTTGTTTCCAACATGTTTAAGACACCATTGTCCATGATAGTTTTGCATTTATGATTACTAGCAATCCATAGCAAATAAACAATGTAAAAACTAGGTTCTTTACCAAGGATAGCAAGTAGTTACTCAAATTCTGCAAGATGAAAGTGTTTTAACTTGAAAGCTTGAAGATTGATGTAAGACAAGACCAAAATCTAGTCTTACAGAATGATAATGGGTCATTGGGTAATTGAGGCAAAATTAACGCCAAACAATTCCCATAAAAAGGTCGAATTCTCCATTGTGAAATAAGCTTCTAAATACTGGAGAATGATTCACGTCAATAAAGTTCACGGAAAAAAAGTAATGTACAAATATGCAATGGATATTTCACTAATAATCCGGGATGCAAATTAGATGGAAGAAGAACTTCACAGAGTCCATCAAAGGGAAATGTCTTATATATCATATAAACGAGTGAATTTTAACTTACAGCAGAGTGTAACTTCAAGAAATCACTGAATCTACGAAGTACGCCATGGATCGAGCTAACTCCTTCCGGAGATTGTATTCCAACTTGAATCCTGTAAAACTGTCTTTTATAAATGTTAAAGCAGGACATTAAGAAAGGAGACTGTACAACATCAAACTCGATGCCTCAAATACAGTAATATACTATAATTGAGTTAACATGATGGCCAAAGCAAATGAACCCTTACAACGATAGGATTCAACAAGCTGTCACTAGAAGCTTTTGTTTCAGTTTGAACAACCCAGGAAGGAACCATGACACAATAACTCCAACCAGTGTGTGGATCATGCGGCCACGCAGTGTTTCTTCCATCCTGCATCCACAAGTGTGCATCACATAACTTCTATGGTTTAGGAAAATAATGAATATATAATATACAGAGCATCGATATTATAACAGCATCTGATCTGAAAATTGCCAGATCAGAACATTGCAATATTGTTTCAAACTTGGAAAAAACAAGATGGAGATATGGTGGATTAATATTAATAAATATAAGAAGTACCCTTCCAGCAACCACAACAATATTTAAAGTTAATGAATTTTAAAGAACAATCATTAAGGTCCCATTTGATAACGGAGGTTAGGTAAGATAACTCAAGGTACGTAGAGGTATCTAAGATACCTACAGTTATCCTACTTTTGGGTCCGTTTGAAAACAATTTTGGAGGTGAGATAAATGTCTAAAAAGTTAAGATACCTACAGTTATTTCACCTCCAATAAAACTTACGTTATCTTACCTCCAAAGCCAAAAAGCTTTTTTCAAAAACTAACTATAGGTATCTAAACTTTGTAGGTAGAGACGAAGCAACATGTAGGTTGCATACCTCTACCTTCACTTAGAAAATACCTATAGGTATAGATACTTTGTTTCCAAACGGGAAGGCTCTAAGCAATCTTTGTCAAAATGCTTCGTGGAAGGGAAAACAACAAATGGCATTTTTTTTAAAAATATTCCTATATAAAGAATTTGAGTTGTGACTTTTGGGAACTGCCTTGTCTTCAGTTCCGAAATGTAAGTACTCAAATAAGCATCTTTAGTACATTTTTGATGAGCAAGGGTCATTAGGGCTTTTCTAGCGGCACATATTAGAAACCTAGAATTATCTCCTATTCGGATGATCTTCCTCTCGACTCACCTTAGATTCCGTCTTCCAAGTTCACTTTGACTCTCTCTTTTAATGATTTCAGCTCTTTGGCGTCAAATATGGGCTTCTTGCCCGACTCTTCTTTGCCCTCGCGTTTTGACACCATTAAATCTTTTGAAGTTTCCAGAGCTTAGGTGTTTAATAGTCGTTATGATTAGTAGCTTTTAAAATATTAGGGGTCTTGATAGTTCCCCCCCAAAAAAACTATTTCCGATCTAATTTCTTACTCTAATAGCAACATTATCTCTATCCAAGAATCTAAACTAGACTACCTCTCTCCTTCCATTAAGAGAGCTCTTGGTGGCAAGTATCTTACTCAATCGATCAGTCTAGACACAGTCAACTCTTGCGAAGGCATTTTGTTTGGTTTCAAAACCTCTCTATTTAACCTTATCTATGTTCTTCGTATGAAATATTTCTTGATTGTGGTCTTAGACTGGATTGAATTCCATCAACTACTTACTGTGGTCTCGGTTTATGGCCCAACAACTGTTGACCACAGAATGGAATTCTGGAATGAATTCAACTCTTTTCAGGGCCGTATCAATGGCTTTTGGATCTTCTGTGGTGATTTTAATGTTACCAAATTTGCTCACAAGTCACAAATATAAGGGTAGTCCTTCTCGAAGGCTAAACTTTGACTGTTTCCTTGTGTCTCAGGATTGGATCTCCTTTGTCCATAACTCTTTTGTTCAAGCCCTCCCCAATTCAATTTCTGACCATAGACCCCTCTCACTGCACTTTAACTTTAATTTCTCTAAAGCTTTTAAATTTAGATTTGAGAAATTTTGGTTTCAGGACCAAATTTCATTAATATGATCTCTCATTGCTTAGCCTCGGTTGTGGGCTCTCATCGGTTGGCTCGTTTATTTCTTAAGCTTCATTCCGTTAAGAACGGTTGCAAGATACGAGTAAGGCCCGTTTTGGTAACTCTAATCATCTCATAGACTAGGGGGAAGAGCTTCGCCCGATTTATGAGGAAAATAGAAAGAAAAGATTAGATTGTAAGCATGATTACGCTTCTTTACTTCATCATTATCACATCAAGTGGGGCCATAGGCCGTTTCCTTAGTTTCTACAAACACGTACTGGGCTCTTCTTCTCCCCGCCCTCCCCGTATCAAATGGGACTTTTTGTATGGTTCCGAGAATCATGACCTTTCATTGTTAAAGTCCCCTTTCTCCATTGATGAAATTAAGATTGTTGTTTTTCTTTGCGTAGCGACTCGGTGCCGGGTCCTGATGGATTCCCGATCTTTTTCCAAAAATTCCGAGATTTTCTTACAGAAGATCTTATCACTATGTTCTCCAACCTTTTTAACAGTTCATTCTCCTTCGACCGTATCAATTACACTCACATTGTTCTTATTCCTCAAATTTTAGGAGAAAATACTGTGTCAGCATTCAGACCTATTAGTCTCCTTAATGTCTCCTTTAAAATTATTATGAAAGTTTTTGCTAACCGTCTTTAGTTCTGTGATCTCTCTGCTAATTGACCAAACACAATCGGGTTTTGTAAAGATAGATTTATTTTGGATAATGTGGCATCCGCTCAGGAAATCATTTCGGATTGTCACAAATCCCAAACAGATGGTATTTTATTAAAGATTGATTATGAAAAGGCTTATGACAAGGTCGAATGAGATTTTCTTTTTGATATCCTGCTTCATAGAGGCTTTGGCCCTAAATGGATCGCCAGGATCAAATCGAGCTTGTTGGTTGGTACCTCTTCAGTGATGATAAACAGGGTTGAGGGTCATAAGTTCAAATATAAGCGTGGTCTTAGACAAAGAGACCCAATTTCCTCCCTTCTCTTCATTCTAATTGCGGATGTTTTTAGCAAATTGCTTCTTAAAGCCTGGAACTCCTATATTATTGAAGGGAGGGCTTATCGGTTTTAAAGGCATCCTAAATCTTCAATACGCGGATGATACCATTATATTTGCTAAGCAAGGAAGTTGGTGACCTGATGACAGGGGAGCCGGCGACCGAAGCAAATGAATGGCTTCGCTTCGATCGGAAGAACTAAATGAATAACAATAATTCAAAGTCATGTTGGCACTTCACTCCGTAATCTTAAGCTCATTTTATACCTCTTCGAATCCACCTCTGGTATGTCCATCAATTTTAACAAAACCTCGGTTATCTAGCTAGGTGGATCCAATAACATACAATCTGAAATTGCCAATTTTTAAAATTGTTCTTCTGCTTCTTTTCCTATTAACTATCTTGGTATTCCTCTGACTTGGGGCAAGCTTCGCAAACAAGACTGGATGCCCATGATCGATAGGATTGAATCTCGTCTTAGTGCTTGGACTGGACGACATATGTCTCGTGCCGGAAGACTTACTCCTATTAACTTCATTCTATCCTCCATCCCCTTGTACATGATGCCTTATTTTTATGTCCCCTCTTAGGTCATCAACCGCATCGATCAAATTAGGCGTAATTTCTTTTGGTCGAGTTTCTCCGCTTTCTCGATTGGCAAACACCTTTGTAACTAGAGTAGATTATGCAAATCCAAAAAAGAAGGGGGTCTTTGTACTTTTCACCTTAGGCACCATAACATTGCACTTCTTGGCAAATGGCAACAGAAGGTGCTTAAACGTGATGATCTTGCATGGATTCGCATGGTGAAGAATAAATACCACAAAAAGAAGAAGGTTTGGACTTACACTTCAAAACGGTTGTTCATGCCTCTTCTTTCTGGAAAGGCATTTGGAAGGCGGTTGAACCTTTCAAATGTGGTCTCCAAAAGATTTGCAAAGATGGTTCTACAGTTAGTTCTGGCTTCATTTTTGGATCGATAATCTTGCGGTGCTTTTTCCTACCTTATTTCTTCTTGCTTCGAATCAAAATGCGTCTGTAGCTTCATATCTCACTATTAGCCACTCTCAACACGACTGTGCTATTCCATTTAGGAGATCTCTCTCAATTGCCCAAAATCATGATTATATCTGCCTTCTCGTTCTTCTAAGCTCATATCAGTGACAAGCGAGAGACGATATCCAATGGAGATGGTCCAATACGGGGACCATTACGGTTAAATCTTTCTATACTTTTCTCAATAGTGGTGGTGTCATCTCCCCGTTTTACAAAATAACAACAACAACAACAACAACAAATCTTTTTTCCAAACTAGTTGGGGTCGGCTCCCCATTTTACAAAATCATTTGGCAAAATATTGCTCCTCTAAAAGTTCATATTTTAGTTTGGCTTGCGATTCATAACAAGTTACTTACGGTTGAGATCCTTAATAAACATAATCTAGCCGTGGGCAGAAATGTTACCTATGTAATTCTCATACTAAATCTAATAACCATCTTTTTATTCATTGTTCTTTCATTCAACCGATTTGATACATTAATAAGCGTGCTTAGATTGTGCGTGGCAAACCGGGTTCCTTATCCTCTTGCTGGAGCTCTTGGAGGAACAAAAAAATTAAGAAATCTTTCCGTTCATCATGGGATATTACCATGAGGGCATTTATTTGGTGATTTGGAAAGAAAGAACAAACTGAATCTTCACCAAGATTTCTCGCACTATTAATCATATCATCGAAGATATCATGTATTTTGTTCACCATTGGGCTGAAATTATTTCTCCCAGGAAAAGGGAGACTCTAAAACTGAGTTACTTGGATGATGTGGTTTCATCTCTTATTCAAGAATGCATTATTTTACCTTAATCTGATTTTGAGTTTTATTTAACATCTGACTTCTTAGTGTGTTTTTTTTTGCAGTCTTGACCCCTCCTTGCTTTTGGTGTAGTCTTTTGGTGCATCATCCCCATGTTTGCGGTTGTCTCTAGCTGCTTTTTTTTGTTACTACTGGATGGTGTTTTGCTTGCTAGTCTCCTGGCCTTTATTATTATTGTTTTATTTGCTTGTTATGGTTGTAATTTGTGTGTTTTATGCGACTATGGTTTTATTGGTGGTTCTTCATGCTATTGTTCGTCGTTGCCTCTGTTTTGTTCTTTCGGTAGGGGTTTTTCTTGGTCGTTGCTACTTTGCTCATGTCTAGCTGCCCCTTCTGATGGATGTTGTGTGGTTTTCTGGCTTTTGATGCTGGCAATTGGCATATTGGATGTTTGGCTCAACCCCACCACGCTGCTTAGGCTATTTTCTTTATGATGCGACTCTATTAGTTCCTCCTGCATGGGGCTCTTTCTGTTGCAGGCTGTAGCTATTATTGTAGTTCTTGTTCTCTCTTTCCTCCTGTTTTCTGGTATCGGAGATTCATGTTGGTCTCCTTGTTTTATTATAGTTGTAGGATTGTCTTCTGTGTATCGGTTCTGTAAACTTTGGTTTTTATCTTAATATATATATTTAACAGGCTCGAGCTTAATGCTCTATCCTATACCATAAAAAAGGGTCATTAGGGTCTAGAGGACAAGCTTGTTCGCTAGTGAGTGAGAGATTGGTGGTTTGAATCCCTCTTGCACCATTTCCCTTATGGGAAAATTTTGTGTGTCGGTGTGAGGCTACAGCCTCGTTCAAATATATATATATATATATATATATAGAGTCCCCTTCGGTTGCACACCACTTTTGGTGAGCACTCCGTGAGCACTCACGAAGTAGAGCACCTATGAAAAATCCGAACCGTTCATGTTGTTCTATATGACTAAGATAGCCTAAAAATAAAAAATCAAGTAATTTGAAGTTCATTTGCCCATCCATCATGCTGTTAGAATTTTCAGCCATATAATTTTGTGATGATGTAAATCATGGGCAAATGAACTTCAAATTACTTGATTTTTTATTTTTAGGCTATCTTAGGCATATAGAACAATATGAGCGGTTCGGATTTTTCATAGGTGCTCTATTTCGTGAGTGCTCACGGAGTGCTCACCAAAGTAGTGTGCAACCGAAGATTTCTCTCTCTCTCTCTCTCTCTCTCTCTCTCTCTCTCTCTCTCTCTCTCTCTCTCTCTCTCTATATATATATATATATATATATATATATATATATATATATGATAATTTCGACACTTTTAGTTTCATTTGAAGATTGACATCTTCAACATAATAATAAGCATTTACTCAAGCACTTCTACTTTCTTTTGAACGTTGAGATCAATCAAATTTGTTAGGATGTCAGGTAACAAAATTAATCTCAACATAACTCAGGTCATCTAATCTTAACGCCGCATCCAAAAGATCAAATTTCTTAAATTGCAAATAAAATCCAATACAAAATGAATCTAACTGAGCTCAAACAAAAGGGAAATCGTCAAATGAACAGAATCCCGATCTATCAATCGCACGAATCCGTTGAGTATAATTGAAACCCTAACGAGCATAACCAGATCTCATCATCGATAATTCAGCGCGGATCCGAATTGGATCCGATAAGAGAAGAAAAGTACCCATTTTTTGGGGGGCGGGCTCCAATCCATGCCCAAAGGGAGGGGGGATGCGCCGTCGTGGCGGTGCCTTGGCGGGCTATTTCTCCTCATCATCGTCCTTCTCTTCCTCTTTTGCGATTGATTAGGGTTGTGATTAGATTAAGAGAATTTTGAGAAGAGGAATCGGATGAAGACGAAGAAGACGACGACTCCAAAGCTTGCGATCACTCTCTCTCCCTCTCTCGCGCACGCGCATCAGCTTTGAAACACGTGCCGGAAGTGTGCGTTGAGATGCGATACGTAATTTGATAGTGGAGGTGAGCATAAACCCAGTTATCGTACTGTTTATCTTGTGTAAGTTTTTTTTTCTTCTTTTTTTTTTTTTTTCCTGGTAAGGAAAATGTGGAATATAGGCACCTTATTTCATTAATCTATACTATTATTAAGCAAAGTCCTATTTTTGTGGCTTTTTACTATCATACCCTCATAAATATAAAAGGCTAAAAAAAATATAGGGTTAATATCGGAGGTCAAAAATGTAATTTGCATATATTGAAAAAATAATTAACATTCATAGATTTGCATGTTTGCATAGATTTGGTAAAATAATTAATAGTATAGATTTGCATGTACTTGCATGTACAATTTATTCATAATAAAGTTTCCTCCTATCAAAGCCATTAGGTCTAACACATGCATACAAATATTAAAAAGAATAAATTGTGCATGCCTGTTTACATGCATGTATGCACGCAACCTTTTCGGTGACCTGCCCCTTCCTCAAAATCCTACACACCATTATAGACGTGCATCGCACGTGCATTATACTAGTAACAACTTAACGAAACAAACCCAGAGTACTATGCCAGATTAAAAACTACAGATAGAAAATAGAGCATATATGAAGCAACATAACCCGTACAAATAACAAATTCCTCCAACAACCATGGAGGGTGGACCGACAAACAAGCTCGGTCCAGCAAAATTTTATGTACATCAGTTTAGATTCGTACACTGCCTTCACGGCACATGCACATCCACCTGAAACAAATCTGACAGGATTTTATCGTATGTAAGTTGATAATCGAATAATGGATGATTACAATGTAATTGATTAGTATAGTAATTATAAATACAATATTACTAATAAATTTTTTTTCAATTTGCGAATATCCTTATTTTACTGGTAGAAGGATATTCTTGTATTTTCATTTGTATGTATGTATTGTTACAATTTTCGATAGCGTTTTCAAAATAAACTAACTAATCGGGCAAAAATTATTCTTAAAACAAAATATTTTTCATATTATATTATAGGGCAAAAATCAAAGTATCCCCCAAATTTTTAGACTGGGTACAAAATGTTCATATAACATTTGAAAAAATATATTATACTCATTCATCCGTTAACTTAACTCATTCTGTTAAATCTGAATTATTAAATTATGTTTCTACCCTTACCCTTTCAAAATTAAATTCTTTCGCTTCCGTTCTTTATTCCTGTTTATAATTGGCAATGAATTAGATTGTTAGAATTTCTTGCTGATTCCTTGTTTTAGTTGCTAAATAGGGTGTAAAGGAAAACTGGAAGAGAAACTTCATAATGAGCCTTTTACATGAAGAGAATCTTCACTGCTAATGGTGAGATGCGATCATTCGATTTTGTCGACCAACAGAACTCACTCTCTAGAATTCTAGAGAGAGAAGCTCCAAAAAAACCCCAAAAGAAACCCTAACCCTAGATCTGAACCGGGGGGGGTGACGGGTAGCTTCGCCGCCCCCCTCCCCACCTCCGTTCCCAACTTCACCTCTTCAACTATCTCCTAGATCTCTTCGTCTTCTCCTTCATCTTCTTGTTTCTCTTCAAATCTCCTTTTATCACATCTGGTGTGTTCGACGTGGCGTCGGTCCCGACCCGCAAGGCGGGATGGAGGGGGGTTGGCGGTTGGCGCCGTTGGGGGTTCGGTCTGGCGGCGATCAGTGGGGGGCACCAAGATTCCCATTCCCTATGAGCTTGGCTAGTTCGGCCCAAGTTCAGTGCTGAAATATGCTGAAGTTGGTGATTGTGGAAACAACGACACACTCCCAGCTTGCCCAATTACTTGCATTCCTCTGTTGAGTGTTGAAGATGGAGGTTTTGGCCTGAAGTCGACTTCTGGAGGGATTTCGGAGGGGAAGTGAATGTCAGTTGGTGGATTTTGGGCTGACCCTTTCCAGATCTTTTTGCTGGATATTCATGTGGTCACCTAGGGTCTGGGCATTAGTGAAGCCTTTCTTGCAGTAGTTACACTCATTGGAGGGAGCAGCGATCGTCATCGTGGTTTAGGCGGGAGAGCGGTCAGACGCCGACATGGGGTTGCGCACGGCGAATGTCGAGGGTGTTGGCGTTGCCATGGAGGTATGTGGGGCAGAATGGTGAGGGAGTCAGGAAGGAGGGGGGTTTGGGGTTTGGGAGCTTTGTTGTTAGGGAATCGATTTTCGAATTCATGTTTGAAAGTCGTGTTGAAGTTGAGGAACTACTATTATCCAAAATTTTCCTAATATCCAAATTATTGGGGTCGAGTTAGGAGGCATCATTTGATGCGGGGATGGTGCTGGCATGGTTCTGGCATCATCGGGGCTTCATCGGGAGGTGTTGGCGTTCCTGGTGGCGTTCGTCAGGGAGGACGACGGCTGGGGTTAGGATAGGTTGCATCGATTGATGCGGGGATGGTGCTGACATGGCTCTAGCATCATTGGGGCTTCGTCGGCAGGTGCTGACGTTGCTGGTTAGGGGATTAGATGGTTGTTATTGGCATTGCTGGTTCGGGACTTCATCATTTAATGTTGGAGAGGCGGAAGAGGTCGACGACTGCAACTGATGCTGCTAGTTTAGGGATTCATCGGCTACTGTTGATGTTGCCGATGGAGAAGGTGGGAAAGGGTGGAGTCAAATTGTCCTCCACTAAAAGGTCATCCCTAATATCCAAATTATTTTCCCTAATATCCAAATTACAACCGATTTACAAAGCGCAGTGAAATGAATTCTAGTTGGTGTGGGCGATGATTGCCAGGCAATTTTATAGTTTGGACTCTATTTTGACTTGGTCTGGTCAAAATGAGGAGTGCCTTTGGTTTCTCTCATGTCAGGGGGCTTGAAGGGGTCAGGTGCGAAGTCTGCCTTCGTCGCGAAATGGCGGGGAGAGTCAACAAGGGTTATGCGAGGGAATGAGAACGAGGACTCAATCTGGACAGAGAGATATCAGATTGGTGGAGTGCCTGCGGTGTCTCTCATATGGTGCATAGTGTTGACGTTTGGGCCATACTTGGGGTGACGGAGGCGATCACGTGATAGTTACGGAGAATAAACTGTGTACAAGCGATAGACTGAATGAGAGAGAGCTCAAATTGGTACGAGGAAATTGCTCTGACGAGGGCAGTCGATCAGTAGGATTAGATTACGCTGTATTTTTTGTTTGTTGGTTGGGGTGTTTGAGTT
The DNA here is from genome assembly GCA_017893485.1 of Hemerocallis citrina. NCBI lineage: Eukaryota > Viridiplantae > Streptophyta > Magnoliopsida > Asparagales > Asphodelaceae > Hemerocallis > Hemerocallis citrina. Next base: position 178,251,556 of record CM030365.1, on the reverse strand, counting down.
TTAGAACCCAGCCTGTTGGGATCCGAACTTCATAAGCCTTATTTTTTATTGTATATTTTGTTAAATTTTTTTAATGGAACACGAGGGACATTCAACCCACCATTAAACGATATATATATATATATTTTTAAAAAAAAACAGAACTCACCCTCTCTCTCTCTCTCTCGGAGATTGTTTTTCTCCGTATTCTTTTCTCTCCTGTGTCATCATTATTCTTAAAATATGGTGGTTTCACAACTAAGGCTCTGTTTGGTTCAAAGGAGGGAAGGGGAAGGGAGGGATTTTAATGGAGGGGAGGGAAGGGAAGAGAAAGGGAGGGGAGAGATTTAATGAAGACTCTGTTTGGTTCAAAGGAGGGATGGGAAGGAAAAATAATTATCTTCTTGTTTGGTTCACAAGGGGAGGGAATGGATTTTATAATAAAATTACTTTTATACCATTTACAAGACATGTAGTATCAACAGAGAACAAATTCACCACATCTTTTCTTAATAGGGGTCGTATTGTGAAGTTCAATAACACAAGTTTCTTTACTGACATGAAATGTTTAGCCAACAACTAATCTTGTATGACCGTGGAAGGCTTGACAAAGTGAATACTAATCATAATTTTATTCAGAAATTTTGGCCAATTAGCTTTCGAACTCTGTTATTAAATTCGCAAGTTATATGTAAAGCATGAAATGAACCACCGACCATGCCTTCAGGAAGCACATCCCTTATTAGTTATCTATCATTATCGGGTCATAAACAAATTTGGAAAAATCTTCTGACAAATAAACACAATGCCACTGAATAATACTGAACTGAGTTATTAGTGTTACGAGGAGCAAAAACCTTGACTAAACACAATGCCACTGAATAAACACAATGTCATAAACAGTTAGAGTCCGTTTGTTTCAATATTTGGATAACCATTTTCTAAATATTGTATTGGGAGTTGGCATTTGTTTTGAGTGTTTTCTCAAAACACTATTGAGAATACTGATACCCCTCATTTTCGATATTCCCAACCCATCTCTCCTCTCTTCTCACTCATGAGCTCTCTCTCTCTCCTCACTCACGAGATCTGGTCACCTTCGTTGTCTTCTACCTTCCCCCCCTCTTTTCGAAACGTCTCTTCCAAATCTGGTCTCCCCAACCCATCTCTCCTCTCTTCTCACTCACGAGCTCTCTCTCTCTTCTCACTCACGAGATCTGGTCGCCTTCGTTGTCTTCTACCTTCCCTCCTCTTTTCGAAACGTCTCTTCCAAATCTGGTCTCTGATCACTACCGGCGACAACCCTTTTCCCTCTCTTCTCGACCGTCTCTCCCTTGAGGCAGCTAACCCTACCCACTTCAAACCCGTACGGTCCCTTCTTCCTCCCTTCTTTTTTGAACCCAGATCTGATCTCCCCCCCCCCCCCCAAATCAACGTTTTTCCGAACGATTCTACTGTGAAATCGAGCGGAAACGTGTGATTCTCTCGCTGGCGACTTCGATACCAGTCTATTTCTCTGTCGAATTGGTGAGGGGTTGAGGAGATTTGGTTGGGGGTTAATGGTTTGCACTACCCGTGCTGCATATCGGAGAAGAGCTAGGGAACGAAGGGCAAATCGAATCAAAGAGCTACGCAAGGTCGAATCCTGTGCTGACAATTTCTTCCTTGTTAAAATCCAATCAAAGGTATGAACCGCGATTGTATTCTTTATTTGGTTGTTTTTCTTTACCACTTTGCGCCAATTTTTAATACGCTTTTGTACCGAAAAAATTTTCTGGAAAACGGTCCAGACTGCATCTTTTGCCGAATTCAAAGTTACCATTTTTTGGTGTAATCGGTGGCTACTTGCAACCTAGGGTTATCCGATCAGCTTTTAAACTAATTGAAGGAATTTGGCATTTTTTTTTTATTGGTATTTGTTCAATATAGATGAGTAATATGGGTAGGGGGAAGGAGAAGGCAGTGGAGGAGGATTATGGGTTGTGGCCTCCCCATATTGTGGAATATTTTGTCAACCTTATGGAGGCTGCAGTTGACAATGGTTACCTAAAAAGCAACACATTCGAGGCTAAAACCTGGAGTAATTTTGCGCTACAAATGCAACAGCTGTGTGGCCGTTCATTCACGGTACCACAACTGAAGTCAAAATATAACCGACTTAAATCAGAATGGAAGGTGTTTGCTGATATGAAGAAACAGAGCGGTTTTGGTTGGGATGAAGTCAACGAAACCATTACTTGCGAGTTACCGGTTTGGGAACAATATGTTAAGGTTAATATATATAATCTTAAACTTTGATTTTTGTTTGTGAATCCTTTTTATTATACTTCATCTTCACTCTAATACTTGCATAGTAACAACATATTCTATGAATAGATACATCCTGCTGCAAAAAAATACCAACATAAGGGATTGCCACATTTTGATGCTTTGACAAAAATAATGGAGGAATCTGTAGCCCAGGGCAATGTGGCAAGGGCTTCCACACAAAGGGGGTTCGAGGATGAGGAGGCGCGGAGGATGAACTATGAGTTTGGCCACTCCCATCAATCACACGTAAATGTGATTGATGAGGCTGATGATGTGCCAATGGGTTCGGGGTCGGGATCACGTAAGAGAAAATCTAGTGCATCAAGTGGCCGCGGATCAGCGATGTCAATGGTGAAAGAATATCTTGATGTCTGTAAGCAAACTCAAGAGGTCAAAAGAAGCAGGTGGAAGAATAAAAATGAGGTGGACAGTGATGTCTCGATTAACCCTGCTTTGGCTGAACAGGATCAATGCCAAGATATAATAAATGCGATGACAGGGCTTGATCCAATTGTAGCTTTAAAAGCAGTACACTACCTATTTCAAAATCCTCGCATTTGTCATGGTTTCCTCCGTATGCCTCGAGAACAGCAGGAGTTGGCGGTTTGTTTTTATGCCACCCTGTAGTCATCCCATTCGGCCTAATGGGATAAACAAATCATGTTGTAGACAATTTTTTATGATAATTTCCGTATTTGCTTGAGGTTGATTGTAGTATGACGGCTTGACGGTGAACAAATTGCTTATTTAATTTAATTTAGATTTATAATGTTATTTTTTCCTAAAATAGATTTGCTAGTAGTAGTATACCTTGTTATCTTTTTTCAATGCTAGAGCTTGTGGAATTCTACCATCTCTCAATATGTTATTTTGTGATTCCGTAAATCTCGTTACATATAGTCGTATTATTAAATGTGTGTGCACTTGATATGGGATTTTCTCAAAATAATTTCTATCTTCTTATTTATAGTGAGTTACTACTGCAAGTGCATCCTCTGTTATGGATACTTCTTCATCCAGTAGTGACGATCTCGAAGAGGTGATGAATATAATCTTGCTAACTGAACTATGTGAAGAACTTGACCGTACAAGGTCCACTAATAAAAAGCAAACAGGACGTGAATATTTGGATAATATGTTAGAGGGTTCCCAGGCCGAGTTTCATGGAATATTCCGTATGAACCAAGATTGTTTTATGGCCTTGTGTGCTTTCCTGCAAAATGGGAACTACTGCGAGGAAACAGCGGAGTCTTCAAGTCATAGACGATTGTCTTTCGAGGAAAGCGTGGCAATTTTCCTGTATATTGTCAGTCATAGTTCAAGAATGCGACTAGCTGGTAATACGTTTAACCACTCAACTCAAACAATCCAAAAGCACTTTACAATTGTATTGAAAGGTCTGGCAAGAGCAGCAACGTTCCTTATCAGACCCCCTGATTATACACTTGTACATCACAGAATCGCTAATTCAGAAGACTTTTACCCATGGTTTCAGGTATTACGTCACCCTGATTGCGTCATGTATTATTAAAGTTTTTTCCTAGTTTGGATTTGTGATATCTATTATTCGAATTCATTAATGTAGGGAGCTATTGGTGCTGCTGATGGCACGTTAATCAAAGCTACAGTTCCCGTTATTCGAAGCAATGCTTGTCGCTCTCGAAAGGGTATTGTAAGTCAAAATGTATTGGCAGCATGCGATTTTAACATGCTGTTTACATTTGTTTACGCGGGATGGGAAGGCAGTGCGAACGATTCCCGTGTAATGCATACTGCATTAGCACAAAAACTGTTGCCAATCCCACCGAACGATAGATACTACTTAGTAGATTGTGGTTATACCAATATGCCTGGTTTTTTGGTGCCATACCGTGGTGAGCCATACCACTTACAGGACTTTCAAGGGGCCAACCATGCACCAACCCAACCTAGACAACTTTTTAATAAACAGCATGCTAGGTTACGGAATGTGATTGAGAGAACGTTCGGTGTATTCAAGAATAGGTTTGCCATCTTCAAGAACATGCCAAACTACCTGTTTACAAATCAAGTTATGATGGTCACAGCCTGTTGTGCACTCCACAATTTTATATGTATGCACTCACAAAACGATGCATTTTTAGAGGAACTCGATGATGAACAATTAGTACATCACCAACACACTGAAGATATCGCATCCACATCGCAGGGGTTGGATTTATCATCTTCCCAATTGAGACATATGAATAGGAAAAGAGATGATATTGCCATGGCAATGTGGAATGCTACACACTAATGTAATTTGAATGTAATATTGTTTCATTGTATTATTTTTTCGAACTGTTTAACGAATGTAATTTTTCTGCAAGGTGTGTGCTTTCATCTTGAAAATTTTTGGATGAACAGGTATTGGGCACGGATTCAATGTCGTGCACATGATTGGTCCGAAAAAAGGATGGAATTGTCGGTAGCAGTAAATAATCCAAATTCAATTTTTGAAAACCTTACAAAGATGATGTCGTAATAGGCAATGATGATAGTTTTTCATTCAATGTGGAATGTGTCCCTCCCCCACCCCGTTCCCGCTTTCTGCTTGACATAAATTGTCAAGCAACGGATATTGAGATTGGAAAATATAATTGAATAACCACTGAAATGATGTATAATACCCTTTAAACTGATCTGTGGTTGATGTTTGGAATGAACGGTTAAGTAAGAATGAATCCATTTGTGGTAAACAGTGATGATGAATTCAGTTATTGTTGATGGCAAAGTGGGAATGGGACGGGGGGGGGTGAACATTGTACTCAGTGGCAGTATGCGTGGCATTATAAAGATGCAGCCCTGTCCTGAATTTTTTATCATTGAATTGAACAAACTGAGCCTACGACAAATATAATTTTTTTCATTTCCAGGAGTAATAACCTGAGTTGGCATTTGTTATAAGTGTTTTTTGGGAAACAATATTACCAACACTGATACCCCCCACAGTATTGAGCCAAAAAAGCTCCATTCCTCCCTTATTTTTTCACATATAAGGATTCACAAATCTACATGCATCACAATGCAGATTGTTGTATCAGAGAACAAATTAGAATCATTTGAATACAAGTGCAATTCAGCTGCACAAATCAGATGCATTACCAATACATGAAAACACTATTATGGTCTGCTTGTTCCAAGTTCATTTTTTTTTTATTTCCTGAAGAAATATCCTGAGTTGGCCTTTGTTTTAAGTGTTTTTTGATGAAAAACTATTCAGAATACTTCAAGAGCAGCAAGTGAACACATTTATTTTTTAAACCTAACGAAGATGATGTCGCTATAGTCAATGATGAACGGATTTTCAAGAACAGTGCTTTGTACTAGTGGGCGTGGCATTCTAAAAAATGCAGCTCTAGTATGGAGTTTTTATCATTGATTCATCTGGAATCTGAGACTGCGACTAGGTTGTATTTTTTCTGGCATTATGTTGTTTTTATGGTGTTGGGGGTGCTGCTGATATGTTGTTATCCAAAAACTGCTTTTTTGCTGCAAAACAGGTTGGGTGGTATCAGTATTGGTAATATTGTTTCCCAAAAATACTTTTAAAAAAGGCCAACTCAAATTATTACTTCAAAATGTTTTAAAAAAAAAGAACTTGGAACAAACAGACCAGAATAGTGTTTTTATGTATTATGATGCATCTGATTTTAAACTCTGAATTGCACGTGTATTTAGATGATTCTACTTTGTTCTCTGATACAACAATCTGCATTGTGATGCATGTAGATTTGTGAATCCTTATATGTGAAAAAAGAAGGGAGGAATGGAGCTTTTTTGGCTCAATACAGTGGGGGGTATCAGTATTGGTAATATTGTTTCAGGAAAACACTTACAACAAATGCCAACTCAGGTTATTACTCCTGGAAGTTTTAAAAAAACGAACTTGGAACAAGCAGACCAGAATAGTGTTTTCATGTATTGGTAATGCATCTGATTTGTGCAGCTGAATTTCACTGGTATTCAAATGATTCTAATTTGTTCTCTGATACAACAATCTGCATTGTGATGCATGTAGATTTGTGAATCCTTATATGTGAAAAAAGAAGGGAGGAATGGAGCTTTTTTGCCTCAATACAGTGGGGGGTATCAGTGTTGGTAATATTGTTTTGAAAAAACACTTATAACAGATGCCAACTCAAGTTATTACTCCTGGAAATAAAAAAAATGAACTTGGAACAAGCAGACCAGAATAGTGTTTTCATGTATTGGTAATGCATCTGATTTGTGCAGCTGAATTTCACTTGTATTCAAATGATTCTAATTTGTTCTCTGATACAACAATCTGCATTGTGATGCATGTAGATTTGTGAATCCTTATATGTGAAAAAAGAAGGGAGGAATGGAGCTTTTTTGCCTCAATACAGTGGGGCGTATCAGTAGTGGTAATATTGTTTCCAAAAAAACACTTATAACAAATGCCAACTCAGGTTATTACTCCTGGAAATGAAAAAAATGAACTTGGAACAAGCAGACCAGAATAGTGTTTTCATGTATTGGTAATGCATCTGATTTGTGCAGCTGAATTTCACTTGTATTCAAATGATTCTAATTTGTTCTCTGATACAACAATCTGCATTGTGATGCATGTAGATTTGTGAATCCTTATATGTGAAAAAAGAAGGGAGGAATGGAGCTTTTTTGCCTCAATACAGTGGGGGGTATCAGTAGTGGTAATATTGTTTTGAAAAAGGGCCTGGTACAAACAAACAGGCCAACTTGTGTTATTCCTGAAGTGTAATAACCTGAGTTGGCCATTGTTTTAAGTGTTTTTTGATGAAAAACTATCCAGAATACTTTAGGAGCAGCAAGTGAACACATTTGTTTTTTAAACCTAACGAAGATGATGTCGCTATAGTCAATGATGAACGGATTTTCAAGAACAATGCTTTGTACTAGTGGGCGTGGCATTCTAAAAAATGTAGCTCTAGTATGGAGTTTTTATCATTGATGCATCTGGAATCTGAGACTGCGACTAGGTTGTATTTTTCCTGGCATTATGTTGTTTTTATGGTTTTGGGGGTGCTGCTGATATGTTGTTATCCAAAAACTGCTTTTAAACTGCAAAACAGAGTGGGAGGTTTCAGTATTCTGAACAGTGTTTCCAAAAAAACACTTATAACAAAGGCCAACTCAGGTTATTATTTCATGAATTAAAAAAAAATGAACCTGTGTTCAAACAGATTCATGTATTATGATGCATCTGATTTGTTCAGATGAATTGCACTTGTATTCAGATGAATTGCACTTGTATTATGATTCTCATTGGTATTTCTTTTTTTAAAATATATTTGTGGAGGGAGATACAAAGTGGGAGATGATGGTTTCTGATCCCTTATGATTATTTTGTAGTCTATGCTTCCCGTATTTTATCTACATTATCTGCAGTCAGGATGCAGTCAGGATGCGATCAAAGGAGGGTTGCTACAAATGTTTGGTTAATCTTCTTTTCGATGCTTGTTTTTTTGTTTCCTTTTTTTCCTACGATTAATATAGCTTTTATATTGACTACAGGTACAAATTTGCACAAGGAGATAAGAATCAACAGCAGCAGCTCCTGGCAGCATCGTTACACTGATTGGGCAAAAGTTTACTATTATTTTGTGACAATTTTGTATTGATTCAGCAAAAAAAATTGTACAACCTGTTATCAAAATATGTGTATTGATTCCGTGCCATTGTACCTCACTTTGATTGGGATTGTTGAACAATGTAAACAGTAGTAATGAAGTCAGCTAGTTTTCTTGCACAAATTGGTTGAGCATGTTGATTTTTGAATACTTTTTAATTTGATTATCTTCTCATACATCCTATTTGATCTCACATGCAATCTTTTATCCGATTACTGCTACTACTTGCTATCACATGCAACCTCAACAAAACAAACTAAAAAATACTCCTCATTTAAGACTGAAGAACTGCAATTACCAAAAGAGGTAATGATAACAGCAAAACATTGATCCAAATAGAATAACTGATACATGAACTGCGAGTTGTGACTTCACAAAACCTCACTGAATCTATATTATGTACATACAAGATTTTGAAACAAATTTTGTACTCTAACATGAAGAATCAGCCGTGGAGATGATGGCGGCTGATTTTTGCTCGATTCACATGCTGCTCAGGTTTCTTGTTCTCATACTTGTACAACATTGCAATCTAACTGGAACAATTAAAAAAATATCAGCAAATGATAAATGCAAATTGATATTCAAAATTGTCAGAAATATAACCGAACAGCTTTTGAACTATCTTTTTCAGAAAAACAGCTTTCAGATAACAGTTTTCAGCTCGAAATTTAACCGAACAGCTTTTAAACTATCTTTTTCAGAAAAACAGCTTTCAGATAACAGTTTTCAGATATAAATATAACCGAACAGCTTTTAAACTTTCTTTTTCAAAAAAAAAACAGCTTTCAGATAACAGTTTTCAGCTAGAAATATAACCGAACAGCTTTTAAACTCTCTTTTTCAGAAAAACAGCTTTCAGATAACAGTTTTCAGCTAGAAATATAACCGAACAGCTTTTAAACTTTATTTTTCAGAAAAACAGCTTTCAGATAACAGTTTTCAAATATAAATATAACCGAACAGCTTTTAAACTTTCTTTTTAAAAAAAAACAGCTTTCAGATAACAGTTTTCAGCTAGAAATATAACCGAACAGCTTTTAAACTCTTTTTTTCAGAAAAACAGCTTTCATATAACAGTTTTCAGCTAGAAATATAACCGAACAGCTTTTAAACTCTTTTTTTAAGAAAAACAGCTTTCAGATAACAGTTTTCAGATATAAATATAACCGAACAACTTTTAAACTTTCTTTTTCAAAAAAACAGCTTTCAGATAACAGTTTTCAGCTAGAAATATAACCGAACAGCTTTTAAACTCTTTTTTTCAGAAAAACAGCTTTCAGATAACAGTTTTCAGCTTGAAATATAACCAAACAGCTTTTAAACACTCTTTTTCAGAAAAACAGCTTTCAGATAACAGTTTTCAGCTAGAAATTTAACCGAACAGCTTTTAAACTCGTTTTTTCAGGAAAACAGCTTTCAGATAACAATTTTCAACTAGAAATATAACCGAACAGCTTTTAAACTCGTTTTTTCAGAAAAACAGCTTTCAGATAACAGTTTCCAGCTAGAAATATAACCGAACAGCTTTTGAACTCGTTTTTTCAGAAAAACAGCTTTCAAATAACAGTTTTCAGCAAGAAATATAACCGAACAGCTTTTAAACTCGCTTTTTCAGAAAAACAGCTTTCAGATAACAGTTTTCAGCTAGAAATATAACCGAACAGCTTTTGAACTCGTTTTTTCAGAAAAACAGCTTTCAGATAACAGTTTTCAGCTAGAAATATAACCGAACAGCTTTTAAACTCGTTTTTTCAGAAAAACAGCTTTTAGATAACAGTTTTCAGCTAGAAATATAACAGAACAGCTTCTAAACTCTCTTTTTCAGATAAACAGCTTTCAGAATACAGTTTTCAGAAAAAAAATATAACCAAACAGCTTTTAAACTCATTTTCAGAATAACTCTATTCAGAATACAGTTTTCAGAAAACTCCATTCAGAAAACTCTTTTCAAAATAACAAAACAAACGCACTCTTAGTTCTTTAGACGATCCTATGTTGCATAAGCTTTAAGAGTAGTGCCCATAGAATGTAAAACAACGAAGATGATGTGGAGATTGAAGACGGAAAATATCAAAGAGAACTAACTAAAAGGGCAATTTAGTCCATTTACATTAAAAAATTAGACATAATTTCTCTCCTCTCCAAATCCCTCAATATTGGAAGGGAGCCAAAATTGACTCAGGAGGGGTGTTGCACCCCTCCATTTCCCTTTCTTCCCCTCCTAAAAAATGAACCAAATATGAAAAGTTTTAAAAAACCCCTCCCCTCCCCTCCATTCCCCTCCAACCAAACACTCCCTAATTATGGCCGATCAACTTAAAAGGGTGGGTTAACTTACTAGCTAGTTAACTAAAAACTTATTAGTTAGTTGTAGATAACAGGCAATGGGATATTATATAAAAAAGGTATTGTATACTTATCAGGATACTAAATACATATAATGCTAGCATAAAATGCATGTTTCTTAGATTGCATAATAGTGATTACATATGCTTAGATTTACTGAACTTGAATACTGTACTCTGACTATTTATCTACTTAATATGAGACCCTTTTTCTGTACCTACCTCTCATATAAACCCAGATGAAAATTGAAACTGCAAATTTGCAGTAGTATTAAAAGCAAGCAGACCTAGCTAAATTTATAAGCTACTCATCAAGGATGGTCTATTGGTCATGATGGATAATTAACAAACATGATTTACAATGTGTCACCGAAACTAGAATGATGAGATGAATGAGAAAAAATAGATGTGTAACCTCAAAAAGTTAATTTGCAGAACCAGAAATAGCATGCATGCACCAAAGCGATCGATGAGCTAGTGCACTGATTTTTGGGCTGTGATTGGGTAGGAGAGAGGGTTAATAGAAAAGAATATGTCACTTGAGCATATTGTGATTTCGATGATAGGCCAAGAGAGCTTTTCAATATCCTCAAACACAGTGGCTAGTAATGACGAAAGGGGGGTGAAAGAAATATTTAATTTGAAAGAATAACGGTAGAAACGTAATTTAATCATTTAGATTTAACAGAATGTGTAAGTTAACGGAGGAATGGGTATAATATACTTTTTCAAACGTTATATGGGCATTTTGTAATCGGCCCGAACGTTGTTATTGTTATTGTTGTGTGTGTGTGTTGGGGGGGGGGGGGGGGGGGGGGAGGCGGGGTTGTTACTTTGGCTTTTGCCCTATATTATATTATATCTATATTTTATACTAATAGGCGAGAGAGTCTATAGAGAAAGATGATGAAAAGTATAGATTCATATTTAACTAACAGGTGTAGTATGTATGGTTTTATTAAACAACCAAAACGTGTTGTGGTTGTGTGTGTGGGGGGTTACTTTGGCTTTTTCCCTGTATTATATTATATCTATATTTTATACTAATAGAAGAGAGAGTCTATAGAGAAAGATGATGAAAAGTATAGATTCATATTTAACTAACACGTGTAGTATGTATGGTTTTATTAAACAACCAAAACAAAATAAAAACTTCAATCCCTCACACACAGTCTATTCCCCTCTTACTTTCTCACTCTCATAAAATCTTACGGCTCTTCACAAACACACCCCTATCCCCCCTCCCTCCCCCCAACACACATACACAGCTCACGCCCCCCGACGCCCCACCCCCACGCTGCTCCCTCCCCTAGCATTTTTAGTAATATTCAATTAGATAACATTATGTTTTTGCAGTGATTCTCTGAACCATCTGCTTATGTAAGGATGATAATGAAGATTCCAGTAATTACAGTAGGGATGATATTTATAAGTTTCTTCAAATTATCTCACACTGTTTTAGAGTTCCATATAAATTTATGAGTCCCTCAAAATTATTTTTGGCTGTGCAATTCGGACAGGATAACACTAGTGTTATCTTATAGAGTACTTCTCTATAGTACAAGGAAATCAATTTGTGATGGCACGAAAATTAAAGTCATTAAACGATGAGAATTTATCATGTCAACTTGGTAATATCATCCATGTGCCCGTCACTTTGATACAGTTCTACTAAGAACTGTATCTTTTTGCGTATCAGCCCTAATCTTCAAATATTAGTCCCTGGTTGAATTTCTTTCTTCCTTGGGTTTATTTGCATAAGTAGTTGCCCTTTTGTAATACCCCCCTATTGAGTTAGCACGGGCGTTGCACGTGTCTCTCACCTTCTTAAATTCTTCACTCTGGGGAATGGTTATGTTGAATGATATTAAGAATTAAGTTCCCTTTATTTTTCCTTTCTTTCTCCTTGCATTCCAAATTTGTTCTTGTTCTCGTTCTTGTTCTTGTTCTTGGCCTTGTGGGGTCATAACTATGGTATCAGAGTCATCTCCTCTCCCACCGCTATCGTCTCCGATGTCTGCCTTTCCCACTTCATCCCTTACCCCCCATGTCGGTGCTCCATCATCAAACCCTAGCTTCACATTCCCTGACCTTAACCCTAGCTTAACACAAATCCCTTCTCTATTTCCCCCAATTTTCTTCTCCTCAAATCCCCCCCAGAAACCCTGAATCATCTTCGAAAAATCTCACATCTACTTCCTTAAAATCCGCTCAAATTCAATCCATCTCCGGCTACCCATACTCCACCACCACCCGCCCCAACAACACCGTCGGCCGCAACGGCCCCCTCAAAACCCTAGACCTAACCCCCCTTTACGACCTCCTGGATCAAACATCACCCCGCCGCCTCTCCCGTTGTCAAAACCTCCCAGAACTTCCGCCCCTCTAGCCACCCCCAGGGCAAGCTCCACGTCGAGATCACCCTCCGATGCATGCTATTCCCTCCGCCTATCTGCCTCCTCCAACTCTGAAGACGACGACCTCCTCCTCCTCTTCGACCACCACTTCTTTTTCGCACTTCAACTCATCCTCTTCCTCTGCTACTGTTACTACTACTGTTCCGGCTACTACTAATGCTACTACTGCTACCCTATATCCAGTTTCCTGCAACTGCTCACCAAGTGTTCGACCAAATGCTTCTTCGATTCCGTCAACTCAAATCACCCCTGAACCAGTGCTAGATTACTATTACGATATTTGTCTTGTTGATTGCTCCTACAAAAGGTACAAATACAACAATTTGCGAGATTATTATTTGTGCCTCAGTTGTTTTGCTCGCGAAGAAATAGAGTTGAGATTAAATCTGTTAGACTACAGTTATATAGAGGATGATGAGAGGAAATTTGAGGTACTAGAATACTGCTGCAATCATTGTTTCTCTAATTGTACCGACGAGCACTACCGCTGCAACAAATTCTTAGACTACCATTTGTGTCTCGCTTATTTTAAGAACGGATAATTTGAATTAGGTTTGACTCCCAGAGACTTTATTCATGTAAAGGCAGCGGATGAACCCCAATGTGCTCTGTAGACGCATCCAATTATGGTCATTCTTGGGGATGAGGAGCAAAGGGCTCTCTATGATCAGACTGGATGTAAGGATGATGAAGCCTTGTCTGGGGAACGCCTTGAATTTAGTGAAGTGGTTGGAGAAGCAATGGAACATGTGGAAGGATTGAATGTCATGATGGTACTTCATTTTAAAAAAACAGATGAACGGGTTTTGGATAAATTTGATCATTTTGATGAAATTGATGAAGAAAAGGATGATGGTGTTGAAACTGCAGAAGATGAGAGGAAAGCCACAATAGTACCCATTTCGCCAAGTGAGAGCCCGACACTTGACCTCATCTTTGGTGACTGTGCTCGGTCATTACCTGAGATGATAATGGATGACACAAAAATTGGTGGATTCCAGTTGGATATTGGGAAATATGGTAACACTGAGTACTTGAATTGTACATTGGAGCATGGTTTTGGATCAATTATAGTCTACGTTTCAGCATATGATATGTATATATCATATGACACTTCAAGGAGTATCTTTGAAATTCCTGGATCGAAATAGGTTGCACTTGAGACTTCGTCTTTTTCTAAGTATGCTGGCTTCACTGGTGTTCGCCTTGGTTGGACTATGATTCCAAAGGTGTTGCTACTCTCTAACGGATTCCCCGTCGCCAAGGATTTCAGTCGCGTAGACTGCACTTCCTTCAGTGGTGCATCGAATGTTACACAAGCAGGGGAGTCTTGCTTGTCCTTCTTCGGAAGGTCTAAAGGCTATGGCCGACACTGTTAGTTTTTACAAGGATAATACTCTGATAATTGTTGATACATCCACCTCACTTGGATTCAGTGTGTATGGGGGGAAGAATACTCCTTACTCCTGGGTTTATGTCCCTGGTAAGAGCCTTTGGGATGTATTTGCAGAGATTCTCGAAAAAACCCACTAGGTGACAGCCCGGTGTGGTCCTGGTGGTGAAGGATTCATTCGGGTCAGTGCCTTTGGTCATGGTTCTGAAAGGTTCGCGGTACCAATGTTTATCCATCTCGTTTCGGTCATTGAAGGCAATATTACCAGAACAGTAGTACTCGATTGGGTTCTTGCAAAGAATTTTATCTCCGACCCGAGGGGAGGAAGATACATAGGGAAAGAATATTGAAATTTATCACACAATTGGAGATGTTTTGGGAGGGAGCTTTTATTGTTGAAGGAAGGAGAGATTACAGATTCTCATCGCTATCTCATCCTGATGATAGAGTGTGGACTTGTATGTAGTGTCGTAAGTTACAACATGTTAATTGATTGCTTTGTGAAAGATGAGTTAATGGAGAAGGCAATGGAAGTTGTGAGAGAGATGATTGACAAGGGAACTTCCCCAAATCTGATTACATTTAACACTCTCATATCTGGCCATTCTAAGACTGGAGGTATGCATTTAGCAAGGGGTGTATTGAAGATGTTATTAATGCATGGTTTTAAGCCCGATGTCGTTACCTTCAGCTCTTTAATAGCTGACCTTTGTCGAATTCATCAGGTAGATGATGCTGATGCTAATGCTGATGAGGGTAATAAGTCAAAGAGCCCAACTATTGCTACTTTTGGTAACTAGGTCGCTATATGGGTTCATAACAGGTCACAACTGATACACAGTTTTGCATGGGGTAATGACACTGTTATATCTGTACGATTTAATCCCGGAGAGCCAGATCTACTTGCAACATCAGGGAGTGATCGCAGCATAACCCTGTATGATCTGTGCATGTCATCACCTGCTAGGAAAGTACTCATGAGGACAGAAACTAATGCAGTATCCTGGAACCCCATGAAACCAATGAACTTCACAGCTGCAAATGAAGATTGCAACTGTTATAGTTATGATGCTAGAAAATTGGATGAAGCTAAGCGCATGCATTCAGATCATGTCTCTGCAGTGATAGATATTGATTTTTCTCCAACTAGCCGTGAATTTGTGAGTGGATCTTATGATAGAACGGTGAGGATTTCCCAATATAATCGAGATCATAGTAGGAAGTTTACCCTACAAAGAGAATGCAAAGGGTATTCTGCGTCAAGTACAATTGTGATGGGATTTACCTTATTTGTGGAAGTGATGATACAAATCTTGGATTATGGAAAGCTAAAGCTTCCGAACAGTTGGGAGTTCTTCTAAGGGAACGCAGGAAGTGACATGAAGAGAATATTGAAATTTATCACGATTCGGATATGTTTTTGGATGGGTCTCTTAGTGTTGAAGAAGAGCGTCATATTGACCTTGATGACAAGGTCAAATTTAAGGGGGAATGATTGATACAGTTCTACTAAGAATTGTATCTTTTTGTGTATCAGTCCTAATCTTCACGTATCAGTCCCTGGTTGAATTTTCTTCTTTCTTGGGTTTATTTGCATAAGTAGTTGTCCTTTTATAATAACTGCCCCCCTATTGAGTTAGCACAGGCGTTGCACGTGTCTCTCACATTCTTAAATTCCCCACTCTGTAAAGGAATAGTTATGTTGAATGATATTAAGAATTAAGTTCCCTTTCTTTTTCCTTGCATTCCAAATTTGTTCTTGTTCTTGTTCTTGGCCTTGTGGGGTCGTAACATACTTAGATTTGGTAGAAGTATAGATATCAAATTTTCGAGCAAGGTTTGTTGCTTGTTTCCTTCTTAGTTATGGATTTTGAGCTTATTAAAATATCACTGAACGTCATGGCTCAAATTGGAGGATTTCCCAGTGTGGTAGAATTCCAGAGAGTTTGATTTAGGATGGTTTGGATCAAGTCAAACACAATGGACAACCATCAAAAAAAAATACAAGAGAACCCCTTCCCGAGCTATCAGAACAAAGAGTCATTGATGATCGATGTACAGACTCTCCATCACCTGTACATAAATGTTTTCCACATTGAAACACTGCACATTCCAAGCGAGTAACGCAGGAAAAGAAAATCCGGTTTATATAAACATGCATCCATTACCCTTTAATAGAAAGAGAGCATCCACCATCCACTATCATACAAGAAACACTCAAATCATATTAAGAACTATAACATTTTAGAAGTTCTAATTTTACAGGCATTTGGCCCCGGTACTCTGAATTTGTTTGGTTAATTTCTAATTAATAAAACAGTGTGGTCATATTCAACATTTTTCTTAAAAAAAAAAAAAATCACAGGCATTGTAAAGACCAATACTGTAAACTGGAAATAATAAAAATAAAGGTACACATCTTCAACCATCTTTCTTAATATATAGAATTTTTAACATGTATGTCCCTAACAAATGTGTGAATATCACATATACCGCTAACAAATATGTATTTTCACATTTACGCCTAACAATATGTGTCTGGCATCTTAGTTTTGCCATAAGTTAAAACTACTTTTAAAACATAAAAATGTATAAAATATACGATTATGTTTAATAGATTTTATATAAAATGACTGAAATATCCTTCCTCTATTAGTTAAGCTTATTCTTCTGACTTTTATAAACTAAATCGACTATAAAATCAACTAAACACATCAATCATTCTCAATTTTTCTTTAGTTTTTTTAATAAATGGATAAATTTACAGTACATCTTTACAATTTCATTTTCTACATCATATTTCTAGCCAAATTCGCCACTAATCTTAAAATTTTTAAATATGTGTAGTTTGAGACAACTTTTAGGGGTAAATAAGAAATGAACTCTTATTATTAGGAACATATATGAAAATACACATTTTTGAAGGATATATATAATATTAGCATATTTGTTAGGGGTATACGTGTTAAAAACCCTAATATATAAAGGAACTAGGATTGCCCGTTGACACGTGCCTACGGCACTTCTTCGGAACGGTGCACCTTATTTGATCATATAAAATAGTTTTGAAGGTCCAGCAAATTAATTGAAGTAGCAAACATATTATATGAGAAACTTTTGGGGATCCAGCAAAAAACATATTATATGATTATTATTTTTTTGAATTATTTTTAAAGTTTTTAATTTTTTAATTTTTTTAGTTTTTTAAATTTTAATTTTTTTAATTTTTATTTTCTTAATTTTTTGAATAGAAGAGGGAGGGAAAGAGAGAAAAAACAAAAATTAAATAAATATAGGAGTTATTTTGGGTGGGAAATTTGAATTTGAATTTGAGTTTTAGGGGAAAAATATGTTTTGTGAGGTTAGATCTGAGCCTTTGATTTTTGGGGAATTGAATTAGGGCCACTTGATAGCTTTCTTTGTGTTTTATTATATAGATAATTTAGCAAATACTCCCATTCAAAATATAGAAACTAGCATAGACCCGCACTATTTTAAAAAACTAAGAAATACCCCTAGTTTTGATGAAACTGTTAAAATCACTGTTAAGTAAGCTCACGTGTGTCACACGTGATATGTAAAATAACCTAAATATCCACGATAAAATGTATTTTTGTAAATATCCTCAATCAGAATATGGAAACTAGCATATACCCTATTTAAAAAAAGATATTTGGAATATTTTAGCGAATGCCCACATTCAAAATGCGGAAACTAACATACACCCCAACTATTTCAGTGTTAGATGTTGTGAAAATTATGAGTATCATGTGTTGTTACTCAATTTGAACTTTCTTCCTGTACTGATAATAACAATGTACTGGAAAGAGCTTCTACATCAAATTTTGATCCCAAAAAACACAACCATTATCTATTACAACAGATTGTTGTGCATCATCACTAACTTATGTACTATCATCTATTACAATAGATTATGTGATTTCCTGTTCCACTATAGAATGTGCATCATCATTTCCATCATGTTCATTCTAGAATAATAGGGGTATATTTCACATTCTGCATGAGACATTTGCTAAAATACAATTTATCATAGGTATTTAGGTCATTTTACATCAAGTGCGTCCATTTTACATCAAGTGTGACGCACGTGAGTTCACTTAATGGGAATTTTAACGGTTCTGTCCAAACTGTGATATTTCCTAGTTTTTTTTTAAATAGTAGGGGTATATACTAGTTTCTATATTTTGATTGCGGGCATTTGCTAAATTGTCCCAGATATAAATAACAGCAGAAAGGCAGATCAACAACTTTCAGTTCAAATATAAAAGCATGACAAAGAACATGGAGTTGATACAGCTGTTCAAACTGAATTGAAGTGTATTGTTTCTGAATCAATGGTACAAGCATTCTCTACTGGATCATCGGCTCTGGTATCTCCAAGACAGAATTCACTGCCTCCAGCTCCTCATGCCATAGAGGGAGCGAATCACCCGGGTAGAATTTCTTCGTAACCCCATCGGCATTGATCTAAAGGAAAGATATTTGTGTTAAAATACACATAGGAAAGAGAACAATAGGGTTTAATTGCAAATTATTCTAATCAGCTATGCTCAAAGGTAGGTGTGCATGCTACATGCCCCAAAATGTGGTATGCTTGAGTAGTTTTGTTTAGATCATTTAGTTATAAGATTCACAATGTAATACATTTATTTTTGACATGAAATAATTAGTATTACAACTTAAAAATGTAAATATGGCACACGCACAAGCAAGAGTAATAGTTTGTTGATGCAATACAGATTTTGATTTGTGCATGGAAACCACACCAACATCCTTTTGGTTAAATAATCAGAATAACCGCAAGATAAGTAGCAAAATATCTATGTCCTAATTATCCTTATTATGCATTTGCAATCAAAAAGTAGTTTAAAATTCACTACACTGAATTCATCATTCCAATCACCAAAGTACTACCATAAATGGAAAATGTATTCCAATTTGCAGATGAGCGTCGGAAATATTTTTTCCTAACATTTCAAAAAGTTAGATATACAGAACATACTTGTGGGGGTTTATCTCAAATGATTTAATCAACTAAGGGTGCCAGGACATTAATAACCGAAATCAGGGGTTATAAGTATTACCCAAAAGCATACTTCTTGAGGGAGGGAACTTGCATTTATTAGCTCCAGATAGAGGAAAAGGTAGTAAGAAAACTTACAGTCACAGTCCGAACCACTCCTCCACTGGCACCATCCCTAGCAATTGCAAGAGAGACGGCTTTCACCACTAATTTCTGCATTCATAAAGGAGTTTGATATTAGCAAATGAATCAATTCTACATCGAACTGAATATGAAACAAATTAGTTGCTTCAAAAAGAATATCAAGATATTAAGAAAAAACAAACACCAGCTCTATGTGGGATAAGCAATACACCTAATACCAGTGCTCACTCCTGCATTACTACCAAGGACAAGCAAATACAAATCCACATCATCAACCCTAACTGTTGATAACTGGTAAAAGGAATGATCTGTGGTGAAGGACATGTAATTAGTTAACGTGACAAAATCTAACATAAACAAAATAATTTGACAACTGCCCAAATAGCATTTATGCATGGACGGGTTCATTTCTGACAACTAAGCTATTGATATACCATGGGAAAATAGCGACATCCACTACCAACAATTAGTATACACTTCCTGACTTTACATAGCACAAAAACATGGAAACAATGTTCAGCAAAAATTTAAGGAACAAGGCATGTGGGCGCTTTGGCAACAGTGGAAGCAAGGCAGGTATGGCATATGGAAGCAGGGCCGCAGTTGAAGTATTAGTGGAGAAAGGTGGCCCATTGAGCTTGAAAACTGGAGTTTCTGGTGAGGAGGAATCTGCGTTTCTGTAAAATATCCAATATGTGATGCTGAGGTTGAGAGAGTTCACAGATTCTGATGCCTATTCTCAGATGCTGGTGGGCTGAGTTAGCTACAATTAAAAGTCAAAATTCAAACTTTTGAGTTGATAGGATAGAGGTTGACTCTGGAGGTTGAAATAGAGTAGTTGACTAATCAACAACAAGGATGGGGAAGGTTGCACTAGAGTAGTTGACTGTTCAATGAGCAAAAAAGCAGCTTGAGAGTTGAGGCTCGAGAGTTAAACATGATAAAGGATAGATCGGGAGGTTGAAATAGAGTTACTGACTGCTCAACAAACAAGGAAGCAGCTTAAGCCTTGAGAGCTACAGGTAAAGAAGAAAGAAAAAGAACACTAAAAGTCAAGCAGATGATCAGCAATAAACAGTTTCCAGAAGTGAGAAGTGCACTGCAGCAATTCACCCATGTTCCAACTTACAAGGATGATAAATTGACCTACATTGGATGAATATTTTTGACTATGGGGGGTTGAAGATGGAAAGGACAAAGAAAGAAAGAGAGAAAGAAAGAAAGGGCATACTAATAGTATAGCGGACGGTACGTAATAAACGACCCCAGAGGAAGGTGCAATGTACAAAGTCTCCTGTGTTACTGGAACTATCAATCATATATGTCTAGTATCTAGGTTTGTGTAGTATGGTTTCTGCACGATGTTAAATGTTTGCTTAAAGAATTTCAGGAAGGGAAAACTCATATTGTCTCGAGACAGGCCACTTCAGTCTGGATTCTGAAAGTAGGTACCAGCTCAGGGTCCCAAACGAAAATTTTGGAGATCAAAATTTTCGGAACTCATAAGGAGACAAGGCTCGATCTCGATTGCTGTCCGACGGCGACAAATTTCTACACTTGCAGGGAGATTTCTAACCTCTGTTCATAGCAGTTACTAGAAGTCACATCGATACTAAAAATAAATAAAGTTAACAAATACATATGTCCAAAACCCCCCTTTTTACATACCTCAGCCTCCTCTCTGCTCATTCCTTCCTTCCATGCTTGGTCAAAGAAACCATACAAGTAGCCAGATCCAGATCCTGTAATTATTTTAAAAATTGAAATTGCTTAATAGAAGCACAAGATCATAAAAGTTACAGTATTTACAAGAAAGAAGCAATATTAACTCATTATTGAGTTTTTTTTTACAGCTTGACATAGCATCCAAATTTATATGGAATGTCCCACTTAGCGTATTTCTTTAATCATAAGAAAATTAATTTAGGCAAAGAAGCGGTATTGCATGAAAAGCTATTCTAAGGATAAATTATCACAAACAGCAATTGTACTACCGCAGTCATCTCCAACTGTATTAGCTCTAAACCAGGATAGGTAATCACGCACATTCGATCCATGATGATCAGAAAATTTACGTGACAGATGATACACAGAACCTACAATTTTTTAGGAACTAGGGCAGAGGGACAATATTTCTAGACAAACAGGAAAAAAAAAATTAAAAAGGATATTTTATTGAGCAACTTGCACAAAAAGAAGAAACACAGTGAAATGTAGAAAAGACCAACTGGAATATATGGTAGAATACAACCAAGGTGGGAATATGAGATTAGAACCTTAAGCAAAATGCACACATTCAGTATTCTTATTAGTTTGATTGTGACCGTGTAGCTATACTAAAATAGAACCAACCCATACCTCCAATTGTGAACGGCTGTCTCAATATTGTCCCTCCAAGGGGCACCCCGTATATCTGACCACCTTCATACTTATCCCATCCACCGACAATCATACCAGTTTGCAACATGCTCTACAAAGTACATGAAAAAAAAATTAAGTAAAAAAAAGTAGGAATAGATTAGTATAATATACATCAACTTATCAACATCACATATGCATGACGAATAATGATACAGAAGCAAATGAGAAGCTTGAAAGTACCTTGTTTTGATATGACAACAATCTAATCAAGTTAGCTGCAACTTTGACAGTTGCAGGCTGCCCAAGTTGAATTCTGCACCCAAAGATGACAACTTGATTAAACCGCATATTACAAATGTAATATCCATTTAGAATGAACAGTGAGTTTCAATAATACATATTAATTAAATCAACATAGTCAAATGAATAGGACAGAAAAGTGAGGTAGAAGTATCCTAGACTAAATTTTGCACATAATAAGATGAGTTGTGCTAGTCCATTATGGACATATATAGGACTAAGTCACTGCCAATCATTTTCCCCAATAAGTGTTTGGGGCCACGGACATACATCTTTTTTCCTTTTTTTTCAATTCAGCTCTTTTGAAGGCCAGCACTACTGTTAAATCAGTAACGCATCTAGCCTTCTCTATGCCTTCCATCCACAGTTATTCTGATATATTTAACAACTGTAATAACTTTTTCTCAGGTTAAGTACAATATATGGATCTGCATTTTAGGCTCAATTCTGATATTAAAAAATGTTTTTTTCCATTAAATATTTAGTCAGGTGAAGTGCAATATATGGATCAGCAATATGGCTTCGGGTACAAGAGTAGGAATCAATTTAATATCCAGAGGAGGGAAAGATGAGATGTGGTGGTCAATAGTGTTACTACTTAGTCACGTGTGGATAAAAACCAACAGTTATAGCTTTTTCAGAAAAAGAAGGGTTGCAGAATGAACAATTCTTCAAGTTATCCCTAACGTCCAAATTTTCAACTTCTTATTAGACTATTGTCTCATTTTTATATACATCTGTCCACCGTCCTTCCACAAGGATCTCATGATACCTCCTAGATCAGTCCACTCATCAGTCCTCATTGAACATATTACCCAGGCTAGAACACTTCGCCTTGAACTTTATATCCATTGTACATTTCTCCAAGGTTTTAAATATCCTCTATATATCGGGTTCGAGAGTAAACCGACACGGTATATTCGAAAATTTAGTGCTTATATCTTTTTGGGGAAAATATCGGTGATATATCGGATATCAGGAGATAGATCAGCTGATATGTCCCCAAAATATATTGGTGATATCTGTTGTCAAATATTTTTGGTTTTATGGGTTTGAATAAAATCAAACCCGAAAAAGTTATAGTTAAATAAATATAACAAACTTTGTCATGGTTTCTAGTTTGGTTGATTTTTCAATTTCATTATGCTATATTTTAGTTCAAGCATATACATATTTGGCATCATATAAATTATTGTATATCTAGGCAGTTAAAATCCGATTAATCGCTAATCGGAGACTAAGTGATTATTATTTTTAGCAATTTTCAATATTTCGATAGTTACCGATTTAATCGGGTATAATCGGCCGATTAGTGGTTAATCGGCTGATTTTAAGTGGCCGATTAATCGATTAAATTTTTTCCTTTAATTTTCATGCTCATATGCATTATTTGGGCTCAATCCAGCCCAAACACAAATCCAAACCACTTCTGGTCCTCACTCAAACCCAAACCCGACTCGCCGTCGCTCTCTTCTTCTTTCTCGAGCAAACCCAAACCCGACTCGCCGCCGCTCTCTTCTTCTTCCTCGTGCAAACCCAAACCCGACCTGCATCTGCTGCACCTCCTCCTCTTGCCGCTCCTCCCCGATTGTTTTTGTTAGCTAGAACCGCCAGTAAATCCGACCCGATCCATCCAGAACCACAGTCAGCTTAAACCAAGTACCATGTTCTTTTTTTATAACTATATGTTCCTATTTGATAATCTCATAATAGTTTTATGTTAAGATTTAGAGTTGCTACATAATGAGGATAGATCGTTTTTTAAATTATATATATACTAGATTTGCCCGTGGCCACGTGCCTACAACACGTCTTCAGAACGATACTGCATATGAAAAGTCTTGTAAACAGTAAATCAACAATTATGTAGCTAAAGTTTGAATAGTATGACAATAATTAGTTGTAAATAAAAGTCCATGTTTCCATTAGTATATGGTGAAAAATAATTATAAATTGGGATATAAAAGTCCATCTTTCCATATATATATATATAGCGAGAGAGATAAATAATTAAATAAATAAATGAGTTGTTTTGGGGGAAAATTTAAATGAGTTTTGGGGGGGAACTTTTGGAGGGAAAATGTGTTTTGTGAGGTTAGATCTGGGCATTTGATTTTGGGGGGATTGAAGGAGAGCCACTTGATAGCTTTCTTTGTGTTTTATTATATAGATATACACGATTTTTCCAATTTAATTCCCGATTATTTTTTGAATAACCATTAATCATTAATTGCTCATACACCGATTAGTTCCAAAAACATATTTTAACTACCTAGTTGTATATCCAACATTAATGTGTGTTCATTTATTCGCTCAGTTTCATATTGTGTGTGTGATTTATGAGACAAAAGTGAGAATGCAATGCATGTACATGTCATGTAGATCAAATCTAGAAAACATTCTTCCATCCTATATCCTACATAACCCGATATATATTAGATATCCCGATATATCGTCTGATATATCCCGATATCCAAAAAAATTCCTTGGCAACACGACACGGACATCTAAAATTTAAAACCTTGGATTTCTCATGCTAGATCATGAAGGAATCTAGAGAAGCACCTACGTGGAATTAAGAGTGGGACTTTTGTACCAAATCATGGGAAACTTCCATATAAAAAATTATTGACAAATTACAGAAGAATTCCTTGAAGTAGGCTTACACTTTCCTAACTTACAGATTCTTTCGATGTGCTAATGTTCCTAAAAGTTTCTTGTTGTTGCCATTTGATCAATTCTGCTACATTTAAAACAGGCAAAAACTTTCTTCTTTCCTCCAACTCTATTCCTAATTTCATCTCACCATTTCCAACGAAAAACCTGTCTCACCATCTCCAAATAATCTAAAGATTGTTAGAAAAGAAAGCAGGGAGGAAAGAGGATAGGCAGGGGCATTTGTCATTTTCTGATTGTAATATTACACAGGAGATTAAAACAACCACAAAAAAAGAAGCAACCAAGAAAACTAATCAGATATGAAAGCACAAAGATAGTGAAGCTCAAAGGATTCTGTAATTATGACAGCAATTATAACAGATAAAGTTGTAAACACAAATTCTACTACAGTAGAATGTTTCAATTTGTCTTCCAGAGATGAAGAGATTAATACCTATGCTGTTATTATGTGAATCTAAAACTGATAACAAACTTAACAAAACAAAGCTAAAATATCAAAGAGACGAAACTTTCATATCTGAAAGTTATTAATCGAGCTTTCTCATAATATTAGTGGTATGCAGATTGAATAAACAAAAACATCTACAGCAATTACAAAAGAAACATGAAAACGCTAGATGCATTTATTTTCTTCAAACATGACTTATCCCAAGTTTGGCTCATATGCACATAATGAACAATATAACTGCAATAAGATCGATAAATAACAAATGCTCACGTATGCTGATGTAGGAAGTAACGAACGTAATCGGACACAACCTGTGAATCTGCAGCCTGAAACAGAACCAAAAGTTAGTTTTAAAACACGAAAAAAAATCTTTTTAAGGGAATATAGATGCTCACTACCAAAAGTAATATTAAACAAGCATACATGCAAGAAGCAATGGGTAGACAAACTGATAAGTGATAATCAATACCCATAAAAAAACTAATATAAGAGGATTCAACCAACTCTAGTCTACATTTTAAAATGCAAATGATCAAACTGATAACCTCGTTATAATTAGTCTCAAGAAGCAGCAAAAAGAGTCTTTCTCACAGCTGGAAACTAAATTCAAGCACCAACAAGGTATCGCGCATTTGCCCTTTTGAGCGTTGACTGAAGAAGACTAAATTTATTTAAATATCATAAGAACTGCCCAGAAGTTATCCAACAAGCTTTGAACTTGAGATCAATATTCATAGTTGTTCCAAAATTTCTAATAAAAACGATGTGTAGGGAAATCTCCAATCAAGTTGTTTAATTCAATTAAGCAAGAGATTTCAAATGAAAATAAAATATCTCTTTAAGACATTATATTATGGGCCAATACAGTCACATAGAATTGGAACCCCTGAAACTCCAATTAGAGAATTTGCTCAAAATTGTCCCGGACATGCTTGGAGGAGTCGTAAAGGTCCAACTACTATTATAATTAGAACTCAAACTTTGTATTGAATTTGAATCCACACAAACAATGCAGTCCAGGGATTTTCTCAATGAGGTTGCACACTATAAAGATGACTCAAATAAAAGAATAAAGGTTGGTCTGCTGGGCCATTCAGTTACAGGTAAGTAGTAGTAACTCAAATACTTGATTCCGTTGTGTATGTGAATTCTTAACCTTTTGGTTGTATTAATGTTTGAACTTAAAATGTATCCAGAAAAGAAGTTGGGAGACAAACAAGAATATCCAAGTTGGAGCGAAAGAAAAATGATATAATAGACTTCAATTTATTGTATAGAAGGAAAAATGATTTTTGGGTAACATCAAGGGAAAATCTAGCCTCCATACAATTCAACAGAATAAATCCACAATCACATCAATAATAAAAACTTTGCTGCCCATAATTCTTAAGTTCGATGATGTAATTCATACGTCATAACTTACAAACAAAAGTCAGCACCTCCATCTATTTATTTCATTTTAGATACGCTATCCACAGTATAGCAATCTTTTATTGGCCTTCAATACTTGAAGAAAGCCAACCTAAAATGCACCAATCACTTTACGTCCATATTTACAGCAAAATCCATCTTACAGATCACACCAAGAATTAGGACATATGCAACACAACTTACAAAAACGAACTGGATACAAACATAAATAAAACCAAAAAGTTAAGAATTTGCATTCAAGGGAATCAAGTATTTGTGCTACTTTATTTGAATGGCTAAGCAAACTATAATTCTCAATCTCATTAATTCCAAAAAACACCAGGATTCTCAGGTTTGCTGCCTATTAAAATTTAATAATGTAATTTATGTTAAATAACTAACAAACAAAAGTCGGTATCTGCATCTATCTCATTTCTTCTTATCTAGGTAATCCAATGTATGGCAATCCTTTATCAGCCTTCAATGCTAGTAGAAGGCTAACCGAAATGCTCCAATCACTTTACGTCCATATTTACAACAAAATCCATCTTACGGATCCCACCAAGAATTAGGACATGCAACACAACCTTATCCTAAAACGAACATGATCCAAACATAATAAAACCAAAACGTTGAGAATTTACATTCAAGAAAATCAAGTATTTTAGTTACTTTAACTGAAGGACTAAGCAGACTATAATTCTCAATTTAATTAATTCCCGAAAAAACCAAGATTCACATGTTTGCTGCCTCTAAAATTGTACTTTTAAAATGTAATTTTTGTGACAACAAATTAACAAAGTTTGCATCAGCATTTATCCCGTTTCTTCTTATATAGGTTATCCACTGTATGGTAATACTTTATCAGCCTTCACATATAAGGCCAACTAAAATGCACCAATCACTTTATGTCCATATTTACAGTAAAATCCATCTTAATCCAACCAAGAATCAGGACATATTGCAACACAACCCTATCCTAAAACGAACTGGATCCAAACATAAATAAAACCAAAAAGTTAAGAATTTGCATTCAAGGAAATCAAGTCTTCTAGTTACCATAACTGAATGGCTAAGCAGACTATAATTCTCAATTTCATTAATTCCCGAAAACACCAAGATTCGCAGGTTTGCTGCCTGTAATATTATAATTTAATAATGTAATTTATGTAACATAACTAACTAACAAAAGTCTGCATTTGCATCTCCTTCTTTTCTTCTTATATAAGTTATCCACTATATGGGAATCATTTATCAGCCTTCAATACTCGTAGAAGGCCAGCTTAAAATGCACCAGTCACTTTACGTCCATATTTACAGCAAAATCCATCTTACGGATCCCACCAAGAATTAGGACATATGCAGGACAGTATTATCCTAAAAAGAAATATTGATTCCATTCACTAATGCAACCAAAAAGTTAAAAATTTTCATTCAAGGGTAGCAGGTAGAGTTACTTGGCCAAGCAGCCAGGATTCTCAATTCCATTAACTACAAAAAAAAGGGAAATCTGGCATAAAACCAACAGAATAAATCGACAGTCACATCAAAAATACGAGGTCTTCAGCCTAAAATATTAAAATGTTATAATGTAATTTATGAGACAAATAACTAACAAAAGTCTGAATCTGCTGCTATCTTGTTTCTTCTGATATAGGTTACGCACTGTATGGCAATCCATTATCAACTTTGAAGACTCAAAAAAGGTCAACCTAATATGCACCAGTCACTTTACGTCCATCTTTACAGCAAAATCCATCTTACGGATCCCACCAAGAATTATAACATATGCAACACAACCTTATCCTAAAAGGATATATGGAGACATAAATAATCAAAGAAAGGGGCAATTATCTCAAAGATTTTTAATGATCCACTGTCATTAAATACATAATATGAGAACATTATAGTTCCTGATAAGACATTATAAAACAAAAAATTTTAAATTGCATTCAAAGTGTTACAACAAAAATAAGCAGCTCAAAGGAATATCATACCGATCCAGAACGGCACACATAGACATTATCTGTTAGCTGAGTGATCTTGTCCGATGCACGATTAGCAACATACATACCTAAAGAGAACATCACAACAAAGCTTCAATGACTAAATCAGAGTCAAATGTGCCATGTATTATATATTTCATCAGAATGTCTTAAATCACAAACCAAATGTCAACATTACATTCAATTTACAATGCATTAATTTCTAAACAAATCTATCAGAAAGACTATCCATCTTGTCTGCCCAATTAATTAATATAACATACTATATGCATAACACACTTTTGGGGCCAATTCATTAGTACAACTCTTAAAACAAATTAATCGACATTATCATCATCTTCTTCGGGTGTGGTTGGGAATGGAGTTAACTTATTATAACTAAAGTTATGTGGAATTAACTCACATAACTTTATTTACCTAAACTTTGGGTTATTTAATACCTGTTTTGAAGTTGAGACAACTCTAGTTATCTCACCCCAAAGATTGAGAACATTACTATTATCTAAACTCGTAGTCTCATCAAATTTATTTCTCAACCATGAGCAACCAAACACTTAAAGTTATATTTACACTAGAGCTAGGTGGAGCTACACGACCAAATTTAGCATATCTATACCTCCCCTTGAAAAAAAGCTCTAGCTATCCGAATGTCGTTTCACAGGCCCTTTGTTAGGGACTGAAATCTGAGTAGGCTTCAGATTGGCCATGGCTAGGGTTGGCTAGGTTTTGAGAGAGTTTGGATTGAAGAAGAAGAGGAATTTGGGAGAAACACTTACTGTTATATTTCTTGAATTTAAACTCTTAATACAGTACAGTGTTTTGAGGAAGAAAAGGTCAGACATTTGGAGCACGTGCACCGCACACTCCTACCCGCCAACAACCCATTTAAGAGAAAAAGTGCACAAAGCACGTACAAAACAGACAGAATCTAAACTGATACATGAACAAGGCTACAACAATTACTCCTCAACTCCTGGATACTCCGACAATTGAAGCTTCACTCCAGCATCCCTAACATTCCATCCCCTTTGAGAATGAACTTGCCTCAAGTTCGCAGATAGGGAACCTCCGACGGCAAGAGCATCAATCTCTCGGAGACAAAATGTGTTGTTTGCATCATCTGCCTTGTAAGCCTTGGATGAAAGGTCCGCTTTTACAATACCAGTGATGAGTATGAGCCCTCTTCATCCTCATCAGCTTTTCCTCAATCTGAAACCAACTTTATGGCTAAGTGCTTCTGCATCACATTCTACTCTTGTACAACCCTTTCTTTCGAACACTTAACGGGAATAAGGAAAAGTGCCAAAAAATCCTAGTCACTACTACACAACCAGCATCAACGTCACTGATGACCACCATTTACATTTGGATCCTGCTCCATTTCCTCTGCATCTTCAAATTACTGGTCATTGATTTGGAGCTCTAACATTGTACGAGTAATATCACGAACCCCATTTGTATGGCATATGGGATTGACGAATCTCTACAAAAGGCCACTCAGAATCATCCCCATTCTCAGTCTTTCCTTCATTGGGCTTCGTACTCAGTTTAGCATATTGGCAAAACATGTCGAAGAGGGCGTCCAATTAAGTGGGATGAGAAGGCACAAGCCCATCTCACCGATCTTTGATAGCTCTGTGTCTTTCTCAGTATACCATTCAAGCTCCACCATCACCTTCTTCATCAATGGCTTGAACTTACCATACCAATTCTCTACGTCCATCAATGAAATTAGGCAGTCCCTCCAACAGTCCACTCCTCAACAGGGGCACATAGGTTGCCTCGCAGAGCTTCTTCAGCTCCCTTGTTTTCACAATAGCAGCTTCTTGTTTGGGCCTGGATGATGATAATGTATTTTGCAATTTCATGCATCTGACTGACAAATCCTTCACTCTCCCTTAATTTCACCTAGTGATGCTTCTTCTCCTCCACCTATCGACTTGAGGATCATTATCAGGTCCCTTGTCTTGCGGTCTGTAGGCGAGGAAAGGGCAGAAGAGACATTTGACAACATGACCTGGACTACAACTGATGCATATTGTTGTAATACAAAAGGAGCTACTGCCTGAAATTGATGCTGCAAAGAGGAAGTCTCATCGCTTCTCATCTCCACTAAGTGTTGATTTAAAAAGGATTTAATCTCAAGTAAATCATCAAGAATCTTATTCCTAAAATATGTGTCCAACAATTGACTTCTTCTTCATATGATATTTGGCCTTGTTCTGATTCAGGTATTTGCGAATGGGTTCCCAAAACAGAATCTTGTACATCTTCTTCGACTGCACCCACATCCACTTGAGGATTTTCGATGCTTATATCCCAGCATATATTGGAGTATGATGTCCCAGCTAGTTGTTCCTCAGCTCTACTCAAAGACGAGTTATCTAAGATCACACCATTCTCATTCTCAGAATCCCGCAAGTCTACCTTAATCACTTCATGGCCCGAGGATTTTCCCAAGAACAGCACAAATACGTGGAAATTCTTTTCTACTAGCCGCTACCAATAGCTCCAAAAGGCTTAACGAAACATGTGTTTCATTCAACGACTGTGCATCACAAGCTTCATTCTTCAGCTTCAAATCAGTTAGAAGATCTAGACTCGAAGTATCATCGAAATTACGTCCTTTGGATAACTCTAAATTTTCAATCACTCTCGTAGTAAAGAACAATTTTGCCACTTTTCTAAAGAGATTCCCCCATGGTACTGATGTTGCTTCCTTAAAACTTGGATAATGTAAATAGTTTTCAATCTTTTCATCAGATTTCTTTTGTTCATAAGTGTAATCATGAAGATCAACAAAGATTTCAGTACATGAGTCCCTACAATCAACTGAATAGAATGCAACTGTCTTTTGTCTCTTCCTACATTTCTCATTAATAGTGTTTTTTTGTTTTCAAAGGAACAATAGCAAACAACTACAGCATCAAACTTTTCAGTGAATTCGCCATCAAACTGTGCCAAATCACCTTTTTCAATTGAGACGTGAACCATTGGGTTGAATTCTTTTAAAGAATCACAGCAAAGTTAAGGAAGGGAACACCTATTTTCTTTATTCACAACAGGAGGGATCACAACTTTTGCACGAAGGACATCTTCAGAAATTCTGCGGTCATCCATAAGGGTCAAACTACCAATTCTTGCTAGGACAGTATTCTTGCAGAACTCGACAACGGTGTCTCCACTAACCAGTATGTGCGCCTTGCTCAACGTCTCATCCTCCTCATCTTGCATAAAGTTTGATTCAACATTATTCCCTCGCATAGATGGGGGCCGCCCATTAAGCACTACTTTGCCATTGCCAATTACATCCATGCGAACTTTCAATTTTGTCACCTTGATAGTTCGCCGAACTCTCAATAGGAGCTCAAGATAACGAAAAGTTGCCTTTGAGACATTCACACAAACACTTGGCGAGCTCATTGTTGAAACCTTCTTAGCAAACATATGCAACTGCTCATTTTCTTCAATAACAGTGGGGAATATTCTAAGCTTCTCTTCATACTTCTCACCTTCCGCTTCTTCCAATTTCTTAACAAATTCTCCATCAGCTTCTTACCAAAAATTTCATGAATGTGGGGTTTAATAAATCTACAAAACCACAGAGTTGCACTCCCACTTAATCCCAACCAAGCATATTTCAATTTCTCTGAATCAGGAATTCCATAAAATTCAAAGAAGTGTTCGGCTCCACTTATCCAAGTCGTCGGATCTCCATCTTTAAAATTCGGAAACTCACCCCTATAAAATTCAAAATTTTCATCTTAATTGGAGCTCTATACATGCTTCCACCACCACCACACACTTTCGAATTAACAGAGACGATGTTAGGGTTAGTTACCTCACTAATTGCAATCTGAGGAGGGTTGATCGGGTACAGAGGATTTGACTGTTGTAACGTCGACATCATCGCATACATCCTTGACGACGTTGCCCCAAATTTCGCTTCCATTTAGATTGACATCGCCTCCAATTATCCATTGAGGTAATCGAGCTGCTTCTCCATTGAATTCATCTCTCGCGTCAACCATCACATCTCCCTCACCGTCAGCGTGCCTCCGACGTCTCGCGAGTCACCATCGGTGAAAGTCTCCTCTGATACCAAGTTGTTAGGTACTGAAATCTGAGTAGACTTTGAATTGTCCAAGGCTAGGGTTTGAGAGAGTTGGGATTGAAGAATAAAAGGAATTTGGGAGAAACACTTATGTTATATTTCTTGATTTTAAACTCTTATTACAATACAGTATTTATAGAAAGAAGAGGTCAGACATTTGGAGCATGTGCACCGCACACTCCTACCCGCCAACAACCCATTTAAGAGAAAAAGTGCACAAAGCACGTACAAAACAGACACAAACTCTAAACTCATACATGAACAAGGCTACTGCAATTACTCCCCAACTCCTAGATACTCCGACAATTGTAGCTTCACTCCGGCATCCCTAACACCCTTGGTCTTCTCCCATCAAAATAGGCCTCGTTAACGCTAGTACCGTTATTTTTCCCTCCGAAGCATTGCTATCAAAAAATACACCGCCTTTCAATATACTTCTCAATGTATCCATCTTAACCACACGTCAACCGAAATTGCAACTAAAAACCACATCTTCAATTAAAAATTGTGACCATCAGTATTCAATCACCCAATTGTTTATTTCCCTAATAATCCCAAATTTCAGCACCTTTCCCTTCCAATCAAACACGCTAAAGAACACAACTTTATGCATCCATTAAATCAAAGTAATTCGTATTATCGATAATTTCCTTCTTCTGTGTAAAATCGCGCTCAACTATCAAGAGATCTACGGTCGATTACAATTAATCAACAAATCGATACAATCATTTCGAGTAGCTACTAAGATAAGTAAAAACAAGAACAACAAGAAGGAGACGAAGATGGAGACCTGTGCTTGTTCTGGAATCGGCGGCGAGAACGACGCCGCCGTCGTAAGTGACGCCGACGATCGTCGTCCCCATCGAGTGAGGTGAGTTCAGATCTTTCATGTTGAACTCCATTGCTAATCGATATTTAATTTTTGAGAGATTTACGAAGAGTACGGAAAAAGAAACGAGAAACCCTAAACTTTTTTTACAACTAGGAGGAATGAAGAAGGCGAGGTATGCGACGGGGGTTGCCAATTTGACGATGGAGAATTGGGACTTGGGAGAGAGTCGGGTAAAGTTAGATGCGGATCCAATAGGACGGTCGGGTTCGACCAAATGTGTTTGAATTCTGACTTTATCCATGTTTATTTATTTCTATTTTTCTTAGAGCATTTGCGATGCACATATTAGTAGGTATTACTAGTAATATACACGTGCGACGTATTTTTTTAATTTTAAATTAAGTAAAAACTCTGATTTACATGCGCGATGCATGTCTTAATAAATATAGTTATATATTTTAAAAGTAAATGTAAAGACTATAATGGGAGAGATGAATTTGCACGTAAGTAGATAAATTTACAGCTTAAACTCTTCCATTAAAACAGTACAAATTATATATTATATTATAGATAGATATAGTAATTTACATGTGCGATGCACATTTAATATATTAAAAAAAATTAAAGTGAAAAATCTAACGTAGTGAGGAATCGAACCTGAGACCTTCTCCATATTAGTTATGCACGTACAATGCACGCATTGATAGATATACAAATGATACTCTTCTCCTATTATAATATTACTAGATTTGCCCGTGGGCACGTGTGCCTACGGCACGTCTTCAGAACGATACAGCATATGAAAGTCTTGGAAACAGTAAAACAACAATTATGTAGCTCAAGTTTGAATAGTAAAACACTAATTAGTTGTAAACAAAAGTAATGTTTCCATAGTATATGATGAACAATATTTATAAATAGAGGTGTAATAAAATCCAACTTCTTAGAACTTTGAGTGTGGGAAATGATGAAATTTAACTGCTTATGAGATATTTGTTATTTTCAATGTAATATGAGCAATAAAAAAATGCAGAAAAAATCTGAAAATTTTACAAACCTTAAATCTGAAAATACAAAATTTCTGAGCAAATAGAGAGAAAATGAGAGAGAGATAGAGAGAGAGAAATAAATAAATAAATAAATAAGTTGTTTTGGAGGATTTGAATTTGAGTTTTAGGGGGAACTTTTGGGCGGAAAAATATGTTTTGTAAAGTTAGATTTGAACCATTGATTTCAACCCTATTGACTGAGAGCCACTTGATAGCTTTCTTTGTGTTTTATATATAGATTAAAGATAAAGATTAAAGATTAAAGATAAAGATTAAGGTACTGTTCTTTTTTTGGCTGTTATAGATTTACAGTAAGAGCCTCTTTTTGAGGTGTTCTTTTTATATAAAAATAACTTCTTATAAAAACCTCTTATAAGAGATTTCTGTTCTTTTTTCGCCTCTTACAAGAGCTTTTTCTCTATTTTTACACATTTTTTCCCTTACTATATAATTTCTCTATTTATACTTTGGGGGTAATGTAGACTTTTTAAGTAACAAAAGGCTTATAAGAATTTGAAAGAGACTACTAAAAGCCGTTTAGGCTTATAAGCGATTTTTGGGAAAATTGCTTATAAGAGGTAAAAAAAAAAAAGAACGCTAAAAATTATGGAAAAAGAGGTGGACCACCTCTAATAAGAGGTGAATCGCTTATAAGAGGAGAAAAAGAACAGTACCTAAAGATATGAATTAAAAATATATGTAAGTTACCGTCTAGTTTACTAATGATTTTTTGGTCAACAACTAATTTTCTTGTGATCTTCATTTTTTTTATCCAGAACGAAATGATTATCTATGTGTTATTTATATATATTTTTTTAACTCTATATGTAATGTATCTATCTATTCTTCTTGTATACTGAGGTATTAACTTAATCTAAAATTTGAACATTTCTGGTTGAAGCCTTTTGAGCTCTATCTATGACTAATATAATGTATGTGCGATACATGTCTAAAAAAGGTAAAGTTATTAAATTAAACGAATATATATCGAATAAGAAAAAAATAGTTTATATTTGAATATTTTGATTTGGGCTACATGTGCGGTGCACATTATATTTGTTGGATATAGTTTGAACGTGTATTATACGTGTTTATATAGTTACAAAGTTAGGATTTGTTTGTTACAAACCCAAACTCTCCCATTAAAATAGTAGAAATATGCTCCTATTAGATAATCTCATAATAGTTTTATGTTAGAATTTAGGGTTGCTACATAATGAGGATATTTTTGTTAAAATTTAGGGTTGCTACATAATGAGGATATTTTATTATTATTATTATTATTATTATTATTATTATATATATATATATATATATATATATATATATATATATATATATATATATATATATATATATATATATATATATATATATATGTGTGTGTGTGTGTGTGTGTGTGTGTTTTAATATTATAAAAGCCACAATAAATTTGTTCATAGACGATCTCATCTATTGATTTCGACAACTCAATCTTAACCATTCATTTAAACATCAATTAGCAAATCAAGGCCATTCATTTATTTGTTCTGATCTAATAGATGAACCGTTATGATTGATTATAAATCATAATCAAAACCCAAAATCCCTAATACCCACCCTAATTTATTCCTCTTCTATCTCCAATCTCCAATCTCCAATCCTATACCCCCCTCCCCCCCCCAAAAAAAAAAAAAAATCCCTCGCCATTGACTCTACCCTCGCAACCGCCTCTGCCGATCCACCCACCGCTCCTCCCCACCTGCTTCGCTCACTCTGGCGCATGTCCTCCCGGAAACCTCACCCCCTCATCGCATCCCTGACCCTCTCAGCCGCCTCTGCCGTCAACAGCGCGTTCCTCCAATTTTGTCCTCTCAATTCGCCCTCAACACCGACACTTCCCTATCCATTTCGCTCCACTTCATCGTCATTGTCTTCCAGATGTAAAGAGGAGGTGCGGTTGGAAGTGGAATGGGGGTAAGGGTTAGGGTTAGGGGCGGTGGTAACGAGCTCGGGTATGGTTTTGGGGGGGGGGGGTTAGGTAATGTAGCACCCCGAATTTCCAATATAATATCTCAGGAATACGTGGCACAATTCCAGAATCAACTTCAATGTAATCATAAACATAGCAACCAAATACATGGAAATTTAAAACTTTTTATTACATCAATTGTTTACAAAGCACAACGGAAAATAAAACACCTTGAATTACATTTTCTTTCCTTTACACCACATTCTTTTACAATTTACATAAGCTCTATTATCATTCTACCACATGCATCCAAATCCAAAGCTATAGGCACCTACCTATAAAACATGAGGCTAGATTTAACCCTAACCCCCAAAACTACAGGGGTCAGCCATAACGGTGTGAGTGACATAAAAATAAATGCAACATAAATAGAACATAAAACATTGAGTCATAAACAGCATGTATCAACAGTAAGAATAAATGAAATAAGAAATATCATTTAAAAAAAACATGAAAACATCAAGTGAAACTAGACTAAGTGTCAAGTGTAGAAAAACAGAAAACAATATGCATAAAACCAAGTCAAGAAAACACCAATGCTATATGCTGACTCTCTAATGCATATTTGTCGGATTCTATGCATCCCACTCTACATAGGTCCGGTGCAAGCCTTTAACGTTCTCCACTTGATAGGGTTTAATCCCCCGCTATGCAACTAATCCTACTACTATGACTACTATGAGATATAGATAAACTGTGATTACTAGCCCACACCCTGATAATTCCGGAGATCAATCTCTATCCACAGATAATTCCGGAGACTATTTCACTCACACCTGGAATCTTCGAGAATACCCCACACCGCAAGTTATGGCGCCTCATCACATGAATACCCCATGAGCGTCGCCTCGACCCCGATAATTTCGGAGATCAATCACACACCGCAGGTAATTCCGGAGACTATTTTACTCACACCTCGATAATTTCGGGGATTATCTCACACCGCAAGACATGCTGAGGTCCATAACTCATGTTCTCATTTCATCATATCACCATCTAGTGCCCGTCCTTATCTTTTTAAGTTAATTAATTAATTACGAATCTCCTAGAGTTGGTGTTGTAACGCCCCGAATCCCAAATACAACTAAATTCGAGAGTTCTACAGGATCTTTCCACTTCATTTAGTACAATTTTACAAGGAAATTTGAACTTTTCACTTTACATCAGAGTTTACATAAAACTTTACTCTTTATATTGCACAGCGGAAGTAAATTTACAACAATTAAATAAATGTACAACAACATTGAATAATCTTTAAGCATCTGTTCCTCTTTATCATGTCATTACCCTGCATATAAAACTGTGGGTGCGTCAGTTTATTCAACCGACGAACATTATACACGGCCATCCTCTCTATGCCGGAAATAGTATAACTCATTTTCCAGATTTAACAAACACAAACTTGTCACGTATCAAACTAAAGGGACTACCCTATTGATGTCGTGTTGTGATTGTGCACTTAGTCCTTAATGCAGTTGTTTGTATTATATGATACTAATGCACACTTGTTCGGATTCTATGCTTCCCATACTACATAGGTCCGAGGGCAAACCTCTTATTCGTTCTTCATCTTTGTAGGGCTCAATCCCTCGTCATGACTTAATCTACTACTATAACTACGGTAAGTATCCTAGATGATCTATGAGTACAAGCACGTGTACCGGACCCTGGAGGGGAATCCCACGCCATGTCTTGACTCATCAAGCATGCATTCTGTGGCTCACACACCCACACCGTAAACTCTAACTCTCATACTTGTGTTTTTCTCTCACTTTCATCACGTCTTCACTATGCACTATTTCCTTTAATTTAATAGAATCATGAACAAAACCAAAGCTCTAGAGTTAGCCTCTCCACTGAACCAGACTTATTTATTCGTTCAAACGTGACCAACCTTGGTCTTTCATTTCAAATTTTATTTCATTTATTTCCAAATGCCGGGGGAGACTTAGCTACTCTTTTGTTTCAATTTCAATTCACAATTTCCAAAATTTGAGCATTTCTAGCTCATAAGTTCATTTTCATAATCATAATGGATTTTTTTTTTAAAAGCATGATCTCTAATTTATTCATAAGTCCATAGCCATACATGGAATTATATATTTCATCAAATATCATTTTCACATTAAAATCACATCACTACATGAATATTCACATTTCATAATTTCCACATTATTCTCCAATGAGAATAATTCACATCACATCACTACATATAATTTCTATCTTTATTATCCTTCCTTTCTAATATTTTATTTCAAGTCCTTTTGCAAAGTGCAATTTTCATAACATACAAGTATATGACATTTATTCTCAAAACATACTCCATTCCATGTAAATAATTTCCAAATTATTTTTCATAAATCCCCCATATTTTTAGAATAATAACCATATTTTTTTTATAAATTTTCAATTATCGAAAACACCAAAAATAATTTTCCCCCAAAGTTTAATACTGGCCGAGCCCAGATTCGAACCAGCAACCACCAAGAAGCAAACCGCATGCTCTGGCCACTAGGCCGAGTGTGCCAATTGATATGAAGGGGGGTTGAGAGCTTTAAATGCTCTCAGCTGTAGTATTTATGCTTGTTAAAAAAATACAAAAAGTATGGTGCTAAGGGGATTCGAACCAGCGACTCAAGAGAACACAACTGCGCGCTCTAGCCATCTGGATACTTACACTCATGTTGTCATATTTCAACCCGTAGTCTAGTTAGATCTATCCCCTCTGTTTAGTAAATATTTCGATGTTCAATAATCTCTCATTTCGTTTTGCCTTTACTAAAGTTGTTGTAAATGTCCAGATTGGCTATTCCCAACATAAATTCTACTCCAGTATAATAAAATAATTTTTTTTTTCAATAATTAAAACATACTTTTCATACAATTAATTCGGTTTATAAACTATCACTACCACATTTCTTCCTTTTCGACATTTCTTACAATTAACATCACTAATCTCTTTATTAGCAAACTTCATATTAATTCCCTGTTTTTAATCATTTATCAAACATACAACTCTATATTTTAATTCATTCATTTCAATACAACACAAAGGTTCATTTAAACACATAAAGTAGCATTGTTAATCTACTAACTTTTGTTTCTATAATTCATGGTGTAGATAATGAAACTTTCTTTAACAATCCATGGCTATAATCAATTCATACAAAGTCTAGATTTTACTAATGGAACCACACACAATTTGCATATCAACATTTCAACAAATCAATAGATCATGTTTCCAATTAAATGTGTACTCTTATTAATAGTTTTCATGCATCATTTTTCCATTCAAATCTAGCATGCATTCCTATTTAGAAATATAGAAAATTTACCCACCTTAAATGGAGAGAAAATACAACTAGCAACCTCCTAAACGAATGTCCTTGCAAACGAGAGTGATCCTCCTCCTTGAACACGCGCACACGAGCCTCCAAGCACACCACCGAGAGCTCTCCTTCTTGTTAGCCGGCCTCTCCCCTTCTTGGTGATGCAAGCACAATCTTCCTACACACTCTCAATCTTTTACTCACTTACTAACTACTAGATAATTGTATTTTGAACTATAGATTGGAGGAAAAATTTAGCACAAGAATACTAGCCAAAGGGGGGTATATATACTAAAAAAATAGGTGAATGGATGGCTAAGATTGAAGTAGGAGTTAGGAACAAATGGCTAAGATTTAAGGAGGAGTTACACTAACTACCCATGATCAAGTAACCACCACCACCATAACTCCACTCAAAATTTTGATTTCCCTCCAAGATCACAACCGGCCATGCTTGGAAAATGCACTTTGCACGTGTACGTGCAATGCAGTGCAAGCATTTGCCTCCAAAAATCTGTACATTATATTTTACATAAAAATAAACTTTAAATTGTATTCTACATGGCAAGTTGTAAAAAATAAAATAGCTCATGGGCTTTAGTTTTTGGGCCAAAATAATAATTATAAAAATAATAAATGAATTAAATTTTTGGGCTTTAAGAAGAAAGGCTTTTTGTCTAATTGAAAGAAGGCTTTGTATAAAATAATTAAAAGCACAAATTTAAATATCTATACTCATCATAATCACCAAAAAATATTGCACGTGCACCCTACGTGCAAAATAAATAATTTTCCATTAAATGAAAAATCGAGGCATTACAACACTCCCTACTTAGAATAGTTCCGTCCCCGGAACTACAGTCAAGAGCGAGAAAAACAAACACTCACAACAAAACAAAAAATACAAAGATACAATCAAGCAAAAAGCTCAGGATAGTCCTTCAACATTCTCTCCTCAGACTCCCAAGTAGCCTCTTCAACCAAATGGTTTCTCCAGACTACCTTGACCATCGGTATCGTCTTATTCCTCAAGATTTTCTCTCGACGATCAACAATCTCGACAGGAGACTCGATGTAATTCAGATCCAATTGCAAACCTTCTGGCACTTCAGGCAAATGATGACTCAGATCTGGAATGTAACCTCTCAGCATAGACACATGAAAGACATTGTGCACCTGAGATAACTCTTCCGGTAATTCAAGCTGGTAAGCACTTTTCCCGATCCTTTTCAATATCTTGTACGAGCCTATAAACCTCGGGGCTAACTTCCCACCTTTGCCAAATCGAACCACACCTTTACTGGGCGATACTTTCAGAAAGACGAAGTCACCGACCTCAAATTCAAGGTCCCTTATCCGGTTGTCTGCATAGCTTTTCTGCCTGCTCTGAGCTTCTACCAACGTTTTCCTGATCAGAACAATTTTCTCAGAGGTTTGCTGCACAAGCTCAGGACCAAACAACTGACGCTCCCCAACTTCAAACCAACAAACAGGTGTCCTGCACTTCCTGCCATACAAAGCTCCGTACGGCGCCATCCCAATGCTAGTCTAAAAATTGTTGTTGTAGGCAAACTCTACCAAAGGTAAATGCCTTTCCCAACTGCCTCCAAAGTCTAGTATACAACACCGAAGCATATCCTCAAGAATACGGTTGACTCTCTCGGTCTGCCCATCGGTTTGCGGATGAAAAGTAGTGCTGAAATCTGTCTTGGTACCCAAAGCTGTCTGAAGACTCATCCAGAAATGCGAAGTAAACCGCGCATCTCGATCAGACATGATAGTTGACAGAACACCATGAAGTCGGACGATCTCACCAACATACAACTCAGCTAACTTGTCCATCGAAGCAGTGAGTTTCATCGCCAAAAATTGAGCGAACTTGGTTAGTCGATCGACTATAACCCAAATCACATCATTGCCTTTAGGACTCTTAGGCAATCCCGTAATGAAATCCATACTAATGTTATCCCACTTCCATTCTGGAATAGGTAACGGCTGTAATAGACCTCCAGGTCTCTGATTTTCGGCTTTGACTTGCTGACAAACCTCACACTTCGCCACAAATTCAGCCACATCCCGCTTCAAACCTGACCACTAGAAATGCTGTTTGATGTCTTTGTACATCTTAGTACTTCCATGATGTACCAACAAAAGAGTAGCATCCGCCTCCTGAAGAATACTCTATTTCAGGTCCGCCTGATTTGGAACACATAGTCTATCTCCGAACCACAACACTCCATCCCTGATTTGAAATCCGGGCAACCTGCCAGCACTAACCTGCTCCTTCATCTCCAAGATATCAGCATCAACCTACTGACTTGCAATGATCCTTCCATTCAGTGTAGGCTGAAGCCTCAACTGAGCCAAAGATGCTCCCAATCCTAGCAAGACAACCTCAATACCTGCTCGATCCAATTCCTCAATCAGATGCTTCTGAGTTGTAATCAAACTGGATAAACTGCTCTTGCGACTAAGTGCATCAGCAACAACATTAGCTTTTCCAGGATGATACTTGATCATAGGTCGCATGTCCTCAAGCACTTCCAACCATCTCCGCTGCCTCAAATTCAGATCCTTCTGCTGATATATGTACTTCAAACTCTTGTGGTCCGTGTACATGTTCAATTTCTCACCGTACACGTAGTGCCTCCATTGCTTCAGGGCAAAGATAATCGCAGCCAACTCCAGATCATGAGTCGGATAATTCTTCTCATGCGGTCGTAGTTGCCTAGACCCATAAGCGATTACTCTTCCCTCTTGCATTAAGACACAACCAAGCCCACGATGTGAAGCATCGCTGTAAACATCATACTCAACACCTGCTCTAGGCAAAGCCAAAATAGGTGCAGTAGTCAGCTTCTCTTTCAACTCCTGAAAGCTCGCCTCACATTGCTCAGTCCACTTGAAGTTCACATTCTTCTTGGTCAAACTAGTAAGCGGTACAGCTAATTGAGCATAACCTTGAATGAATCTCCTGTAGTATCCAGTCATTCCAAGAAAACTTCTGACTTCCTTCACTGTAGTAGGCCTAGCCCAATCTCTCACTGCCTCTATCTTCTGAAGGTCAGTTTCCACTCCCTCCTTAGAAAGGGTGTGACCTAGGAATGCCACTTCAGATTTTCAGAAATCACACTTGGATAACTTGACATACAACTTCTGCTCTTCCAGCTTCTTCAAAACTGCTGCCAGATGCTCCGTATGCTCCTCTTCTGACTTGGAGTACTCGAGGATATCGTCGATAAACACCACGACGAAAGAATCAATAAACGGCCTCAGAACTCTGTTCATCAAATCCATGAAGATTGCGGATGCATTCGTCACTCCAAATGGCATAACTAAGAATTCGTAATGCCCGTGTCGAGTTCTAAATGCAGTTTTGTGCACATCTTCAGCTTTCACTCGAACTTAGTGATATCCTGATCGAATATCTATTTTGGAGAAAACAGCTGCTCCTTGTAGACGATCGAACAAGTCATCAATTCGAGGAATAGGATACTTATTCTGAACAGTGACCTTATTCAGCTCCCGGTAATCAATACACATTCTCATCGATCCATCCTTCTTCTTTACCAAAAGCACTGGTGCTCCCCAAGGTGACGCACTAGGTTGAATAAAGCCTTTCACCAACAGTTCCTCAATCTGCCATTTCACCTCATCCTGTTCTACTGGAGCCATCCTAAACGGTGCCTTAGAAATGGGTGCACTTCCCGGTTGAACAGTGATGCTGAACTCTACATCACGATGCGGGGTAATCCAGGAAAATCATCCAAGAACACGGTCGGATAGTCCCGAACCACAGGAATCCCTTGCACTTCCACAGGAGTCTCTTCCTTGCGAATAGCTGCCACCAGCCTAGAACACTTCTTCTTCCCTTGGAAAGTGACTTCAGGTCCACCTGGAGCCTTCACTGTTACTGTCTTGGTCTTGCACTCGATGCTTGCACTGTACACCGATATCCAATCAATGCCAATGATAACTCGACTCCCAAGATAGTCAGCTCGATCGAATCAATCCCAAAGATTCGATCTCCAATCACAATCTCGCAATCAGCGTAATACCGATCAGTGGTTAAAGTTTTCCCTGATGGAGTAGCTACTGCTAAGAACTTGCCTGGAAAAATCTTCGGTTCAACTCCAACACTTTAGCAAATTCAGGAGACACAAAAGTATGAGAAGATCCAGTATCGAACAACACAACGGCTTTCATTCCATTAAGATAAAGTTCTCCTGTTACATAATACACACTCATTACGTAACAGTTTACTAAATAGCGGGAAAAGAAAAAACCTCTAAACATCTGCCCTCGTACCAGTGATGACATGATCTACTTCATCGGCATCAGCTTCCGTCAAGGCAAATACTCGCCCTGGTTGGTACGGTCTCTTCCCAGTCTGCTGCGTTGGTACATTGCGATTTTCCTTCCGTGGTTTGAGACATTGAGATTGGTAATGTCCCGTTTCACCACAATTGAAGCAATTCACCGCAGGAGGTCTCACAACATTGTTCCCAGGTCCTCCAGCCACACTAATAGCGTTCGCCCCTGTCGGTTTGAACCTTTGTGCAGATGGTTGTCCCTTGAAACTCCCAGAATTGGCGAGCCACTTTCCAGACTGCCAGTTGTTCCTCCGGTTCTGAACAACATGAAACTGCTCCATGTCTGCTTCTGTCGCTGCTGCTCTCTTGACCAATTTGTCGAATCTTCTGATACCAAGAGGTATCATCCGGGACCTCAAGCTCGGCCTCAATCCATGCTCGAACTTACGAGCCTTCTTAGCCTCATCCATCACTAATTCAGGAGCATACCTAGAGAGCTGAGTAAATTTGGTCTCGTACTCTCTAACTGACATGCCACCTTGCTGTAGTGACAGAAACTCCATAGCCTTCTTCTCTTGGACGTCGGAGGGGAAATAGTGACTGCAGAAT
The DNA here is from genome assembly GCA_017893485.1 of Hemerocallis citrina. NCBI lineage: Eukaryota > Viridiplantae > Streptophyta > Magnoliopsida > Asparagales > Asphodelaceae > Hemerocallis > Hemerocallis citrina. The sequence goes on along the minus strand of CM030365.1, from coordinate 178,206,809 downwards.
TCTTCCAAAAATTCCTCCCAGTTGAGAACTATACCTCCCATTGTCCTCTTCATCGACTGCCACCACACAGTCGCGTCCTTCTCAAGTTGCAGAGTCGCCAACTTCACCTTACTGCCTTCAGGGGTCTCCAGCACGTCAAAGATTGTCTCTACTTGACGAATCCAGTTGTCAGCCGCATCAGGGTCTGACTTCCCTTCGAATACAGATGGTTTCATTCGTTTGAACGATTCCACTAGTTTAATCGCTTCGGGCACCAGATTCACAGGTCCCCTTCCTTGGTTCTGATTCATAGCCATGGCGTTGAGCGTCTGATAGACCCTCGCAAGTTCAGTTTTCAGATCCAGACCTTCACCATTTCTAGCCCCTCTTCTAGACATATTTTGATGCAAAAGACCCATTAAATTCGAAGTATAAGACATGAATTTCAAATCAACTTGCATTTCATTAAATTCCAAACTTTATACATTCGAATTGAAAAATATTTTTTGACATTAGAATGAAAACAGTAGAAGCTACAATAGTCTAACTCCTACGGTTCCTCTTCGCTTCTCGAAGTTCTCCCCGTAGTTCATCAACTTCATCCTTCAGTACATCAGTCATATTCTTCCTCTTCTCGAGTTCCCATATACGATGACTGAGAACTGAAAAGTTGTCCTTACGCTTTGCCAATTGAGCATCCAATAATCCGACTCTCTCTCGCAGTGTTTCTACCTGCCTCTGAAGAGATATCACAAGACTATTTGGAACTGGTTCTTCTTCTTCGTCAGAAGAGTCATCAGATGAATCCGGAGGTGGGGTGATCTCTCGGGATTCAGGCCATTCTTCTCCGTTAGAATCTGCTTGCCCTGGATAGTACTCTTCCTCGGAATCTGCTTGTCCAGGATGGTACTCTTCCTCGATGATATGCCAGTCGTCGTCTCCAATAGAATCGAAGTGATCAGCCATCTTAGAAATAGAGAGGAAGAAGCATAAGTCATAGAGCAACACAAATGTAAGTCACTTACATTTAAATCTCTAGACTCAAACACACACTCTAATGTCCACTTCTAGGGTGTCGTTCCTTATAAATTTGTACAAGTGTGAAACGTGACTCTGATACCACTCTGTAACGCCCCGAATCCCAAATACAACTGAATTCAAGAGTTCTACAGGATCTTTCCACTTCATTTAGTACAATTTTACAAGGAAATTTGAACTTTTCACTTTACATCAGATTTTACATAAAACTTTACTCTTTACATTGCACAGCAGAAGTAAATTTACAATAATTAAATAAATGTACAATAACATTGAATAATCTTTAAGCATCTGTTCCTCTTTATCATGTCATTACCCTGCATATAAAACTGTGGGTACGTCAGTTTATTCAACCGACGAACATTATACACGGCCATCCTCTCTATGCCGGAAATAGTATAACTCATTTTCCATATTTAACAAACACAAACATGTCACATATCAAACTAAAGGGACTACCCTATTGATGTCGTGTTGTGATTGTCCACTTAGTCCTTAATGCAGTTGTTTGTATTATATGACACTAATGCACACTTGTTCGGATTCTATGCATCCCATACTACATAGGTCCGAGGGCAAGCCTCTTATTCGTTCTTCCTCTTTGTAGGGTTCAATCCCTCGTCATGACTTAATCTACTACTGTAACTACGGTAAGTATCCTAGATGATCTATGAGTACAAGCACGTGTACCGGACTCTGGAGGGGAATCCCACGCCATGTCTTGACTCATCAAGCATGCATTCTGTGGCAATTCAGCCTCCTCCCTGAACACGATCCTCTTGCAGTCACCAACCATCCCACAAGCGTTGCTAAAGTCCGATCATTACTGTAGCGCCCCAAATTTCTAATATGAGAGCTTAGAAAATAAGTGGCGAAATCCCAGTAATCCACTTCAATAGAATAATAAACACCAACAACACCACTAAAATTTTTCTTTCTTTTATTGCAACAATTATTACAATTACAGCGGAAGTCTAAACATCTCAACACAAATTAATCTTTTATTTACAACTCAATAACAACACAGTATGTCTTTACAATTTTACAACAACACTAAATAATCCAACTATCTCAAAATGCCCACTCAAGCATCCAACCTCCAATCTAAGCAATAACCTGCAACAAGTGAGGCTAGAGTTGAACCCTAACCCCCAAACTAAAGGGGTCAGCCATAAAAATGGTGTGAGTGGCGACTAATCAAAACAAATAACATAAATGAACTTAGAACATAATATCCAGCAAATAATAATCAAACACTAAAGTATGAAGTACAACAAAAGAATAAGGGGTGATACCAAAACCAAAAGCCAAGTGTGTGCCGAAAACAGGAAATCCAAATGCATAAAAGTGATTCAAGAAAACATCATGACTACATGCTGACAACGATGACTACTAAGAGATGAAGATAAGCTATGATAATTTGCCCATGCTTGATCATTCCGGAGATTGATCCCACATCACAGGTATTTTCCCTGGATAATTCAGGAGATCATCCCACATCTAAACATAGACTCATAATCACAAGAATACCCCAAAAGCGTCGCCTCGACTCCGATCATTCCGTAGTTCAATCCCACATCTCAAGATAATTACTTGGATAATTCCGGAGAAATACCTCACATCTCAGGTTAACTACCTGGATAATTCCGGAGATAAATCACGCATCTCAAGTTAACTACTTGGATAATTCAGGAGATTAAATCCTACATCAAAAGCCATACTGAGGTGCATAACTCAAGTTCCCATTCGTCATGACACTACTAATGCCTGTCCTTATTAGTTTGGGTTACTGAACAAATCTCCTAGAGTAGTGTACCCTACCGGACTAAAAATCTGAATAACTGAAAATTTGCCTCAATGGGCCTCAACAAATAACTGAACAAACACCGGTATACTAGGGTCACATACCTCTAGAGACTCAAAAACGAATATCTGAACAAATTCCACTTAACAAGTGGCTCAACAAAATATCTCAAAATCATGTTCTTAACTGAACATCTCAAAAACCAATACTTAACTGAACATCTTAAAATCAAACACTGAACAAATATCTCAACATCAAATACTGAACAATATCTCAGAATCAAGTACTGAACAAATGTCTCAAAATCAAACACTAAACAAAAATATCTCAATTCAAATACAAAGATCCTTCAGGACCAGTCGACTGCATAAAGGACCAGTCGACTGTCCAGAGGACATATCCCAACATTTTACAAAAAATAATCTAAGGCATGACCAGTCGACTTGCCAAGTCATCAGTCGACCGTCCCGAAAGAACTGAACAAAATCACAAGCAGAGGACCAGTCGACTGACCACAGTCTAGGTCGACTGTCCCGAACAAACCTCAAAGACTAAAAATTCACAACAGGCTCGTGCCAGTCGACTGCTGTATGGTCCAGTCGACTGTCGGCTACAGGTTTACAAAAAGTATAGATCTGAACACCAATCAAACGGGAGTATTCTAAAGATTCATCGATCATAAAATTAATTCATATTCAGGCAAATAAACAATTCTCAACAATCTCCGTCATGGTTACATTACTCAATCAATCAATTTCTCCAATCTCATATTCTCATGATCTAAATTTCTTAATCCTCCCATTAGGGTTTTTCTCAACAAAATGTCTTCCATACTCAATCCAACTCTGATTTACAACCATAAGGTCCAGGTGTTTACTATCAAATCACCACAAAATCAATTCTTAATACGTCTCCCCAATAATACGTTCTCATAGATCAATATTTCCTCAACAAATCTTAATATTTCTCATACATGATCCAAATATCAACAAAAGTTCTCATCCTCCATCTCAAATTAACGATCCAAATCATATTTACAATGAGACTAACAAAATAATGGCATAATGATCACAAACAAGCATAACAAAGATCTTACGTCATCTACCAATCAAAACAAACAAAACAAAGCAAACAAAACAAACCAACTCACCTTGTTTTGAAGAAAGGTCCACAAACTCTCTCCTTGCTAGATCCAAAAATCCTCTTTTGCTCCTCAAAGAAATCCCAACAATCTGAATATATCAATGACGGCTGGGAAAAGAATTTCCCTTATATATGCCGGATAGAATATTAGGGTTTAATCCCCACTTTGCAAAATAATCCTTTCGAAAGTACATTTTACATATCTAATCCTATTCTTGAAAATTAAACCAAATATCATTTAAATTAGGATCTAACAGAAAAATATATTTTCAAACCTCAAAAATACTGATCGTAATGTCCAGCAAATACATTTTGCACTCTATACCCTCAAAATTGTCAATTTTGCAAATAAGTCCTTCTTTTCTCAAAAATTGCAAATACGCACGTCTAATTTCAGAAAAATCCGGAAAAATACTAAATAATTCTCAAATAACAAATAATGATTTTTCATAAGGAAAACTTAATTTTCCAAACTTCTGAAAAGCCATTTGCACGTGTTTTGCACGTGTACAAAAGATAAATCTTTTAGAAAATATTTATCAAATATTCAAAATCATTTAAAATTCATTTTCAAATAATTAAAATAATATTTGAAAATACGGGGTTCTACATCACTCCCTCCTTAGAAGAGTTCTGTCCTCAGAACTACTACTAATGAGTTCAAACACATACCAACAAAAGGAAACAATACTTCATAGATAGAACAAAATCCAACAATTCCATATAACATCACAATCAAAATAAAAGGATACATCATATATCATTCAATGGTATAATCACTCAAGAATTACAACCATTAAAAAGGAATACACTCATACAAACAATTCAGGAAAATCCTTCAGCATGCGATCCTCTGGCTCCCAAGTAGCCTCCTCGAACTGTTGATTCCTCCACAATACCTTGACCATAGGTATCACCTTGCTTCGAAGAACTTTCTCCCTACGATCAACGATCTCAACATGTTGTTCCTTGTAACTCAGGTTCACCTGTAGATCTTCAGGAACTTCTACCAACTGATGCTTTTGATCGGCAACATACTTCCTTAATAATGATACATGAAACACATCATGTACCTGAGCTAACTCCTCAGGAAGTTTCAATCTGTAAGCGGTCTTGCCAATCCTCTCCACGATCTTGTACGGACCAATGTACCTTGGCGCCAACTTGCCACCCTTACCAAATCTGATCACTCCTTTGGTCGGAGAAACCTTGAGAAAAACTGCATCCCCAACTTCAAACTCCAAAGCTCTTCGTCGAGTGTCAGCATAACTCTTCTGCCGACTCTGAGCTTCAACCAATCTCTTGCGAATCAGCTCAATCTGCTCTGACGTCTGCTGTACGATCTCAGGACCATACATCTGCCTCTCGCCAACCTCATACCAACAAACAGGTGTCCTGCACCTCCGCCCATACAAAGCCTCGTAAGGTGCCATCCCAATACTTGCATGGTAACTATTGTTATAGGCAAACTCAACCAATGCCAAGTATCTCTCCCAACTACCACCAAAGTCCATGACACAAGCTCTCAACATATCTTCCAGCACTCGATTCACCCTCTCCGTCTGACCATCTGTCTGCGGATGAAATGCTGTACTGAAATCAGTCCTGGTGCCCAAAGCTGCCTGTAGGCTCCTCCAAAACCTCGAAGTAAACCTTGCGTCTCTGTCAGACATAATCGAAACAGGAACTCCATGAAGTCTCACAATCTCTTCAATGTATAACTCAGCCAATTTCTCCATCGACCAAGAAATCTTCATGGCTAGAAAATGTGCCGACTTAGTCAATCGGTCCACAACAACCCAAATCGAGTCATTGCCCTTCGAACTCCTCGGCAAACCCGTGATAAAGTCCATGCTGATATTCTCCCACTTCCACTCCGGAATGGGTAATGGCTGTAACAAACCTCCAGGTCTCTGATTCTCTGCCTTGATCTGCTGACAAGTCAGACACCTTGCCACAAAATCTGCTACATCTCGCTTCATGCCAGACCACCAAAAGTGGGGTTTGATGTCCCTGTACATCTTCGTACCTCCTGGATGAACTGATAACAATGTGCTGTGTGCCTCATGCAAGATACTCTCTCTCAACTCTGCATCATCTGGAACACACAACCTCTCACCCAACCAGAGAACTCCATCTTGGACACAAAATTCTGATAACTTGCCTTCTGAAACCTGCTGCAACATCTTCTGGATCTCTGAATCTGATCTCTGACCTTCCACAATCTTCTCTCTCAAGGACGGCTGCAGCCTCAACTGAGCCAAAGATGCCCCTAAACCTCGCAGTACCACCTCGATACCTGCCTGATCGATCTCTGCTGCCAACTCACTTCGAGTAGTGATCAACCTTGACAAACTGCTCTTCCTGCTAAGTCCATCAGCCACTACATTCGCCTTGCCTGGATGATACTTGATCTCAGGACGAATGTTTTCCAAAACTTCCAACCACCTTCTCTGACGAAGATTCAAATCCCTCTGCTGATAGATATACTTCAGGCTCTTGTGGTCAGTGTACATATTGACCTTCTCACCATAGACATAATGCCTCCATAGCTTCAAGGCATAAATGATAGCTGCTAGCTCCAAATCATGCGTCGGATAATTCTTCTCATGCGGACGCAACTGCCTCGAGCCATAAGCAATGACCTTGCCTTCCTGCATCAAGACACATCCCAAACCTCTGAGAGATGCATCACTGTAGATATCAAAATCCTTCCCAGCTTGCGGCAATGCTAATATAGGTGCGGTAGTCAACCTTTCCTTTAACTCAAGGAAACTCTCCTCGCACTTATCTGTCCACACAAATGCCACACTCTTCCGGGTCAATCCTGTCAATGGAACTGCAATCTGAGAATACCCCTGAATAAACCTCCTGTAGTAACCAGCTAATCCCAAGAAGCTTCTGACTTCCTTCACTGACGTCGGCCTGGGCCAATCCTTCACTGCTTCCACTTTCTGAGGATCAGTAGCTACTCCCTCCTTAGAAAGAATATGACCAAGGAAAGCTACCTCAGACTTCCAAAATTCACACTTCGACAATTTGGCATACAAGCTGTGCTCCTGCAATGTCTGTAATACCGCTGTCAAGTGCTTAGAATGATCCTCCTCCGACTTCGAATATACCAAGATATCATCGATGAAGACCACTACGAAGGAATCAATGAATGGCCTCAACAACCGATTCATCATATCCATGAAAACTGCTGGCGCATTCGTCAACCCGAATGGCATCACCAAAAACTCATACAACCCATGACGAGTCCTGAACGCTGTCTTGCTCACATCTTCCTCCTTGACTCGCACCTGATGATATCCTGACCTCAAGTCAATCTTCGAAAATACCGCTGCTCCTCGAAGTCTGTCGAACAAATCATCAATCCGCGGCAACGGATACTTGTTCTGAATAGTCACCCTATTCAACTCCCTGTAGTCAATGCACATCCTCATCGACCCATCCTTCTTCTTGACCAGCAACACTGGCGCTCCCCACGGAGATGAACTCGGTCTGATAAGCCCTTTGCTCAAAAGCTTTTCAATCTGCTTCTTCACCTCATCTTGCTCTACAGGTGCCATCCTGTACGGAGCCTTGGAAATCGGCGCACTCCCCGGCTGAACATTGATGCAAAACTCCACATCTCTCTGCGGCGGTAATCCTGGAAAATCATCCAAGAACACCTGAGGAAACTTTCGAACCACCGGAATGCCCTTGACTTCATCTGCAATAGACTTCTTAGATACCATTGCAGCCACCTGCGGGATCTTCTTCTTCCCTTGAAAAGTTACTGCAGGTCCACCTGGTGCTTTCACCAACACCTCCTTCTGCTTGCAATCAATCGTGGCATCATAAATAGCCATCCAATCGATGCCGACAATGACATCCACTCCCAACACTTGTAGCTCGATCAAGTCGATGTCGAACATCCTTCCACCAATCTCGATATCACAGCCCTCGTAATATCGATCCGCTACTAGCTCTTCACCTGACGGCGTTGCCACCGACAAAATCCTGCCTGGAAATAACTTAGGTTCCAAACCTAAGATCTTTGCAAAACTTGGCGATACAAATGTATGCGATGAACCAGTGTCAAACAAAACCTTTGCTTTAATTCCATTTATTAAAACAACTCCTGTTACAATAAGAATGATACTCAATCTTAAATTGTCCTGAAATAAAAGCTTTTTATTCATTACACTGATTCAAAAATGAAAGAAATCAAAATTCCTGCATACCCTGTATTACATCTTCCGAGTTCTTCGCATCCTCCTCGGTCAATGCAAATACTCGCCCTTGCCTCTTCGGGAACTTGCTTCCACCCGAACCATCTTTCTTCAGTTGTGGACAATGGGGCTTCGAATGTCCAGTCTGCCCACACTGAGAACAAACATGCTCTGCCAACTTCGGACATGCTGACCTGTAATGTCCTACTTCCTTGCAGTAGTAGCAGGTCACTCCCTGAGCTCCAGGCGCCTTCTGCACCGGTCCACTGAACTTCGCCTGCTTCGCGGGGAATCCCTTCCCACTCTGGCCTGATGCTGGCCTCTTGTTCCGGTTCCATGATTCCTGCTTCTTCTGAAACAAGTCCATATCCTCTTCAGTCATCGCGGCCCTCCTGACCAACTTCTCAAATCTCCTGATACCCAACGGAACCATCCTTGACCTCAAGTTCGGCCTCAAGCCCTGCTCAAACTTTTTGGCCTTCTTTGCTTCATCCATGACCAATTCTGGTGCATACCTCGAAAGTTGAGCGAATTTCGTCTCATACTCCCGAACAGTCATGCTCCCTTGCTGAAGGTTCATGAATTCAGTCGCCTTCTTCTCCTGAACATCAAGAGGAAAGAAGCGATCTCTGAACTCCTCCAGGAAAGCATCCCATGTCAAAGGCTGATCTCCCAGAGTCCTCTTCAGTGACTCCCACCAGACACCAGCATCTTTCTCAAGTTGCATAGAAGCCAACTTCACCTTACTGGCTGCTGGAGTCTCCGATACTTCGAAGATCGTCTCCATCTTCCGAATCCAATCGTCTGCTGCTGTTGGATCAGCTTGCCCCTCAAAGACTGGCGGCCTCATCCTCTTAAAGGATTCAATCTGCTTGATGGGGTCGGCATTCACCAATCCATGTCCAGCTCCATGATTCGGCGGCGGATTCTGCTGCTGCGCTTGCTGCTGCGCCACATTGAATGCCATCAACGTATTCAACGTCTGATATACTTTGGCAAACTCAGCTTCAAGGTCAATTCCCGTTCCTCGAGAACTACCTGATCCATCCTCATTGTTGCCACCATTTCTACCTCTGGGTGCAACCATTGTGATTACTGCAAAACGAGGGTAAAGTTAGAGCACACATACAAACTCAAATCATTACCCTATGGCAAAGCCATAACCATACCCCAAACCATAATTTCAAACCAAACATCATAATTTAATTCTATGTGATACTCACACTCTGATGTCCACACCTAGGTACTCACTCTCTAGTGTCCACACCTAGGTTGGTTGCCATACTAGGTCTATTATTACATTGAAGCGGAGCTCTGATACCAATCTCTGTAGCGCCCCAAATTTCTAATATGAGAGCTTAGAAAATAAGTGGCGAAATCCCAGTAATCCACTTCAATAGAATAATAAACACCAACAACACCACTAAAATTTTTCTTTCTTTTATTGCAACAATTATTACAATTACAGCGGAAGTCTAAACATCTCAACACAAATTAATCTTTTATTTACAACTCAATAACAACACAGTATGTCTTTACAATTTTACAACAACACTAAATAATCCAACTATCTCAAAATGCCCACTCAAGCATCCAACCTCCAATCTAAGCAATAACCTGCAACAAGTGAGGCTAGAGTTGAACCCTAACCCCCAAACTAAAGGGGTCAGCCATAAAAATGGTGTGAGTGGCGACTAATCAAAACAAATAACATAAATGAACTTAGAACATAATATCCAGCAAATAATAATCAAACACTAAAGTATGAAGTACAACAAAAGAATAAGGGGTGATACCAAAACCAAAAGCCAAGTGTGTGCCGAAAACAGGAAATCCAAATGCATAAAAGTGATTCAAGAAAACATCATGACTACATGCTGACAACGATGACTACTAAGAGATGAAGATAAGCTATGATAATTTGCCCATGCTTGATCATTCCGGAGATTGATCCCACATCACAGGTATTTTCCCTGGATAATTCAGGAGATCATCCCACATCTAAACATAGACTCATAATCACAAGAATACCCCAAAAGCGTCGCCTCGACTCCGATCATTCCGTAGTTCAATCCCACATCTCAAGATAATTACTTGGATAATTCCGGAGAAATACCTCACATCTCAGGTTAACTACCTGGATAATTCCGGAGATAAATCACGCATCTCAAGTTAACTACTTGGATAATTCAGGAGATTAAATCCTACATCAAAAGCCATACTGAGGTGCATAACTCAAGTTCCCATTCGTCATGACACTACTAATGCCTGTCCTTATTAGTTTGGGTTACTGAACAAATCTCCTAGAGTAGTGTACCCTACCGGACTAAAAATCTGAATAACTGAAAATTTGCCTCAATGGGCCTCAACAAATAACTGAACAAACACCGGTATACTAGGGTCACATACCTCTAGAGACTCAAAAACGAATATCTGAACAAATTCCACTTAACAAGTGGCTCAACAAAATATCTCAAAATCATGTTCTTAACTGAACATCTCAAAAACCAATACTTAACTGAACATCTTAAAATCAAACACTGAACAAATATCTCAACATCAAATACTGAACAATATCTCAGAATCAAGTACTGAACAAATGTCTCAAAATCAAACACTAAACAAAAATATCTCAATTCAAATACAAAGATCCTTCAGGACCAGTCGACTGCATAAAGGACCAGTCGACTGTCCAGAGGACATATCCCAACATTTTACAAAAAATAATCTAAGGCATGACCAGTCGACTTGCCAAGTCATCAGTCGACCGTCCCGAAAGAACTGAACAAAATCACAAGCAGAGGACCAGTCGACTGACCACAGTCTAGGTCGACTGTCCCGAACAAACCTCAAAGACTAAAAATTCACAACAGGCTCGTGCCAGTCGACTGCTGTATGGTCCAGTCGACTGTCGGCTACAGGTTTACAAAAGTATAGATCTGAACACCAATCAAACGGGAGTATTCTAAAGATTCATCGATCATAAAATTAATTCATATTCAGGCAAATAAACAATTCTCAACAATCTCCGTCATGGTTACATTACTCAATCAATCAATTTCTCCAATCTCATATTCTCATGATCTAAATTTCTTAATCCTCCCATTAGGGTTTTTCTCAACAAAATGTCTTCCATACTCAATCCAACTCTGATTTACAACCATAAGGTCCAGGTGTTTACTATCAAATCACCACAAAATCAATTCTTAATACGTCTCCCCAATAATACGTTCTCATAGATCAATATTTCCTCAACAAATCTTAATATTTCTCATACATGATCCAAATATCAACAAAAGTTCTCATCCTCCATCTCAAATTAACGATCCAAATCATATTTACAATGAGACTAACAAAATAATGGCATAATGATCACAAACAAGCATAACAAAGATCTTACGTCATCTACCAATCAAAACAAACAAAACAAAGCAAACAAAACAAACCAACTCACCTTGTTTTGAAGAAAGGTCCACAAACTCTCTCCTTGCTAGATCCAAAAATCCTCTTTTGCTCCTCAAAGAAATCCCAACAATCTGAATATATCAATGACGGCTGGGAAAAGAATTTCCCTTATATATGCCGGATAGAATATTAGGGTTTAATCCCCACTTTGCAAAATAATCCTTTCGAAAGTACATTTTACATATCTAATCCTATTCTTGAAAATTAAACCAAATATCATTTAAATTAGGATCTAATAGAAAAATATATTTTCAAACCTCAAAAATACTGATCGTAATGTCCAGCAAATACATTTTGCACTCTATACCCTCAAAATTGTCAATTTTGCAAATAAGTCCTTCTTTTCTCAAAAATTGCAAATACGCACGTCTAATTTCAGAAAAATCCGGAAAAATACTAAATAATTCTCAAATAACAAATAATGATTTTTCATAAGGAAAACTTAATTTTCCAAACTTCTGAAAAGCCATTTGCACGTGTTTTGCACGTGTACAAAAGATAAATCTTTTAGAAAATATTTATCAAATATTCAAAATCATTTAAAATTCATTTTCAAATAATTAAAATAATATTTGAAAATACGGGGTTCTACAATTACTGAGTTGCGCCCACGTCATGTCTTGACTCATCAAGCATGCATTCTGTAGCTCACACACCCGCACCGTAAACTCTAACTCTCATACTTGTGTTTTTCTCTCACTTTCATCACGTCTTCACTATGCACTATTTCCTTTAATTTAATAGAATCATGAACAAAACCAAAGCTCTAGAGTTAGCCTCTCCACTGAACCGGACTTATTCATTCGTTCAAACGTGACCAACCTTGGTCTTTCATTTCAAATTTTATTTCATTTCTTTCCAAATGCCGGGGGAGACTTAGCTACTCTTTTGTTTCAATTTCAATTCACAATTTCCAAAATTTGAGCATTTCTAGCTCATAAGTTCATTTTCATAATCATAACGGATTTTTTTTTTCAAAAGCATGATCTCTAATTTATTCATAAGTCCATAGCCATACATGGAATTATATATTTCATCAAATATTATTTTCACATTAAAATCACATCACTACATGAATATTCACATTTCATAATTTCCACATTATTCTCCAATGAGAATAATTCACATCACATCACTACATATAATTTTTATCTTTATTATCCTTCCTTTCTAATATTTTATTTCAAGTCCTTTTGCAAAGTGCAATTTTCATAACATACAAGTATAGGACATTTATTCTCAAAACATACTCCATTCCATGTAAATAATTCCCAAATTATTTTTCATAAATCCCCCATATTTTTAGAATAATAACCATATTTTTTTCATAATTTTTCAATCATCGAAAACACCAAAAATAATTTTTCCCCAAAGTTTAATACTGGCCAAGCCCAGATTCGAACCAGCAACCACCAAGAAGCAAACCGCACGCTCTGGCCACTAGGCCGAGTGTGCTAATTGATATAAAGGGGGGTTGAGAGCTTTAAATGCTCTCGGCTGTAGTATTTATGCTTGTTCAAAAAATTCAAAAAGTATGGTGCTAAGGGGATTCGAACCAGCGACTCAAGAGAACACAGCCGCGCGCTCTAGCCATCTGGCTACTTGCACTCATGTTGTCATATTTCAACCCGTAGTCTAGTTAGATCTATCCCCACTGTTTAGTAAATATTTTAATGTTCAATAATCTCTCATTTCGTTTTGCTTTTACTAAAGTTGCTGTAAATGTCCAGATTGGCTATTCCCAACATAAATTCTACTCCAGTATAATAAAATATATTTTTTTCAATAATTAAAACATACTTTTCATACAATTAATTCACTTTATAAACTATCACTACCACATTTCTTCCTTTTCGACATTTCTTACAATTAACATCACTAATCTCTTTATTAGCAAACTTCATATTAATTCTCTGTTTTTAATCATTTATCAAACATACAACTCTATATTTTAATTCATTCATTTCAATACAACACAAAGGTTCATTTAAACACATAAAGTAGTATTGTTAATCTACTAACTTTTGCGTCTATAATTCATGGTGTAGATAATAAAACTTTCTTTAACAATCCATGGCTATAATCAATTCATACAAAGTCTAGATTTTACTAATGGAACCACACACAATTTGCATATCAACATTTCAACAAATCAATAGATCATGTTTCCAATTAAATGTGTACTCTTATTAATAGTTTTCATGCATCATTTTTCCATTCAAATCTAGCATGCATTCCTATTTAGAAATATAGAAAATTTACCCACCTTAAATGGAGAGAAAATACAACTAGCAACCTCCTAAACGAATATCCTTGCAAACGAGAGTGATCCTCCTCCTTGAACACGCGCACATGAGCCTCCAAGCACACCACCGAGAGCTCTCCTTCTTGTTAGCCGGCCTCTCCCCTTCTTGGTGATGCAAGCACAATCTTCCCACACACTCTCAATCTTTTACTCACTTACTAACTACTAGATAATTGTATTTTGAACTATAGATTGGAGGAAAAATTTAGCACAAGAATACTAGCCAAAGGGGGGTATTTATACTAAAAAAATAGGTGAATGGATGGCTAAGATTGAAGTAGGAGTTAGGAACAAATGGCTAAGATTTAAGGAGGAGTTACACTAACTACCCATGATCAAGTAACCACCACCACCATAACTCCACTCAAAATTTTGATTTCCCTCCAAGATCACAACCGGCCATGCTTGGAAAGTGCACTTTGCACGTGTACGTGCAATGCACATGCAAGCATTTACCTCCAAAAATTTGTACATTATATTTTACATAAAAATAAACTTTAAATTGTATTCTACATGACAAGTTGTAAAAAATAAAATAGCTCATGGGCTTTAGTTTTTGGGCCAAAATAATAATTATAAAAATAATAAATGAATTAAATTTTTGGGCTTTAAGAAGAAAGGCTTTTTGTCTAATTGAAAGAAGGCTTTGTATAAAATAATTAAAAGCACAAATTTAAATATCTATACTCATCATAATCACCCAAAAATATTGCACGTGCACCCTATGTGTAAAATAAATAATTTTCCATTAAATGAAAAATTGTGGCATTACAGGTGTACCCTACCAGATTTAACTCAACTGATCAACAACAAAGCCACAACTGGCCAAACCACAAAATCTCAACTGTCGGTATCTGGGGTCCCACACACCCCCTAGAGACTCACAACTCAACTATCAACACAAAATAAATCTTTAATTTTAGTCACTTAATATCAGCGTTAACTTACTCATAGAAATTCATTCATTCATATTGTTTGTATATGAGTGTATTTGTGCATCAGTTTAAGCATCAAAACTCCATCAAATAAGAGTAGTCAAAAGTTTCAAATCGATTCAGTATTGAACAATTCAAATCCAGTTGAAAACTTCACAAAAATTCACAAAAGCCAATTTTTTGGATACTCATCAAAACAGAGACATATAGTTTATGTGTATAGGTGTGTATATATTTTTCTATAAACAAGATGACCATTGATGTTATGTTATAGCAAACAGTAGAACTAGTAATATTATTCACTAACTTGATCTTGAAATGGCAATATAACATGCACTACAAACCGCTAGACCTTTAGCGGCGTTTCTTTCACGGCGTTGCTTAGTAACACCGTGATAGGTGAAGGGGAGTTTTATTTTTTTATAAACATACACTCTATACCGGCATTTGCAATAAACACCGTGATTGACTCCACCTTTGACGGCGGTTTACACAGAAAAGCCGGCACAACCCCTCTCAATCGCCTATTTTAATTTTTGTTTTTCATTTTCATTCCCCCCCCCCCCCCCCCCCCCATACACACACACACACACACACACACAAATATATATACACGTGCACACGTGCACACGTGCACACGTGCAAAATATTGAAGGGTTAATGAAAAGGATAAAAAGAAAATAATTTCCAAACTGATCCACTTCCGAAAATATTTACCAAACTGGTCAACTTTCGAAAATATTTACCAAAGTGGGTTATTTTGTCAACACGTGCGCTGCACGTGAAGCCTGCACGTGTTGGCTTCAAAATGACAGAAGGCCTTAGTGTCATTTGTCATTTTGTCATTCTATCGACATATGCAACGCATGTACATAACTAATATAAATGATGTTTCTAATTCAAATTCTCCCTACATCAGAGTTTTTTTCTAATTTTTATTTAAATTATCAAAACGTGCATCAAACTGGTAAATGACTAGTACAATAAAACACAAAGAAAAGCTATTAAGTAGCTCTCCTTCAATTGTAAGAGAATCAATGGTCCAGATCTAAAATCTCAAAAGATATTTTTCCCCTCAAAAGTTTTCCCCCAAAACTCAAATTCAAATCCCCCCTCCCCCGTGAAAAACAACTCTTTTACGTATTT
This sequence comes from Hemerocallis citrina, assembly GCA_017893485.1. Lineage (NCBI taxonomy): Eukaryota > Viridiplantae > Streptophyta > Magnoliopsida > Asparagales > Asphodelaceae > Hemerocallis > Hemerocallis citrina. Next base: position 178,190,777 of record CM030365.1, on the reverse strand, counting down.
AATTATTTCTCCCTCTCTCTCATTCTCTCTATTTATTCAGAAATTTAGGTTTTCAGATTTCAAGTTTGTAAATTTTCTAATTTTTAGATTTTTTTATTGTTATGTTACATTGAAAATAGCAAATATCTCCTCAATAGTTAAATTTCATCATTTTCCACTCTTGAAGTTCTAAAAAGTTTAATTTTATACCCTCATTTATAATTATTTTTCAACGTATACTAATGAAAACATAGACTTTTATTTACAACTAATTATTGTCGTACTATCTTGAGCTACAGAATTGTTGTTTTACTGTTTACAAGGCTTTTCATATGCTGGCTTCAACACGTGCGCTGCACGTGCTGGCTTCAAAATGACAACAATGACAGATGACACTATAATAGTAGATATATATATATATATATATATATATATACTAGTATCATGCACGTGCGATGCACGTGGGGAAGAAGGAAAAAGACAAAAAAAAAGGAAAATAATTTCCAAATTGATCCACTTCCGAAAATATTTACCAAACTGGCCTATGTTCGAAAATATTTACCAAAGTGGGTCATTTTGTCAGCACGTGCGCTGCACGTGTTAGCTTCAAAATGACAACAATGACAAATGACACTAAGCCCTTCTCCCATTATAATAGTAGAGAAGTAGAGATAGAGATAATAGTAGAGATATATATAATTAAATCTCTTCTCTCTCTCTCTCTCTCCCGCTCACGAACCCTAACCTCCATTCGCTGTTGTCGTCCCGTCCCCTGTTGTCGTCGACCGCAGCTTCATTCGCTGTCGCCGTCCCATCCCCTATCATCGTCGACCATAGCCCAGCGTCGCCGTGACTTTCGTGCTGCCCCCACGTCACCGTGCCCCGACCATCCTAGCACCCACGTCTCTCTCTCACAAACCCTAGCCCCGCCCACCATGCCTCCACGTCGCCGTTGCCGTTCCCACGCCATCACTCTAGTCATCATCATCTTCCTCCCTCTCTCAAACGCTAGGTATGAATATGAAAATTTAATAATAGGTTAATTTGTAAATTTGAGCATTTGGGATTGTAAAAGGAAAAATTATGGCTTGTTTGATTGTGAGAATTTTTGTTTTGGAGAGAAGAATAATTAGGGTTTGTGAATGTTATGATTATGATGTATTAATAGGTATGATTGTATCATTAGTGGTGAGTTTGATTCCTATGAAGTATGATTGTATCAATAGTCTTATCCGGTTGATCTTAATGATTTGTGAATGCATCCATAGGGGGGAGAAGCTCCAGAATCTCTCTTAGGAAACACTGGTATATCTTCAATTCCTGGGTATGATTCAGTATGTAAAGGCTATCAAACTACTACCGACCTTGGCGATAAGATTGTGAGTTAATGTGATTGACAAAAATTCGTCTCTTATATTGGATAAGGTAGTATTGTGAGATTTAATTTTTGTGTGACATTTGTCTTTAGTATGTAGTTGTGGACTCTGATCATTCAACTGACGTTGAAATCCATGATAAGTTGACAGGAAAATGGTGAGATTTGGTGTTCTTTTTTTGCTGATAGATTGTCCAATTGTGCACACATGGTGTTTGATTTAATTTATCATTGGATTTGTAGGTCTGAACCTACGGTATTGGGTATGAAACCCGTCCCGTTTAAAGGCCACTCGAATGTTCTTGTAAATAAGGATTGGATTTTGATCCTTAAGAGAGGACTCCCTTGGTGACACTGCCTGGTTTCTCGAGGTTTGCACTCTTGGTTCTGTTTTATATATCTGTTTTAGTCTACTAGCAGCTGGACTTGATTGAGCAATGCATTTTAGTTCAATTAGTTATGTTAGTGAACGACCTTATGGTTAGAATTTGAAGTTTGATTATAGAAGTTATGCAGTCACATTATATACATTCTTGTTTGTTTAATCTTATCTTTCTGATTTGGTAGGTTGACACTCACGACCTTATGGTTAGAATTTGAAGTTTGATTATAGAAGTTATGCGGTCACATTATATACATTCTTGTTTGTATTATTCTTATCTTTATGATTTGGTAGGTTGACACTCCATTTGTTAAAGAGCCAAAGAAGCTATTGGGCACTGAGGTAGTAGCTTGGAAGGAAGGAGTATTCCAAAGTGCCTCTTTCATTTCACATATTAATTATAAGTACAATGATTGAGTTGTATGTTTTTTTCTAGAGACACGGACTGGATGTTTTATCTCAGATACCTACTTCCAGAACATGTTGCCTCATGTCATTTGCGAATCCATTATTCTGCTCATACAGATCTAAACATAAAGTTTCAGTCACACCGCAGCAGGTATGAAAATGTGCACAAAATAGTTATCCTAATTTGTGATTGAAGTCATGGTTCCCTTTTGATTTGCGTTAGTTTTATTCTTTTTGATTTGCATTAGTTTCAACAGTTACGAACTTACATTTGAAGATTATGGATTGAATCAATAATTTTGAACTTTGCCATTTAAGAATTTGAGATCAATCTAAGGTTACAAATGTCTTTTATTCTGTAGATTTAGTCTCACAAACATTTAGGGGGCATTTGGCAATCTTATTTGCATTGCAACTGCAGTTGTCAGTTGTAGTTACAGTTACGGTTGCAATTTCTATGATGTGGTAATAATATTGCAAGTGCAACTTAGACAAACTTTATTCCACTTGCAACTTATTTGCACCCAAAATGGGTACCAGTTGAAAGTTGCAATGACTTTTAAGTTGCAAATTTAAAGTGCCTGGCCAAACTTTACAACTAAATTGCAACTTAAGTTACCAAATGAGGTCTAGTGGCAAAGCAATTGGGTGTTGCAGAACACCTTATTTCTATTTGTACACTCTAGATAATTAGCTTTATGCCTCTTTTTAGTTATAAGTTCATAGTTGTCATCATCTAATGCCTTTTATTACAGCCACTTGGGTTAAAGAGCATAAAGTTTCATAAAAGATTTGACCAGAGTTGCAGATAAACCATCAGAGTTAAAAATAACATGTCCCCTTGTTTTTAAGGGCAAAATCTTTGTCATGGAAACCAACATTTATAGACAGGGCACACATGTCCCCATCTTCTTTATTGCTTATAAATGTACAAACTTTATTCAACTGGAAAAAGATTATCATATCTTTATGCAGAAATTTCACCCTAGATTGGTTATTGGAAGCTACCTTATGAGTAAACTAGACTCTGATGCGTGCATTGATCTCATTGTTAAAGAACTGTGAACAGTTGGTTTACAGCTACTTGACAAATTGATAGAAAGTTACCGAACCACTTCACCTTTTTTATCATCTTATTATATGGACAATCATTATATGGTTATCTATGGAAAAATGAAGTGTTTTGGAAACCCCCTACTCGTACATCAGTACATTCAGTATGATTTAATTGTTAACAAAATGGTAACAATCAGTTTACAATTTGCACCCAGGAGTACTCAAAGAGTATCGGCATCCGATATGCTCCCGACACGGGTATGTCGGGTCAGGCATTTGAAAGTACCCATGCTTCCTAGGTGTCAAGTGGCATTTTGCCAGTGATGCATACATATGATGTGGACATTGTTATGAGATTTTATATAATTGCTTCGGTACAATAGGTAGTGATATCTAAGGAAACATAGATGATTTGAGGATTGAGGTTGCACCTTAGTTGTTGTTCAAGTTCCTTTTATGTAAACAATCCAGTGAAGGTTGTTTTATATTTGAAATTGGCTTGAACTAAAGTTTGAAAAGCCAATAGCCTTTGTAACACAGCAGAACAACTGTTGTTGGGAAGTCATTGTAAACAACAAGACTGGCTATAAATTGAAGGCATGATTTTGGTACGTTTTGTCATATACAAATTGGTTATGCATATTACATGCAAATGTATTTAATCTTCATGTCAACCAACATTTGAGAACCCTCTTTAGGTTTTTACAATTAAAAAATTATAAATGTAGTATATAAATACCCACCTCATTGGTTATGCAATAACGAAGAAATTTTTCTCCACTAGTAACCATTTGGTAAGTAATTATTGTGTGTTCACTATTTTAATTGTATTTATTTCACTAATCCTTATCTGCCTGTGAACCCATCTGCAATTGAGGGAACCTTACAGGTGGGTTTGTGGGTTTGGGTTTTAAGGACATCAAATTATCTTCTTGTTCTTCATTATTGTTTTTTCTCACAAATTATTTATTATCCAGCCTACGCTAGGCCCCGATGGAAAGAAAAAGGAGCCTGAAAGTAATGTGCTTCTTGCTTCTGTGGAGAATTTGCAATATGCTGTAACAGTTGATGACATTCACACCGTAAGTATTTGTTCTTGTTCGCCTTGTTTTTGTTTCATTCTTCTAAGTGTAGGTGAATAATTATCTTTGCAATTTATAGGTCTTTTCAGCATTTGGTACTGTCCAAAAAATTGCAATGTTTGAGAATAATGGTGGGATGCAGGCACTAATCCAGTTTCCTGGTAAGCAGGAAGCTGTATTTTGTATTTTAGTTTCTGGAGATGCTTTGCACTAGATTTGAAATATGTCATGCTTAATTTCTATGGGGTTACCATCTACTCCCTATTTCTACATCAGAGACGATCACCAAAGATTTGAACCAAGATATCCATATTATCATATTAAAATCTCCATGTTTGATATGCATTAAAATGATATGCATATTTAATGTTCTCTTAGTTTGTATTTTTTATAAAATTAATGAACTGATGTGGTAACTGCAGATTTCTGAGCCCACTTTCAGCAGCTCCTCTAGTTGCTTTGTCTGGGTTTGGTCTCTACAAGCTTGGGTTTCTGTCTTTTTACTTTTTATAAAGATGCAACTTCCATATGCGGTTTCACTAAAATAAACGGGTGGCTAGATTCATCTGAACTATAAAATTTATTTTTTTAAAAATTAAAAAGAAAGAAATAAAAAACCAATCTTATAGCAGTGATCCTAAATCCAAACCCAAAATCTGACCCTTCTCCCTATTTACCATTCTGTACTTCTGTTCCTCACCGTCTCTCTTGAGTTTTTCTTGTGATCACTCTGTCCTAAGCATATATATTTCTGCTACTTCCCATAGTAATTGCGGGATATTTTTTGTGCACGCAGGTTGCCAAGTGCATTGAAATAGGGCTTCCAATGATAGTTGTTCTGATAATCATTTCACAGGTATGGAGTGAAACTTAAGTTGACTAGCTAAGAACAAAGGCCTCCACATAAATTTGTTAACTTACGTATCATTTCCCATATGCAGTATGTACCCCATGCTATACATTCACAGAGACCTGCTTCGACCGGTTTGCTATCATATTTTCTATCGCAATAGTGTGGTTTTATGCCTTCCTGCTGACCATTGGTGGGGCATACAAGAATGCAGCACCAAAAACACAACTTCAATATTGTCGCACTGATAAATCGGGGCTCGTTGGTGCTGCTCCCTGGTTCGTTCAGTTGCTTGCCTTGATGATTTTCTCCTAACGATAAGGTTTTTCATTTCTATTTTCATTGATCTGTTAGTTTTTACCCTATGCTATGTGTCAATTTTTGGTTTGCAGGATAAGAGTTCCATATCCTTTTCAATTGGGAGCTCCATTATTTGATGCTGGAGAAGCTTTCGCCATGATGGCGGCTGCATTTGTTGGTCTTGTGGAGGTTTGTATATTCTCCGTTTCAACAGATAGAAGATCACATGAAAAATGTCATGCTTAATTTCTATGTTATTCCATATTATCTTCTTCGATTTGTTTGTAGAGTTGATTTCCATCTTCTAATAGGTGAGAAGGGAGAAGATTAGCAAAAGGATGAGGCTACTTCAGGACCTTGTGCCAGGATGCAATAAGGTAATTTAGTCTCTAAGTTTGTCTTTTATTCCCTCGAAAAAAATAAATCTATTTCATTAACATTGTTAATATAATTCTAATCTGATAGATCACTGGTATGTGTAATGGTGAGTTTTTCTGCTGAATGGTAGTGGTGAGTTTTTCTGCTGGTTGTTTCCAAAAAATACTCTGCGAGGCTGTGACTGTTGGGCTATTTCTTAAGTATAAGATATGTTGTAGACAAGAGGCAATTCATACAATGCGAGTCAAGGTGGAGCCACTCAACGGGCAGAAGCGTTGGCAGCCTAACTCTGCATTTAATCCTTCGAACAATGTATGTTTTCCTCTACTTGTTATTTAAGACCTACTACTAGCAGTAAGCTTTTAATGTATTCACATGCCATGATATGTTGCTCTTTGCTTCAGTGTTTGCCTTTTCATCAACACCAGAGCTAATGTTTGGACTATACTTGCTTTATTAATTCAGGGTTTTTGAGAGGTAGATTGGATCAAATAAGCACTCTGTGAGTAAACTCAAGTTTAAACTTTGTAAAAGCAAATTATATTTTGTATAAATTAGGAAATTGAGTTTTGTTACCATAAATTTTCTTATGTCATCACTCTTTATAATATATTCTGATAAGTGAAGGACAGCATAAGATTGTATACTTTTAAAACTATGGATTTTTGGATTGTTTTAAAATTGTTATAAGCAAGAAAATTTGAACTTAGTGGACTCTGCTTTGCAGGTTTTTATATTGTTCTCTGTGATTGTATCATTTCTGTTTGAGGTCCTAGCTCTGGTATTTTTAAAAGGTACGAGCTAATGTCAGACTTTTATCTCTTGCATGTTATTTGACATGACTAAACTAGTTTGCAGAAATATATTTTTTTCCCCAAAATTTTATATAGCTTGGACAAGTTATCTTTGTTTTTGCCCCTTCCCTACAGATTCTTCTTAATCAATATCTTAACTGACACCTAAATTGTAGTGAAAAATTTAAGGTTCATTATTCACAAGAGCGGAAAATTTCATAAATAATTTGCAATTTGGAAATCAAGATTTGGTGAACAACTCTATAAATATGCCATGATATGTTGCTATTTAAGACCTACTGATGCATCCGTTGGAGGCATGGTCAGTTGGATTTGTTATTTTTTTCTTCTTTTGTTTGACAAATTGAAGATGAAATATTTATGTTTTTCTACAGGGCTAGCGGATTCCATCGGTTTCCAGTCACGCACATACACTAGGGCAAAATAACGATGGAATTGGAAGAACATCGGGCCACACAAGGAGACTCCCCTGCCCTAGTTTGTTGGATTTGGATTTTTTTTTTTATAAATGTTTTGCAGGAATCATATCTATATTTTGTAATAACTAAGTGTTGTACAACTTATACATTTGACACTCGTTGTATGTCAGTTTATATGTGTTAGATATTTTGTTTTCTATTGAGTTATTGCTTTTTGTGATATGTGATGTGACTTTTGGTTGTTGATTATGATGTTATTATTGATGTTAAGATTTAAGCATTTAAATTTAATATGATTATAAGTAATTGTAATATGCGATTAATTACAGGTTTTTTCAATTCGAAATTTTATAATAAGATGCAAAAAAAAAAGAAAAAGTTGAGTTATCCCGGTGTTTAATAGAAAATGCCGGCATAGATATAGATTCTATGAATAATTCACTCTATTGCGGCGCTGGAAAAACGCCGCTGTAGGGTATGCCAATATTTTAGTACATGCTATCCTGGTGTTTTTGAAGCGCCGCTATAGCTAATCCTTTTTTAAAAAATAAAACGAAAATCCACCTATAATGGTGTTGGGGAACCGCCGTTATAGGTTGACCCTCTATAGCGGCGGCGTCTGTAAACGCTGCGATAGCCCATATAGCTATAACGACGCACGCTGCAACGGCACTTTCGGCGGCGATTTCAGAAGTGCCATTATGTGTTATAACGACGCCAAAAAACGCCGCGATAGCCGTGTAAAAGCGCCGCTAAAGCCTTTGCGTTTTGTAGTGATGTCAATGGTACAGATATAAATAAATACACACAACCTCATTATGTACCTATTTCATATTACATACACATATTGCTTTGGGTTTGTAATCAATTCTACAAATGTTGCCAGAGTTGTATCCTCAAACAATATCAATATTATTCATTTGTTAGCAAAAATAAAGTATATCATAATTGGATTATCATAATATGTGATTTAAAGGTAAATATCATCTCTGTTTATGTGATATTCTTAACCCACAATACATTATGGCTTACACTTTATACTGTGTGTTATCTGAATCCACTACTTTTGAAACTCAGGCAGTGTTGTTTATGATCCTATCTATGATTGTGTTACTCAACATAAGTCTTTTGAAACAGGAATTAACATAGGCATAGCGATTTTGCAGCCCTAACTACAGTATAATTTATGTTACTTAGCAAAAGTTAATTCAGAAGGGAGCAGTTAATGTTAGTATATCTACTACTATATCTATAAATAAGTCAAAATGAACATCAGAATGTTTGCATCTTCGATGTTACTGCTTCCAGCAGCTAGATAGTGAATTTCAATGATTAGATATGGATAGCAGAAGTAAATAAATTTACAACATCAAGAGCAAACAGAAGAGTCCCCAATATTCAACATGACCACACACAAAGATGCATATAACTATAACATCATTAAAAGTTCATAATCATAATACTGATTTTAACTACTAGCCACCACGATGTACTAGTTCTCAAGTACAAAAGCTAGTAGTCTTCATTTTAACAAACTTCTCGGTCGTTCGATTTTAGAAATAGTATATCACCAACTTATATGAGTAAGTTCCTGAGCTAAAATTTCAGACACTTACACTAGTTTTACTCATGAATATCTACCATTACAACATGTCGTAGTCAAGTTATACCCATCAAAGTTATCAAACAGAGTACATGTATATGTGTAACAGTAAAGGAAAGTTTTGTTTTACTTTTTGCAACAACCAACATACAATCTCATCATAACAATTTAAACAGCAACTATATGAAGGAAAAACATCTTACTCATGAGTTCTATTAGGTTCTTTAACAATCACAAGTCATCAAATTAGGGTTTTAGTCATCCATAGTATAGTTTCATGAAAAGATTCACTTTTTAATTCATCTACTCATCAAAATTCATTATATCTTCAAACCATCATCTAACATGCTTTCTAATAGATAAATCACCACACACAACATGCTTAGAATAATAAGAAAACAAACACAAGTTACTCACCTTATTGAAGAAATCAACCGAATTAATAAAGAATAAGAAAAAGTCATTCTTTTGCAAAATCCAAAATCATCTCTTCGAAACTACAAGAAATTAATAGTAAAAATATATTTTATTTTTTCTGAGGAGAGGGACCGCTTTAGTGGCCATAATATAGGCCGAAATCTGAAGTTTTTAGGGTTTTACAGGTTTATGGAAACATCCTTTAATAAATTATTACTTTACATATATAAACCTTTCCTTAATAAAGTAGTTAAATAAGTTAAATAAATTAAAATAAAACCAAATCTTTTAACTACTGAGTTATCCAACCATCAGGCATAGCCCAGAAATTAAAAATTTTGGATTTGTACTCAAAATGATAATTTTGCACAAAAGTCCCTCTTTTTGTAATATTTGCAAATATGACATAAAATATTCGTAAAAATCCAGAAAATTCAGAAATAATATCTAATAATAAATAATGAGTTTTCCCAAAATAATTTTACTTTGAACTTTCTAAGAAAATATTTGCACAAGATCCACTTAAATTTCATATTTGCAAAAACATCATATTTATTTAAATCTTTACCAAATCAACTCTAAATAAAACTTAAATAGACTTTATTTTCAATGATGACCATGAAAAGCCCAAAAATAAAAAAAAATGAATTTTCATTATTTGTTTGAGATCAAAACGGCTTTTTACATAAAAGCCCCTCTCTTTCAAAGTATTTATAAAAATAGTTTCTTTACTCAGAAAAATTCCAAAATTTAGGATATACTTAATTATAAATAGGAGAATGTATCCAGAAATTTAAAGAAGATTTACACCAAAAAAAAAAATATTTGCACGTGTTTTGCACGTGTAAAATTGATAAATTCGTAAAATAGTCAAATAAATTCAAATAAATATGAAAAATTAAAATATCATAAATAAATGAGGAAAATCAATCATTAGCCATAAAATTTCAAGAATTCAAAATTCCTAGCTTTGCACGTGTGATCCACGTGCAGAATTGCAATTTCAAGAAAATAGTCAAAATAGTCAACTTTACCAGTTTAATACTATTTAATAATGCAAAATAAATCATTTTATTTTGTGGGGTGTTACATCATAATGCCTGCCCCAATACTCAGACAATTTTATTATTTTTAGAAGACAAATTAGATACTATGTAGTACAACTACCCACCACATACTGCCTCTCAAAAGGTAGTTAACCAATTAGGTGACTCTTGATCATAGGCAATTTTATTTATACTCAATTAATTTTTGGATACTCCCGATATGAGATTATTCTAATCAATTCTCCCTTTACTAATCCCGTGAGTATACGGCCACGTCATCAATCTCAAGCACAACCAGTGCTGACTTTACATCCAAACCGGGTGGGCCCCCACCATGGGTGATGACGTCACCCACAACTCAAATAGAACAGCACTTCATGCTGTTTTTACTCCAATTCGTGGGCCCCCCTTCACACCCCTCATCCACTATTTACACAAATGCCACTCCCCTCTTATTTATTTTATATATATATTTATATATTATACTTTTTTTTCAGAAATACGGGGTATTATAGGTAACGGGTTTGGATTCGGAGTCGGAGTGGAAAGAGATAGGGGCGTAGGAGGCATAGTTGTTGGATTCGGGTGCGGAGTCAGAGGTAAGCAGATATTCATCATTGCTCTATTGATAAAATGTGGCTTCGTAGTTGCTTTATTGTCGCATATTCTAATAAATTGTGGCTTCGTAGTTGCAATTGATTGTAATATATGCTCTTTCTGTATGCAATTATGTTTGTTTAATATTGCAATCTAAATTGAAATGCGTGCTTTTTCTCTGTAGTATAGCAGGGTTTGTTTGACACATGCATTAACCAACATAGCTATAAAACATTTATGTGGTTGTGTTTGGTTGATTAAAAATTAACTTCATTTGGTAAAAGCTAATATAATTAGAATGGAAGGTTTTAATAACATCAAATTTACCTGCTTGATTGTTGTCCTTTTTTATGTGTCAGCATTTTAGAATTTCTTATTATATTTCGAATTTGTTTTAAACTTATAAAAAAAAGGCTAAATGTTCAATTATATTGTTTCAAGTATTAATTGTGTATTCTTTCTTCATTCAAAGTTGGCACTTTCTCACATCATCCTCAGGTATCAGTCAACTTTGTTGGGTTCTTATCAGACAGCAGTGCTGATTGAGACTTTCTTGAATTACCAGGTATTACTTATTATTCTTTGATATCGTAATGATGTCTTATTAGAACTGCCAAATTTGACATTATTTTTTGGTTGATATATATTTCTTCATGAGTAGCTGAGTTTATTGTCCACGTACTTGCATGGTGCTCAATGAGCAAGACTGTGCTTGTTTCTCATTTTTTAGTAGGACTGACTTTAAATTGTGGTGCATCATGAAAAAATGGCTTTGTAGGTGGTGGATGATGTGCGTAAGGCTAATCATGTAGTGGTTTATATGTGGCCTTTTATGTTATAGTTGGTATGTGCATAATGCATCAAAGAATTGCACAATAAATAGTAATTCACCTTGCGCTGAACCTTTATTTCATCCGAACATTACTTTTCTCTCACTTCTATTTTCGTTTTTCAATGCCCATCTCTAATGCTCATCTTCTTTAGGTTAGATTCTTCAATTTGATTCCTTAATAAGTGTGGTCCCTCAAAACTTTCTTCTCTCCCCTCTCTATGCATATACTCAAAATTAAATATCCATGTCCAGTTTTACTCCTTACTTATAAAATGACCAATATATTGAAGAAAGTGGAAACAGAAAATGTTATCTGCCAAAACAGATGATTTATTCAAGTGACATGTGTAACTTTTGAATTTGAATATATTATGTAGTAAAACGGTTCTTTCACTCTTTGCATTCTTTTTCTTTCCTTCTGTTTTTTATGCTTGCTTTTCTCTTGGTGAATGTGTTTGTCTGTGGCATGGGCCTAGGGAGTCGTTTAGGTTATGACAAGTTCGACGGGAACTTAGCATCACACTGATGTTTTGCATATTATACCCCATTAGAGCATCCACAATGGTTTTTTATTTTTGCCATTTTGCCATATTTTGACAAAAAGACATCCATAGTGGTTTGCTAAATTGCCATATTTTGAGAAATAAGCTACAGTCGCTTCAATCATATTTGAGAAACGAAATGAAGATTCTCAAAAGAGGAGACGAGTTGGAAGAAATTCTTAGCCGCTCTAAAAAGATCTCTCAGCCTATCCTCATTGATTGGTCAGTTTATGTTTTTAATTTTATTTTATTAAAAAGTTCATAATCATTGTGGATTGTTCAGATTATATCAAATCAGCATTATCTTTGTCTTTGTCATCTGTGTTTCTTTTATTACTATAAATTTAATCTGAACCTACAATCCAACTATTTGTTAAATCAAATAAAGAACTAATTGTAGGTGCTCTGTTGTGAAATATATGGTACTTACATATTAGAATGCACATACAATTTGTTTTAGTCTGATACTGATTTGAACATAATTCGAGGTATCAGTCACTCAGTTGTTGGTAATATCATACATATTGAAATTATGTTTAGCTTATCACAGTTGAAATGAGATGGAACCAAACATATTTAAGAAGGCACTGATCTTGGATAACTGGAGATGGAGTAGGTTGTAATCTCCCTTTTTGACTGCGAGGGTTCATCATATTGTTGCCGTGTATAGAGAAATAGATATTTCTAGCAAACCATGTAAATTCATTGTGCCTTATTACTTCTTTGCATTATTTTCTTGTAGTCTTGCTTGTATGGATCTGGATCTGTATACTACATTACTACGTATGGTGAGATGGACTGCGTAATGGATGTTTGTAGAGTTTGCACTCCAATTGTTCCATATATTTCCTCAGTGTCCTCTCTCTGTCCATAATAATATGGAATTGACTTTTGAATTTAGATTCTACCTGTGGTACAATTGTTAAGACTCTTAGCAATGAGCAGGAGTCCGGGGATTCTAATCCACTACAACTTATCCTAAAAAAAAGCATTTATACCACCTAAAACTGGAGAAGCTTGTTGCAGAATACCACCCAAGGTTAGTAAAGCATATATGATACACTACACATACTGACCTTCATATGTATATATATATATATACATACATACATACAAAAAACTAGGTAGTATTTTTCCTTCAGATAAATTGATAATGAAATATTTGAGGCCGTAGTTAATGAGATTGGTGTTGATTGGTCGATTCATGCCCTCTCCATTTGCTAGCAGCATGGAAGTTGGTAATTTGTGTTGGGGTTTTGTAGATCCAATACACGATAATGGGGTTGGAGAAGATAGACGGGAAAGAGAGTTAAAGTGGGAGCAAGAGGTCAAGAGTTGTTGGAGGTTACAGCAGAGTTGCGGTCGATCGCACCCCCCGACCGCACCCAGGCAAGACGACCGGTCGACCGCGCAGTCGACCGTCCTGCTCTCTGATTCAACCTGTATCTTGAAATTATGACCGTCGATCGCGCAGTCGACCGACCTGCTCTCTGTTGGAACTCATGCAGTCGAAGGAGAAGACCGGTCGACCGTCATGATGTTGCGGTCGACCGTCTCGATGCTGATTGATGAGCATCTGAGATGGAAAGTTGTGGAATCCTATATATATTGTATTGTATGGTATTAGGGTTAAGTGAATAAAAAGTAGAGATCTACCAGCCGTCATTAAGAGAGAGGGAGATAGAGAGAAACCCTACACCTTGGTGGTGAGTTCTTGAGATATTTGTAAACCTAATCTTCATATTTCTAGTGAAAATCGCAGGAGTGCCTCTACTCGGAGAAATAGCCATTGTTTTGGGTGAACCTCGAAAAAATCTTGTGTGTTCTTGTGTGTTGCTTTTGGTTGTTCTTTGTTCTCTTGTTTTAATTCTATAGTTCTTGCATCTCGTTGTCATTGTTGAGTTTATTCCGCAGTTAGAATTAAAAAAAAGTGGTTACAGAGCTACATGTTGGTAGTATTGATTGAGATGGGGGACAATAGTAGAGTCAAGGAGTTTGATGGAACGGATTTCACAATGTAGAAGATCCAAATGATTGCGTATCTCCGACAGAAGGATGTAGATGATTAGTTGTTTGGTGTGAAGCCAGAAGGGGTGGAGGCCGATCCGGTTGCGTTGGCGGCCTGGAATAGATTGGATCAGAAAGCGCTTGGGCAGATTCAGTTATCGCTGAGTAGGAAGCCGCTATTTCACATTGAGAAGGCAAGAACCGCAAAGGAGGCAATGGAGATATTGACAGACATGTTTGAGAAGCCGAATACAGCGAACCAGATCTTACATCTAAAGAAGTTGGTTAACTTGAAGTTGTCATAAAGGGGCGGTTCGGTTGCTGAGCACATCAACAATTTCTGTATGGTTTACAATCAAATGGAATCGTCGGGTTTAAAATTTGAGGAGAGGGCACAATCGTTGTTGTTTCTATCCAGTCTTTCCGATAGTTATGGTACAGTAGAGCAGACTATTACCAGCACCATAACTGATATGACAACCCTAAAGAATGTTATAAGCAACATAGTGAATGAAGATGCAAGGAGGAAAAACCATAGAAAGACTTCGGAGTCATATCCTAGCAATACTGCGCTGTCAGTTGATAACCGTAATAGAAATAACAACAGAGGGCGGTCGCAGAGCAGGAATCACAGGTCCAAGTCAAGAATCGGACATCGCAAAGGTGCGTGTTGGTACTGCAAGAAGCCAGGACACAGGAGAGACCAATGCGAGGAGTATAAGAAAGCACAAGCAGGGTCACAGGTAGCCATTATGGTAAGTATTGAACCCTGTCTAGATGAATTGTGTTTATCTGCTGGATTTAATATTTTGCAAGATGATTGGTGTATAGGCTCAAGTGCTTCTTATCATTGTACTCCCATGAGGGATGTTTTTGAGGATTACAGGACAGGTAATTTTGGTGCAGTTTCAGTTGGTAATTGACAGATATGTCCAGTTGTAGGTAGAGGCACTGTGAGAGTGAAGCCTCGCAATGGTAGACAATTGGTCTTGTATGATACAAGACATATTTCGAACTTGAAGGAAAACTTGATCTCAACTAGCAAACTAGACAAAGAAGGGTTTACAACAACTTTTGAGCATGGAAAATGGAAGGTGAATACAGATACCAGGTTGGTGGCAAAAGAAAAGTATGATGACACGTTGTACTTACTCAAGGGAGGTGATTCAGGTGATATCATTGCTACAGCATCAGCAGATAGTTCCTCTTCAATTCTATGGCATGTCAGGTTAGGGCACCTTGGTGAAAAGGGTATCAAGCAGCTTTGTTCTAGGGATCTTTTGTCGGGGCTGAAGAAGGTTGAGATGGATTTTGTGAGAATTATGTGATGGGTAAACAGAAGACAGTTAGCTTTCAGTTGGGTGGGCGTGAGAAGAAGCTTGGGAAGCTAGAGTTGGTACATACAGATGTGTGGGGTCCAGCTCAAGAATTCTCTTATGGTGGTAAGAGATACGTCGTCACATTCATCGATGATGCTACAAAAAAGTTTTGGGTTTATGCAATTCACGAGAAATCAGAAGTTTTTGAGGCATTCAGAGCTTGGAAGGCCAGGGTTGAGAATGAGACGGGTTGCAGGTGAAAGAAATAAATTCAGACAACGGAGGTGAGTACACAAGCAAAGAGTTTGTTAACTATCTGACAAAGGAAGGTATCAGAGGAATCAAGACAATTCCTAAGACTCCACAGGAGAATGGTGTAGCAGAAAGGATGAACCGCACGATACTCGAAAGGGCGAGATGCATGAGACTTCATGCGGGTTTTCCGGTCCATCTCTGGGCCGCTCCAGTTGATACAGCGGTATACTTGATTAACCGTTACCCGTCTAGTGCCCTTGATGGGGCCATTCCAGAAGAACTTTGGTCAGGTAAAATTGTTAATTATTCGCATTTGAAAGTTTATGGTTCTATGACATATGCACTAATTGACATGGAAGAAAGAAAGAAGTTGGACTCTAAATCCAGGAGGTGTGTGTTCATTGGCTACGGTGGCGAAGAGTATGGTTACAGGCTTTGGGATTTTGTGGATAACAAAGTCATTCATAGTAGGAATGTAGTATTCAATGAAGAGGTCCTATACAAGGACAGGCACACAGGTCAAGACAGTACAACCAGTTCAGAATCAGATTGGGGCTCAGCTCAGACTCAGATTCAGATTTTAAAGGTGGCCCTAGTGGTAGGGGCCCTACAGTGCAGCAGCAGGTATAGGTACCATATGCAGCACATGAGGCTCATGATGAACCTATTGGGAATGAGCAGGTTATCCAAGACGAACAGGTACAGCCAGAATAGTTCGGGGAACCTGAACCGGTCGGTGAACCGGTACCCACATTGAGGAGATCGACACGAGAGAGGAGGCCAACCAAGATATTTGATTCATCGGCTAGTATTGTTCACGAGCCTGTTCTGGGGAGCTAGAGAATCATGAGGAGGCTTTGAGGGATGAGGCTCGAATTCAGTGGGAATTAGCCATGAAGGACGAGATGAGCTCCTTCGAACAGAACCAAACTTGGGAGTTGACCAAGTTATCTGCAAGAAAGCGTGCTTTTATGGACAAATGGATTTTCAGAGTCAAAGATGAGGCAGATGGCAGTAAGAGGTACAAGGCAAGGCTTGTTGTGAAAGGATTC
Source organism: Hemerocallis citrina (assembly GCA_017893485.1). NCBI lineage: Eukaryota > Viridiplantae > Streptophyta > Magnoliopsida > Asparagales > Asphodelaceae > Hemerocallis > Hemerocallis citrina. The sequence continues at coordinate 178,174,063 of CM030365.1, read as the reverse complement.
TCTCAAAGAGAAGGTATTGATTATAGTAAGATCTTTGCACCGATTGTAAAGATAACTTCTATTAGGGTTCTGCTCAGTATTGTGGCAGTTGAAGACTTGCACTTAGAGCAGTTGGATGTGAAGACAATATTTCTCCATGGTGATGTTGAAAAAGAGCTGTACATGAGACAACCCACAGATTTTGAAGCTAAAGGAAAGGAAGACATGGTGTGTCGATTGAAGAAGAGTCTTTATGGGCTCAAACAAGCACCACGGCAATGGTACTTGAAGTTTGATTGCTTCATAAGAGGGAAAGGTTTCGATAGGTGCGAAACGGATCATTGTGTGTATTTTCGTAGATATGAGGACAATGATATAGCTACCTTAGAGTTGTATGTGGACGACATGCTGTTAGTAGGTTCATGTATGGAGAAGTCTAAGAAAGTGAAAAAGGCGCTAGCTTCAGAGTTTTCAGTGAAGAACTTGGGTGAAGCAAAGCAAATCCTCGGCATGAAGATTAGTGGAGACAGGAGTAGCAAGAAGCTTTGGTTATCACAAGCGGACTATGTGAAGAAGGTATTGAAGAGATTCAATATGGACGGCACGAGGCTAGTCACTTGTCCCTTGGCTGCTCACTTCAAGTTATCAATGGACCTGTGTCCTAAAACGAAGGCGGAGATGGAGAAAATGGCTACTATTCCTTATGCCTCAGCCATTAGGATTTGATGTATGTGACGGTGCCTACAAAACCAGACATCGCACAGGCAGTGGGAGTTGTCAGCCGTTACACGAAGAATCTAGGTAAACAACATTGGAATGCAGTAAGTTAGATTCTTAGATATCTAGCAGGTACTTCAGATCACTCTCTTTGTTTTGGGAGAGATTCTTTGCATATACATGGTTATGTGGATGCAGATTTTTTGGACGATCTTGATGGTTGCAGAAGTACCACAGGGTATGTATTTATAGTTGGAGGAACAGTTGTTAGTTAGGCTTCGCAGTTACAAAAGGTTGTAGCACAGTCAACTACAGAGTCAGAGTATATGGCACTTACAGAAGCGACGAAAGACATGTTGTGGATTTCGGAGCTTATGAAACAGTTGGGCAGGAAGCAGCCCATAGGTGAACTATGGTGTGACAGTCAAAGTGCAGTTTTCTTGGCAAAAACTCGGCATATCACTCTAGGACTCGGCACATTCAAATGAGGTATCATTTTATCAGAATGGCAGTTGAGAAGAAATGGTTGAAGCTAACTAAGATTCTTAGCACTAAGAATCCGCCGGACATGCTCACTAAGGTGGTGGATAGCAGGAAACATCAGTTTTGCTATACGGCTATCGGATTGTCTCCAGGTTAATTGTTAAGGAGACTCGCAGAGGCACTGGCCTAGACTAGATCAATGGAAGAATGAAGAACTGGTTTGAGACTTCGTGTATATGTCTCCAAGTGGGAGATTGTTGGGATTTTGTGGATCCAATACACGATAATGGGGTTAGAGAAGATAGACGAGAAGGAGAGTTGAAGTGGGAGCAAGAGGTCAAGAGTAGTTGGAGGCTAGAGCAGAGTTGCGGTCGACTGCACCCCCGACCGCACCCCCGACCGCACCCAGGCAAGACGACCGGTCGACCGCGCAGTCGACCGTCCTGCTCTCTGATTCAACCTATATCTTGAAATGATGACCGGTCGACCGCACATTCGACCGACCTGCTCTCTGTTGGAACTCGTGCAGTCGAAGGAGAAGACCGGTCGACCGTCATGATGTTGAGGTCGACTGTCCCTACGCTGATTGATAAGCGGCTGAGATGGAAAGTTGTGAAATCCTATATATTGTATTGTGTACGATTTTAGGGTTAAGTGAATAAAAAGTAGAGATCTATCAGTCATCATTAAGAAAGAGGGAGATAGAGAGAAACCCTACTCCTTGGTGGTGAGTTCTTGAGAGATTTGTAAACCTAATCTTCATATTTCTAGTGGAAATCGCAGGAGTGCCTCTGCGCGGGGAAGTAGCCATTGTTTTGGGTGAACCTCGAAAAAATCTTGTGTGTTCTTGTGTATTGCTTTTGGTTATTCTTTGTTCTCTTGTTTTGATTCTATAGTTCTTGCATCTCGTCGTCGTTGTTGAGTTTATTCCGCCGTTAGAATTCAACAATTTGAACCCATAAATTTTTCTTCTGTGCATGGCTAACTATTTGGTGGACAACTTTGAAATTTTATACTGCCATTTAGTGGACCTTAGGATCCCAACAATAGGCAAGAAATTGGAGGTCCTACACTGTTCTTCCTATGATGAATGCTTTTAAGGGAACATTAATTGCTCCTAAGCTATGATCGAGAAGTTACAAGACAGCTATCACTGATGGTATGCAGAGCTTATAGCATATGATCATTGATTATTGGATAATTAGTAAGTTTTTGACGACAAGTAGCTTTCATCTATTTTGGTATGTGTTGCCGCTAAATTTGGTGTGGGGGCAAACAGATAGTATTTGTGGATTCTTAGAAAAACTGAATAGTAAACATGTATACCTGTTCCGTCGGGGTCTAATCGTCGCTCCCACCGTGCACCTGCAAAAAGTGCGAGACACCGGGGTTGTTCCCGGCGACGCACCCTCTGACGCTCAAGTCAGTAATCTAGGAAGACTATGAAAGAGCGCAAAAACTGGAGAAAGATTGATTACCTCTTAATGGAGATGGATGGGGGTATTTATAGGCATCTTAGGGAACAGATTAGGAATGTAATCCCTGTGATCTGATAAGGAATATTCTCCTTGTATACAGATTAGGAATGTAATTCCTAATCCCTAGTGAAAGGATAGATATGAATCAGGGCCGTTGATTAATATTAATCAGAAACCCTAATTCTATCCTGCTGGATCGGGTTTGTTGCGGGTTGAAACCCGCACCCAGTTGAGGTGGATCCGTTCGCGGGTTAATGGTTCTTTGGGGAGGAGACCCAGTACCCGCTTCAGACCCGTTTGTAGGTGAAATTACCGTTTTACCCCTGGGCTTCAGGATTCGTGTCCAATTGGGACGGTCTCGATTAAACCCCCACTTTTAGCCACATTACGAGCCCCCCACTCCTAAAGGCTGGGGTGACCAGTCTTTGAGGAGTAGTTTGACTGTTTCAGTGGCTAGTGGAGTTGTATCGGAGTCCGAATGGGAGATTTTGAATCTTGAAGTGGGTAGTAAGGTAACTTCTTCTTTTTTGAAGCCATGTGACGCTCTGAGGACGTATTGAGTATTTGACAGCTTTTATCTATTTTTTCGGGCTGTTTATTTAATTTTGCGATGTGTTAACTATTCGTTCGGGGGCCTTAACAGTACATTCTAGACTATAATTGTTCGTTCAGGGGCTCAAAAATATCCCCCCGAATTTTTAATTATTTTCTAAAATTTTTAGTTAATTTTCCCAAATTTTTAGCAATTTTTCGCAATTTTTAAATAAATAAAACAATTTAAATAAATAAAAATTGGTTTTTAAATACCGATTAATGACGTGGCGCAATCTGGACCCCTGATCAATGCGGAGCGCGAATTTCTGAGTGATCAGACGATCCCTGTTCCTCGGCAATCTGTTTCGCCGTAAACGAGGGTCGGCTCCTCGGTGCCTCGGCTCGGAAGATTGGCTCCTCGGCTCGGAACTCTCCGAGGTACGTGGCGTCATCTGGGCCGTTCATCTCAGCGCGGATCCCCAAAAAATGCTATCTTGTCGTTTAGGGGACGTGGCAAGATCTGAACCGTCCATCATGACGAGCGCGCTTTTTGACAAGATCCAACAGCTGATATGGGTCGGAGCGTTTTTTTGCCATATACGAGGGTCGGTTCCTCGTCCTCTCGGCTCGGCAAACTTTTCTGTGGCATAAGAGGGCCGGTTCCTCGTCCTTTCGGCTCGGCAGGCTTTTTCGCGGCACAAGAGGATCAGTTCCTCGTCCTCTCGGCTCGGCAAACTCTGCTGTGGCACAAGAGGATCGGTTCCTCGTCCTCTCGGCTCGGCAGGCTTTTCCGCGGCACAAGAGGATCGGTTCCTCGTCCTCTCGGCTCGGTAGACTTCGTCGCGGTACAAGAGGATCGGTTCCTCGTCCTCTCGGCTTGGCACATGTAGCTCGGAATAAGCCGAAGTACGTGGCAGGATCCTGAGCATCCATCTTAGCGCGGATCCCCAAAAAACACTATCTTGTCGTTTAGTGGACGTGGCGAAATCTGAACCGTTCATCATGACGAGCGCGCTTTTCGACAAGATCCAACGGCTGATATGGGTCGGCGAGTTTTTTCGCCATATACGAGGGTCGGTCCCTCATCCTCTCGGCTCGGAAGCTCGGTACCGTTGGCCGAGGCACTGAGTTGGAGATCTTGAAGGATGTCATTGACGGTTTGCTATATTCCGAGCCCAGTAGCTCGGCTGCTCGGCCAAGCTGTTCGGTAGCTCGGTTAAGCAGGCCGGTGGCAGGCAGTTCGGAAGGTGCACGTGGTCGCATCTGGTTCGTTCATCATGGTGCGAATCACGAGGATGGGGTTCAGATCACGAGAAAACGCTATCTTGTCGTTTTGTGGGCGTGGTGCAATCTGAACCGTCCATCGAATTCTGATACGAATTTTGGAGAGATCCGACGGTGATTTTGCCTCGGAAGGATTTTTCTCCATATACGAGGGTCGGTTCCTCGTCATCTCGGCTCGGAAGCTCGGTGACGTCGGCCGAGGTATGGAGTTGTTTTTGAAGGGACTCAGTAGCTCGGTTGCTTAGCCAGGCTGTTCGATAGCTTGGCTTGGCAAACCGGTGGCCGAGTCGTGGACTTAAGTGATTTGAGGTTTTTGCTTTTCGAAACATCGCAACTTTCCGTTTGGCGCTTTGGCTTCTTAGTGGGCCTTTGAGGTTCCTAAGGAGGCCCAACATCACTTCGGGTTATAAGTTTTCACTCTCCCTCCCCCAAGCTCATTTCTCTCTTTTCACTCCAAGATTTCACTTTTACTCTCTGCGCTCTCTGCTAGCGGCGATTTTTGCTCCAAGGTGGTGACGTTAGCTGTCGCGTGGGCCAGGCAATTTCCGGCAAGCACATTCGTGAATGTCACTTCAAAGGTCAGTCTACTATCCTTAGCTTTTTTTCTAGAGATGTCAAGAGTGAACTCGGGGAGTGGGGCCTCGTCCTCGGGCGATGATGGTGCCGAGGAGAGGAGAAGGGCGGAGATCCGAAGGAAGGGAAAACAATTCGTCGAGCCGTCTGCGACCGAGGCGAGGAAGGAGAAGAAGAAGAGGAGGAGGGTGGCGGCCCAATCTGTCGTGGTCGAGGAGATCGTGGAAAACCCGAAGCAAGCACCCGAGATGGGACGATATCCTTCTGTATTGTCCGGGCATTCGGGGGTCAGGCAGTACGAAGGCGACCTCTTGGAGAAAGCGATCTACGGAAAGTCGAAAGTCCTCGAAGAACCCAACCCCCGCTCTTCCTACCGAAGCCGACGAGATTACTTCGGTGCTATCCGAGAGGGATCTCCTTCGGATCAGAAAGGGATTCGCCATCCCTCCGGAGTACAAGCTGATGATCCCCGGCCCCGGGATGCGAGCGAATTCCAAGCTGGCATCGTCGGACATGTGCATTTCGATTTTGACTCCTTGAATGCCGGACTGCGTTTTCCGTTGCATCCTTTCATTCTCCAGATCCTCAGGTGGTTCTGCCTCGCGCCGACCCAATTTATGCCGAACACATGGCGTCATGTGAATGCTTTCCTGCTTCAGTGCCGCAACGCTGAAGTCGAGCCGGACCAAACGGTCTTCCGAGGCCTGTATCGGATAAACCGGATGCACAAGACAGAGCATCGGTACTACTTGGGGCTGAGGAAGGGTGTTAGGATCATAGAAAACCTGGACTCGATTAAGGGTTGGAAAGAGAAGTTTTTTATTTTAAGGGGGAACCAATACTGCAAATTCCGACCCGGTGGAAACTGGAGGTGCCCAAGTTTGCGAGAGCCGACCCCGTACTGTCTGCGGCCGAGGAGGAGGTGGCGAGGAAGATCATGGCCCTCCCCATGTTGAGTTGGAGGGAGTTGACGGAGGAGGTGTTGTTCGGGTCTGGCCTTAGCCCCATCGACCCGAGTATGCTCCTAACATCTCATTTATTTTTGTTTTTCTTCCAAGTGTTTAGCTCGTCTTGCTGACAGTTTTTATTTTGTTTGCTGCAGAAGCGATGAAGATCGACTTCAACGCCATGATGGCCGATAGGTCTAAATTGGCCGGGGGAAGGAAGAGGAAGAGGGCGACCGTGGCTGCCTCGTCGACTCCGCCGCCCAAGGTCGCCTCGACTACCACCCCGCCTCCTCCGGCTACTGAGGTGCCTTCGGAGGTGGTCGTTGCCGAGGAGCCCTCGGTTCCTGTGGCCCCGGCCCCTATTGACGGGGACTTTGATGTTAACGCGGCGCTGTCGCTCGAGGCTCCGCCGTTGACCGAAGCGGCAGAGGAGTTCCTGACCGAGCAGCACAAGCAGTTGTTTGTGCCGAACTGGCGGGCGAAGAATCACGACGGATTCCTCGGAAACTCGCAGATGTCGGTGCAGGTCATCAAGCACCTGGCAACCCCGAAGGACAGAGCCGCCCTGAAGGCGGGGACGGTCGGCGACGACACTTACGAAGTGGCTCGGTTGCTCGTATCGGTAAGTTTCTCCTTGCGAATTTCTTTAAGTTTACTGCTCGGCTTGTATATTGCGCTCATCGTTGTCTTTACAGGCCACCTGCCACTTCGGCCACCTCCTCGAGACGTTCGCCGAGCAGGAGAAGGAGCTGAAGGCCACCAGCGACAAAGACAGGGCGGAGAAGGTCAAGGCGGTTCGGCAACTCGAGGCCGAGCAATGGCGAGTCGAGGCCTTGGAAGTCCGAGTCGCCGATCTTGTGGCCGACTTGGAGAAAGCTAAGAGGCGACTTGATGCAGAGTCTGCCAAGGCTACGAAGGCTGCCGAGGAGCTGGCCGCGTCGGCGAAGTCTCTGGCCGACCTGAAGGCGGAGAAGGAGGCGCTGGCCGTGAAGATTAGGGCCGAGGTAGAGGCCGAGGCCAAGGCTGAGGCGAAGAAACACATGGCCAAGAACATGGAGATGTCCTATCAGAAGGCACTCGACCATGTTCAGAAACGTGTCCCCGGCTTCGAGCGGGTCGGTTACAGACTGTGGCCAGGGTCGCCTTCAGGCGGTGAGGAGGAGGGAGCCGAAGGCGACGAGGGGGAAGGCGACGACGAGGAGGAGGAGGCCGACCCTCTTGTGGCGATGCAGGTGGAACCCCAGGTCGAGGGGAGGAATGAGGGGCCATCTGGCGACGCGCCCGTGGTCGAAGCGGCGATGCAGGTGGACCCCTAATCCCCTCGTAAATTTTTGTAATTTTTTTTTTCTTTTATAAACAGTGTAATGCCTTTTGCGGATTGGCCACCGCTTCGATGAATGAAAAAAGTGTTTTGATTTTGGACTTGTCTGTCTAAGTGTTTGGTTCGGCCATGTAGTTCTTCAATGTTGTCCCTCTTTCATTTCAGATTGCCGAGCAAACTACTATCACCGCGGCGGCTCGGCGCCGGGCAGAGTTATTTCAGCAGTCCCGGGAGGATCGCCTCGAGGGCGAGGTCCATCTGACGAGGAGAATACTTCATAATGTAGAGAGGAGGAACAGTGAGCTGTTGGTCGAGCTGCACCATCTGCGGATAGTCGAGGCCGAACTATCTGCGAAGGAGGAAGAGTTGGTTCGGGTTTCGGCCGAACGAGATGACTTCGCAAGGAAGGTAGAACAGTTACAAAGGGTGACGGTCGACAAGAGCATCGAGGTGACCCACTTGCGCCGCGTTATATCTGACAGCGCCGAGTATCCTGGTTCGGCGAAACTTCCTCGATTCAAAGTGATTGTGAAGGACGACACGTTGAAGTTTCGGATCGTCGAACTGGAGGAAGAGGTTGCTCGGCTCAAACCTCAGCCGGTGAGGGCTAATGTCTGGAGCACCTCGTGCACTCGCAAAGAGATTGAGCGAGGGATTACGTTCTATCAACTCGCGAGCCGAACCTCCATCGTCAGTCGGACAGCAGCCGACGCCCAAAGTGGAGTAGCGGTGTCCTCGAGTGGTGCTTCGGTTGGAGCAACCGTCAGGGCCAGCGGTGAGGGGGCGTCTCGATTCGTTGGCCTAGAGACGAGCTCGGAGGTCAAGAAGCGCCGACCCAAGGTATCGCTGAACCGGAGTGTCCCCCTTCCGCGGAGGCAGTAAACGGGTCGTGTCGTGTCTTTGGGCTTCCGAACTATCTTTTGTTGTAATCTATTTGTAAATTTATCCAAGTTATATTAATAAAATTGGAGTTGGCTTGCTTGTCGTAGTGTTGTAATTGTGCCAGCTTGGGTAGGCTTGAAATGAACCGCGAGGGGAGTGTTTGCTTTGTCGAGCATCTTGACCTCGAAACTCACGCTTTAGCCGGGGTTCTGAATCTTGCTCGGCACCTTCCGGTGTGGCTCGGTGCCGCGGCTGAGGTGTAGCTGTTTCTAAGCTGCGGCCACGCCGCCTGATTTGGGGTGCGGGCGCTTGGCTGTTCGAGCGTTGTTCTGAAAAGATGGGACCAGTTCCCTAACAGCATTAATGGTGCTCCGGGATCTGTGGGGGTGTTCCACCTTCCCGAGGGCGTTGAGAGTGGTGCCCTTTAATAAATACGCGGCGCTTCAGCTCCCTAGGCGTGACTGTTGGACTCCCGAGGGTCATAATGACAGTCTCTTGGGGGAAGGCTATAAGTACCACACCCCCCTTGTAGTTTTAGTCACTGCAGTCTTGAACTTTAGTTTCATCGATGGTGTCTGCCCTTGGGCGGATGCCAGCCTTGTGAAAAATTTTGACCTCGAGAGGTTCGGAGGGGTGGTCACTCTTCTATCTTATTCTTCTCCCGCTCCTGACCGCCACAATGTGGGTGTCAGGGTCGGGGGAGGACAGGGCAGAAGAGTTGGTGACCGTAGTCCGGACCCGAGGGAAAGGCTCTTCGGGAGGATGGGTTGTCGTTCTTCCACCATGATCTTCTCCTGACTCTGACGGCTCCGACGTGGGTGTCAGGGTCAGGGGAGATCACGGTGGATGAGGTGATGACCAAAGTCCGGAACCGAGGGGAAGGTTCCCTAAAACCTTAACCCAAACTTTCTTTCGAGGCTCGGCTGGACACTCGCTCGGCGCGGATCGACTGTGGTCATGTAGCTTGGTGGCCGGAGTGACTGTTATCGAAGGTTGGTTCTGATTGCCTGTCGCTCGGCGTTTGGTGCCGAGCGAAGTGAGGTGATCAGAGCCATTGGATGGTGGCACGAATCTCGGGGTGGGTCCAGTTCCCAAGAAAACGCTATCTTGTCGTTTTGTGGACACGTGGCATAATCAGATCAGTTCATCACACTCTAGTACACATTTTGAGAAAATCTAATTGCGACTTCGCCTCGGAAGGATTTTTTGCCATATACGAGGGTCGGTCCCTCGTCCGCTCGGCTCGAGGATTTGAGTGGGCGTAGTCGGCCCGATCGATGTAATCCGAACCGGCGTTAACGTTGCTCGACCGTTGTGGGAACAGTTCCGAACGGCGATCTACTTCTGGCTTGCCTAAGGGCGAGCCGTGGAAGTAAAGTCGAGCCGAGTATTGGATTCCGAACCATCGGTAGATTTGCTCAACGGTTGTGGGAGCAGTTTCGAACGGCGATCTACTTCTGGCTCGCCTAAGGGCGAGTCGGGGAAGTAAAGTCGAGCCGAGTGTTGGACTCCGAACCATCGGTGTAGTTCAACGGTTGTGGGAGCAATTTCGAATGGCGAACTACTTCTAGCTCGCTTAGAAGCGAACTTGCGAAGCAGAATCGAGCCAAGTGTTGGACTCCGAACCATCGGTAGATTTGTTCAACGGTTGTGGGAGCAGTTCCGAACAGCGATCTACTTCTGGCTCGCCTAAGGGCGAGTCGGGGAAGTAAATTCGAGCCGAGTGTTGGACTCTGAACCATCGGTGTAGTTCAACGGTTGTGGGAGCAATTCCGAATGGCGAACTACTTCTAGCTGCTTAGAAGCGAACTTGCGAAGCAGAATCGAGCCAAGTGTTGGACTCCGAACCATCGTTAGGTTAGTTCAACGGTTGTGGGAGCAATTCCGAATGGCGAACTACTTCTAGCTCACTTAGAAGCGAACTTGCGAAGCAGAATCGAGCCAAGTGTTGGACTCCGAACCATCGTTAGATTAGTTCAACAGTTGTGGGAGCAGTTCCGAACGGCGATCTACTTCTGGCTCGCCTAAGGGCGAGTCGGGGAAGTAAAGTCAAGCCGAGTGTTGGACTCCGAACCATCGGTGTAGTTCAACGGTTGTGGGAGCAATTCCGGATGGCGAACTACTTCTAGCTCGCTTAGAAGCGAACTTGCGAAGCAGAATCGAGCCAAGTGTTGGACTCCGAACCATTGTTAGGTTAGTTCAACGGTTGTGGGAGCAATTCCGAATGGCAAACTACTTCTAGCTCGCTTAGGAGCGAACTTGCGAAGTAGAATTGAGCCAAGTGTTGGACTCCGAACCATCGTTAGATTGAAGGGTTAAAAGCAGAGAGATGCAAATGGTAGCAAAAATAAGAAAAAACTTTATGCATTAATAACCAATGATCGGCTGCTTCTAAAGTTGCTAGCCGTTATTACAAGGAAAAATGTAAGAAAATTACTACAAGTAACAGGAAAGGAACGGTTCATCATCTCGAAGTACTTAGAGAGGCGTTGCTGTTCTCTCTTGGTATTTTAAGAGATGGTCGGCATTCCAAGTCCTAGGAATCTCCCTGCCTTTGAGATCTTCTAGTCTGTATGTGCCGGGGCGGATTACTTTAGAGATCTTGTAAGGTCCCTCCCAATTCGGGGCCAATTTGCTTTTCTGACCTGGGAACGAGATGGCCAACTTTCGGAGGACCAGGTCCCCTTCTTTGAGGTCCGTTGGGCAGACTCTTTTGTTGTATGCTAGCTCGATCCTTCTTAGGTAGCTTTGTTGACGTATGGCAGCTCTTTCTCAGATTTCGTCTATCAGGTCTAGACTTGCTCTGAGCTCTCTAGCGTTCTGTTCTTCTTCATAAGCTATCAAACGAGGAGAGGGTATTCCGACTTCTAAGGGGATGATGGCCTCGGACCCATAGGTGAGATTGAATGGGCTCTCACCTGTTGGGGTCCGCTTTGTGGTGCGGTAGTTCCAGAGCACGTTGGGAAGCTGATCGACCCACAAGCCTTTGGAACACTTGTCTAACCTCTTCTTAATGCCGGAGAGGATCTGTCGGTTGGCATTTTCGGCCTGGCCATTTGACTGAGGATGAGAGACGGAGGAGAACCGGTGCTGTATGGCGAGGTCTTCACATAAAGCTCGGAAGGCAGCCCCAGTGAATTGCGTTCCGTTGTCCGTAATCAGGACCCTGGGGACGCCAAATCGGCAGATCATGCTCTTCCAAAAGAATTGAACGACCTTGTTTTCGGTGATCGTGGCCAGGGGCTCGGCCTCTATCCATTTCGAGAAATAGTCGACTGCCACGACTAGGAATTTAAGCTGTCCCGGGGGCTGGCAGAAATGGCCCTAGTAAATCCATCCCCCACATTGCGAAGGGGATCGGACTTGATAGGGAAGTGAGTGGTGCTTGTGGAAGGCATCGGATGTCGGAGTATTTCTGACAGGAGCTGCATTGCCGAACGTGTCGTTCAGCGTCCCGTAGGAAAGTGGGCCAGAAATACCCGTAGTTCAACACTTTGCGTGCCAGGGCTCTGGAACCAGAATGGGCCCCGCCGATGCCTTCGTGAAGTTCTTGCAGGGCGTAGTCGGCTTGCCCGGGGGAGAGGCACCTCAGGTAAGGCCGGCCGTCAACCTGTGTGAAGAAGCGTTTGTATAGGATTCCTCCGATCAATGTGTAACGCTCGGCTCGGGTTCTAACTCTTCGTGCTTCCTTGGGATCCTCGGGGAGGAGTCCGTCCCTTAAAAATTCGATGAGGGGTTTCATCCAATTATCTTCGAGGAGGACAGGGAATGTCTCTATAGAGGCGGGAGATTCGTCCTCTATGCTCGGCTTCAGAAGGACTTCTATCAGTATGGTCTGCTCGAGACCTTGAAGGGAAGAGGGGGCTAATTTGGATAGGGCGTCGGCCTGAGCATTTTCTTCTCAGGGGATTCTTTGGATGAGGGCCTCTTCAAACAGTGCCATGAGGCTCTTGACTTTGGCTAAGTATTTAACCATCCTGTCATCACGTGCTTCATATTCGCCGAGGACCTGATTGACGACTAGCTGGGAGTCGCTAAAGATCCGGAGGCGTTGCGCCCCTGCATTTCGGGCCATTCCAAGGCCGGCTATGAGCGCCTTGTATTCAGCTTCGTTGTTCGAGGCTTTGAAGTTTATACGGAGGGAGTATTGGAGGATGAAGTCATCTGGGCCTGCCAGGATGACCCCTGCCCCGCTTCCCTCATTGCAGGAGGATCCGTCAACGTAAACCGACCAGACGGGTGGTCCCTTCACTGTTTGGCTGGACTCGGGGATAGTACTCTCCACTATGAATTCGGCCAGCACCTGAGCCTTGATCGCGGTCCAAGGCTGATAAGTTATATCGTGTTGGCTCAGCTCGATAGACCATTTCATAAGGCGACCCGAAGTCTCGGGCTTGTGGAAGACCTGCTTCAGCGACTGGTCGGTAAGAACGACCACCGAATGGGACTGAAAATACGGGCAAAGCTTTTTCGTGGCCATCACCAGGGCATAGGCCATCTTTTCTATCTTCGGGTATCGGAGCTCAGCATCCCGAAGCACCGTACTGACATAGTAGATGGGCTTCTGAGCCCGGTCTTCTTCCCTCACTAAGACTGCACTGAGGGTCTGCTCGGAGGCTGCCAGGTAGAGGTAGAGGGGTTCACCAGGGATCGGTTTGCTGAGGAGAGGGGGATTGACGAGGTAAGCCTTGAGCTGGTCGAAGGACTCCTGTTGCTGCTGCCCCCATTCGAAACCTTTAGCCCCTCTGAGGGCCTTGAAGAAGGGGAGGCATTTCTCCCTGGACTTTGAGAGAAAGCGCCCGATGGCGGCTAAGCGGCCTGTTAATCTCTGAACTTCTTTTACATTTTGGGGGGGGGGCATGTCTAATATGGCCATGATTTTCTCCGGGTTTGCTTCAATTCCTCGTTGGCTAACCATGAAGCCGAGGAACTTCCCTGATGAGACGCCGAACGCACACTTGTTCGGGTTGAGTCTCATATTGTGCTTTCTCAAAACGTCAAACGCTTCTTGGAGGTCGGTCACATGATCAACGCCCCGGATGCTTTTCACAAGCATGTCGTCAACATACACCTCCATGTTCTGGCCAATCTGAGCCTGGAAAACCTTGTTGACGAGGCGTTGGTATGTTGCACCTGCATTCTTTAGACCGAACAGCATGACTCTGTAGCAATAGAGGCCTTGGTCGGTCACAAACGAGGTCTTCGGGATATTCGGAGGGAACATCCGGATCTGATTGTAGCCTGAAAAGGCGTCCATGAAGCTGAGGAGCTCATGTCCCGAGGTTGCATCGATCAGGGTGTCAATGCTCGGAAGAGGAAATGGATCCTTGGGGCAAGCCTTATTGAGGTCGGTAAAATCAATGCAAATCCTCCAAGTCCCATTGGACTTCTTCACCATCACTACATTCGACAACCACTCAGGATAGTTCACCTCCTGTATGAACCGGGCCTTCAAGAGCTTGTCCACCTCCTCTTTAATAGCGAGCTGATGCTCGGGGGCAAACTTGCACCTCTTCTGGTGAACCGGTTTGGACCCCGGAACAACGCTCAGGTGGTGGACCAGGAGCTCTTCGGAGATTCCAGGCATATCTGCAGCTGAACAAGCGAAGAGGTCTTCGTTCCTTCAGATGCATTGTACAATGTCTGAGCATAGGGCGGATGGGAGGGTCTTGCTAACAAAGAATTTGCGGGTCGGGTCCTACTCAGAGAAGAGCACTTCCTCCAATTCGTCCACCGGCTCGGAGGTCGACCGAGCAGTGTCTTGGGGGATTTCCAGAGTTTCTAAGGAGAGGACAGGTCCGAGGGTAGAGGTCATGTAGCACTTTCTGGCCGTTTCCTGATTGCCCCTTACTTCCCCTATGAAAACTTCATTTTGAGATGGTAGGCAGAAGGGACGGCTTCAAGGGCGGCTAGGCCGGGCCGACCCAGAATGACATTGTAGGCTGCTGGGACATCTACGACCATGAAGTCCATCGACTCCGTTCGGGTAGTAGGAGTTTTGCCAGCGGTTACGTCGAGGGTAATCACCCCCTCAATAGTCACTGGCACTCCCGTGAACCCATGGAGCGTGTAACCGGCGGGTTTGAGTCTATCTCGGGAGAGCTTTAGGCCTTTGAAAGTGGCGAGGAAGAGGATGTTTACGGAGCTGCCATTATCCACTAGGATCCTCTCCACTTTGAAATTCGCCATGTGAAGGCTAATGAAGAGTGCGTCACAATGTGGGGTGCGAACTCCTTCAAGATCTTCGTCGAAGAATGTGACAGGCACTCCGAGGCCTTTGGGAGGAGGGGTGGTTCGGACCGAGTTGACTTCTCTTATAAATGCCTTCCGAGAGGAGTTTGAGGAGCCCCCCATTGGGCCCCCATGAATGAGGTGGAGGACTCGCTCTTCCTCGAAGTCAGGCGTCTCTTCTCATTCTGGACGCTTGTTAGCCCCCCGAGGTGGGGGAGGAAGTTCGGCTCGGTCCTTTCTTAGAAACCTGGTCAGCTGCCCCCTCTGGATAAGGGCTTCTATTTCGTTCTTTAAGGCACGACAATCGTTGGTGTCATGCCCGTGGTTCCGGTGATAATGACACCATTCCTCTTTATCTCTTTTCTTGGCGGGGGTGTTCATCCTCGGAGCAGGAGGTAAGATCCCTTCCTTTTCGACTTCCATCAGAATGGTTGAGACGTTAGTGGTGAGGGGAGTGAACTTCTCGAATCTGGGGGGAGGTCGGCGCTGGCCGGCATTATCCTTCTGGAGCTTCTTGGCCCCTTCCTCTTCTGTTCCCTTTCTCTTAAACCCGGAGGAAGACCCCTCCCAGTTGGGTCGATGCTCGGCCTCTTCGGCCCGGATGTACTTTTCACTGCGAAGGAGGAGGTCGGAAAAGTTCTGTGGAGGCTTCTTGGCGAGGGAGGAGCGGAGGTTAGAATTGAGGACATTAGATTGAAATGCTGCCGCAGCGACCGACTGGTCGAGGGATGCTATGGACCTGGCTTCAGCTGTGAACCTCTTCACATAGTCTCTCAATTTCTTCCCCTTCTTCTGGTGGAGGTGCAATAGTGAGATGCTGGTCTTCTCAGCCCTACGGCTGCTTACGAAATGGGTGACGAAAAGGGTCTCGAACTGCTCGAAGGAGAATATTAAGGAGGGGGCAAGGCGAGAGTACCATTCTCGAGCTGGGCCCTTGAGAGTTGCGGGGAAGGTTTTGCAGAGGAGGGCATCGGAAGCTTGATGGAGGAGCATCAGGGTCTTAAAGCTTTCGATGTGATCTACGGGGTCGGTCTCCCCGGAGTAAGTCTCAAATTGGGGAGGTTTGAAACCGATCGGCACAGGTGCATCCATTATGGTTCGGGAGAAAGGGGGCCTGCTAGGACGTAGGGTCCTCCCTCTAAGCTCTTCTTCTCGGTCTATCTGGCCCAGGCGCCTCTCTACCTCATGAAGATGGCGGTACATAGTGTCGTCCCTCCGACGGTAATCAGCCGAGCCTCTAGACTCGTCTTCGTACGAGGGAGTGCGAGGGCTACGGCGACGGTAACTTCGGGAACGACGAGGACTTGGGGTACGCCGGGAGTTGCTAGGAGCGGGACGAGGAGATGGGGATCGTCGGCGAGGGCTTCGGACCGGAGGAGGAGATAGAATCTTGGGTGCGTTGGTGTTGGGACGGAGATTGAGAGCTTGTAGGACGGTCGCTTGGAACTGCTGGAACTCGGCATGTGTGATGGGTGCCTCATTGTTCCTAGGCTGTTGCCGACCTGCAGGGGAGTGCGGCCTTCTTCGGTAGTGCTCGAGGGACTCTTTGCGACCCCTTCGGTTAGGGGACCTTCTATATTCTCGGCGGCGAGGAGACCGCTCGTTCGGACGGTGTTGGCGGGAGGTTCCCTCTCGGGCCCGCTTCTCATCCCGATGGCGGCGAAGGTCATCATCTTTCTGGCGATTGAGGGTGGTATTGTGGAGACCAGAGGCTCGGGGATGATGGGAGGCCATAGAGTCCGAAAAGGCATTGTGGATGGAGACGTGGCCTGGTGAAAAGGCTGTTTTTGAGGGTTAGGACCCTTTGGAGGTGGCTGATTTGGAGGAGGAAGGTCCTGTTGGAGCGGGTCCTCCGCTTGAGGAGGAAGCTGTCCCTGCTGTTGGATAGGCTGGATGGGAACTTCTTGCTGCTGATCGGGGTTGGGTCCTCTGTTAGACCCTCTTGATCTGACTTTCCTAGGAGGCATGGCTGGAGAAGATCTGTTCACCGGGAAGAGGAGAGGTTTCTATTCGTTAGTTTCCCACAGACGGCGCCAATCTGTTGCCGCTAAATTTGGTGTGGGGGCAAACAGATAGTATTTGTGGATTCTTAGGGAAACTGAATAGTAAACCTGTATACCTGTTCCGTCGAGGTCTGATCGTCGCTCCCGCCGTGCACCTGCAAAAAGTGCGAGACACCGGGGTTGTTCCCAGCGATGCACCCTCCGACGCTCAAGTCAGTAATCTAGGAAGACTATGAAAGAGCGCAAAAACTGGAGAAAGATTGATTACCTCTTAATGGAGATGGATGGGGGGTATTTATAGGCGTCTTAGGGAACAGATTAGGAATGTAATCCCTGTGATCTGATAAGGAATATTCTCCTTGTATACAGATTAGGAATGTAATTCCTAATCCCCAGTGAAAGGATAGATATGAATCAGGGCCGTTGATTAATATTAATCAGAAACCCTAATTCTATCCTGCTGGACCGGGTTTGTTGCGGGTTGAAACCCGCACCCAATTGAGGTGGATCCGTTCGCGGGTTAATGGTTCTTTGGGGAGGAGACCCAGTACCCGCTTCAGACCCGTTTGTAGGTGAAATTACCGTTTTACCCCTGGGCTTCAGGATTCGTGCCCAATTGGGATGGTCTCGATTAAACCCCCACTTTTAGCCACATCAGTATGAATACTAATGGGCAATCAATATAGTAGCTTAACTAACTAAAGGGGTCAATGAGTGAATAGATGACTAGAAGTGATTTATATTTGCTGAATTGCATTGTTCTTTTAGTAATATAACTAAATTACATTAAAATATCTTTATGGCAGTACCTAGGTAAATTATAATGATGTTAACCTTAATTGATCAAAAGTAGTCATGGTTATCATCTTACTTTAAAATATCCTTCTGGCAGTACCTAAGTTAATATCCTTCTGACAGTACCTAGGCAAAAATTTCACCTACTTATCATCTTGTTTCAGGTCCATATTTGTCTCATCATATGAAAATTTTCCATCGGGAAGAACTTTGACTAGCGTGCAGTACATAGTTTTTATTTGTGTTTATATTATATGTTAGAGTAGTGTGTATTTTAGGGGTTAAGAAAGGGTTTTTGCATGTCTACTTCTAACTATTGATGTTTCTTTCTGTTAGAGCTATCTTCAGTCAACTCATCACGCATAAGCTGATGAATTTATTGATGTTACACATCATCAAATGATTCTAACTTTCCATGACCAACTTATTAGAATTTTGAACTTGTCTTTCCAATCACCAACCAACTTTTTTGTTTTGGTGAGATTTTTGTCGTCAACGTGGACATATGATCTTTGTTGGACCTTACTATCACTTTATTTAAGATACAAAGTTTACATTTATTCCGTCCGTTACTATTATCAGATATCTTGAATTGTAGATGCGAAGTTCCATCTTTGGATTGCCGGATCGAGAAGAAGAAGATGGAGTTTACTTGTTTCTCTGGGTAAAGGCATATAATTGTTTACTTGTTTTTTTAGTGAATATACTAGGGTTGCTAAGATTTTTTCTTTCTTTCTTTCTTTTTCTGCTGTTTGGTCCAGACTATCCGTCATTAGATTCTAATTACGGAGGATCAATTGCCGTTTTGTAGGCATGCTGCCGAAAGGAATGTGTGTTAAGGTTCTGCCTTAAGACTGATTTAAGTCTCTTGCTCAAAATGTGCAACAGGTTTATTTTTCTTACTAGCATTCATGCATATATCTGCTGATGGTGTGTCTGAAGGAAACTGATTGTTTTAGATCAGTTTTTTGGGTACTGGGTTATGATAGACTGCAGTTTGAGGGAGGAGATCCTCGATTCTATCAAACTGAATTAACTTGTTTCATTAATCATTGTTTTTTTATTAGGGCGGGAGGGAGGGAATTCCTGGTTCTATTCAGTTGGATCAGCTTATTTCATTAAACATTATTTTTGAAATTCTCAATTCTATTCAATTGGATTAGCTTTATTTCACTAAACATGAACAATCCTCGACTGTGTTTCTCTGAAATCTGAAATCTATCTGCTCTTGTAGCCAACTGCCTCTTAATTTGTACATGCTCTCTGCATGTCTCTTACTCTTGATCATCCATGTTTCTACTTCAAGTTTGTGTTGCAAATTTATAAATTTTGATGGATAACAAACACACGCACTTAGTCCCATTGGCTAGCATATGCAACAAGCAGCTCAGAAATGATAGAAATAATCACAAAAAATGGCCATTATTCCATTTGGCAGTTAGCTCATGTTTTCTGCTGTCTTCTTCCATTATTCCTGTTGTTTGAGTTTTTAGGTTGTTAGCATAGTGGTTGCATTTCTCTTCTATGGTTTCTTGGTGAATGGAATTCAACTAAACTAGCTTATATTTAGCCTAATGAACAAACATTGAATATCATTTTGATGTAATGATAATTCATATTAAGAATTGGAAATTTGTATTGTCATATGTATTATGTACTTGTTGTAGGAATAAGTTGTTTTCCTTGTCAGCAAATTTGATTTTAATCTCATGTCAACTGCTAATAATGCAGCATAGTTCTTCTATAATGTTGTTGATAGAACAACAAAGTCTTCAAGAATTTTGTTGCTAAATTTATATATAAACATTCTCTCTTGCTGCCGTGTCATATCAGAAAACTTTCCTTTACTCATCAAAAGAGACTTTCATTCAGATTTGTGATTCTTATTTTTATTTACTCTTTCTTTGTATTAATGAATTATTTCTATTCTTACTTTTAGTATATCCAGTATTTATCCATGCATGTATCAAGAATTTTATGTCCAATGAGAATTTATTATGTAATTCTGCAATACTGGTAACAAGGGTATCTAATTAAAAATAATCTATCCAGAAGCTAAAGGCCAGATCTTTTCTGAAGCGAATAGTGGGAACTGTTGTTAGGTCCATTCAAGAAGATCAGAAAGAGAAGGGTATGTTCATATTTCTTTTGAAGAAACTCAGTTTTACCTAAGTATCAGTGTAACACCCCGAATTCCAAAATAGACTGAATTCGAAGTTCCACAGGATCTTTACACTTCTCTTCATACAATTTTACAAGGAATTAAAAACTTTTGTTACATCAGAGTTACATTTACATTACATATTTACAGCGGAAGTAATTTACAATAATTACATGAATAGAAATGTACAACACTTGAATCATTCTTTAAGCAGCATGCATACTTTAGTCTTGTTAATCACTTTATCCTGCATAGAAACTATGGGCACGTCAGTTCATTCAACTGACACAAGGATATAATACATCAATTTTTTCTTACTTGGAAAACACAAACTTGTCACAAACAGAATTACGGGGACTATCCTATTGATGTCGTGTGTGGATGTGCACTTAGTCCTTGATGCAATTATTTATATTATATGACACTAATGCGCACTTATTCGGATTCTATGCATCCCATACTATATAGGTCCGAGGGCAAGCCCTTAATCGCTCTTTATCTTGTAGGGTTCAATCCTTCGTCATGATTTAAACTACTACAGTAACTACGATAAGTATCCGAGATGTTCTATGAGTTACGAGCTCATGTCCAGACAGCCTGGAAGGGAATCCCACGTCATGACACGATACATCGTGTAGAACCTATGGATAAATTCAGCCTCCGTTATGGGACATGACACCACCCGTAGTCACCAAACACCCCACAAGCGGCGCCTTCGGTACGGACTCCTGGAGACATATCCACGTCATGACACGACGCATCGTATAGACAGTCTGTGAATATTCTCACGTCGTAGCTCTGAGGCCCTCATACTCGTGTTTTTCTCTTACTTTCGTCATATCTGCACTATGTGTCTAGTCCTTAGTTATTTGAATCATGAATAAAATCAATCATCTAGAGTTAGCCCTTCCACTATACCGGTCTTAACCATTTATATCACACGACCCCAAATCTTGGTATTTTCATTTCAAATCTTATTTCAACAATTTCTTTTCAGTGCTGGTATGAGGCTTAGCTACACTCTAGTTCTCAATTTCACTTCATAATCAAAAAATTTTGGTTTTCATACTCATAAAGTCTTTTTCAAGGTTCAACATGACTTCTGTTTCTTTTCTATGAATCAATTTCTTACATAAAGTTCAATTCGATTTATATCTTTCTCATTCAAGATTAATCTCAAAAGACCCATTTAACTTTCGTACTATTATTTCTTTTCTTAAAAAAAAAATCAAAATCATGCTTTCATTTAACTTTTAATTGCATAACTTGCACAAATTTTTGAATAATAATTTCATAGATAGCACTCTTTAAATTTTTTTCATACAAGATCTTCTCTATAAATTAGGTAGAATTTTCTCATGAATTAAATCACATTTTTACTCATGCAAATGTCCATTTATAGAAACCTACTTAATTTTTACGACTCAATCTCTTTTATTTAAGTCGAAATATTGTATAAATATTTTTCATGAAGTCCCTATAATTTCAGAGTAATTATAGTATTTTTTTCTCGGATTTTTAGAAGTCAAAATCAATTAAAAAGAGTAAAAAAATAAAAAAGTTGTTATATGCTGGACTCAGGAATCGAACCCACAGCCGAAGGCCACCCACGCGCTACAGTGCAGCGCACTGTGGCGCCTGCGCTAACCAGAAAGGACAGAGCGCAACTACGACAGAGGAGGGGGTTTAAATCCCTAATATTCGTTCTCTGTTTTCGGATTTTTTTTCTCAAAAAGTAAAACAAAAGGGCTAATGCCTAAGACCAGACCCATGCACTACTGTAAGCGCACCCGATTGCACCAAATAACCAATAAGTCCAAGTGACTAATCTGATATGGGTTGGGGTTTTTAGGGGTTAAAGTCCGAATCTAAGTCATTTCGAATTTTTACAAAAGTAAGTGTTTTTAAGTTCTCTTCCTCTCCAAATTAATTCAAAAACTGCAGATTTTATCTTCTATATAATTACAGTATTTCAGTAAAATATAAATGTGATTTTTGATACAAAGAACATAATTTTGCTTTCTACTTACACTTTATTCTACAAATTTCGAAATGTTGGGAAATAAGCATATTCTCTTTACCAATTGCACTTAAAAATTTCCTAAATCACTTATAATATTTTTATTAACATTATACAATTATTTCAGTAATAATTTCCCTTTTTCATGCCATTTAACAATTAAAATGTCCAAAATCACATTTTCCATAGTTCTCATTTCAATTATCTAAACATACAATCATATCTTCTTAGTTTAGTACATAACAAGCAATTTAATCATGGTAGCATGGTTAATTCTAAACTAACAATCACAATTTTGCAATTAATTAACATTCTTTTAACATACATTCAAACCATTGCAATCTTGTCTCATTTTCACAACACATGGCTAAATTAACTAATGTTTCTTCTCAATTTTATCAACCATATCCTAGCATGATGTCTAATTAGAAGTTCGAAAAAATCACCCACCTCTAATGGAGAGAAAAATAAACAAAACTCCTAGGAATCTCCTAGAATGAATAAGAAAAGCTTTCTCCTCCTAGTTTGAGCCACCAAGTTGCTTCTCCTCATAGCTTGATGATGTTGGAACTCCTCTTCTTGCTCCTTGGAATAAGCCGGCCAACTTTGGGGGAAGGAACACACAAAATTTTTACACTCAATTTTTTAAACTCACAAACTTCTCAATCTTTTATCTCACTCACTAATTTTGCCTTTCTTTCTTTCTTTCTTTCTATTCTTTCAATAGTTTAGGTGTGTAAATGAAGAGTGTAGGGGGGGGGGGGGGGGGGTATTTTTACAAATTTTGAAGGTAAATGGAGGGCTAGGATTAGTTCAAATTGTTAGAAATTAAAGGTCAAGATGAACTAGGGAGTTGTAGAAACTACCCATGATGAAGCAATCAACTCTTCACCTTTCCCATCTCTCCCACTCTCCTATGCACATCCGGCCAAGGTCAAAAAGTGCACATTGCACGCTCTAGTGCATGCACGTGCCATGCTAGTATCCCCCATTTACAAGTTTGTTCATGTGAATTAATCAATTGTTCATTAAACTTGTCTACACTACAAGTTAGGTTAGTAAAAAGAGAAATTAAGTTAAATGGGCTCACTAATGGGCCAATTAACCATGAGCTCTACTAATTTAATTAATTAATTAATTAAGATGGGCTAAAAAGAGACAATTAGGCCTATGATTTAATTAGGCTTTTAAAAATAGTCTTTTTGAAAAATAAAGAGAACAATTACTTGTCCATGCTATAAAAAATATTTTTCTAGAAAAAATATGCATATGAAATTATACGTGCAAAACACGTAAAATCACAAACTCTTCATAAATAGACTTTCATGATTGAATGGGGTCTGTGATTCTTTAAGATCTCGCTTGGTAGATTAATAGACTTTCATCTTATATTTTATGCATAATAATCTTTTATTTTGGGATAATTCCTAGCTTATCTGCCAATAGTATTAAGCCCCATGATCCTCAAGGAGATTGGTTAATGATATAGGACATAAAATGTTTGACTGTACCTTAACTGTATCTGAGAATTCATAAACTTTAAATGCTATAGTTGTGCTGCAAGAAGCTATTTGTAAAAGTGGCAACTACAAAGATAATTGAAATTAGTGCAGTATGCAGAGATTGGAATCCGAATATGATAATGATAGATCTCTAACAAGGGAATGAACCATGATATCTAGATAAAAATTAAACTTGAAGAACAAATAACATATGTACTATTTCGTAGAATTCAGAATACTTTCGCTCACATGACATATGGAATGCATTGTTTTAAATTCTCATTTAATGTTATGATGATTATAAACTGCACTAAATGCTGTTGTCATTGTAGTTTACTGGATGACCTAGATGATCTGATCAATCTGCAGGGAAATGCATAGAAAGTAAAAGAAACTCCAACAATAATGAGCCCTTTGCGCTTAATGCTAATATGGGATAAGCTTTCTGAGAAACGGGTCTTTACAGACATTGCTTGTTATATTATAGTGTTTGTTTTACTCTTCTTACAAACTAAATATCTCCATGAATCTTTTAACTGCATAATTTACTTTTACTGCCTTTTGCCTTAACTATATTCTTTGATGAGAGGAGTCATACGAACATCATTTTTATATAAACATATAATCTATGACTTCGTCATTTAGATAGTTCTTTTCTTAATTTTAAATTATTTTAGTACAAAGTATTATTTATAGGTATGTAAACATGAAGGCTAAAAACATCCCTAAAGTTATTGAATTAGTACCTGTTGTTTGGGTAGTACATGCACCTGAAGTACTGTTAAGATTAGAAAAATCTTCTAATGTATTAGACCTTTCTAGCTATGGGTTCCAAACATACCTAATTTCCATTATCGAGTGGAGATGTCTAGGTGTTCATATTTGTAGTATATGTACTCTTAACTCATGCTAGGTGTTAAATGTTAATCATATGTGATGGTATGTAAGTAATTATCTCTCTCAAAATAATGCATGGGGAATGGGCCTCATATACTTTATAGTATAGATAACTTTAAGGTGAATGAAAATTTTGAAGTTGTAGTTATTACTTGTTAGGCTTAAACATAGTTTGGCAAGCATCAAGTTTTGATACAAGTGTTCTGCATGTAGTGTATGTAATGCCCTTCTAGCAGTGGGAGTTACAAATTCCACCTTTTGGGCTAAGTTTGCTAACAAGCCAAAAACTGGGAATGAATTAGTTTAAGAGAATATTTTTAGTAAGGAATTGGCTAATTTAGTGTCAAGTGAAAATTAGATTCTGTGGCTTACAGTATATGATGATTGGGGCAACAATTTCATTATGTTTAGCATACTCTGGATTAGCCAAAGGAGCAGTGCTTTAGAAATGCTTGGCGGCTTAAGGTGCCCAAGTGATGCTACTGTTTCTTAAAATATCATTAAGGAGTTTGAATTCTAGATGCAGCGTTAGAAGTAGTCTCCAGGAGTTAACTGCATATTTGTAGTTATCATGCAACTTTGTATTCTGTCATTTTCTTGGTTGACAAACTAACATTTGTAGTCTTCATGCAACTTTGTCGGTATTGGTCAGTTCACTTAAAATTTCACAACATTTTCTCAGTAGGTTTGTTAGAAATTAAGAAGAGAATAATAAGATGCATCTTGAAATTTGATTCCATTTGTTTCAGGATTTTAGTTGCACAAATGACATTTTTCAAGAGGCTTGGAGATGCTTTCGTTTCATGATAAACAAAACTTCCCTGCACGTGGGTTCTTCAGATTTTTTTTTTCTTGTTTGAAACTATGAGAATAACAATACTCAAAGAGTAATTTCTACAAAAAAATGAGAAGTATCGTTCTTGTCCAATTAAATAGAGAAGTGTTAGAATACACAACAATTGTTGATTGTACAAAAAATTTCAAGATGCATCTTATTATTTTAAAGAAATCTCGATCTAAGAGTACAAATTTATATTAATCTGTAAGATGCTAACCTGATTATGAGACACTACTCATAGTGCATTTGTACTCAATTACTTAAGAAGAATTATGCATTTGTAAAATATTATTCTCATAGTGCATTTGCTTCTCCAATTTAATTTTGCATTTAATTTGTTATTCTCATAGTGTTACAAATAATTAAGAGCTAATTTTTTAATTTTCTTAGTGGATTCTATTATAACAGTTTTCCGAGAGTCAGACTTTTTCCTACTTTCTGGATGCAGTGAGTTGATTGCAAATATTGTGCAGGTACGCGTGGACCATTACCAATTGTACGGTGTGTGAGTCGAATATGGGTTGGCTATTTACTGCAACTTAGAAGAACCTACTATCAAGATCTTTTTGGGGGATCCGTAGTTCTCAAGTAGCTGATGATACCTCGAACGTTGAAAGAGATGGAAGATGAAATTTGTAAAATCATGTTTACTGTTCTATATTATCCAGAGTATGTACGAGTCATCATATAATTGTAGTAAATCAAAATTTTCCCTGGATTTGTTGGACTAAACAAATTAGTTTGTTTCGAGGAATATTAAGGGCGTGCAGTAGAGTTGAATCTATGTTTAGTTTGCAAATCTGTTGTCTGTAGAAATCAAAAGTAAGACATTATGAAAACATTGAGGAATCTATACTATTCAAATGGACTTGTTTTGAAGAATATATGTGCAGTGTTATACTTGGAAGTAGTTACTGACACCGATGATGCCTATCGTGCTTTCAAATGAGATAACAATATGTATTGCTCTTTGCAACCATCTTAATTCGCTGATGATCATGGTTTTAGCCTTCCGTCCTTGTTTATTCCTGCGCTGTTTCAACAGTTGTTCGAAATTCAAATTGGACGGTTCATTTTCTCAATTTCTTCTTTTTCTTTGTAAAGTAAGAGAAATACAGGATGGACTTTCTGATATTGGAATTGAACGATTTTGTATGGTAAATTTCTATTGCAAAATAAAGAAATGTTCATTTGATACAATTTTTTTATAGGGTATTCACAAATAATTTTCAATAAGTAAGTCATTGGAGAGTTCTCTTTTTCGATATTTCGTTGTAAACCTATACATTTCAATAATCTATTTCTATTATAAAAGCTACAATAAAAAAATCTGTCAGGAGACGATCTTAGCCGTTCATATATTGTATTTGATATGGCTAAAAATGGGATTAAATTGGGACCATTCAAATTGGACACGAATCTTAAAGCCCACGGGTAAAACGGTAATTTCACCTACAAACGGGTCTGAAATGAGAACTGGTCTTTCTTCAAAGCCCAATAACCCATAAACGGATTTGTCTTACTGGATACGGGTCCCAACCCGTTACAAACCAGTTCAGAAGGATAAAGAAGAATTCAGATTCATAATTATCCCATAAACGGATCTGTCTTACTGGGTACGGGCCCCAACCCGTTACAAACCAGTTCAGAAGGATAAAGAAGAATTCAGATTCATAATTATCCCTAAGAAGTGATCTTAACCGCTTCTATCCATTCACACCGGGAAGTAGAGATATGTTCTTATCTCGAAACGGATTCCTAAGGCGACTATAAAAACCCCTCTCCCCCCACCATAAGAAGGTAATCAATACTTTTCCAATTAAAGCTCTTTTATAATCATTCAGATTACTTACAAGAGCGTTGGAGGGTGCGTCGCTGGGATCCATCCCGGTGTTTCACACTTTTTGCAGGTCAACGGCAGCGGCAAGAAACCAGTCAACACATTGGTGAAGGTCAACAGGTCAATAAGTTTGCTTTATTGTTTTTTCCAAGAACCCACAGATTCATCTGTTTGCTCCCACACCAAAATCAGCAGCAACAGTATTGATCATATATTGTATTGATAAGACGATATACTATATTCGACCCGTTAAACAGGCCATGCCATATCCGTAATTTCTCGATAACCGGGCTTTAAAATGACAATAAATAAACGTCCTAGCTTTTCTCACAAAAAAAATGAAGAATTTGATAGACGGACCAAGAAATGCATTGGAGATGAGTATACGTTTTTGATCAAATCACAAGATGTTCAATATGGAAGAACAACTACAAGAATATTAACAAAATGCAAAATTAAAAAGGATGAATAAGAAATTACAAGCAATTTTAAGTTCAAGAAAGTTAAAGTCGAAAGTGATGATTGTTCTTATGAAAAATACGATGATATCAGTTTATGATTTACTAATTTTTTTTTTTAATAACTTTTTTTAACATCAGTTTTAAGTTCAAAAAAGTTAAAGTAAAAAATGATGATATATCTTATGAAAAATACAATGATTATATCTTTATGTTTTAGATGAAACTATTACGCATATAGCTCTCTCTTACATCGTTCAAATTTTGATCCATTTGTGCTTTGTTTTGATTGGAATTTTGCTAGAATTGATTAAACTTAGATTCTTGATGCTTGCTTCAAATCTGATTTTGATCTTGTTGTCGTTGGAGTAATTTTGAAATTCATGGTTTGCTTTTTAAGATGATTGACTTAGTCGAATTTGTAGTTTGAAGAATATGGATGTGCTAAATACAAGTATGTTTAAATAAAATTTTCACCATTTATGTACATCAAGTCACGTGCACTTGGTGCACGGTAAATTCCAACTAGTATGTATATATAAATCAATTTTTCCGATTCAATCCCAAATTATTTTATGATTAACCGGTAAATCACTAATCGCTTCTAGACCGATTAGTTCCAAAAACTGATTTTAACTGCCTAGATATATAGTTAGTAATATAATATAGCATGTGTTAATAAATATATATTTTTTAAAGTAATGTAAAAAGTATAATGGAACAGTTTGAGCTGTACGTGTAATGCACGTAAGTTGGTAGATTTAAATAAGGTGTATAATGGGGTAGTTGGAGTTGCACGTGCAATGCTCATAAGGTGGTAGATTTACAAATGACACTAAGGACTTCTCTTATTATAATATTAGAGATTAGAGATATAAAATTATATAAATTTTAAAATGAAATAGAGTATACATTTTGTGTGTGCTACACTGCTCTTTTTTTGGGGGGGGGGGGGGCAACAATTCTCACACTCATGACAAGTTAAATGTTTTTTTTACATTGACCCCTGTATCAAAAAATTAATTTTTTACTTCTGTCCCTAAAACAAGCCCATTAAAGATATTGAGCCGTGCAACACACTTTGGTATAAATAACCATTTTAATTAGGGTCATATTCCATTACCCTATCTTTACACACTTTGTCGTAATATATATATATATATATATAATTTCTTGTAAAAACATAAAAGTTTAAGTCCATATATATATATAATTTCTTGTAAAAACATAAAAGTTTAAGTCCATGTTTGGATAATGAGGTGAATGAAAGTAAATGGGGATGACTTGTTTACTTTTAAGTATCTAAACGTTGGTTCGATTGGATCATATTTTGGAGGTATGTCACCATCGTTTTGTTCACTTCAAAGTTAATATAAAATAGAGTTATGGTAGGTATGTAAACTCCAATCCAAAATTTATACTTAAAGACAAAATGAAGATATATATTTAGAGTAATGCTCGGTTGAAAACGGGTTTGTTTTCAACCGGGTGTGAAAACAGCGATCTGAGCCGTTCGATCGCTGTTGATCGTGATCAACGGCTCAGATCGCTTCCGCTGTGATGGAGCGGAAGAGGCTAAGTGGCGGAGGGGCAATTTGGGGGTTTCACGCCGATAACGCTTCAAACTTAGCGTTATTTGGCGTGAAGTATTTTTTTTGCTATAAAATACACTTCCAAACACTTGTACATACTCAGATCCCTTTCTCCCTCACTTCGCAGCCAACTCTCTTTCTCTCTTTCTGGAGCTCACGAAACCCACTCCAAAACCCTATCTCTACTCCGATGCACACCACCCGACCTCCTCTTCTCGATCCCCCCTCTTCTCGAAGCCTCTATATCTCTCTCTCCCTCTCCCGAATACCCCAAACCCTAACCCTAGCCGAAATCCCAAATCACCCAAATCCTAGCCGAATTCTTCAAAACCCTAGAGTCTACAACTACTTCGTCTACAGCAGCAGCTCTTATCAGCGCCTATCTCCTTCCCGAATACCCACATTGTGAAAGGTATTCACTTTTTCAAAATTTAGTAGAATTAACTATGTTAATTTATTTTTTTTCTCTCAATATTTTAGTTTACAATTTTTGTGTTATGCATAATTTGTCTACAATTTAGAGAGTCTACAATTTTGGGATCATGTGTGTTGTATATATTTGTGGATATTTTTGTAGATGTAGTATTAGTGATAATTGTAGAATATAGGAAAAGCAAACAAACGAGATTCAAAAATTTCAAAATTTTACGAGTAGGTCGGACTCACCACGCACAAGGCAACGCAACTTATAGAAGCGATTTCTGACTCACGGTTTGCAAGATACGTCCGTGTATCGCTTTTATTCAATAAAATCGAAATAAAGCGATAACAACTTATAGAGGCGAGTATCTTGCAAACTATGGGTCGGAACTCGCAACTACAAGTTGTGTTCGTTTGTGTGCGGGGAGCCCGACCCAATAGCGAAGTTTCATATTTTTTGGATTTCGTTTGTGCGGTTTATCACGTATTTTTTATGTTTTGAGCGATTTTATTATAGAGAACCCACTCAAAAAATACAAAATTTTGCGAGTAGGTCGGTTTCACAACTCACAAGCCAAAACAACTTGTAGTTACGAGTTATCACCCACGGTTTGCTATATGCATCCGTGTATCGCATTCTGCTCTTTTTTCAAGAGTGAAAGCGATACACGACCGTATCTTGCAAACCGTGTGTCCAAACTCGCTTCTACAAGTTGCGTTGGCTTGTGTGCGGCAAGCCCGACCCAATCGCAAAGTTTCATATTTTTTGAACGTCGTTTGTGCAGTTTTCTCATTTATTTCATTTCTTATCTATATATATGACAATTTTTTGTTAACAAATTATTTTATATATGATGTGTGTGTGTGTGTGTGTGTGTGTATATATATATATATATATATATATATATATATATATATATATATATATATATATATTAGATAAACAACGATACGGAAAGTTCAGTTGTCGGCAATAATTTTTTGGGGGTAGAACAAATCGTTGATTCTATGTCGTTAGTCGAAGAGTACCTAAAACCAAAGTTAGGTATGACGTTTCCTACTTTAGTTGCGGCTGAAAATTTTTATACGTCATATGCTCGATGTGGGGGTTTTACAATGCGTAAGGGTGGGAATAAATTAAAGGGAGGAATGAAAGTACATAAGTCATATTTGTATAATAAAGCCGGGTCGTCATCGAGTCAACGTAGTGATGGTAGACGGGGAACAATCTCTAGAATGGGTTGCAAGGCTTTAGTTCGTATAAAACTGAACGAAGCAAGTAATACGTGAATGTTGTATTCATTTCATGAAGCACACAATCACGAATTCATCTCACCCGGTAAAGGGCATCTTTTGCCCCGAAACCGTTCTATGTCAAATACGAATAAAAGAATAATAGATCAATTTAACCAAGCTAATATTCAGACATGTCGATAAATGTTCGTCTTCGAAAGTGCTAGTAGTGGTCACGATCAAATAGGATTAACCGAAAAAGATGCTAGAAGTTTACTTAGAGACCCGCAAGAAGCATTGAAAGGACACGGCGGGAATATGCTAATCGATTTTTTCGAATCGAAGAAACAAACAGATCATTCATTTTTTTATGACATTCAAGTAGACCCCGAAGGCTGGTTGTCCCATTGTATTTGGGTTGATGGTATTTCTACCATGAATTACGAAGAATTTTTGCGATGCACTTTGCTTTGATGCCACATACAACACGAACCGGTATGGAATGTTATTTGTTCCTTTTGTTGGAGTCAATCAACACTGGCAATCAACTTTCTCAGGAGGTGTGTTCATTCCAAATGAGACGACCTCTTCATTTGAATGTGTCACGCCCCGCTTTTCCCAAATACGGAATACGAGTACATGACATTGGCCCAGCGAATGTCTAACGTCACCCATAAGCTGTTTATCAGATCAACCCAACAATATAATCAATACAGAACAATTGCACAGACAATAATAATAATCTCATGAACAATAATACTTGGAATGAAACAATATGAAATATCCAAGTACAATAATAATCCAACATCTGCAAACAAATAGCAATATTCGGGTCACAAACCCAATACAATGAAATAACAATAGTTCAATAATTAAGTCTTCATGACAAAGCAATAATTTATTAAGCAGCGATGCAATCAATTCCTTCACCAATGCTGTTCTCTCAATCCATCAGGCAATTCTCCATCAACACCTGTAAAGACTTCATCTAAAAAAAAGGTGGAAAATTGTCCTTAGAGCAAGTCATGGACAACAAGTAGAGAAAGCAGAGAACAATGAAATAACGATATAACAATGAATCAATGGATCAATGGGAATCAATAATATGGCACGATAGACGTCATTAATCAAGATCACGGTAATCGATTTAATGGCTATCAATAATGATGCAATATCCGATAACGTTAATCAATAATCAATAACGGTAACACTTAGCCAATATTCGATATCAATAGGAACAATGATGAACAATATACAGTGTCGATGCTGTATGATCCTTAAATCTATTAATCATTTTAATCCTAACTAATGTAGTACTTCATGCGTCCCATCCATTTACCACATGGTTGCTGCATACAAACATGTAACCCCTGTTTTCATTAATACGTATTTTAAAAATATATTTTTCCCGTATTTAAATAATTAGTATTTTTCTCTAATTGATTTTGTTATTTAAATAATTTTTACGAGCCCAATTGTTTATTATAAACCCAAGTTTGGATGTTGATTTTTATTAATTATTAATATAAGCCCAAGTTACATTATTGATTTTATTGAGCCCAAGTTGTATCTAGATTTTAGTATTCTGAAACCCAATTATTTATTCTAAAGCCCAAACTGGTATTCTGATTTTATTTATTTAATTTAAATAATCTAAACCCAATTGTTTAGCCCAATATCTAAATTATATTATTTAATATTGTTAGCCCAGTATTAAAGCCCAAGCCCACTAGACCTAGTACCCATTAATTGTACAGATTTTTCATACACCTATCACTATACAATATTTATTCTCCACACCCCCACTCTTTTGTCCCGTACTCCAACTCCCCACTCTTTTCCCATACCAGCACTTTCCCCATACTCTCATAACCACCCCCACTACTCCTTTACTTTATTTATTATATTTAATCCCTTCCCCGTTTCCTTTCTTCTCCCTCATTCTCTGACTTCCAAAACCAAACAAAACAAAAACAGAACAGAGCAAACCCAACAACCTGATTCCTCCTTCTCCATCGCATCTCCCCGTCCATCTCTCCCGCTCGTCTTCTCCGTCTTCAACCTCCGCGCTTTCCCCCATTCCCGTCCACAGCCATTCCCGCTCGACTGTCGCGCCACACCTCACCCATCGCTGCCTCGTCGTCATCTTCCTCCGCTCAAGCTCGACCCCGTCTTCCCCGTTCGTCCACCAGTCGATGCTCATCATCCCGAAGCTCCGCCGTTCACCTTCGCCCCATCGCCCACTCCGCTCGAGTCCAGTCATCGCCTCCAGCCTCGACTTCGATCCCCGAGTTCTCCGTCACCGCTGAACTCCCCTGTCACCTCAGTCGACATCCACAGTCAAGCCTCTTTGCCTCCCGCTCAATCCAGCACCCTCCATCTTCGAGCGCTCACCGCTCGAACCACCTTGTCCTCTTCCGTCGCCTCACAGCTTCGCCGTCGCGTCCTCCTATCCCGCCAGTCGTCCCCGTCCACCTTGGTCGCCAGCCTCGAGCACGAACAGCCAACTGCGCCGCTTCCTCGTCACCCTGAGCGTCGCTCGCCGTCCCCGTCGCTGTTTCCCTCATCCCGCTCGTCTTCGTTGCGTGCCGCTGTCTCCCGCCATCTCTCTCTTGTTCTGTCTCTCTCTTTCTCTGTTCCGAAGTGAAGAAGAAGAAAAAGATTAGAGGTATTGATTTACTGTGTGGATTTTTATTGGTGAACACAGTACAGTACTATTCATGTTGTGAAGTTGAGTTTGTTTGATTTGTGTTCCTGTTGGTGTGTGGGTTGTTGTTATTTGAAGTAGCCTTGTGGAGTTGCTGTCTACTGACTTGGAGCTATTGAAGGAGTTGTTGCTGCTTACTATTTGGAGTTTGCTATTTTTGGAAGATTGCTGACTTTGGCGTGGCTGCCATAAATTATCTCGCACTTGTTCTGCTGCCCGGGATACTGATCCCGTTATTCTCTCTCAAATTTCATCGTCGTCGACTAACAGGCAAGTGTCTCTTGTACAATTTTATTTGTTCTAGTACAAGCCTTTGTAAAAAATACCACAAGTATATTATTTTTGATTCCAATTCGCATTCATAAGTCGAATTGATAACTGTTTCTATACATAATTCGTATCCCGTATTCGTACAAGATCACGAATACTTTGTTGCCATGTCCCTTGCATGAACACGATTCACATATATACTATTATACATGATGTTGTGCATGAATTGTTTGTTATTAGGTTGCATGTTGTTATAATATATTTCATTCTTGATTAAGTGTTATGCATGTCATTAGTTGCATCACATGTTCTATAAGCCCTGAAATATGTTTCCTGTCTTGTATAAGTCTTTGATACTTGATCTTGTCATGTTACTCTTGCCATGTTACCCGTCCTTGTTCTTGCATGTAGTTATGTTCATGTTTATTTGTAATTAAAAAGATAACAAGCTGGGGTATAAAGGGAAAAGATTTAGTAGTGGACAATATAGAAGAGCGTACTCGGTCGGGGGCTCGTGGTTCCTCACTGCAATTTGTAAGTTACAAGTTACAAGTTTGCTAAATACAGGTTACTTGACATGTTTCACGCTACAAGTTACACTACATGTTCCACATGCACGTATCTCGAACAAGATACAACTTTTCCGGGTACGTGACCTATAGAATCCACCACTAGTCTAAACGTACACTTGATTGTGGATA
Organism: Hemerocallis citrina; assembly: GCA_017893485.1. Taxonomy (NCBI): domain Eukaryota; kingdom Viridiplantae; phylum Streptophyta; class Magnoliopsida; order Asparagales; family Asphodelaceae; genus Hemerocallis; species Hemerocallis citrina. The sequence continues at coordinate 178,140,197 of CM030365.1, read as the reverse complement.
GCAACCATGTGGTATGGGACGCATGAAGTGCTACCTAGTTAGGTTAATAAAAGACATGACATTGACACATACACCTGCATGATCCGTTTACATGTTACATGGTTATGATGACTGGTTTACTTGTTTACATGTTGCGCGTTCATTTTGACACGTTTACTTGCTTACTCGTTCACATGTTACATGTTCTTATGGATTATTAAATTGTTCACATGCACGTTATTTGTTTCATGAGGTCTCGTTCTTGATTCTGTCATATGTTGTATTTGCTCTATTATACGATTCTTGATTCTCTGTTCTTTCCTGCTTTTGTTTTATTCTATATTTGTCCCATTAGCTTGTTCTCTTGCGGCCCGTGACTTGTATTAACGGGTACCACTTGTTTCTTTCCTTGTAATAATATACTTGCAGGCCCAGATGGGGAATTACCTAAAGGTGTTGCTGAACAGAGATTCTAGTCTTGTTTAATTTCATGTTATTTTAATTCATGTTTCATTCATGTAATCTTGTTGTAATCCGGGCGTGTTTGACCCGTAACTATGTTTCTTTCCAGTTGTTGGTTCATGTAATGTTCATGTACTTTGTTATCCTATTCTGATTTTATATGTTATCGTGGTTGAAATTGTTATCTTGTTGTTGAGTTAAATTTACAGCTTATGAATGATGTATCTGCATCATTCGCTGGGCCTCGGTTACGTGCCCGTGTTTCCGTATTCTGGGAAGCGGGGCATGACAAAACAAGTTACGTTTAGACTTAGTAATAGGTTCTATAGTTCATGTACTTGGGAAACGGTATAAACGATTCTTTTCAATATTCAGTTATTCAGTCATTCAGTCATTCGGTATCGGTATCCATGGAACAATATACAGTTATCCAGTTATTCAATCATTCAATCATTCAGTCATTCAGTAATTGTAGGGAAACCATGAGCTCCCTTCCGAGTATAGTTTCTATATTTTCCACTACTTAGGTCAACCCTTAAACCACGGCTTGTTAATAATTTTTATCGATGCAACAATACAATATGCAGTCTAGAGACATTAGATGAACGATAGCAACAATAGGGGAACAATAGGATGATAACTTAGATAGGTTAATTAGAATGATGACAATAGGACACTAGGATCATGCAATGCAACATGTACACTTTAATTCATGCAATACTGCTTCTGCTACGACAAACCTTCTTATGGGGAGTCCAACTCTGCATTTAGGAGGGTGAAATGTTTGGAGATGGATGACGACGACTGTGAAGCTAGACTAAACCTGGAAGACGATTACGTCTACTCGGAAGAAGATTCTTTAAGCTCAGAAGATATCGCAGATGAGCCCCTAGATATGTCCCCAAACTATGTCCCCTCCACTTACCCATCTTCACAACTGAAAGCCCCAGTCCTCTCTCACAACGAGAAAGGTTTTAGAGTATAGAAAGGTGCTGAGAGGGCTATTGAGGAGTCCTTGGATGATTACCTTGAGATTGCTACAGCCGCTAAATTTGCTAAGTCCGGGGGTGGAGGTACGCATTCTTTTCTAGCATCTATTTTTAATTTCATATCGGATAATGATATTTTTAGTCTTGCCAAAACCTGTGGGTTAGTAGTAGGCGATACCGATCAGAACGCCCTTCTCCTGAATAAGATTAGGGGATAGGAATGTGATAGAGTTAACCTTATTTCGACCTCGATCTCCAAATCGAGTCATGGCCCCGACCTTGGTTGTGATTAATGGACACACTTTTCTGGAATGTTAGGGGGCTGGGGAGGCGAGGTAAGCGGGAAATGGTTCGGGATGTTATCACAAAATCTAAAGTCAACATAGTGGGACTGTAGGAGACCAAATTGGCTCATACCTTTTGGCTTAGTAGATTGGGAGGAATCGAATCTCTGAGTGGAAAATATGTCCCTCTGTGGGTGCTTCTGGGGGTATAGCTGTGGGTTTTAATTCATAAGTGTTTAACTGCCTAGATGTGTTCCACAGACAATTTTCATTATCAATCCTGCTTGAACGTCGATCCAATTTGTGGATCCACACAATCACGGTGGTGTATGGACCACACTGTGCCACCGCCAGGTTGGCTTTCTGGAACGAGATACGAACAATTCAAGCTCGCTAGCCGCATTCCTGGGTGGTAGGGGGAGATTTTAATATTACCAGATTCGCATTGGAGCACAGAGGAAAAGGCTCCAGCGACACTGAAAGGGAAGCGTTCAATGGGGTTATTGCGGATATGGAACTAATCAACATCCTCATCATGGACAGACTATATACATGGTCTAACATGCAGCCGATGCCTATTTTGGCTAAGCTTTATAGGGTTTTGGTCTCCTCTGAATGGGAGACCAAGTTTCCTCTCTCCTGGGCTAAATCTCTTCCTAAACCCACATCGGATCATGTTCCTTTTATCCTTTCCTCCGGTGAAGTACAACCCAGGAAATCTCCCAAGTTTAGATTCAAGAAAGCATGGTTGGAAATACAAGGTTTCCATCACATGGTTAACGAAAGCTGGGCTCGCCCGACTAGAGGGACTGAAGCGGCAGCTATTTGGTGTGAAAAAATATGGAGACTGAGATCCAAGCTTAAGAAATGGAACCGGACCAGATTTGCATTAATTTGGAGAGCAAAGGACTCACTCTTGGAGGGTATTGAGGAGCTCGAAAAGATGGAAGAAACTAGAGACCTTCTGTAAGAGGAGCGGAATAGGTTGCTTCAACTCAGAGAGGACATCGCTCAATTGTATAGACTAGAGGAAATAAAATGGCAACAGTGGTCTAGAATTTCGTGGCTCAAGGAGGGAGACGCGAATACCGCCTTCTTCCATCGTGTTGCCAATGCCCGGCGTAGATCTAACCTCATTCTTTCGATCCATTCTGAGTCTGGAATGTTACAAGGAGAAGACATTATCAGAAAGGAATTCCAGTCCCATTTCAAGAATTGGTATGGTCGGAAGGCGAAAATGAGAGTCCCTCTTGCTCATAACTTCTATCCTGATCCTACGGATGATTTGGTCCCAGATATTCGATCCTTGGAAGCTCCCTTTACGGAAAAGGAAATCGGGTAGGCAGCGAAGCAGCTGGGAAAGGAGAAAGCCCCAGGTCCGGATGGTTTCCCAATCCTTTTCTACCATGTGTTTTGGGAAGAAATCAAAGATGACCTCGCAGCCCTGTTCGCTGAGTTCTTTGATCATAAACCCAAGTTAAGAAGAATTAATTACGCAGAAGTGGTGTTGATCCCAAAGAAAAAAGATGCACTGCGGGTAGGAGACTTCCGACTTATTAGTCTCCTTAACTGCTCGGTCAAGATCATCACCAAGACACTGGTTAAAAGACTGGGAAAGTTCATGGACAGACTCATTGGTTGCGAACAAACTGGATTCATTAAAGGGAGGTGTATCAAGGATTGTATTGCAACTACCCAAAAAACCATCCATCAGTGCTGCAGATCAAATGCTAAAAGCTATCTTCTGAAGCTAGATTTCGAGAAGGCATATGACTCGGAGGAATGGGAAGGTCTTCTGGAAGCCTTGGAAGGTAATGGGTTCGGGGATAGGTGGGTCAGATGGATACACACGTGGCTTACCACCAGCAGGACAGCCATCATGGTGAATGGGGTTTCGGGCAACCATTTTCCTACAAACGGGGCCTTAGACAGGGATACCCCCTCCCCCCTCTTATTTTCACCATTGTGGCAGACGTTTTGCGGACTATGGTGGATAAATGTGGACGGGTAGGCTGGATCTCACCGATGGCCAATGAAGGCAGTCACCAAGGCTACTCAATCCTACAATATGCAGACGACACCCTTCTGTTTGGAAACGGTAATGTCGGGGAAACAATCGCCTTCAAAGGAATTCTCTATAGTTTTGAAGCATGGTCCAGTCTCAGGGTGAACTTCCATAAAAGTGGACTTATCCCCATTGCCCTTACCCTTGAGGAGGCACTGGATCAGGCCATGATTCTAAACTGTGCCATTGACAAGTTCCCTATTAAATACCTAGGACTCCCGCTGAGACTGGGAAAACTCAAGAAGGCTGATTGGTTACCCATCATTGATTGGGTAGAGAACCGCCTTGTTGGTTGGAAAGGTAAAGCTTTGTCCCTAGGAGGGAGGGTCACGCTTATCAACACAGTCCTAGCAAACCTACCAACCTATTACATGTCCTTTGAAATACCATGATGGGTGATTAAGAGAATTGACCGGGTCCGAAAACGATTTTTATGGAAAGGATCAACTCACGATAAAGGCGGCTATCACTTAATCAGATGGTAAAAAGTGTGCATGAAGAAGAGGCACGGAGGCCTAGGCATCATTGACCTGCGAGATATGAATCTTGCGCTACTGGGTAAGTGGTGGTGGAAAATCTTCCACCCTAATGGAGAAGGGTGGCAGGAGTTCTTTCAGACATACCTGCATGGAAATGGAACAAGGAATCTGGGCTTCAGGGTGGGCACACGCATTTCCTGGCTCTGGAGAGGAATTGCTAATGCCTATGAACCGTTCAAAATCTGTGTGACGACTTCTATTGGAAATGGCAGACTCACCAGATTCTGGTGGGATAAATGGTGTGGTGATTACTCCCTTAGAGATCTGTTCCCCGGTCTGTATAACCATGCATCGCACCCGCACTGCAAGGTAGCGGCAACATGGAAAAAACTCTTGCAAATTGGCCTTTGTACAAATGCTGAACTCGGAATCTCAGCTCAGGATCATAGAGCTGCAACACCACATAGCCAGATTCGAAATTGAGTACTCTCACGAGTTGGATAGGCAATTGTGGGGCCTCAAGAAGAGTGGCACTTTCACTGTTCACTCCCTCTATAACCGTATTCATTTCAGGGGATGTCACCTGAATTGGTCATGTATCATATGGAGGGCGAAAACCCCACTAAAAATAAAGATCTTCCTTTGGCTTGTTCTGAACGATGCCATCCTCACCAGAGAGAACCTGGCTAAATGCCAACCAAGCACGAACACTATCTGTGGGCTCTGCAATGTGGCCACCGAGACTAAGGATCATCTATTCCTGGAGTGTCCCAGGAGCAAAGCAGTTCTTGCTGAGGTTCTTAGTGCCCTGGGTACAAATGATTACCCATGTAAGTATGAGGACCTCTAGGTCGGCGCTAAGTTCACCAATGAGAGACGATCTATGAGAGAGGCCTAGCTTATTGCTATCGCTGCTACAACCTGGGTCCTTTGGCTAGATAGGAATAACTGTTACTTTCGTGGGACTAGTAATAGTATTTCGGGTAATTTGACTCACATTATGCATCTTATTTCATTTTGGGCTATTTTCGCTGCATAGGTCCTCATGGGAGAATTGTAAGTGTCTTCCAGATAAAGGAGTACGATGACGAGGAAGTCCAGATCGGACCGACGATCGACTGAGTGACGAGACGACACTACTGATAGAGCCCCACCGCCCCACAGTTTTGTTGGGGGGATTTTTGTTGTTTTGTTGTACTTTTGATGGGGAGAGTTAGATCATTTGATGTAATTTTTTGTGTGGAAGCATGTACGTACCATCATGTTGTCCTACCCCCCATGGGGAGGACTTATATTCTCTTTCATGTATTGTAGGATTTATACTTGGCTCAGTACTCTGAGTCTGTTTTATTAACTCATTATTAATGAAACATGGTGGCCATACTCCACCTTTTCTTTTAAATAAAAAATCATGCAATACTACGATATAGGATTAATTAATTCAAGAAAATCTGAAAAGTATAATTCTGGAAATAAAAACACAGCTGTAGTAAAATGGGCATAACTTTTGCTACGAAACTCGGAATTCAAAAATTCAGGATGTTCTGGAAACTAGCAAGATAAGGCTACAATTCATATTCAGAAAGTAATTCATTTTAAGATCGTTTACTGGTTCAAAAACAGCAGTTAATATTTAGGTCAACAAGCATAATACAGGTTTTGGGGATTTTCTTGGAATAAGTTAAATAAACATGTGGGTATCAATTCTTTATTCAGTAAAGTGTAAAACTAACATGATGGGTGTTAAAACATGATAAATAAAATTATAACACACACATAGATCAATTCTAACAACATCCAACATTAATTAATCAACCAACATACAACCTAGCAATTGTCTTTACAATAAATTCATTGTGTTGGGATTATGTGTGTAAACCTATTATCAATTCTACATGAATGCATGAAGATTCAATCTTTGGAGTCAAAAGTGGTACGATGTCAAGAATATTGGGGTTAGCTCGTGTAAACCCTCAATAGGCCCAACGAAAGAGATAAACAATGTATAATACGATGAACAAGGGATCTGCTTACAAGAGTTCCAACAAAACTTGAATTTGATACAATTAACAATTCAAGAGGACGATGACTTGCCTTATAAACGGTGAAAACGAATACCAAGAATAACGGAATGAGAATCCCGAAGCAATGAACCCACGAACACACAAAAGAACACGTGCAATATACATGCACACACAAGGAGAACTCGGTAACAACAGTGCACAAAGAGACTGCAGAAACCACAGCGGGGCCGGCCAAGGGGGGGCGGCGCTGGCGACGCTAGAGCGATGTGAAGTCGGCAAGCGGGGACGGCGGCGCAATGGGCAGCGCTGCTGTCGAGCGAAACAGAGGAGGAGCTTAGGTTTTTGTCTGGCTATTGTCGATCGAGAGCGGAAGGGAGGAGGAGCAGGGGTTGGAGGATTTAGGTCGAAAAACACAGCAGAAGAGAGAGAGAGCGGAGGAAAGAGGAGAGGAGAGAGAATAAGCGGCTAAGGCTTCAAAATTGTGCCATTTTTAGGGTTTGCATTAGTATTGTGTTTATAGGATACAATTGGGATGTTGGGTTAGTGAATTAGGGTCCAATAATAGCAGGTTTGGGTTTTAGGGTTCAATTAAGAGATAGATCAAAATCAATAGGGTTTAAATAAAAATACCCACAATTAAAAGATAATAGAATCAACAAGAATGACCCGATTAAGAAGAACGAAGAATTTCATGAAAAAATTCAATCAAAAAAAATAATCAAGAAATAAAAATAGTGTATTTAAAATATTCATATATACGCATGTATATATACATTAAGTCCAATAGTGAACTGCATGTAAATTGAGCATGCTTGGGCTTAAAACAAAATAATAATAATAATAATAATAATAATGATAATAATAGCGATAAAAATAGTAATACCAATAACAATGATAATAACAAAAATAACAACAAATATTAATGACAATAACAATAAGAATAACAACAACAATAATAATGATGATATGCATCAAAATAGGATTTGAGTTTAACAAATTTACCAAAAATCCAAATATTAATATTATTAAATATAAATAGTTGATCAATAAGAAATATAAAGTAAGATCAAAATACCTCGTTATTCGAAATGAATAAATTCTCGATTAGAAAACACTTTAATACAAGATCCGAAATGAATTTAGCACGAAATAAATTTAAAAAAAACCAAATTATAGAAAATACACGAAAATACTAATTATCGGGAATGGGGGTTACAGAATGGTTCTTTGAAAAGTGGTTAGGAATAATGAATCGTGCTCTATCAGGCATCTTGACTGATCAAGACTGTGGGATCGCCACCGCAGTGAAGAACGTTTTCCCCCAGACTTAGCATCGGTATTGCATTTGGCACATATTGGATAAGTTACCGCAGGAGGTGCGTATATGGAACAATGCCGACAAGTTTAGAGAATCATTGAAGACTGTCATCTATGATTCCGAATATGTACATGATTTTGAAGAAAAATGGAATTTATTGCTTTTGCAGTACGAATTACAGAATAACAAATGGTTATACGATCTATTTGAAATTCGTGAAAAATGGGCACCCATCTATGCAAAAGATTCATTTTGGGCCGGCATGTTGAGTAGCCAACGGGTTAAGTCATTGCATTCTGTCCTGCAGCATCATACAGAAAAGAAATACTCCTTGCATGAATTTGCCGTCATCTTCTATCATTTTTTAGGAAGGCAAAGTCACAATGAACTGAAAGAAAATCATCGTAACTGTGAAAAGAGATCGAAATTGAAGAGCCCGTGGGCTTTGGAGGAACAAATGGCACGAACATACACTTTGAGTTTTTTTTACAAATTCCAAGATGAAGTTACAAAAAACTTCATGTATAATGTGAATTTCGTTGCCGATCTTGAGACACCGGATAGTTCAACCTTCCATGTGATACTTTTTGGAGAATCAGAACCGGCTTACCTTCTTCAGTTATGCAAACTCTATACAATTATTACGTGTTCTTGTCACTTCTTCGCCTTCGTTGGCATTCCTTGCAAGCATATTTTAGCGATTCTTTGGTTCAGCCATCACACTTATCTTCTGAATGTTTATATTAAAAGAAGATGGACCCAGAATGTGATGAGAAGAAGCTATACATCTGTTCCAACCGAAGGCAATAGCAAGAATTTTGCTTCTCGATATTGTGAATTGAGCTATCACGCAAAAAAGATTGTCAATCTTGGTTGTTCCTCCAATGAAAGTTACAAATACACGCTCGAGACTTTGGTGAAGATCATTGACAGCGTATCTCGGCTAAAACCCGGATTTGGCGAATATCCCGAAGAGGCCGCACAACTGCATGATAGTGCACAACCGCTTGGTAGTGCACAACCTCATGATGAAGGTAGTGGACATGTACCTGCACGTGTGAGTTCATTGCCCTATTGTCCTTGTCCTCCTCAACAATCTCTGTACCGATGTTTTCATTGCACAGCTTTCTCTTATCAAAATTTATATAACCCGTCATGGCCATCTCATCAATTAGTAGACCGGAGATCATTGTATACCCTGTAGCATCACCGTCATCTCTTTGACCAGTAGATGGAAGGTGTGTGTCTCTGGCCTCCATCGCTCGACGATGGCTGCAAGAAGTGCTCGATCGAGTTTCACCTGATTCATCATACTGATTCCGAAGAAACCGCCTGGACTAGGTACTTGACGGTACATGGGTGCATCGTCAAAGTCTCATGAGTGCGGAAATTACACATCCACGTCGTCCCACCCCACACTGCCTCATATCTGTGGCGGTCTTGCAAAGTGAGAACATATGGATGTAATGGTCCCGGACCACGATTTTCTTTCGAAGATGATGCACCAACCTAGACCAACATAAAAGGTTATTATTAGTGTAGTAACAATACCACTTTATACAAATTCACAATGAAAATTAATAGTTCTCTTCTATGGAATGTTTGCCCTGACCACTACCAGATGGCCTTCCGGTACCCCTCGTTCTAACCATTTCTCTGTAAAAAAGACGGCATATATAAAACAATTTGTTAACAAAAAATTGGAATTTATATAGATACGAAACAAAAGACATGAGAAAACTGCACAAACGGCGTTCAAAAAATACGAAACTTTGCGATTGGGTCGGTCTTGCCGCACACAAGCCAACGCAACTTGTAGAAGCGAGTTTGGACTCACAGTTTGCAAGATGCGGTAGTGTATCGCTTTCACTCTTGAAAAAAGAGCGGAATTCGATACACGGATGCATATAGCAAACCGTGGGTGAGAACTCGAAACTACAAGTTGCTTCTACTTGTGAGTGGCGAGACTGACCTACTCGCTGACCTACTCGCAAAATTTCGTATTTTTTGAGTGGGTTTTCTATTGAAAACTCGCTCAAAACATGACAAAATACGTGAGAAATCGCACAAACGACTTTCAAAAAATACGAACTTCCCATTTGGGTCGGGCTTGCCGCACACAAGCCAACGCAACTTGTAGAAGCGAGTTTGGACTCACGGTTTACAAGATACGGCCGTGTATCGCTTTCACTCTTGAAAAAGGATCGGAAAGCGATACATTGGCGTATCTTGCAAACCGTGTGTCAGAACTCGCAACTACAAGTTGCGTTGGCTTGAGAGTGGTTAGCCTGACCTACTCGCACAATTTTGTACTTTTAGCGAGATCGTTTGAGCGGTCTTCTGATGAGAATGTACTCAAAAAGTTTCAACGTATATAGTAGTTTTTGTTATATAGGCTAGAAAACAACACAAACGAGATGAAAAAATTCCTAAATTTAGCCATTACGTCTGGCACACCAAACACAAGCCACGCACACTTGCATGTGTAAGTTCTGACTCTCAGTTTGTAATATATGACCGTGTATCGCTTTATTTCGATTTTATTGAATAAAAGCGATACACAGACTTATCTTGCAAATCGTGAGTCAGAAATTGCCTCTACAAGTTGCGTTGCCTTGTGCGTGGTGAGTTCGACCTACTCGTCAAATTTTGAAATTTTTGGATCTCGTTTGTTTGCTTTTCCTAAGTTCTACAACTACAACTAATACTACATCTACAAAAATATCAAAAAATGTATACAACACACATGATACAAAAATTGTATACTCACCAAATTATAGACTAACTACGCTTAATACAAAAAATTGTACACTAAAGAATATTGAAAACAAAAATCTCACGTATTACCAAAGTTGATTCTACTGAAAAAGTGAATACCTTTCACAATGTGGGTATTTGGGAAGGAGATAGGAGCCGATAGTAGCCGCTGATCTTTACGAAGTGGCTGTTAGGGTTTGGGGTTTCGCAGAATTCGGCTAGGGTTAGGGTGATTTGGGATTTCAGGTAGGGTTAGGGTTTGGGGTATGCGGGAGAAGGAGAGAGATATAGAGAGGCTTCAAGAAAAGGGGGAGATCGAGAAGGGGAGGTCGGGTGGTGTGAATCGAAGTAGAGCTAGGGTTTGGGAGTGGGTTTCGTGAGCTTCAGAGAGAGAGAGAGATGGCTGCAAAGTGAGGGAGAGAGAGATCTGAGTATGTAAAGGTGTTTGAAAAACACTTGTACATACCTAGGCCGCTGTTGGGAACAATGGCCTAGGTTGATTTTAAAAAAAACAACCTATGGGCAAATGCTAAAAAAAAACAACCTTTGGGTTATTAGGAGAATTGATCAGCTCCGCAGTAGATTAATCTGGTGTGGTACAGATGCTAATATCAGAGGCATTGCTAGTGCGCAGTGGGCACGAATCTGTCAACCGAAAGTGCAAGGAGGTCTGGGGATCCTTGATCTAAAGGTCTTTAATGAAGCTCTCCTCATGAAGTGGTGGTGGAATTTGCTGGCATCAGATTCCCTCCCAAGCCAAACTCTCCGAAGCCTGTATCAACGCAGTGATTCAAACCAATTCATATGTCCTTCTACTGCCTCTAGCTTCTGGAAGGGAATTTACCCGCTGAAAGACCAATTCCTTTGTAACATCACATGGAGCCTTGGTAAGGGTACGCTCATCAATTTTTGGACGTCCAAATGGATCCATGGAGCCAGTGTTTCTTCCCTATTTCCAACCCTTACTGCAGCGGCATGGAACTCTGAAGCTGACATTATATCGCAGGGATCTTGGTCAGATGGCTCGTGGAATTGGCAGCCGAGACTTAACTGTGTACTTACTGACTCAATGAGAGAGGACAAAAGGCGCCTGCTTGAGCTGCTTGCGGATTTCCAGCCCTCAACTTCTGAAGACCAACCATCCTGGCGACTGACTACTTCCTCTTATTATACTGTCAAATCGGCTTATAACTTCTTCATCATGGCTGGCCTCCGTTCCCCTTACTACACTGCAACTTGGTCCTCGCCTGCCCCGCTCAAATGCAAGGTGTTCATATGGTTGCTTAGTTGGAACAAGCTCAACTCGAAGGAATTTCTTCACTCAAAGGGATGGTCGGGCAACACTACATGCACAGCTTGTGCATGTCCTGTCGAATCGACCTTTCATATCTTTTTTGAATGCCCAGTTGCTGCCGCAACTTGGAAACACTTCACTGATATGCTTAATATCCATAATATGCCCCATCATATACATGAGTGCTTCACGACATGGTGTTTTGGAAATCATAATAACCGACTCACTTGGCATCTTTTAACTATCTCAGTTTGCTAGAGTTTGTGGCTTGCTAGAAACCAACGCATTTTTACTTCAAAGGCTGTGCAAGCAAAAGACGTTGTTACTAATGCCATTTTCTATTTTCGTTCTTGGATATATGGGATGGACAGCGGGAGGAAGAAGGCAAAGCTGATGGATGAGTTGGAAGTTGCAGGAGTGCAGGATGCCTTATTAAAGCAAGCACTCTTTCGAGCTGATCGGTTGGATAGCGATGAGGGGAGCTGTTCGACCTAACCTTACAGTGCTGTGATCGTTTGGTTATATGTGGATGGTTAGGTTTTTTGATCTTTTGGACTAACTATTCTCATAACTGTTCTGATGTAACTGGACATTTCTGTTTTGACTATCTGTTTGGAGGACTATTACGAGTACTGATGTTTGGATGGAGAAGGGAGATGAGATCATGTTGTTGTGTCTAGTAGAGGAGTACGACAGAAGTCCGCTGCCCTCTCTACGGCACAACTTCATGCTATCTCGAACCTAGACCCATATAGGGACTCGGTCCTTATCTTTTGAAACCTCCACTCAGATTGTTTTTTGTAATAGCTGCTTAAACACTTTTTATTAGTAATATATATTTTTGTGAGGTAGGCTAATCCTACCTTTTACTCGTCAAAAAAAAAAAACAACCTAGGCCGTTGTTCCCAACAACAGCCTAAGTGTTTTTGTCGCAAAAAAAAAACTTCATGCCAAATAACACTAAGTCTGAAGCATTATCTGGCGTGAAAACCCCAAAATGCCCCTTCACCACTTAAGCACTTCCGTTCCATCACAACGGAAGCGATCTGAGCTGTTGATCACAATCAAGAGCGATCCAACGGCTCAGATCGCTGTTTTCACACCCGGTTGAAACCAAACCCGTTTTCAACCGAGCATTACTCATATATATATATATATATATACAACTTATAGGTTGCAAACCTATATCTTCACTTAAAATTTATATATAGGTATCTAACATTTGTATCCAAACAAGATGTAATTGGTTTCTTATGAGTACAATAAAGTACCGAGTGTATGTAGAGTAACAAGAAGTTCCTTATGCAACTATATAGGCGATCATGGTTCAATTTGCAATTAGGGTAAGCTAATCTGACTGTTAAGACAAAGTCAAAACAAATATTTTATTTTCATTCATATGTGTGTATTTGATTATATATTTAATGAATGGATATTGATATGGTATAGATGACGTGGCCCAATCAGGGCCGTCAGATCTCCTCAGATTTCACTCATCCCAGATCATCAGGACAATGGGTCCAACGGGCCCTTTACTACTTCAGGCCCACAGACAAACGAGTCTGACCTGGCCCAGTAGGGTTAGATACCCGTTAGCCCTTGCCTATAAATACCAGGCCCTCTCTTCACTTTAAAAGGTAATGAATCTTTCCCCCTCTGAACCCTAGCTGCCCAGTCTCTTTCCAGTGACTGACTAAATTGTCGGAGGGACTGTCGCCGGGATTTCTCCCGGTGTTTCTAAGCCTTTTGCAGGTACTCCGCCCGTTCGAGATTCCAGCCTATCTTCCGAGCTGACCTTCAGGAACCGACCCGAGCCGAGATCGAGATTCGTCCCTTCTGTTTCAGAAATTACAAGAACTCACACATGTTGCTCCCCACACTGAAAATAAGCAACATCAGTTTGGCACCATATGTGGGAAATGACTAAATCGATCCTAAGCTTGGATCTCTCTTGAAGCTAAGCCCTCCCATGGCTCTCAACGCCAGAAGAGCCTTCATCGCTGGATGCTGTCCAGACCCTCCTCCCTCTCACAGCCATGTGAAAAGCCAGGGATCTAATCGACCACTAGCCAGTTGTGCGGAGGGACCGGGTCCGAGTGCCTTATGCTTGGTCGCTAGAGACTTACGACATGTCATCAAACGCCGGTAGCCCTCTATTGACCTTTGGCTCTAGCTAAGCCGATCAAGGAGCCGGGCGGCTCCTTCCGACCCAGCTCCGACTCATAGCATTCTCCCTTCCCGAAGCAAGGAGCACAACCATAGCCGCCCCCCCAGAGGTGGTTCACCTCCACCCAGTCAGGGGGAACAGGATCTAGTCATGAGAGTCGAGTTTCGAGATTTCAGGAACGAGATCCTCTGTACCCTCGGAGGTGGTCCCGGATTCGAACAGCAAACCGCTGGCCCAAGGCGTGAAGAGGGTCGGGGTCCTGAGTCTCACGGTTCTTCCCAACCACCTCGGCAGAAAGAAGCCGTTCTCCACCGCCTCTTAGAGATGGAGAATCGCCTTGCTCGCATTAACGAGGGAGGATCACAAACCGGACGGGCGCATCAGCCGAGCCGACCCCCGTTCTCCCCTCAAATTCTAGATGCTGAAATTCCCACGAATTTTAGACCGCCTCAGTTCGAGACCTACAATGGCGAGAGAAATCCAACTGATCACATGGAGGGGTTCAAAACTCTCATGATGATTCACAGCACATCGGATCCTCTCCTCTGCCGCGCCTTCCCTACCACCCTGCGTGGTCCGGCCCGGGAATGGTTCTCGAAGCTCGCCCCCAGTTCGGTTTTCTCATTCGACCAACTCGAGGCAAACTTTCTCGCCCACTTCGTGACCATTCGAAAGGTCGAGAAAACGAGCGCATCCCTCCTGGATCTCAAGCAGAAGGAAGGAGAGCCCCTCCACAAATTTGTGAGGAGGTTCCCAACCAAAGCAAGGGTGGTCTCGTCCCTCAATGCCAGTGCCCAGTGACCTTTCAGCACAATGTTCGCCACGGCCAGTTGAAGGCCTCCTTGGCCAAGAAACCACCCCTAGACTTTCCCGACCTTCTCAACAGGGTCGAGAAGTACATCTGGGCCGAGGAAGCTTTTCAGCCCGAAGGCGTAAAAGAAACCCCGGGCAAGGGGAAAAGGAAAGAAGAAGAATCCGAACCTATGAAGAAGGCCCAGAAAGATTTGTTCGCCCAGAAATGCTCCCTGCCAGTCCCCCGTTTCGAGAGGTACACACCGCTGACACAAAAAGTGTCGGCCATCCTCCTGGAGATCGAGGATAAGGGTATCATCTGCCTTCCTCCCCGACCTAACAACAATAAGAAGATGGACCGGAAGTTCTACTGTCGCTTCCACCGGAACAATGGGCATGATACCGATAATTACCGTGCCCTGAAAGACGAGATCGAAGCCCTCATCCAGAGAGGATACTAGAGGGAGTTCACTCGAACCACCCCCAGAGACCAGAGGGATCCACAGCCGTCACCTCCTCCTCGGACGATCAGCAGGCGGCTCGAGCCCGAGTCTGATCTTGAGGATACCGGTGCGCTGGCCATCCTTCACTGTGTCCACAGCGGGCCTATGGGGGAGAATCGAACAACTCCTGCAAAGCTTTCGTTCGAGAAGTGAACTCGGTCCATAACTATCCGCTCCCCGTGGACCAGAGCCTCGCAGTGTCATTCTCCAATGAGGATCTCGAAGGCGTACGACTGCCCCATTGTGATTCTCTGGTGATCAGCTTCGGCATGGTGAACCATGAGGTCTGACATATGCTTGTAGACAATGGGAGTACTGTCAATATTCTATTTTTGGCCGCATTCGGGAGCCTCAAGCTCTCCCGTGAAAGTTTGAAGCCGGCGGGGTATATGCTTCATGGATTCTCCGATGTCCCCGTCCAAATCAAGGGAATTGTCACACTTGACGTGACGGCCGGTACGAACCCAACCCTTCGGACCGAAGCAATGGAATTCATGGTGATAAATATCAAGGCGGCCTATAACTCTATCCTCGGCAGACCAGGCATGTGTACACTCCAGGCGGTTCCCACCGCCTACCACTTGAAGCTGAAGTTTCCCACCGATCACGGGGTAGGTGTAGTGCGGGGCAATCAGGAATCAACACGATCGTGCTGCATGACTGCCATGGGCGTCAGAGTCTTTCCCCTTGATGCGGTAGAACTCCATTCCGAGCAAGGCTTCAAGCTCGTAGACGTGCTGGAGGAGGTCCTTTTCTCCAAGAAAGACATGTCCAAGTGGTTCCGGGTAAGCCAATCCCTGGCCCCAGACCTGAAGCTGTCAATCATCGAATGCATTCGTAGGAACTCTGACCTCTTCGCCTGGAAGCCGTCCGACATGCCGAGGATTTCCAAAGACATTATAATGCATCGTCTAAGCATCCACTTAGACTCGAAGCCGGTCTAACAGAAGCGACGTAAGTTCATCCCCGACAGGCAATAGGCGGTGAGAGAAGAAGTAGGCAAACTCCTCCCAGCATGTTTTATTCAGGAAGTCAGCTACCCACAGTGACTGGCCAATGTTGTGATGGTAAAGAAGACGAGCGGGACAAGGAGAATCTGTATAGACTTCACAGACCTCAACAAGTCCTGTCCTAAAGACCTATTCCCGCTCCCAAACATCGACGCCTTGATAGAAGCAACCTCGGGGCACAAGCTGCTGAGCTTCATGGATGCCTTCTCAAGCTATAACAAGATAAGAATGTTCCCTCCCGACATACCAAAGATTTCCTTCGTTACCGACCAAGGCCTCTATTGTTACCGGGTCATGCCCTTCGGGATGAAGAACGCCGACGCCACATATCAGAGGCTCGTCAACCGAGTCTTCAAAGACCTAATTGGCCGGAACATGGAAGTGTTTGTTGACGATATGCTTGTAAAAAGTCACAGAGGCTAGGATCATGTTAACGACCTCGAAGAAGCTTTCGGGGTCCTGCCTCACCACATGAGGCTCAACCCCTCTAAATGCGCCTTTGGCGTCTCCTCGGGCAGGTTTCTCGGATTTGTGGTGAGTCAGCACGGCATCGAGGCACCCAGAAAAGATTCAGGCCATACTCGACATGGCACCCCCGAGAATAGTCAAAGAAGTACAGAGGCTCGCGGGATGACTAGCAGCCATCGGCTGTTTCCTCTCCAAGTCAGGAGAGTGGTTGCTCCCGTTCTTCAAGGCCCTCCGAGGGGCAAAAAGCTTCGAGTGAGCAACCTCTCAACAAAAGGCGTTTGACCAGCTGAAAGCCTACATGGACAGACAAACGTGATATAAAGGTGGGAGATTTTGTTTAACAAATCAAAACTTGTGGATTTCCCAATCCCTCAGGTCCTCGCCGCTCGGCTGGGACTTCGAACACCCACGTTGGATTCTTTAATCCCTCATGTCCTCGCCGCTCGTAGGGGACTTCGAACACGGGGGATTCTTCAATCCGTCACGTCTTCGCCACTCGACTTGGACTCTGAACACCCATGGGGGATTCTTCAATCCCTCATGTCCTCGCCGCTCGGCATGGAATTCGACCACATATAAAGGATTTTTCAGTCCCTCAAGTTCTAGCCATCGGTTCGGACTTTGGCTACTAACGTCCTCGCCGCTCGGTATGGACTTCGACCACCTATGAGGGATTCTCCAATCCCTCAAGTTCTAGCCTTTGGTTCGGACTTTGGCTACTAACGTCCTCGCCGCTCGGCATGGACTTCGGCTACCTATAAGGGATTTTTCAATCCCTCAAGTTCTAGCCTTCGGTTCGGACTTCGGCTACTAACGTCCTCGCTGCTCGGCATGGACTTCGACCACCTATGAGGGATTTTTCAATCCCTCAAGTTCTAGCCTTTGGTTCGGACTTCGGCTACTAACGTCCTTGCCGCTCGGCATAGACTTCGACCACCTATGAGGGATTCTCCAATCCCTCAAGTTCTAGACTTCAGTTCGTACTTTGGATACTAACATCCTCGCCGCTCAGCATGGACCTCGACCATCTATGAGGGATTCTCCAATCCCTCAAGTTCTAGCCTTCAGTTCGGACTTCGGCTACTAACGTCCTCGCCGCTCGGCATGGACTTCGACCACCTATGAGGGATTCTCCAATCCCTCAAGTTCTAGCCTTCGGTTCGGACTTCGGCTACTAACATCCTTGATGCTCGGCATGGACTTCGACCACGTATGAAGGATTCTCCAATCCCTCAAGTTCTAGTCTTCAGTTCGGACTTTGGCTACTAACGTCTTCGCCGCTCGGCATGGACTTCGACCACCTTGAGGGATTTTTCAATCCCTCAAGTTCTAACATTCGGTTCGGACTTCGGCTACTAATGTCCTCGCCGCTCGGCATGGACTTCGACCACCTATGAAGGATTCTCCAATCCCTCAAGTTCTAGCCTTCAGTTCGGACTTTGGCTACTAATATCCTCGCCGCTCGGCATGGACTTCGACCACGTAAGAGGGATTTTTCAATCCCTCAAGTTCTAGCCTTTGGTTCGAACTTCGGCTACTAATGTCCTTGCCGGTTGGCATGGACTTCGACCACCTATGAGGTATTTTTCAATCCCTCAAGTCCTAGCCCCTCGGCTCGGAATTCGGCTACTAACGTCCTCTCCCCTCGGCATGGTCGTCAACTCACCACTTACCCAAAGTTTCAGTTTGATTTGCGGTCTTCACCCAAAGTGAGGACCTCCGAGCCCCGTACACCGAACCGACCCCCCCTCCCCTTTCACCTGCTGATAGCCAGGGGTAGCGCAGTTGTCATTATTGCTACCCCTAACTGTCAGCGGGTGGTAGGAGAGCCATCGGTCACTGGAGCTCGCAGATAAGATTTTCAGGTCGGGCACTTACATGCGGCAAGCACCTCGAGTCCCGTGTTCCGAGCTGACCCCCCTTTCACCCACCGAAAGCTAGGGTTATAGAAGCCTTCAATGCCTCTATCCCTAACTATCCGAGAGTGGTAGGAGAGCCATCAGTCACTGGAGCCCTCGACCAAGATTTTTATTTTTGACACTCGCCTTAGGCGACTGCCTCGGACCTCGCACTCCGAGTCGACCCCCCTTTCACCCACTGGCAACTAGGGATAAAACAACATTCATTGCTGTTACCCCTAATTATCAAAGGGTGGCAGGAGAACCACCAGTGGCGAGAGCTCATGGTGAAGTGAGAAATGATCTGATAGGGGGTGAGGGTTATATAGCCCGTAGGTGATGAGCATTTATGGCATGGGAAGTCAAAACGGCTGATAGGCATTAATGAAAATGGAAGACGAAACATCCTCCTTTGCCGAGCGTTCAGGATCCCTCAATCTCGTCATCACCCTTCGGCTCAAAATCCTCCCTTGGCTCGGACGCCGAAGACCTATCCTCGGAGATCGAAAGTAAGCGCACGGCAAAAGAACCAATCAAAGCAGTACAATCATATTCCTGTTATTATTTCAACTAAAGAAAATGCATCGTTACAAGGGGAGAATCCATTACATCATTCACACTCAGCCTAGGGCTCCTGGATCGGAGCCGTAGGGTTGATACAGACAAGCTCAAGGCTATTCGAGCGAGTTGGGTCCTCCACCGGATTGCCCGGTATCGCCAAGGTAGATAACAGCCATGACCGAGCTCTGCGCATCGCAAGGCCTCGCGGGCCCAATCCTCAGGGTCGGTAACGAAGACCCGGCCGAAGGGCAAGCGCCCCCAAAAGAGACGAATCGAGATCCTGACTTCCCGAGCATTATCTTATAACATTGCACCACCAACTCCTTCTCCACAATAACCTCGCGAAGAAAAGACTCCGACAACGGCTGCCGAGCGGACGTGCTAGCCATCGATAACACAACTTCTGCACTTTCCAGGTCACAGTTGACTATCAGCTTCTTAAAGCGCGCCAGTTCCAAGCTAACTCCCTTCGACTTATCCATGAAGTATTGGAAAACTGCCTCTCGATCGCAAGCCTCTTTGCGGCACCGGGTCAGAGCGGACTCTAGGGCCAAGATCTTACCCCTAAGCCTGCTTATCTCAGCACAACCGGGGTCTACTCCCAAGGTCACATCCATCTGATAGGCAAACAAAGAAACATCATTCCGAGACGTATATGCTTGGCTAAAAAATCTCCCAAAATTCAAGTCAAAAAGTTCGGCCAAAATTATTTTCATTACTCAAAAATCAGTTTACAAAAATGCAGTGGCCAGTCTGCATTCGACGATTACAAAAATACGAGCATGAAAAAGGAGAGAAAGAAAGTAACAAGTACTACTGCTGCCCAACCTCTTCCTCGACAGTTGGCTCAACATGGCGATCGGCCGCGGCAGCGTCGTCATCACCACCACCCCCGGGAGTGGCGGGTGTTCGGGCAGCTCCATGTCATAATGGAATTGGCTCAGGTCCAACTCTGGGTGGTAGAACTTCACGTGCCGAATTGCCATGGCATAGACTTCGTCCCGAGCCTCGATGACTTTGTCCATCCCGTTCTGCTTCACCTTCTTCACTTGCTTATCAGAATCTCTCCTCAGCATGGCCATCTCCTTCAGGTGGGCGTCGGCCTGGTTGGCCAGCTCGGCCTGAAGGGACTGGTTTCGGCCCTCGATCGCAATCTACGCTAGTTTGATGTTCTTCATTTCCCGCTCATAGTGCTGAGCGTTCCTCACCTCCTTCCTCAACTCCCGCTCCTGTAGCTTCATCAGCTAAGCACCCTTTATGCAGACCTATAGCCAAGGAAACCATACTTATACAAAATGCAAAAAAGGTAATATAATATTCAAGCTACGAAAGAGTCAGTACCGAATGAAGGTTATCTACACGCTTGCCATAGCCCACTTCATGTAGCTGGACTCGATGGTGTCGCACTCCCGAGCCTTCCAGTCCCAAGGTGGGGCGAGATTCTCGACCACCTCGATGGCCATGGGACCATCCGACAAGGTGTCCCCGACCTTTACGGTGCAGTCCGAGGCCCATGGCTAAAGCCCTGCCTCGCCCATGATCTCCTCGACTGATGGAGCAACGAAAGGGGGGGGGGGGCTCTTCACCACCTCCGTAACCCTTTGGCTACTGGAGCTTGGGCCAGACTTGGGGGCCTTCAGCTTCTTCGGCATCGGGTGGGGAGGAGGGGACCTTCCCCTGCTTCATCTGCTCGGCCTGTTTGGCCTTCCTCTTCTTCAGCATCGCCCTCCTCTCAGCGATCTCTGAGGCATCCATATCTGCAAAAAAGAGAAGCTCATGAGACGAGGGAAAACACTTGAAGGAAAATTACACAGAAGACATACTGAGGGGAGCAGGGCTCAGTCCGATCCGAGCCAGAAGCTAATCCGTCACATTCGGCCAACCAATGTTGTTGCCCGAACATATCCACACAACGTCTGCCCACTCCTCGGCCGTCAAATCAGACTTGCGGGGGCCCTTAAGGTTGGGCTTATAAAATCTCCACGTTTTGGGTATCACCCAGGGAGTTAGTACTTCCCCTTCCACCCTTTAATGGAGTCCGGATGCCCATGTACTACCCTCCTCCCTCGGCGAGGCGAGATGTAGTATATTCCCTCGAACTCTACAGACAGGCTAATTCCCAAGATTGCCTGGAAGTACTTCAGTCTCAGTGGAATGCCCCTCTCATCGTAAAGAAGCATGAAGCACACGAGCTGCTTCCAAGAGTTAGGCCCATACTGCATCGGACTCAACGACGCCCTATTCAGAACCCTCTGAATAAACAGGTGTAGCGGCATTCGCAAGCCCAAGCAAAAAGCATCCTCTGGGAACATGCAGAAGCAGGGAGCCAAGTTATCCGTAGGGCGGAGCCCGGGGCTGGGGATCAGCAGTTCGTATTCTTGACCGATAAAGTAGCTGGCTCAGATAACATGAAGATCGTTCGCTATCAGTCTAGTTGGCATTTTGTCCATAGATATTTTCTATCGACCGGGAGAGCACGCCTCCACATCGTCATCACCACCGCCCTTGTATCGGACCAAGTCCTAAACTTTGTCTGAGTACATCCTGATGGAACATGGGTGAAAGGTGAACGGGACTTCGAGTCTGACTTCGGGAGCCGTCTCGTCCGGGCTATCCGGGAGGATCCACTTCGTTCTTCTCTGTCGGACACGATGACCCCTTGGGGGAGAAGGCATCGCCAAAGGACCCAGGTTGTCTTCCTCTTCCGGTGCGGCATCCCCTCCTTCCTCGTCCCCCTCGATGATTTCGACCTCCTCGTCACCACCCGCTCCCTCCATCAGCTCACCCTGCTCCACAATACCAACAACCTCTTCCTCACCACTCTCTGCCATCTGCACATTCCCTTCTCAGTTGCTCGACTCTACTATGAAGGGCTTCTTACTGCATAGCGGTGCAACGTCTTAGACCTTCTCCTCTGATTGTCATGATGGTGAGTCACACGAGCCCTCATCCTGACCCGAGGTAGTGGCGGACGAACCAAACTGAGTGTAACACCCTGAATTCTAAATAAACCTGAATTCGAAGTTCCACATGATCTTTACATTTCAGTTCGTACAATTTTACAAGGAATTTAAAACTTTTATTACAACAAAGTCTTTTTACATCAATACGCAGCGGAATAAATGAAATACAACAATAATAAATATACAATTCTAATAACTTTAACATTGTGTGCAATTCAAAAATTCTCAATCAATTACTAACATCTCGTCAAGAGGATTTTAATAGTATTCGAATTTTCATCTTTCTTTTTTTAATTAAACAAGAGACACATTTTAATTGATAAATTTGAGTTCTTCAACATTATTTAATGTAAATTCCCCTTTCAATTCTCACAAAACATATCAAAATATTATGGAAATATTTTTTTTATAAAGTCTAAATAATTTTAGAGGAATAATAAAAAAAAATTCTTAACTTTATGGTCTTGGAAAAACTCAAATATAACAAAATTATCAAAAAAAATAAAAAGCAAAACAAAGGGCAGTGGTCGGATTCAAACCCGGGACCGAACCCCCGCCCAGCTACAGTAACAAAACCAAAGCGCACCCGAAGACCAGAACTCTAAGAGTGACTAACTGAAAGGAATTTCATTTAATTTCCTTAAGCATCTAGTATTGGCCCAATTCATTTATTTAAAACATAACAATCAACTGAACTTCGATTCATTACGCCAATTTTATTTACTCATACCACACACTTCAAAAGTACAGTAACAAATGTTTACTGATTGTTCATGTATCAACGCAAATTCCGCAATTTAAAGATATGCAACAAAATTAAGAACATTCCAAATGCCATACACGTTCACTAAATTGTAAAGTATTATTCTACTACACATTCGTATTTATTTTTAATGGCAACTAACATGATGAGAATTTTCTCCAGAATTTCAATATCAATTCTAATCAAGCGAAATTTTAGTTTCTTATAAAAAATTTTCTTAAAATCTTCTTATACAAAAATTAGAATTTTTTTCATGGCATTCTATCTACTATTTTGTACAATTTGAATTTCTAATTTCCCATACTTTAGTTTCACTTACAACCTACTTCATTTTTTTTTCATCTAACATGCATTTTTTTTTCATCAATCACAAATTTTTAGCTTTTTCTTACAACGTGCATCACATCAAATTTTAGAGAGTAAATTAAGCAATACAAATCTACAATTATAGCATGAATCTCCTAAACACACAATTAAATTACAATTTAGAAAGCATATAGAAACACCCACCCAATTGCAGAATTTACTAGTAGCAAACCCCTTCAAAAGCACCAAGAAAATCCCAAAAGCACGCCGAAATCCACACAAAAACCAAGCAAATCCTCCACCAAAATCCACAGCAAAAATTCGAGACCTCACTGAGCTATTCTCTGATTTTGATTCATTTTGATAAAAGGAAGTTCTGTGCATATATATATGTGTGTGTGTGTGTGTGTGTGTGTGTGTGTGTGTGTGTAAGAATATATTATAAGTTGTGTATATGTTGTATGATGAAATGAGTGGAGAAACAAAAGGGATGCTGGGAAGGGGTTTTCGGATCTAGGCAGAAAAGAAAGAAGGAAAGATGAGAGTATGACATACTTTAGGGGGTATTAGTAGGATTTTGATTAAGTGGTTACATTACCTACTTTCCCACTTAAACCACTAACTCCACTCATGCAATTCAAAAACATACCTTTTTTCCCTCCAAGTGTGCAGTCGGTTTCTAATTGTTTGAGTGTGCACATTGCACGTGTGCACGTGCACGTGCAATGTGTACACTTCACAAAAATTAATTATATTTATTTTAAAATTACAACATAAGTTGTATATATATATAATGCGTATAAAATAAGTTCAATAAAAAATTATACTTTTCATGCATGAATAAAATAGACACACACATACTTCATGAAATTTTATTTTAAAAGATAATGTAACTAATACGTGCACTGCAAACACGTGTGTCGCACGTAAAAATATTAAAATACGAAATTGACTTTATCAACGAAAAAATATTTAAAGATAATCGAAATACAACATAAGCAAAATACATTTATTAATTTTTATATATTCCACAACGTAATCAATACGTACATAGAAAACACGTGCACCGCACGTACAAAAATATTTTAATTAAAATAAGAGAAAAAAGAATTTCTATTTATAAAACGAATTCGAATGCGTCATTAAATAAATAATTGAAACACAAAAAACATGACACGTAGTGGTGGAAAATACGTAATCGATACGTGCATCGATAATACGTGTAAAACACGTAAAAAAATACAGAGATTGAAATTTAATATTTGAATTGACTCAAAATAGGATAAAAGAATACGGGAAATGCATAAATAGTTGGAATCCAAAATATGTATTGAAGTACGTTATAAAATACACATGCGTAACACACGAGGGCAAAATTGTCATTTCCAATTTTGCGGGGTGTTACACTGAGCCCTTGACATAATGGAAAAAAAACTAACCTGTTTCAAATGCCGAAAGTTGCCAAAAAGTTTGCCGATGGTGACTAAACAGTGCTACTGCGTAACTAGGGGATCTTGGAGAAAGAAAGCAAAGGTGAAAAATGGGAAGAGGGGTGGGGGATATATAGCCACCCCGCAACTCCTCGATTATCGCGAATCCTGTGACTCCTCGATATTCTCAAACCTAATTTCATCATCACACATGTCACCACAGGAGTGGCCCACTGTGACACAATCCCTCCCCAAGACCAATTCTTCCCCAAGTCCAAAACGCTCAAACCTCGACGTGCACCTCGAATATGCCAAAAATTGAGGCAAGGTTTTGGCCATAAAGCACAAGGCCATCTGGCTCGATGCGCAGCACAGATCTCAAGCATCAACCTAGATTTTCCACAAAATTGTGTCACAGCATAAGGCCATCTGGCTGATGCTCGGCATGCATCTCGAGCATCAACCTAGCTTTTCCACAAAATTGCCTTATAGCACAAGGTCATCTGGCTCGACGCTCGGCATGGATCTCAAGCATCAACCTAGCTTTTCCACAAAATTGCCTCACAACACGAGGCCATCTGCCTCGATATTCGACATGGATCTCGAGCATCAACCAAGCTTTTCCACAAAATTGCCTCACAACACAAGGTCATTTGGTTCGATGCTCGGCATGAATCTCGAGTATCAACACGGCTTTTTCGCACAAAAGGCCACGAAAGGCTCGGAGCTTAGCATGAATCTCGAGCATCAACACAGCTTTTTCTCACAAAAAGCCACTATCGAGAGGCTTGGAGATCGGCATAGATCTCGAGCATCAACCCAGCTTTTCCACAAATTTGCCTCACAACACAAGGCCATCTGGCTCGATGCTCGGCATGAATTTCGAGCATCAACCTAGCTTTTCCATAAAATTGCCTCACAGCATAAGGCCATTTGGCTCGACGCTCGGCATGAATCTCGAGCATCAACACAGTTTTTTCTCACAAAAGGCCCCTGACGAGAGGCTCGGAGCTCGGCATGAATCTCGAGCATCAACACAGCTTTTTCTTACAAAAGGCCATTATCGAGAGTCTCAGAGCTTGTCATGAACTTCGACCATCAACCTAGCTTTTCCACAAAATTGCCTCACAGCACAAGGCAATCTGGCTCGACGCTCGGCATGAATCTTGAACGTCAACACAGATTTTTCTCACAAAAGGCCACTGTTGAGAGGCTCGGAGCTCGGCATGAATCTCGAGCATCAACATAGCTTTTTCTCATAAAATGTCTCAAATGAGGCGCTCGGCGCCGACCCCAAGCGGAGCTCGGCATGAATCTCGAACATCAACACAGCTTTTTCTCATAAAAAGCCTCAATCAAGGTGCTCGGTGCCGACCCCAAGCTCGGAGCTCGGCATGAATCTCGAGCATCAACACAGCCTTTTCTTATAGAATGCCTCAATCGAGATGATCGGCGACGATCCCAAGCTCGGAGTTCGGCATGAACTTCGAGCATCACCACAACTTCTTCTCATAAAATGCCTCAACCAAGGTGCTTGGCGCCGACCCCAAGCTCGGAGCTTGGCATGAACTTTAAGTATCGCCACAACTTTTTCTATAAAATGCCTTAATTGAGGCGCTCGGCACCGACCCCAAGCTTGGAGCTCGGTGCAAACTTCGAGCATTGCCACAGCTTCTTCTCATAAAATGCCTCAATCATGGTGCTTGCTGTCGACCCCAAGCTCGAAGCTCGGCATGAACTTCAAGCATCGCCACAGCTTCTTTGCATAAAACGCCTCAATCGAGGCGCTCGACGCCGACCCTATGATCGGAGCTCGGCATGAATGCCGAGAACCGCCACCACTTTCCCTCATGAAATGCCTCGCTCAGCGTGCTCAGCCTCGACCCTCCTGGATCGATGCTCGGCGCCGACCCAATAAGCTCGGTACTCGACACATACTTCGAGTAGGCCACATGCCACGCTCGGCTCGACGTCGACTCTGGACACTCTTCAGGGACACACCAACTCATCTTTGCAAACTACTCCCCGCCACTCTTCTTATAAGGACAAACTACTCCTCCATGGCTGGTTCTCACAACCATCTAGGAGTGGGTGCTTATGATATGGTATAGATGACGTGGCCTAATCAGTGCCTTCAGATCTCCTCAGATTTTGCTCATCCCAGATCATCAGGTCAACGGGTCCAACGGGCCCTCTACCACTTCAGGCCCACAGGCAAATGGGTCTGACTCGGTCCAGTAGGGTCAGATACCCATTAGCCCCTGCCTATAAATACCATGGCCCCTCTTCACTTTAAAAGGTAATGAATCTTTCCCCTGCTGAACCCTAGTTACCCAGTCTCTTTCCAATGACTGACTAGATCGTCAAAGGGCCTGTCATTGGGACTTCTCCCGATGTTTCTATGCCTTTTGCAGGTACTCCGTCCATCCGAACTTCCAACCTATCTTCCAAGCCGACCTCCAGGAACAGACCTGAGCCGAGATCAAGATCCGTCCCTTCTGCTTCACAAATTACAAGAACTTAAACCTGTTGCTCCCCACACCGAAAACAAACAGCATCAAATACATACTTAGTTCTGAAGAAATAAGAAAAATAAGAAGACTAAAGTTATTCTTGTTAGTTGACACTTTGAATATAAATTTGTTGGCTTCATATTAGCTTCTTCACGCGCATGAGACAGAAAACTAACTAGGTAAAATATGTGGTCATAATCATTAAGGTAATTAGTACTTGTAATGCAGGTGATCTCTTATTTTAACAGAATTTTCTATTGCCTCAAATTTTTATAAGTATGACAAACAAATGAAAATAAAGTACAGCAAGGGATGCACCGACCACTACAAACACCATCATAATAGCATTTTGCGGTCATTTTTTGGGGTGTGGGAGCAACAGATAATGTACTTCTTGTAATTGCAAAAACGGCCATGATTCTGAACTCCGTTCTGTATCCGAAGGGGAACCGAGCGGATTGGATGAGGAAGGAGCTGACTTAGCCGACCTGCAAAAAGAAGTCTGAAACATTGGGAGTATTTTCGGTGACAGACCCTCCGATGCTTAAGTCAGAAGACAACAATTTAGAGGAAAAGTTTATGTAGCAAAAGGAGTGATTACCTTGTTACAATACAATAGATGTTCTATTTATATGTTCGAGGGAAATCCATTATGAGGCATTCCTGGGCAGAATAGAAGTCCCCTAATTTAGGATCTGGAATTGGTCAGATCATTAATCTTAGGGGCTGGCGGTTACGGCGTAACCGATGAAGCATTTGGTGCGAACTGCGGGTGACTCACCCGGGTGCGCAAATGGGCCTGCAGAAACCCCGAGGAGCTATCTAGCGTGGACCAATAGTGAGGTTAGCGCGGGGCCCCATCTGTTGCTTTGTGATTTATGATAGAATCATTCGGCAGAGATCAGCCACGATTTTTACCCACATCATGAACCCCCTACTCTCGGGAGTGAGCTGTTGGTCGTTTCCGATGAGTAGATAACTCGTGGGAAATGCGTTGGTGTGAGGGCTACATTAGTTTACTGATATTTTGAACTGGTGTCCCCTTTTGAGGCATGGGTCCTAGTGTGAACATTGTGAACGTCGAGTACTATGAAAAGTTTAGAGTTAGGGCACCAAAGGTGCCGAGGGTCGAACCAAAGCATCGATCGTTTCCCACCGAAGTCTTATGTTGGTCAATGGGACGGGGGCATTAAACCTTCTGTCCACGTGGTTTCCTGCCACATCAGATTTTGCAGATCTTGAGGAGTTGACACATGACGGTGGTCATTCGAAGGACTGTCGCTGATGGAATTCTAGGGGACAACACATGCCGGCGGTTCTGGAAGTAGCCAGTCTCTATATATCCCCCCTTATTATTGTGAGGGGTTACCTTCTTTACACTCGAAATTCCTCTAGTCATAATTGTAATTCTTGGTATGTCGACCGTAGAAGTTGGTAGCTCAAGCACTTATGGCAACGATAGTGAATCAGGGGGTAGTTCTTCACGAGGAGGGTCATCCTTGAGTTCACAAAGTTGTCCCTCTTCGCAGAGAAGGGAACCTCTGAATTCGGGGTCAACACACGAGATCTCGTCAGATCCGGACATGGATATCGAATGAATTTCTGGTTCTAAAGGAGAGGATCATGACTGAGAAGAGAAGGATACTAGATACGGTGAAGTCATGAATAGTTTGGTGAAGGAGAATCGAGAATCACCCCACGAGTTAGAGGGTGGAGGTGATCAGGGGGGTGAAGATCGGTCGACGGAGGGCAAGGAGAGACCCGTGGGTGATCTCACAGAGGCAGTGCCAGAAGTCGAGATCCTATCGGTTGTGGCTCCTTGTAGACCAAGATCGTCGAGGCTAGTGGGGATTCAACTCCCCCTTGACGGAGCATTCCAAGCGTACGAAGTCTATCCGAAGATATCCTGAAGATCTGAGGGATCAGCATGGCTACGGTGTCCTACCATCGTTGAATAGGTCGGTAGCATATGTGGATAAGGTGAAAAGCATCTTGGCCGCTAATGAACTTGGGTTGCTTCGGGCGGTTTATTGTATCCCTCCCCAATTCGAGTTGATGCTTCTGCACCCCGGCCTTTGTCAAAATGCCAATCTTCTGGGGCCGCTGTGTATAATGAATGTCGACAAGTTCCACTCGGACCTGCATCTTCGTCTCCATCCTTTTATAAAGGAGTTGTTGAACTAGGCAGGCCTAAGCCCCATGCAGTATGCACTGAACTCATGGAAGCAGTTGGCGAGCTTCATCGTGGTCTATCGCGAGAGAGGGGTTCCTCTCTGCCTCAAATATTTTCAGGCGTGTTTAGGCTTTAAAGCATTTCCCAGTCACCCCTGTCACTGGTATATCTCGCCGCGTTGGGGGTACCAAATGGTGCACATCCAACCCGATTCTATCAAAGGTTGGAAGAAGAAATACTTTATCATCTGAAGTACTGAACTGTAGGACATCCCCACCAAATGGTCATGTGAGGACCCGCCGAAGAAGGATGCCCTGTTGTCCCATGACCTAAATCCTGAGGAGAGCATCGAGTTTCATAGACTCTTCGAGAAGGGCGCTAGTGTCGACTAGCCACAAATGTGGGAGGAAAGATTGGTCGACGCTGGTCTAAGTTTCGTCAACTTGCATAAGTTCTTTTGCTTTCATCTTATTGTATTGGTATATTACCTTATCTGATATCTGATTTTCTTAGCAAGTGCAGGTGTGACAGTTTCCCTAGCATCAGAGCCTAGGGAGGCATCGACATTTGACTGCAAGGGTAAAACGAAGATCGAGACACCCGCCTCGGAGCACTTGCCGGAAAACCCCAAGGCTTTGGAGGTTCGTGGCACTGAGAAGGCTCCGAGCGGTCTACCAGGCAAGAGGTTGTTGAGGACTGACGAAAAGGTTTTGGAGCTCCCCGGACCAGATTGGTCGACGGGGGAGCTAGGTTCCGTCATGGAGTCGGAGATGTCTCAGAAAATTGTTGAGGACCTTGCTCGTCCGAGGGACCAGGAGGCCCTCGCTCAAGAAACCACAGACTCATGTTTCCTTCATTTTTCTTACTTGTAAGAGACTACAAACTCGTGTTTCCTTCGCTCAAGAGACCGTACTGGTAAGTGTTCAAGTATTTTGCCTTGTAAGTGTGAGCGTTCTTTACTTACTTCTCGGCTTTTCCTTGTAGGCTGCCCTTTACGATGCTGAGGTGAAGAGGCAATGTGAGCGCTTGCTCAAGCTCGTGGAGCAGAAGGTGGAGCGGTATCAGAAGAAATATCAGGAGGAGCGTAAGCGCATCAAGGCCTTGGAAAAGAAGGTGAAGGAATTGGAACAGAGGTCGACGGGACCAGATGACGACTAGGGTGAAGAACGATCTGATCACAGGGCTCTGTTGCACGAGAATGAGGCGTTGGAGCGGGAATTAGATAAAGCCCAGTTGGAGTTAGTGGGTGCTGCAGATGAGATTGTCGATGGCAAGCAGCGTGGTTTTAAACAAGCCATCAAGCGCGTCCGACAAGAATTCCCCCATCTCAGCCTTAGCTATCTTAAGTACGACATAGAGTTTGTCACTTCTCCCACGACTCCTCACGCAATTCTCTCTGATCTGGGGGATGGTGTCG
The DNA here is from genome assembly GCA_017893485.1 of Hemerocallis citrina. NCBI lineage: Eukaryota > Viridiplantae > Streptophyta > Magnoliopsida > Asparagales > Asphodelaceae > Hemerocallis > Hemerocallis citrina. The sequence continues at coordinate 178,109,582 of CM030365.1, read as the reverse complement.
GTCGTCGGTCGTACTCATAGGGCCTTTGAAGATGTAAGTGATGAACGCGTTCGTCCACCCTCACTGGCAGTTTCGCCCACGACCCTCGTCGAGATTCCTTTGAAGTTGAGATCAGGCATAAGATCTATTCCCGGGATCGTAGGAGGGGTCGATACTTGTAATACCCCGCAAAAATAGCATATGGCTATTTTGCATCGTAATCTGTGCACAATTGAGAATTGCACGCGATTTTGTATTTTCTAATAACAATTGATTGTTATTGAGAAATATCAGATTTATTGTCTACTTTATTTTATAATTTTGAAGGACTATTACGGGGTAGTTTTAATGTATTCCGTATTGTTTATAATCCTAAGGTTGAGATTTTGGGTTTATTTGAAATATATATTGGCACTTGGGGGCTTGTATGCAATATTCCCTTTACATTATTTTTCTATCTATTTATTTATTTATTTTTCTCTTTTATAAAACCCCACCCACCTTTTCCTTCTTCCTTCTCTTTCTCTTTCTCCCGTTCCCTTCCCAAACCGAAAGAAAAAGAACCCATGCCGAACCCTTCGGCCGATGCTTTTCCCACCCCAAATCCACCCCATCTCTTCATCATTTTCAAATCAAATTGGGGGATAGACTAATAGAAGGGTTCTCTACATCGTGGCAGTGTTCGTTTTTCAAAAGGATTTTGGGAAGGTAAACCCTAAATTATTTTATTGTATAAAATTTAGTGTGGTTGATTTCTTTTGAGTAGGAGTAGTATGGTAGGAAGATTAGGAGATGTTGGGAAGGGTAGATGTGAGAAATTAGCAAGTTGTTAGAGAATTTGTAAGTTGTTAATAAATTAGTGTTTTGGATTTGTAAAAGAGAACTATATATGTATGAATTAGTTCTCGTATGGTAGTAGAAATTGTAGTTGGATTATTGGAATAATTTTGGAGTGCTTTTAGAAATTGTCTGAAAATAAGAATTTCGTCGGAATTCGAATGTCACGTGCAAGGCACGTGTGTATCCCAGGCATTCAATAGAATGCATGTGTGATATTGGAGTTAGTATTATTATTTTCCCATAACTGGTTTGGATGCTTGAGTCTTGATTGCTTCGAATTTTGATGATAGGATATACTAGCGGCTTTGGAGGCGTGGTGGCGCTTCGAGTCTTCGCGGAATATTTTGTGAGTATGAATTTATTCATGTATTTTGTGTTTTTAAGAAAATTTTATAATAACCTGAATGGTTGGTATGAATTACGGATAAGGCGTGTTTGGATCAAGAGTATCGGAACAACGTATATGTGTATATGGGGATGAGTTATATTCATATGATGATATCAAATATGGTGAGTATGATTATGCTAAATATATGTTTACTATTATGATAAAATCTTAGGATATTTTGGAGCAATCTTGGTTTGATTCAACCAAATGAAGTTTTAATTTAGAATACGGGAAGTTCTTATTGTTAAAAATTGTTATATGGTAAATTGGTGTGTATATGGCGAATTCTTAGCTTGTGGGAGAGTTTGGAGAATTTTGATTATCATTATATGATAAGTGAAATGCTAAGAGAGATAGTTGTATGGTAAAGAACAACTCATTTTTATATGAGCTTGTTAAGAAGCATGTTTATGAGGGTAAGTTGGGAAATTCTTGCTCTGAAATGGTTAAGAATTTGGGAAATTGACCGACTAGAGAGTCGTAGTAGGGAGTCATAGCTTTCTAACCCATCTGGAGTTTTGTAATTCCAGTTTATAGCTTGAGAGTTATGATTTTCCAAAGATGGAACGAACCCAATCTTAGTTAAAGTATTATTGGCTAAGAAAACTAGTTTCTCTCTGTTTGTACACCTGATGGAACTTGTGTTTTCGAGAACTCAAATGATAGAGTCTAGAAGAGGTGTCCAACTAAGACGTTGAAATAGACACTCCCACCTTCCCATAGGACCCGAAATTGAGAATTTCCGACGAGTGAGCAAACTCTTATGATATTGGAAAGGTGCAGCGAGTGCAAGAAGAATGTACTATTGAGAGTACATGAGGTTTTATAGTATCAAATAATTTTGTATTGTGTGTTGAAAGTTATGGATGTTGCAAGCTAGCAACCTGTTGATTAGACTAAACTTCAAGTTTAAGTTGACTGCAGAACGGTGGGACCGTTGACTGCCATACGGTGGGACCGTATATCTTTAAGTTCGTCACGGCTGTTGACTGCAGAACGGTGGGACCGTTGACTGCCATACGGTGGGACCGTATATCTTTATCGTCACGACTGTTGATTGCAGAACGGTGGGACCGTTGACTGCCATACGGTGGGACCGTATATCTTTATCATCATGGCTGTTGACTGCAGAACGGTGGGACCGTTGACTGCCATACGGTGGGACCGTATATCTTTATCGTCACGGCTGTTGACTGCAGAACGGTAGGACCGTTGACAGCCATACGGAGGAACCGTATATCTTTATCGTCAAGGCTGTTGACTGCAGAACGGTGGGACCGTTGACTGCCATACGGTGGGACCGTATATTTTTATCGTCACGGCTGTTGACTGCAGAACGGTGGGACCGTTGACTGCCATATGGTGGGACCGTATATCTTTATCGTCACGGCTATTGACTGCAGAACGGTGGGACCGTTGACTGCCATACGGTGGGACCGTATATCTTTATCGTCAAGGCTGTTGACTGCAGAACGGTGGGACCGTTGACTGCCATACGGTGGGACCGTATATCTTTATCGTCAAGGTTGTTGACTGCAGAATGGTGGGACTGTTGACTGTGATACGGTGGGACCGTATATCTTTATCGTCAAGGCTGTTGACTGCAGAACGGTGGGACCATTGACTGCCATACGGTGGGACCGTATATCTTTAAGTTCGTCATGGCTGTTGACTGCAGAACGATGGGACCGTTGACTGCCATACGGTGGGACCGTATATCTTTATCGTCACGGCTGTTGAATGGGGTCCGGGCGCCAGGCACTAGTGGCAAACCAAGACACCACTAGGTGACTGCAGAATGGTGGGACCGTTGATCTGCAACCCCATTGCCACGATCTATCGGGAACAGGAAGTAGACCAAATTAGAATGCATTGCATAGCGAGGGTTCAAATCCCTAAACTTGGAGACAACGACTTGATTTGGAAAGTATGTAGTATGGGATGCATACATTTCCAAGTCTCGCTTGCGTTAGACTAAGTACATTGGCTTGACCTGGGCCACATGTAGTATGGGATGCATGTGTGTCCAGAGTCTTGCTGACATTAGATTAAGTGCATCTGTTCTGCATTCTGTGTTTGTATTAGACTTTAAGTCACGGCATACACGAACACTAGGAAATCAGGATACACATTTATTTTCCATCCATGATGAATTGTGAGTGTGATAGTTGAAGTGTATAATGAGTGCAAAATAATGCATTGCGAGACATAATGATATATGTCGTAAGAATGAATGAATGCGATGTTATGTGATATGAGATTGGGAAAGAATATAAGTCGTGAGTCTGTAATTGCAAATGAATGGTAAATGAGGTGCAGTTATGTGGAAGTAGAGTTAATTGTGAATGTAAAGCTTATGGGAAAATAAAGCTATAGGAATGTTTGCATAAGGCGTAAAGTGATGGTCCTTAAGCAACTAATTTGGAAACGATTTCCAAACTAAAGATAAGTATGTTGTGAGCGGGTAGGGTTATGCATACAGGAAATGACTCGGAGAGGATTTGAGGTGAATTTCCATTTATGATATTTACATGTTCAGGTTTATCTTGGTATTCGTAAGTTCGTTCAGTTTTACTTATAAAGTTTAATTTAATTGCTTATTAATAAATTATACTCACACCAGAAATGGCTAACCCCTTAGTGTTTGGGGGGTTAGGGAGTCCCTGGACTATCCTAGATCCCCTACTGTTACAAGTCCTCAGCAGTGCAGAGGTGAGGTGTAGATTCTGTGGATAAAGCTTCATTTTACAATTATTGCTTAAGGTTTAATTGTGTGAATAGTGAATTTTACGATTTAAATTGTATTTTTGATGTATAAGTATGTGGATGATGATGATGAGTATAGTGTGGAGTGGCATGTTATGTTGTTGACCCGTACCCACCTCGTTGTGGAGTACCGAGCCCTATGGTATGGTTTATAAGTTATTTTCTAAAAACCTTACTACATTTTTAAAGGAATTTATGGTTTTTAATTAATATTTGATATTCTATTATGAGTTTGGCCCCCAGAGCATATATATATATATATATATATATTGCCTGTGTGATTTTGCTCATTTTGGCCTTGGGAGCCCGTGATATAATTGCCTGTGATGTGAGCTACGGAATTTAGAGCAGAATTCCGTAAGCCTTTTGTGTTTCGGGGCAGAAATTTCAGGGGAAACTCTCCCGAAATTTTCTTAGAAATATAACTATCTTAGTTTATGTTTAAAGTGATATAGAAATTGAAAGAATTGAGTTTGGAGTCAAAATGGGGGCGTTACAGTTTGATATGATAAATTGATATTCGTAAGTATTAATGTAATAACTTTGATGGCAATAAAAGTGTTTTAAATTCTGTGTTATTTACTCTGTTGGGATACATTTGAATGCAAAGATTCTGGTTGTGTCACGGATGTACGATGACGGGGATCCGGGGCGTTACAATACTCGTTTGGCTTCTGGGAAGGAGCCCCCCCTTACTTTAGCATTCATTTTTTAATGTATTTTTCCAAACACGGACTGGCCACTGTTTATTGTACCCAATTATTTTTGATGAAATGATAAGGGTTTTTTGTATCATTAAGCCTTGATTTTGTTGTGAATTTTGAAATTTTCCGATGATCCTTCGAGTTCGGATCTTCGTCTTCGATGGAGGCGTTGGAGAGTTGAGCTATGTTCGCAATTGAGACCATGTAGGACTCCAAACCTCGAAGCAACAAAAGCTTAGAGTGGGAATTCGAAGGGTCTCGCTGACGGGGAAACCAACAGTCTATGAACTCGCAAGTTCCATGCTTGCCACGTGAGTGCACAATATTTGAGGTCCCTTTCACGCCTATATATTGCTTTCTTCCGCCTAGTCTGTAATGCCCTGGATCCCCGTTACCGGATATCCGTGACGTAACCAGAATCTTTGCCTTCAAATATGATAAATCCAATATATCCACATTTTGGAGCAATGATCTGAATGCAATTAGACAGTTAAATTCTCTATATGTGGTAATTTACTCTTCTTTTCTCTTTTCCATAGGAAACAGCCTGAAAGCAACTAAACGAAGCAGAATTCAAGATTTACTCCAGACTGTGAGGATGATACACAGGAAGCTGCAGAACACAAGTCGACTGGTTCTTCAAATTAATCGACTGGACAGAGGAGGTTGAATTCCGAAGCTGCGCAGTACAGTCGACTCACTCCAAAAGACAGTCGACTTACTAATTATGAATCTACAGAATTCACGACACAGTCGACTGATTCCAAAACTAGTCGACTGGCATTCAACGGGAGTTAAAAGATATGAACAGATGAAGATTCATCCTCATCCAAATCCAAATCAAAGTGAGCTGCCAAAATCCAGGAAACAGATATGGGATGACTGCAAATAACAACTTCCCAACAATCAAAGTTAAAAACTCGGGTTTGGCGAGTAAGAAGATCGACTCAATCCATATCAGGCGCGTGAAGAGATAAGAATCTGGAGTTTAAGATCTGCAGATAAGGGCAAGAGAAACTATAAGAAGAAGGGGGGATATCCACCATCAAGGATTGAGCAGCAAGCATTGATCTATTAGCATCGAGTAAGGAAGGAGATCAAGTGCACTGAAGGACAAAATCAATCGACTGAGAAGCAGTTCAAGTCGACTTCAAGGCTGAATATCATAATAATCACTGTTACTTTTTCTTCTCTCTAGTTTTTTTTATTTTTATCGTAGAGTCATGAAGTCTAAATATTTAATCAATAAAAGTTATAGTATGTGCAACTAATTTCACTGTTGGGCTGATTGAAACCGTAGTCATGTAATATTTATAATCTTCTAATACACTACTTTTATCACTTATTGATTAAACCTGATTGTCTTGATCAAAATTATAATATGAATCAACATCTGTTAGAAAGTTCGTCAAATCAGTCGACTAAGAGCTAGCAACAGTCGACTGATCTGAAGAACCTGATATTATCAAGTTAGCTTATTATAAAATTGACTCTGTTATATGAGTATAGAGATGACCCATATCTTGTGCTCATGCTTGTAACACAGGAATCTTTTAGGTTCTTGGTTTAATCAACTTGAAGGATCTAGATTTGATACCAATTTCTAGAACTTTGGGTGTTTGTTATTTCCATCGTTCCTATGCTTTCCTCAAGTGCAACTTAGTAGATACCATGCTAAATACTTAAGGAAAGAAACAAATTAGAGTAGATACCATGCCTAATTCTTGGCCTAGGGAAATCTTAACTTTAAGGAGTAGATACCATGCCCTTAAATGAACAAACATGAGTGATCAGAGTAGTGTAGAAGTTAATTTAGCATTAGTGACTATAGGTGGAGATCGTGCCCAACTACTTTAATAGACATTTGTGATTCTACTTAATCTAGATTTTAGTCTTTTCATAGACTTTTAGAACAAAACTTATTGATTTTATTTCTGTTTTATTGATTAGTGAGTTAAATACTACAATCTCTGTGGGATCGACCCTTGCTTTTCCCTACGCTTCTATAAACGATTCGTACACTTGCTAGGTTTTAATTTGTGTCTAGTTTATCTGTTTATTCAGATAGCTGAGACATACAACAAGTTTTTGGCGCCGCTGCCGGGGATTGTTTAGTATTTTAACTTGCAAATCAATAAAAGTCTTTTTCTTTTATCTTTTTATTATTAATTGTAAATATATTCTTTTAGGTTACAAGACATTGGTGTATGCACGGAAGACGATCACTTCATCCCCAGCTACTACCTATTGACCAAGAGACAGAGCGCACTCTGCACAGACTAAGTCGACAGTTGTTAGGAGCAAGTCGACTGTTCAGCGAACCATTCCAAAAACAATGGGCGAGGAAGTACCAAATCGAGTACTAATGCAGGACAAATTCACTCCGAAGAATATTGAGCAACCCTCTTGTATAGCCTATCAACCTAATGTCGCAGGGAACATGCACCTATCACCTCAATTACTCAGCATGGTTCCCCACTTCAGTGGGAGACTAGACGAGGATCCTCCATTTATAAGATTTCTTTGATCTTTGCAGAACACAATGCGTCCAAGGGCTTACCCCTGAACAAATTAGGTTAATTTTGTTTCCATTCTTATTAAAACTTAATGCTAAATTGTGGTATAATTCTTTGGAACCAGGATCAGTTCAATCATGGGAGCAATTGGCAACAAAGTTCTTGAAGGAATTCTTTCCAGCTCAGAAAACCAAATAACTAAAAAGAGAAATTCAACTCTTCCAACAAAAAGATGGCAATTTGTTCTTCGAGGCATGGAAGGACTTTAAGAAGAAGCTTCTCAAGTGTCCTATGCACAACATGCCTAAGGATGATCAGGTACAAGCATTTTATGAGGGTTTAAATGACACTAACAAGGCGATTGTAGATTCAGCTTGCAATGGAATCTTGATGAGAAAGAGTGGTGAGGAGGCCATCGAGCTATTTGAAGAACTCAGCGAGAACTCACAACAATTCTCAACAAGGAGAAGGGGCCTTTCGAAAAAACAGGGAGTTTACGAAATTTCTAGTAATAATAACATGCAATTAGAAATGGTAAACATGAACAAAAAAATTGATATGCTTGTTAATGCAATTTCGACATTGGGTGGAGTAAAAAACTAAACAAAAGAAATTTGTGCAATTTGTTCTCATTTTGATCATACAACTGATACATGTTCAATGTCTTCTTTCACAGATCAGGAGCACGCAAACTACGTCGGATAGGGAGTGTTTCCACCAAAGAACAATCCCTTCTCGAACACATACAACCCAGGGTGGAGAAACCATCCGAATTTCTCATGGAACAATAATCAAAACAATCAAGGCACTCAAATTGCACAAGGGCATGCACGGAACTTCCAGATGGGGAATGGGTTTGACTGGCCAGTGCAAGAACAGAAGAAGTTGGATTTCGAATCCACCATTCTTCAATTACTCCAACAGCAACATCAAACAAGCAACCAACAGGGGCAGGCCATTCAAAAATTGGAGACACAAATTGGTCAAATTGCTAAGGAGTTAAGTGAAAGAAAGACAGGAGAACTCCCATCACAAACTATACCAAACCCTAGAGGACAAGAACAGCTCAAATCGGTGACAACACTAAGAAGTGTAAAGGTAATTGACAACAAGGTTGGAACACACGCAGACAAATCAGACACATAACCATAAAAATCTTTGGGTTCCAACAAGGTAAGTGAAAAAGAAGGGGCAGTATTGCCACCATTCCCTCAAAGGTTAGTCAAGCAAAAGAAAAAACAACATTTACTTGATATCTTTGAAACTCTCAGGAAGGTAGAAATCAATATTCCCCTACTTGATGCTATTAAACAAATTTCTTCTTATGCCAAATTTTTGAAAGAATGCTGTACTCACAAGAGAACGTTCCAGGTTAGGGAGGATGTGGCTCTGACAGAGGAAGTACGTGCCGTGTTGTTAAAGAAATTACCTCCTAAGTTGAAAGATCCAAGTAGTTTTACCATTCCTTGCAGGGTTGGTGAGCATTTTTTTGAAAAGGCACTGTTAGATTTGGGGGCAAGCATCAATCTTCTTCCATACCCTGTTTACGAAAAGCTAGGATTGGGGGAACTCAAACCAACATCCATCACCTTGCAGTTGGCTGATCGCAGCATCAGGAGACCTAGAGGTATTTTGGAAGATGTTTTAGTTCAAGTAAACGATTTTATTCTGCCTGCAGATTTTGTTGTTTTGGATATGGAAGACTCCTCAATGCCATCTTCTTTACCGATCATCTTAGGTAGGCCCTTTATGAGTACAGCTGATATAAAAATTTGTGTTAAAAAGGGTACTATAAGTATGAAAATAAATGGTGAAAAGATTGAGTTTAAAATGTTTGATGCATTAAAATTACCACACGATGATCATGAATGTTATAATATTGATGTGGTTCAGGAGATTGTCGACCAAACATTTCAGGTAAATAGCATTGATCCATTACAGTCTACAATTACACATTCTCTAACCCTATCTCATGTTGAACAGGAATATGATGATTGGAGGATTGCAGAGACAGTACGCTACCTTGAAACTCCAAAATTATATTCAGGTAAGTATGCACCTGCATTTGAGAATCTTGTGTCTAATAACACTTTTGTTTCTTCTGTTATCAGGACACCAGATGTGGAGCTAAAGCCGCTACTTGAACACTTGAAGTATGCATATTTGGGTGAAAACCAGACGTTACCTGTGATAGTCGCTGCAAACTTGAGTGCGCAGGAAGAAGAGAAGCTACTGAGAGTATTGCGAGAACGCAAGAGTGCATTAGGATGGACCATTGCAGATATCAAGGGAATAAGTCCATCCAAGTGCATGCATAAAATACTTCTTGAAGACAATGCAAAACCTAGCAGGGAAGCACAACGAAGGCTTAATCCACACATGAAGGAAGTGGTAAGAACAGAGGTCCTTAAGCTACTAGATGTTGGTATCATCTACCCTATCTTAGATAGCAAATGGGTGAGTCCTATACATGTAGTGCCTAAGAAAAGTGGAGTCACAGTGGTGAAGAATGAAGAGAATGAGCTAATCCCTACGAGGATGACCACAGGATGGAGGGTATGCATTGACTACAGAAAGCTAAATAACGAAACCAGGAAAGATCACTTCCATCTTCCTTTTATTGATCAAATGTTAGAAAGATTAGCAGGATATAGTCATTATTGTTTTTTAGATGGTTATAGTGGCTATAATCAAATTGCTATTGCTCCAGAAGATCAAGAAAAAACCACTTTTACATGCCCTTTTGGTACTTTTGCATACAGGAGGATGTCGTTTGGATTGTGCAACGCACCAGCTACATTTTAGAGATGCATGATGAGTATATTTTTAGACATGGTGGAAAGGTTCATCGAGGTATTTATGGATGATTTCAGTGTTTTTGGATCTTGTTTTGATGAATGCCTTAACCATTTGCAGCTTGTGCTTAAAAGATGTGAAGAATGCAATTTAGTGCTTAATTGGGAAAAGTGCCATTTTATGGTACAACAAGGTATTGTCTTAGGACATGTAGTGTCCAAAAAGGGCATCAAGGTGGATAAGGCAAAAATTGACATCATATCAAAACTACCCCCTCCTACTACAGTCAAGGGTGTAAGGAGTTTTCTTGGACATGCAGGGTTCTATAGAAGATTTATAAAAGATTTTTCCAAAATCTCCAGACCCCTTTGTGGATTGTTAGCTAAGGATGTTAAGTTTGCATGGACAGAAGAATGCACAAATGCTTTCGTTACATTGAAAAACCTTCTCATTTCTGCACCCATCATCATGGCACCAAATTGGAACCATCCTTTCGAGCTTATGTGTGATGCAAGTGATTATGCTTTGGGAGCTGTTTTAGGTCAGAGAATAAATAAGGTACCCCATGCTATTTACTATGCTTCTCGAACTTTAAATGATGCACAACTTAATTATTCCACTACTGAAAAAGAAATGTTAGCTGTAGAGAAGTTTAGATCATATTTGATTGGATCTAAAGTCATTGTTTTCACTAACCATGCTGCTTTGAGATATTTGTTTGCAAAAAAGGATGCTAAGCCTAGGTTGATCAGATGGGTACTGTTGCTTCAAGAATTTGATCTTGAAATTAGAGACAAGAAGGGAAGTGACAATGTTGTTGCAGATCACTTGTCCAGGTTGCTGCATGATGAAGAGAGAATTGTGCCCCCATCGAATGAAAACTTTCCAGATGAACACTTATTTGAAATAAATATACAACTTCCATGGTTTGCAGATATTGTCAATTATCTCACTGCTCATGTTTTTCCTCCAGGTATGACGAGTCAAGAAAGAAAGAGGTTGGTGGCCATGTGCAAGCACTATTATTGGGATGATCCTTACTTGTTCAAATTCTGCCCTGATCAAATTGTAAGAAGATGTGTGTCAGAAGAAGAGCAAATGAGTATTCTGCAACATTGCCACCAATATGCATGTGGAGGACACTTTGGGACAAAAAGAACAGCACTTAAGGTATTACAATCTGGTTTTTATTGGCCTAATGTATTCAAAGATGCTTTTTCTTTTTGCAGGACTTGTGATAGATGCCAGAGGACAGGCAATATCTCTTCCAGAAATCAAATGTCACTGAAAAATATTCAAGTAATCGAGCTTTTTGATGTATGGGGAATGATTTCATGGGTCCTTTTCCTAACTCACTTGGTTATTTATATATTCTTGTGGATGTGGATTATGTGTCTAAATGGGTCGAGGCTATCCCCTCAAAAACTATTGATCACAAAGTTGTTGTCAAGTTTTTGCAGGATAACATCTTCACCAGGTTCGGTACACCAAGAGCGATAATTAGTGATGGAGGTAGCCACTTCAATAATTTTTCATTTGCTTCTTTGATGAAGAAATATGGGATTACACATAGAGTGGGTACTCCATACCATCCTCAAACCAGTGGGCAAGTAGAGATTAGCAATAGAGAGATCAAGAGCATTCTGGAAAAGACAGTAAATACAAGTAGAAGGGATTGGTCACTGCGCTTAAATGATGCATTATAGGCATACAGAACTGCATACAAGACACTCATTGGCATGTCACCATACCGTCTGGTCTTTGGAAAAGCATGTCATCTTCCAGTAGAATTGGAACACAAAGCTTATTGGGCCATTAAAAAGTTCAATTTTGATATGAAACAAGCAGGTGATAAAAGAAGATTGCAGCTGAATGAGCTTGAAGAATTGAGGTACGATGCATATGAAAATGCAAAGGTATACAAGGAACGGACCAAGACATACCATGATAAACAGCTAGCAAGGAAGGAGTTTTATGAAGGACCGAAGGTATTGATATACAACTCGAGATTACGACTCTTCCCAGGCAAGCTCATGTCACGATGGTATGGCCCGTACATTGTTACAAAGGTCTTTCCACATGGAGCGTTGGAGGTTCATAGCAAAGAGAAAAATCAAACGTTCAAGGTGAACGGGCAAAGGGCAAAACTTTATATTGAGATGAGTTTTGAGCTGCGAGAGGAAGATATAACTCTTTAAACCATTCAGTACATTGCATAAACTCATCAAGTCTAGCTGAAGATAAGAAACACAACGCTTATTGGGAGGCAACCCAATTTTCAGGTGAGTACTTACACTTTCTCTTTATTTCTCTTTATTTCTCTTTACTTTTCTTTATTCAGTTCTTTATTCATTTCTTTTCTTCAAACTAGATGGGGACACATGCCTATTTTTAAGTTTTTGTTTCAAACATTGTGGACAATGTTTCATCTAAGTTTGGGGGTAGTTATTCACAATTTAGAGTCTTTGGATTTTTATATCATAAAAAAAAGGATAAATAAAAACCCTTATAACAACAATGATGAGAACATAAGCTCAGTTACTATAGGTAGAGAGTGGAGAACAAGTATTAATTGTGGTCTTTATCTTTAGAAATGTTAGTAACTTATCATATGAATCATACTTGAAACTTGTATTCATGTGGTCATGTCAATTCGACGAATTTTGAAAGAGAATAGCAAGTTCGACTGTGAGTAAACTTAAATACACAAATTGTGAGTTTTGAGCCTTATTTATTTTTAGAGAGTCATACCCTTGAAGATCTCAGTTGACTGCATTCTTGAGGTGAACTAGAACTTGTTTTTGCTACTTTTCGAAACTTGTTTTTTTGATTTTTGCATGAAAACTTGGAAATGATTAAGGCACCTAAGAATCTATCACCAAAGACAAATAGCCTACCCAACATTAATTATTCACTAGTTGCCCCTTTGAAGCCTATAAAAGCTTTCTTTTTGTAAGACACATCATCCTTAACCATGCCTAGATGAACAGGGTACCTTACCTATATCTATTGAGTTAGTAGAGCAAGAATTGTAAAAGAGATGTGGCATGTCAAGGTGAGGGGTTGGAATATAAAGTAAAGTTGGATGATTTGTCATACCAAAAAAAAAAGTTGTAAATTGCTAAGTTGTGGATGGGTGAAAGGTGTTGGTAGAAATAAAGTATAGGCATGTATTATATGGCCTCATACTTATTGATTATAAAATTTAAAAATTAAAAAAAAAATCTCTTAGAACAATAAGTTGCTCTACTAATCCTTTAGAATTTTGTATTCCTTCTCCCTTCAATTGTTTAAACCCTCACCCATGGCCCCATTACAACCTATATAAGACCTTTTGATTCAAGTAGTGTGCAAAATCAATGGTGTGAAGATGTAGTAGCAAGATCAAGCATATGGTTTCATCCAAGTAATGAAATTTGTCACGAGATCTAATTTGAAATTCCCATGTTAATGAGAGCTATATTTTTTTGGGAGTGTATGCCATGGTGAGATTTTGGAGTTGAAATATAGTTGAGCTTGCTAACCTTAATCATGAGTATGTTGTATAGGCATTGGCCACACTACTATTTGATATTCAAGTTGAGTATTCTTGTGAATAAGTGATTAACATTTAAATTAAAACTTGTTTAGACCTATCTTAATGCTTGTTCTAACCTTGACACTAACAGTATCAAGTTCTCTAAGGTAAATGTTGGGAGGGTCAAGATGTTCAAGCGATGCTTGTAGTCTATTTTGCTTGAGGACAAGCAAAAGCTAAGTTTGGGGGTATTTGATAAATCCAATATATCTTCATTTTGGAGCAATGATCTGAATGCAATTAGACAGTTAAATTCTCTATATGTGGTAATTTACTCTTCTTTTCTTTTTTCTATAGGAAACAGCCTGAAAGCAACTAAACGAAGCAGAATTCAAGATTTACTCCAGACTGTGAGGATGGTACACAGGAAGCTGCAGAACACAAGTCGACTGGTTCTTCAAATTAATCGACTGGACAGAGGAGGTTGAATTCCGAAGCTGCGCAGTGCAGTCGACTCACTCCAAAAGACAGTCGACTTACTAATTATGAATCTACAGAATTCACGACACAGTCGACTGATTCCAAAACCAGTCGACTGGCATTCAGCGGGAGTTAAAAGATAAGAACAGATGAAGATTCATCCTCATCCAAATCCAAATCAAAGTGAGCTGCCAAAATCCAGGAAACAGATATAGGATGACTGCAAATAATAACTTCCCAACAATCAAAGTTAAAAACCCGGGTTTGGCGAGTAAGAAGATCGACTCAATCCATATCAGGCGCGTGAAGAGATAAGAATCTGGAGTTTAAGATCTGCATATAAGGGCAAGAGAAACTATAAGAAGAAGGGGGGATATCCACCATCAAGGATCGAGCAGCAAGCATTGATCTATCAGCATCGAGTAAGGAAGGAGATCAAGTGCACTGAAGGACAAAATCAGTCGACTGAGAAGCAGTTCAAGTCGACTTCAAGGCTGAATATCATAATAATCAGTGTTACTTTTTCTTCTCTCTAGTTTTTTTTATTTTTATCGTAGAGTCATGAAGTCTAAATATTTAATCAATAAAAGTTATAGTATGTGCGACTAATTTCACTGTTGGACTGATTGAAACCGTAGTCATGTAATATTTATAATCTTCTAATACACTACTTTTATCACTTATTGATTAAACCTGATTGTCTTGATCAAAATTATAATATGAATCAACATATGTTAGAAAGTTCGTCAAATCGGTCGACTGAGAGCTAGCAACAGTCGACTGATCTGAAGAACCAGATATTATCAAGTTAGCTTATTATAAAATTGACTCTGTTATATGAGTATAGAGATGACCCATATCTTGTGCTCATGCTTGTAACATAGGAATCTTTTAGGTTCTTGGTTTAATCAACTTGAAGGATCTAGATTTGATACCAACTTCTAGAACTTTGAGTGTTTGTTATTTCCATCGTTCCTATGCTTTCCTCAAGTGCAACTTAGTAGATACCATGCTAAATACTTAAGGAAAGAAACGAATTAGAGTAGATATCATGCCTAATTCTTGGCCTAGGGAAATCTTAACTTTAAGGAGTAGATACCATGCCCTTAAATGAACAAACATGAGTGATCAGAGTAGTGTAGAAGTTAATTTAGCATTAGTGACTATAAGTGGAGGTCGTGCCCAACTACTTTAATAGACATTTGTGATTCTACTTAATCTAGATTTTAGTCTTTTCATAGACTTTTAGAACAAAACTTATTGATTTTATTTCTGTTTTATTGATTAGTGGGTTAAATACTACAATCTCTGTGGGATCGACCCCTGCTTTTCACTACGCTTCTATAAACGATTCGTACACTTGCGAGGTTTTAATTTGTGTCTAGTTTATCGGTTTATTTAGATAGCTGAGACATACAACAAAATGCATCTCAACACAGTAATAACACGGAAATTTAAAAACTTTTTATTGCCAAATAAAGTCATTACATCATTGATTACAACCAATATCTTGTTCTTGAATAAGAATACAAATTACATAAACTCATTACATCTTATTACAAACATACATCACTCCTTTTGTAAAGTTAACAACTTTCTCTCGAAATGGCAGTTGACGGCTCACTGCCGAAGCTCCGCTGAACAGTCAGTCTGCTTCCCTGGGACTTGCTCCTCGGCTTGAGTTTTCTGTTGCGCGACTCTGATATCTCCGCACCTGCTTGAAAGGTAGAACCGGTACCTAAAAAGTGAGGAACGTCAGTACTTTGACTGACGCAATACTGATAATAACAGCGATCCTCCAAACTAGAAACCACACACCCTCTTAAATGGAAAGAGAAACGTGCATCCTAAATTCTGTAGTACTCGTGTATGCCCTGATCTAACAACTAAATGCACCAATCACAAGCTTATTCTAAAGCAAGCAAGACTTGAGAATCTGGATCCGCATGCATCCCATACTACATGGGTTCCAGACCCAAGCATTGCCTAATCTGATACGCAAAACAAGAATGCACATGATGCGCCTACTCTAATACAATTCATTTGGGAACGTATGCAACCTATACTACATACTTCCCCAAAATCAACTTCAATGGAAACATATGCATCCCATACTACATACTTTCCAAAGAGTTCGCCTCTTCTGAATATAGGGTTCAACCCCTCGCCATGCATCCTATCCTTGTACTCATCATGTTCCCAAAAGATTGTCTGTTGCCCAAAGAGGTCGCAGTTGGTCGGTTTAGTTCCGCCACTACAGTGCCTAAGTGGTGATCGTGTTTGCCACTCGGTACCCGCGTACGGACCTCTTCAGAAAGCCACGTTGAATTCGGTCGTAAGACCGTGTAATTCATGTGTCCACCCCTAACCTGGCTATGGACTGTCCACCCCTAACCCGGCTGTGGACTGACGCATGCGTGTTCACCCCTAACCCGGCTGTGAACTTATATATATATATATATATATATATATATATATATATAAACAAAAATCCACGTGCATAGGAACGTGATGGCCTCGAGGGTCAAATCCCCCTAGCCTCCTGTTCTTTACTCCGGCAAAACTTTGGGGATTAACAGATCGAGATATGAGCCGATGACTCACTCATGAGTGCCGAAAATGTATCCCTACGACAAGAAGGTACAACACCGACTATGGTCTGCTAGTACTAATGTAATTACCGAACCCCTAATGCATCACTCTAATCCCAGCCTCATTCTAATCACTTTGGGTAAAAGATAAGATTGCTTCCGAAAACTTGCCTATCGACCTCTAGCCTTGGCGATACTGGTCCGGTTCGCTACTTTCCCGGCTTGGAATTGTCCAGCATCGTGGCCTACATTCACCCTTAACCCGGCTATGAATGTATGTGTTCACTCCTAACCCAGGCTATGAACTTATATTAGTGGCACGGCTCGGATGTCCTACGCTTCGGTAGAAGTTCATAACTTAGGGTCGACAGATGCAAGGTATCGCCTTACCCTAGTGACAAACTCGAGTCACGCACCCACTATGAAAGTTAACAAAACTAACCACAGATACCAAATGTCCCCATACAAGAGTTATCAACTCCAACAGTACACAGGGGAAAGGTCCTCACAATACCTAGTCAACACTCAAGACTAAACAACCTACGAGGTTTCTGCCCAAAACTTAAAAGGTCATAACTCCCTCGATACAACTCTGATTGGAGGGTACAAGCCTAATCCAGAAAGGTAAGAACCTAGGATACAACTTCCTAGTTGATCATTACCTCAAATTCCATCATCTAAGTCCTCAAAATGGCCTCTCAAGCCTCAGCCTGTGTATTTCCTGTACACGGGCTGCACCTTATCGGTAGCATAAAATGCCGCTCACTCATCAGAATGCTACAAACCCAAGTTCTATGGAAGGGTGTGGATGTCCTCTACAATCCTCTAGTTGGTTATAAGTCCAAAATATGCCAATAGATCACCCTAATACACACATTACTCACAAGTGTACCAAGTCACACATTAAGACTATCTCAATCAGAGCACTCAGCTCAATTCCTGGTCTCTGTCCAGTATTGAAAAAATCATAATAAATCAACCACTTACTAGAAACATCTAAAATAGGTCTTGTTGGAAAGGACTTGATGTCTAATACAATCCTATAATGAAATACTTCCACAAAATTTGCTCTTAAGGAGCCTCAAATGTGCCATCTAAACAGGGTGTCAAATTTGACTGAAACCAGCACAGTACATGCTAATAAAATCATCATAAATTCTATACTCATCCAATTGACACAAAATTTACAGTAACGAAACTATATATCATAATAAACAACATGAAAAAGGTTTCATGTCCAAACTCCAATTCTACACTGAGTTCTTCATGTTTCAATTAGCATAAAAATCATCATGTTCTTCAGTTACAGTTCTAGCTACTGTTGATTAATCAATTTTTAACATGCCTGTAACTTCATCCAAATATTTTTCTGATTTTTCTATACAGTCTATATACAAGCCTAAAAATAAGGTAAAAAATTTAGATTAAGATCTTACCCCAATTAATTATGAAACATCCAACAATCTCAGGCATTATGTTAACCAATTTCTGCTGCTGCCTACATCACAGTTCCACAAATGGATTTTATTAAAATATCAAACAATCTCAGAAAAATCCGAAATAATTCATGAGTCATCTAGACATATAAAAGAACAATCTGTAAAAGTTTCATGATCAGATTCCATGTGGTTTGCTCTCGGAAAAATTTAGAAAATAGCATACAGATCAAGATTCCAATTCTAGTTTCTGATTTCAACTTCCAATCTTCTTAAATATTCATTGTAACACTTACTACTACACATGCATGCAAGAAACCAATAAAGAAACAAAAAGAAGGTTTAGAGAAACTCCCCACTCTGAGTTGATTGTAGAGTAGTTGATATCTTTGAGCTTTCCTTCCTCAAGAATCACTCCAAGAGCTCCTTCTTCAATCTTTCTTCTTTTCTCTCCTTCTCTTCTTTTTTTTTGGTTTGAGTTCTAAAATTTTCAGAATAAGGGAGATGAATGAAGGGGTTTTTGATGGAAAGGTGAGTGAGGAAAGAGGGTGGAAGGTGGGGTCCGGATTCTAGGTGGTAGGGGGTAGGGTGTAGGGTGGTTTTGGAGTGGAAACCATGGTCTAGCCAATGGTTTTGGGGTATGATAGGTTGGTTGCCCATTTTAGCTCTTAAATGGGTTCTTTGATGCGAGACGAGGGGTTTATCGAGTGTGCGCAAGATATATCCATCGTAGTATTATACAATGATATATTTGCATGTGTACCGTACCAAAAACTAGTGTTTATACCCGTATCGGTCCTCCTCATTCTCGTGCATCTTCTAGAACACAACCATTCTCATGGACCGCCCCACAAACCTAACCGCACCCCATCATCAGTATAATCAACCAAAATACTACAATCATTTGCATGCATACAAACAATATATATATATATATATATATATATATATATATATATATATATATATATATATATATATATAGAAGTGTCATACAATCCGGGGTATTACATAGTCACCCTTCACGATTTTTCCATCACTACCTTCGCTACCCCCTTCTCATTATTATTTTTCTCTTAGTCATGGTTTCTGCCGTGCTTCTGATGTAAAGACGCCAAGCCAGGAAGGCTGAGAAGGAGGTGGCCGAGACTAAGGCCAGAGCTGAGGCCAAGGCTAAGTCCAAAGCTGAGGCCAAGGCTAAGGCCAAAGCTGAGGCCGAGGTTAAGGCCAAGGCTGACCCTCGAGCTGAGGTGGGGGCAAAAGCTAGGGCAGAAGTGGACAAGAAGGTAGTCAGGTCGGACGAAGTGGAAGTTGCGATGACCGAGGACCCCAAGGGGAAGAAGACGAAGGGGGATCCTCGAAGCGCCCCCACTCCCCTTCTTTGGTCACGCCTCAGCTAAAGAAGATGGGTAAGGATGTTGACCCCCTGAACGTTACGAGTTTGTCGGTCGCCATCGGGGGAACCCCACAACCGGGTGGTAGGATAGCACTGAAGCTGCCATCGTCGGTGAAGGCGTGGATTCCCTCCTGGACCATCACAGAGGCGGATTTGGAAACGGACTGCGCGAATGCTACTCAAGTGGTCAAAAATCTGGCTACTCCTAGAGAACTGGTGTCCCTGAAGAGGGAGACTCAGGATGATGTCTACGCTCGTTGGGCTCGGACTTTGGTTTTGTTAAGGATCTTTTGCTTGTCGCCGATGTCTTTCCTTGGTTTTGATGTTAGGTTTCGATGGCAATTATAGATTAAAAATATAGAGGAAAAATCACAAAATATTGAAACCTAGCCATGGATCCAACCGAAAACCATAAATCGTGTTTAGAATTTATACATTAAAGATGGATCTGGTGTCTCCACTATATGTCAATCACAGCACTGCAAAGGCTGTGATACATCTACTATATCCACACAAACTGATCAAATCAAGCTTTCCCTCACGCCGCGGTGCTAGTCGCGGGATGGGGATGTCTTTCATGATCTCTCTCTCACACAATTTTTGTGACGGCTAGATTTTTCTCATGCATCTTTTCCATATAAATATATCATATATATAGGTGCAGAAAAAAAACCCTAAGAGAATGGTGAGGCGGTTGGGCTCACAATCTGACCTGGATCAGGTTCGTGTGTAGGCCTTCCAACTTTAGTTGGCCCATTTAATCTAATTAATTACCCAACAATATCAGGAGTCCAAGTTTTGCTAGGATTCCAAATTAAATTCATCTCATGAATTTAAATCTCAATTTTGATCCATTCTAAGTGTGTGACCCTGCAGGTTCCCATTACGTTGACAGTAGTACTAAAATCATATTCTAGTGCTACAAATAGTGAGCGATATCTAGCAATACATCACTGCTCCTCAAATAATGGGAATGCCAGTGATTTGACATATCATATCCGTGACCAATGGTACCATGTAGTCTAGTTCCTTTGTCCAGATATCTTAATTAACCACAAGGCCTGGAACATGTCATCTCGTATAGTCAATCGTTGGTTTCTTGATGTACGAGTAGACCTGTAACGCCCCATAATTTTAAATATAATATTTTGAATTACTAACTAATTTTTCAATGAAGTTATTTAATTATTTTGAATTTTTGTGAAATTGTCGTTTTGCACGTGCAAATATTTTTGAAATACAAGTTTTGTATTTTTGAGTTACTAAATAAATTCTATCATTTATAATTGAATATATTTGAATTTTTTTGGATATTTCTGAATAAGAGAAATAACTTTTGTAACTAATTTGAAAGAAGGGGGCCTACAAAAAGTCGTTTGGAGATAAAAAAAATGAATTTCGAAATGTTGCTGGCTGAAATTGGAGGCTGGATTTCAATAGAAGAATTCAGGGGATAAAATTTTATCTATTTGATTTGATTTTGATTTGATTTAGTTGGAAAATTATTCAATCTTGCAAATTGGGCTTTCTAGGGGGGTTTATTTCAAAATTGTTCCAAGAAACTCTAGAAAACAATCCCAGCCTATTTAGAGGGGATCAAGCTTCGGTCTCCCTCTTTTCTTTTGTATGTTTGGTTGTTTGGGGATATTGGAGTGTTGATCTATTACTTGGGGGAGAATGCTACTCTTTTGTATCACTTTTCTTCAAAAGGTGGGTAACGTTCCATTTTATCACCCGTCGAGCCCTGCCTTCTCCTCGTTGGGGGGACCCTATCTTTGGGCCCAAGCCCTGCAGGCAGAGTTTTAACAACCGCCAAGCTCAGTCTAATCCTCTTATCCTTCCACAATCTACCTCACTCCCCCACCAAAAGCCGCAGTCAAAGAGAGAGCCATGAAGAGGATACCTTCGCCTCTCTCACGCCCTTGCTCTTTCCAGTGATTTCTCACAAATATAGACCAACACCAACATAGAGTAGTGAGAAGCAACATCTTCACTCTCTCTCTCTCACACAAAAAAACCAAAACAAGACCCAATGGATTGAAGTATCACCTTCTCTCTCGCCAGAACAGGCGATGGTGTTGAGCGTCAGCTTCCATTATGAAGGCGTAGTGGTGGTGGTGCCCCGTCGAGTGTGGTCATCAGGTGAAGCAGCCCGGATGCAGCCCCCACCCCTCTAGACCACATCCCAGCAAAACAAGGTACAAGCTCCAGCCTCTTTCTTCGGCTCTGCCATCGTCACAAACCCCGACTTCTTCGCCAACTACACCAACCCTAGAAGTCCAAATTATGGCTGCAAATCGCCTTAATCGACCTCGAGAGCGTGGACATGGTGGTGGCGGCGATGGAACCGTTTCCGGCACCGAAGATGGAGAGGGACTGTAACAACCCCAATTTTTGACGAATGCA
The DNA here is from genome assembly GCA_017893485.1 of Hemerocallis citrina. Taxonomy (NCBI): domain Eukaryota; kingdom Viridiplantae; phylum Streptophyta; class Magnoliopsida; order Asparagales; family Asphodelaceae; genus Hemerocallis; species Hemerocallis citrina. The sequence goes on along the minus strand of CM030365.1, from coordinate 178,087,767 downwards.
TCTTGTAAACGAACAAGATTCTACTAGCTATAAAGTTATATTTTTTGGTTAAAGAAATTATTTTTCTTACTAATAACCTACAACTATGCATATGAATGTATGTATATATATGCATATATGGATGTCTTTTTGAGTTGGACTTGTGAAGAAACAAATGAGCTAAGCTACACTTGAACAAATCAAAATGGGACAAGCCCATGGTATGGTCGGCCAAGATTGGAGGGAAAGAAGGAGGGAAATAAGAACTAAGGTTTGGGTTTCTTGATGTTTGAATAAAGACATCATGAAACCTTTGTCACATCACCTCCTAAACAACCCAATCTCTTGCATGATGGGATGTTATTCTCTTCCCCATGCCCATGAAATCCGGCCAACACTCAATCCCCTCACTTCTCTTGTGTTTTTAAAATCCCACCACTTATCTACTCTTTTTTACAACTCCTATACCTTTCTACACCTCCAAACTCCACTATTTACACACTTAGCTACTGATTTGGAGCAAGAGATGCCAAGAAGAAGGAGAACAAGGAGCCAAAGCAAAGAGGACAAGCAAGGAGCTCTAGAGGAGTCAAGAAGGAGGACCAACAAGCAAAGAGCTAGAAAGAGAACAAGCTACTAGCAAAGGTGGGTGTTTCCAATCTCTTGTTTTGTTTTTGAATGGTTGAATGGTGTTTGATGACTGAAAAAATGGCATTCATGCCCTAGGAATGAACTTAAACAACTCGTTTTGTATTAAGTAGTCCAAAACAGAAAATCCTGTTAAAAAGACTGAATTTTGTTGTCAGTCCGTAGCTCATTGCATGAACAGAACTTAGAATTTTGATCTGAAATTTTTAGAGGATGATCATATAGGTGTCGTAAACTGTCAGTAATTTTTACGGATTTTTGTGATTTTTTCTGCTATTAAAATAAATTATGAACTTGCATGCTGGTCAGAATAGAAAGCAGCAGTTTTTATTGTTACTATTGTGGAAAGAATGACTTGTATCTCACTGCATGCTTTTGGGAATGATCTAAAATTTTAGTATGTCATTTTTGGATGCATCTAAGACCTAATTTTCAAATTTTATGAGATTTGGACCACTGTAGCTAAGTCGATAAAATCATGCAAACTGAGCTATATATTTTAGTAAACAGAACTGCTGTTGTTACTATTTTTGGAGGACATTCAAAAGGAAATAATTGGAAATATAGTTGTTAAAATCACTTGATTTTTGGAAGTTTTGTGACATCATGTGTCAAGAAATAGATTCTAAAGTTTCATGATGATCCGATACCATATGATATTATAAATAGATTTTATCCCATGACTGTGTTGATCTGATCTGTTGTTCTGGAAGTCTGTATACTTGTTAAAGATGGACCCGTAAGAGTGTCTAAACGACCTTATCTGAAGAGCCTTATAACTAGAAACTTTTAGTAGACACTTAGACCTTTCTGGAATGACCAATTAATCCTGATTTGGACAAGTATTCGATTTTATATGATTTTTTGCAAGTGATGATAGAAACACAGTGAAACATAGAGCTCACTGGTTTGCACCATGTTCATAGAAATGGGTTTGAACTTGTACTTCACTAGAATAGAGTTTTTGTTGAGGTCAAGAAACATGTCATGGATGTGAGTATGAGTTAGGACTTAAGTAATCTAAAGTTTCTTGCTAAGAGCAGCCCATAGTTACTTGTAGACCCCAATATAGACAACGGTGTTCAATGTTTGAAGTGAAAATTGTATTGGATGTTGGGGTATTATTGTAGACCACTTTGGGATGAAATTCATGCCCATTGTGTGCTTGTACTTGCTGTCTACTTTGAGTAGAAGCATAGGGAGCGACCTATCGTGATTCCTCAAGGGAACGGGAACGGGAATAACTCTATTTTGGCATGAACGCCAAGTGTGTGCTTGCTGTTTGGAAACTTAAACTGTTGTTTTTAGGACTCTTAGAACCCCTTTTTGGGTATTCGTAGGTTAGAAATTACTCCTAGTGTGGTGTACCTTGTTGGGATACGTTGGTTGAGTTTTGAGACTCTAGGACTAAGTCTTGTTGACAAACCTAGATGGTTAGATTAAGACCCGTATCGCATTGAATGCGTTGGAGAAGATGACTCGTGCGCCGACGTACTCACTGTGTATGGATGGATTCCAGGGTTTGTGTTTGGAGCTACCACTTATCGAGAACCGTAGAACGTTAAGTTTAGCGGGAGCTACTTGTTGGTCGGGCCGAGGTTGCGATCGAACTCCAAGCGTAGATGACGTTGCAAAGATCGACGGAGTCGGTTCGTTGTTGGTTCGTGCCAAGTGTGGGCTGAGGTGGGTCAACTCTTGGGCCGGACTAGAGGGCTAGTTGATTCCTAGTGTGAAATGGGTTGAGATCTATTTTTATAAAGGTAACTAACTAGGGAGAGTCTACTAATGGAATTGAACTAGTTGATCATGGCAAGAAAGTTGATTATCGAGTTAGGGATTTGGAAATGGTAGATAGATCGCCTAACTAAAAGAATTATAGTTGGCTAGAGTGATGATTCGAGTAGTCGGTCGATAAAACAAATCCTGTTTTCAACCTTAACCTTTAATCTTAGAGGGGGGTAGCCTTGATACCTTGGTAGGACTAGATCGAGTCTTGTTTGAATGTAAGGACAGGAACTAGCAAGGGTGTTTGCCTGTCAGGGGGACGCATGGCATCATCGCCCCCGACCGAATCCTAGGTTCATTTAATGTGGACAGGGACCCCGAGCTGCCCTGGGAGCGGTGACACTCTGTTAGGGGCTCCGCTGTCTCGGTAGAAATGCCTTTATGATCCATAACAACCTTTGAAGAGGTTTGGAGTGTTGACGTCGTCTCGACTGCAAGTTCTACTCTAGTACAAGGACGAGTGTAGCGGAGTTGGTAAAACCCTATATCTATCAGGTCCTTTGTCGATCCATGTGGGCAGACGGATTAGACGATGTCCCAGAGTGCTAGACTCTATCAGGAATTGCTCTGATCACTCGGTAATTGAGCCCTTGTGCCCATATATCAGCCTTTGGTGAGGTCCGGGGAGACGTAGATACAGCAACATATCGGTTAAGCCAATTTAATTACAGTCACGTAGGATAAGCCTGCGACTGAGATTCCGGGCATAGTGGATAAAACTAAGAGGATTGGATACCACTATTGACAGCAGTGACTGGAGTCACACCAGGGGCCTGCAGCCTCACCATCACTGGAATTAGAAACAGGAGAGAACACAAGGTTAGGATGCATAGCGGGGGATCGAACCCCATTAAATTGAAGAACGTCGTTCAGGTGGGGGGTGTGTAGTATGGGATGCATATCTTTCAACCAAGCGTGCATTAGCTTTAGGAGCATGTGTGCATAGTGTGCATTAGTTTAGGCCATAGCATACACCGACACTTGTTTGACATCACCTTTTCTTTGCGTCGAATATTATTTGCAATTGTTGAGGTTGGAATCGCTCTATTATGGCGTAGAGAGGATAGCCGAATATAATATTTCGTCACTTGTAATCAACTGACGTGCCCACAGTTATCAGTGCAGGACTACCGAGTTAGGATTGCGGGAAAGCTCTAGCAGGGAAAAGCATCCAAGTGAAAGTTACTGTCCAAATTTATTGTACATTCATGTTGTAACAATTAATTGTAATTGTTGTAATCATTGGACATTGTAATAAAAATTTGATGTAATAAAAGTTTTTAATTTCCTGTGAATTTTGTTGTGTTGTGATTCATTTGAAGGAAGATCCTGGAGTGTGTCACGAGTTCCTATGTTAGGAATTCAGGGCGCTACAAGGACGATGGCGTCGGAAGAAGGCAGAGGTCAGAGGCAAATGCCATGGCACCGACGATACAACGGCAACGATGCAGACTCGCGACCTAAGGCAAATGCGGCGGTAGCTGGTCGCTGGTGGTGGCGAGGCTTGCGTTTCGCCACACGACCGGCGCACCGCCCGCCGACGAAGCAAGGGGATCTGAGGCAAGGCGACATCGCGAACTCCCCACCATGGGATCTCGCCATCTCCAACCATCAGCGACGTCCCCGTCACACTTCGTCATCGTGGAGCGATGGAAGGCGGGGTCACAGAGGAAATGGGCGGTGCAGTTGGAGAGCGTGACGGGAAGGAAGGGAAGGAACGGTAAGGGGGGACGACGGGGGGGGGGGGTTTCACATCAGGGTGGCGGCGAAGAGGACTAGTTGCCGCCACCCCCAACCAGATCAGATCAAGGGTTTTTGGGTTTTTTTTAGGGGAGGTTAGTTTCTCTCTCTAGACTTTTCTAGAGAGAGAAACTCCTTTTTTTTCTTATAGAGATGTTGAATGATGATTAACTGATAACATGAGATAAAAAATAAGATCTTTATTATGTGATGATCATGTCTAATTTGTTCTTGTGTATTGGAGTTGTTTATGCATGAAAGATCTAGTTTTGATAGAACTACTGAACTTTTGTGTGTTGTAGATGTGTAAAACTTGTATTTGATTCAAGAACATGAAATTGAGAAATTAAAATATGATTTTTTTTGTAATGTGAGTTTATCATGGGTCAAATAATGAAATTTTATGCATTGATTTCATGTTAAAAACCATTGACAAAATATACATTTTGAATGTTAGAACACTAGGGTTAGGGTTTCGAGGGTAAACCCTAGACCTAGGGGGCTTCGTTTGGGGTTGAACAGTGCCCGGGGGTGCACAGTGCAACCCGAGCACTGTGCAGACCTGGTGGCTGCTGTTTTGGGCTGTTTTGGGTTTAGGTTTGGACTGTGGAGCTCAGGGTGTGTGTGTGGTGTTGTGTGCTAGGGTTGAGAACCCTAGAGCGCATATAGATGAGTATATGTGTATGTATAAATCCAGTGTTTGTGTGATGATTAATTGATTCTTTTAATCGAGTTTCGAAAGTATACATTTCAGATTTTGTGGAAATCTAGTTTCAGATTTTAATATATCCAAGTAATAATTTTGAGGGTGCAAATCTTTATTTTCATAGATGAAATTATCAATTTTGAAGGGATATATGTTTCCGTTTTAAGAGATGAAAACTTTGAGTTCCAAGAGGTTTATTTTCAGTTTCAAAAAAGGTAAAATTTCAATTTTTTAGAACTAAGGAATTTCAGATTTTAGGGATGAGATCCGAGATTTAAAAGAGATTTGTTTCATTTTAAATTGATTTGAAATCTAGAGTGATTCATTGAGTTTTATGTATGTATGGAAAGTCAAATTTAAAAGTTAAATTTAAAGGATCTCGGTGAATTGGATTTTTTGTTTCAGTATAAGAAAGATTCTTTTATGGTAACAACAGTTTATTAAATGAAATGTGAATAATGAAGAGATTGTGGATGTACAAAAGTTTAATTTTGGGATTGAGATATTCTTGTTTGAGATTTTGACTCACAGCTGTGGTGTTGTGGGAAAAATGTTGCTTTTCATAAAAGAGTATATAAAGAGTATTTTGAATGATTGAACCAAGTGGGGTTTTGATTGTGATTAGGGTTATTGTGAGAACCCTGTATGGACGCTAGAGGCGTTGAGTTAGGAGCATTAGATACTGAGCGAACCCAAGAATACCGGCAGTGGATATTTTGATTGTAGGAAATTAGCCTGAGGGGCTAGTGTTCCTGGTTTGGCAATTGAAGTTCGGTAGGGTAGGGCTAGTTCTAGGTGGCTCAGGTTTTTATTATTAAAAATTTAAGGACAAACACTAGATTGGGAGTTTTGACAAAACTTGGGCAACATATGTATGGTCTCTGTTTTCAGTCGGGCAGACGTATTTCAGTATTGTGTATTTGTTGTGTCTCTCTAGTAGTTTGCGCGTTGAGGGTCGGCAGGCCCATTTGCGGAATGTCTAGAAGTGAGACGGATTTGGTATGTTTGTGCATTGAGGGTCGGCATGCCTAATCGCTAAATCTACAGTATGTTTGCGCGTTGAGGATCGGCAGAACATTCGCGGAATGCACGATAGGGAGGTGATTCTCCGGAGTTAGAGCGATGCCTGCGGGATGCTTTCGTGTTTACACTTGTATAGCTCGGCGAGATGCGTACCGGGGCTTGGGTCTATTCACGGAGTGTCTAATCTTATCTCTGTCACCGATGTAGTTCTCATGGCAAGAGATTAAACCCTAAAATGTGGTTAACGCTAAGAGCTTGCCCTCGGGTCAATGTAGTAGGGAATGCATAGAATCTGAACAAGTATGCATTAGTGTGCATTGTGTGCATTGTGTTTTCTTGGATATTGTTTTTATGCATTTTCCTTTGTTTTCTCGACACACACTTATTCATTTAGTGTAGTCACTTGTTGATTTTATGAATCTTTTATCATTGTTTTATTTTATATTGTGCGACAAGTTTGTGATTGTGAGACTTTGGAGGGTTACTATTATCATAGTATTGTGTCAGTTGTATTTAACTGACGTACCCATTTTTTGGGTCAATTTTGCAGGATTTACGAGTAAGTGGCTTGAGCATGGTTGAAGCTTGGGCTTATGATGACTGGAGTTTAAATGTTAAGACGGGTTGTAATAATTGTGTTTAATTTTCCACTGTGCATTGCAATAAAGAACTGTTGTAAAGAAAAATTGTTTTTTTCCTGTGTTTGGATTACAACGAAGTAAAAATTCTGGAGTTGTTTCTCTTATTTCTATTATTGAAATTCGGGGCGCTATAAGATCTACTAAAACAAATGATATCAATATCTCATATTGACTCATTTTAGTATGGTTATGCATTTTGCAGTCTCACTCAATCAAGAAGCTCGAAAAAATCGTTCATGTTATGTAAGAGGGACAAATCCTTTCTAAGTCACTCACATCCCTCTACATGATTCATAATATATCCAATAGCCGACTTTATAATCACCTTATCACAGGTGACGTTTGATGGTATTAAAATATATAACTTCTCCTGTAGGGAACCATGGTGACATCAAGTCAAAGGACCACATACATCATGGTCACTATGAGAATCGCTCATGACACTCACATAACGATCCATGAACATTGTCATGGTGGGCCAGTCCAGTACATTATTACTTTAATATGTACCAATGTGAAGACTTGATATCGCATATCCATGACCCGTGAGATATGGTCATCGGTCTACGCACATACTAGTGTCTATGTATTATTGTTGTCCTAATTCACAATAATACTTGACTATAAACATTTAAGAATAGTGTTTTGATTTCAACCAATAGGATCTCACAATCAAGTCATACATTTGATACCCATGGCATTGAACCTACTATTCTAAGGACTTTATTATGTTCATTTAATCATAATAAACAACACAATAAATAAAATGCCTCATATATGAAATAAATATCATAATACAATGTAAACTAGTAAAGTCAATACTCAACTGACCTCTAGGGTATACACTAACATTTTAATCTCCTTTAACATTTCCTTTCTGCTTGCCTTCGACGCGAATGTGGAGGACCTGCAGTGGGCGACCGAGGTGGATGTCGTGGCCACCGAGAAAGGACCCCACGTATCTAAGGGGAAAGGATCCACTCCATGAAGCCATTAATAAGCTATTTATATTTCTACCTTCTTGTGGACTGGCCATTGCCTTTGTACTCTTTTTGGTATGAATAAAATTTATCTTTGTTCTCTTTCCTTCTTCTCGTTTTGTTATTGGGCATTGTCGGGTCGGGGCTAGCTAGTCGAGATCTCACATTAGTAGTCACCCCCCGATGGTTGTGCACGGAAAATTGCTACGTATTTGCTTTGGAAGTTGAAGCGATGACCGTTTGAATGGTTGTGTTTACCTACGTCACTTCCTTTGCGATAATCGAGGTTATTGTATGCCTTGGAAGTTGGAGTGGTTACTGTAGACCTTGGGAATAGAGGCTGTTGTAGATGTACAATTAATGGGGTGTTTGGCAGAGTTGCCTGTAAAATTCCATTGCCTCCAATCCATTAATTCCAACAAGTGAATGTTTCCTTGATGAAGTTTTCGGAGAGTGGTTTGAGTCCTCAAGTCTTTGACTTTGGAGGGCTCGTAGTACTAAGGTCTTGTCTCGGCTTGTTCAACTCGGATTTCAATGTTTGTAATAGTGTGCTCGAGGCTTGGGGATGCGTAGTCACCTATATCAGAGGACTCTTCATCCTTCTCTTGAAATTTTCTTAGCTGACCCGGGGCTTAGCTGGGTCGGTTGGAGAGACAGAGGTTCAAGCCATTTTTGGCTTCAACTTCCACCTCCTCCAGGGATTCCCGAGTCGTGGCCATGAGGGAGACTGACAAGCTGAGAGGGACCTGGCACCTTTTCATGAGTGTCTCTCTTCTTCGTAGTGGAGTCCCAGGGTCGACTACTGAGGTGCCTTCACCCATTTCTTCTCCTCAATGTATGGAGAGTAGCTGGTGTTCCACGGTACGAAGTGGATCATGTATAGATGCAGGTTTATATCTCAGCATTTTGTATGCCTTTTGCGGACTGGACACCGCCTTTGTAATCACTTTTAAATCAATAAAATTTATCCTTTTCAGTAGATCGACTTGTTTTTGTTGAGCTCTGAGGTGTTCAATTCTTAGCAGTGGAGAGATCCTCGTTAAGTTCGGGATCGGGGCGATTCCCGGGCTTTAGATGTAGTAGAGAAAACCCCATAGTACTCAGAGTCGAGGTACTCTTTCCGAGGTTTAGACTTAGCAGTGAAAACTGCATAAGACACAGAGTTGAGGTGCTCTATCGAGGCACTCTTTTCGAGGTTTGGACTTAGCAGTGAGAATTGAGTAAGACTCAGAATCGATGTACTCTGTCGAGGCACTCTTTTCGAGGTTTAGCCTTAGCAATGAGGACTGTGTAAGACTCATAGTCGATATGCTCTATTGAGGCACTCTTCCGAGTTTAAACTTAGCAGTGAGAACTACCTAAGACTCAGAGTCAATGTGCTCTGTCAAAGCACTCTTTTCGAGGTTTAGACTTAATAGTGAGAACTGCATAAGACTCAGGGTCGAGGTACTTTTTTCGAGGTTTAGACTCGGAGTCGAGGTGCTCTGCTGAGGCACTCTTTCCAAGGTTTAGATTTAGCAGTGAATACTGCGTAAGACTCAGAGTCGAGGTGCTCTGTCGATGCATTATTTCCGAGGTTTGGGCTTAGCAGTGAGACCTGCATAAGACTCAGAGTCGGGGTGCTCTGTCGAGGGTCCGAGGTTTAGGCTTAGCAATGAGAACTGCATAAGACTCAAAGTCGAGGTGTTTTGCAGAGGCACTCTTTCCGAGGTTTTAGACTTTGTTTTGAAAAGGAGTAGACAAAGATTGATTGACGAAACTGAAAGAAACTTTATTCGGTGGCTGTTGAAAGCTAGCACTTATTATATTTGCCTTGTTACGAGTTTGAATCATTTTAAGAGCTTTCATAGAACTTGTTCAAATGCTCCCCATTTAAAGTTCTCTTGACTGCCTTGCCCCCCTGGTCTTCAAGTTGGTAGGTCCTTGGACGAACCACTTTGAAGACCTTATAAGAATCTTCCCAATTTGGAGCGAGTTTTGCTTTCTTGGTGGCAGAGATGGCGAGCCGTTGGAGCACGAGGTCACCCTTTTTTATGTTGGTCGGTTACACCTTCTGATTATAGAAGCGTTCGATCCTCCGTTGGTAGATGTTCCTTCTGATACCTAATTTTTCACGCAACTCATCAAGGAGATCGAGGTTGGCCCTTAGGGCTGCTGAGTTGAAACTTTCGGTGAAGCTTATGATGCATGGGGAAGCGAGACAGACTTCCAGAGGGATGACTGCTTCGGTTATGAAAGTTTGGGTGAACGGAGACTCGACAGTTGGAATTCTTTTAGTGGTTCGATATGACCACAACATCAGTAAGAGCAGTAGCAGTCGACTTCATAAAGTAGTTAGTCGACTGTCCCGCGGAAAAATCCGTCTTCAAGTTGGTAGGTCCTTGGACGAACCACTTTGAAGACCTTATAAGAATCTTCCCAATTTGGAGCGAGTTTTGCTTTCTTGGTGGCAGAGATGGCGAGCCGTCGGAGCACGAGGTCACCCTTTTTTATGTTGGTCGGTTACACCTTCTGATTATAGAAGCGTTCGATCCTCCGTTGGTAGATGTTCCTTCTGATACCTAATTTTTCGCGCACCTCATCAAGGAGATCGAGGTTGGCCCTTAGGGCTGCTGAGTTGAAACTTTCGGTGAAGCTTATGATGCATGGGGAAGCGAGACAGACTTCCAGAGGGATGACTGCTTTGGTTATGAAAGTTTGGGTGAACGGAGACTCGACAGTTGGAATTCTTTTAGTGGTTCGATATGACCACAACATCAGTAAGAGCAGTAGCAGTCGACTTCATAAAGTAGTTAGTCGACTGTCCCGCGGAAAAATCCAAAACTTCAAGAAAAACATAAAGCAGCGCAGTGACAGTCGACTGCATACTGTAGCCAGTCGACTGTCCCGTAGAAAAATCCGAAGACTCAAGAAAACCACAATCAGAGCAGTAGCAGTCGACTGTGTAATCTGGACAGTCGATTGTCCCGCAGGAAAAATCCAACACTTAAAGAAAATATTAATTCAGAGCAAAGACACTCGACTGTCCCGCAGGAAAATTCGAGACTCAAGAAAATACTTCAGCCAGGACCCCGACAGTCGACTGTGGACATTGGTCGGTCGACTGTCAGTCCTCCAGACTGCAGTTTAAATGTTGTGCATGTTTTAAACGGTACACGATTCCACTTTGTAAAAATCACAAATTTGAAGAAATAATTTCCTGAGATGGTCAAGTATGACTTGTAGAATACATAGGAGTTTATAAGAACAATTCAAAACACATCAAGATCTCAAAAGAGTAATTTATCACAAATTCTTTCAAAAACAGACACATATCTATATATATGCTCATATGAGATTTTGAGCATCAGCATAGTATTTAAAAATCATCAATTAGAATGAGTGCAATATCTGGTTCAATTTCAGTATAAAAAATAATCAAGATCCAATTTAAACTTCACGAAACATAAAAAACCCATTTCCTTCAAAATCAGCAAAATAGTATAAGTGTGTGTGTATGTTGTATCAGTAGTGGTATCCCCAAAATTCACGGTGTGTTTATAATAAAATGTCTTCAAGCAACCTTAGTGCCAAATAACTCAAATCTCAATCAAAATCTCACAAAAAGTACCAAAACACCTTTGGCCTGCACACATACAGATCCGAAGACAAAACCTCCTTTTTCCTTACTTTAATACTCGATCATTTAATTTCCTTACTCATTTTGTAATCCAATAACTCATACACATTCACTTAGCATGGTTAACCCATGAATATGCACAATTATAACAGACATGAATCAAGTTTCACTTCATCAAAACCTCAAACAGGATATACACATAGTATGCACAGTAAAGGCCTAATCTTTGTTTACTCCTTAAGCAATAACTTTCGTAAAACTCATATATAGGTTCGAATAAGCAAGTATCAGAGAGAAAGCAACCTACTCACGATTTATATTAGGTTCTTATCAATCTCTAATCATCCACATGAAATTTCAAACATAAATAACTAGGTTTTCATGAAAGATCCAATTTTAACTCATCAATTAATTCATTCCATCATATAAATTCATACCTAAGCCCTAGCATGCTTTCTAGTAGATGAAACACCACATACAACATTCAAAAAAGAAAACAAAACATTATATCACTCACCTTGTTGGAGAGATCAAACGAATATGATAAAGCAATAGGAAAAATCTCTCCTTCGCAAGAAATCCAAGATCTCCTCTTTAAAACTTCAAGAAAATAATAATAATAATACCTTTGTGTTTCGCAGCGAAAGACAGCTTCACTCCACCTTTTTAAATAGGCCGGAAATCAAGAGAATTAGGGTTTTGAACATATTTGCAAAATACTCCTTTTAAAAATATACCTTAACATAAATAGATCTCCATACTAGGAAATTAGTTAAAACCAATTTAATCCAGTTCAAAAATCAAAAATTCCCCCCACAAGCATCAACCGGCACTGTTTGAGAAACCCAGAAAACAATTTTGTATTTTCACCCCCTTCAAATAGCAATTTTGCAAAAAGATCCCCTTTTATCAAAACTTGTAAAATAATTCAAATTCATCAAAATAAAAAGTAAATTTTTTAACCCTAAGTTGACTAGGCATTATACCCAACCCAAAAATCCAAAAATCTGGAGTTTTAACTCCAATTGGTAATTTTGCACAAAAGTCCTTATTTTCGTAATATTTGCAAATAGGTCCAATAAATATCAGAAAAATCCAGAAAATTCACAAATAATATCTAATAATAAATAATGATTTTCCACAAAATTCTTTTTTACTTTGAACCTCCCAAGAAAACATTTGCACGTGTAAAAAGATAAATTTTCAGAAAAATATTTATTAAATCTCCAAAAATTATTTTAATTTATTTATAACTCTTAAAAATAATATTTTTAAAATACGGGGTACTACATCACTCCCTCCTTAGAATAGTTCTGTCCTCAGAACTACTACTAATAGGGTCCAAACAAAAATTAAGCAAAGAAATTGAAATCTCATAAATGAAAACATAGCTTATGAAATACAATTACACAAGAGAATATAATCTAACAAAAGTAATACAACCAACTCAAAGAGCAAAACCATACAAAAGAATACAATCATACAAAAGTTTAGGAAAAAACCTTCCGCTGCGCAACTCTGATAACTTGCCATCGGGAACCTGCTGCAACAACCTCTGAATCCCTGCATCCAACTCTGACCTTCCACCATCTGCTTCATCCTTCCGAGGATCAGTGGTCACTCCCTCCTTAGAAAGGACATGACCAAGAAAGTCACCTCAAACTTGCAGCTCAATGAGATCAATACCAAATGATCTCCCACCACTCTCGATATCACATTCTTCGTAATATCGATCAGCAATCAATTCTTCCCTTGATGGTGTTGCCACCGTCAAGGCTCCGCCTGGAAATACCTTAAGCAACACACCTAAGACTAGCAAAAATAAATTTGGGCGACACAAATGCATGCAAGAACCCATATCAGATAAAACTTTTGTTTTTATTCTATTAACCAAAATAAATTCTGTTGCATGGAGAACGATACTCAAATCTCCAATTTATTCTCAAACAAAGTTTTAATTAATACATAAATGAATGAATTCAAAATTCTTGCACACCCTGGATCACATCCCTAAGTTACTCGCATCCTCCTCAGTCAATGTGAACACTCGCCCCTGCCTCAGAACTTTGCCTCTGCCTGCACCATCTTTCTCCAGCTGCGGACTGTTTGGTCGGATATGCCCTTCACGACCACACTGATAACAAACCTGCGCCCTCCGAGGCTTGGTGCATGCTGCCTGATAATGACTTGCCTCTCCACAGTTGAAACAGGTCACGCTCTGAACTGCGGGCGCCTTCTGCACTGGCCCACTGAACTTACCCTGCTTCACTGGGAACTCCTTCCCACTCTGACTATCTGCTGGCCTCTTGTTCTTGTTCCAGATTTCCTGCTTCTTCTGAAATTGGTCCATATCCTCTTTTGTCATAGCTGCTCTCTTGACCAGCTTATCAAATCTCTTTATGCCCAAAGGAATCATCCTTGACCTCAAATTTGGCCTCAAGCCCTGTTCGAATTTATTGGCCTTCTTCGCTTCATCAATAATCAACTCCGGTGCATACCTTGACAGCTGAGCGAACTTAGTCTCATATTTGCGCACTGTCATGCTGCCTTACTGCAGATTCAAGAATTCTGTTGCCTTCTTCTCCTGAATATCCAGAGAAAAGAAACGATCCCCGAATTCATCCAGAAAAGCCTCCCATGTCACTTGCTGATCTCCCAAGGTCCTCTTCACTGACTACCACCAGATGCTAGCATCCTTTTCTAACTACATCGCAGCCAATTTCACCTTATTGACTGGTGGAGTCTCCAAGACTTCGAATACCATCTCCATCTGTCTAATCCAATCATCAGCCCTATCTAGATCAGACTGCCCCTCAAACACAGGTGGCTTCATCCGCTTGAAGGACTCATCTTGCTTGATCGGATAGCATTAACAAACACTGGTCCAACCCCCTGATTCTGATTCTGATTCTGTGCCATATTAGCTGCCATGAATGCGTTCAAGGTCTGATACACCCTGGCAATTTCAGTCTCAAGATCAAGTCCTGCTCCATGGGAACCTTCAGCCCCATCACCATTACCACCATTCCTGGTTCTGGGTCCTGCCATTCCACTGAATACTGCAAAATAAGGGTAAAGTTAGAGCATCACGACACAATTCACATTCACATCAATACCCTATGGCAAAACCCCAAGCATACCCCAAATCAAAACATCATGTTCTAACTCTATGTGATACTCACACTCTAATGTCCACACCTAGGTACTCACGCTCTAGTGTCCATACCTAGGTTTATTTTTATACTATGCTTATTATTACTATTGAAGCATGCTTTGATACTAATCTCTGTAACGTCCCAAATTTTCAATATGATATCTCAGAAATATGTGGCACAATTGTCAGCATCAACTTCAATTGCAATAGTAAATATAGCCAAAAAACACAGATAATTTTTATTTCAACTTTTATTACAATAATTGTTTACAAAATACAGCGAAATACAAAACACCTTGAATTACAATCTTTCTTTACAACACTTCTTTTACAATTTTACATAAACAATAACATCAATTTAGTACAAGCATCCAAATTCCAAGCTATAAGTACCTACCTGTAAAACATGAGGCTAGAGATAACCCTAACCCCCAAAACTACAGGGGTCAGCCATAACGGTATGAGTGACATAAGAGAAAACAATATAAATAAAACATAAAACATAGAGTCACAAGCAACATGTATTGACAGTAAGAATAAATAAAATGGAAATGATGACAGGTAAAGCATGAAAACATTAAGGAATATAAGATAGTAAATAGTAATAAATGAAAATATCAAGTGAATCTAGACTAAGTGTCAAGTGTAGGAAAAACAGGAAAACACAAGCATAAAACCAAGTCAAAAAAACACAATCGCTATATGCTGACTCTCTAATGCATATTTATCGGATTCTATGCATTCCATAGTACATAGGTCTGGTGCAAACCCTTATCGATCTCCACTTAATAGGGTTAAATCCCTCGTTATACAATTAATCCTACTACGGTGATGGAAATAAGATCTAGAATACTCTGTGAATAGGCACCACAGCCCTCGATGCGCAAGCATCATGTAAGAATAGTTCAACAACTGGAGAATCACCTCCCTGCTGTGTACCCCACGAATAGGCTTGCGAGGCCCTCGACGAGTAAACTTTTTAACCCTGAGTTGACTAGGCATAATACCCAGCCCAAAAATCCAAAAATCTGGAGCTTTCACTCCAATTGGTAATTTTGCACAAAAGTCATTCTTTTCGTATTATTTGCAAATAGGTCCAATAAATATCAGAAAAATCCAGAAAATTCACAAATAATATCTAATAATAAATAATGATTTTTCACAAAATATTTTTTGACTTTGAACCTCCTAAGAAAATATTTGCACGTGTTTTGCACGTGTTTTTCACGTGTAAAAAGATAAATTTTCAGAAAAATATTTATTAAATCTCCAAAAATTATTTTAATTTATTTATAACTCTTAAAAATAATATTTTAAAAATACGGGGTATTACACGAGATGGAAGAGAACCTTTGCTGGATCTCTAGGCCTGCACAGAACTTGCTGAAGTTTTTGTTAGCGAACAGGGTGCCATTGTTGGTGACAAGGATTCGAGGGATACCAAATCGATAAATGATGTTCTTCCAAAAGAATTGTTGTGATTGATGCTCAGTTATGGTGGCAAGGGGTTCCGCCTCGACGCACTTGGTAAAGTAGTCTATGGAGATGATGAGGAAGTGCCTCTGACCGGTAGCTTTCGGGAAAAAGGGCCGACTAGATCCATTCCCCACATAGCAAAGGGGACCAGAATGGCTAATAATTTTAGCTCAGCTTGGGGAGCATGTCGAATGGAGGAGTACCTTTGACAAGGGCCACATTTTCTCACAATGTCCTAAGCATCTTGGAGGAGGGTCGGGAAGTAATACTCGTGATTGAGTATTTTCCTTGCAAGTGTTGTGCTGCCCATGTGGTAGCTGCCGATTCCTCCTGCATCTCTTTTAACGTGTATTTGGCTTCCTCAAGGTTCAGGTAGCGTAGATAAGGTCTCTCATCCGCCTTGGTGTACGAGCACTTAAAGATTGTTCCGTCAATGGGGTGAACCTCTCTTAATAGGTCCGAACCTTTTTAGCTTTGGATGGATCTTGGGGTAGTTCACCCACCGTTCGGAAGTTCAAAATTGGGTCCATCTAAGTTTTCGCCCCCACGGATGGGTCGATGTAGTTGACTTCAGATGGTTCATCGACCTCGATGTTGGGTTTTAGGAGAACCTCCACCAGGACAGTGTGATCTAATCCTTCGAAGGAGGAAGAAGCCAGTTTAGAAAGAGTGTCTGCCTGTTTATTCTGATCCAGAGGAATCTGAGTCACTGTTGCTTCAGGGAAATTCGAGGGAAGGAGCCAAACACGTGCCAGGTATTGCATCATTCGAGCACTGCGAGCCTCGTATTACCCAGAAATCTGATTGACAACCAATTGGGAGTCGCTAAAAATACTTACGTGTTTGGATCCTGCTTTATGGACCAAGAGGAGTCCTACTATTATTGCCTCGTATTCTGCCTCGTTGTTGGAGGCCGGTAATTTGAGGCAAAGAGAGTATTGGAGAATGAAGGTGTCTGGGCCCCTGAGTATGGCCCCGGCCCGGCTCCCACCTTCGCAAGATGACCCATCAACAAAGAGTTCCCACTCTGGCTCGTCTTCCCAAATTTCGGATGTATCTGGAATGGTACACTTGATTATGAATTCAGCGAGCTCTTGACCCTTGATTGCAGTTCGGGGCTTATAGTTGATGTCGTGCTGACTCAACTCGATGAATCATTTGATCAAACGGCCTGACGTCTCGAGTTTATGGAGTACTTACTTAAGAGGTTGGTCTATAAGGACCTGAATGGAGTGGGCCTGGAAGTATGTACGAAGCTTTCTCATTGCCATCACAAGTGCATAAGTCATCTTCTCTACATTAGAGTACCTGAGCTTGGCGTCGGGATGGATTTTACTGACATAATAGATTGGCCTCTGCGACCCGCTTTCCTCTTGCACCAAGACAGCATTAAGCGCCTGCTCGGAAGTAGCCAGGTATAAAGATAGAACTTCACTCAGTTTGGATTTGCTGAGAAGCGGGGGATTGGCCAAGTATGCCTTCAACTGGTCAAAGGCTTGCGGTTGGGGCTCCACCCACTCAAAATATTTCACTCCCCTGAGGGCTTTGAAGAACGGTAGTGACTTCTATCCGAATTTAGAAAGGAACTAGCTGATAGCTGCTAACAGACCCGTGAGGCATTGTACTTTCTTAACATTTCTTAGAGGGGACATGTCTAGTATGACCTGAATTTTTTCGGGGTTGGCCTCTTTCCCCCAATGGCTGACCATGAACCCACGGAACTTTTCGGACGTTACACCAAAGGCGCACTTCGAAGGGTTCATCTGCATGTTGTGGGATCGAAGGACCCTGAATGCTTCTTCAAGATCTTTCACATGATCCCGACCCTTGAGGCTTTTGACGAGCATGTCTTCCACATACACCTCCATGTTCTGACGTATTTGATTTCTGAAGACCCGATTTACGAGTCTCTGGTAGGTCGCTCCGGCATTCTTCATCCCAAAGGGCATGATGCGGTAGCAATATGCCCTTAGGCGGTCACGAAAGTTGTCTTCAGGATGTCTGGAAGGTACAGCTTGATTTGGTTGTAGCCCGAGAAAGCATCCATAAAAATGAGAAGCTCGTGCCCGGACGTCTCATCAATGACAAAACTCGGGAGAGAGAAGGGATCCTTCAGGCAGGCTTTATTGAGATCCGTGAATTCAATGTAGATCCTCCACTTCCCGTTGGGCTTATTGATCATCACAACGTTGGCCAGCCATTCTGGGTAGCTCACATCTGAATGAACTTGGCAGACAAGAGTTTCTGTACTTCTTCCTTAGCCGCTTGCTGCCGATCAAGAGCGAATCTACGATGCCTCTGCTGCACTATTTGGAGCCCAGGCGAATGCTCAACCTATGCATTATAAGGTCCTCGAAGATCTCGGGCATATTCGAGGGTACCCATGTGAATAAATCTCGACTTTGACAGACGCAGTCGATGATTCCTCGCCTTAGGTCCTGGGGGAAGGGATCGACTCACTTTTAACCACTTGGATGGGTCATCTTCGGAGAAGGGGGCCTCCTACAGTTCATCGAATGGCTCTGAGTCGATCGTACTCCCTTCAAAAGGGGAGCTCAACTGCATCAAGGGGTAGGACTGCCGTCCCCATAGTATCCATGTAGCAGGGTCGGGTGGCCTCCTGATTACCTCGGATGACTTCGACCCCACATTCGTTGGGGAATTTCTCTTCATATGGTATGTCGAGGGTACTGCTTGGAGGGAGGACCGAGGATAGCATTGTAGGAAGCTTGAACATTTACCACCATGAAGTCCATGACCTCGGTTCGAGAAGCTGGAGCCTGCCCGGCCGTAATGTCGAGGGTCACTATTCCCTCTATCTAGATGGGGGTGCCTGAGAACTCCTGGAGTGTGTACCCTGCTGGCTTTAACCTTTCCCAGGGGAGCTTTAGAGCTTCGAAGGTTGCTAGAAAAAGAATGTTTACTGAGCTCCTATTGTCTACAAGGACGTGGAAAACTTTGTCATTGGCTAAACCGAGGTTGATGACGAGGGCATCGCAATGTAGGAGTCAGACACTCTCGAGGTCTTCGTTGGAGAACAAGACCAATAGCCCCCACCCATTGGTGGGTGGTTGATGGTAGACCGCGTTGACCACTCGCACGAAAGCTTTGTGGGAGGTGTTCAAGTCTTCCCCCATGGGTCCACCATGGACGCAGTGGAGAATAGCTAGCCCAGCAATTCTCTCTGGCTCGGGACCCATTTCCAGACATTTCTTCGTCCTTCAAAGAGGGGAGGATCACCTTGTATTCTGAGTGAACTCGGTAAGGTAGCCTCTCTGTATGAGTGCTTCAATCTCCTCCTTAAGAGCCCAACAGTTGTCGGTTTTGTGGTCGTGGTCCCGATGGAACCGACAGTAGAACTTTCGGTCCCTCCTCCTATAGTTGTTGTTGAACGCGGGGGAGGGGGGGCTGACTATCCCTTTTTCCTAAATTTCTGTGAGTATGACTGAGACGCTCGCAGTGGGCGGGGTGAACTTCTTGAACCGGGGGATCGAAGGTAGACAACTTTGACCAGTGGGATACTTTTGCAATTTTTTCAAGGCCTTGGGTTCATCCACTTTCCTCTTTCCCTTCGCCGAGGTCTCCTTCCAGCCGTCGGGATGCAGGGCCTCCACATCTCGGATATATTTCTCGACCCTATGGAGGAGGCCAGGAAAATTGAGGGGAGGTTTCTTGGCTAGGGAGACCTTCACCTGGTTATGGCGGACATTGTGCCGGAACGCTGCTGAGGCAACCCTGGCAACGAGGGAGTAAATCGTCCAGGTTTCGGCAGTGAATCTTCAAACGAAGTTCCGAAAGGACTCTTCGTCCTTCTGTTTAAGATCTAGAATGGAGGCACTCGTTTTCTCTGCTTTGCCGGTCACGAAATGCTCCAAAAAAATCTCTTTGAACTGATCAAATGAGAAAATTGAACCGGGGGCGAGCTTCCAATACCATTCCTGAGCAGGGCCACGTAGAGTAGCGGGGAACGCACGACATAGGAGAGGATCCGAGGCGCTGTGAATCATCATGAGAATTTTGAATCAATCTATGTGATCACCAGGATCTGTCTCTCCGTTGTATGTCTCGAACTGAGGAGGCTTGAAGTTCCTCGGGATAGGGGCATCGAGGATTCGGGTGAAGAAGGGAGGTCAGGTTGGTTGATGACCCTGATTGGATCGTCCCCTATTCTCGCCTATCCGAGCAAGGTGGTCTTCCATCTCTTGGAGACATTCTCAGATATCATCCTACTAGTTCCTAGGTCTGGTCGACCCGTGAGATTCTTTTCCTCCAGGAACCTCGATCTGTTCCTCGCGTGAGCGTCGTTCATCTTATTCTCTTCCTCAGAGTGTTCGCAGGACCTCGGCCTGGAACTCTTGGAACTCTGCACGAGTAACATGACCTTCTTCTCCATGGTCGTCAGGGTGTTGGGGGGCCCTTGGAGATTGGCTGCACCGTTGATCTTGGCCTTGGGACCGATGAACACTACGGCTCAAAGCCAGGTTCGAAGGCCAAGCTCTGCCTCTTGAATGAACAAGTTAGTTTTAAAGGTTGCTTGGACTCGGTCGGTTGTTGATGACAATACGGAGGTCACCTACTATAGGTTGCTCGACCTGGCTCGTGATAGAACGATATGTGCTCGGGGCTGGTCCCCGCTGATTCTTGGCCCGTTGCCTCTGTGACCCTTGGGTGTTCACGGGGGTGTGGGTCGGTGGAGGAAGAGAGACCCAGGGCCCCGCGACAGCAGTCTTCTTAGCCTTAGGTGCCATGAGAGTGAATTGTTTCGGATTATAACTCAGATCGTGAGTAGGCTCGACTGACAGTTTTCCACAGATGACATCAACAGATACTGTGAGTTCTTAATTGCGGAAACGGTCGTGATCCTGACCCCCGTTCTGTATCCGAGGGGGAACCGAGTGGACTGGATGAGGAAGGAGCCGACTTAGCCGACTTGCAAAAAGAAACCTGAAACGCCGGGAGTAATCCCAACGATAGACCCTCTAATGCTAAGTCAAAAGACAACAATTTAGAGGAAAAGTTTATGTAGCAAAAGTAGTGATTACCTTGTGACAGCACAATATATGTTCTATTTATAAGTCCAGGGAAAATCCGTTATGAGGAATCCCTGGGCAGAATTGAAGTCTCCCTGATTTAGGATATGGAATTGGTCAGATCCTTAATCTTAGGCGCTGGCAGATACGGCGTAACTGATGGTGCGTCTGGCGCAAACCACGGGTGACTCACCTGGGTGCGCAAATGTGCCTGCAAAAGGCCCAATGAGCTATATGGCCTGGACCAGTAGTGAGGTTGGTGCAGGGTCCGGTCTGTTGCTTTGCGATTCGTGCTAGAATCGTTCGGCGGAGATCAGCCACGATTTTTACCCACATCGATCATAGCACAACCTAGAGCCTTTGGTCTAAACTTTTGAACTTAACTTCACGAATCCTTATTTTTCACTCGGGGTTCGTTAAATGTTACATTCACTTACATTAACACTATTCATATCCCTATCATCGCTATAATTAAGAGTCACAGTGTATACACAAACCATTGGAGTTGCTAGCATAGTAGCATGATTACCATTAGTTGTATATCCTAATGGAGATAGTTGATGAGCACTTCCATATGGAGATAGTTGATGCCAGCTCCATGTTAATTAGTCACCACTCTTACATGTTGTTCATCCACCTTAGTCTAATTCTCGGAAAAAATCAATACGAAGTCAAGTCAAAAAATTTCGGGTGGGTTTGCACTAGTTAACTTTATATCATGATAGACAACGAGCTAATAAAAGACATGCATGCAATGATCATATTTTTAACGCACTAAATCTTATTGCAGGTAGTTTATCCATCGCTCTCAAATTTGTGTTAGAGTTTGAACATGCCAAGTGCATGTTATCCATTCGTGAACAAATTTAATGAAAACCCCACCATAATTAGCAATTTTTGTTACAAAAAGCTTTGCCATTTTTTCAGAAAATAACCACATATTTTGGATGCGGTTTATCAAAATTTGAATATTTTTCTATTTATTTAAGAATTGGAAAGTTGTATATTCGCAAATCACCAACATGTGGTTTTAATGAACTGGTATAATGTACTGCATTGCACGTCTACAAAAAGTAAAATCATCAAATTTAATGAATATATGTCGAATAAAAAAAATATATATTTGAATGTTTTGATTTGGGCTAGGGTTACACGGTATATATTTATATTTGTTGGATATAGTTTGGACGTATATTATACGTGTTTATATAGTGACAAAGTTAGGATTTGTTTGTTACACACTCTATCTCTCCTATTAAAATAGTAGAGATATATCAAGTATACTGTTATAAATGCAATTTTATTTTGTAAGACATAGTTTACTCTACAAAATTTTACTATTGTACTTAAACAAATTTCGCACTTCATACTAGTAATTTACTATGTACATGCAAGATATATATTTTATTATATTTCATCTCTAATCTCTAATCTCTAATCTCTAATATTATAGTGGGAGAAGGGCTTAGTGTCATTTGTAAATATTGTGTCATTTTGTCAACACGTGCAGTACAAGTGTTGGTAGATTTTTTTTTTTTTTTTTTTATCCTTTTCATTCTTCCTTTTCATTTTCCCTACGTGCAACGCAGGTGTATAATACTAGTAATTTTTTAATGTTAGTTGTTAAAAGCTTTATTTTGCTCTTCATGATCAATTACCATGAAAAATATTTCTCATTTCTCATATTGATTATATATAATGGTGGCATCTTCATAAGGTTTTTGGAACTTCAGTGCATTTAATAAAAGGAGCCAAAACATACATTGATTGAAGGAACTAGGTATTACACTGGTTAGCATATAAGATCTAGGGCTGACAACTGACCGAGCTTGGGAAGGACATATATAAGCACGGGTCTGGATCTCGACCCGATTTTTATTTGGGCTTAAAAAATTAGGTCCAAAATAGGTTCGGACCTATGCCCGAACTACTTATGCATGTTCTAATCTATAATTTTTTCATAAAATTAAACTATATAGAAAATAATACGATAATATATATTAACAATAATAGAAATGCTACAAACTTTTAAATTTTTATTTTTATTTATGTCTTTTTTCAAAACTATTTGTAAAAAGATAACAATTGCCAGACTAATTGCGCTCGGAGACTCAACAACTAAACTCACCTTTTCCAGCAGCGAGTGTAGTTATTTCATGCTCGCTGTTGGGAACAGCGAGCCTAGTTTTGTTTTTTTGATAAACTCGTCGTTTCCAACGGCGAGTGTAGTTCAAAATTAGCAAACAAGACTCGCTATTCCCAACAGCGAGATTATTTATACTAGACTCGTTGTTGGGAATGACGAGGTTCTTTGAAATTTCACAGAGAGTGGAACTTTGTTGAACTTGGTGAATTTTCGAAGAAAAAAATCTATCGGTTTTTTAAAAAAAAACTAGACTCGCCGTTGGAAACACCGAGTATAGTGTAAAGCACTTCGCCGTTAGGAAGGACAAGTCTTGTTTAAAAATTTTGAACTAAACTCGCCGTTGGGAACAACGAGTTTCTAAAAAAAGTTAGAACTAGGCCCGCCGTTCACAACGGCGAGCGGAAAATAACTAAGCTCGCTGTTGGGAACGGTGAGTTTAGTTGTTGAGTCCCCGAGCGCAATTAGTTTGACAACTGTCATATTTCTGCAAGTAGCTTCGAAAAAAAACATTAAAAAGAACATTTTAAAAAATCAAACTTTTAAGTAATTCACATCTATTTTGTATATTTTCATTTAATTTTATATACAAGACATAATTTCTCTATCTATAAACTTGAACACTCATTTCAACTTACTTACATGAATATTCTATTTTAAAAAAGGCTAAATATAAAAAGGCTAAATGTATTGCCCACTTACAAAAATCCGCAATCAACTTTTTTTTAATATAAAAAACCTCCTTAACTATATTTTTAAGGCATGAGTGATTCAGAATTTTTTTTTATAAAAAAAATTGTGTTCAAAACATAGTTGATGGATGTTTTTTTATAAAAAATTAAAAAAAAAAAAAAAAAAAAAAAAAAAAAAAAAAAAAACTTGTGCGTTTTTTTAAAAAAATTGGGCAATACATGAGTGAATTTTTATATATTTAGCTTGAAAAAACTCACACATAAATATACACATGCACATATAAAAATTTGATTCAAATATATCGAACCTAATCATTTGGGCTTAGGCCCGGCCCAAACCTTCTTTGGGAATAACAAGCTGAGTCACAGTCAAGCCTAAAATGAGAATTATTAGTTCAAGTCTTCCAATTATTGTGGCAGACTTAGGAGAGCCCAGATTGCCAGACAAATTGTCACCCTTAATTAGATAAAGACGTGGAGCAGCAAATATAACCGTATAATACTATAATGGAGGTTTAAATACAAAAGTAATTTTTACCCAAAAAAAGGGGAAAAAGAAAAGGACAAAAAAAAATGAAACTTTTTGTAAGTTATAATCAAACTGAATATTATGGGATTTAAAAAGATGGCTACAATTTATTAGATCCCCAACTAAAGCTCTCTATAATTAACAAAAGCAGTCCATGTGCTTCTTTTCTTCCCGGGAAGTTCTCATTAACTCTCCCAAATGTAATAAATAAATAAATAAATAAATAAAATGGAGCTTCATCAATTTCTATAAAGAGTCTATGATTATTGATAACATTATGTCACTATCGCAAATCATATTAAAGGATTCATAGATTGAACAATATGACTGCCTATATCTCTAATCTCTAATCTCTAATATTATAATCTAATATTATAATGGGAGAAGGGCTTAGTGTCATTTATAAATATTGGTCATTGTGTCAACACGTGCAGCGCACGTGTTGATAGATTTTTTTTTGTCCTTTTCAGATCCCCTCCCCATTTTCACCACGTGCAACGCACGTGTATAATACTAGATTTTTTTTCCTTTTCATTCCCTCCTCCTCATTGTCCCCACGTGCAACGCACGTGCCCCCTCTCTCTCGTTAGTATATCCTTAGTTCAACATTCCAAAGGCTAGCCCTCAGATGATCAACCTCTTGCTTACACTCCAATGAACCTCTGCGAGGATGAACTCCGGAGATGTGGGCCCAATGAAGGGGTCCACAAACCCTCTCCTCCACCTCCCTCAAACCCCTCAAACCCCTCTGCCTCACTTAGCGCAAACCCAGCAAGACCACAGACCATCCCCCCCTCCCCTCTCCCTCCCTCTGGTCCTCTACTAATGAGGCCAGCCTGCTCAACTTCACCCTACCCCACAACCCCTAAATCCCCACCTTCTCCCCCCCTCTGATCCTCAACCGACGATACCTCCCCAATACAACCACCCCCTACCTCAAACCCTGCCTCAACGCCAGCCGACCCTGCGGAAGGGCAAGGAAGCTCTCAGAGATACGTACATTGGGGCTCGAAGAACTCACCAACGGCGTCTGGGGTATTCCAGAGGTTATCACAGAGCCTCCTCACCTCAGCCTAGGGATAGGGCCCTACGAGGGGGTACCTCTAGCTGCTCGGGGCTAGCTAGGTACCACACCTACGATCATCGGGCCTATGATCTTCAGGGGCAGGATTATAGGAGAGATGAGGGACGGAGTAGTTTCGGTAAGAGGCAGTGGGAGGAGACACACTCCCTACCAAGAACCCACAATTATCCCACATCCCCCCCTCACAACAACAAGCATCAGTATCGCCATACACCCCACCTACAACAAAAAACCTCTCTTCACCATCGAAAACACATTAATTCACATGACCAACATCACCATCCCAAACAACCTCAACAACAACTTCACCAACAAACCATCCCCGAACCCTCCTATGCAAAGCACATCGACAAGTCCCCTTCCAAAGTCCCCCACCAGAACCCCCGTCCTCTCCTGTGCACACCCACACCACCACACCAGCTGCACCCCCTACCTCAGTCCATCCACTGCATATCATTACCATGTCCGGGGTAACTAGGGCCTCAGAGGGGGGTCCAGTTAACTCAGAAGACATGAATGAGCAAGGGGACAAGGGAGGGGAGGCGACGTGGGTGCAGGTGACACAAAAATCGAAAGAACTACCAGAAATTTGGGGAGGGAGGATCGCTTACTTGGAAAAGCAAGGGAAAGAAGAAGGCGGCGGCCTGCTTCAATTGCGACGATTTGGGACACATAAGAGCGGATTGTACAAAAGAGATTCGATGCCTCAAATGCTTGAATTGGGGGCATGTGTCTTATGTGTGTACTAATGTGCCGATTAAGGAGACAGAGAAAAATAGAGTAGTTTCGCGAGGCTAGTCGCCTGATAACCCCCTGGACATCAAGCTTGCAAGTTGCCTCAGCACTATCAAGCAAGAGGAGGGTTGGCTTAGGCAATGGTGTGCATTCGCCAAGGTGACCAACGGTAGGCCATCGGAGAATCACCTCTTAGATGCCCTCAATCAAAAAAGGACCATGAGAGGAGATAGGGATTGGATAGTCAAGAAGATCTGTCAACTACAATTTCTCACCTCATTCCCATCACCAACTAAAATTCAAGAAGTCACCAGCATGGGAGAGGTGGACTTTGGCCATTTCGTGGTGAAATTTTCTCCATGGTCGCCGCAGTTTGGGGCGGAGAGGCCGCAACGGAATACTTACAAAATTTTGGTTCATAATCTACCCCTACACTGCTGGAAAAGAGAAGCAACAGAAGAAATTGTGTCGGAGTTTGCCACGGTGGTGGACATAGATGCGAAGACGACTAGGAAGTCAGACTTGATCTCGGCGAGACTGACCATCAAAAGCCCCGATATCAGCCGCATGCCCAGGTTTGCTAAGATTTTCACTCACGAGGAGGCATACATCCTCCAATTTGTGCTCCATGAGAAGGTGGAGCCACAGGTGGAGGAAGTGGTCAAGGGTGGCCAAGCAAGGTGAAGCACGGCGAGTCTTGTCAATAGAGGCTGCAATCCCGGCCACAGGATCAACGGCCAAGATCCCCCCCCCATGGGTCAGGGTTAACACCGTACAGGCTTGGGCAAAGAGAAGGAGGTTAGGAGGGAGACCTCGTTCAGAACACCATAGGCAGGAGATGCGACCAAAACCGAAAAGCTTAAAATAGCAAAGCATCTCAAAAATGGGAAAGGATCAGAGATGAAGGAAGCTCAGAATGGCAAAGTCAGCGGTCTGAGAAGTCAGATCCATGTGGTAGAGGACAAGGCTAGGGCGAGCTGTGAGAGATCTGCTCTTAGGGAGAACAAGAGTGGTAATGGGGGGGTTGCTTTAGACCCTGCCCTAAAAGAGGGAGAGCGTGAAAGGAGAAAGATTAACGGAGGGATCGAGGCGGCAACAGAAGCCGACGACCGTGTCCCAAAAGAGGGAGATAGCAGCGCTAAGGCGAAGGGGGATTTTGAGGTGGAAGCTAAGAATGGAAAAGACGAAGATGGCTTCGTTTCAGAGCGTATAGGAGAAGACGATGACGGTAAGCACCAAAGAGGGAAAGGGAGTGGAGAGTTCGTGGATCACACAGAGAGCGAGGAGGTGCGAGGTATCGAGGCACTTTCTGAACCCACCGTTGTGCCCCCCAATCGCAATGGGACACGTGGAAAGCGGCAGAGCACTCTGCAAGCATCTCTTGCAGTGCCACGTGACCTTCGCATTGGATTTATGAGAGAGGTTTTGGAGTGTGATACAACTCTTTCACTTGTAAAAGAGCCCACTATTGTTCTATCTGGGACTGGGCCTGTACTAGGGCCCAAATATAAAACCAATGTCAATTGTTTGGGGCTTAAGCCTAATGAGATGTCGATTGGGCCTATAGAGGGGTCCAACATTCTCAACCAAATTCCAATTGTAGATCTTGCTTCATCTATGGGGACTAGGCCAACAGAGGGGTCCAATGTCCTCTCCAGTGGCACAGAGGGGATGGTATATGAACAGCAATTGCAGGGACCCATGATGGGGGCCGCTCAGGTAGTAAATGAAGATTCAATAGCTAGCAATGATGATGTGGAAGGGCACTTAAATTTGGATGAGGAATTCTCGTATTCTGATGAAGAGTCAGAGGATCTTGAGTTTATAGCTGATACACAGACGAAAATCTCACCAGAGATGGTTTTATCTACTTTTCCAGACTCAGCACCTAACTGTAGTACTGGGAAATCGAGTAGGGCAGTTGGTTTCAGGGTCCAGCGAATGCCTAAGAGGGCTCATGGGGAGTCCCTGGATGACTATCTTGAGGTCACTGCCGCGGCCAATGCAACAAAATTTGATAACAAAGGTACGAGGAATTTTGTAGCATCTATTCTTAATTTCATGTCAGATTCTGATGTTTTTATCCTAGCTCAAACTTGTGGCTTAGAGGTGTGCGATGTAGAGCGTAATGCTCTACTGCTTAATAAAATTAGGGGTTGGGAAAGTGAGCGTGCTAATGCTGACATTCAGAAGGACCCCGAGTCCACCTCTGCACCGACGGAGGTCTTCGAGGAAGGCCTCCGTCCCACACCCACGAGCAACTTTGAAATGGTTCCGCAATGAATGCCCTCTTCTGGAACGTTAGAGGGTTGGGGGTAGGGGTAAGAGATATATGGTTAAGGACGTCATTCTGAACTCCAAGGCAGAGGTGGTGGGGTTACAGGAGACCAAACTCACACAATGGTTTAAACTCAAAAGAGTAGGGGGCAATAGAATCAAGGATTGGGTGCTACGCCCATCCTCAGGTGCATCGAGGGGCATTGCTATTGGGTTCAACCCGAATATCTTCACCTATCTAGAGGAATTCAGTGGTACATTCTCCCTGTCTATCCGACTGCTGCGACGGTCTGATAATTGGGTGAACACGTTCACTGTGGTCTATGGGCTGAATTTGGCAAGTTCTCGAGATGCATTTTGGCAAGGGCTTATCGATATCCGACACCGATGGTCAGAAGCTTGGATCGTTGGGGGGAATTTCAATATCACTAGATTTTCATTCGAACATTGGGGTAGAGGTACGAGTGACAGGCACAGAGAAGAATTTAATAGGGTGATCACGGAACTGGAGCTGATCGACATCCCAATTAATGACAGACTATTTACTTGGTCAAACATGCAAGCTTCCCCGATCATGGCCAAGTTGGACAGAATCCTAGTCTCGTTGGATTGGGAGACTAAATTCCCGTTGGCAACCGCTAAAACTATTCCATGACCTACATCGGTCCACGTCCCCATCTTCCTCGATGTTGGGGTGCAGGGACGTCAAAGACCAAGGAAGTTCAGATTTGAAAAGGCATGGCTAGAAATTCAGGGCTTTCACCACATGGTCATGGAAAACTGGGCACTTCCAACTAGTGGATCGGATGCTGCAACCCGATGGTGTGAAAAAATCTGCAAACTGCGAAAGAGGCTGCATCGATGGAATCGATCTAGATTCTCGACAATTTGGCGTGCAAAAGAGTCCAATCTGGAAGGAATCGAAGAGCTGGAGAGACTGGAAGAAACGCAAGTCCTGTCCCAGGACGAAAGAAACAGGTTGCTTGAGCTAAGGGAAAATATTGCTAATCTTTATAAGTTGGAGGAGATAAAATGGCAATAGAGGTTAGGGATTTGGTGGCTTAAAGAGGGAGACGCAAACATGGCCTTCTTCCACCGAGTTGCTAGTGCCAGACGTAGAGCTAACCTTATCCTGTCCATCCAAACTGAAACGGGTACATCCCAAGACTAAATAGTTATGGATGATTTTTGGACTATTACAAGGGCTTCTTTAGGATGAAGAATGATTTTAGGGTCCCACTTATGGATGATTTTTGGCATGGTCCTCAGAACGAGTCGGCTCATTCACTAACGAAACTGGAAGTACCTTTCTCGGAAAAGGAAGTGGAAAAGGCAATCACTCAAATAGGAGCAGATAAGGTGTCAGGACCAGACGGCTTCCCAATGTTGTTTTTCCAAGTATTCTGAAAAGAAATAAAAGGGACATTATGGCTATGATGGATGAATTCTTCTACAATAATCTTATATTGGGTATGTTCAACTTTGCTGAAGTCATCCTAATACCTAAACGGGAAGAGTCCACTCGGGTGGGGGATTTTAGACCTATTAGCCTCATGAACTGCTCGGTTAAGATTATCACCAAGTTCCTGGCCATCCGCTTGGAAAGCATAATGGATAGCTTAATTAGCAACACACAGTCCGGTTTCATTAGGGGCAGATATATTTTGGATAGTGTGGCCACCGCAGAACAAGTTATCTATCACTGTCATGTTGGCCAATCTAAGAATTTCCTCATGAAACTCGACTTTGAGAAGGCATATGACTCCGTCGACTGGGATTGCTTGCTGGAAGCTCTCAGAAGGAGAGGCTTTGGGGCAAAATGGATCAGGTGGATTAACCAATGCTTATACACAAGTCAAACGGCAATCTCAGTTAATGGGCGATCTGGCCAACCGTTCTCATGCAAGAAGGGCCTTTGGCAGGGAGATCCGCTTTCACCACTACTCTTCACTATTGTAGCTGACGTCCTGAGGGACATGCTAGATAACTGTCGGATAAAAGGTTGGATCAAACCTGTTGCTAGCAGTTCCACTAAACAAGGGTGTACGATTCTTCAGTATGTAGATGACACTCTCCTTTTTGGGAATAGGAACAGGTTAGAAATAATTTGTTTTAAAGGGACGCTCTACTGTTTTGAAGCCTGGTCAGGTCTCAGGATTAATTTCCATAAGAGTGCTTTGATCCTGATTGTACTCTTCGAAGAAGATGCACAGACCCATGCTACCATTCTTAATTGTAGGAAGGAAGATTTTCCAATTAAGTATCTGGGTCTGCCGCTCAGACCAGGGAAGCTTACAAAGACGGACTGGCTGCCCATCATCGACATGGTGGAGGGCAGATTGATAGGTTGGAAAGGAAAGTCGCTTTCCCTCGGGGGAAGAGTGGTACTTATCAACTCTGTATTGTCTAATTTGCCTATTTACTACATGTTATTCTTCGAGCTGCCTAAGTGGGTGATCCAAAGGATTGACCGCATCCAAAAGTGATTTCTCTGGAAAGGGGCTGACATAAATAGGGGGGATACTACCTGATCAAATGGGGTATTGCATGCATGAAGAAGAAACATGGAGGGCTAGGTATCATCGATTTGATAGACATGAACCTTGCTCTCCTGGAAAAATGGTGGTGGAAGGTGTTCCCCCCCAACGGTGAAGGTTGGTAGGAGTTCATTCAACCTTACCTTCAGGGAAAAGGTACGAGAAGTTTAGGCTTCTGGGTAGGGTCCAAAGTTTCCCGGTTCCGGAAAGGGATTACCAAAGCCAGAGGGACTTTCAATTCGGCAGTTACATCGGCTATTGGTAATGGACGGTCCACCAGATTCTGGTGGGACAAGTGTTGTAGTGCCCATACCCTTAAGGAGAATTTTCTAGAATTGTATGAGTAGATGACCTGCCCAAACGTCTCCGTGGCTAAGACGTGGAAGAGGGGTGCTTGGAAACCACCTTTCCGAAGGCCTCTTAATCCAGGGTTACAGCAGCGGCTGAATGAACTACAAACATACATTGCACGAAACGGGGCGATGTTCGCTCAAGGCGCTGACCAAATGCGGTGGGGGTTAGAGACCAAAGGATCATTCACTGTTAGGTCTCTTTATCATCTTATCCATTACCGAGGATGTAGACCCAGTTGGGCACATGTGCTATGGATAGCCAAAGCGCCCCTTAAAGTTAGGGTCTTCCTCTGACTAGTTCTCAATAATGCAATCTTGACCAGAGAGAACCTTGCCAAAAGACAACCCCAAATAGAGACCAATTGTGGTTTCTGTAACTTACATATGAAGACACTGAATCACCTATTCATTCGCTGCCAAATGAGTAAGGTAACTCTAGTCGAGGTTTTACGGGCCTTAGGGACGTGTGACTACCCCAGCTCATACGAGGATCTGTGGGTTGGCCCTATATTTGCCTCTGAACGCCACGAAATGAAGGACGCTTGGTACATCGCCATTGCGGCCACTACTTGAGTTTTATGGCTAGACAGAAATAATTTTTATTTTCGTGCTTCATGTAATAGTATTTCTGGTAATCTTACTCATATCATGCATCTTTTTTTCTTTTGGGCCACAACTGTTGCTTCAGGGGCGAGAGGGAGGATTGCCAGAGTCTTCCAGGTGTATGACTTTGATGATAAGGAGGTCGAGTTTGGCCCGACACTGGACTGAGAGGGGCAGGTGTCCTGGATACTGGCCTGGGACAGGATACAGTTGGGAGAGCTACGGTCTGCATCTAGCTCTGTTTTGTTACGGTCTTTTGTATCATATGTAGTACTCTTGGATTAACCCACCTTCCAGGGCATTGTTGGAGGTTTATGTTTTATTTTCTGCATTGTAATTTTTTGTACTCTCCCCCGGTACTCCGGGGTTATTTTATTAACCTCTTATTAATGAAACAGGGTGGCGTTATTCCACCTTTTACTTATAAAAAAACATTATGTCACTATAATTTATTATCTATCAGTATTGTAGATAATCCAAATAATAAAAAAAGAATGAGAAAAGAGAAGCTCGTATGAAGCAACACTTAATACAAGATTCATCGTGATCAAATATGTTTATTTATTTAATCATTTTCAAGAATGTAAGAGCATCCACACCAATGGTCATTTTAGATTGCCATTTTTAAATTTGGCAACCAAAATGGGACAACCCTCCCACACCAACCTCTCATTTGGGTTACCAAATTTAGAAATGGCTATTTCTTTTGTTAAATTTGGCAACCCATATAGCATTGCTATATGTCCCATCACCACCTTTTTTTTTCTCTTTTCCCACCAAATTTGAATGTATCTACACTATTATAATTATATATACACTATACACATTATTATTATTATTATTATTATTATTATTATTATTATTATACACGAGAAATGCTTCATTGAAAATGGGTTTGTTTTCACCGGGTTGGAAAACAGCAATCTCAGCCGTTGGATCGCTCTTGATCGTGATCACCGGCTCAGATCGCCTCCGCCCATCACCCGTTCTCACTTAAGTGGCAGAGGGTTATTTTGGAAATTTTGTCCCAAATAACTCTTTGCCTGATTCGCTCTGAAAAATTGATATAACCTAGGTTGTTGTTCCCAACAACGGCCTAGGTGTTTTCATAACCTCAAAGCGAATCAGGTGAAGAGTTATTTGGGACGAAATTCCAAAAATAACCCTCTGCCACTTAAGTGAGAACGGGTGATGGGCGGAGGCGATCTGAGCCACCGATCACGATCGCTGTTTTCCAACGATCCAGATCGCTGTTTTCCAACACGTGAAAACAAACCTGTTTTCAATGGAGCATTTCTCATTATATATATATATATATATATATATATATATATATATATATATATATATATATATATATATATATATATATACATACATACTAGGTTTGCCCGTTGACATGTGCCTATGGCACGTCTTTGGTCTTCGGAATGGTGCACCTGGTTTGATTATATAAAACAGTTTTGGAGGTCCATCAAATTAACTGAAGTAGCAAACATATTATATGAGGAAGCAGTATATCTACCGTTAAGTTCAACCATTGCCTTCTTGATCATTAGCTTGAACTTATCTGGAATGCATATAGTTTGTTAAAAACATTGCATAATTTTTTTTTAAACTTCGACATCACTTTTAGATGGTAGTAATAGTTATGCAAGGACATTATCATATAGGTTTTATAGAGCTTACTATATTCCATAATCACTATGAGCATGTCTAAATACAATGATAACGCACGTGCAGGTGTGAAGGTATCTACAATACCAATAATCTAAACATTTGTTTGTCTGAGACTCAGTTTGCAATTGAAATATCTCTTATTATTATTTCAACCAAAATGAAATACATGAAGTTCTCAAAACTCTAAACCAAACTAATCATTTCTTTTATCTTCACTTTGTCTCCCCATTGTACCTTTATTAAAAAAAATCAAAATGGATAAATAACAAATTTACTTTAGTTGCCTTTCTTGAGTGGAGAGTTCGCACCCTTTACTGGTAAACTTCAGTCATCCCAATCCTATATATCCAAACATACACTAAAAGTTCTTATATGTTATGCTATCCATGGTTTCTAATAACCAGTGAAGGGAACACTTCACGATAGTATTTTCTCTTGTAGTAAAGAAATTAATGTTGCATATTTGCCAAGTTATTTTAGGTTGTTGGTCAGCTTATGTAACACCCCGTAAATTTTCAAAGTATACTATATGTTGAAAAGTATATACAAAACAGTATATGTTCAAAAATAAAAAAAGTTGGTAGCTGTTTGATTATATATACATAAATGGTATTAGTTGAAAAAATGAATTGTATTAAAATGAGGGGGGGCACACGTGATGGAGGCAGCACTTGTGTATTGGCGTGCTTGCTGTGAGGTGTTGACTTCGGTCAAACTTGCCATGACGTGGCATATAGTGGAGGGCCCTACTCACGGGATTGAGAAGGAGAGAAGGTAAGGTATGGGAAATGTCCCATATCAGTAATCAATATAAATAAAATATAATATAAATATAATAGCCTATGATCAAGAGTCACCTAATCGGTTAACCAACTTTTGAGAGACAGTCTGTGGTGGGCAGCTGTACTACATAGTATATAATTTGTCTTATAAATTGTATAAATTGTCTGAGCTAGGGGCAGGGGCATTACAGTTTACCTGTCCTGTTATGGTTTAGAAGTCCAAAGTGAGGCCACCAAATAATCCATCTCTCACTTGCGTACAGCTTAAATCAAAACCAATAAAAAACTCACCAAATTAAAATTTTTTAACCCAAAAATAAAACAATCATACCTCTCTGAACTTAGATCTCATGCACACACAAAATTCGAGTCAGCAAAAAACTGAGTAATCCCCTGCACACAAAAAATTAAAAATTAGAATGAGAATTTGATTAATGAGATAAAATTAGAGTCGCCGCATCGCATATAGAGGCTCTCGATCCGGTGGAGGGAAGTCACCGATACGGAGTCTCTTGATATTCACGCTCGATTTGGTGGAGGGGAGTCACTCATACGGAATCAACAGCGGATCAGATATCGGCGACGACCTCTTGATTGGGGCTCGACATTGGATTTGAATTTGGATTTGCTTTGAGATTTTCAAAATTTCAAAATTATTTTTTAAAAAAATATTTTTTTTATAAATTTTTATAAAATTTTGATTTTCTGAATTATTTTAAAAATTTTTAAAGTTTTAATTATTCGATATTTTTAATTTTTTAATTTTTTAATTTTTTAATTTTTAATTTTTAATTTTTCAATTTTTAAAATTTTTAAATTTTTAAAATTTTAAAATTAATTTTTAAAAAGATTTATTTTTTTAAAAAAATAAATTTGTATAATTTTTTGATTTTTTTTTGAATTATTTTTAAAGTTTTTAAATATATATATATATTTTTAGTTTTTAAGTTTTTTAAATTTAATTTAATTTTTAAAAAATTTTAAATTTTTAAAATTCTTATTTTCTTAATTTTTTGAATAGCAGAGGGAGAGAAACGGTTAAATAAATAAAGGAGTTGTTTTGGGTGGGGGGAATTTGAATTTGGGTTTTGGGGGAAAAAATGTGTTTTGTGAGATTAGATCTGGGCCTTTGATTTTTGGGGGATTGAAGGATAGCCACTTGATAGCTTTCTTTGTATTTTATTATATACACTAGGTATGCTCGTGGGCACGTGCCTACGGCACGTATTCGGAACGATACAACATATAAAAAATCATGTAAACAGTAAGGGATGATTTATAGATGTTT
Organism: Hemerocallis citrina; assembly: GCA_017893485.1. NCBI lineage: Eukaryota > Viridiplantae > Streptophyta > Magnoliopsida > Asparagales > Asphodelaceae > Hemerocallis > Hemerocallis citrina. The sequence continues at coordinate 178,052,283 of CM030365.1, read as the reverse complement.
ATTTGCTAGTAGACATTGATGTATTGATATACTTTGAAGTAGGATTATGAATTGACCTTGATGTTTATTGGTTTGTATATTGCAGAATTATTTGTCAGCAGCTCGGGATTCAAATATAGTATTGTGAATCTGTTGAATCGGAAATTCTTTGCTATGTGTGACTTGAGCATAAGAGATTTCTTTTTTGATTTGGAGTCTAACATAAGTAGCAATTCATTTTCTAACTACATGAATTACGGTTAATGCCTCAAACTGCATGAATTAGTCCCCCCTTATTTGTTTTTTATGTAGTTAACAATGTATGAATTTAAAAGAGAAAATTTGTTGTGATGTATACGTAAATTGAAATTGCAACAAAGCAGATCAAGATACAATTTTTTAGCTATAAAAACCCTAAATACAGGGATTAAGCATGGATTTGTCCATAAAAGCACGATCAAGCAAATTAATTAAAGAATTTGCGACGATCCTTCAAAGCAGCAAATGCCCAAATATTCAAAAAAGCATAATCCGAAATTGCATAATAATAAAAAAATATTCTAATCAAAATTAACTCAGTGAAACATTCTAATCTAAAACAATTAATGAGTGAAGTATAATACAATCAGATCAAATATTGTAATTCAAAAGCAATTAAATGGAAGTGAATGTGTAACCCCTGTTTTTCGTTTTGTGTATTTTGAGTGTATTTTTCATTTTAGTGTATTTTTCTCTCTTGGTACTCCTTTTATATTTCTCGTGGACCGTATATGGGACCTTTTGTTTCAATATATTTATTTTTATCATTCATCATCCTTTTATTTTGAATTCTTGATCCTATTGTCTCTTTTGTTCATCTCCATTTGATCGAGCCATTATTCGTGATTCTCTTTATTTTATTTATTCGTGCCCTATTTTATTTCTCTATTTTTGTGCCCGCCCCAATTTTTTTTTATAGATCTATTTTTGATCACCATAACTTCTTTTAGTTTTTCAACCCATTTTTCTAATACCCTGTTTATATATACTATACCAGTTAACCCACTCCACCTAATCTAATACCTATAACCCACTTAACTTTTCCATGTATTAAATCCTTTAGCCATATACCCAAACTCATTGTTATTATATCAAACCAAATTATATTCCTAACTACCATATAGCATCAGACCATTTATTCCCAGACCCATACACTTAATTAACTATATACCCTACACCGTTACCTACCCTGGATCTCATATCCCTAATCTGTTCTAGTGTACACCCGAACCCACTAAAACATAGCTACCCGTTTGCACCCAAAAGCCCAACTCGAACTCTGTGTATAACAGCCTAACCCTAAAAACCCTCCCCCTATTTAATCTGTGCATGCTCCTATTCATCCCCATCCCAATCCGCCGCACACCCTCTGCCTCATCCCGATCCACTGCATCCCCTCCTCCTACACCGTCTCCATCCCGCTCTATTTTGGTCGTGCCGCCATGCTCTGCCATCTCCGACTGCAGCAGCATTGTACGGCGCCGTGCTGCCCTTCTCGTCGCTCTTCGTCCCCTACATGTGAAGTATTGGTTAAGGACTGCCAATATCTATCTCCTTAACCCGTCATTGGTAATAACGGATTAGGTGATATAAAACCGTTAACGTCAATAACGGGTTACGTGGAGAGATATTGCCCGCACTTCATCCCCTACATGTGAAGTATTCGTTAAGGACTGCCAATATCTATCTACTTAACCCGTTATTGAAGATGACGAATTAAGTTATCGTAACCCGTTATCCCCAATAACGGGTTTAGTAGAGAGTATCTGGCATCATCTTTTCTTCAATACTGCGTACATTTTTACAATTTTCGACAATCTAGATATATTATCCACAAAATACACAATCTCCCACACAAATAATAAATCTGTTCACATCGGCATCCAGACAATTTTCATTACCAAATAATTCACAAACAGATCGAGTTGCCCAAATTGCACACATCTTCAAAATTTATAAATTTCGACATAAATAAACATTCGCTACCCAAATACAAGATCAAAATCCATAGCAACATATGTAGTTCACAAATGCACAAAATAAACTGACATACAGAGATTACACTCTGATTAAATACATCATTAATTTATTTGTACCAAACAGATAAACTTCAATTAACCACATATATACAATCCAAAAGCAACGAATTTTTCAACGCATTGCTTCTATCCATTGGGCGCGTTTTTTTTGTTTCATTCCGGACCTACACCAAAAAAATATATATATATATAAGTTAATAATCGAGTCAAAATTAATAATTATCTGCACAAAAAAATATAAAATTCAGCAATTATTCGGTGATTATCTTGAAAGTTTGATATGACATACATATTAGATCAAAACCCCTAGCACGAACCTTCGCCTTCGTCATCATCACTCTTTATAGCGTTTGGATCTTCTTCATTCCCTACCGATCCACTAAATAAGGAAGAAGAATGAGTTAGTACCGACTACAACAAGTTTACATTCATTGAGTCCAATTAACAAATACAAAATCTCTGATATAATACCTTGCTACATTTTTTGGGCAATTCCGTGAATCGTGACCTACGACACGAAGGCATGTCCTGCAAAGTCTTGGCCTCTTCGTTTTTTGACCTTCTCTTATAGACTTCAACCGTTTCCCTTTAGGCCTCCCCTTTGTGGTGCACTGCACAGAGTCACCTATGTAACACCTCGAATTTGTAAAATACCGAAAATGCCTGTTTTTATATATTTTGAGTGGTGAAAATTATTTTGGTGTATTTTAATTAAATATTGATATTAGTATGAATATTTGTGGTAGATTGATATTTTTGTTATATTAGAGTTAAGAGTTGAGATTTTGTGTGAGGAAATATAGTTTATTTTATTTTATCATTATGGGGGATTATTATATGATAATTTTAATGTGCTTTGTATTGCTTGTATTATTATAGAAAAGAGTTGGGGTGTATTTGTAATATTTTGGATTGGAGGGCTTATATGTAATTATACCATATTGGTATTATTCTTATCATTATTATTATTATCAATATTACCAAAATAACCCATTTTCCCATTTTTTCCCCTTCTTTCCTTCTTTCCTTTCCCTTCCGTTTTCTTCCATCTGATCAAACCAAAACCAAAGAACACCACCTTCGGCCTTCACTTATCCCCGCCCAAATCCCCTTGATTTCTTCGCCAAATCCAAATTAAATTAAGGGATAGGCTAATTGAAGGGTCCTCTACACCGTGGTAGCATCGATTTGGGGAAATAACTCCGGAAAGGTATACCCTAATTTATTTATTCGTATAAAATTTAGTGTGTTTAGTTTTATTGAGTAGGATTATTATGGTTGAGTAATTTAGAGGTGTTGGAAGTGGAAGATTTAAGGAATTAGTGGATTGTTAGAAAAATTACAAGTTGTTAGTAAATTAGGGTTTTGGGTTTGTAAAATAGAGATATATGTATATTAGAATTATCTCTTAGATGATGGTAAAAATTTTAGTGAGCCATTAGAATAAAATGGGGAGTAGTGATTTTGGCATAAACTCGAATTATGGAGTTTATGAAATCGGGTAGAAAACTCGATCCAAATAATTGTAGAAAATGCATATGAGGGTGTAGAGTATTATGAAAGGATTAATATAAATTTAGGATGATTTTTATAGGCTTCCAGCTCAATTAAATTGAGTGAAATGAATTATAGGCGAAAAGTGCACGCCGGGTGTTCGGTGAAATGCCCGCGCGATATAGAGGTGAGAATTTGATGAGTTCGGAGGTGTAGTTGAGTCTCATTATTATTATTAATCCTAATATGTGGGATTAGGAAAAAGAGGATTAAAGAAATTAGAAAATATGAATTTTTCTTATTAGAAAGCCTCCGATCAATAAGGGAATGTTTGTATGGGGACCCAAATTCGAAATTCGTCGATGTAGCTCGGCTACTTAGGTCATTTGTAACGTGTGGGTGAAGACGGATTCGAGTTTGAAGGTTCGTAGGCCGAGTTTTTTGTTTTAAACTAATCGATCCTATAATTTCCCATTTAGGTGGAAAAAGTCAAACTTCGACTGGCTACAGGACGGACGTGGGACATCGTTTGCTCGAGCCGTCAGGTGAGTATGTTGTATTTATGTATATTTTATATTGTGGCCAAATTTCGTGGCTTTTTGATATGTCTTGTAAAAGTTATAGCAAAAATTGAATTTCAAGGAAAATATGGATTTTTAGGGGCCCGAAAATGGGTTTTTGAGAAATTTAGTGAAATTAATTATTTTAAGTATATAAAACCTATATTATGGGTTAATGTGATGTGTTGATGTATAAAAACTAAATATATTAAATTATTTATGCATATTTTTATCTCGTGCATGTTTTTGGGGTATATAGGCCGATATAGGCAATCGGGTGTATGCGGAGCCTGGTGTATGGGCTAGCATGCTATGGATGGATGTTATAAGATGTAATTAGATGAAATTAGTGATTGTGATCATGTTTTGAAGATCTGTGTAATTATAGTGTCCGTTTTGTGCACGTTTTGGGGCATATAAGCCCTTATAGGTGATTTTACTTATATGAAACATAATGTATGAGCTAGTATGCTATAATTAGATATTATAAGATTTAATTAGAGGAAATAAGTGGTTTTGGTCCCTTATGATGGGAAACCCGCATATGTGGTGTTTATTTGTAATATATATATAGATGATTATGATGTGTGATGCAATAATTGATGAAATTAAATAAGTGGGTACATGTTTACATTCTAATCACGTTCGAAGACAAGTAATGGGTAATCATATGATATTATTATGTGATGAAGTATATTTTGATATGCTTATGATACAGAATAACACTTTATAATTCTTTTATTAAGGATATAACTTGGCATATGTCTATATGTGATTTAATGAGGTAGTAAATATCATGGTACCCTTAATGTGAATTGTTATGGCAAAATAAATATCTTGGCGCATTAATATGATATGATGAGTTTATGTGTCGAATAACAGGGTGTATGCTTAATGTGGTATGATGACATGAAGATAAAAGATCAGCTGGTACGTGCTAATAAAATGAGGTATTAATTTCTGTGATTAAAGTTAAGGTTGTGGCAATTATTGAATTCAAAAGTGAAATGCGTGTGTTGATAAAGTAAGCTGAAAAGATGAAATAATTAATGCTAATAACAGATGGCTTTGTTGACCAGTACCTACAGCAATCCTGGGGGTTTGGGCTAGACCTCCTAACGCCCAAGGACCGGCTTGGGAATAGTGGACCCAAACTATGTTTGGGGTAAGTGATTTTTATCGCCCAAGCTATCGGCTTGAGGTCCGGTTTCCCTCGATGACAGCCGTCGCGAGGAAGAACCCAGTTTACCTGGGGCGATGTTTTTCCCTCCTGGCTATCGGCTGGGAGGAAGTACCCAGTTTACCTGGGGCGATGTGTTTTTCCCTCGATGACAGCCGTCGCGAGGAAGTACCCAGTTTACCTGGGGCGATGTGTTTTTCCCTCGATGACAGCCGTCGCGAGGAAGTACCCAGTTTACCTGGGGTGATGTTTTTCCCTCTTGGCTTTGGCTGGGAGGAAGTACCCAAATTCTACTTGGGGCGATGTTTTTCCCTCACTAGTTCGGCTAGGAGGAAGACGTAGCCTCGGACGAGTAAGACTCTGTGTGAGCATCGGGCTGCGTGTTTACTGGGCTGTCGGCTTTCAGTATGTTGGGATACTGTGGCTCACTGGTCGACAAACTAATAAAATAAATAAGTGTTAATAATAAATGTGGTAGTAAAGAAAGTGTAGAAAGTGAATTGTGAATTGTGGATGAGAAAGAAGGTAGTTGTGAATGAAATAAATGTGAAAGTGAACGTGTTATGAGTTAGTGTATGAAAAGAAATGATAAATGTAGTATGTGATTAATTTAAGATGAAAGTAATAAAAGAGATGTGTTCTTATGAATAATACGAAGTAATGGTATTATGCGTGTGATCATTAAAGTAAAAATACAGTTGATGTGAGTTGTACCTTGGAATTGTGTCAAGGAACTACCTGCCCGCTATTTCTGTGGAAATGGTGGGAACTACCTGCCTTGGCATAATTCGCGGGGTGAGTTGTTGTAATAGTGGCAGTGATTGATGGAAATGAGAAATAAAGTAAAGTGAAGATGATAAGTGATTGAAGTGATTAATAACCAAGCTATCGGCTTGAGATGTGATGTGATATTACCCAAACTGTGTGTTTGGGGTGCGGTGATTATTACCCAAGCTATCGGCTATGGGGTGTGATATGTTGTGGCCCCCGATTGTGTTTGGGGATTAAGTGAAAATGATAAAAAGATTTATTGTTGATAAGAATGAGAAATTACTAAAGTGATATAATAAGATATGAATGAGCTATAAAACATGGTTTTGATGCAATGAGTATAAGTATTCTAATTAATGAGGTGTTAATGATGCGATGAAATGTGAGTAAATCGCATGGGCAATGAGATGTGGTAATTATATCATAAGACATGAAGGAAGGTGATATTATGAGAATAGATGCATATGTTTATGATGTGATACTTTTTATAACATAATAAAATAAATACCTGTATTATGAGATTGGGTATGAAAATGGTTATTAAAGAAAGTATGTGGTGATATGAGTTTGTGTACCTTGGAAGTGTGTCGGGGAACTACTCGCCTGCTATTTCCGTGGAAATGGTGGGAACTACCTGCCTCGGCACAACTTCCAGGATGAATGTGTGTGTTGATGACATAATATAAGTAAACGAAACGCATGGCTAAATAGAGTTGGAGAAATGATGTAATAACATCATGTAGATATATTAATATAAATAGTGAAATACTGATATGACGATAAGTGTGGAAAGATGATTATTCGTATTATGCGAATGTAAGATAAGTATATATATATATATATACGAGGTTGATGTGAAGTGTATTATGAAATGTGGGAAGTTATGGATAATTAAATAATTGAATGCAGGATTGGCAAAGTATTTGATATATCATTGTATTGACGATGTTGTTGTGTTCAGGATTCAGGTTGCATTATCTTAATTTGGTATTCGTAAGTTTAAATTATTTTCCTTATACTATTTTAATTTGTCATTAGATTAATAACTATACTCACACCAGAAATGGCTAACCCCTTAGTGTTTGGGGGGTTAGGGGAGTCTGAGGACCACCCTAGATCCCCCACTGTTGTAGGTTCTCATCAGTGCAGAGGTGAGGCGTGGATTGGTAGGATAAATTTATATTTTAAATATTTGTACTATTTAGTTATAGGAATAGTAAAATGTATGATTTAAATTGTATTATGGGTGTATAAGCATGTATATGACGATGATGAGTATAGTGTGAGGTGGTGTGGTATGTTTGTGACCCGTACCCACCTCGTTGTGGAGTACCGGGCTCTGTGGTAGGTTTTACAAGGATTTTTCTAAAATCTTGCCTCGTTTTTCAAAGAAATTCATAGTTTTTAATTGATATTTGATAATCCGTTATGAGTTTGGCCCCCAGAGCATTATATTATATTGCCTGTGTGTATCTGCTCATTTTGGCCTGGGGAGCCCATGAAAATATTATGTTGATTGTGAGCTACGGAATTTTGAGCAGAATTTCGTAAGCTTTTTTTGTTTCGGGGCAAAATTTACAGGGGAGACTCTGTCAAAATTTTTCCTGAAATATAACTTTCTTAGTTTATGATTAAAGTGATATAGAAATTGAAAGAATTGAATTTGGAGACTTAGTTTTCAAAAAAAAAAAAATTTGGGGTGTTACAACCTACATGTGCATGTGCATGTGCATGTCCACCACTCTCAGGTTGTGTGCTACCTTTGTGTGGAGTGCTATTCACTGACTCAATGTTAGCAAAGCCTTCGATTCCCTTCAGCATGTGGTCGAGCATGTACTTGTATCCTCGCTCTGAAGAACAACCAAGATCGACCAAATGTCTTGAGTGCATAGTCAGTTCACAATAACAAGAGGCAAAATTGTCGCCCATACTATTGGGAACCGGTATAATGCTTCTTCTCAGTTGATCCCTGGTCCATCGCCTACAAATATATTGTTCGGGTAGTGCGGTGTGATCTGTGAACCGAATAACTGCCAGTAGATGTTTGCAGGGAATGCCTACGAAGTCGTACATGGAACAAGGGCATTTAGCAATTTCAGTGATTTTACAATAAGAAATCACCCTCCCCGGTTCTGAATTTCCACAAACTGTTACAGAATAAGATGCAGTATCCGGTGTATCCATACTCGCAATTAAACTCACATTAAGTAATAAGCTTTTGACAACTTCTTGTTGAAATTTGTAGAAAATCTTCAAAGTGTATGTTCCTGCCATTTGTGACTCCAATGCCCATTCGGTCTTCAATTTTGGCCGCTCCTCGCGATTACGATGTGTTTCTTTAAGTTCATCGTGTCTTTGTTTTACTAAGAGTCAGTCAAAGATGATGGCAAATTCATGTAATGAGTACTTTTTATGAGTATGGTGCTTCAAGGATGAATGTAGCAATTCGCTACGTTGGGTACTCAATATGCCCCCCCCCCCCAAAATGAGTCTCTTGCGTACACAGGAGCCCATTTTTTGCGGATCTCAAATTTGTCCTTCAACCATTTGTTATTCTCCAGTTTGTACTGGGGGATCAAATTTTTCCCCTTCTGTTCGAATTCTGTTTTAAATTCCGCCGTATAAATGATAGTCTTCAAAGCATCTCTGAACTCATCAACGTTATTCGGCATGCGCACTTCATGCGGTAGCTTATCCAAAATATGCCAAATGCAATATCTATGTGACGTGATTGGAAAAACTTTGGAAATTGCAGAAGTTATCCCGCGATCCTCATCTGTCACGATGTTGATCGGATCACAGCCCATTGCTTCTCGCCACTTTTTAAAGAACCACTCAAATGAGGATGTCTTCTCATTGGGGATGAACCCACAATCTAGGAATATTGATTGCCAATAATGGTTGAATCCAACAAATGGTACGAACAACATCCCGTATCAGTTTGTGTTGTAGGTGGTGTCAAAGCAGAGAACATCCCCGAATACTTCATAATTCTTTCTAGCGATACCATCCACCCAGATACAATGTGACAATCGCCCTTCGGGATCAGATTGGTAATCAAAATAGAATAAAGGATCGGTCTCCTTTTTGGATTCAAAAAACTCAAGTAGCATTTGTCCGTCGTATCCTTTTAAACCCTCCTTCTCGTCTCTCCTGAGATTTCTGACATCGGTTTCAGTGAACCCAATTTTCTCATTACCTCCACTTGCACCTTTAAAGAATAGCATTTGTTTGCTTACAGGGACTTTAGCTTCGGTAAGTTGACCAATTACTTTTTTATCTGTCTTAGTCAATTCACAGTTTCGAGGTAGCAAGCGACGTCTACTGGGTGAAGTAAATTCGTGATTGTGTGCTTCATTTAACGAATAAAGAATCCACGAATTACTTTGTGAATTACTATGTGGGTTCAGTTTGACACGAACGAAAGCTTTGCAACCTGTTCTAGAAGTTGTACCTCGTCTAGTTTCATTATGATTATTCGGTGACTCCCCGACTTTATTACAAACATATGATTTATCCACTACATCGTTTACCTTATATTTATTTCCACCCTTACGCATAGAGAATTTCGCACATTTGCAATATGATGAATAAAATTTTTACGCTTCCTCAGGAGTGGGAAATTTCATACCAATCTTTGGTTTTAGGTGCTCGTCAACATGAGGAAGATACTCGCCAATTTGTTGTGCACGAACAAATTTTTCTCCGGCAACAGAACTTCCTTCGAAACTGTCCATACCTAAGAAACCGTGAAAAGGAGAACAGTTAGGGGTACTAAACCATTGTGCATGGTGTTTTTATAAGTGCGCAAGCCACAACAACTTGTAAAAGTCAGTTTCCACTAACGGTTCGAGAAATACGGCCGTGTATCACTTTATTTGAGTTTTTTTCAACCAAAAGCGATACATGGCCGTATCTCTCTGACCGTGAGTCCAAATTGACTTATACAAGTTCTGGTTGCTTGTGCTACATGAGATCAACCAACTCGCAAAGTTTCGTATTTTTTGGAGGTGGTTTGAAGTGTTTTCAACTCTAACCGCACTTAGAAAATGTTCTGACTCAAAAACTTCTAAAAAAATAAACTTGAGAAAACCGCACAAACGGCATCCAAAAATTATAAACATTTCCGATTTGGTCGGATTCACGTAGGGCAAGCCACCCAAGCTTGTAGAAGCGAGTTTCGAGTCGCGGTTTTCGAGATACGACCGTGTATCGCTAAACTTGGTTTTTTCCAACCGAAAGCGATATGCGTCCGTATCTCTCGAACCATGAGTCGAAACTCACTTCTACAACTTGGGGTGGCTTCTCGTAGGGGACACCAACCAACTCGCAAGGTTTCATATTTTTTGAAGATCGTTTGAAGGATTTTCTAATCTAACCGCACTTAGAAAATTCTAAGTCAAAAACTTCTCATTTGAGGAATTGAAGAAAACTGCCCAAACGGCAACCGAAAATTATAAAACTTTCCGACTAGGTCCAATTTACGTGGGGCAAGCCAGCCAAACTTGTAGAAGCAAGTTTCGAGTCACGGTTTGCGAGATACGGCCGTGTACCGGCTTCAGTTGTTTTTTTTTCCAACCAAAAGCGATACGCAGCTGTATCTCTCGAACCGTGAGTCGAAACTCACTTCTACAACTTGGGGTGGCTTCTCGTAGGGGACACCAACCAACTCGCAATGTTTCATATTTTTGGGAGGTCGTTTGAAGGGTTTTCTAATCTAACCGCACTTAGAAAATTCTAAGTCAAAAACTTCTCATGCGAGGAAGTTGAGAAAACCGCACAAACGGCATTCGAAAATTATGAAACTTTCCGACTTGGTCGGATTCACGAAGGGCAAGCCAATCGAACTTGTAGAAGCGAGTTTCGAGTCACAGTTTGCCAGATACGGCCGTGTACAACTTTAGTTGTTTTTTTCCAACCGAAAGCGATACACGGCCGTATCTCTCGAACCGTGAGTCGAAACTCGCTTCTACAACTTGGGTTGGCTTCTCGTAGGGGACACCAACCAACTCGCAAAGTTTCGTATTTTTTGGAGGTCGTTTGAAGGGTTTTCAACTATAACCGCACTTAGAAAATTCTAAGTCAAAACCCTCTCATTTGAGGAATTGAACAAAACTACGCAAACGGCATCCGAAAATTATAAAACTTTCCGACTAGGTCCAATTCACGTAGGGCAAGCCACCCGAACTTGCAGAAGCGAGTTTCGAGTCATGGTTCGGGAGATACGGCCGTGTACCGCTTTATTTGGTTTTTTTAACCGAAAGCGATACGCGGCCGTATCTTTCGAACCATGAGTCGAAACGCGCTTCTACAACTTGGGATGGCTTGTACTACGTGAGACGAACCTACTTGCAAACTTTTGTATTTTTTTACGGTCGCTTGCAGGGTTTTCAACCATAACCGCACTGAAAAGTTTTTAACTAATTTTGTATATACAATTCTAATTCTACAAATTAATAACGCAAGCAACATAATTCGGCAATTGAATATACTTGAAGTCAATCCGATTCTACATCTAAAATCTACTAAGGCATATAAAATTTTCCCCAATTTCTAAATAATTTACTACACACAAATTAAAAAAAATAATACAAATATAGATTATTGAGGTAAAGAAATAGTGTATATCTTACAAAATAGGTCTAGACCAAGCCAAACAATCGATTTGGAAGAGAACTAGGGTTTCGATTTCGTATCGAAGAGGGGAAGAGAAGGTAGGGTTTCCAACTTTGGAGTTGGGAGGAGGGGGAGCGGACGTAAGTGGGTTGATTTGGGTTTAGACGAAGGATTAGGATTTTTTATGCCGTTGAGTTCGTCGAAGAAACAAGGAGCGAGGGAGAAATCGCCGAAGAAGACGAACTGAATGGAAATACAAATGAATATAGATAGCCTTAACTCGTTTTTGGGAAGGACGGGTTAAGGCTATTTTTTTTAATAAAAATTTGCCTTAACCCGTCGTTGGGCATGACGGGTTAAGGCAAAATTTTATTAAAAAAAATATGGGCCGTTGGATCAAAGATCCAACGGTCCAGATCAAAGTTCGCACGGATCTCTGCGAACAGACCCGCTTCCGACCCGTTTGCAACGGAAGAAAGCTCTCTCTCTCTCTCTCTCTCTCTCTCTCTATATATATATATAATAATAATAATAATAATAATAATAATAATAATAATAATAATAATGATAACAATAATAATAATAATAATAATAATAATAATAATAAAACACAAAGAAAGCTATCAAGTGGCTCTCCTTCAATCCCCCCAAAATCAAAGGCCCAGATTTAACTTACAAAACACATCCCCCCCCCCCCCCCCCCCCCCCCCCCCCCCCAAAAAAAAAAAAAAAAAAAAAAACTCAAATTCAAAAAACTCATTTATTTATTTAATTATTTCTCTCTCTCTCTCTCTCTCTATATATATATATATGTATATATATATATATACATATATATATATATATATAAAGAGAGAGAGAGAGAGAAAAGTGAGCCTCATATAGAGTATGAGGAAATTTTCCTCATACAAAGTGATTATACTCACTTGGTGGGGCCCTTATGGAAGATCCACTCCGTCCATCATGTTTTTCATACTAATGGATGTATGTGTAGAAAAAATCAAGTGGTTTGGAGGTCATTCACCCATGCATCATGTGGTTGAAAAATGAATGATTTCAACAGTAATACAAATCGAACCACAAATTGGACCCACATGATGCATGGGTGAATGACCTCCAAACCACTTGATTTTTTCTACACATACATCTATTAGCATGATAAAAATGATGGACGGATTGGATCTTCCCTAAGGGCCTCACCAAGTGAGTATAATCACTTTGTATGAGGAAAATTTCCTCATACAAATATGAGGCTCACATTACTCATATGTATATATATATATATATATATATATATATATATATATATATATATATATATATATATATATATATATATACACTTATGGAAACATCGACTTTTATGTACAACTAATTATTATCATATTATTCAAACTTGAGCTACATAATTGTTGATTTACTGTTTACAAGGCTTTTCATATATATGCAGTAACGTTCTAAGACGTGCCGTAGGCACGTGTCCATGGGCAAATCTAGTATATATATATAAATAATAATTAAATAAAATAAAGGAGTTGTTTTGAGAGATTTGAATTTGAGTTTTGTGGGGAAACTTTTTGGAAGAAAAATGTGTTATGTGAGATTAGATCTGAGTCTTTAAGTTTGGAGGAATTGAAGGAGAGCCACTTGATAACTTTCTTTGTTATATATATATATATATATATATAATAGTGTATATATATTATACAAATATATTTATGTATGTATACGTTATTATAATATACTATTATACATATTTGGTACCAAAATGGCAATCATGGGTGTAGAACAACCTCTCATTTTTTGACAAAGTTGTTATTTGGGCTGCCAAAAATGAAAATAATAACTCAAATGAGAGGTCCATTGGTGTGAATACTCTAAAAATTTGTTTGCTATTTTTAATTATGAGAGTGCGGTTTTATCAAATATTCAGTGGTGTTCTTATTTTTCAACACAAAGCACATGTAGTACCTGACCGCATATTCTAATATTCTAATGTTGGTTACATAAGAGCATCCACAGTCGTCATTGTGTAAACTATGCATAAATGGATAAATGCATATAGCATTTGGCAAGTTTGCTGTAGTCGTCGAAGGTTATTTTTTTTTACCAATTTAATTTAAAATAATGAAAATTCAGATCAAACGGAGCTCGAAGTTGCGTCGGAGGGAAAAATATATTTTTTAATTGAGCGACGCAAGTTCACATTGCACCAGAAGATGAAAAAAAATTAAAAAATTTGCCAGACGCAACATGAAGCTGCGTCCGGCAATTAGGGGCACAATTAACACAGTATAACTACCACATGATCAAAGTTTAGTATTATTATTATTATTATTATTATTATTATTATATATATATATATATAAATTCTCAACCCACTGTATATCTTCTGATATCATCAAAGTTTATTATTATTATCTATATAATAAAACACAAAGAAAGCTATCAAGTGGCTCACAATCAGTCCCCCGTCAAATCAAAGGTCCATATCAAACCTCACAGAACACATTTTCTCTCCAAAATTTCAAACCCCAAAACCAAATTTTTTCCCCTAAAAAACTCATTACTTTATTACCAGTGGCGGATCCAGGAATTTAGTTCAGTGGGGTCCTTACACAATTGGATGAAGATGTGGGTTGCTAATTAATTTTGAGTGGGTTCCTTTCCCAAAAAAAATTAGTTTTAGTATATGTTCAGTGGGTTCCTTTCCAGTCTGTATACTAAAACAGCAAAAAAAAATTACACTGTAGCAAAAAGTTCAGTGGGGTCCGTTCCCCCCCCCTCCTCTCCATCTACATCCGCCCCTGTTTATTACTATCTCTCTCTTCTCTCTTTACTTTTTCATATTTCTCTTTTTCTCTCTCTCTCCCTCCCTCTCCCACTGTTTCTTTATTTACTTAGAAATTTTGATTTTAAGATTTCGGTTTTGTAAAATTGCAGAATTTTTAATAGCAAATATCTCTTCAACAATTAAATTTCATTATTTTCCATACTTAAAGTTCTAAGAAGTTAGATTTTATACCCCATTTATAATTATTTTTCAACATAAATTTTTATTTATAACTAATTATTAACATACTATTCAAACTTGAGCTATATAATTATTGTTTTACTGTTACATGGTTTTTCGTGTTTTGTATCGTTCCGAAGACGTGCGTGCCCACTGGCAAATCTAGTTTTTTTATAAAACCCAATGGACGCAATATGAAGTTCCGTCCGAGGATTGCGGAGATGGAGGGAATGTTGCGTCCGAGGGTTTTTTTTATTTTCCAGCTTTTTTCTATTTTGTAATAATTAATTTTTAATGGTGCGACGCAACTCGATGTTTCGTCCGACGATTAAAAAATAATATTTTTTCGAGCGACGCAATATGAAGTTTCGTCCTTTAAATTATGCATAATTCTCAAACCCGCTCTCATTTATAGCAATCTACCGTAGCATGCAAAATATACATATTTAGCAAACGACTGCAATGATAATTTCAAAAAAATATACAAATTATTATACATATTTAGCAAACGACTGCATATGCTTTAAACACATTGTGGTACTAAACTCAATATTAACCGTACAATAAATACTTTCCGTTTTCAAAAATAAATATCACTATCCTTTTTTAACAAAAAAATATAAAAAGAGAAGAAAACTGAAAACCCCACCGAGAATTCTTTCTTTGGAGGAAGTGTGAAAGTCAACTTTGGGAACTAAAAGCAAAAAACAGCCCATTTCATTGTCCAGTCACACCCACCACTTTCCTTTCTCGGCAAACACCCACCGCTTCTAATATCGTCACCAAAGTATTCTACCCCCAAAACCACACCCAACAACCCATCCCCGGGCCCCGCACCATACCTTCATTGTCTACTCCCACTCTCCCCAATCCCAATAATCTTCAAACCCAAGCCATCTTTAATAACCCTGTTCACTTTACGTATCCACTTATCACATTCACGGACTTCAGCACTTATCACTTATCATCACAAATGTCCGTATCAGCAGATCGTCTTATATATAAGTAGCCCCCACACCCTAACCCTCTTCCCTATTTCCTTCTCATCCCTTTTCCGCCCCTTCTCCTTCATCGTTCTCGGATCCAAAATCCGATTACCTGCAAACCCTATCTGACACGATCCACGATTCCGACGGTGAGCTTACCGTCATGTCGTCGTTAAGTCGCGAGCTCGTCTTCCTCATACTTCAGTTCTTGGAAGAGGAGAAGTTCAAGGAAACGGTCCACAAGTAAGAAAGAATACCAAAACCCTAGTTTCTCTCTCTAGATTCGTTTTTCCTTCTCTAAAGTTGTTCCCTTTTTGTTCGATTGGCCTTAGATTGGAGCAGGAATCGGGGTTTTTCTTCAACATGAAGCATTTCGAGGAGGCGGTGCTCGGCGGCGAGTGGGACGAGGTCGAGAAGTACCTCTCGGGGTTTACGAAGGTGGACGATAACCGGTATTCGATGAAGATCTTCTTTGAGATTCGGAAACAGAAGTATTTGGAAGCTCTTGATAAGTATGTGGGAATTTCTAGGGTTTTGGGCGCTGAAATTGTTTAATTTTGGTAAATGTTTGAGTTTTGGAATTGGTTTCAGGCGCGATCGGCCGAAGGCGGTGGAGATTCTGGTCAAGGATTTGAAAGTGTTTTCGGCCTTTAATGAGGACTTGTTTAAGGAGATTACGCAGTTGCTGACTTTGGAGAATTTTAGGTAATGTGTGTGGGTTTGGGGAATTTGGGGGTTTGGAAGGGCAAAGTTTTTTAATTTGTTGTTGTTTTGGTTTTGAAGGGAGAATGAACAGCTTTCTAAGTATGGCGACACGAAGTCGGCGAGAACTGTGATGCTTACTGAACTGAAAAAGTTGATCGAGGCAAATCCATTGTTTCGGGATAAGCTGCAGTTTCCGAATCTTAAGAATTCAAGACTGAGAACTTTAATTAACCAGAGGTATGGGTTTTGTTTTTTTGATGAGAGAGAATTGTTGTGGGGATAATGGATTCTGAATTGGCGTTTTGTGACAGTTTGAATTGGCAACATCAGCTTTGTAAGAATCCCAGGCCGAACCCGGATATCAAAACCCTTTTTTATGACCATTCTTGCTCGCAACCGAATGGTGCTTGCGTGCCTTCTCCAGCGCCTCCAATGATGAATGTGATGAAACCGGGAGGTTTTCCACAGTTGGGACCTCATGGTGTTGGTGTAAGTCCACTTTGTTGAAATTTTCATGTTTTTGTAAGGTTTAGATTAAGAAGATGATTGATTTTTGTGTGGGATTTTGCGCAGCCATTTCAGCAGGGCCCAGCAGCAGCTCCTCTTCAGACATCCCTTGCAGGTTGGATGTCGAATACATCCAATGCTGCTCCCCCGATGCCCCATCCAGCTATTTCTGGTGCAGTTTCCGGGGCACCACTTGGCTTAGCTGTCCCTCTTCCCAACACTGGTAATGTTTAATGGACTTTTCCTATTTTTGAGTCTATGCTTCTTATGCTAAGTGTCGTTTAATGTATCCTTGTTAGCACTTAAAGAGTACTGTTTAATTCTGAAAACTAATATGTCTGATGCTATTTGGTAGTGAAGCTGGTGTGTGTGTTTGAGGGGTGGCTGACTGGCTGTCTGTGCATGAGAGGTTATCAATGATTTTGCATGCCAACTGCTTCAACTTCTTTAACTATCACCTCCAATAATTTCTTAAGTTCAAATAGAAAAAAATGCTTGATAAAAGGTATCAAGACGCATCAGTGTTAGCTGAAACAACACATAGGTCTGTGGTTGTTGTTAAGAGTATCTGATAGACATTGATCTTTGCATCTATAGTTGACATCTAGCCAGATATCTGTGCTAGGTATGCCAATATTTATTGTACCACTGCATTTTTGTATGTAGGTTTCCCCTTTTGTGCTGGTTTCTAATTTTGACATGCAGTTTTTATTTTCCTATTTCCTAAATGGGTCTGAGATGCCGGTACATAGAGGCTATGCTTAGTAAAGATTTTATTTTTCGGTTATAAAACTGTCTCGAGGATCTGGATGTTACTGCAAGGAGGAAAAATTTACATCCTGAAACGTGCTTTATATTTCTCAATGCCATTTTGGCAAATGATCTAATATAAGAAATTTGACAAAATATTAGATTTAATGAATTCTGGGCAATAATCATTGAGATAACTGGTTCCACATTGCATGGAGTCTCATGGCCACCTTTTCCTTACTGTTATAAGGAAGACAGAATTCTGCAGTTTAAGAATAATTATATAATCAAGTAATCCATTTTCAAGAATTTCAAACAAAATTTCATATTTCTATATTGTTTTTTAGAGTCCATCTACACTTTGACAGGATTCTATATCTTGTTTCCTACAAATGCTATTTACTTGTATAAAGTAATTGTATACTATTTTCAGTCTTTTGTTTATTTTTTGCCAAAAAAAAGGTTTTTTCTAAAACTAATGAATCTCACAAAATGTAAAATTTAAATTTCAATGATTTTGGTATACTAAGGAAGATTTTTTTTTTTTTTTGGGATAAGTTGAAATTAGATGTATTCCAATTGTTTTTTTCATACAACTTGATCTTGTTATCTCCACCATTTAACCCCTGCCATCAGTTCATCCCTCTCTATTTCAATTTTGAGTAACCATGCAATTAATAAAAAAGGTACTGCTTTGGAGTCGATTAATTCAATTGCCAAAAAAGAGATTTCTATATGGTAGGTTTTCCTTAAGAGCGAAATGATACTTGGAGTATAGACGATTACAAAGAATCCAATCTGAATTTATTTGTGTAATTAGAAGTTTGGGTATCCCCTATTTAATAGTTAACGATATAGAATTGAGTATGGGCACTGCTAAAGTATTCAATATATGCAAATAGACATTTGAAATAACCAAACATATATTTGGATGAACACAGCTGGACTGAAGTTTCTTCCAAAATCATCAGCCATTTCCAATACATCTGATTTATATTCATTTCCAACATGAGCACAATATCATTTGATCAAATATGAGTGCTGTATTTAATATCAGAACAGTATCCATAGCCATGTTTGCATCTACTATAAGAAAAATAAAAATGACACAAAGAGAAAGGGAGACTCTAATTTACAAGCAATAATGAAATTATTTACATCTGTTGAGTAATGCAGTAGGAAACATAGAGTGAAAAGAAAAAAGATATTAGATAAAATATTATTTGTGGGCAGAATGGAAGGTATGTCTCAGCAATGGAGAGAACAGAGGGATGTATCGTAGTACTTGAAAAAGTAGGCAGGCCGGTCCAATCCAACTTATTCATGCTTGGTAGGTAACCTCTACCAAATCCATGTAAAGTTTGTGCCATTGACCTTTTTAAATGTGTGCAACTTCTTAACTTCTGATAACATAGAAATAATACTTTCTGCCTGTGCGTCTCTGCAATCTATTTGGGCAGATGATTTAATGTGTGAGTGATATTGAGAAATTTTGTAATTAACCATTTTACTGATTTATTGTGCCAGCGGTCATATGACCCAAAGAAGTTTATTGGCATTTGACATGTTAAGCAATATGAGCTCTGGTATACGTTGATTTGTATTGATTTTCTAGAACTTGGTCTGTGATCTGTGCACCACACCAAAAATGTACTCTTTAAAGGTATGTTCTCTTTTCTCCTGACTGATTTTTTCACTATTAGCAACCTCATAGAATAACAACCCAGAGTTCCTCTACATCAAGGTTACACACTTCTGACTAATATGGGTCTAGTGATGAGGTTCACATAGGCTTCCAATTCCTTTCCCGTACCGGTGGGATTTCCTTATCAAACCTAGCAAACCTGATTCCTTTACTCTAAATATGGTGTATATTGGGGTAAAAAAAGATACATATGATTAGGGATGGCAACATTGATTATTAGTGCTGATACTCTCTTATATTATCTGTGAGTGTTTCAGGCAAAAATCATTATGTAAACCAGATACTCAACATATGGTGAAGTTAGATTCTGCATTTTTTATTTTAGTTTTTCTTTTCAGATTTATATGACTACATGAATTTTGATGCTTTTAGTTTTCTAGTCTTGTAGAGATGTTATACTACGTACCTTTTCATTCTGTATTAAGTTTTGACTTTCAGTCTCATATTATAGATTATTTCCTTACAAAGCCGTTGTACTGATCACAATTTCTTTTGTTCATCTTGGTAGCTGCTCTCTTAAAGCGTCCTGTAACCCCCCCTAACAGCAACCCTGCAGTTGATTATCACTCAGGTGATTCAGAACATGTTCTAAAAAGGGCCCGCATGATGGGATTATCTGATGAGGTACTTGCTAAATTTTTTCAACCTTTCACGGACACTTCCAGTGGCATTTTAATGAGATCAATGTTTCATCTCACGTTAATTTATTATCTAAGATGTAAATTGTACCTGATGGTCCTTGCTGCTGAAATTGTATTTTAGGTTGGAATGCCTAGTACTCATTTACCTGTAGGGTACCCTAGCATTTCCCGGAACCCTTACTCCACCGAAGAGCTCCCAAAGAATGTTGCTGTGGTTATAAATCAAGGTTCTTCTGTCATGAGCATGGATTTCCATCCTTCTCAACCAACTGTTCTTCTAGGTAAATTTGCGGTTTTATACCACCTTGGCTACTTACTCTAATTACATTTCTTTTAGTAATGACAATGATCTGTATCTTTTAGTCGGCACAAATGTTGGGGACATTGCTGTATGGGAGGTATCCTGCAGAGAGAAACTTTCTCATAGGACTTTCAAAGTCTGGGAACTATCAGCATGCACAATGCTACTTCAGGTAATATATGTGCTGGTGGAGGTTGGGGTGGTGGTGTGAATATTGAGTTCGCAAGCATTTTTATATTATTTTCTTTTACTAACTACCTGCTCTGATTTCGTGACAAGCAGTCTGCTCTCGTCAAGGATCCTTCTATATCTGTTAATCGTGTCATGTGGAATCCTGATGGAACTCAATTTGGTAATTTCAAAATAAAATTTGGCATACGAGGAAAATCAATTAATAGCTTTCTGATTGTTTTTTGTTACTGGGTACTCTTGCAGGAGTTGCATACTCCAAGCACCTTGTACATTTGTATAACTACAATGGCCGTGATGATCTTATTCACCACTTAGAGGTAATTTGACCATAAGTGTGTTTCTTTACTCTCCATTCATACTTCATTCTGAAAATTGAAGTTGCTGTCTACTTTATCTGTGGTTAACTTGCTTGATATTAGATTGATGCTCATGTTGGCGGAGTTAACGACATTGCTTTCTCCCAGCCGAACAACAAAGTTTGTGTTGTAACTTGTGGAGATGACAAGACTATCAAGGTACGCTTCGTTTTTCTTTATAAGATAGTGAAATTTAATGCCTAGGTTCTTATCAACCCCATCTCTTCAGGTTTGGGATGCCATGACTGGTGCTGTTCAGTATACTTTTGAAGGTCACGAGGCACCTGTGTATTCTATATGTCCACATTCGAAGGAAAATATTCAGGTATCATCTCACTCAGTGATCATATTAGAGTATTATTTCCCCTAATTCTATCCCT
This sequence comes from Hemerocallis citrina, assembly GCA_017893485.1. Classification (NCBI taxonomy): domain Eukaryota; kingdom Viridiplantae; phylum Streptophyta; class Magnoliopsida; order Asparagales; family Asphodelaceae; genus Hemerocallis; species Hemerocallis citrina. The sequence goes on along the minus strand of CM030365.1, from coordinate 178,031,069 downwards.
AAGTTAATATTGTCTGAGAACTCCTTTTATGTTAATATAAGACTCAACAAACTCTTCTATAATAATTTTCAGTTCATCTTTTCAACTTCACTTGATGGGAAAATAAAAGCATGGTTGTATGATAATGGCGGTTCAAGAGTTGATTACACAGCCCCAGGTCATTGGTGTACTACTATGGCTTACAGTGCTGATGGAACAAGGTTTGCATATAGAGCACTAGATACCTTAATTTCTTATCATTTTCTCTAAGGAGATGGTTGCCATTTTTAAATTTAACTGTAACGATTTTATGTTCACATACAGGCTGTTCTCTTGTGGCACCAGTAAGGAGGGTGACTCCTATATCGTGGAGTGGAATGAGAGCGAAGGGTCTGTGAAAAGAACTTATGTTGGATTTAGGAAAAGGTCCATGGGGGTTGTACAATTTGATACTACCAAAAATCGATTTTTGGCTGCTGGAGATGAGTTTATGGTCAAGTTTTGGGACATGGACAATACCAACCTTTTGACAACTACTGATGGAGAGGGAGGGTTGCAGGTAATTTGTTTATGGGTTTGAAGATATCACTTCAAAACAAATCTCGTATCTGTATGGTACTCACCCAACATTTGTTAGTTACATATTAGTCCCATCCAATGATGGGCCCATGCATTCTAAGTATTACATATTAATGCCTGAAAATGACTACTAATGTATGTGACCCAAATTGAGTGAGTAATATGAAAACAATAATTTGAAGGTACCAATCTGCATATTCCAGATCTGTTAGGAAGGTGTAAAAGAACGCTTTGTTTTTTGAAATTTTTTTTCCTTCTGTCATTATGTTTCCTTTTAAGGAGCTTCCCTCATGCATTCTAATATATCCAGGCTTCTCCTCGCATCCGGTTTAACAAACTGGGTTCGCTTTTGGCCGTATCCACAAATGATAATTGTATAAAAATTTTGGCAAATTCCGATGGCTTTCAGATGCTCCGTTCGCTTGAAAGTCGGTCATATAATGCTTCTAGATCAACTTCTGAGGCCATCACAAAGGTAGGTTGCTTAATCACAGTGACTAGTTTCATTATGTGGTTCACAAATATTTAATAATCTTCTCTCGTTATGATGGCAAAATAAAATAAAATCTTTCTCATTTAATTTGGACTCAGCTTACTGCCTTGGTATGAAACTAACTACTAGATTATACTGCAGGCACCTGCTATTAACCCGTTGGGATCTGCTAATGCTGCGGCTGGAACTAGTGCTGTAGTTCCTGATCGAGGAACTCCAGTGACATCTATAATTGAATTGGTAATGTTTCACTCACATATACCGGATCATTTATTACTCAATTTATACTATATTCAAGTTTTGATGTTTCTAAAAGGATGGTTTGGTACTTTGGAATCCTACTGCAGAATGGTGACAATCGAAGTCTAGGAGATGTTAAACCTAGAATTGATGAGTCAATGGAGAAAGCCAAGATTTGGAAGCTAACTGAAATTAGCGAACCATCTCAATGCTGTTCGTTGAAGCTTCCTGATAACTTACTACCAGTTAAGGTGAGAGTTATTTTGCCCGCAAGCTTTGCAGAGAACCTCTTTCACATCTATATGGCCATACTAATGTGATATGAATACATGTGATCTCAAGATGAAAATACCTAATGAACTTGATGTAAACTTAACCCTAGACCGATAATTTCCAAGAATATTAAAAGATTAAGTTTACCAACAAGTATTGCCGATTAAGATAGAAATTAAAACTACTAATTGGTTTGATGGATTTTCAAGAATTTGAATAAATTTAACAAGCCCAATTAAAGATTCCAACATAACAATTAATAATTATACATAAACGTTCTTAACAAGTAAAATAGTCAATAACGATTCACACTCAACTTAGCAAGTGGAAGCACACACACTCAATATTTGTGGACGACAATAAATTTAGATAATAATCTATAGATGATAAAGCAGTATCACAAATATTTGAGAAGTAGAAAGAAATTATCGGGAGTTCGAAGAAAGAGTGACAATGGAGAGGAAGTTGCTGTCGGTGTGCTGCGGGAGTGCGAGATCGAGGCAACGGCTGTTGGTGGTGGCACTCGGGAACGACACGGTGTCAATGACTGCTGTAGTGGAGGGTTAGGGTTTCGAAGTTGAGGGATTTGAAGTGGGGGGTTGCGGGAGTGATGGAGGGGCGGATTGGGGGAGTGGCGCGATGCTGGTGGTAGGAAATCGTGGTCGGTTTGGTGGGGGGTCCAGGGATTCGGGACGGTTGGGTGGAGAAGAGGGGATTTTGGAGTTGTCGGCTGGAGAGGGAGCAGCGACGGGGTGGTCGGAGGTGTGAGTGATGACGGCGGCAATGGGATCTGGGTGTTGTGGGCTTTGGGAAGAGAAGAAGAATAAGAGAGTGGCGGCTGTGAAGAAGGGGATTTAGGGTTTGGATGGGGTGGTCGGAGGTGTAAGTGACGACGGCGGCAATGGGATCTGGGTGTTGTGGGCTTTGGGAAGAGAAGAAGAATAAGAGAGTGGCGGCTGTGAAGAAGGGGATTTAGGGTTTGGATTTTGGGTAAAGAATTTGAGGATTTCGGTGTTGTTTAGGGCTTCTCACAAATCCTAATCTTCTCTCAATTGTCTCACACAAAAAGATGAATGAAGAGTAGAACTTAATCAGAATAATTTCTAATCATTCAAAAGCTCTCTTTTTCATTAATCTAGAGGCCTATATATAGACTCAAAACAAATGTCAATACAAATCTTCAAAATATTCTAATGCATAAAATAAAGGGTGCAAATTGCAAAACTACTATATATGGTTAAAATTGCCAAAAATAAATATGATTGCTGAAATAAAAATACTAGGCTAATAGAACAACCATCTTAGACGATGCTTTCGCTGATAGAAGTGTCTAAATCATCTCGAACCGATGCCCTTATCATTCTCTCCAGGTGGGAGAGAGCTTGATCCAGTCAAGTCAAAACCAGTTCTTCTGTCATAGTGCTCCAAAAAGTCTGGATCCAACCGCTGGAGCTCTTCACGATCAATCCAAGTGATCTCTGACTAATGGCTTGTTTTTCCATCTTTCCAAATATCTATGAATACCACTATCTCTAGTAGAGATTATCTGATCATCTGAAATATTATCTAATTTTTCTGTCGGTGGTAAGTAGTATCAGGTAGAGGGAAAAATGTGGGAGTCTCACCAGTAGGCTGCAGGGTAAGTTCTACTATAAGACGATTTATAGGGTTAAATTCCGGGCCTTCATAAGGTACTAGATCCTCAATATTGAAAGTCTTACTTATGTCAAAACCTTAAGGAAGATCACGACATAGGTATTATCATTGACTTTATGCAGAATTTTAAATGGGCCTGCAGAACGTGCATTCAATTTCTTAACGGATCTAGCTGGAAACCGTTCTGCACGAATCTGTACCATCACTTCGTCACCAACATTAAAAATTTTAAATTGTCTTCTAGTATCTACTCTTAACTTGTAGTTAAAATTATTCTCATTAATTTTCTAAAATAATTCTCTATGCAAATTATGAATGCGGGATGCAAATGTGGATGCAGACTCTGAAACTCTGTGATATTCTAACATGGGGACAAGATCTATGAGCTGCTTAGAACGATAATCATCCATAACTTCATGTGGACTTATGTCGGTGGTTCTGTTTTTAGATGTGTTGTAGGCAAATTTAGCAATAGTCAATTTTAAGTCCCAAGTTTCTAAGTTCTCTTCCACAAGATTACATAAGAGACTGCCAAGACTCCGATTGACAATCTTGGTCTGTCCATCAGTTGGGTAAAAGGCTAAAGAGAACTTCAATTTTGTGCTCATCTTATGCCCATAGAGTCTTCCAAAAGTAACTCGTGAATTTTACATTCCTATCGGACACAACGGTTTTTTGCAACTAATGTTGCTTCACAATATTATCGAAGAAGATTTGAGCTACATGAGATGCATCGAAAATTTTTGAACATAGGAGGAAGTGGACCATTTTAGAAAAATGGCCCACAACGACAAGAATGGAATCATATTTCTTTTGTGTTTTCGGTAAGCCTAACATGAAATTCATGCTGACATCTTCTCATGGGCGACTAGGAATAGGTAATGGAGTATACAGACCTGTGTTTTATTTTTGTTGTTTAGCGAGTTGACAAGTATGACATCCGTTAACAAGTCTCGCAATGTCTCTCTTTAGTTTAGGCCAGTAAAACCTATGTTCCATAACATCAATGGTCTTGCTATGCCTAAAGTATCCAACAAGACCACCAACGTGCAATTCCTAAACAAGATACTCTCGTAATGATGTACTAGAAATGCACAGTTTGGAGGATAGAAGAGAATCATCTTTCAGGAAATAATCATCTATCACTCGAGTAATGCCATCCTTCAAAGAGGTGTAGATCTCGTAAAAATCTGGGCAGGAGACATACTCATCTTTTAATCTTTTAAAGCCAATAATTTTGGTGCGCAGTGTAGATAAGATCATGTGACAATGGCTTAGCACATCCACGGCCTTATTATCAATCCCTTTTGTATTCCTAATGGTATACGAATATTTTTGTAGGAACTCTACCCATCGAGCATGTCTCGGATTCAACTTTTGTTACGAGTAAAGGATTCGTAAAGCCTCGTGGTCTGAGAAAATGATGAATTCTTACGGCAGGAGGTAATGTTGCCAATAGTGAAGTTACTGAATTACCGCATAGAATTCCTTTGTCATAAGTTGAGTATTTTTGTTTTGCTTTATTCAGCTGTTCGCTGAAATAAGCAACATGATGACTCTTTTGACCGAGGACTTGGGGATTTTAGTGTTGTTTAGGGCTTCTCACAAACCCTAATCTTCTCTCAATTATCTCACACAAAAAGATGAATGAAGAGCAAAACTCGATCACAATAATTTTTAATCATTTAAACATTCTTCTTTTCATTAATCTAGAGGCCTATATATAGGCTCAAAACAAATCTCAATACAAACCTTCAAAATATTCTAATGCAGAAAATAAATGGTGTAAATTGCAAAACTATTGCGTAAAATTGTCAAAAAACAAATATGAATGCTGAAATAAAAATATTAGGCTAATAGCGATGCTGCGGTGATAGAAATGACCGAATCGTCTCGAACCGATACCCTCATCAGAACTATTAATAAATATTTCTAGATCATATTTGTACATGCATTTATTTTTATATTTGAGCCCTTGGTGGATTTTACTGAAAAATCATGTGTCAGCCATGACCATGAAGAACATTTCAGTTTCTGCAAGGAAAAAATCTCTCAATTTTGTATTCGAGAGATAGGTCATTCTAGGAGAGTACTGCTTTCAGATGACCTGAAGTTGTTAGGATTTCAATATTGATAAACTGAATGGTTAATGAGTTAATAATCTGAATTCTTTGTTGGACTCAATGTTACCGTAAACACCAAACCCCCTGTGATCCAGGAATTGGATTGATCGCCCTAAAACATGGTATATTAGCGATTTGGGACTCTGTAAAATGAATGATCCAAATTTTTAACGATTCCTTTGGAGCAATATATATGCTTGTGTCGCATTTATTTTGATATTCAATTAAAAAAGTCAATTACTATGATGGAATTCAATAGTCATAATTAAAATCTATCAATTATTAACAAGAGACCTTGATCTTATTTTATATAATCAAACTATAGTGTTCTATATAACTTGAAGTACTTGAAGCACAACATGATAGTCAGAAAAGGAGATCAACAAGTTGTTATTATGGAAATAATATTACGCTAAATCTATCATTACTACAGACAAACATTATTACTCTTTGAAGTTATTAGTTGACACTTACCAATAAGGTTTGTTATACGCCAGTTGCATTTGATGCACTGTGGATGAAGAGCTTATCAGTTATCACTATCTCTACAGTTGTTATGGTGACCCTCCCATTTTTCATAATGATCTGCACTAAACACCTGTACACCTGCAACAAAATAAGTCATCTTGATCATATGTTGAGCAATTCTTCCCATAGATTGACAAACCTTTTCTCTTGCTATAAATATGCCTTTAGTGATATACTGGATTTGGGGCTGAAGTAATATAAATAAGTTATGACAAATGAATGTGAACGATACATATTCATTTTTTCTTGCATATTGTGAAAAGTCACCACAAAATAAAATCAAACTTAATAGCATAATATTTGACTCTAAACATAAATTATGGAAAATTTGCTGTGAAAGAATTCTCCACCACATGAGCTTGGTTTAACAAGATAAAATTCTGTTCTTCTACTGTAACCTCTTCATTTTGTGCCTTCAGGTTTCAAGATTAATTTACACTAATTCAGGAATGGCCTTATTGGCTTTGACATGCAATGCTGTTCACAAGTTATGGAAATGGCAGAAGAATGAAAGAAATGCCACCGGAAAGGTACTGCATTTCGTTTGAAAATCACTTCTAAGGGGATTAATATATTCTGAGTTTGTTATTTGTTATTTATTTATTTATTTATTTTAGTGTGTAACAAAATGGGATTTATTCAGGCAACTGCACTTGTTGCACCTCTGCTGTGGCAACCTTCAAGCGGCATACTCATGACCAATGAGATTAGTGATGCGAATCCTGAAGAAGCCGTCCATTGCTTTGCACTATCAAAGAATGATTCATATGTTATGTCAGCATCTGGAGGGAAGATATCCCTTTTCAATATGATGACATTCAAGGTTTCTAACGAAACTTCTTTTATTATTTATTTATGTCATGATGGATGATTTGTTTTCTCTGTGCCTTAACGAATGTGTATTTCCTCCTATTGCAGACAATGACAACTTTTATGCCACCTCCCCCAGCTGCCACATTTCTTGCTTTCCACCCCCAGGATAATAACATCATTGCCATTGGCATGGATGACAACTCAATTCAAATCTACAATGTTCGAGTTGATGAGGTTGCTCTCATTTGAATCGAAGAACTTGTTATTATCTCTGTGCTAGTTCAATTTGTAGATTAATAATTGAAATATATATCTTATCTATCATTAATTCTTACAGGTTAAAAGCAAGCTTAGAGGCCACCAGAAGAGTATAACCGGCCTTGCATTTTCTAATACTCTAAATGTTCTCGTCTCATCTGGAGCAGATGCTCAAGTATGATTTTGCTCCGTTAAAATTATTCTTCATTGTTTGCTGTTATTACGTCATTACGGATTATGCATTTAAGTAAGATAAAAATTCAAAAATATTTCTTTCGCATGTGATAACATCTTTCACGTGCTTATTTTAGTTGTGTGTATGGGGAACGGATGGATGGGAGAAACAAGTTAGCAAATTTCTATCAATTCCTCCTGGGCGAGCATCAGGCTCTCATTCGGAAACCCGAGCTCAATTTCACCAAGATCAGACCCATTTCTTGGCTGTGCATGAGTCACAGCTTGCCATATATGAAGCCTCTAAACTGGAATGTCTAAAGCAGGTGAGCTAGTTATGTACTAAGTTTTGTTTGTTTGTTTGTTTTTTCTTGTTGTAAGTTACTTGTGCCCTGTCCATATAGACGATTGTGAAGTAACGCATGTTGGCACTTCATGATTTTCGATTTTGCCTCAAGGAAAAAGGGAAAGGATGAGTGACTTTCTGTAGGGGAGATAGAGTCAGACAGGGGTTTTAGGGAGTATTTGAGTTGAAGAAAAAGAACTAATACACTCATTCTTGCAATTGGCAGAAACCATCAACTGTTTCACAATTATTTATGTGCTCAAGCCTGGTCCCTATGGTATGGAAATAAAGTGTGCATTGAATTACACAAGGAAGCATTGCTTTTATGATTTGATGTGAGAAAGAAGAGATGCCACATGGCATGCCCTGGGCTATTGTCTTCTAAAATATCTCTACTGATATACTCTGATAGCATTCAGGCCAGCCTCCCTCCTTCGGTGTGTTAAGCTGGCCTCAATGTGCAATATATGTGCTGCTGGTCTGCCTGTGTCACGCGTTTCCCTTTTTTGCCTTCTTTTTATTTACTGATAATTAAATCTCATGACTGCCACATAAACAAAAGCAACTAAATTTGCTTTCTCAGTTGATGCTTATCCTTCTTTTTTGTGATTAGAATCCAGTGTACATATAATGTTAGATTTTGTTGGAAAGTTATTAAATCATCCTCTAATTTTTTTTTTTGGGTACATTGAAGAAATTTTGGAACTGCCTATGAAATGTAGTAGATTTCTAGGATTACCAATTCCTATTGATAGGCTGAGAACCAGGGGTGTGAATGGATTGGATATAGGCATTACAATGTTAGTGGATTACTAGTAGAATTGTTACAATTCTTTTCTCCGTTGTCTTGTCAGTTTAGAATCCTACTCAGATGACTCACTTCAGTGGAAAAAGCTTTGTATGATGACAAATTGAACAACAGTAGTGCTGCTATTGTTGTTCTCACCAGAATTTAATATTTCATATTCCTTACATGTTCAGAGATTATTGCTTATGACGATAGTAGCCATTTGATTCCTAGAGCTATTCTTATGTGGTCATTCTTGTGTCTTTTTGTCAGAAATTGTTTTCATCAAAATTTATGATCTTGGTATCTTTTTTGCAGTGGACTCCACGGGAGGGATCAATCACGCATGCAGCATACTCATGTGATAGCCAAATGATATATACATGTTTCACTGATGGTAGTGTAGGGATCTTTACTTCCACACTTAGATTGAGATGTCGAATTAGCCCCACAGCCTATTTGAATTGTCAACCCAGGTATTCTTGATGTTACTATCACTAGTTAGGTTGCATTTTGATGCATCTATCTTAAACAGTTTGTTTTGATAAATTTTAAGAAAATATTTAGTCATGAGAAACATGGGCAGCAAAGAAAGGTTTGTAATTCTTAAAATTTCCCCGCATGAAATATGATTCCATTGCATAGTAAAATCATAATTTCTTTTATTTCTCTTAAAAAAACAGCAGAATTCTCATAATGACACATAACTGTCATTGATCTCTACATATTAAGCAGCAATTTTCCGATAAAATCATAAATTTTCTCGTAACAGCTCAACTAATTTAATTCTCTGATTGTTTCTCCCAGCTCAAATCTATATCCAGTTGTTGTTGCTACCCATCCATCCGAACCAAACCAGTTTGCACTTGGACTAACTGATGGTAGTGTCCAAGTACTTGAGCCTCTAGAATCTGAAGGGAAATGGGGGACTAACCCTCCACCCGAAAATGGTGTTGGTGGGAATGCCAGCTCAAGCCAGCCTGTCGGAAACCCTAATTCCGACCAACAGTCAAGATGATGGCATTTTAAATGGCAAAGTGTTCGATAACTCAAACCAATTTTTTCTTCTTCCCGGAGTGGACCCATGATGCAGTTATCTTGACTGACCTTGTGCTGATTCTCTTGTTGCTGAGTTATAACAAAGCTATGGCCTGCATACGACTACAGATGACTGACATGCAAACGACAAAGAGATGAAATTAGAATAGAGATAGAAGCGAAAGACTAATGGGGGGATAGCCAAAGAATAGATCTTCATGCACTCATGTTAGATGAATTAGCTACTGCTTGGTGATGGATAAGTACCCTCGTTATTTTGTTTTAAATCTTTTAACTAATTAGATGGCAGTAAGGAGGCTGTTCTTTCGTTGTATACCTTTTTTTTATGTATTTGTTTTATTATCTCCTTCTTTTGTTGCCCAAATGTCATGTTATTTAAGTTTGCTTAAAGCTGTATGGCTCATTATAGTTTTTTGTTTGAAAATTTATGCAATATAGTTGTGTGAAATGAATTTCAACGCAGCATGTAAAAAACCTACTTGACAGTTATACAGGTCAATAACATGCTTAGATAATTGCAAAACCAATATCTGATAGAGAACAAAAAATAATAAATGATAAATGTTCTCAAATGGAAAGAAAATAAGATAATCGTTGGGTGTAGGTGCACTCCAGACAATGGCGATCTTCGGCTGAGTCTCAATTGGAGTGCAGGTTTTCTGGTTAAACTCGTGTGATATACTTTTCCATTCTATTGTTCTTCAATAATCCGTATGTTGCGTTGTATTGGTTTGTTGTTCTTTTCTGCTCCCCTCTTCTCTTTATAAGTAATTATAATTCCCATCGGCCACTGTTTTGTTAAAATTTTATTTATTGAACTGTTGTTATTTTATTAAAGTTTCATTAATTGAACTGAGTGGTTATTTATGTCACCTCTTAACTCAAAAAAGATAAACAACCAACTCCAACTGGTAATAAATAGGACTATTTTTACTCCAGGAAAAAAAAGAAGCACTAGTTTAATTTCCCCCCCACCCACCCACCTTTAATAATAAGGTGACACTCTTAATGTACTTGACATCTCCACTTCTCAGAAAATTTAACAACAAATAAATTCCAACAAACTAAACAACACATGATTTTTTTTTATAAGACACTTTTTAAAAATATTTGTAGAAAAAAGACAGTTGGCCAAGTATTTGCACTCATGGACTCAACAACTAAACTCGCCATTCTCAATGGCGAGTTTAGTTGTTTCATCATCGCCATTGAGAAACAGCGTGTTTAGTGCTATTTTTAGTTCAAAATTTTCAAAGAAGACTCGCTGTTCCCAACGGCAAGGACATTTATACTAGATTCGCAGTTGGGGACAGCGAGTTTAGTTCAAAATTTTCAAAGTAGACTCATTGTTCCCAATGGCGAGGACATTTATACTAGACTCGCTGTTGGGAATAGCGAGTTTAGTTCAAAAAAAAATTGTATGGAGTTTTTTTTCGAAAATTCACTAAGTCCAACAGAATGTTTAACTCTCTGTAAAATTTCCTACATCCTCGCCGTTCCTAACAGCGAGTCTAGTGTAAATGTCCTCACCGTTGGTAACAACAAGTCTTCTTTGAAAATTTTGAACTAAACTCGCTGTTCCCAACAACGAGTCTAGTATAAATGTCCTCGCCGTTGGGAACAGTGAGTCTTCTTTGAAAATTTTCAACTAAAAATCAGCACTAAACACGTTTTTTTTTAATAGCGATGATGAAACAACTAAACTCGCTGTTGAGAACGGCAACTTTAGTTGTTGAGTCCGTGAGCACAAATACTTTGGCAGCTGTCCTCTTTTTACAAATATTTTTGAAAAGTGTCTTATAAAAAAAAAAATTAATTCCAACATATATGGTCATTCTGCATCGTAGCATTTAAACTCAATCTATAATCAATTTTGACATAGTCAAAATTTTGGGTTCACCTCTAATCCCAAATTTCTATTTCTAAAAACTAAATATGTCCAATTTTTGGACTTCAACGACTGCATATTCTGATATGATACTGTATTGCTCAAAACTCTTCTATTACCTATTTTTTCGGTTCTGATCATCTTATTTGCACATGCTCGGAAGCTCTCTTTCGTACATTTCTATGTTGTTTTTTTTGTCCTCCGTATATTTTATTTGTTTCTATCTTTCTGACGTAATCGGATAGAGTCGAAAGACTCCAGCCGAATCAAAAAATATATTAATAAATCATAATACACTGTACAATACGCAATAAGAGGGTTTTACAAGAAGTAAAACGCGATAAGCATACAATAATCGCAGCCAAAGCAACAAACGAGAGAAGAAAATGAGGCACAATAGAGCAGTACAGGAAGATACAATCTATAGAGGAAGCTGGCTGATCGGGATCAGCTCTCCGACGCGAAAACACCTAAAGTTAACCCAGACAGCTGAGGGGGCGGAGAGCAAACGAACGCGTAGACGACTACCGAGAGGGCTGGTCTCACGAGCGCTCCAAAGAGAGAACCGATCAGTGCAGGCGAGGGGATAGGAGCATCAGGAGGCATCACACTCGTCGGAGAAGGTGAAAAGCTGCAGCAAACAAAACAGATACCAAACCTGGCAAAAAAACAGAGCAAAACAGAGACCAAAGACCCCCTGACTCAACAGCAATAACATGCCCAACCAGGTTTTAAGAACACTGGGTGGAGCAATCAGTCGAGCATACAAGCCTGAGGCTAGAATGTCCTGAGCCCGTCATAGCCAATATGACAGAGAATAGGGCAATAAAACCCGAGCCCAAAAAGCAGCGCAGCGTTCACAAAAACGGTGCCGAAACAATAAGAAATCTCTAAGAACATACCAGCCACAATAAGTATCTAGAGATGATCGCAGCAAGATAGAAAACCAACAAAGGGGAGAAAAAACCACCACTATCAAACAGTAGAAATAAACATAGTCAGAGAACCACAGAAGCTAAAATTCCAACCAGTAACTTAAATCAAGAGATAAAACGCTTATAGTAATTCGCGCTCACCCTCCTCAATTAAGCTCACCAAAACCAAACACAAGCTAAATACACCAAAAGAGATGCTGCTGAAGCTAATAACCTGCCAGCAAAAAGAACAATACCACCTAGCATAAACCCATAGTAGACCCGATCCAAAGCCCAGCAGCAAATCAAAGAAACAGAACGTTATAGAAGCCAGCAACCCACATCAAGGAACAAAAGCCAAAAGAGAGCCTTGGAGGCAGGGAGGATAATCCAAAGATTAAACCTGCATAAAAGGAGCAACTAGAGTGACGAACTATAGTAAAGAAAGCTGAACAAGTTAAACTACCGCAACCAAAACGTGAAAAGCAGGAAGAAAAAAGTCTCCGAACAAAAATACCAAATAACATGAAGATAAAAATCATAAAGCGTTAAGGTTCGAGAGAACTATAATGGATTCATCCAAACGATGATAGTAGTAGGACAGTCTTTCGTCTTCTTTCAGTTGAGAAGACCAAAACTTGAAGAGAAAAACAAATTCTTCTATAAGGGAAAAAATAGAGGCTGCTTTGTGCGAGAATAATCTACGGTTCCTTTCTCTCCATATAATCCACATAATGATATGGACGGAGAAGTTCCAACCCTTGCTATATCTCGGCGGTACAGAGGGGGAATGCCAGCAAGATAAAAGGTTAATAGGTAAGGCTGGGTTACCCCAAGCAAGCGCCACAATTTTCCAAAGAGGAGAGATGAAAGTGCACGCAACGAGAAGGTGATTAATATCTTCCGAAGAAAACGAACATAGGGGACAAAGCTGACCCCATGCTAAGTTTCTTTTGTTGAGCACCTCCACGGTTAGAAGCTTGTTGTTAATAGCTAACCAAGAATTAATTTTGACCTTGAGAGGGGCACAAGAATTCCAAATAAAGTCAGCCGATGAAGAGGTTATACCACGGAAATTGAGAAACTTGTAGAAGGATTTCACTAAGAATGAGCCCGAGGCGTTCCATCTCCAAACGATATCCTCAGTTTGTTGCCACTGGAAATGATTGAGAGATGAGATGAGAAGTTGTAGGTCAGTTATCAAAGGAGGGGATAATGGAGAGTTAAAGGGGATGAGCCAGTATGAAGAAGACGAAATCCAAATAACGGACTCTTCAACCGTAGCATACGGCCTAATGGCAAGGTTGAAAAGTGAGGGAAAGGCTGACGCAAGGGACGTGTTGCTTAACCAGAGATCGGACCAAAACATGGTCTTGGATCCGTCAGAACAACGTTTGAAGATGCTAGCCTGAAAAGCTGGGGCTGTCTTCCAGACCCCTTTCCAGAATGGAGAAGCGAACCGATGGGTAGGGGCGTTGAACTGCCACCAGGGAGAGGACTTAAAATAATACTCCTTGATGCATTGCACCCAGGATAAATGGGGAGATTTATGGAATCTCCAGAGCCATTTTCCTAAAAGAGCGAGGTTTTGGTCTCTCAGGTTAAGAACACCCAAGCCACCGTTCGCTTTCGAAGAACAAATGATGTCCCAAGAAATCAGGTGCGACCCCTGTTTATAATGAGCGACACCCGACCAAAAGAAATTACTCCGAATTTGGTCGATATGCTTACGGACCCATGAAGGGAAGAGGTAAAAAGACATCATATATAGAGGGATAGCCGATAGAACCGAATTCAAGAGAACTAATCTGCCTCCTCGGGAGAGCAGTTTACCAGTCCAAACGTTCAGTCTAGATTCTATTTTATCAATAATAGGAACCCAATCTGATCTATGAAGCTTACCCCACCTAAGAGGGATACCAAGGTAAGAGATGGGAAAGGACGCAACACGACAGTTAAAGAAAAGGGACGCTTCATGATGGCACGAATCATCCCCACCGAGCCAATACACTGAAGATTTGTTGAAATTGATAGAGAGGCCTGAAGCCTGTTCAAAGCAATAAAGCAAGAGTTTGAGATTGCGCATGGAATTGCGATCGGATTTGGAGAAAATGATAGTATCATCTGCATATTGCAAGTTGAGGATACCATCAAAATTACGGGAACGGCCAATACCCTCAATGACGTTAGCTTCGCGAGCGTTGTGAAGCAGTCGGCTAAAAACGTCCGCTACTAGGGCGAAAAGTAGAGAAGATAACGGATCCCCTTGGCGGAGACCACGCTTGACCTTGAATTTATGGCCCTCCGATCCATTAACAAGGATCGAGGATGTGCCGGCAATAAGGCTGGATTTAATCCATCCAATCCATTTCGGACCAAAGCCTCGGTGGGCCATAATGTCCAAAAGGAAATCCCAGTCAACATTATCGTAAGCTTTTTGAAAGTCTAGCTTAAGGAGGATACCCTCCATTTGATGATGATGACTCAATGAGATAATTTCTTGAGCGGCGGCAACACTGTCAAGAATAAAACGGTCCTTAATAAAACCAGACTGGGCTTGGTCAATCAGAGGAGGGATGATCTCACTGAGCCTATTAGCCAGAACTTTCATAATAATCTTGAAAGAAACATTAATAAGACTAATGGGCCTAAATTGCGAGACCGCACAGTTTCTATCTTTCAGCCGCTACTAATTTATTTTTAAAATTATACAAAACCAATTATGAGGCAAAAATAGTGACTGTACAATGCGACCGTGGTTCAGTCAACTGCATGAAGCGCAATGCAATAACGATTGTCAGGGCCGGCCCTGAATTCTTGGGGGCCCGAGGCGAACTCCCGAAATGGGCTTCTATATACTTAAAAAAAAAAACATACATGTATACAAAAAATTTGCACATTGTTGAAAGCAAAATATGCAAAATATATAAATTTGTTTTAAATCACCCAAATTTAAAGTCTCAAATTCAATTCAAGTATAATAAATTTTAAAATTTTTTAAAGACTCAAATAATTATTTTTGGGGTCCCTAATAACAGTAATTTTTTTTTAACGCCCAAATACATGCTTATATTTACAAGGAAATTATAAATTTGGGGTCCCCTAAAATCGCAAAAACGTCGGGGGCCTGAGGCGGCTGCCTCACCCGCCTCAAGGGTGGGGCCGGCCCTGACAATTGTGTCAATCAGTTGGGAGCTTTTCGTGGCTACTGCTATCTATACCTTTATCTGATGGACATGGGATGTGCTGCTGCGATTTAGTTTTTTCTCCAAGTAAACTATGATAATTTCGATTATGTGTCTTCTCTTCTTTGCTTTATATTAAAGTTATGTGTTGTTGTAACCCCAGTTTCCGTTTATACAAAATTTTCTGTACTCTTGTATTTTGTTGTCTATAAATTATTTTTGTTCCCGATTGTACAGATTTTATTCTTCCTTGCTCCATATTCTTGTATTTCAAGTTCTTTGTAATTCTTTTCTTCATTTGAACTCATTCTCCGATTGTACTTTCTGATTATACGGATTGTTATCGGTATTCTTTTTCCCTTCTTCAATTCTTGCATTCCAATTATCTGGAATATATATATATATATATATATATATATATATATATATATATATATATATATATATATATATATATATATATATATATATATATATATATATATATAACTGTTGTTCGCTTGAACCCAATTGCATTCTCCTCATATTCGACTATTTTGTTTGAATCCAAATCCTAATTCACTTGATAGAATTATTAACTGATTATTTGATTTATTTGTCAATAGCCCAAGCCTTGCCATCCTATAATTTGATTATTTGATTCTTCTTTTATTGTCAAGCCTAAACTCCTAATCCAATCTATAAGTTTGTTTATTTATTTATTTGTAAACCCAACCCAATCTTGCTATCTTTATGAAGCCCAACCCATATTCAATTAGACTATTTTACATTTTTATTATTAATTACTTATTTATAAGCCAAACTTCAAGCCCACATTTGAATACCCAAAACCCAAGCCCATAATCCAAACCCAAATTTTCTCAACTGCACACACAACTCCCCTCTCCATAATCTCCACCCAAACCACCCACTGATTCCTCATTCTCTTTAACTAACCACTTAATCCCCTATTATTATAATATTGTTATAAATAAATTATTAAGTAAGAATTGTCTATTGAACTCCCCCCACTCTTTCCACATTCTCCACCACCACCACTACATTCATTCATATTTATTCATATGTAATAATTATGTAATTGTCTTTTTGTATTCTTTGTAAGCGTATAAATAGGCCATTGGGTGAATCATTTGTAGATAGATGAAAAACCTATGAATGAGAATAATCTTCTTTTCTCTCGTCTCTATTTCCTTTGTTTATTGTTTCTATTATTTTATAAGACGTTATCAGCACGAATCTCTATCTTTCGAGTCTCAAGTTCATCCGAAGAAAAAGAAAAATGTTTGGTCTTATATATGTAAGTATGTTAATTTCAAGTTCATCTTATTATTATTATTATTATTTTAAACTTTTGATCATTTCCTTAAGATCAATATAACTTAGTATGCTCTACACTCGCCATTTTTTATAGATCCTGTGTATCAGAAAAGTTATATTTTGAGCTCTTTTTTTATTTCTAATTATGCATATAATTTCATTATGTTCTTATTTTTCAAAACTCTTGATAATAACCGACAAGAATTACTTGTCATGAGTTTTGGATGTTGAAATTCATTTGAATACCAAAAGTCTCAAAGAGACAATTGATGGATTCAAAGAATCATCGAGATGAGATCATACGAAAGCTATAATTTTCTTTTGTCACAATCTCCCTGAAGGAGTGAAAGATGATTGTATCAAAATCAATGAGTACAATGAGTATGAATTGATGACGATCCTGTAGATCTAAATATGCATAACTGTGGCTAACTATAAATGTATGGAAAAATGACGATTTCGTCTTATATATTGGACATGCTCCATTTTCCGAAGTGAATGTGATGCTATATAATTGTTCTAGTGATTTTAGCCATGAGGGTACCCATCATCGTGGCCATAGATGTGGACTTGGATAATGAAAAGAAAATAAAATGTATAAACAATCCATCATTGACGTATGATGAATAAAGGAAAGAATTAACTAATGGTCATAACCTCAATGATATGATACACTTAAAGGTTGCAGATTTCTCTGTCCATTCTGAAGATGGAAGTGATAATCACCAGAAGTGATAAATATACTATCCTGAAGATAAAAAATCATGATCACCAGAAGTGATGAAAATGATTTATCATTTCAAGTTAGTTTATTTATAAGTTTTGTTTTTATTGGCATTTTTTTTTCTCTTTATTTAGATTATGAATATGTATCAATCCAAGATCCAAGTTGGGAATATATGTCTTGTAGACAGTGCTACTACACACACCATTCTTAAAGATAAGAAATATTTTTTTAATCTGAGAAATGATCAAGCACATGTCAATACCATATCAGACTTGCAAAGATAATTGAAGGCTCCGGAAGAGCAAATTTTATAATGCCAGAAGGCACAAAATTCATAATTGAAAATGCATGATTTTCGCCTAAGTCTCAAAGAAACTTATTAAGTTTTAAAGATATTCGTCTAAATGGATATCATATTGAGACTATGAATGAAAGAGGTATTGAATATCTTTGTATTACCTCAATTATGATGGGCAAAAAAGTGTGTGTTAGAAAAATTACCAACTTTCTCATTTGGATTGTATTATACATATATAAGAATGGTTGAATCATATCACAGTAAACCCGAAATTTACTGATATTGTAAACCATAAGTTTACAAAGATGGTTAAGGTTTGGCATGACCGGTTAGACCATCCCGATTCATTACTGATGCGAAAATAATCGAGAAATCATGTGGTCATTCATTGAAAAACCAGAAGATTTTTCAATCCCATGAATTTTCTTGTGTTGCTTGTTCCAAAGAAAAGTTAATTACAAGGTCCTCACCAGCCAAAATAAAGAACGAATCATTATCATTTTTAAAACAAATTCATGGTGATATATGTGGTCCGATTCCTCCCCCGCGTGGACCGTTTCGGTATTCTATGGTTCTAATTGATGCATCAACTCGATGGTCACATGTGTATTTATTATCATCTGGTAATTTGGCTTTTGCAAGATTACTTGCACAAATAATTCGGTTGCGGGCACATTTTTCTGATTATCCGATAAAGACAATTCATCTTGATAATGCTGGTGAATTTACATCCCAATCTTTTATGAATTATTGTATATCAATTGGGATAAAAGTGGAACATTCAGTAGCCTATGTTCAGACTCAAAATGGTTTGGCAGAATCATTTATAAAATGGATCCAATGGATTGCTAGACCAATGCTTATGAAATCAAATCTCCCCGTTTGGGCCTGGGAACATGCTGTTTTACATGCAGCACAACTTATACGCATCCGGCCAACCAGTTATAATGATAATTCTCCCTTATAATTGGTTCATGGTCAGGAACTAAATATTTTCCATTTACGAATTTTCGGATGTCCGGTATATGTCCCAATTAATCCACTACAACGCACAAAAATGGGACCTCAAAGGAGGGCGGGAATATATGTTGGGTATGAATCTCCATCTATAATCAAGTATATTGAACCGACGACTGGAGATTTGTTTACTGCAAGGTTTGCAAATTGTCACTTTGATGAATCACTATTCCCAACATTAGGGGGAGACAATAAACAGTTGGAAAAAGAGATTTCATGGAATGAATTATCATTGAAAAGTTTAGATCCTCGAACAAAAGAAAGTGAATTAGAAGTTCAAAGAATAATTCATTTGCAAGGTATTGCAAATCAACTGCCAGACGCATTTACTGACCACAAAAGAGTAACAAAATCTCATATTCCAGCTGTAAATGCTCCTGTCAAAATTGATGTCCCTTAAGGATAACCTATAATTGCTAGTGAGACTAAGGCACGCTTGAAGCGTGGTAGACAACTTGGTTCCAAAGATAAACATCCTCGAAAAAGAAAAAGGAGCAAATAACCATGATTGTCAAATCAAGGATGTCTCTCCAGAAGAGACCATTGACATAGTTAATAATGAAGAGAATCAGGTACCTAAAATTAATAAAAATGAAGAGATCTCGATTAACTATGTCATTACGGGAAGAAGATGGGACCAGAATAATATAATTGTCGACAATATTTTTGTATATAATATAGCGCGCGATATCATAAATGAAAACGAGGATCATGAATCTACCTCTGTGGAAGAGTGTAGAAATAGAAATGATTGGCCAAAATGGAAAGAGGCAATTAAGTCTGAATTAGACTCGTTTGAAAAACGAGGAGTTTTTGGACCTATAGTCCGAACACCAAAAGAGATCAAACCAGTAGGCTATAAATGAGTATTTGTACGAAAAAGAAATGAACGAAAGGAGATTACTAGATATAAAGCACGGCTTGTCGCACAAGGTTTTACCCAGATGCCTGGTGTTGATTATGAAGAGACATATTCTCCTGTGGTGGATGCAATAACATTTCGATATTTGATATATCTGGCAGTGCATGGAAGACTTGAAATGTGCCTCATGGATGTGGTCACGGCCTATTTGTATGGTTCGTTAGACCATGATATATATATATGAAAATCCCTGAAGGATTTAAAGTGCCAGAAGCACATAATGATAATTCCCGAAAAATTTACTCAGCTAAGTTAAACAAAGCGTTATATGGTTTGAAACAATCAGGACGGATGTGGTATAACCGTCTGAGTGAATTTTTAATAAAAGAGAGTTATAATAATGATCCTATATGCCCATGTGTGTTTATAAAAAGTTTAGGATCAAAATTTGTTATAATTGCTGTTTATGTTGATGATTTAAATATCATTGGAACTCCTGAAGAGTTATTACAAGCTGTGCAATGTTTAAAGAGAGAATTTGAAATAAAAGACCTTGGAAAAACAAAATATTGTTTAGGTCTTCAAATTGAACATTTGAAAGATGGGATTTTCTTGCATCAATCCACTTATCTGGAAAAAGTACTTAAAAGGTTTTACATGGATAAAGCTCATCCCTTAAGTACTCCCATGGCATTAAGGTCATTAGATGTTAATAAAGATGTGTTTAGACCTCGTGAGGAACATGAAGTACTACTTGGTCCTGAAGTACCATATCTTAGTGCCATTGGAGCATTGATGTATCTTGCTAACAATACACGTCCAGATATATCTTTTGCAGTAAATTTGTTGTCAAGATATAGTTCCTCACCAACTCGAAGACATTGGAATGGTATGAAACATATATTTAGATATCTTCGAGGGACCATGGATATGGGCTTGTATTATTCTAACCTATCCAAATCAGATTTAGTTGGGTATGCAGATGTAGTCTGATCCACATAAAGCCCTATCTCAATCAGGATATGTGTTCACCAGCGGAGGAACAGCAATTTCATGGCGTTCTACAAAGCAAACACTAATAGCAACTTCAACTAATCATGCAGAAATATTGGCAATCCACGAGGCAAGTCGTGAATGTGTTTGGTTGAGGTCGATATCTCAATATATCCGGAGAACGTGTGGCCTTTCAGTCGATAAAGATATCCCCACAACCTTATTGCATAGCTCAGCTAAAGGATGGCTACATCAAAGGTGATAAAATGAAGCATATCTCACCAAAGTTCTTCTTCACTCATGATCTTCATTAAAAGGGTGAAATCATTGTTAACCAAATAGAATCAAGCGACAATCTAGAAGATTGCTCGTTGTGACCCTATCACCCCAACTTTTGGAAAAGATGGTAGAATTGATCGAGATTTGAGATACGACTTTTGAAAGTCCTAATTGGATGATCTCGTCAGGGGGAGAAATGATATGCGCTGCACTCTTTTTCCCTTCACCAAGTTTTGTCCCACTGGGTTTTCTTGGTAAGGTTTTTAACGAGGTAGCATCTTCATTGCATATCATTGTTAAAGATTATGCATTCTTTTCCTTCACTAGGGTTTTTCCTATTTGGGTTTTACCTAGTAAGATTTTAACGAGGCATATTCTTATTTACATTCAATAGACATTCTAGGGGGAGTGTTATAAATAAATTATTAAGTGTGAATTGTCTATTGAACTCCCCCCACTCTTTCCACATTCTCCACCACCACCACTACATTCATTCATATTTATTCATATGTAATAATTATGTAATTGTCTCTTTGTATTCTTTGTAAGCCTATAAATAGGCCATTGGGTGAATCATTTGTAGATAGATGAAAAACCTATGAATGAGAATAATCTTCTTTTCTCTCGTCTCTATTTCCTTTGTTTATTGTTTCTATTACTTTATAAGAAATATAATTAATTAACCGCCCTCCTAATTCTTCTCCTTCCTTCTCCTTCTTCTACCCGAACACAATCCCGCTCTCACCCTTGCTGCCGCACACCCTACCTCCCTCTCGCCTGAGCTGAAACCCATCCTGCTTGCCCTAGCGCGCGCTCGACCACCATAGTCGAGCCTCACCACCTTGTCGCGCCTCTTTTCCCTGTCGACTCCTCCATCTGCCACTGCAAACCCCTGACTCTTCTTCTTCCCCTGTTCTCATCACCCTCGTTGAACACCTCCAAGCCCCTCGTCGCTGATCACCTAGTCGACCCCCGCTCATCCCTGTTGCTGCCTCTCGACCTCGCCACCCATCGCCCTCTACTTCACCACCGACCACAACTCCACCATCAACTCCACCCTGTCGCACACCCTCTTCTTCTCCACCTTGCGACTTCCATCAACGTCCTCCATTGACCTCCTCTGTGACCATCTTCTCCGCTGCGACCATCACAGCCGTCCTCGCACCCCGTTGACCACCACTGCAGCCACTCAACGCCCTGCAACCCCGTCACCATTGCCATCCACCACTACACTCGAGCTCCCCCCAACTACCACCACTCGCAGCCGGCCTCCTGCTCACTCCGACCGCTCCACCGCAACCACTCCACGCCGCATCTCTCTCTTCGCTGTCGACTGCGACCACCGCTCGACTGCGAATCATCACCCCACCCTCATCTCATCATCATCATCTTCAACCTCCTGCTGTCGATCCTGCATTCTACCCATCACCATCATCCCCCATCCCGAGCCACCCTCGCAGCTGCCTTCACCCCGTCAACCACCTCCCCATTTCCATCACCACCTTGAAGCCGCAACCAGTTGTCGACCACCGAACTTCAACAGCCGGTGTCTCTCTCCCCCGCATCTCTCTGCCTTCGTCTTCCAAGCCAGTGCCACCATCATGACGCCCGTCTCTCATCACTGCAACTCCCTTCATTGCCCTCGCTGCCTCCTTACTGCCTACTGCTGCAGCCCAACACCCCTCGCTGTCCAGTCCATCGCAGCACCAAGGTTGACTCGTCGTTGGTGTGTATTACTGGTTGTCGTGAGTTGCGCTGCCACTTGCTGTTGTGGTTGCTGCTGCTCTTGCTACTCGTTACTGCTGCCTCTTGCCGCTGTTGCTGCGTGCTACCATTTCTTGCTGTGGTTGCTGCCCCAGGCACTTCCGGTGTGTTGCTGTAACACCCCGGATTCCCGTTATCGGACATTCGTGACACAATCAAAATCTTTGCCTTCAAATGCGTCTCAACACAGTAATAATACGGAAATTTAAAAAAAAACTTTTTATTGCCAAATAAAATTATTACATCATAAATTACAACTATTGTCTTGTTCTTGAACAAGGAATATAAATCACATTAACTCATTACAACTTATTACAAATGTTTATAGACTCCACTTGTAAAGCTATCGGCAGTCTTCCAGGATGGTAATCAGCTGATCACTGCCGAAACTCCGCTGAGTGGTCAATCTGCTTCCTTGGGACTTGCCCATCAGCTTGAGCCTTCCATTGTGCGACTCTAATATTTCTGCACATGCTCGAATGGTAGGTAAGTACACTGCTTCTCCACTTGGATTCTTGCATTCCCGATCCATATATCAGCACCTAATTGAGTGGGCACGTCAGTATATATACTGACGCAATGCTGATAAGAAAACAGCGATCTCCAACTAGCAGTCACAATTAGTCCTTAAATGAAACCAGAAACGTGCATCCTAATTTTCTAGTGTCAATGTATGCCAATGACCTACAGTCTAATGCATAGTACAAAATGTACAGAAAACAGATGCACTTAGTCTAATATCAGCAAGACTCTGAGTACGCATGCATCTCATACTACATACGTTCCAAATCAAGCAGTCTTCTCCAGTTCTAGAATTTTGAACCCTCACCATGTAATGCATTCTACTATTGTATACTTCTTGTTCCTAATAAGTACACATGATTGAGGAGGTTATAAAATTTTGGGGTGCTACCCCATTTGTCACTAATAATTGTCGTACTAGACCTCTCTCAAAAGTCATGACAAACTTACAAATACAGCGCAACATACCTATTGCGCCGAAGATCCATGAGACCGCAGCCTCTATGGTCCGTTCGTGTCCACCAACATAGAACAAGAGAACATCCCGTTCTTACCACAGCACTTTTGGAATCAACAATGCGAGAAACGCACCATAGCACGTATCCTTAACGACAGGAAGAAACAACCCTGGTTAGCACCGCCTAGTGCTGACTTTTTAGGACAAGTCGAATTATAGGGTATCACCTCTAACACCAACTCGACCCTCAAGCAGAAAGGAAATAATTAATTAACGGTGTTATTGAAAGATGTTGTATATTCAAAACATACACAGTGTTTGGAAATAATGGTCGAGCCTGACTGGTCTGTCAAAATAGTAAAATAAACACGGTGAATCAATCATTCATCGATTGTCAACACCTTCATAAATCTTTGACCATACCCCCGGCCCGTAACCCTCAGGCGAGCAGTTCATCGGTGCCCAAGGATGCATAAAATCCGTAGATGAAGGTAAATATATGCAAACACCAACACTCGACCATTGACAGACTTAGGACATCAAGATACCAATTATAATTAATTTCAGTAATATCTAGGTCAGTAATGGATTTGACCTGATAAGGCCAATCAAACATCGGCATCCCGTTCTCCATCGTTCGCCACCGCTTCTGACTCAGATTGCATCCAGTATCCCGGTCCGAGATTGATTACCCATTGGGTAAGAGTTCGTCGGTACACGAGGGATGACTATCCAGTTATTGAGGGGGAAGAAATTCAATTACAATACTGTCGATAGTCCTAGGGTATCAACAACCTTATACTAGCCCCAAACTATACTGGCTACGAGCACCAGAATTACAACAAACCGACCATAGATATTCTCCTAACTTACTCACATATTCACCATGAGTACTAAACACAAAAATCTCATATAAGTCCCAAATGAAGTGCTTAATAGGGATAATCATCCAACATTTTTAAATTTTTATCACCTTTAGTCATAAATCCTGTAGCATGTAGAAGATTCCATAATTGATGCTACACTCAACGGAATCCAACAAAATTAAGTTTTCTAGAAGGGTAGGAAACTCTATTGCAATTCCCTAGTTGACAACTTCCTCAATTTCCTTATAGAACTCAAGTTCCCTGATTTAACACACTCTTGAAATCGACCAAGACAACAGGTTGCTGAACTTGCAAATTTCGTATCCTTCAAAATACAACTTGCAATTTCATGATATTACCCATTCTGGAAAGCTAAGACTGTATACTATAAGTCTCTAGTTAGCCACTCCTTCAATTTCAGCCATCTAGAAGCTATACATTTCCTATATATTCTCAGCAGTGCATTTCTTCATACACTTGTTGTATCTAGCCATCAATATAAAAACTTGTTTACTTTTCGGAATTACTTGATTCTGGATTCTATAGAAAGGTGGGAGTGTCTACTACAACTTCCTAGTTGAACACATCCTTAGATTCATCTATTAAAGTCTGCTAAAACTCCAATTTCTATCAGTATACAAACAGGAAATGAGTTTCCCTTACAAAAGTCAAGTTCTTCAATTTAGACTGGTTTTGCCCCAATCTAAAAAAATTATAACTTTTGCTAAACAAACTGGAATTATATGATTCTAGATGTTTTGGAAAGCTAGGACTCTCAACTACAAATCTAGATGTTTTGGAAAGCTAGGACTCTCAACTACAAATCTCTAGTTGATCATTCTTCCAAATTCTTAACACATAATTCCACATTTATATAAATTCACAGATCACGCACTCTGAGCTAGAGACTGAACACAGTCTAGTTAAAGTTCCCTAACAAATCAATCATAAGTCCAAAGCTTGTGAAATTTGAGATTCTGTAACTAGACATATACCATTCCATCGTTGTCACGCCCCGCTTCCCAAAAATACGGAATACGAGTACATGACAAAAGCCCAGCGAATGACTAACGTCACCCATAACCTGTTTATCCGATTAACTCAACAATATAATCAATACAAACCAATTGCACAAGCAATAATAACAATCTCATGAACAAAAATAATTGAAATGAAGCAATATAAATATCCAAATACAATAATGATAATCCAACGTCTGGAAACAATAATAATATCCGGGACATAAGCCCAAAACAATAATAATCCAATCCAAAAATAATAATAAGTCTCAATACATTAAGTTTATTAAAGCGATAAGCAATTTAAAAGCAGAAATCTTCAAAATGTTTGTTGTCCAATTCCAGCAGGCAATTCTCCTTCATTACATGTATACACTTCATCTAAATAAAAGAAGAAAAATTATCCTTAGAGCAAGTCATGGACAGCAAGTAGAGAAAGCAGGGAACAATAGAATAAAGGTATAACAATGAATTAATGGATCAATATGAATCAATAACATAGCACGATGATAATAATCATTAACATGGTAATCAATGCAACAGTGTCGCGGTGAATTAATATTCGGTAACGGTAATCAACTGCTAATATCAATAACACTTAAACAATATTGGATACAAATAGGAGCATGATGAACAATATGCAATGTCGGTGATGTGTCAATCCTTGCGTCTATTAATCATTTTAACTCTTAACTATTGCACGTACTACTGTGTCCCATGTGTGCCGTACCATAGATTCGATACATACAATCAATTTCGTTTAGACTACAGTGGTAGATTTTATAGTTCATAGTCTCCCCTGATCTAGCCAAGGATCAAACCAGAAAGTGCTCCTTCCATTGCCAATCTTGTTTCTGAGATGCTGCTTTCCAACTTCTCTCAGTCTCAGTACTGGGTATGATGACGATAATGGTAATAACACTGGATATGTGTAATTTCTTACACGATGCCGATAACGGTAAAAACACTAGACATGTGTAATTTCTTACACGATGCCGATAACGGTAAAAACACTGGCCATCATCCGAGTACAGTCCCCATATCATCAACTACTCTAGTCAATCCCTTAAATCCCAGTTTGTTAATTATTTATCAATGCAACAATACAATATGCAATTATAAAACATGAGATGAACAATAGTATCAATAGGAAAACAATAGGATGATAACATGAAATAGGACAATTAGAACGATGACAATAACTCATTGGGATTATGCAATGCAACATACATACATCAATTCATATAATAGTACGATATAGGAATAATTAATTCATTAAAAAGTAGTATCCAGAATTCTAGACAGCAAGCGCAACCTGTACAAAAATACAGTTTTCCACTGACTCAGAAATTGAAAGTTGAATCCGTCAGAAAATCTGGAAACTAGACTTCCATACGGTTCCAACGTATACTTAAAGTTCAAATTCCGACAACAGTAGCTAGGTCAAACACATATTTCTTTTCAAGCTTTATGTTTAGGTAGAAATTTGACATCTTGTGGTTTTAATTTTTGAATCAGTAAAAACTCAATATTGAATTCAGTAAAAATATTTTCTAAACTTCTAAACATGTTAAGAAACAATCTGAAAATTTTCATTGCAAAATTTTATCATTTGATAAGCCTTTTTACTGTTTGAACATGAAAGGTACGAGAATCTGAAAATCTAAAAGTAAAAACACAGTTGTAGGAAATCGGGCATAACTTTTGCTACGAAAGTCAGAATTCGATAATTTTGGATGTTATTGCAACTAGAAACTTGGGGCTACATTTTATATTCAAAAAGTATTTCATTTTAAGGTCATTTACTAGTTCGAAAATAGCGATTAAGGTTCAGGTCAGCAAGCATGTACAGTTTTTAAGGTTTTTTTTTCTTGAAAATAAATTAGTTGAACATGAAGGGTATCGATTCTATAGTCAATAAATTGTGTAGTCAGCATGTTGGGTGTCAAAACATGATAAATAAAAATTAGAACACATACATATACAAGTCTAACATCAATCAATCATCAAACGCTTAAACAACATACAACCTAACAATTGTCTTTAGAATAATTTATTTGTTTCATGACTATATGTGTAGCCCTAATATCCATACTATATGATGTATGCAAGATTCAATATTTTTGGAATCAAATTATCACGATGTCAAGATTATTGGGGTTAGCTCGTGTAAACCCTCAATAAACCCAACGAAAGAGATAAACAAAAGATAATACGATAACAAAGAGATCTAGTTGCAAAAATTTCAATAACACTTGAATTTGATACAATTAGCAATTCAAGAGGACGGTGACTTTCCTATTAAGCGATGAAAACAAATACCAAGAATAACGGGATAAGGATCTCGAAGCAACGAACCCACGAACTAATACGATCTACCAATGCAGCACGTTCAATATACGTGCAATTAAATCCCAAAGTAATAATCAGCACACCAAGTGACCAAGCAATCAATCAGCACACAAGAGACCAAGCAGCAACTGTAGCAAAAGGGACAAGGGGGGTGGTCGGGACCTGGCCGACGGCGGCGCTAGGGGCGGCGTCGCAGGCGAGCGGCTTCGGGGTGGTCGGAGAAGAAGGATGGAAGGGGGTTGGGTGTTTCTTGGTAGGCAGTCGAACGGGAAGGGGAACAGACAGAGGGGGAGGTCGAGAGATGGTTTTGGCATCAACGGTGAGTGGCGACACGGGGGGGGGGGGGGGTGTCACCGGAGGACGGGAGGTTAGTCGGAGGAGATGGGGCTACAGTATGGGTCCTGTAGCATAGGCGGGAACTGCTGACGGGGAGAGAGAAACAGGGGGAGAGAGGAGAGATGAGAGAGATTAGGTAGCGAGGATTTCGATTTGTGTGTAAAAATTAGGGTTTACATTAGAGTTGTATTTATAGGGTACAATTAGAGTTCAATAATAGCGGTTTTGGGTCAAGAATTCATCAGATTGGGTTTTAGGGTTCAATTAGGAGGTAGATCAAAATCAGCAAGGTTCGAATAAAAATATCCACAATCAATTAAAAGATAATAAAAACTCCAACAAGAAGAACGGGAACTTTTCAGGCAATTCTTAATTAAAAATAATTGAGAACGAAAGAAGATAGAGTTTTTATTCAATTGAAATTAAAATATTACAAAAAGGGGGAAATTGGAAAATTACAAAAACGGTAGTTACAATCGTGTCCAAAAATTGCATCTAGATTCATAATACAGAGAGAGTTATGGCTCTTCAAACTTAGCACAAAATTTCCTTCTATTTTTCAGACAGGGTCTCCACCTCTTTATACAATTTATTTTGAAACTCCATCATATGTTGTTTAACAATTCTAAAATTTTAGAATCATGATGTAGACTCATACTACAAACTATCGAAAAAATTTCATTACAATATCATGCTCACAAATGTAGTTATGAAGTGATGAACTTCAATCTTAATACAGAGCAGACTCAGTTCTGATTTCCAGACCAGTTGCAAACTCAGAATTTTTTGAGGTAACAATCGATCTCGAAAAAATACGAAATTTGAAACTATGGTTGTAGGCACATACAAGAGCATCCAGTAAAGATTTTAACTTAAAATACCCTACCATTTCTGAGTTATGATTTTTGGAAAGACACCAAGTTTTCACAAGAACATTAGTGTCTCTACTATATGCTGTCCGAAAGAGAAGTGGTTGTTTGGGCTACTAAACAAACCCAAAAAAATATGATAAAAATAGAGGATACTCTAAACTCATCCTAGAACATGCCACAAAAATTTCATAATCAAATTCTAAGTTTCTTGTATGGTAGAAAATTCTAAGTATAACATACAAAAGTTAAAGAACAACCACCTATGAAATTTGATGCACAAGCTTGTGGCTCCTCCTCCTTAGCTCCTAAGCAAACCTGCAAAAACAAGTGAAGCTCTCTCTTTGTTATACTCGTACATTTTTCTTCTCACTTTCTTTCTTACACACATATATTTTTTTTGAACTATAGAAACATGAGGAAGAAAATGGAGGATTGGTGAAGTGAATGAAGTTTAAATAGCAATGGAGGGTGGGGTTTTCTAGGGTTGGCCGGAAATGGGAATGGGGAAATGGAGGGTGGAGATAGGAGGGTGAGGGAGTGAGTGAAATTGTGTGGTTGGATTGAATGCCAACACAAAAAAAGTCTAAAAAGTTCATGGAAGTTCTCATTTGTTCAAGAATTCATAACATGGATCATTTCCAACTATAGGATCTCATCAAAATCCTACTCATGATCATCATGATGGCTAGGGTTTCCTAACCCCAGGTTAGGTCAAGTAACCCTAACCCTAGGTTAAACAATCCTAACCCTATTGAAGAACAATGCATGATTAATTACAACTCAAATTAATATTTTGATTTCCTTAGCAAAATATATTCTAACATTTATAGAATATACATGGGCATATTCATATTCAAAACGATTATAAATCACACATCCTAATTTATCCAGTATGATTCAATCAATGTATATATAGATATTTATCTATTTACTTAAAAATACGATATTTTGAATTTATAAAAATATATGTTTATAACAATTATTACTTTTTCGAAGATTGTCTTGTCAAAAAAATCAGGACAACACACATAGTTTAATTGAGAAGATATCCCGAATATACCTCATTGGATTCAGAATAACTAATATATCTAAATTTTCTCAATTAAAACGAATAATTATTAGAAAAAATATATAATCGCGTGCAATTCTCAACTGTGCACGGATTATGAAGCAAAATAGCTATATGCTATTTTGCGGGGTATTACAGTTGCCGTCGAGTCTTGCTGTTGTTGCTGCTGTTCTCATGCGATTATCGCCACTGTCTTGTTGTGGTCGCTGCTGTCTCTCGCTGGTTTCCCGTGCCTCGTTGTCGTTGCTTTTGCACGTGTTGTCGCCGTCGCTCATCTCGATTCCGTTCATCGTCACAAAGGCAAGTACCTTGTACATTTTATTGTTCCATACAAGCATACTGTTTGATCTCCCGCAATTAGTAATTAGATCATCGCATTTGAAATCCGTTATTCTTGTAATATTCATGTTTCGTGATGTTTCCATATCTAGAATCAGTCGTTATATATTGAATCGAATCAATTTTTTTGCATCCATGATTCGATGTCATCAAAAGATCATAGTTTTCCATTGTCCCCACATTTTTTTCACAAACATGAATTTGAAACTATATGTTTGCAAGTAAGAAGCATTATAATTTGAATTGGCAAGTTGATGTCTTGCTGTTACTGTAACTTGTAGCTAGATTTTTATCTAGCTACTGTTCAAATGAATTAGAGCTTTGTACACGAGAATCGTAGCCCTGTGAATCTAGTTATTAAAACATTTGACAAATTCAAATTCCGAGTTGTAGATAATGAGTTATCATATTTTTCATACTACTAGGTCTACACATTCCAAATTGTTACTTATAGCACATCGACATATTTTAGAAATTAAAATGTCATGTTAATAGGTGAATAAAGACTTGATATTGACTGAAATGTTACTAGACATTATTATGGATCGACTTATAATTTTTATAAGATTTTTAAATGAATTTACAGTAATTTTATATATATAAGAATTTGACCTTGGTCTGCTGCATGAACAGTAGATCAGTAAAAAACTGTCTGGTTGACCTAGCTATTCTATTTAAAATGTATCATGTGAATATTCGTTGGAACAAACATGAAATCTATTTTCTGGAATCTCTGACGGTACCTAATTCTCTTTCCTGTAGCAACGGGAAAGTGAGTTTTTGTATATCAACGTACTTCTGTCCAGATTGTAACTTTATGTCCTTAATTGTAAATATATTTATTTCTTGCATTTAATTAATTGAACTTGCATGTTGTGCATTGCATAGCCCTTGATACTCCTTGATCCTGTCCTGATATCCGTTCTCATTGTACCTGTTCATGTTGATTATTGTAAAAGTATAACAAGCCGGGGTATTAAGGGTCGACTTACTAGTGGACAATATAGGAGAGTGTGCTCGGAAGGGGATATTGGTATTGGTCACAGCCCATTTGGTCATTATTATCGGTCATATTGGTCATCGATTGATTGTGGATTACTGACTACAGTATCCTGATTTATCGTGTATTAGTCATCGGTCATCGGTATTCGGTCATTGGTCATGGATATTGCAAGACCCGAGTAAATGAACTTGTAGAATTCACCACTATAGTCTAAACGTTCATTTAATTTTATGCACGCAAACCTGTGGTATGGGATGCAGGATTGCGTGCATTAGTTAGGATTGATAAAAGATGGATGAACTTAAAATTAACACTGAACACGTGCATGACTCATGTTTACAAGTTATATGACTCATGGTTATAAGTTACATGTTATCTGTTACAAGTCACATGATTCCCATTACAAGTTTGCATGATTCCTGTTTACATGACATGTTCCTGTTACATGATTCCTTGTAATCGATTGAATATACATTGAAGTCTAGTTTGCATGTTTCTCGTTTCCAGTTTACAAGTTACACGTGTCCTTGTATCGTATTTGATCGTATTGTATCTTTGTTCCTGTTTTCATTTTGTTTGTACTACTTGCGGCCCGTAACTTGCTCTAACGGGTACCATCTATCTTTTTTTCGAGTTAATGTTATACGGTACAGATAATGGGTTACTGAAAGAACTCGACAGACTGTTATTGCATTATGTATTCTCTGACTATTTTATAAGTTCTTGTATCCCAGATATTGATTATTGTATTATTTTTTTTTGTTCCTGTGATTATTATTGTTTTGTTGAGCTTGCTGATATTGTACAACTTATGAATAATATGAGTTGATATACTTATATCATTCGCTGAGTCTCAGTTACGTACCTGTGTTCCCGTATAATGAAAAATGGGGCGTGACAGTTGTACTGTGGGAGTCTGCTGTTTGGACTCTTTTCGTGTGAATTTTGTAATGGAGTCCTGTAGTGCTACTTTCTTTACCTGTTCTATATATATATATGGTGTGGTTGGAGCTGTTTTGGCTCTATCCTTCTAACTTTATTATATAAAAAAAACCTATGATAATTTCGATCAACAATGAAACGATCATTGCTGGAGTTGGAATAAATTTCTGTTCACATAAAAATGGAGTTGGTTGAATAAATGATATGAATTGATGTTAAAATCTTTTAATATAATCCGAGTAATTTGATCCTTCTTGATATCAAATATGTTAAATTCTCACATATTTTTAGTACTAAATGCCTTGAACAATAGTAATTTGTTGGGAGTTATTATTTGTATTTTGTATAAAGGAGGTTGATACTTCAATAAAGTGATGCAGAACAATGAAGCATGAACTACAAAATAAAAGGAAAAAAAAAAAGAACAATAGAACTCAAATTGTTCCATAAAACTGACTATTTAATAAAGAGTAATGCTATGCGTATAAATTTTTTATATAAGGTTTACTTCACAATGTGACGTGGCAAAATCTCCACCGTATCAAAAGAATTAGAATTTTTGGTTTCACATGAAGGGTTGGGGATAATACAGAATTTT
This sequence comes from Hemerocallis citrina, assembly GCA_017893485.1. Lineage (NCBI taxonomy): Eukaryota > Viridiplantae > Streptophyta > Magnoliopsida > Asparagales > Asphodelaceae > Hemerocallis > Hemerocallis citrina. Next base: position 177,998,142 of record CM030365.1, on the reverse strand, counting down.
TACCAAACTATCCCACTTTTTGTAAGTATGTACGAAACTATCCCTGTTTGAAAATTTAATACCAAAACATTCATGTCGCTAACTGAGTTTGCGCGCATAGTAATTTTCTTCGCGCTAACTCAGTTAGCATGCTGCACGGGATATAATTTTTTCCCTCTTATTTGGGTGTGACAAAAAACTCACCCAATATAGACACACTAACTCCGTTAGCGTGCGTGTTTAAACCACTCGCGCTAACGGGATTAGCGTTCGTAGATGGGACAGTATTGGGCACTAGGTGTGAGTAAAAAATCACTAAGTCATAACCAAGGCCGTTAACTGAGTTAACGATTGTGAAGATTTCAAGTTTCCAGAAAGTTGAAACTTTCTGGAAATTGGAGATACTCACACACGTTAACTCAGTTAACGTGCCTATTCTTACCAAGGCTGTTAACTGAGTTAACGAGTGTGAAGATTTTAAGTTTTCAGAAAGTTGAAACTTTCTGAAAATTGGAGATACTCACACACGTTAACTGCCTTATTTTACCATGGTCGTTAACTGAGTTAACGTGTATGCCTATCTTCACAAACAAACAGACAATGATGTTTTGTACATAAAAAATCACCAAGTAGAGACGCTAACTCAGTTAACGTGCCTATTATTACCAAGGTCGTTAACTCAGTTAGCGACAAAGATGTTTTGGTATTAAATTTTCAAATCAGGGATAGTTTGGTAAAAAACTCGATAATACATCGGTGGTTGGAGTAAACTTTGTGCAAGTGACTTGCCCAAATCATTATTTTTTAATAAATAGGAGTAAGGAGTAGGTAGTTGACACTCATAAGTCATAACCAGCTTGACAACTCCGCTACTTAGAAAATTAACCAACAAACTGAAGAACATATATATGGTCATGCAATCGCATGTTGCATTTAGACTCGATCTACAATTTTGTTATAGTCAAATTCAATACGAAATAAGTAATCATTATCAATTTTCTCAATTTAAAACGGCCTCTAAATTCTTCCTTTCCCAACTACATCATGTTAGAACTCGAATTTTATATCTGAAAATTACTAACAATAATTATGAAGAATAAAAATTACAGAAATAAAATATAATAAACCAAAAGCTTTATACAGAGTCGATATTAAAATCTCTCTCCTTAAAGCAAAATTCGTCCCGTAGTGTGACTGTGGTTGGTGAATTGCCTCCCAGGATACAACTGTATATACCTTTCTCTGAAGAGCAGCACCCAACCTCCAGAGATTTCAGCGAACAGTGCTGTGATGTAATCTCAGTTTTTGACACAGAGGAGAAGAAGAAGAAGTATATTCGGATTATCAAAAATTTTTCTTACTGGCAGACATGATTCAGTAGTCTTATAGGAGAAATGGAGACTGTTGGGAGGCCCATTACTCTGTAACAGCATAGTAATGGTCCATTACTCTGCAACAGCAGAGTAGTGGTTCAGATCCATAACTTATGAGTCATTACTCCGCTGTTACAGAGTAATGGTATCAGTTATCGAATATGAAGAGCCACCTCACCAATGTACTGGGGGAGAAAAAAATAGACTGGGGCAAAAAAAATATAGGCCAGAGCCAAGCCAGACCAGACCAGACCAAACCAAACCAAACCAAGCCGAAGCCGGAGCCGGGCCGGGCGCGCGCGTGTTTGTTATTTTGGCTGAGTCCTCTCTCCACTACACGTTAGTGGTAACCCCCGGGACACACCCTTTAGTCCAATTTTCTAGTATATATACTAGAAAAAATCTTTTTCCAATTTCCGATATGGGACTATCAATTTTCTCCAAGTTTCCAAGTTAGTACATTTCAAGTACCCAACTTTGGAACAACATTTTTCATTCATACGGAATTCGTTTTTGGCAAATGAGTATGCCACGGAATAGTACTCGACGAGAGGATCGCAATCCACTCATTTTCTGGCGCCGCTGGTGGCCGGAGCTCGCCGGAATCTGGCCCGAAAAACTGCAAAAATTAATTCCAACAATTTCCCACATGAATGGAAATTACCAGACTATGTAATGCAGACACGACATAAAAAGACATGACAGAAAAACTCTGCGAGTACAATCGAAAAATTACTTCATCAGGAATGGTAGTAATTTATCAACTTTGAACCACCCTTAGTAAGTAGCTATCAGATTCACTTGACCAGGTAGTGATCATGATGTCTTGAACTACCCGGACTTTGATGTGAACCTAGACAATAACTCTCACACAGTTTCATCTCCTCACATAACTAAGTTCTCTTGTTGTGTTCATTTTGGCCTTGAACAGCCCTTGTTAATCGTGAGTGAACTTGGAGAATGTAGCCTCTCTTCATTCTCCTAGAAACAGTCCCATTTCACACTCACATGGTGATTGCCCATAAAAAGTATCCTGTTATACCCCACTTTTATTTCAAAGCTATGGGAATCATTAAAAGCCAAGCTTATCCTAACTCTTTGCAAGCAGCACTGTTTTATCATCCTAAGAGTGGGTATAAGATTTTAATCTCTCAGTGCTCCCGGCAATTCAACAAGATTTAGTTGTGCCTTTGAACCTAGATCTTAGGATCTCCAATTCCTAGGTAGGGTTTCCATCATGTATCCTCTTTCGTCGTAGGCTTTAAACCTATTCCTCTTGATGATCTCACAACCTGCTCTCGCGACAGACCTTTAGTAAATGGATCTGCTAGGTTGTCGGCCGATTTTATATACTCTATAGAGATTACTCCATTTGAGAGCAGTTGTCTAATGGTTTTGTGTCGCCTTCTGATATGACGAGACTTACCATTATACATACAACTCAGTGCCCGTGCTATAGCCGATTGGCTGTCACAGTGTACACATAAAGCAGGCACTGGTTTTTTCTACATAGGAATATCCTCTAAAAAGTCTCGAATCCATTCTGCTTCCTCTGCCGCTTTGTCTAAAGCAATAAACTTAGATTACATGGTGGATCTGGCCAATAGCGTTTGTTTAGAGGATTTCCATGACACAGCTGCACCACCAAGTGTGAATACATATCCACTTGTGGATTTTGAGTTCTTGGAGTCCGATATCCAATTGGCATCGCTGTAACCTTCTAGTACTGCAGGGTATCTGGTGTAATGCAGCGCATAACTTTGAGTATGTCGGAGGTAGTTCAATACTCTAGTTATTCCTTTCAAGTGACTTCGTCCTGGATTACTTGTGTAGCGGCTCAGTACATTTACGGAATGGGCCAAGTCCGGCATTGTACAAATTGTTAAGTACATCAGACTGCCAATTACACGTGCATATTCCAATTGTGATATGCTTTCACCTGTGTTTTTGAATAAGTGAAGACTGTGATCCACAGGACTTTTGGCAGTTCCATTCGAGTAATTCTTCAACCTTTCAAGGACATTCTCAGCATAATGAGCTTGAGACAAAGTAATTCACTCAGATGTCCTGAAAACTTTGATTCCGAGTATGACGTCTGCAACTCCCAAGTCTTTCATATCAAACTTGCCACTAAGCATGCTCTTAGTTTGTTTGATAATATCACTGTTGCTTCCAATAATGAGCATGTCGTCTACATACAGATACACCAGAATGTATCTATTTAGAGTATCTTTGATGTAAATACACTTATCACATTCATTTATTTTGAAGCCATTTGACATTATAACGTTGTCAAATTTTGCATGCCACTGGTTTGGAGCTTGTTTCAGTCCGCACAGGGATTTTACAAGCCTGCACACCTTATTTTCCTGTCCAGGAACTACGTAACCCTCAGGTTGTTTCATGTATATTTCTTCTTCTAAGTTTCCATTTAGAAATATAGTTTTAACATCCATTTGACGTATTTATAGGTTACGTAGAGCTGCTATAGCTATCAACATTCTTATGAAAGTTATTCTTGTAACTGGAGAATATGTATCAAAAGAAGTCTAGGCTTTCCTTTTGCCTAAATTCTTGTACCACAAGTCTCGCCTTATGCTTCTCTATTGAACCATCTGGTTTCAATTTCTGTTTGAAAAATCCATTTGCATCCTAGAGCTTTACATCCAGAAGGCAAATCGACTAACTCCCATGTATGATTCTGCATAATGGAGTCTATTTCACTTTTGATTGCTTCCTTCTACATAGGAGCATCAGGCATAGACACGGCATCCTTGAAAGTTATGTGCTCATTCTCTAGCAGAAAGGCCGTTACAAAGTCAGGACCAAATGATTTTGATGTTCTAGCTCGTTTACTTCGTCTAGGCTCATCATTATCATGTTTTGGTTCATCAACTTAAGTGCTTGCATTTCCTTGTTCACGTGTACTTTTGGGATGCGTAGTATCCTTGCACGGACACACATGTTCAAAGAAGGAAGCTTTCCATGATTCCATTATTGTATTCACATGGATATCAGGTGTATCTAATTTGTATACCAAGAACCGATATGCACTACTGTTGTGTGCATAGCCTATGAATATGCAATCAATCGTCTTAGGTCCGATGGTGACCTATTTTGGGTTAGGTACTGCCACTTTTGCTAGACACCCCTACACTTTGAGATATTTATACGAAGGTACGTTACATTTCCACAGTTTGTATGGTGTCTTGCCGATTTTCTTATGAGGTATTTTATTGAGAATGTAGTTGGCAGTCAGCAACGCTTCCCCCCCACATATTTTGGGGTAAGCCAGAATTCAACAACAAGACATTCATCATCTCCTTTAGAGTTCGGCTCTTGCGCTTGGCAGTACCGTTTGATTCGGGTGAGTAAGGAGCAGTTGTCTGATGAACTATTCCATATTCAGAGCAGAACATATTAAATGGTGTATCATATTCTCCTCCTCTTTCACTCCTAACGATTTTAATCGTTTTGCCAAGTTGATTCTCAACCTCAAGTTTATATTCTTTGAATTTATCCAAAACCTTATTTTTGCTATGTAACAAGTATACATAACAGAATTTTGTGCAATCATCTATGAATGTCACAAAGTACTTTTTGCCACCTCTGGTCTGCACGTATTTTAAATTACACAGATCAGTGTGAATTAGACCTAGAGTTTCTGTGTTCCTTTCTGCAGAACATGATGGAGTTTTAGTGAGTTTGGCCGCCGTGCAAACTTCACATTTTTCGGAGTTATCTACCTTAAATTTTGGTAGAAAATTCATGTTAATTAATCTACGCACAGAATTGACATTAACATGGCCTAGTCTTTCATGTCAAACAGAAGAAGACTCAACAACATAGGTAATAGGAGTTATTTCATTAATATTGGGAACAACTGGAACAATAGTTTTAGGGATGACTGTCATTACATTAAACTTGAACAGTCCATCCTTTACATATCCTTTACCCAAGTACACCTCATCCTTAGACAATACAAAATTATCAGAAACAAGAACAACCTTAAACCCATTCTTGCTTTACAAAGAACCTGATATCAAGTTCTTTCTAATATTTGGAACATACAACACATTTGTGAGTGTTAGTTCCTTGCCTGAAGTCATCTTCAGCATTATCTTTCCTGTTCCTGCAATTTTGGAGGTGGAAAAGTTACCATGAACAACTGTTCATATTTGTTGCACTTCTGGTATGAAGTGAACATCTCCTTGTCCGAGCAGATATGCTTGGTGGCCCCAGTATTGTACCACCATTCACGAGAATTGTTCCCCACAAGATTTACCTCTGATACTACAGCACAGAGGTCCAGGTCAGAGAGACCAATGGACAAGTTCTCAGCTATGTGTGCGTGGGATTTTTCATTCCCTTTTGTATGTCCAGTTCCTGCACGATTGTTGTCCTTACTGCGACACTTAGAAATTTTGTGCCCCAGCTTACCACATTTGTGGCATTTCCCAGCAAACCTATTTGCAAGAGTTTTTTTTGTTTGAGGCCTGTGGCAAAAACTCTCTTCTTGCCCTTCTGTTTGTGCTCCACCACGTTGGCATTTTCTATGGACTGATTTCCATAGGACCTGTCAGCCTTGCAATTCTCCTCTTCGATCCGAAACCTGACAATGAGGTCTTCAAGAGACATCTCCTTTCTCTTGTGTTTGAGGTAGTTCTTGAAATCTTTCCATCCAGGTGGAAGCTTTTCGTTGAACGCTGCAACCTGGAATGGTTCGCACAGCGTCATGTTCTCTATAGCGATTTCATGCATTATGACCTGCAGTTCTTGGACTTGACTCACAATAGTTTTGGAGTCAATCATCTTGTAGTCCAGAAATTTGCCGACTACAAACTTCTTGGACCCGACATCTTCTGTTTTGTACTTCTTTTCCAAAGACTCCCACAGGAGTTTGGATGTCTTGAAGACACAGTAGGCATTGTACAGGGGGTCTACCAAGCCATTCAGGATGTAGTTCCTACAGAGGTAGTCGCCCTGAGTCCAGGCATCAACCGCAACAACGAAGTGTGCATCTATCGGTGCTAGCATCGGGGCAGATTCAGTGAAAAACCTGTTTAGCTTCAAGGCGGTTAGGTAGAACTGCATCTTCCCTTGCCACTTCTTGAATCCAGTTCCATTGAACTTCTCCGATTTTTCTCTCACGGTTATGTGTGTGGTCAGAACGACCGAATGTGCCGCAACCGATTGTGCAGTCACATTTTGGGTCACCGGTGTTTCGGTACTGATAAGCCCACTGGCAAATCATTCTGTGTATTCTCCATGTTACTTCTGAAACAGTTGAAACAGAACTGTTAACTGTTAGTGGTTGTTTTTTCCGAATTGATAACAGTACCTGTAAACAATGTTCACAAAAACTGTTAGAATCAGTTAGGAAAAAATTTTGCTTTAAGATTGTTAGAACTCGAATTTTATAAATATGAAAATTACTAACAATAATTGTGAAGAACAGAAATTACAGGAATAAAATATAACAAACCAAAAGCTTTATACAGAGTCAGGATTAAAATCTCTCTCCTTAAAGCAAAATCCGTCCCGTAGTGTGACGGTGGCTGGCGAATTGCCTCCCAGGATACAACTGTATACCCTTCTTTGAATAGCAGCACCCAAACTCCAGAGATTTCTGCGAACAGTGCTATGATGTACTCTCAGTTTTTGACACAGAGGAGAAGAAGAAGAAGTATAAAATTCGGATTATCAAAAATCTATCTTACTGGCAGACAGGATTCAGTAGTCTTATAGGAGAAATGGAGACTGTTGGGAGGCCCGTTACTCTGTAACAGCAGAGTAATGGTCCATTACTCTGCAACAGTAGAGTAGTGGTTCAGATCCATAACTGATGAGCCATTACTCTGCTGTTACAGAGTAATGGTATCAGTTATCGAATGTGAAGAGCCTCCTCACCAGTGTACTGGGGGAGAAAAAATTAGACCGGGGCAAAAAGAAATATAGGCCAGAGCCAAGCCAGACCAGCCGAAGCCGGGGCCGGGCGCGCGCGCGCGTGTGTTTGTTATTTTGGCTGAGTCCTCTCTCCACTGCACGTTAATGGTAACCCCCAGGCCACGCCCTTTAGTCCAATTTTCTAGTATATATACTAGAAATTTTTTTTCCCAATTTCTGATATAGAACTATCTATTTTCTCCAAGTTACCAAGTTAGTACATTTCAAGTACCAAACTTTGGACCAACATTTCTCATTCATACGAAATTCGTTTTTGGCAAATGAGTACACCACGGAATAGTACTCGACGAGAGGATCGCAATCCACTCATTTTCCGGCGCCGCTGGTGGCCGGAGCCCACCGTAATCCGGCCCGGTAGTCCGGTCCGGAAAACTGCAAAAATTAATTCCAATACATCCATATATGCAATCGAAGTGTGAGATCAATTAGAAAAGAGATATGAAATGGGCTGGCTGGCTGACTGCAATGAAGCACAAAGCAATATCGATTGTACGTGTACATATACGGAAGGATATGAGATAGATATGCTGTTGTAAATTAGTTATATTTCCTCCGACTTATTCTTAATTCATATTGAACAATGTAAGGCTCATAGTTGGAGTTGGAATCAATCAATTAATGTAAATTTGCACGCAAGGAAGTTGAATAATGATGCGGATTTGTGTTGTGTTAAAAAAACAATGCTTTTAATATAATCTGAGTAATTTGATCATAATAATGTCTGTTGCATCAGAAGAATTATGTTGATATTTTCTCCATTGCAAAGAAAGACTTGAAAGAGATAGTTATTGGTGTGTGAGTTTAATTTCTTATATTTAGTGAATCATTAACTCTTTGTAATCTCTTCTAGTTAAATATTATATCTCCATAAATTTTCCATCGGCGAAAGCTAACCGGAATAAACCATTATTGTGTTTGTGTTGGATTGGTGAATCTATTTGCTTGGGTGTTCTATTGACTCGTCTTATTTACTTCGACATTCTCATTGCTCTATTCAGTTCCGCTGCTCCACCAGTGTGTCTGACTGTCTGTAGACATCCCATTCCAATAAGACAGGCTGGAGATGATGAAGCTTACGGGAAGGAAGTTCGAAGATCATGGTGTCGGTGCCGGTGGTGAGAATTGTTAGGTTTTGTGAGAAATTAACAATTGGGAATTAGGGTTTATCTCTAGATATAAGTTGCTTGAGATATTCACCCTATGTATCAAGATTGGAATACCTAGACTGCTATCACAAGCCAGTATTTATCTCTAAATACTGGTTTGGGTATCGGGTTATAAGCCCACAAACCCGCGTTCCAATATCCATTCAATTGTACGTTCAATATACGTGTTACTCATATGCACATGCTATATTTATATAGAGAGAATATACCAATATATCCAACAAGAATGAGGATATTGGTGGCAATGAAGAAGAGCATGTTCAAGACATGATGTAAAGAGATTGGAAATATAAGGAGACAAAAAAGGTCGTGTCAAGTATAAAGAGAGAAAAAAAAAACATGTAAATGTTAGCTTAAAGAATATTTCCATTTTGCTTATTTTGCCAATCATAAAAAAATCCCGAAACATCCTACTAGCACTGTATATCCCGCCAATGTTTGTTTGTTTGATTGTTTTTTTTTTTGTTGTGTGAATTAATGGGGTACAAATGCAGCAGCCATAACCATTTGCTTCGAACGCTGAATCTGCAGTCACAGGTTTACCCAATGCCAGCACTCAGCAGTAAGTAGTTCACCTTCCCCGTCCCTTGGTATTATTTCAACCGATGCACATACCCAGTTGAAGGGTTCAAAGACCCATGCATCAAAGTTAACCTTTAACCAACCAACTGTTGGTTTAATTTAATCCCCACACATTCACTATGCGAGAATATGGACTATTACTTGCAATGTTATTTGCACTCCAAAACTCTGATGTGAGATTCTCGACCTGTAGTACCATCCTTTAGTTTAACGCCACTGACATTCCTCCCCCTTGGCCTTCAATAACCACCACCATTCAGAAAGTGATATTGGAAGCCAATCAATACCCCATATTAATCTTGAAGGAACTCTCTCCACACGCCAATACATGAGCTGGGCAGTCGTAAGTTAAAAGGATGGGAAAAAAAATATCGTCTGCGAATATAGTGCAAGTTGAGCATCTCATCGTAGTCATTAAACCTCGACTATAAAGAAAAGCTTTTGTAGGAACTACTCCATGTAACAACTCCTCCGACGACAACCATAGTTTATTACGAGGACAAACATATCCATCTTCCAATTCTCCTTAAATGAGAAACTAGAGCTACTTTGATGAATATATATATATATATATATATATAGCACACTTATCTGAGATGATAATATCGTAATCCTTCCTCAGTGAGTATTTGCAAAACCAAAGTAACCGATCTCCCATTATGAGAGTGAATTAAAATGGGGTACACATGACCTCAATTAGTGAGCTTTGAGGCAGTACTTAATTTGAGCTAACTTAGCAGCATGGTCCCATCGAAGAGGACCTTGCATAAACTGAGATACGTACACTTTCATCACCAACAAATGAAATTACTACTGCGATGGAGAGAGGGCTCCTTAATATATATATAAGGGATAACAATGGAGCCAAGGATGTCTCGATTGCCAGCCAAAAAATGCAATCTTGTACTGTCAACTGATTCCTCGTTCTTAGGTAAGCACATGACACCCTCTCCCATTTTAACAATGCAAAGACCTTTTCTATCCGCGGGTCCTTATAATCTGCTGATCAGTTTTACTGAGTATTCACTTAGGGTGCGTTTGGAAACCCAAAAAACTAGGAAAAGGAATGGAATACTGTGGATAGACCCATCTTATCCTATTCCACGGCCTGTTTGTTTTGAAAAAGAAAATAAAGGAAACAATTAAATATCATTCCAAAGGGAAAGATTTGAGCCGAATTCTATTCCAGCTCCACCCCTCGGAAAGCTGGGTAAAGAAATGGAAACAACTAATTTTTCTTCAACTTAAATAAATAAATAAATATAAGACCAACTATGTTAAAAGAACTTCACATAAAATAAACGTTAAATTTCAGAAACCACCGAACTTTTTAATCAGAGAATAGTTGTTTTTTTTGTTTTTTTTTTTCCGCTTTCAGTTTCGGCAAATCACCTCGCCAACTTTTAGTACCGAACTAAGATCCCTCTTTCGGTGTAAATTACCCAATGTTCTTGATCCCGTTGATAATATATTTTTTACCCGATTCTTTTTTAAATTCAAATATCAAAAGTGAAAAGAATTAAATTACAAAAAAATAAAAAATAAGGTAAACTAATTAAATTTAGTTAGAGTGGGTGATTTTAGAATTAATAAATCTTCATTTTTTGGGAGTGTCAGAGATATGTTTTTTCTCTCCAGGAAAACAATTTTATTCATTACTCAACCTAAAATGCAAAATGTCAGAAGTATGTCCATGTACAAATGTTATCAAAAGGTTTTTCAAAATGCCGTAATCCATAATATTCCATTGTTTGTCAAACAAGACTAGGGAATGGAAATAAAAAAAAAGTCAATTTCATTCCAATTTCATTCCACCAGTTGCCAAACACACACAACTTATAAAGTTAATTTATCCCTTTCCCTTTCTTTCCATTCCTCTCCATTCATTTTCATTCCATTCCTTCCCATTCCCCAACTTAAATGTTTCCAAACAGACCCTTAGGAACCCAACTAGACGAGAGAATAAATAATACAATACAAATACAATACCGGGACAGCTTGCAACACGAACTTAGCTAAAGGTCACGCCTTCCTGCAAATGACAATGAAAACCAAAACTAGGGAGTACTGCCTCAACAAATGCCCACCTCATTCGCAGTCCCATAAGCACTTTCCATGTCAAGTTTCATTGTTCACCCCTTCCTTCTAGAATGCAAAATTTCCTGGGCTATTACTACATTATCAGATATATATTTCTGTCTGCCAGAAACACACTTTGCTCTTCAGAAATCAACTTTGAAAGAAGAGGTTTTGAGGCGATTCACTAGGATCTTGTATATTATATTCCGGCATACATTGCATAAACTAATACGCCTAAAATCATTAGCAAATTTAGGATTAGTCACTTGAGGAACTTGAGAAATAAAAAATAGATTTCCACTGCACCGGCAACTTCCCTATCTGCTATGTTTCTAATAAGAAAACAGGGGGCTGTAGAGCCCTAGAGGGCACCCAAAAAACAGGTGTTGCCACTTTCACATCTTTTCCACACAGAAAATACCAGTACAAACAACAGTTTTGATTGAGCTGTTTAACTCGACAAGCATGAATAGTGAAAACAACCCTTTAACTCAACTCCAAAAGTCTAATACTAGATAAAACTAATAAAACATTAGCCCAATTTCCATTTCATTTTTTTAAAAAAAAGAAAAATTGAAACCAGAATTATCAAAATAATGTTTTCTAAGATGGATATCATATTTCCAGGAGTTTCTTCGTCTTTTCGATATCTGTTCATAAATCGGAATAGATTAACAGTACACCCGTCTATATTCACATTTTCAGTAGATAGACGATGTAAATCCTTAACTACAATGGTCAAGCTGCGACGATTGCATCCATATATGCACAAAAACATTTATCTGCAGGATAACTATACCTAATATGTTATCAAAGTTTCATATACCAGTAATAAACCTCCTATCTTGCTGCCAAGACCGTCATTTATGTAAGTAATTTACAATTTTATACATACATGGATTGTAAAGCTGCGGAAGTGAATGCAAGTAAAAACAATTCAAAAATATCTAAAAGAAACTGGAGTTTATTCTATACATATAGCAGGGTTTGATTGTGAACAAGTTGAAACAGAGTTTCTACAACTCATCTGGTGGCGAATAATCTCCAGTGTAGTCCTCTAAGGGCATGGATGGTGGGGTCCCTGGAGGAATGCAGGCAGCTCCATTCTCCCCAGCACAGATGCATAATGCCTCAGCATCCCTTATGACGTCATCAAGATCAATGTGGCCACTGAGCTCGTTGATGAACTTCAAAAGCGTGTCAAAATCCATCTGCTCGCCCATGATCTTCTTCCGGTGCTTTTTCAAGATGGCAACACATATGTACAAATGCAAGTGTTCGGATAAGTAGTGTGTCCAGAGCACCTCCCATAAATGCATTACCTTCTCGTACTCAAATTCCCTTGAAAAATTAGGAGAAAAATGGAGGAAATTGAGTTAGCTATAGGGGCAAGCACTGAATTTGCACTGAGGGGCAATTCATAAACAATTTGTTTCACAATTAATAATGAGATATAATGTGTAACTCATCAAATAGGAGACCGTTAGAACTCTGAATGTCACTTAGGGAGAGGCAAATTGAAAAATTCCTATCATCACCCTATGTGGGAGGATGTTCTTGCACTACATACCCTTATTGCTAAGGAGTTGTGAGTTCATATTCTTACCACACAAGCATATGACAACTTCTATATAGTTATAAGGCGATATCTACAGAATCTTATAGTCCAGGCATGTTAGTTGCAAAACCATCATAGTACAATGGGGTTTCCGCAATTTACCATCATGAATATATATAATTTATTACTTATTACTTCTTCTACTTCAAGAAACAAATACTACTACTTTCAAGCTACTTCCACGACCTTTTCTGGGTATTTGTTAGCTTTCTTTCCATACTATCAGAATCTATCAGTTAACAGAGCGAGCTCTATACTTACGAGTTCATACATATAAATTGTGCCAACAGGCACTTTGACGGGATTGACTAACAAAACAGGCATAATCAAGAGGATAGATCTGATGGATCGACATTGAAAACTCATAGAATTATGTGTGGAAATTACAAGATTTCCTCACCTTTCATTCTTCTCCTAGACCCATAAACATCACATGAGCATGATACGGAACTAATTCTTACAAATAATGAGAAACTCATAGGATTATGTATGGAAATTACAAGATTTCTCACCTCATTCTTCTCCTAGACCAAAGTCCATGGGTCTAAACAAAAGATGGGCATGATAAAGAACTCACAATTTAAGGATGGCAACTAAGCAGTTAAATCAGTTTTTGGAACTAATCGGTCTAGGAGCGATTAGCTAAACAGTTAAAATCCCCGATTACGTCCGATTAATTCCCGATTAATCGCTAATCGGAGGCTAAGCGATTATTTTTTTAGCAATTTATAATATTTCAACAGTTAGTGATTTAATCGAGAATAATCGGCCGATTTTAAGTGCCGATTAACTGATTAAATCTCATCTTCTAATTTTTAAGTTCGTTTGCATTATTTGGGCTTAATTCGGCTCAAATTCAAAGTTCAAACCCCTTCTGATCCTCGTGCAAACTTAAACCAGACATATCGCCGCTCTTTTCTTCCTCATTCAAACCCAAACCCAAACTACTTATCTTCAAACCCAAACCCAAACAGATTCTCTTCTTCCTCGAGCAAACCTAAACCCGACCCCCTGTTGCTCCCTCTGTACAGTCGCATACTTGGCCTGCATCTGCACCCCCTCTTGTTGGTTGCACTGCTCTTCCTCTCCGATTATTTTTATTTGATGGAACTGACTAGTAAACCTGACTCGACCCATATTCAGAATCTAAACGCAGCTCAAACCAAGTACTCTCTTCTTTTTATCTATAACTAAATGTTCCTATTTGATAATCTCATAATAGTTTTATGTTATGATTTAGGGTTGCTACATAATGAGGATATATCTTTTTTTAATTATATATATAACGAATTTTCCGATTTAACCCCCGATTATTTTCCGATTAATCACCAATCGCTCCTAGAACGATTAGTTCCAAAAACCGATTTTAACTGCCTAGGCGATTAGTGATTAATCGGTTAATTGAAAAATAATCGGGGATTAAATTGGAAAAATCGTTATATGTATAATTAAAAAAAGATATATCCTCATTATGTAGCAACCCTAAATCCTAATATAAAACTATTATGAGATTATCAATAGGAACATATAGTTATAGAAAAATGAAGAGAGTACTTGGTTTGAGCAGAGTTTGGATTCTGAATGTGGGTTGGGACGAGTTTGCTGGTCGGTTCCATCGAACAAAAACAATTGGGGAGGAAGAGCAGTGCGAGCATCAAGAGAAGTGCAGATGCGGGCCGAGTCAAGTATGCGATGGTATAGGAGGAGCGACGACGGGTCGGGTTTAGGTTTGCTTGAGGAAGAAGAAAATCAGTTTGGGTTGGGAATTTCCTCGAGAAAAAAGAGAGCGACGATATGTCGGATTTGAGTTTGCACGAGGACTAGAAGGGGTTTGAATTTTGAATTTGGGACGGATTGAACCCAAATAATGCAAATGATCATGAAAATTAGAGGAGGAGATTTAATCGGTTAATCGGCCACTTTAAATTGGCCGACTAACCACTAATCGGCCGATTATTCCCGATTAAATTGCTAACTATTGAAATATTATAAATCGCTTAGTCTCCGATTAGCGATTAATCGGGAATTAATCGGGTGTAATCGGGGATTTTAACTGCTTAGGATGGCAAAGATCAATTCCATCGCATGCTGACTCCAGATGTTTGTACACAATAGTATGAAGAAGAAATATTGGCCTACATGCTCCATACTCCCAGTTAACCAAGGTTTGAGAACTCAATTTCGGTTTTGGCGGCTCCACAAATGTTTCCTTTCAGTTATTTACACGGTTTTAGTTGGTTTCATCTTAAGTTTCATTATGATTTATAATACAGTTTGAAAATACTTCATATGCATGTCGTTTGTATAAATTTAAACAATCATGTCAAATTTTTATAAGCATACGCTTGTTATTTCACACTTTTGATTTAAGAAAACCCAAGCTTCTAACATGTTTTGTCCAAACCAAAGAAGAAGACTCACATTTTTATTTAAGAAAACCTAAGCTTATTTGGTTTAAGAAAACATGTTACTAAAAAATGAAACTTTAATGACTTATTTAGTTTAATAAAAACAAATGCGTAAAACATCCTAAAATAAAGGATTTAAGCATAGAGTACACTAATAAAATAATGGGTAAAGCATTTTAATACCCTAACCAGTGCCAAGAATAAAAATCACTTTAAAGTTTATGGGGTTCGGTTTAAACCCGAACCAGTAACGTATCTTTTACAAAGTCTTAGATTCCATTTTAAACCTTGACCAAATTATATTGATGGCTGAACCCTCATTTCTGCCATTTCTGCAAGAGGGAAAGGGAAAGAGCCGGCGCCAACAAGAGAGCGTGGGTCAATCAAGAAGACAGGCAGCGACACGATGACTAAAACAGGTTAATTCTTCTTTCTCTTCAATCTCTTCCTTTCATCAATATTTATTTATTTATTATTATTATTATTATTATTATTATTATTATTATTATTTTATTTTTTTGAGATATAGATAGGATTTCATACCAGAAGGGTGATTTGCATGAAAATGGAGCAAAGCTATCCTATTCCCATCGTTTTAGTTAGGTTTTTCAGAGTTTATTGGGGCTTTCCCTCGAAACTGACTGAAAATAATAGTTTTCGCGTACACTTTGAAACCGATCCAAAATGGGTGAAACATTAAACCTAGGTTCTGATATGCACTGAGTTCAAGATTGCAGTGTATCTGATTCAATTGGTTTCATGCATGAGGAGAGTTAAAGACTCCGATGAAAAACAATTGAGGTGAAAGCACCATCATGTTCATGATGAATCTAGGTAAAGACTATCATGACAAGGTGTAGAAGAAAATCAAGGCAAGGCAATCAAGTTATTGCTGAAGAGTGTCTTTGAGTTATATTTGGCGTCAATTTGAACTGCTTAGATCTAGGGTTGAATCGTATATACGTGCTCGAAGACCACTAATAATCAAAACACAAACTCATCATATAACCCCAGCTAGGATATAGATAAGGATATTGGTTAATGTTATGTTGTGGTACTCTGTACAAATTTGTGCTGGTAAACTTGGCTGCTCCAACATGTATGGCTTCCCGCTCCTAGTAAATTTCTTGGAAGTATGAAAGCATTACAGCAGTATATAGGAAAATGTACAATAACAGGTATTTTATGACCATCAAAGAACCTTTCATATTCTGAGAACAAGAATATGAACATTCAAAATTGATTAATACCGAATAAACTGAATAATGAAGCCAAATTAAATTTCTTTAAATAAGATTTCTCATTCAATAACTCACATTATACTCACCTTTTAAACTGTATGAGAATCCACCGGAAACAAAAGAAATAGTTCAAGCAGTCTTTCTGCTTTAAGTAATTATGCAAAGGCTGATCCAGAAGTTCCACCAGCTGAGGAGCAGTAATAAAATAAAAGAAATAAGTTAATTTCAACAATTAAACATCAACTGAAATTGTCTAACAAACAATCCAATAGCTAAAGAAATAGGCAAGCACACAATAAAACCGGATGAAAACGAACACGATTAATAATAAACACAAAGTAAAACAGAAAATACATTATTCTATGAGCTGCGCAAGGCAAAAAGTTTGATCAGGAACATGTAATATTGAGTATAATACAGCATCCTTAAAGCCCTACAGTATCCAACATGCATCGGACACCAATAATTTCTATCACAAATCAGAAATGTTGTCACTTATTGTGATAGTAGTACATTCTCAGCATTCCTAATATTCTAAGAATTGATTTGTAAGATATTGGTGCATATATAGAATAATTAATCTTGGACAAAAATTCTAAATTTCATCAACCCATTCATGGATTCTATCATTTTTTTCTGAAAATTCCTCCATAAACCTTTATCATCTGGCCCATTAGAAAGTTATACTTTGAAGACCATACAATACTCGTACAAAAACTCGGTTTCTTGCATTAACAGACTCCATTAGAAAGTTATACTTCGAAGACCATAATATAAGTTTGCCCTCTTAGTAGAATCCTTGCCAATCAGATCTTTGTCGAAATTTGAGGTGAGCACTGTCATGATCTTTGACTTGGTCCGTTAGGAGTATTACTAGTCCTTGATTCTACATACAGATAATCTCAAATGTTTTAATTACTCTTCATCTCTCTGGTGTTCCTGTTAAGCTCTGAGATCAACATGAAATCACATAAGCATCTAGAAGATTTCTCAAGTTCTAGTGTCTTGGAGAAGTCTCGATAACGGGTATGGAGATAGTATCCATTCAACGACATTTTATTTTATCTTTTACTTCAATTTCAATAACCTTCCTCACCTTCCTCGGTACAATTAATTCAATTTTCCTGCTTCAACTTTGCATTAGCATAATTATGCGTCAGAACCTTCTCAAATCATTAGTGCAAGGGAGAGTAAGGATATTCTTGCTCTCCAAAGTTAATAACGGGTTAAAGCAGACAATAAGTATTTCTAAAGAGTGTCACTAGACTTGGGTTATTTAGCATATTGTGAACTGCATACTACGTACTGAAGGTGAAAGCAGTTTCTTATATTAAAACCTCATCATTTCACGGTTTTCACCAACTAGACTTCAGTTCTTGGCATGCCACTTAGATATCATTGTCTTCCTTTAGGACTGACCAGAAGCACATAATAGGACTGTTCAGCAGCTCATAATAGTAAAAAATATACATCTATTTTGGGAACAAAATATCAGAAATATATTTGATGGGCACCTGTATCATAAGCCAAAATTCTTCAGATAGATTGGTGATCTTGGAGATGAGAGATACAGTTGTAATGATATCAATACCCAAAAATTATGTATAAATCTTTGGTTAGACATTAATTCCGAGTTTTATGAAAATTATGCTATAGTTTTGAGGAGTTGAACTGCAAGTAGTACATTATAATTTTAGTTATATACTGCAATGTTAGTAACAATAATAAATCATTTATAGTAAACTCACACAATTTATCGATCTACAATTTCTCTCAAATAAGGGATGGAGCAAGGATATTCACTAACTTCACTTTGTTCCTCTTTAATCTAATACACCTTGCACAAATTATATATTTGTCCTGGAACCGGTGGATAGGCTAAATGACAATAGATTCATATGCTGTTTGACAGATCATAAATTGTAAAATAAATATATATGGTACAACAAATTTCATTTTTTTTCTTTTGAGGAAAGTGAACAACAGACTTCAAAAGAAAGAGCAGCTCAGTCTCCATTCTCCAAAAGGTTAATACAACAAGAAATGTCAATTATACACTGATCAGATACAATCTGCAGTATTAGAATAACTTCTCCTGTATTAAACTAGTACAGGATTCTACAAAGAAGTGCAGTGTCTTCTGATGTAGTTTTCTTGATCAAATTACTTTTGAGATATGCACAAAATGTGCATGAAAGCATACATACAAGCTCTTCCAAAACCTATCAGAAACTATTAGAAAGATGGAATAAAAAGGGTAGAAAGCATCATTAAAAAAGGCAAGTCTCAAACTCACAATAAACTTCTAAGCTTAATTCAGAGCAGAATCCATGACTACACAACAATAATAACAGGTCTAGTTATTACGATTAAACTCTGGAAAAAATATATCAAACTGAAACTGACCAGCCGATTGCTTGTTATCGAGTAAATAATTTCCTATCCGAGGTTGTACTCACCTTAGACAATGCAAATAGCTGGGCATGCATGCCATTTTGATCACGATTAAAATTTGGTCCAAGACGCTCCATGAGTGCAACAAAGCACCAGAATGATTCTGACTCATCTCCCATTACAAATAATATTGGTGATAGAAAATCACTCATGCCCTGAAAGGACGGACTGGTGTCAGTCTTGGAAAGTTACAACACAAACTAGAGAACATACAAACTGAACTGTTTTTAAACTTTCATTTTGTTGGATTCTACAATTTTTCAACATAATGGAAAGAATGAACAAGAAGAAGATAAGACTGAGAAAACATGTAATTAACATGAAGGTTCATCCATATGAAACAAAGGCAAAGCGGATGACAAAGGAAGACAAATTAACTTGCAGAACTAGCAACCACCAATCCCAAATAAATATGTTCATTAAATATGTTCTCAAGGATTTCCAGAATGATTTTGTAATAACAAGTCGAAACAAAAGAATAGACGGACAAAACTCTTAGCTAACCTGACAATAACCAAGGTCAAAATTGTAAAACGAGTAGGTAAGAAGTATATCATGTAAAACTGCCACATGGGGGTTGTCATCTCCATCGAAGTATGAAATCGATCTATCAGTTCTCACCTTGACAATACACATTGAAAGAAAACAAAAAAATTAGCAGTATATAGTATACAGCCGATAAATACAAGGTGCACTTTCACTTAATTACAAAGAATGGTTGCAGTATATACATAGATGGGTTTGAGTATTACCACATCTTTTTCGATCAGTCCTTTTCTTTCTCTAAACTTCGTAAACCTCTTAGCTTGTGCAGAGGAAATACTCTACAAATGTTAAAGCATGTCAGTAAGAGATAGGAATCCCAGGAAAGCATAAAACATCAGAAAGAACATTCCAAGATACACCTACGAAGTCAAGTTCTAGGTGCAAAGTGTGCACAAAGTACCCTTGGTGCATGAGCTGTGATGCTCACACATAGGCACACCCTCACTTACATTAGGCACTACTTTACTTGGTTATTTTAATTAAGAATCTTCAATCAAACAAATATACACACACACGTGTGTGTGTGTGTGTGTGGGGTGTGTGTGTGAAAGAAGCAACTAAACATAGTGTACAACTCTATTATATAGACTGTTAGCGTGATAAATCTGGAAGTCCGCACCAAATAATCATTAAACACAAAAAAATAAAGAGAAGCAGAGAGACGAAAATTCTCCAAAAACAAAGAAGATAAGAACAAAAGAGAGCAGCAGAAGCAGAAGCAGAAAAGTAGCAGCAGAAGAAGCACGCCACAGAATATAACAGTAAAGATTGGGAAGACGAACAAAGCAGAAGAAGCAAGAAGCAGCAGCAACAGAGAATAACGAGCAAGTGGCTGCAGAAGCCGAGAAGGGAAAAAAACATCTTCAGCCTGTCCTGTTCCGCTGGACTAACACCTCCCACTGCATCAACATAATGTATGCACATTGAACTGAATAGCACTGAAGTGGATCAACCCATATTAAGTAATAACTAGGACTGATTTCTACATTGGTCACCTCAGAGGTTCGTGTGTCGTGTTTGTTCTCAGAATGATGAACATAGAATATTCTTGCTTTTCACAAGTAAATTTTTAGTGTCCGCAATTTGTGTATCAATTGGTCCTAATGTAGTTCCCTCAACAACATCCCGAGTCACAACCATTTAAGTCAACAACCTAACCAGTTTTCCAAGACGGCCTGTGCAGCTTAACATGCAGTTAAAAGCCTGTTTTCGGAGTAAATTTTCAACTTTCAACAACTAATGTATGCAATTTGCGATGCAAGTTTTGCATCATGCCAGAATTTTCCAATATAACTCACATTTAAGATGTATACATGCCTCCTGGTTTTATTTTCTCATAGTCAGATAAAATTTATTAGATAAAAATGATTGAATGGAGACTACAAGACAAACCTGCCACTGGGATTTTATATTCTCATACTCTGATTTCTTTACTGAAGCAAGATATTCTCTCTCAGCAAACGTTGAATCATATGCATGGTACCCCAACAAAAATTTCCAAATCTGCCAAATAAACATGAGTTGTGCAAAAAGCATTAGACAAAGTTGAAACACATTAATGTAGTCCTTTAGGGGCTATAGACCATATACCTCTTTCCGCAGATTATGTTCAACTCCTCCGTAAAATATTCTCTTTTTTAATGCGTTCAGATCCGTGATCAGACCTTCAGAGTCCAAGAGAGCCTCCCACTGCAAAAGATGTATAATTAAGTATAAGGAGATACATAGCTACTACCTTACATACATGATCCACATGGTGCAACAGAAACCATCTAGCTACAGACGGGACAGTAATGGATTACAACAAGGATATAATTTAAATAGGGATGACCATATTGGCACAAGAGAAGAAAAGGGAGGGTATGTTGAGTAAATAATTAAATATGAGTGGCAAAGTTCTGTAAGAAGATCCAAACTGCATGCTCCACTAAAAAAAGAAATATTGAACCACTTTCATATAACAAAAGTTTCATTCCTTCGATCATCCAGTACCATTTTATTGAAGTTCTTCCGGAAAATCAACAGTAGGATGGGAAAAAGTCTAAAGATCTAGCAAAAAATTTCACAAATTCAAAGAAACAAACTGAGATGCAGACTACTGAAATTTACACTAGAAATCAATGTAACAAGGTTTACTAGCAATTGTCAGAAATCACTCGCTTCTGAAAGGACTATCTCCACTCCTCAATACAGTTGCAATTTACTCTCTCAACAAGCCCAGAAATACAAACAAATCAACACGTACTGATACATTTACATACCTTATTAGTGACAACATAAAAATTGTTGTTTGACACAGATCGAGTGGAAAACTAATTGACTAACCCCATTCGATCTCAGCATCAGTCTGGCCAGGGCCAGTAAATTTTAATTTTAAATTTTTATTTATTTTTTGGGGTGCGACAAAACATTAGTCAATCAAATTCTCACCCACAGTAGATGAACTTGAAAACAAGCATATCCCTATTATGCTTCCTAGTGAAACTTCGACATCTCATCCTCCAACTTTAACATTTCGCCACCCTTTTTCAACATCTTGTACTGACGTCTTCTCGACATTCAAACTTTTCTAACCCCGCACAAACAATTAAAATCACACCAAACCAAACAAACTCTACCCTGAAGAAAAAATGTTCAATGTCTTCATACTCTAGCTTCTCTCAAACTTTTTGCATCATACAGACAAGATAAGAGAATAAAAGCACAACACAAGTAAGGTGACATAACTACTCTGACAGATACAGGAATCGGAACCCAACTAAATGTGCATGTGCATGTGCATGGGAGAGACTCTAATACTCCTAGGCATAGCCAAGTTAGTTATTGTCCAGCTACATTAATATTATCATAAATCATTAAATGGATAATCTACTCCATTCTAACATGAAGTAAATATCATAAAAATTGATAGATAAGATTAAAAAATCACGTGATTATAATTTACCTAATGCATTAAAGTGATAAAAATGAATGGTTTTCCAACAATTCAACTAGACAAGTCTTGATTTACGATCCAGAGTACCCCATTGGACAATCCAATTCACACACTGATTTAGATACGTTACGATGAGAATTGAAAATCAAGTGCACTGAGAACTTCTAACTCGAGGTTCCTGGGGTTTCCTTATTTACATTGTAGAGAAACCATTCACTTTGTTATTTCTTAATGCATGTGTAATATATCATGTGTAATATACCATAAAAACACAATTCATCATCGACAACCTTTACCGGCATGTAGATCAAGGTCAGTGGAGTAGATCATCCAATTTGGTTGCCTATTATATACTGTAGGTGTGCACAAATTAATTTGGTTATGTCCCGGGAGTAATAAAGCCTCTCCTTATTTGCATTTGTATGTGTCTGTGTGAATGTAAGCATGTTTCTATATAGGAGGTAGGTATATGTATACATGATATACATATGCATATACAAATAAAAGTTGGCCATTCATGTTTATATACACTTGAGCACATAACTTTGAGCACATCATTAGCCGAGTACACTATTGGATGTCAATTCAGTCATAAGTTTGAACCGAATTTATCCAAATGCTAAAAGCTAGATCATAAAAACTTACTACTCATTGTACTATAATACTATATGATTTGTTGGCTGCTTGCATTGATATCCAATAGTCCTGCCTAAACTTAAGTAACCATAACCCTTAACTTAAAGTTTCCCAGTCATTCCTCCACCCACTTCATATGCCGAACTTTATGCCTCTCGCACACACCTCTTATCACGTCAGCCTCTCCCAACAACAATATGACTATGATGAGAGTTAACAACACGTCCTCATACGGTCAAATATGCCAATATATTTGGCATGTTGGATGTGTTGAAATGTGCTTTTCCATTCAAACCATAATAGAATGATCAACTGACTTTAAAGTCGGTTGACCATTTAGCTGTCTGGAAGCTTACGGGCAACTGTTCCAGTAGATCTGCAATTTGATAGGTCAGGTTTTGGGTATAAAAACCCATGTTTAAATCATATTTGATCTAGGTCAGTTCTATATATACGGATGCTAGGGCTTCTCCAGAGTTATGAAAACAGTTGGATTGAAGGAAACAATTTCGTAGCCTCCTTGAGAGAGATTGGTGAGTTTTGAGTTCAGGGAATTGCTAACGGATCGAGGGAACTATTGTTCTCCAGTTGCACTCTTTCTCCTTCTCCAAGTTATACTCTTCTCCTTGATAGTATATTTTCTTCGGTTGCATTCCCAAATAGTGTTAGATTGCCTTCCCAAGTAGTGTTAGATCTGTTTTATTTGTAGATTCCACATCTTTGTTCGTTGCACTCTTTCTCCTTCTCCAAGTTATACTCTTCTCCTTGATAGTATATTTTCTTCGGTTGCATTCCCAAATAGTGTTAGATTGCCTTCCCAAATAGTGTTAGATCTGTTTTATTTGTAGATTCCACATCTTTGTTCGTTGCTTGGGAAACCTGGTCACTAGCTCGTCTATGCTCGTTCCGCTGGTCATCAAAGGGGAAGTCTTTGATATTTCCCCAACAGGGTGTGTCAGTAAATTCGGGTGCCCAATACGTTTCAGACACGGTCACAACACCTATTTTGAAGTGTAGGTGCACACAATTGTGATGTCGTGAGCATTTGCATAGAGGTTTCTGATGTACTACTCAAAACATGATTTTGAGCACATCAAAAACAAAAAAAATCGTAAGAAATAAGCTATTTCCTTCGAGCCCATTGAAACTGATGTAAAACCAACCCTAAAATAGAGAATTTCCAAAAATTTTAATGGGTTAATTTTACCAACATGAAAGTGCTGATCTAAGTTAGAAATTTTTAACAGTTAACAGGTTTGATGGATTTTCAAGAATTGAATCAAATGTAACAGTCCCAATTAATAATTCAACCTTATAATCAATAAGTAAATCCCTACGTGTTTTAGCAAGTAAAAAGTGCAATACCGATTCGTACTCTAATCTAGCATGTGGATCACTCAATCTCAATATTTTGTGGTCGACAGGCAAATCAGATAATATGCTAGATAATATGGCAGTAAAACACAAGTACTTAATAATGGAAAGATTATACCGAATGTGAAGAAACCCAGCGTAGATGTAGGAGCAGACAGCAACCAAGATCACAGCAACACAGGGAGCGAAGTCAGCAACTACGCCAACGCAGTTGGCAGATCAGGTCGACGTGGCTTGTTGGCGGCGAGCGGGGGCGGCGTCGCCGGCGAGGCGCGGCGGTGACGGCAGAGGCGCACGGGGCGACGCTGGTGAGGGAGTGCGGTCGAAGCTGTGGAGATCTGGGGACGAGGGTTTTGGTTGACGAGGAGAGAGGAGTGGAGGGATGGAGAGGTTTGGTAGTGGTGGTGATGGGTCGCCGGAGTTGGGGGTGCGGGATTGGGTGGCGACGGGAACTGGGGATGGGTCGCCGGAGTTGGCTGTGGTCGAAGGTGAAGAAGGAGGGATGGATTTGTGGGTTTCGGGTTTTGGGGTAGGGGAGAGGGAGATGACGATGAGTTGAGCAGTAATGGGTTTCGGGAAGATGGTGAGAGGAAGAAGATCGGGTGTGTGGAGTTGCGGCTGAAGGAAGAAGGAAGATTAGGTTTAGGGTTTGTATTAAGAGTTTGGGGAAATTAGTATTAGGGATTTGTATTGGAAATTTTTTTTAATTGGGGATAAATTTTAGAATTAATCACTAATTCTAAATTTGGATTAGGATTTATCACAAACCCTAATTTGATCTCAATTGTATCACACAAAGGAGAGAAAAGGAAGAGCAAAACTCAACACAGATTTTTTTTAATCAATAATGGCATCCTTTCTCATTAATCTCAAGGCCTTTAAATAGGCTCAATTACATCTTGAAACACATCTCCAAAATATTCTCAAAATCTAAAAAATACAAAAAGATTACATATGGCTATAATTGCCAGAAATAAAAAAAAAAGGTACTGAAATAAACTAAACAGGAAAGATGTCCTCATCATTCTCTCCGAGTCAGTCGAGTCAAAACCAGTGATCCTGCCATGGTGCTCCAAAAGATCTGGATCCAGTTGTGGGAGCCCCTCACGATCACTGCAAGTATCATCCGACTTCGGCTTATTTTTCCACCTTACCAAATACTTGTGCATACCACCATCTCTAGTAGAGATTATCTGATCATCTAAAATATTATCCAATTCTTCTGTCGATGGGTAAGTAATATCTGGTAGTAGAGGTAATGGGGGAATCTTACCATTAGGCTGCAGGGTAGGCTCATCTATAAGAAAATTTCTAGGGTTGAATTCTGAGCCTTCATAAAGTACTAGATCCTCAATATTAAAAATCTTACTTATGCCAAAACCTTCAGGAAGGTCAACGACATAGGTATTATCATTGATTGTATGTAGAATCTTAAATGGGCCTGCAGCACGTATGTTCAAGTTCTTAACGGGTCCAACAGGAAACCGTTCCGGATGAATCCGAACCATCACTTCGTCACCAATGTCAAAAGTTATAAATTTCCTTCTAGTATCTGCTATTAACTTGTAGTTAAAATTATTCTCATTGAGTTCCTTGGAAATTTCTCTATGCAAGTCATGAATGTTATATGCAAATGTGGGTGTAGACTCTGTGACTTTGTGATGTTCTAATATATGAGTAAAATCTATGGGTTGCCAAGTGACTTGGGAAGGAATGGGTGTCTCGGGTATACTCAATAGAGGTGACTGGATAGGCTGAATACAATTGAGAGACTGGTCATCCTCTTTTTCATCAAAGTCATCACTTATATTAGGTTCATAGGTAAACTCATTGTCGGGCTCATCAGCGATGACTGCGGTACCCTCTACTATATTAATCCTACTTGGACTAGGACAGTTGCCAGCAACATGACCGCATCCCTTACATTTATAGCACTTAGTGAGAGGGTCAATCTTACTGTAATCTCTTTCGGTGTTCTTACCCTTATGTTCATCTCTATGTGAATTAAAATTTGAATTAGATTTGCTGGGATAAGACTTGTTAGGGTACTGAGGAGAGGAGTGCTCAGGTCTAGAGGGGTCAGGAGGATTCGTTCTAGAGGAATGATCCATCGAATCGCTGGACCTAGAATGAGAACTAGCTTTAAAAGAATCCATGTCGAGGACTAGGGCGTAGGCTGCCGCTATTGAGTCCACGTTTCTATAGATTAGCTCGTTCCTAAGGTCAGCTCGTAGTCCAGCTCTGAACCTAGAAAGAGTTTGTTCTTCACTCTCTTTACCTAACGCATTGCACCGAATAAGGAAGTCATCGAATTTATCAACATATTCTTGGGTGAATTTACTTCCTTGATACAATTGGTTCCACGAATCTAGCAATCGGGTGTGGAACGATAACGGTACATACCTCTCAGTGAGCTTCTCTTTCATGGCCTCCCAAGTGGCTATAGGTGCCAGGCCTCGGCCTCTGCGGGCATGTTCAAGATTGGTCCAATGTTGTTGAGCTTTACCCGTTAATTTCATAGTGGCAAATTTAACTTTAAGGGCTTCGCTCATGTCGAACCACACAAAGTAGTGGTCCATGGCACGGATCCAATCGAGGTAAGCTTGGGGTTCCATGTGGCCTTCAAACTGGGGAACGTCAGCCTTAACGTTCTTTTTGTATTGTTCGTCAGGGTCACGTTCTTGACGTCGATCGTCATGAACATTCCCTTGAGGGATCTGACGATGGGCATGAAGCTCAGGGACAATGGTTTGATTTAGCTCCACTTTCTCAAGCCTCTGATTGATATTGGCAAGAGTTGCTTGGATGGCAGCTAGGGTAGCGGAGATATCAAAATTGTCCATTTAAGGTCTGGGAAGTCTAGGGTTCCTAATTGGGTGATTGGAAAGGGATAGGAAAGGTTCTTCAGGGTCTGTGATGGTGCTGCGAAGACGCATTCACCAAAAGTGTGAAATAGGGTGTCCCCTAAATTTTTTTTTTTTAATGAACCTGAAATAAACTGAAATAAAATAAAAATAAAATAAAATAAAATAAAAGACTACACGATACTAAATGAATGCAAAAATGATGCCTACGATGCAAGAACTAAGGTTTTAGGAACCTTCGCTCTGATACCAAAATGATGTAAAACCAACCCTAAAATAGAGAATTTCCAAGAATTTTAATGGGTTAATTTTACCAACATGAAAGTGCTGATCTAAGTTAGAAATTTTTAACAGTTAACAGGTTTGATGGGTTTTCAAGAATTGAATCAAATGTAACAGTCCCAATTAATAATTCAACCTTATAATCAATAAGTAAATCCCTACGTGTTTTAGCAAGTAAAAAGTGCAATACCGATTCGTACTCTAATCTAGCATGTGGATCACTCAATCTCAGTATTTTGTGGTCGACAGGCAAATCAAATAATATGCTAGATAATATGGCAGTAAAACACAAGTACTTAATAATGGAAAGATTATACCGAATGTGAAGAAACCCAGCGTAGATTAGGAACAGACAGCAACCAAGATCACAGCAACACAGGGAGCGAAGTCAGCAACTACGCCAACGCAGTTGGCAGATCAGGTCGACGTGGCTTGTTGGCGGCGAGCGGGGGCGGCGTCGCCGGCGAGGCGCGGCGGTGACGGCAGAGGCGCACGGGGCGGCGCTGGTGAGGGAGTGCGGTCGAAGCTGTGGAGATCTGGGGGACGAGGGTTTTGGTTGACGAGGAGAGAGGAGTGGAGGGATGGAGAGGTTTGGTAGTGGTGGTGATGGGTCGCCGGAGTTGGGGGTGCAGGATTGGGTGGCGACGGGAACTGGGGATGGGTCGCCGGAGTTGGCTGTGGTCGAAGGTGAAGGAGGGATGGATTTGTGGGTTTCGGGTTTTGGGGTAGGGGAGAGGGAGATGACGATGAGTTGAGCAGTAATGGGTTTCGGGAAGATGGTGAGAGGACGAAGATCGGGTGTGTGGAGTTGCGGCTGAAGGAAGAAGGAAGATTAGGTTTAGGGTTTGTATTAGAAGTTTGGGGAAATTAGTATTAGGGATTTGTATTGGAATTTTTTTTTAATTGGGGATAAATTTTAGAATTAATCACTAATTCTAAAATTGGATTAGGATTTATCACAAACCCTAATTTGATCTCAATTGTATCACACAAAGGAGAGAAAAGGAAGAGCAAAACTCAACACAGATTTTTTTTAATCAATAATGGCATCCTTTCTCATTAATCTCAAGGCCTTTAAATAGGCTCAATTACATCTTGAAACACATCTCCAAAATATTCTCAAAATCTAAAAATTACAAAAAGATTACATATGGCTATAATTGCCAGAAATAAAAAAAAGGTACTGAAATAAACTAAACAGGAAAGATGTCCTCATCAGAAACTCTCGTTAAAAGGTGATACATGCTCTATATGTTGGATTATGTAACGAACAAAAAAATATTTATTCAGATTACAATTTGAAATTTTACTACTAATATGCTTTCCTAGCAAAACCAGAAAGGACTTTTTGCGTTTCATAAAGAAAGGAAACCATACCTCTTCAGTGCAAAGAGGTTGTTGTCGTGGTTTTCCCCACACTAGATTTAGCTCATCAGACTGCAAATAAAAGACACATTACAACTATGAACTTCCAATTACACGAATTACATCATAAAACTGTTAACTAATCATGTACACAGAAAACAATGAATAAAAAACTAATCACGAAACTACAATTAAATAATATAGATGAACATAAACTGTCTTGCTTAAATTCTTCATAACAGAGGTATATGACTCCCCGTGAATAAAGCTAATTTTGAGCAGTGAATCACATAAAAGAAGAAAGATCGTCATTCTCTAATGGCAACAAAGGCAAGTAGGCAACTCAAAAATTGAGACGTCAACAAGAACACTGTGGTTCCAGGTGGAATAAACAGGTAATTTCACACATAAAATAACATGAGGAAAATTATCACTTCAATCAAAGAACTGAAGCCGTAATTTATGGCCCAGAAACCTTTCACTGTGTCGAATGAAACATCTTAGGTAGATCAGAATCAAGGCTTCAAAGGCTTCAGATGAAGAGGAAAGAGTATCCATTTGTTGATCATTAGTAGACATTGTCATTCACTA
This sequence comes from Hemerocallis citrina, assembly GCA_017893485.1. Lineage (NCBI taxonomy): Eukaryota > Viridiplantae > Streptophyta > Magnoliopsida > Asparagales > Asphodelaceae > Hemerocallis > Hemerocallis citrina. The sequence continues at coordinate 177,968,682 of CM030365.1, read as the reverse complement.
ATCTACGAGCAATATAGGATATGATGATTCAACAATACTTGAGTGAACATGGCAAAAGCCGCAAAACTAAAGGCCAGTTCTTAAGATGATAAACTACTCATAAAGCATATCCACAAAATTCAAATAAATTAGGGACACCTCCAAATTACCCTAGAAAAGAGAAGAGTTTATGGAAAGATGAGAGAAATTATCAATTAATCTTGGATAATTACAATTGATTACTTTATACAATGCCAATATATTACATACACCATAAAAAAAATAGCCACGAGAAATTCAGCTTTGGGATAAACTTAAACAAGTCCATGCCCCCACTACCAAGCCTAGATCACCTTGAATAACGAGTGACCTCAAGCTTTATGCATGAAGAGCAACATAAATTCTAAATTTGACATAATTGTGTATATTCTGTCTAAATGTCATCATATGTGACACACCCGATCTTTGGGACAAAATGCTGTTCACTGGATCTTTGCACGTATTCCTTCATCCCTGAGAAACTCTTGAAACTCTTCAGCTCAATCATGTTAACATATAACATAAAATTATGAGAAAAAAGGAATGAACTGGCAAATCATTTATAAAAATGAGGTACCAGCCTACTAGCCAATTAGAGAGAGAGAGAGAGAGAGAGAGAGAGAGAGAGAGAGAGCACTCTTTCTCTCTCATCCCAACCCACACAAAAACACACTTTATGTTGAAGGGAGGGTTGCATTTTTTCAGTCACATTAAATATACCAACTTGGGAAGTATGTACATAAGTTTTGGAGTGCAACCAATTGTTAAATAGAAAGTTAAAATTACTTCTAAATTTTAATGGCAGATTGTAGTCCCATTAACACACAGATATACATTAGAAAAACAGAGATGTGCTTGGCCTAGTAGAAAATTGTCCACCATCGCAGTAGATATCATCATAGCAGCGGGTATTTTAATTGGATGAATGATGATCTACACTATTCAATCTTGATCTGCATGCCTAGAGAGGTATGTGGATTTCTAGCCTTATAGAAACACATCAAGTTGGTTTCATATGTTTTTCTTTCATAACCCACTTGATGGATGGATGAATAATGTTCAAGCCACTTTATTTTCATCAACTGTGTCTGCAAAAATGAGCTTTGTGGATCAGTCTTGGATGGTCCACTATATGTTTCTGGTTAGCAGTGAGGAAATTTCGTGTCCCGCCATGTTATTTCTCTATACACATGAACCAACATTACTCATTTCAGTTACTGCGGAGACCTTGATGAACCCCCCCCCCCCCCCACCCCCCCCCCCCCCCCCCCGCGCGTGTGCTGGTTTATTCACATCATTCTCAATACTGCTCTCCATCCTTTATACCTTGTCCTACGGGTGCCTTCATTGATATTCCTGTCGAGCCTAATCGTGCACCAATACCAATTACACTTCATTTCACATGTCCAGACCATCTTGTTACATCATGCTCTTCTCATCTGAAGCTATTCCTCTACTTTCCTCTTTCTGCTTCATGTAATGATTTGCATTTAGCTATACTAAATTTTTGATACGTCTGATTGCCTAATGTTCGAACTTCAAACCGACAACACCTAATAACTTCATGGATTTTCTGAAGTTAACTAGCGCTCAGGAGCAAAGTTCTACAAATCAAAATATTATACTCCTACAATCCCCCCCCCCCCCCCTCCTCTTTCCTCCTGTTCATGCCTACTCCACCTGCCCATCTCAACCCATCCTCTTCACTGCAAAATTACAATTATAGTAACTGCAGTTGCTTGCAACAATAATACCATAAATGATTCATATGCATGGATAGATGCTTCTGGGCAGATTTTAACAGTTAAATTCACTAAAAGAAAACAGAATGGTGAGTTCTTTATTCTCCGATTTCATGATGATAAGCTCAGTAAGAATTACAAGAAAAAACGTAATTCACTTCAAGGATAGAGAAAACAAGAATAAAGCAATTTGGAACAAAAGAACATAAGAACTCACTCTACATATTTTACTAAACATCATAATCACTTCAGCCAAAATGGAAACATTAAAGACGAATGAATTACCTCCAAAGGATCTGAAGATCCAGGAATTTCCTCAAGAGTAATTTGTTTGCCAGCTGGTAAATTAACAGTTTCATTCACCAAAACATCACTCTTTTGATTTCTTTCGTAACCGTTATACCCATTGTTTTGACTATCACGAAAGATGTGTGAGGTAGTGTCCCGAGCAAACTTGGTAAGGAGTGAAAATTTCTCCAACACCTGAATTGAGATATCATGAGCAGGATCATGAATTTTGTGCTTGTGCCTTCCACCATATTCAGAAGTACTAGCCCTCCCATCATAGCTGCCACCATCAAGCCTAGACTCAAGTAAAGAATCTGATGTCGATAAATTTGCAATGGAGAAAGCCCCTGGCATCTCTAGAGATGTCAGACTTTTCTGCAGTAAATAGAAACAGAAAGATCAAATTAACAGGTCAAAAATCAACGTCTTCACCGCCAAAACAAAATTTGCACTCCCTAGTCCTGACAAATCAATAAATAATCATGATGATGAAAGCCTTAATGTGAAGATATAACAGAAGGAAAATCTAACGATCTTGAATTAAAAGAAAATTTTAATAGCATAAACTAAGTTCTTCAGAGAGCATGCATGGCCAAGTTATATAATTTTCATGTCAAATATATACACTTTCCAGCTTTGTGTGATAAGAAAGTGCAGATCAGTTCAATAGCGAGCAGACCTTGATACCAACTAAGTGACAATAATTATAATATAATTCTTGCACATCATCTCCTGAGATACAAAAACGTAAACTATTGTACATGTTGAAGTCATAGGAGTTTCAACCTGCAAAACTACTTCAGTGCAAGAATTAAAAGCGTTTACTGATGTAAAGGAGAAATCGACTTAGCTAGACTTTTATCAAGATTTCTTGTAGCAGGTGTTCTTCCTCTGCAATTAGTGAAGCGTTGAAGGGAAAAAAAATTGTATAAATAACTGTGATGATAATATTTCACATACATTTTATTAATCACATGCGTGATCAAAGTGACTTATTACAAAGAAGTCAAACATTGTAGTCATATTGTACAATTTATGATGGTAAGAAGTTGTTGTCATATGGATCTCCATTCTTGACTTCCTCTAGATTTTACATGCTCAATATTGGGGTCATGACACTCTAGTTAGCTCAATCAAAGGAGAAGAGGATTGTATGAAGAGGAATTCCTACATAGAGTACATTAGCTAGACTGCAGTTAATCAGTTTGTCGTCATAACTTTACATCCTCTAGATTTTTCTAGGGTAGACAGATACATGTCATATAAGAACAAACTCGAAAAGCATATATTTGTTACACCCAGCAACCTAAACAATATCCCCCAAAAACATCCAATTGTTTCAGTTCAATTATTCCTTTCATGTATTTAAATGAACCATTTCATTAGTAACCTTAATGCCTGTACTCCACATTAAGGATAAAAATATGCTCCATCGCAATTGATTCTTGCAAATTCCTAAAAAGTGCAATTCCAGCAAACAGCAGACAATGAACATCAGCATGCCTGCATAGTGTACTAAAATGCTACGCTAGATAGTTAATCTCACAAATCCCAGAAGCAACACCACCTAAATCCAGGAACCTGGGAATTTTTTTGTGATAAATCCAAAGTCTGACGTTTGAGGTCTGGTTCGACTAAACTCTTTATCACCGTTTCACAATTCCCCAAATCCCCTGCCACATTTCCTCAAAAGAGGGGGGGAAAGAAGGAACAGATACACACAACAAAGAAGCAAATACTATAACATTTACAGCAGAGATTTATATTTCCTAGCCAATCACGTGGCTCAAACATACAGCATCATAATTGGACTATTTAGTAGAAAGAGATATATGCAGATATAACAATGATCCATTAATGCTCAAAACATTAAGGCAGCTTCTTTGAGATAACAAATAAATTGATATGGTGTTCAAAACCTATGCTAGTACTTAACCCAATATGTCATGTGAGTGATTGGAAAAGAAAGGAAAACAGTAAAAGTGAGAACCTGAAGAGGATCCTGAAAATTATTCACAAGAAAGACGTTTGCATCATCTGCAGACCTGGAAACACCATTAATAATAAGAATTCACATATAGAAAATATACATAAGGCAACCCAGAGTAACAAGTTCTGATTAATATTATATAAGCATGAAAGTCTGTGAACCTAAAGATGTGATTCTAATATTATATAGATTATTTCCCCTGGTAAGTCGTATTCATATTTATATTTGATATCCAGTAAATTAAAAAATATATAATAAGAGGGTTTTTACTTATTAGTAAATTATAATAAATCAACCTGGCAATAAGAACATGCTGCTTTAGAGCTGCAAGAAATTCTCTAACCCCTCCATTGTAGAAGTAAAGAGGAGCATATGCTAGTCCTGCATTTAAATCCAAACTAATGAGAGAAGTCTATATATTGTCCTTTTAAGTGGAAAAGTATACAATATAACAATCATCATCTGGTATAAACTAAAATAAAAAAGAAGGGAAAAGATAGATGACAGTAGTAGCCAATTACTAGGAGATCAAATAACAAAGCTTAATAAGACAAGATTATGATTATCTCCATCGTACATAATGATTCTTGAAAAAGAAAATAGGCATGAATAATTGAACCAGTGTTACCAGGTTCTTAGTACATTTCAATTCGTTGTACAGGTCCAGGATCATACAATATCTTGAGCGATAAGTGGTACAGAGGGGAGAGGGGTAAGGATGAGTTGGGGCGCTCGAGTAATATATATAATGACAGACATAAAATTAAAATTTAAAAACATTAGATGGTTGGCCAAGTATAAGTATAATAATCAAATTATGACGAATTGAGGAAACTTTGAAGAAAAGTTGATTGGTCAATGAACAGACGTTAATTTTGAAGATATGGAGAACAGCATACACGGATCGCCTAGTTCAAGAGATCCGGATCTTCAACCAGTGTGAATCACATCGTGAGATCCGGATCGTGGTATGGATGGGGGATGGGAGAACCAGGTAGCACTGAATTAAACAGCAAGCCTTGCAGCATCTAGCTTCAGCACAAAAGTGCCCTTCGGGAATGGTTGATTACAAATCATTGTTCAGTTAAACAAATAAAAAATAAACAAAAAAGTTAAGAGAAAGAAATAAATAAATAAAGACATACATGCTGTCCTCAATAGTGACACAAGAAACCTAGCAAAAGTACAATCTCAAGGACATTCCAAGTTCCAACTTTCAAATGCATGTCCACAAATGCTCGAGCTTGGTGTCTATCTCTTCAAATCTCACCCTAGCTCACAGCTCATTTCAACCACAATTATGACTCCTAAAACTTTCCGGAATCCCTATCCACCGAAGACACTGCTATAAAACAAGACACTGCTCTTTAGTTAATTGTATCTGGACCAACAAAGCCATTATAATGAATTCTTACACATAACCACCAATACTAATCCCAATGCTCAAACTCCAATGCATCATAAAACTAGCATCAACTATGCCGCATCCAGTGCAAAGTTCAAATCAGATAATCTAACGTGTTGCAACCCTCTTACCTTAGTTTATTAAACATAACCCTTGTTTCTATGTATTTTCTAAGTCCATGTTTCAACTACACAACTGCATCATAGAATACTGTAACCGTTGAGACACCCATGTGTGAGTGAGAATCATACGTCCAAAATATAATGTGGCTTAGAAGTAGTGTAAGAATGCAAAAAATAATTTCCAAATTCTATAACAGTTATATACATAGCACAATTATGCTCACCCTAAGCCACAGCCTGCATTAGTTTTGTGCAACTATCAGTAGTAATTCTTCTCTCTATCCCTATGTATGTATATGTATATGTCTGAATGTGACGCAAAGGACTGGAGAGACATCTTTGCTTCTCTTTCCTTCCCTTCCCTTCCTCATTTACACCTTCATCCTTCCCCAAATCTAGTCTAAATTATGCTCAAACGACTGCCCTGGGTAAAGGCAATAAGAGAAATCTGTAAAAGAGAATTGTCGACCATCTCAAGAAAACCAATATGTTAGCCAAATGCTCAAGGCATAGCAAAAGTACGTGCAACATAGCACATAGCACAAAGCCAAATGATGAAGTCCTTATAGATATTGTACAATGCCCAAAATATTACACCAAGAAGTTGGGCCTTGCCTGATGGTTAATGACGTTGTAGAAGCAGATGCACCTTCAAGCCGATTCAAGATTTTCATGGGTGAAATAAGATTGTTATTCTTAGCTTTACCTTTACAAAATTGAAGGTAAAGGTATAAACCAAAAAAAACGTCTACATATCTTGAACTTTACATGATTACATTCACAAAAGAAATAACTTTACTTGAAATTAGGGGATAACAGCATTAGTTTTGCTCTCTGCGATCAGAATATCCATCTTGCCCTTGAATTGGAAAGGAATAAAAAATGCAAATGAAACCTCAAGTAGGAGGGATTTTTTTGAAAATTAATGATATCATTTAAATTGTTGCAAATGTCATTAATTGGAACTTAACAGAGAGAATAAATATTTATAGTTGCAAAGGCCAGAAAGTGACAAAATAACTAAGTAAATGAGGTACTGGTTAAACTTAAACATTGAAACGGTTCTAAAACAGGACACATTGAAAAAGATCATCACTCAAGAAGAAAAGCAGAATAAATTGATAGTGTCGTTTTACCTGATGATAGGACAATAATAATGTACTGCCAACCAAGTGGAGGAGTGTGTCTACGCACGGAATGTATACCACTTAGAGGCACATATTTGATAGTGTATAGGTTCTTATCTGCATTACAACTTCACAACATTAATATATACTTCAAACTTGAACACAAATAAAGTATAATATGTTGTTGAAATATTAAACCTATTTCATAGATTCAAAATAGTGCTAAAAAGCTTAACCTTTTGCAGGTATCCCTGAGTTTGAATCATGTCCAATTGAATCGACTCTATCAAACCTTGACTTGTAGGGTATCCATGCCTGCAAATGTGTCAGAAATGATCAAAATTTCATTCACTAAAATATAGGTCTGCTCCCAATAAAACAAGCACAACCATCATGACTATGGATTTCAATGGTAAGTCAATACTTACTCCCATAAAGTAGAAGGAAAGAAATATTGACAATATTTTTAACAAAGAATTATGTCTACCGAAGGACATAACTCCAGCAATATTAAGGAACATGCATTTATTACTATATTTTACAAGAAAGCAAATTTTCATGACATCAAATTGAGAAAGGACTAAAACTAGCAAATTATATAAACTTAAATAGAAAAAAGTACAACAAATTAAACCAAGAAGTCCAAACTGAACTCCAATAAGCACAAGACAATAATCAAAATCCCAACAAATTAAACACACACACACACCCCATGAGCTCTAAACAATAATAGCATCCAACATATGCAAAAACACGACATTGATCCAATACCATCAGATCTCATTTTATCAATACCGAGAATTCAGGATAACAACTACATGAATAAAAACAAATATACAAAAATCAATTTCCCCCCAAAAAGACAGTAGATACTTCCTTGTTCAACAGAAGAAGAAAAAAACTCGATAAATCATATTTTCACAGAATACACAAGAAATTTATACAAAAATCAAATAATAAGCTCCAACAAAAACATAATCAAACTAAATCACCAAGAAATGGATCAAATAAACAACAATCCCCAAAAATCACAACTCCAACCACTAACTTCATCAAATTGACTCAAAGATATCAAATACACCCCTAAAAATGATCAAATCACCGAAGATTACGAACATCCAACACAGATATCATCCGATCGATTCAAGAAACCACCAATCCAACGAATCTAGTTCTAATTCGCAAAAAAAAAAAAAAAAAAAAAAAAAACTGTAAATTATACCAAGAAGACGGTGGATTCTTGCTTGACTAGGCGCAATCGGCCGGTAATCCGCTCGGCAGCGAGCTGAGTGGGGTGGATCGCGACGTTGTCTTTGGAGAACACCACCTCGAAATCCGCGCTATCATCGAATCCCACGATCATCTCGCCCGACTCCAACCGAATACTACCGCTCAAACCCTAACAACAAAATCAAAACAAATTTATTTAAGAAATTGTAAAAAATTGCACAAAAAAAATGTAGTAGTAAAGTGAACAATTGAATACCTGTTGTTGAGATGCGGCGTAATCGGAGTCGTCGGAGAGGTCGTGCGTTTCCGATTCGGAGTCGGAGAGCATCGGCGATGTTCAATTGAGATTTGAGAGGAGGAGGAGCAAGAGGACGAACGTGCACGAATTTTGAGGAGAAGAAAAAAAATGGTAGTTTGGAATTTTGAGCGTCTTGGCTCGGTAGGGGTGAGTCGATGGGTTGGGAGATGGTGATTGATTTGCTGCCTTCGGCGTTAAGCAAAATGAGAAGGATTTGCTGTACTGACCCCACTTTTTGAAAATATTTGGAGTTGACCCACTTTCGAAATTAGAGATCTAATCCATTGTTTGCCACGTCAGCATAAGCCGTTATTAAAAATAACAGCATAGATTATTTATAGTCTGTTTCAATAACGCTATCATTTTATACTTTTTTAGCATGCCATTATTTGGAATGACGGATCAGTATATTTCTCATACGAGTCTGAATCTTCTGACTTGGAAAAAAATTTAAGTGTTGAACGGCATTCGAAATTATTGATGTCGGCATATGCTGACGTGTCTAAACTGGGTCAAATCGCTAATTGTTTTCGAAAGTGGGTCAGACCTCCAAATATTTTCAAAAGTGGGTCAGTACGACAAAAAATTCGCAAAATGAGGGCTCTTATTCATTTCGGGTCCCCGACGACTCAACGATTTGGATAACATATTACTGTATTATGGAGGGTTAAATCATTTCGGTGTGCATCTTAAAGCAAGACCATACGAACAAAATTGGGTCATAATATTATTGTTTTTGAAGAAATTGTGGAATATAGTTACCCTTGTTCCATTAATAAAACAAAATAAGTCTAACATGTGGAAAAACAAGTGCAAGAAAGTAACATAAAACTTTTAACATCACTGAGACGGTGGGAACAAAATGAAAGAAGAGCAGTATAAGGCAACAACTCATTAAAAAAATAAAATATGTACAAAAATAGATTGGGTCGTATTGTGTTTACTTTTTTCTTCTTTAAAGAAAAGTTGAAATAAGGTAATTCGGTTTCACTAATGAAATAAATAACGGAAGAAAACTAAGAGAAATTAACAAGCAAGCCAGATCAATTTATTTCTACTTGTTAGTTTTTCTACCTATTTTACCAGTTAGTAGCATTTGCAACAAATCATAATGAACATGAAATTCAACAAAGCCTTCTAAAAAAAAATTCAGGCGGACTATTTTGTCACTTTTGACAATAAATTTATTTACTAAGTTTGATTTAGTAACAGTTTTAATATATTCTCTATCTAAATTTGTCATATACATATTTTTAAAAAGAGTTTCTTCCGTTGTCCATTAGCCATGGTGTGCATTCTGTGCGCACTCGGCCTTCGGGCATTCGTATCGATAATCTGAACCGTTCACATTGATTTGCATGTCTAAATTAGTTTAAATATGTAAAATCAAGTTACTTGAAATTTATTTGCCCATGTATTGAAGTGTTACAAAATTGTATAGTCTAATATCCTTTTTTTTATAATGATATGATGAATGAGTAAATAAATTTCAGATGACTTGACATTACATATTTAGACTAAGTTAAACGTGTATATCAATGTGAACGATTCGGATCGTCGATACGAAAGCCTGCAAGCCGAGTGCACAAGAAGTGCACACCATGTCTAGTGCACTTTCTCCTTTAAAAAAATCACAATGGATATTTGAAAAAATTAAAGTTTGGGTAAGATAAGTTTTAGAATCTTTTAGATATTTGTTTTGGTTTTCTTTCTTATGAAGGGGGTGTTAGTGGAAAAATATTTAAAATTAAACTTTGAGAATCACTGTGTTTATGAAGTTGTGTGTTAGCGGGAGAAGATTTTTAAATGTGTTTTTAAAGTTTGGCGTTAATTAAACATATTTTTAAAGACCCGGTAATTTTTATTGAAATTCGACTTGACTTGTCTTTCAAATTCAGCTTTACAATCATCAAATTATAATTACAAAATACACCTCGTACTATAATAAAATGATAACCATTTAATATTTCTACATAATGATAACAACCAACAGAGTCTTTTTCCCAATTAATTAGGGTCAGTTACATAAATTCTGGTTTTCCATTCTGTTCGGTTTAGCGCAATATCTTCTGTAAGGTTACAAGCTATTATATTTTTTTCACCGTTTCCACCAAAGTTAGTTTAAGTTTTCCTCTACTCCCAATATTTATCAAATCACTATTTTTAACGGGGGCACTACTAGGTTTACGTGTGACATATCCAAACCACTTGAGACGATTCTCTCTTAACAATTCTACATAATGATAAAGTATTAAAATAAATTATCTTAAATTTATGCTTGGAGATTTGAAACTCACAATGTATGAGAATCGCAATGAAGATCATATGCATTGTGAAATCAGTATAATTTATTTTAAAGTTACCTTGATTTATAAAAAAATAAAATCGTACGTTTTCAAAATTCCTTCCACCTAAGACAAATTGATTTTGTTATTTTGAGCTAATAATAGTTGGGTAATTAATTCCTACTGTCCTTCTCTCAGGGTCTAAGGTAGCGTTTGGCCCAGCTTAAAATTAGCTTCTCTTCTCCTTTAGAATGAGAAGCTGGGCCAAACACATATTTTGAAAAGCTCTATAGAAGAATAAGTAGCTCTATAGAAGGATAAGTCGCTTATTGTTAATGAAAAAAGGAGCTTCAAAAAAAGCCCTCAAGAGCAACTTCTAGCTTCTCCTTTTCTTTCTTTTGTACATTTTCTCTTTTTTTGGCCCTTCCCGCATATCAAACCCTAACAACAAAAATTTTTCCCTTCCCCTTCCCCTTCCCCTTCCTCGCCGAACACTCGCGAACGGGGAACACTGCCGTCGAACCCTGCCTTCAAACTCAAGAGAGAACTAGGACTCCATCCGATCCGATCTGGCCATTAATAAGCTTCATGGAGGAATTCAAGTTTCTCCATATCCATACCTATAAGAAAGAAAAACGAGGCAATGCCCAACAACGGAAGCACTAAAGTCAGCACTACTCTCAAACAAGAAACTCTGAGAGAACTGAGAAGATGAATTTGAGAATTTTTTTTTAGATCTGTTTGACATACCTATGGTATTACATACTATCTTCAATCTCGCATATATATACATGATGCAGACCAACTATCTGTGGTCTTTATTTACTTAATGCACAATGCCAATGCTATCTTCCTTGCCCTTTAGTTGTAAATTGAATTGTTTTTTATCCTAAAATTTTTATACATACACCATCTGTCACAAAGAAAAGATACTGGATTGGATACTGATATTATTCTTTGCTTTTAGAGAATTGTGGATGCTTTCGTTAGTGTCAAAATGAATCATCAATATTTTACTTATTAATTTCTTGATCTCCTAAGAAAAAAGCCTTTTGTTTCATTAACAGGAGGACACATTCAATATCACATGACATTTTTAGTTCATGATGGGATTTTAAGGTCGTTCTTACTCCTAATTACTTTCCCCGCCAGTTAATCATGAAATTAATCACTTGTGCTGCTGAAATAATTTAGCTTAAAGTTCGAGTAATTAACATGATATATATTTTTTTATTTACGTACAGTTCAAATATATATATATATATTTTCTTTTACGAGTTTTCTAGATTATTCTAAATATTTCATTTATTAGTAATATAAAGATTTTTTTTGTAATTTGATAACTAATATTTTATTCTTAAATAAAATCAAAAGCTTAAATTGAGTGTAAAAGTAGCTTACAATTGATATCTTATGCCAAACAACTTCTAGCTTAAAAGTAGCTTTAAAGTTTAAAAAATGCTGACTATTCAAACAGCTTCAGCTTTTTATTTCAAAGCTCTACTTTCTGGCTTCTCCTTCTGAAGTAGCTTTAAAGCCCAAAAAAAACTAGGCCAAACGCAACCTAAATATAATCACATGTAGCGTTTTGTAAAGGCTAAGCCAAATAGTTAATAGTGAATATATAAACCCTCGTTAAATGAGGGACTACATATCTAAATATGCAATTTAATTAGCTGTAACTAATAGGTAAAACCCTGTTATTATAAAGTCCTTTCCCCACTTTCCCCCCCCCCCCCTTTCGACCATCTCCAACCATGCTAGCTATCTCTCAATTTTAGAAAAAATAATAGATTTAGAGAGAAAAATATGTTCCAACGGGACTCGTCAAAATAGATACCACAGATTTATTTGCCAGATATGACGAAGGTGTATCACTCGCCAAACTTTCCTTACGTTCTTTCCACATCTCAAAACCCAAAAAATAAAATCAAAACCCACAAAAAAAATCCAAATCCAGTCGAAATTTGATCACGAACTTCGGCTATCATCGCGAACTTCGTGCGCGAAATCACGATCACGATCGTGAAAGCGACATTGCGCGAGATTGCGAGAGGAAGTTTCTTGCGATCTGGAAGTTTTTTTCCTTTTAGATTGGACTTTTTGTTTTGGGCTTGGGCTTTGTAACCTTTTTTAACATTTTTTATATAGCTTGGGCTTTTCTTTTGGGTTGGGCTTTGTATTTTATTTTATTTTAATTTTGGGCTTCAAAATATCAATGAACAGCCAATATAGCTAGTATGGTTGGAGTGTGAACTTTTTTTACTAATCGAATTATTCAATTATTATTCATTTTCCCTATTAATTTTATTCTGAAATTTTAATAAATCATGGTTTCGTAATTTTCTCTGCAAAAAAAAAAAGAGAAAAGAAATTACTCTAGACCAGAATAGTCATTTCTTATGCACTAGATAGTTTTGAGCTATTCATCATTTCCAAAAAAAAGAAATTAATCTACGGACAAACTGTGAGGCTGTAGTATCCTTTCATAATAAGATGAATTTAGATACTAAGCGCAACTCACGTAGGCGATGGTTAAATTTTATTGATCGTTGCTCTACTTTATATGCACACGTATTTCTTTTGCTCATATTAATGGCTCCGCTGACACGCTGCCTGATACGCTCAGCCGCCTTCTTCATCACAATACGCTAAAAAGCGTGGTGGATATCCCACCACCACAAAATTTTAATTTAATAAACTTAAGTAATACACCTATTACTTTTAACGTCACCTCTTTTGACCAAGAATTATTAGAATTAATCTTTTTTCTAGAACATTGCTCCATAAAAAAAGTTTAAAACAACAATAAACCTAGTACCAGACACAAGAACCCTGTCAGAATTATTAGAATATTTCTGGACTAATGAAGAATATGCTACAATAATCAATCATAAATTACGAGAAATATATTACATGTCTAAGTTTACACAACCAAGAATAAGATCAAATGAATACAACACAAGTGTGGAGACTTATGAATTAGTGAATGAAAAATTTCCGTTATTTCAATTTCTTCAGACATGTTCCATAGAACCATTTAACCAGAGCATTAATAAAGTAACAGATATAAATTTCCTATGTGAATTAGCACATGTACTTGATCTTTATACCCGGCATATACGCAGATTACTTATATCTCGTAGAATAAAAGAACTTAATCCTAAAAGATTTTCTTTAAAAACATTACCTAATCTAGAACTTGTTCATAGATTTATCCAAATGGCTAGACCACCACAACAACCTGGTATTTCTCACGGAAGAATACCATATTAGAATACATGTAATCAGACTATAAGACCACAACTACCTGACCAGAATATGTATAATCAAAACATCAGATCAAGAACATGGCAAGAAAGCCTCAGATTCGGTAATCAAGTGTAACGCCCCTGCCCCTAGCTCAGACAATTTATACAATTTATAAGACAAATTAGATACTATGTAGTACAACTGCCCACCACAGGCTGCCTCTCAAAAGGTCCACCGACCCGATATGGGACAAAGTCAATCTCTCACAACATCCTCATCCGGATGAAGTGCCCACGTGGTGCCTTCAGAAATCAGCGTCCTCGCTGAGCACGGGGCATGCCGCCGATCATCCTGATTCCATTTGTAACGCCCCTGCCCCTAACTCAGACAATTTATACAATTTATAAGACAAATTAGATACTATGTAGTACAACTGCCCACCACAGACTGCCTCTCAAAAGGTGGTTAACCGAATTGGTGACTCTTGATCCTTGGCATTTATTATTTATTATTATTATATTAACATTTTATACCCGATATGGGACAAAGTTAATCTCTCACAACATCCTCATCTGGATGAAGTGCCCACGTGGAAGCCCTCTTTGACCGAAAGTCAAAGAGCACAACACAACAGCTATCTTGCTGTTATGTTATCAAGCAAGTGGGGCCCATCTCAAATCAACATTCATATCAACCAATCTAAATATCAACCAACAGTATCAAACCGTGGGTATCAAGTTTTCAAATACCGGATTTTTTTATAAATCCTTCCTATAGAACAATTCTATAGGACCAATCTCAAATTCCCTTTATTATATACTTCAAATCATATATATATATTTCAGAAATACGGGGTATTACATCAAGAATTAGTAGTATTCCCACATAGTCATCTTACTTTTAAGACTTTTTTTACATATTTCTACTACTAAAGAACAACAATGTATCTTAGATAATTTATGGATTTCTTTTAATAGAAAAGATCAGAAACATTTTTTAGCAGCTATGAATTCTTTATCAGATGTTTTTACTCAGACTTGTAAAGGATATAAATTTTATACAGTTCTACAAGGTAACTTAGTAGGTGTTTTTCACAGTTGGATAGAAGTAGCAGACAGTATAAAAGACTTCAGGAATTCAATTTACAAAGGATTCAATAATCTTTCAAAAGCTTTAGATGTTGCAGGAAAGCATTTGGGACCTAACTATTACTTGTCTCCTTCTCTTAGAAAAACACAGGAAGCCTCATTGGAGTTTTCAGTTACAAGAGATATACAAGGTAAAAAAAAAAAAAATTGACCATTGTGAAGCAATGGCTAGGACCATCAAAAAGCCTAATGAGAATATAAACTGTCATATTTAAAATAAAAAAATTGTAGATTCAGAAAAGCAATTGTTCCAGAAAAAATTGCCCCCAAAGACTGCTCCCACAGTCCAAAATCAAATGGATGAGACTAGTTTGCATTTCCATCTAAATGCAGAAAATGATATTGTTGAGTCCAAAATTTCAATAGCTAGTATGGAGCAAACGGCTACCGATAAAGACCTAACAAATTCGTTAATGGCTGCGACTTTGCCAAAAAGTTAATACAAAGACATCATTGGGTTTAATCCAATGGCTAGTCTGGCTCAAACGGTAACCAGTAAAGACACATCAAATCCGTTGATGAGTGTGGCTTTCCCAAAAAGCCAAATCAAGGGCAACGCCCTTTTAGAAGAAGACCCTACATACTCTCAGATTACTCAGAAACTGCAACAAACAGAAGGCCTCCAGAACGTATCAGAAAGAACACAACTAAAACTAAAAAAGAAAAAGAAAAAAAGAAAGCATAAGAGCGATGATAGCTATGTGGCACATGCGGTAAAAGATGCATTAGCAAAAGAAGGCACTACAAACCAGATAAGCCAGATAACAAATGTCAAATAAATTCTAGAAGATAAGAAAGTTGACACTTCTGATGCAGACGCTAGTGGTGATAACGAGCCAATGCCACCAATGTCATTTGATTCCACTGCACACCACAATTTAGATACTTAAGAAAAAAAACAAGTCAAAAGAACTACATGACACCCAAGAATCTCAAAAATATGCACCCAGGAAAAGGAGACGCACTCAGGAAAAGGCGCACTAAAAAGAAATGGACCATATCAAGCCACGTCAAAAGAATAAAGCTTGGATATGTTGCCTCCACGTAGCCTAGAAGAAGATACTAGAAGACTTCTCCTTAGCTATAAAAAGAAGCCTCCCCTTCACTTCGAGATCATGGATCCTCACCCATCCAACCTCCAAACACAACTCCCTTCCATCATTCTGAATTCTCTTATGTACTATATCCCTCTCTACCTCTAAATAAACAAGTTGTATGAAAACAGGAACAAGCCCATTAGAGCTTGAACTACTCTCTCTACATGTTTCTCATCCTTTTAGGGGATTCCCGAAAGGGAAAACCCAAAGCTATGTATTGTTTAGTTCCTTAGGTAAATTAAATTTGCTTTATGACTAAATTTCTTATGTTTTAACTATTATACCTGCTCTAACCTCTTACATTTATGCATATCATAATAGCATAGCTAGGCTAGGAAGTTCTTGATAAACCATTAGTGACCCTATAGGCGAAAAAACTGCCCGTTGCAGCAAGGTCGTACGTATGCTATAAGGGGAAAATGGTTAAGTTTGGCTGAAAAGTTGAACACGGCTGAACTCAACTTGATATGTCATAGATGGGAGGTTAGAGACAATGAACAGTATATATAAAAAAAATATAATAATAATAGGGACATAAAAACGTACATAAGCAAGGGTAAGTACTTAGTAGGGGTTTTACATCTTATCAAAATTCATCTCATTTATACTATAATTTTGTTGGCTACTCTTCAACTTCCACTTTGGTACGGTAACGTATCTGATTATATACGAACATGAACAATAACAATAGAAGAGTTAATTAATATATTATGACAGGAAGAAGAAGAAATAGATAGCGCGTTAGAAGATTGTTTTCCTAATAGCAATATTCTGAATCTGAGACCTTCTCAAAGAAGAAAATTTAAATTAGAAAGAAGAAATATATAGCAGAAATATATAACACATTAGAAGAATATTTTCCTAATAGCAAATTCGGAATCTGAGACCTTTTGTAACTCCCATTTTCATCTTTTCCTTTTTGATTCATTGCAATCTTTTTTTTGTAATTCAAATTATATTCTATCTTTCATTTATCGTCTTGAATAATTTTGGTCCTATTATTGTTCATGAACTATCATTGATATCCGTTTAATTACTCGAATATTTTTTTTTTCCCAATTTGCATTTTCTTTCCTCCTTGTTGGACTATTTTTCATGATAATCCTATTCTTGTTGGATTGATAATTAATCATCTTATTATTTGATCCATGTTTAACTTATTAATATGACCCAATAGCCTTCTTATTGGATCCCAAACCCTATAACCCGCAACCCATTAACCTAATTCTCCCCCCTAATCTCTTTTTACCAGATCAAGCCCCAACTGCACACACAATCACCCTCCTTAATCTCCTCCACTAATCAAGATTATCTCCCAACTAATTCCACAATAAACTCTCCACTATCCCTATAATCAATCCCACTAATCTCTAACTAATCCCTTAATATCCTCCTTAATTAACTTAAATCCTATTAATTAACTAATCCCCCCCCCCTAATTACCCTACTCTAATCCCACCGCCTAATCTTCATCTCTCTTCTCTGTCCCTTTTGAAGCCCAACCTCTCGACAGCCTCACCCTGAGCTCCTTCCACCTCCGTCCACCCTCGTCGCGATCCACTGCACGCTGAGAACTCCACCCCATCGCTCTCCTCTTCCTCTATTTTGCACCGAAACCATCTGCTGCACCCTTGTCGACCACTTGCCCTCATCGCTACCATCCCCGAGGCTTCTGCCATTGCCGTCGACCCCCCTACCACTCAACTTCCTCATCCTCCATCATCGCCGTTGAAACTCCTCCTAGCTCCGACCGCGACTGATGCCGGCAGAAAACCCACCACCTTCGTTGCGACTGATGCCCCCCATCCTGCCGACCTTTAAGACCATCTCCTCCCTGCCATCGAGCTAGCACACCTCAGTCAGCACTCTCGCCGACCACCACCGTCGTTCCTGCCATTGTCGCTGTGCTCTTATTGCTGTGTTGCTTGCACGTTGTGTGCACATATTTTTAAGTGTGCATTGTTGCACGTAATTTGCACATGTCACCGTCGGGATTCTCATCCTGTTATTCTATTTTAACATCCATATTCATCAAATCAAGGCAAGTCACTTCCCTCTTGAATTGAATATTGTGTCAAATTCAAGGTTTTTATTGAAACTCCGTAAGTAGATCATGAGTTGTTTATTGTATTGTTATATCGTTTATCTTCCATTGAGTATATTGAGGGTTTACACGAGCTAATCCAAGATATTCTTGACTTCGTGCCATTATTGACCCTAAAATATCGAACCTTTCATGCATTCATGTAGTATTGATAATAGAGGTTATTCATACATTATTCATACATGACACCGCACAAATAAACTATAGTAGAATTGATTATTATGTTGTTATACTTCAACGATTGATTGATGCCTCGTTGATGTTAAACTAGTGTATGGATGTGTTCTTCATTGTGTTTACCATGTTATTGTGTTTACCATGCCGAATATAAGATTTGTTAACTATTGAGTTGAAGTTCATCATGTTTAAATCGCTTTTATTTCATGAAATATGTTGAACCCTAATTTTCATTGTTTGCCTAAAACTTGTGAGATCTTTTTGACCTAGTATTTGACATAAAAAATTACAACTTTTTAAACGAAAATTGTAGCCCTGTGTTTTTAGTTTCCATAACATCAAAAATATTTGAAATCCGAGTTTTATTGCAAGAGTTATGGTGTTTTTACTACTGCTACATTTTACTTCCAGAATTCCTGATTCATGTACCTCTTCATTTCTAAGTTATTAAAAAGCTAAGTTAATGTTAGAATAATGCCCTAATAAATTCCAGATTATTAGTTAACATGATTATGAACTTAATGGATATTTTTGATGAATTTAAAATCGGGTTTTTACTGATTTTACAAATATAACAACTTGATCTTGATTTTTGGTCAAATATGTAATCTGTAAAGAACGATGTAATATGCATTGGAACCGGACAGGAGTCTACTTTCTAGAACTTCTGACAGATCCAGTTTTGGATTTCTGTAGCAGCAAAAAACTTAATTTTGGTACAGTAACCTACTGCTGTCCAGAATTATGTTTCCATATTTTCTTAATATAATTGTATATATATCATTATATTGAATGGATTGAAGTGTAGAAATTGCATTGCATGATCCTAATATGCTATTGTCACCATTCTAATTGTCTCATTCTAATTGATCGTCCTATTGTTACTTCCACTGATATCATGTAATACCCTGTAATTTCAAAAATAAATATATAGATATATATTAATATATATGAAGATAGAGGTTGAGAGGGGGGGGGCACAGGTTTTGAAAATGTGTAGGAACTGCACTTAGTTGGTGATGACGTCATTGTGACGTCATCAATGGGCCTCCACCAGATTTGAATTGTGAAGACCTGCCGTGTCTTCAGTTTGATGACGTGGCACGAAGGGGGTCCCATGGGGTTGCGGGCCTTGCTGTGCTACGGGATTTCAAAGGTATGTGTTTGAAAGTAATCCCATATCGGGAGTAGACAAGGAATAATTTAATATAAATAAAATTGTCTATGATCAAGAGTCACCTAATTGGTTAACCACCTTTTGAGAGGTAGCCTGTGGTGGGCAGTTGTACTACATAGTATCTAATTTGTCTTAAAAATAATAAAAATTGTCTGAGTATTGGGGCGGGGCGTTACAAATGATATCAGAGCCGACTTTCGACACCGAGTGGGGGCGATGTATGCCTGAGAGGGAGTTGTGGTTTGAGAGGGAGCTATGGTCAATAAGGGCCCAGAATTAGCTGAATCAGGGTACTCCCGCTCCACGTTGACTAGAAAGGAGGATCATGCACTAGGTTGTGCATGCTCTGTACTCAGCGAGGATGCTGATTTCTAAAGGTGGGGTGTATGTAATACCCCGTAATTTCAAAAATAAATATATAGATATATATTAATATATATGAAGAGAGAGGTTGAGAGGGGGGCCCACAGGTTCTAAAAATGTGTAGGAACTGCACTTAGTTGGTGATGACGTCATCAATGGGCCTCCACCGGATTTGAATTGTGAAGACCTGCTGTGTCTTAAGATTGATGATGTGGCACGAAGGGGGGTCCCATGGGGTTGAGGGCCTTGCTGTGCTACGGGATTTCAAAGAGATGTGTTTGAAAGTAATCCCATATCGGGAGTAGACAAGGAATAATTTAATATAAATAAAATTGCCTATGATCAAGAGTCACCTAATTGGTTAACCACCTTTTGAGAGGCAGTCTGTGGTGGGAAGTTGTACTACATAGTATCTAATTTATCTTTAAAATAATAAAAATTGTCTGAGTATTAGGGCGGGACATTACATATCATCATTATCGAATTTCTCTAAATTACATAATATATTGATTGCATCGATAAAATGTTTAACAAGTCGGGATTTAAGGGTTGACTTAAGTAGTGGACAATATAGAGACTGTACTCACGAGATATGGCCCGTGTTTTCCCAAAATATTATGTCGGCTAGTGTTTATCGATTGATTATTGGATTACTGACCACAGTATTCCCAATTCATCGTGTATCATTTTAGTGTTATTGTGCCGACTAGTGTTTATTAATTATCGTGCAACGAGTTGCTATCATTTAAGTGTTATCGTGTCGAGTACATGAACTATAGAGTCCACCACTAGAGTCTAAACGATAATGATTGCATGCACCGAACCTGTAGTATGGGATGCAGTAGTATGTGCATTAGTTATGCTAAAAACTAATAGACTTAAGGATTGACACAATATTGACACTGCATATTGAACATTGTCATTGCTATTGAAATTGAACATTGTTATTGATATCAACATTGACCATTGAGTGTTGACATCGAATATTGAAATATCGTTTATTGTTATACCCATCGCATTGTTACCATTGATATTGATTATTGCTATCGTCCATTGTTATTGATTCCTATTGTTTTATTGAATTGTTATACTGTATTTTCATTGTTCATTTCTTTCTCTACTTGCTGTCCATGACTTGCTCTAAGGACAATTTTTCTCCTCTTTTTAGATGAGGTATTCACAGGTGATCAAGGAGAGTTGCCTACAGGACTCGGAGAACAATCTTTCTGAGGATTTTTTGCTTTCTAGATTGATTGTTGTTTTATTGGACTTCTTGTATTGAGTTTTATTAAAACATTGTATTATGGGCTTTTGACCCAGAGATTGTTACTTTGTTTCCAGACATTGGATTATCGTATTTGGTTATTTCATGTTTTATTCCAAGTACTGTTGTTCGAGTGATTGTTCTTATTGCATGCGTGGTTGTATTTATCTTTTTATATTGTTGAGTTGAACGAAAACAACTTATGGATTACGCAAGTCATTCGCTGGGCCAATGTCACGCGCTTGTGTTCTGTATTTATGGGAAGCCGGACGTGACACCTTCTAAAAGAAAAAAAAATTAATTAGACCACCCTCCTTTTTTGGTATCAGGGCCTATAAAATAAATCCACTAAAACCTATAAATTTAGAAAATTTAGAAGACTTAAGCAAAATTACTCTTTATTTAGAAATAATTATTACTACACTTAGAGAAAAGAACCAGATATTAAAAGAAATATCAAGTAAACTAGATTATATTAAACACCAGAATAGTATTAGTTTAGAAAAGCTTAGTACATTAAAAAATCACTCAACACAAGTAGAATTGAAAGATAAACCAAAAGATTTAGAAGAAAAATTAGAAACACTACAAGAAAAATCAAGAGAAAATAAATAGTTATTGGAAGAAATAAAAAAAATTGTCCTTAGTTAATGGCCGATTTTAATTATAACGAAATATTACAAGAAATAGAAAGCTATACTCCATAATTTCATTCTGATAGGTTAGTAGTTAAACAAAATAAGATTATTATAAAATTATTGGTAGGACTTCATAGAAAGTTAGATAATATTCAAAGACCTACTATAACCGGAATCCAAGACGAAATCAACAAGTTAACAGATAATATATCAAAACCCACAATTAAAGAAAAAATAACCAGAAAACCTAGACTTAGCAGATACAGAAGAAGACCAAATTCATAGTGCCCATATCTAGTATGAAAGGCAGTCTTTTGAACACCCTCGGCCTTCATCTTGACTTGGTGGTAACCAAAACGGAGGTCTAGCTTTGAAAATACAGAAGCACCCTTAAGTTGATCAAACAGATCATCAATCTTTGGCAGTGGGTACCGGTTCTTCACAGTGACATTATTCAGCTCACGGTAGTCAATGCACAGCATGCGGCTACCATCCTTCTTGTTGACGAACAGTACCGGAGCTCCCCAAGGCGAGACACTCGGCCTAATAAATTCTTGATTCAGTAACTCCTGGATCTGTTCCTTCAACTCAGTCAACTCAATGGGTGCCATTCGATAGGTTCTCTTAGAGATAGGGGTTGTACCTGGCTGAACATCAATACCGAACACTACTTCACGATCTGGAGGTACTCGATAGCTCTTTAAGAAAAACATCCATAAAGTCTCGCACAACTAACGGTGCGACTCCACCATCAGCACACACTTCCTCCATCACTCTAGTTTCCTGACTTGCCAATCTCTCAACACGACCGAGCGATGTTTCATCGGCGTGGAATTCAAATTCATGATGACCCGGTATTCGGAACACCACCTTCTTCTCTCGGTAGTCAATCACAGCATGAGCAACTCCCAGCCAATCCATTCCCAAGATGACATCGAAACCTGAATTGTTGATGACGATCAAATCGGCTTCAAAGTCGACACCACCAATAATTAAAGGGCTCTGCTCACAAATCTGAGAGCACACAACGACACCTCCACCTATAGTGATGTTCCACACTACTGACATAGCGCTGATGGACAAACGATACAGGTCGACGAAGCTGGAGGAAACAAAGGAATGAGTAACACCGGAGTCAAAAAGGACATGAGCGGGAAAGGAGTGAACTAAGATAATGCCTAGAAAGAAGTCAAGGAATAAGAATACGAATATGCAAAATGCATGCAAAAGAGATAAACATGAATGATTAACAATAGAAGAACAACATAATAGAATTGATAACAAAGCAAAACAACACAATTATAGGCATACCTGTAACCATGCCAATGGCGGTCTCAGCATCCTACGTAGTCAGGTTGTAGGCCTAACCACAGCCTCCAGAAGGACCACCTCTAGGAGTGGCTATCCTCTGATCGAATACCTGCCTCTGAGGTGGGAGTGGTGGCCGCCCTGACCATGAGCAAGCGCTCCCTGCGGAGCGGAACCACCAACTGGTGCAAGGGGTCCGACCCTTGGACAGTCACGAAACATGTGTTCATTACTTCCACACAGAAGGCACTGGCGATTGGCTAAACAGCAGTCATGGCGCAAGTGCCTAGTCCTGTAACAGTGCGCACAGACCTGGTTCGTCCTTTGAGCAGCAGGTGGATACGACGATGCCCTGGCAGGACCCGGTTGACTATATCTCTCATTTGTGCTCTTGTGGGCCTTCCAATGAGAGGGAGAATGCCCAGGTAGTCTTAATAGAGCCAGAATTGTCCCGAATGAAGGCATATTTCGCTACGTTGTTATCTACTGATTGATTTTTTACTACCAAAGTAGGTAACTATTAGAATAGAGGGCTATCCCTTTTCACTGCCTTTGATTGAACCACCTTCCTCCCTACCATGACGTGTTCCGAGCCAATTGAAAAAAGGAAGCCATTCGAATCCGACATCCTGGTTCTCATTACCTACCCTTTTTGGTTTAGCCATCAAAGCTCTTCGATCTAGCTCTCATTGACCTTGACATCAGTCTTAAATCTGGAGTTTTGGCATTGAGGGGTCGGGACTGGCCTCCGAATAGGTCCTCCAGAAGACCTGGCAGCAACAGGGTGTGAAACAGACCGCAGAATGACACACTTCCTCTTATGAGTCTGCTGCTCTTGGATTCTAGCAGCATCCAGGATATCTGTATACGATCAGAGTCGCAGGGCAGCAAGGCAGTCCTGAATTTTGATATCCAGGCCCAACAAGAATTGGCGGCCTCTGTCTTCATCATTTGCCACATGGAAGTAGCAGAGCGGCTCAATCGGGTAAATTTCGCAGTGTACTCGTCTACGGTCCGACTCCCCTGGTTTAAGACGATGTTTAGTTTAACATTGATACATTATGAAATAAATAACAAAAATTGCATAAATAAACACTATCTGGCGAACCTGGGTTAGCGAGACAAATTGTCACTCCATTTCATCCTTAGTGACACTAGGAAAGAACTTCGTGAGGAAGCTCTCCGTGAAGATGGTCCAGGTGATGCATCGCCCCAGTCGTTCCATCTCTGCTCGCCACCAGATGTGGGTGAGGTCAACGAGCTGGATGCTCACGACATCCACCCGATCAACATCCGAAATCCGTACCGCTATCAACAGCTGCTCAGTCCGAATTAGCCATTGCTCGGCTTCAAGCGGACTTTCAGATTTGATTCATATAGAATACATGGAAACTCTAGTATATGAAGAAGGAAAAATATTATATCCCAAAGAATTAGGAATAACATATCTAAATAAAAAGAAATTATTTGAATTAGAAGAAACACATTATAGAAATAAAACCATTGTAGTAGATGAATATTTATATTATGATCATGAAAGAAATATTCGAATTGGAAAATTAGTAAAAGAACAAGATGAAAGAGATGATTAATTAACTCATGTAACTGATATCTCTCACAAAAAAGACTTCGCAGATACAGAAGAAGCTAGCACAATAACTTTGTCATCTCCTTTCCATAGGACTTTAGGATTAAGCACTAGAAACTACCCATCAGGAAATATACCTAGAACTTCTTATTCCTCATACCATGAATCAAAAAATAAATTTCGAACAAAAGGCTAAAGACAACCTTTAGAACAACCTATTAAGTTCTAAACCAAAGCAGAACCTCAGATTTTAAATTTACCAGCACATGACCCCAAAAATTGGTCTAATATAATAGATGTATGGAAATATACCTTAGTAGGAGATTACTATAGATCAACCCTAGAAATGGATGTAGTCGAAATGTATAAATATTTAGAAGCATTCTTTGGATAAAGTACAAGAGCTTTATGGGAATCATATAAAGAAACAAATGCCATTGAATACAATGGGCTACTTCATTAGAAGCAAACCTATATAATTTTGTAAATACAATTCAGAGTCTAGTCACGGGACAAGATCCCAATTCGAGACACTTAGGTATACAAATAGATGCAATAAGAAGTTTAGAACAATTCAGTATATACAAATGAAAATATATAAAGAAATTCCTTAATGATTGTTATTATTATTATGTTTGTATTTTAGGAGATGCATTTAACCAAGAGTTAGGAGAAAAGTTGTTTATAAAACTACCTGGAGCCTTAGGTATAGAAATTGCAGCAAGATGGAAAATAAACCGAGAGTAAGAGTAGAACCAAATAGACTATATAAGAATAAACTAGAATATTTTACATGTGGCAGTCCAGGACATATGAGTAGAACTTGTCCTAAAAGAATAAATAGACACGATAAAAATAGTACCTTAATAGAATGTACTAATCAAGATCTTATTAATATAGACGAATCCGTTTCAAACACAGAATCCATTTATTCTATTATTTCCATAAAAGACTCTAATGAAGAAAAAATTACTCAAAACTATTTAGTGCGTAAGAAATGGCTAACAGTTCTGCATCTATACTACTTATGTTACCTTTCTCCTTATATTTACCACTAGAATATCTACATATTCGTTCAGTTTGTTTATCCGAATATTTATTTGGTTTGGCGATAAGGGAAACTCCCCACACTGTATTACAACCGTCTATTTCGGTTATCAAGTAATCGGATGCTAATGGTAAACTTAATTCAGGAAGTTCTTTAACTAAATGTTTGATTTGCTGAACTAACTTAATGTCTTCATAATTAAAATGCATCTGTCCTTTTTGGGATGTTTTAGCATATAAAGGTTCTGCAATTTTTTCCAAATCTTTGATAAAAGGTCTGACGTAGTTTACAAGTCCTAAAAATTGTTGAATCCGTTTTAAATCTTCTAATTTATCTGGAAAGTAGAAAGCTTTCTAGGCTTTGTGAGGTTGTAGTTTTATTTTGCCTTGGCCTATGATTACACCAAGGAATTCTATCTGGGGTTTGAACGATTGCATTTTCTTTTTTACTTACAATTAAATCATGATTAATAAATTCTGAAATAACTATTTATAAATGTCCTCTATGTTATTGTCTAGTTTTACTGAATACTAAAATATTATCTATATAAGCTACAACAAAAGTCTTATATTTAACAAAAATGTCATCCACTTTTCTTTGAAAAACAGAGGGTGCGTTCTTAAAGCCAAATGGCATAACAAGCCATTCAAAATACCCTTCTGGACAAGTAAACGTTGTCCAGTCTATGCTATCAGGGTGCATTTTGATATGCCAAAAGCCAGATTTTAAATCAAACTTACTAAATATGGTGCATCCTTGAATCTAATTAATTAATCTAGTTTTATCTAGAATATCATATCTATCATCTACTGTATTATCATTTAATCTTTTATAATTTATTACCATTCTACTTTTACCTCTAACTATCTCACTATGTTTTCTGACTATGAAAGCAGTTATTCTATGAGGATTGTCAGATCTTCTTATTACGCCAAGTTTAAGAAGTTCCTCAATATGCATTTTAAATTCTTCCATATATTGGTTTGTTGCATTTTTTTTGCAGTTCTTATTTTGCATTTAGGATTAATGATATTTAACTTGCATAGTATTCTATCTTTTTCCCAACAATTTAATATTTATTCTCTTAATATTCCTAATTTTTCTATTTTTGATATTAAGTGTTTTATATTATGTTCATCATTAAGGTATAATATAAGTGTTCTAAATTTATAAATTCTGTTTGTAGCTCTATTTCACTTTCTTCACTAATTTCTTCGTTAGTCATTTCTTTTAATTGACATTGTCCTTCTACTGGACAAGGGCAATCTTTTTCTACTATGGGTTCTGTTATTTGTCTTTATGTATTAGTACTACTGTAAATAAAGTATGTTTTTGTAATTGTAAACAATCTTTCCTTATTAGTATGCTTCCGTTATCTTTTAACAAAAAAACTTAATCCTAAAATTAAATCTTCTTTTAGGTTTATAGGTCGAACCCATGTGCTTTCTTTAGGTAATGTATATTTGGTGCTTTCGCTACAATTAGTTTTAAATCTAATCTTACTATTAGGTGTTAAAAGATCTTCATACATATATATTCTTTCATCCATTTGTTGAGCTCCTATAGGTTTTGATGCTTTGACTATATATTCTTGAGGAATTACATCCTTATTGATAATACAGTTTGTGCATCCTGTATCAATTAGAGCTAAACATTTTATTTCATAATTTTTTATTCATACTATACATTTAACTTTCAAATATTTTAAGTTTTCGCTATTACATATCTGAGCTAAGCCAGTTATTTATGAATAGGTTTCTAATGGATGTTCTATTATACTTTTTCCTTTTCTAATTTTTCTGTTAATTGCTTCTAATTTTTCATACACTATCTTTCCACTTTCTTCACCATCTTCTATTCTTTTATATAATAGTTTATGCGTATCTTCAATGTTTTAAATTCTTTTTCGTAATATCTTTCATTCGTCTGTGTGTACCAAAGGTTTAGCTTTCTCCGGGTTAAAACTTTGTTTATAATTTTTTTCAATATATTTCATACATCATTCTTTATAACACTTTGAACATTTTATTCTTTTTTCTCTGCTAGGGTACCATTTACAATAAAAAACATGGAATACTGTCTGTGCCTAAGTTTATTTGCCAATCATGCTTACAGGAATTTTCTTCTACATTCTTCATATACATAGATCAGAATAGTCTACATTCATCATGACTGTGCAAAAAAAAAACAAAAACAAAACAAGGTAATTGTTTTTAAGTTTGTGGTTATGATTATACATGGATGGGAGTTGAGGTTGGCCTTCTGTAGGCCTGGAGATGGGAATTGGACATCTGTGGTGGACCGTGATACTAGGGACCTCTGTAGAATGTTTACGGGCTTAGCTTACCGTAAAGAACAATTCTATGCCATTGATGGTGATGGTGATAATCTTGTTGTGTTCAACATCCAAGACTCTACTGCCACGACCATTCTGGTATGCGAGAAGAACATCACAGTTTGTGCTTTCTTGTCGCCTCTGAGTTGCAGGAGTTGCTACTTGTTATAAGGGATATGTCTACATATACGGCTAGAGAAGAGGAAGAAGAAGAAGAAGAAGAAGAAGAAGAAGGTAAATGGTTAAGAGGATGGATGGATTCAGTTGGTGAACAATTATAACTCTCCTGCCATCTCTACCGTTGGCTCGATTATTTTTTATAAATAGTAACGGACGAGGGATCATGTTTCGTCTTATCGATATTAAAAAGTAAAAAAACGACGGACGGGAGATGAAATCCCATCTGAGAAGATTTCAGAGATAGATTAAAGTTAAAAAAAAATTGTAACAATTTTATGCATAACATTTTCTATCAACCCATTCCATCTCAGTCCTTGATCACCAAATGTACACACATCTCAAAGCTACAAGATTGCATAATAATTCAGATAGGGATAATTCCATAGAAACATCCTTGGAATTTTTGGGGAGAGAAATGTTTGGATGATGGATCATTTACCGTCCGAGGTTAAGTTTTTTTTAATAATGAAAAAACGATCGGACGGAAATCATATCCCATCTGATATTTAAAAAAAAAAAAACAATTAAGCGACGAAAGATGATCTTTTGTCCGTTTTTTTTTAATTTAATGAATGGACTTTCGTCGGCTATAATTTCCAACTTCCTATATCTTCTTCCAAATATAGCAGACCACTGTTCCCCTAAAACCCAAATTTTGTGTATATAGCCAACGACTACAATTTTTTTTTAATTTTTTTAATTTTTTGGTGTGGGAAAAATGGCTTTTAGCCAGCGACTGTAGATGCTCTAATACAATGATGTAAATTCTACTTATGACTTCATCAACAATATTTATTATTTTTGTTATCCATTTTATAGTTACTGTTGCTGTTGTAAACTTTTCTTTCTAGTATATCGCTTGTTGAGAGAGAGCTAATTATTTGTATAGGATAGTTTTCAAAACTATTTGCAAAAAAGGGATAATGACCAAACTATTTGTAACTAAGGGATAATTTCTAAATAATATTCTATGCTTCCTATCCTATACTATTTTCTATAGGATGTGTGACCTTTCTGTAAATTTAAATTTTGTTTTTGTAATATTAACTAGTTATCTAATGTAGTCAATCTTTTAATTGTTTAAATTGTACTAAATATTTTCAGAAAACTAGGTAAGAGTTGCTTACTTAGTAACAAGGCTGTACTACCAACTGGAGAAGCGTTATAGGACAGATTACAGGACCGACTCTGATGCAGAAACAAATAAACGTACATAAAGTAAACTCACAAGACTAACACGACATAAAAAAAGTAATATAATACAACATGAAAAAAGTAGTACATCTAGTATACTGTCTTGATAGGCTAGTATGCTCATAAGACTTCAAGTCACTTTTACAATTATTAGATTTCTTCTTTAAGTCACTTTCTCATTTATTAGATGTCATTTTCTTTGTCTATTTCTTCTAATAAGTCTTCATGTTTGTCACGCCCCGCTTCCCAAAATACGAAATATGAGTGCATGACGAAGCCCAGCAAATGATTTTAACATCATTCATAAGCTGTAGGATCGACTCAGCATCACAACAAGAATATAACAAGAGAGATATATATAACCAAGCATGCATGAATAATTTATAAAGCAACAGAAAACAGTTTGAAACCATATTAATATCCAAATAGTTTTCAATGTCTGGATCAAGTGTAAAACTCGGAAACAAGTCTTATACAACAGAAGAAATAAATATCTTAAGGAAAACAATTATTTAAACAAGTCCTTGCTCCAAGCGAAACCTGAAATGTCTGCTCGCCAATTCCAGCAGGTAGCTTGTCTCCCACGTTTGCTTAATAAGTATAAAAAGGAAAAACAGGAAAAAAAACAAGCGAGGATGCCCTTGGTTCAAGCTAGGGCCACAAATAGTAAAAATAAGTACAAGTATGGGGAACAAGAATTGGAATCAAGAATGTCACGGGGATACAATAAGTAGTGGATAAACCAAGAACTAGCTAGCAAGAGGGATATCTTAGTAAATAGGCTCGATAACAAATGCTAATGGTAAAACACATGACAAGTGAACCTGTAGGGGTATCCAACATCAAGTGACAAGTCCCAAGTCTAGTGTCATGTAACAAGTGCCAAGTCTAGTGTCAAGTATCAAGTTGTCAAGTCTCAAGTAACAAGTTGTCAAGTATCAGGTAACAAGTATCAAGTTGTCAAGTCTCAAGTAACAAGTTGTCAAGTATCAGGTAACACGTATCAAGTTCAAGTTTCATGTTTCAAGTCTCATGTATCATGTTTCATGTATCATATCATCAAGTATCAAGTAACAGGTGTCCTGTTCAAGTTTAATGTTCAAGTCTTGTAGTTATTACTATCTAGGTAGCACTTCATGCATCCATCTTTTTACTACATGGTTGCTACAGTCAAATCAATTATGTTTAGGCCTAGAAATGGAGTCTATAGGGCGGCGTACTCAGGTTTCAAGTATCAAGTATCAGGTATCAGGCAGGCACGGTTCATGAATACGAAATTAAATAACAGGTTCACGAAACGAGTTCGTGAATACTAACAGGTTCAAGGACCACACAGTGGGTCCATGAATACAACAGGTTCATGATCCAAGTAACTGGCTCCATGAATACATCAAGTGCAATAGGTTCATGAACCGAGTACTGGGAAACACGGGCCCCCTTCTGAGTACACTTACCTATATTGTCCACTACTATGGTCTTTCCCTTAACCCTCGGCTTGTTACATTTATTATTTTATCAAGCAAGCATACATGTGTGCGAAACAAGTCAAGAAATCAGGGTCATGTACATGGAATGAGATTAGGGTAATTATATGGCATAATCGAGGGTCGACATGAATAAATTATCCAGCTAAAATGTTCAGGCAGAATTTGTGTATATGTATTCATACATATGAAATAGTGTTGAAATAATGTAAATTAATTCTAAGAAAAAATGGGGATGTCCTATAGGGTGTCCAGCAACTACATATAAAATTTCGAGTCAAAGGCTCGCTGTTTACATAGCTAACTTAATTCGCAAGGTAAAAGTGTGCAGCAGTTTTGCAAATCTGCGTCTACCGACACAGCTGCAGTAAAACTGCAATAACTCCTAGACCGCAACTCCAAATTAGAAAATTCCGGAGGCTATCGACATCTAGGCATCTAGAACTATATTTTCTATTCAGGGCTCGGGTTCGAATTCTATTGTTAAAGGGGTCAAAACAGCGAAGCAAGATTCAGGACAGCAACATGAGGGAATATCTTACTAGTATAGATTGCATGGAATTTGTCATTAGGCGTCTAAGTTATTGTGTGATATAAAATACAGGATAATGGTGGTCAAAACAGCAAGTAATAATTGTTTTTCAAGTCAAATGGTTGCAAGTTCATCAAATACTAGATATAACATGTGTCTACAAATTTAGGGCTCCTTAATTCATATGTTCATGTGTTCAGGAATAAACTGAGTCCAAGTAGTTATAATTTAACACAATGAAATTTTGTGACTCTTAGAATTATAAATTTTGGAGGTTTAATATTGATCAACAATGATAGTCAAGGAGGAGTCACAATTCTAACTATTTGTAGTATTTTTCAAGGGATGCTTGTACTAGAACAAATAAATTGTACAAGGGATACTTGCCTTAATTGACGACGATAGATCCGATAGTAGAAAAAGATGGGATCGAAAAATCCCGGGCGAAGTTCCCCAAAAGCACGTGTGAAGCACGTGCGAAAAATCCAATAGAAGAGCCAAAAATCCCCACACTAGATTGCCAAAACAGCGAACAGCGCCTCAGGATTCGCTGCGCCAAAACAGCGAACACCAGATCTGCCCAATCAGAACTCTCCCGCGCAGCGGATCAAACCAGAACACGGAACGGCAGATTGGATTTGCTGTGGACGGAATACGGGATAGCGATCAGAAGGCACGAATCTTGGCGCAATCCTACAGTCGAAATTTGATCCCGCCAATCCCGCTCTTCTTCTTCGTTCTCTTCTTCAATGGAACAACGAGCGAGAGAGCGAGGGGATGCAGCGCCGGCGATGGCTTCGACGGTGACGAGGTGACGGCGTAACAGCGACGACGAGGACGGAATCAATGACGTGACGTCGAGAAGCGATGCAACGCGCGGCGGTAACTCTGTTTTTGGGTTCGAACAGGGGAGGAGTTGGGTTCGATGGTGGACAACGATGGTTGGGTGCTGAGGTGGTGGTTAGGGTCGATGAGGAAAGGGAGTCGTGATGGTGAGGGGACGAGGAGACTGGCGATGGTGAGGAGTGGGTTTTCTCGGAGCTTGGGCAATGGCGGAGTTGGGTTCGGAGTTTGGTTGATGGTGGAGACGACAGTGATGGAGGTTGTCGAAGGTGAAGGTGATGGAGATCGGAAGTGATGGAATTGGGTTGTTTTCGGGTGGAGGCAAGAACAGGGAAAGGAGAAAAAGGTAGGCGGCTGTGATGGTTTGGGTCTATACAGTAGCGGGTGAAGGAGGAGATGGAGTGTTTTGGGTTTTGTTTTGTTTTGGTTGGTTTTGTTTGGGTTTTAATCAGAGGAGGAGAGAGAGAACGGGAGAGAGAGAGAGAGTGGGTTTGATAGAGTAGTTCTGATTTGTGGGGAAATGGGGAAGTTTTTAATATAATAAAATAAGAGAAGATCATGGGGAGTTGGAGAAACGTGGGATTGAGGGGAGAAAGAGTTTGGGTCTTAGTTAGGGGGAGTGGGTTTGGGTAGATTAAGTCTTGGATCCAATATCCAATAAGGGTATGGGTTGGGCTTGAATGTATTTGAGCTAAAATACAATAAATAATTGGAATTAGTGAGCCCACAATATGACAAGGCCCAAATACAATAAATTAGGGGGAAAAAGACATTAATAGAAATATAAGGATAATAACCCGTACAATCGGAAACATGGATTACAATGTTACTTCCTCCTTTATTTTCTTTGTCTCCTTCATCTTTATTAGATTCCATTTTTTTATCTCTCGTACCTCCATTATTTCACAAATTAAATCCAAGTCCCTTGCCTTTTTATTTATTATTCTCTTCTTAGTTGTCTTATTCTTCTTCATATGTATTTAGTAGGCTCTAACACCAACAAGAAGTGGATGTGAAGCATCAAATAGTAAGCGTCTAGTGGTTGTGATTGCTTAAAAATCTCTCCTAGCTTCTGATTCTGTTTATGATAATTCTGATGTGCTGCATGACTATATTGATAGAGTTGTAGCTACCTTCAAAGGAGAACAAAAGAGTATCAAAAACTTTAAAATGAAATCAAGAGTAGGGAGAGATTTCTTAAGGATACCACAAAAATTAAACAAAATGGTCCAACATGCTTCTGGCCTAGCTGAGCCTCTTTGAGTTGTATTATACCAGTTACTACTGGTGGATAAAATACCTTTGGTATGCACTCCGATTTCAGTACTCTTTTTACATTCCTCCCATCCCATAACTATTATGCTCTTCAAGAGAGCTTCATTTAAGGGATACGTCTGGAACAACTGTGTAGCACTTCGGTACAGACAACCACAACCTATCTCGTTTTCTGCTACTAGGTGTGCAGCCCGGCTATGGAAAGTTCCAAATTGGACTTTCTGCAAGATTTTTCAGGCATGTCCTTACCAAGCTCTCCCTTAGAGGAAGACATTAGTTAGTCATTTTTTGGACAAGAAATAACAAGAAAGATTGTATAGAAGAAAGAACAAGGAGAATTATATAGAATTTCTCTCTTGGATATTTTTCCTAAAACTCACTCCAAACTTCTTTACATACCAAACTCCCCTTACAAGATTATATGAAATATTTCCCTTCAAAATTGTCTACCTTCTTCTCAACTTAGTCTACCCTTTTATAGTCCTAGGGATCGGCTTACAACAAGTTTACATGCGTCACTGCTTACATCATATGTCCAATAATTGCTACAAATACGTCACTGCTTACATATCAGCTTTTAATAATTGCTCTGATTACATTATGGACTATTCTAAAAAAAGAGATTCCTTTTGGCTGACATCTTCACATGCTCTGTGCTGATGCTCTATCTTCATCAAGCTACAATAGTATCCATATGTTTGTTCTGTCATCGTCATTGCTCCTGTAGATAATATCTGGTACCAGTTGTCAAACAATGCATATTTATCTTGTGGCTGTTTTATTTTTCTATACTATACATTATTATCTTCTCTGGGTCTGGATTATCATAGATCCATATGTTGCTATCTCTTGACTTTATGTCTTTTAATTCATAATACATGTTTCTAAATCTCATTGTCCATCTTTCTGGGATTAGTTTATCAAATTCCTCAGCTTTGTATAGTATGATGTTAGATGCTCCATAAATCACTTGGGTAGTCATCCCAATTTTTATAACATGTTCTGCTGGAAGTTCTTCATTTTCTACAAGGTACTTAGAAATTGCTGAATACATTCTGACATATATTTTTAAGGCCTTTGTGTGGCCAAAATAGCTTTTGGCTGCTTTATAAATTTCTCTTAGAAAGTGAATAAGTTCTTCACATTCCCATGATGGATAGATGCAATGAATAAGTCCTTTTTCGAACAGTGACCTGGTTGTTCTTGGATTAGCTCCTGGTAGGGTGATGGCCTTGTTCATATATTATTGTGATATGGTTTTGATGAATTGGTTCACCTCGGTTACTTGACATAATTTTTCAATATATTGAAAAATAATATTTTCTTTGATACTTTGGTAGGAGATTTCTCAGTAAGAAGTGTCTCCTTGTATGTATTCTTATTTGAGGATGTAATTGCATCTTCTTTTAAAGATCGAGTAGGTTCACCCATCTCATTCATTTTTTCGCTAGTATTGTCCACCATATTTTCTGTAGTTATATGCTGACTTACATGCTGGCGAAACAGACTTTGGAGTCCACATATTTGTAGCTATAATTGATTAAATGCTCCTTATATTTGCTCCATGGTTCCCTTGAGGAAAATTATATCCTGTTCTATTTTTGCTGGACACTAGTTTTCATTCTGCAACGAATGGAGCAGTTAATTTCTTGATAGAAAATCAGCTAAAATGTAATCATTTTCTTTTATGTTTTCTATTGTAAAATCATAATTTGCTAGTTCCATTTTCCATCTTATTGAGTTTATTATTTTGTTAATCTAACTCTTTGCTTGTGTATTATCTGTCCTTACTGTGAATTTTGTATGTATTATAAATAATTCAAACTTTTTTATAACTTTTAGGATTGCTAATAGTTCTTTTTCATTTATGTGGTAATTTTGTTGGGTCTATGTGAATAATCCACTAGTATATTTAGCTAGTCTTTCATCTTTTTCACATATTTCAATGAATTTAATACTGTTACCCAATTATCTTCACATGCATCTGTTTCTATTATCCATAAACATTCTTTAACAGGAAATCTTATCTTATTTAATTATGAAGTTTGTTGTTTTAAAATTTTAAGTTTTCTTTCATCCTCTGGGGTCCATTCCTATTTATTAAAAATATTTTAGTTTTTGTTATAACCAATTTATTTTTGCTGATAAATTTGGTATGTATCATCTTATTTGATTTAGTAGTCCAATTATGGCTTGTCCTTCTCTTTTTTTCTCTTAGGACATTAGGAAATGTCTTTAACTTTTCTGCTATATGTGGTTGTATTTCTATTCCTTCATTTGATAATTTTGTTCCAAAAAATTTAATCTCACTTTTGAACAATTTCATTTTTTTTATAGTATAATACCTACATTTTATATATTTATATAAATTTTAGTAAATGCTGTTTATGTTGTGTTCATTTTCGGATCCTATTAGAATATCATCTACATATACTAGTATAAAATTATTTTACTTCTCAAATATCTTATCCATATATTCTTGAAAAACTCCTGGACATTTTTTATATCCAAATGGTAATAGGTTCCATTCATAAAATTCTTGTGGTTTACTAAATGTTGTTAACTGTTTTGATTCTTCTGTTACTTTACGTGGTAAAATCTTGATTTGCAATCAAATTTAGAATATATTTTTCTTATTCTTACTGTGTTTAGTAGAATATGCATATCTAGTAGTAGATATCCAAATTTTTTAGTATTTTTATTTAATTTTTTATAATTTACTGCCATTAGAGATTTTCTTTTATTTTCTTCTGAATATTTTCTTACTATGAATGCTGGTGATGAATGTTGACTTTGTGATTTTCTTATGTAACTGTTTTTCATTGGTTCCTTTATATGTATTCTAAATTTTTATAATTCTGTTGGAGTATGTCTAATGGGTTTAAATTTTATTATTTTATTCTTATCTATTAGTTCTATATGAACTGTGGGTTTACTTAAGTACCATTTTGCTAAAGGGTCATCTCCACATAGATCTTCTAGTTGTTTTTGTAAAATTTCTTGTGTAATTGTTACTGGTTTTCACGCCCTGTTTCCCAAAAATACGGAATACGAGCACGTCACATTGGCCCAACGAATGACTAACATCACTCATAAGCTGTTTATTCGATTAACTCAACAATATAATCAATACAGAACAAATACGCAGGCAATAATAATAATCTCATGAACAATAGTACTTGGAATGAAGCAATAAAAATATTCAAATACAATAATAATAATCCAACGTCTGCAAACAATAATAAAATCCGGGACATAAGCCCAAAACAGTAATAATCCAATTAAAAATAATAACAAGTCTCAATACATTAAGTTTATTAAAACAATAAGCAATTAGAAAGCAGTAGTCTTCAGAATGTTTGTTCTCCAATTCCAGCAGGCAATTCTCATTCATTACATGTATACACTTCATCTAAAAAGGGGACAAAAATCATCCTTAGAGCAAGTCATGGACAGCAAGTAGAGAAAGCAGGGAACAATGGAATAATGGTATAACAATGAATCAATGGATCAATAGGAATCAATAACATGACACGATAGTAATAATCAATAACATGGTAATCAATGCAACAGTGTAATAATGGTTGAATATTCGGTAACGGTAATCAACGGTTAATATCAATAACACTTAGAAAATATTGGATACAAATAGGAACAATGATGAACAATATGCAATGTCGGTGATGTGCCAATCTTTATGTTTATTAATCATTTTAATCCTAAAATGCATGTACTACTGCATCCCATACTACAAGTTCGATGCATACAATCAATTTTGTTTAGACTCAAGTGGTGTACTCCGTAGATCATGTACTTAGCAACGGTAAACACTATTCACCTTTCAGTGTACGATACGGTCATTGGCAACGATACAGTACACGATAGATTTACGGTTGTAATCCACAACACACGATAAAACGATAGTCGGAACGGTAATTAGGGAAACACGGGCCCCTCCTCCAAGTACAGTCTCTACTTTGTTCACTACTGTAATCACTCTTTAAAACCCCAGCTTGTTAATTATTTATCAATGCAACAATACAAGATGTAATCGATGGAAATTCAGTGAACGATGGTATCAATAGGAAAACAATAGGTTGATAACATGGATAGGACGGTTTGAATAGTGACAATAACTCATTGGGAACATGCAATGCAACATACATTCATTAATTCATGCACTAGTACGATATAAGAATAATTAATCTATTAAAAAATGGAATCTAAAATTCTGGACAGCAAGCGCAGTCTGTACAAAAATACAGGTTCCTGATGACTCAGAAATTGAAATTTGAATCCGTCAGAAATTATGGAAACTAGACTTCTACACGGTTCCAACGCATATTTAAAGTTCAAAATCTGATGACAGTAGCTAGGTCAATCACAATGTTCTTTACAGATTTCAGGTTTAGCAGAATTTCGACATCACGTTATTTTAAATTTTAGAAACAGAAAAAACTCGATATTAAATTCAGTAAAAATATTTTCTGGACTTCTAAACATGTTAAGCAACAATCTGAAAATTATTAGAATTTTTTTTTTAACATTTGATCAGCCTTTTCACTGTTTAAACATGAAACGCACAAGAATATGAAAATCTGAAAGTAAAAACACAGTTGTTGTAAAACAGGCATAATTTTTGCTACAAAACTCGGAATTAAGAAATTCAAGATGTTCTAGAAACTAGAAAGATAAGGCTACAACTTTTGTTCAGAAAGTAATTCATTTTAAGATCGTTTACTGGTTCAAACATAGCAGTCAACATACAGGTCAGTAAGCAATATAAAGGATTGGTGTAGTTTTCTTGAAAATAAATTAATTAACATGATGGATATCGATTCTTTAGTCAATAAATTGTATAATCAGCATGATGAGTGTCAAAACATGATAAATAAAATTATAACATCCACATATACAAATCTATCATTCAATCAACCATCAAACGATTAAACAACATACAACCTAGTAATTGTCTCCACAATAATTTATTTGTGTCGTGACTATATGTGTAACTTTATTGTCCATACTAGATTATGTATGCAAGATTCAATAGTTTTGGAGTCAAATTGACACGATGTCAAGAATATTGGAGTTAGCTCGTGTAAACCCTCAATAAACCCAACGAAAGATATAAACAATGTATAATACGATGAACAAAGGATCTACTTGCAAGAGTTTCAACAAAACTTGAATTTGATACAATTAACAATTCAAGAGGACGGTGACTTGCCTTATAAACGGTGAAAACGAATACCAAGAATAACGGGATAATTATCCCGAAGCAACGAATCCACGAACACACGAACTAGCACATGCAATAGGATCCCAAAGCAGTAACAGCAAGAGAACTCAGCAACTCAAAGAGACAGCAGCAACAACGGCCAGAGCGACCGCGGCGTCATCGCTGGCTGAGGGCAGCGACGAGGTCAACGTCAACGAGGTGGGTCAACGGTGGCGTCGCGGCGGCAACACGACGAAACAGGAAAGGGTGCCAGGGGTTTGTGGGTCTGGCGCCGTAGTCGACGAAGCGGAAGAGAAGGAGGAGCAGGGGGGTCGGAGGTGAGTGGCGGCTGATAGGAGGGCCGATGAGAGGTGGCAACGAAGTGGGGGGGTGTCGCTGGAGGGTGGCCGGGGAAGACGGACGGAGATGGGGTTGGGGTGTTTGAGCGGGAAATAGATCGGGAGAGAGAGAGAGAACGGGAGGAGAGAGGATAGAAGAGAGAGAATAAGTGGCTAGGATTTTGAAGATGTGCAATTTTTAGGGTTTGCAATAGAGTTGTATTTATAAGGTACAATTAGGATTTTGGGTTAGTGGTTTAGGGTTCAATAATAGCGGTTTTGGGTTAAAAACAAATCAAATTGGGTTTTAGGGTTCAATTAAGAGATAGATCAAAATCAATAGGGTTCAAATCAAAAAAATATCCACAAGTAAATAAGAGAACAATAGGATCAACAAGAATAGCCCGATCAAAAGAACGAAGAATTTCATGGACAAGTCTAAATTAAAATAATCAAGAAGCAAAAATAGAGTATTTTATTCAATTGCAAATAAAAATATTACAAAAGGGAAAAAATTGAAAAATACAAAAACGGTAGTAACACTTGTACTTTGTATTCTAGTTTTATTTGGTAAATACTGGTATTCACCATGCTTTGCTGAAGAAACTCTGATATGTGGCAGGTATGTTCTACAATAAGGTTGTGTTATTCTAATTGCTATTACTTGGTGTTGACAAGGTGTTGTAAATATAACCGATTTATGTGAGATAGTTATATGATAGTATTGTTGGAAAAAGTCATTTGCTAATAGTACATCATTATTCATATCATCAAACTTGTATATTATTGGCATTTTTAGTACGTAATTTGCTATTTGTATATTAATATTTTGTTGATACCTATCAAGTATGACAGTTTGTCCAGTTAATCCAGTTATCGCCTTTTTATTATATCCATCTTGATTTTATCTTGGCTGTATGTTTTCACGGCATAAGTTAGTGCCTGCAGTATATATTAGACTATGATAATTTCTTGATTTGTATCATTAGTAGCCAAATTGTGTTAGTATGTATAATATATTTTTTGTTGCTTTTAATGGATTCATTTACACAATATTCTTTTTATTACTATACTTTCATTGTTTACTGTTATTGTGATTTTTTTTTCTTATATTGAGTAAGGTTGTACTGATGTAAGGAAGTAAGTTCCTCATAAAATTTCATTAACATTGTGCTCTGGATCTACATGTAAATATAATAGCATTTCATTTTTACCATTTATCCTCAGTGGCGATATTATTTTATGAACAATTGGATGTCTATTATTATAATATTCTAAGTAGTAATATGGATTCTCTAATGATATTAATTCTGTTGTTTTTATATTTGTTTGT
The DNA here is from genome assembly GCA_017893485.1 of Hemerocallis citrina. Taxonomy (NCBI): domain Eukaryota; kingdom Viridiplantae; phylum Streptophyta; class Magnoliopsida; order Asparagales; family Asphodelaceae; genus Hemerocallis; species Hemerocallis citrina. Next base: position 177,928,278 of record CM030365.1, on the reverse strand, counting down.
TCAGTATGTGAGTTAGCAGCTCATGTATCTATCTACAAGGGCTACTTGTTTATTCCATTTTCCACTTTCATAATATTCTATTTTAAATTGATTATTATTTTGATTGTCTAATGTATTTATTATTGGAATTACTTCCAATGCTTGTTGTTTGTTTCTTATTGATAGTGATCTCTTTCCGAAAATTATTTGTGGTGCTTTTCCTTTTGCAATATTTTTTGCTTTATTAAAGTCAAATTCTATATAATTTGGTATAGTCATTTCAGGGTTTTCTTTAGCTAGTTTGTATTTTATAATTTCTCTGAATAGTGTTATATCTTAAAATTATATGTATTTCTATTTCTTACTTCATGCTTACTAGTGAAAGCATAAATATTTCTTATCTGTATATTCATAACTTTACTTTTCTCTATCATTTATATTCCTAATCATCTGTGGTACATGGCTAAACTTTTGTCCTTATTTTCTTCTGCCATACTTATAGAAAAATTAAGTTTTATTGTAAATTTTATTTTTTGATACGTTAGGTTTTCTTGTATTATTCCTATTAAGACATCTTGTGTACTTAATATTATTCTATCATCCATTAGGTATATTTCTCAGGGTGTATTATTCCCTCCTTAAAATAAGCTTTTATTATTATTTGTACCGCTTCGAAATGTATGTGTCTTAATATTTTTCTAGTTTTCTCACTTATTTTTTTTTTCATTTCTTATCTTATTATTATTTCTATTATTAATGAAATTATGGTTTTTCTTTGAGCTTGTTCAATGTCTATAGATTGTTCATTATTTCAAGCTATTATGATGGTATTCTTTTTTTTCTTTCAAATATTGGAAGTTTAAATATCTCTTTTGGATTTATGTCTAATTTTGTTGTTCTTATTTTATCGTATTTATGTATGTCAAAGCTCATTCTTTCCCTTACTTCTTCATTATTTTCTTCTATTTCTAATTGTAATGCCCCTGCGTGGGCCCCCACCACTGCCTGACGTCAGATCCCAATAATCACGAAGACTAGCCACATCGCAAGTGCCACACACCTCGATAATCAGTGAAACTATCTCCCATCGTAGATTATATGAGGCCCCCTACCCACGTCCTATTCACACTCTGTGTCGAAAGTCGGCTCTGATACCATATGTAATGCCCATGCCCCAAACTCAGACAATTTATACAATTTATTAGACAAATTATAGGTTGCTTTTCAAAAGGTGGTTAACCGGATTGGTGACTCTTTATCATAGGCATCATTATTTAATTATTAATTCTTGTTATGTAACGCCCCTGCCCCAAGCTCAGACAATTTATACAATTTAGAAGAAAATTTATTTATAGTATAGTACAACTACCCACCACAGGCTGCCTCTCAAAAGGTGGGTGACCGGATTGGTGACTCTTGATCATAGGCAATTATACTTATAGTTATTTATTTTATTACAAATCCCGATATGAGACTATTTACAAGCTCCTCTCTCTTATTTTAATCCCGTAGCACATGCCACGTCAGCCGAAAGAATCAGAGACAGCGGCTTGCTTCTCTTTTCCTCTTAGTGGGCCTCGCTGACGTCATCAGACGTTAGCACCAAACAGCAAACTTGCTGTCTAATACACAGCCAGTGGGACCCCCCCATCTACTCACTATTATTACCAATTAATTATACATATGCCATCATCCACATTATTTATATATATATAATATACTACATACTATATTACTATATCTTTATATCTCTTTTTAGAAATTACGGGATGTTACATGTTAACTCTCGATATGGGAAAAAATATCATTTACTCCCGCGGCTTCCTCTCTCTCTGAAAGAACAACCAAAGTCACAACTCCCATGGACTCCCCCTCATGACATCAGCACATAGGGCCAGTGCTCAAAGCCCATGCGTGGGCCCCCACCACTGCCTGATGTCAGCACAAAGTGGGGGCTCGCACAGGGGCATTACAAATGGTATCAGAGCTGACTTTCGACACCGAGTGTGAATAGGACATGGGTAGGGGGCCTCATATGATCTGCGATGGGAGATAGTTTCACTGATTATCGGGCTGTGCGTCACTTGTGATGTGGCTAGTCTTTCTGATTATCGGGATCGAGGCGACGCTCACGGACTGATCCATATCGGCTAGAAAGGAGATCCTGCGCTAGATTGCATGCCCCGTACTCAGCGAGGATGCTGATTTCTAAAAGGGGGGGGGGGTATGTAACACCCCGTAATTTCAAGATATAATATATATATATATATATATATATATATATATATATATATATATATATATATATATATATATATATATATATATATATATATATATAAAAGAGAAAATGAGGTTGTGCCCTATAGAACTTTCTATAGGGGGGTTGTTTGGAAATCCCGTGCATAGGGCCCAGGTGAGGCAGCGGCAGGCTGCTGCCTGCTGCAGTCGATGCCATGTGGGGCCCACCCAGGAGGGCTGCACTCTGTGCTGACGTCAGGCAGTGGTGGGGGCCCACGCAGGGGCATTATAAATGGTATCAGAGCTGACTTTCGACACCGTGTGTGGATTAGTACCCTCAGAATGATTTGCGGTGTGAGATAGTCCCCAGAATTATCGAGGTGTGAGTGAAATAGTCTCTGAAATTACCTGCGGTGTGGGACTGATCTCCAAAATTATCGGTATCGAGGCGACTCCACATCGGTTAGAAAGGAGGATCCTGCACTAGATTGCATGCCTCGGATTCAACGAGGGCACTGTATTCTTAGGGGGGGGGGTTGTATGTAACACCCCGTGTTAAGAATATATATATATATATATATATATATATATATATATATATATATATATATATATATATATATATATATATATATATATATGAGTCCCCTTCGGTTGCACACTACTTTTGGTGAGCACTTCGTGAGCACTCCCGAACTAGAGACCCTATGAAAAATCCGAACCGCTCATATTGTTATATATGCCTTAGATAGCCTAACAATAAAAAATCAAGTAATTTGAAGTTCATTTGCCCATCCATCATGCTGTTAGAATTTTCAGCCATACAATTTTGTGATGATGTAAATCATGGGTAAATGAACTTCAAATTACTTGATTTTTTATTGTTAGGCTATGTAAGGCATATAGAACAATATAAGCGGTTTGGATTTTTCATAGGATCTCTAGTTCGTGAGTGCTCACCAAAGTAGTGTGCAACCGAAGATTTCTCTCTCTCTCTCTCTCTCTCTCTATATATATATATATATATATAATTAATTAATTCGATGAGTACCTATAGGAGTTTCTATAGGTGGATGAGTTTGGAATTAAAATAGTTGAGGGGGGGCCCACGGAGAGAGAAAAACAACAGATGCTGCTATGATTGCTCAGTGTCGATGACGTGGCACTTAAGCATGGGGCCCACCCGGTTGTGAAAGACAGCAGCGGGAGCTGCTGTTGGCTGATGTCACTTGGTGACGTGGCAGACTGTGGGCATGGGGCCCAGGACGTGGGTTTCTGTGCTCACGGGAGAAGAGGAGAGAGGATATGGGATTTGTCCCATATCGGGACTTTGCAAGAGATTATATATATATATATATATATATATATATATATATATATATATATATATATATATATATATATATATAATTGTCTAGGATTAGAGGCCAACAATAAGCTATAGCACCTTTTATGAGGCAGCCTGTGGTGGGCAGTTGTTAAGAAAAATCGCTGAATTGGGGTGGGGCATTACACTAATTGTTCTCATATTTCTGTCATCATGTTTATTTCAAATTGTTCTGTTTCATCTTCACCACATCTACTATCTTCTTGCATTACCATTATTTTCTCATCTTCACTAAATTCTGACCAGTCTTCCTTATATTTTATGTATTTATAGTTTATGTTATTCATCTCTTCAATTTCTTCTACGTATTTTACATTTTCTTTTTTCATTCTCTTAGGAAAATTTTGTGATATATGTCATACTTCTCCACATATATAACAATTACATTTCTTTGGGTTTTTCGGATATTATTTGTTTCTATTTATTCTTCTAAAGTATCGTTTATAGGGTTTTTTTATATCTTTTAAAAGTTTTTTTTAATATTTTGGTTTCTTTTTTTGGAATTTTGTTTACGTCACTTTGTATAATTATAGTTATTATTACATTCCCAATGATTTGGTCTTGCTTCATCACATCAAATCCTTTGTTTATATGTTTTACAATATTTAATAGTTGATTTAGCTTCTTGAAATACTTTATCTCTATAATCTGTTACAAATTGTGTCATATACCCTAAAGTATTTATTTCAGGCTTTACTTTATCATTTACATATGCACTATATATGTTTATACTCCATGGATCTGGTAATTTTAGGAAAAAAGAGTCAAAGATTGACCCATTTTCTTCTTTTGTGTAATAGCTATCTTGAAAATATTCTCTGATTTCACATGCACAGTTATCAAAATAACACATATCACAAATTTCTAAATTGTTTAGTCTCCATCATGCTTGGTTCTTCTTATATATATTATGTCATTTTGTTTTTTCGTAGACACTAAATTCTGTTTTTATTGATTTCTCGTAATTTGTTAGTATTTCTTTTAATCCCAGAGTTTTTTTTGCTGAAATTTCTTGTGTTCCTTTATCATCAATTGGTTTTGGATTCCTTATATTACTTTTTTTTAAAAAGGGAAGTTTGAATATGGCCACCCGTTTCATTATTTAGACATTAATGAAACAAACCCAGAGTACTGTACAAATGTACAAACTACAGACAAGAAAAAAACTACTAGCAGAAAGTAAAAAGCCGCCAAGCTCTGTCGACTCCTGTAATACCCTGAATTTTATGAATGTGAAATTGTAGATTTTACGCGTTGTGCACGTGCAAAATTTTGTATAAATATTCTCTTATGAAATGATTTTCTATAACATGAAGAAATAACTATTTTCTCTCTTTTCTTCTCTTATTTCTTTAAGCCCATTTTTTCCTTTTAAGAAGCCTAAATTTATTTTTCTAAACTAAGCCCAACTTAATAAGTTAAGTATTTTTTTTTTCTAAAAGCCCACTATTTTTTAAAAGCCCATGAATTAACTACTTTTTAGTTAGACACATATTTTTGTAGACAATTAATTAATTCTTAATGTACAACTTTAATTAGGGGGGACACTAGTTGGGGCACGTGCTTGCACGTATGCGTGCTTTGCACACCCTCCTGGGCCGGATGGTGGGAGAGAGAGAGTGGGGGTGTGGACTAGTGAAGAGGTGGTTTTTGTGTCATGGGTGGTTGTTACAACTTCCCATCTTATCTAAGCCATTCATCTACAACCATCTAGTGTAATCCAAGCCCTCCATTCTATCCTAAAACTAGTATAAATACCCCCTCCCTTCATGCATACAACACTAAGAAAATTTTTTGAAAGAAAGAAACTATAGGAGAGTAAAAGATTGAGAGAGAGTAAAAGATTGAGTGCATTAGTGTGTGTGTGTGTTCTCTATTTTGGAGGTCGGCTACTTCAACCCATGGCAAGAGAGAGGGCTCGGGTTTCACCAAGTGCAAGGAGGAGGAACATTGTGGTGGCTCATTCTAGGAGGAAAAGGACCACTCGTGTATTCAAGGAGATCGTAGGAGCTTTGTAGTATTTTCTTCAAATAGGTGGGTGGTTTTCTATACTTCTAATATTAGATATCATGGGAATTTGTGATATTTATGCATGCTAAAAGAACTAATAAGATGATCACTTGTAGACTCTAAATAGGATTTGTTAGACGAATGAGTAAATGCTTGATGACTTGTGTGCTATTGGTTATAATTCATGATTAATGTAATTAAAATTCACTTATTGCCATGAAGTTGTAGAATTGGAACAATGTAATTGTAGAAAAAGGTTCATGTGTTGATTAGTGAATGAATTATTAAATTTTTTTCGCTTATTGCACCATTGTATTATTTTGCTCAAAAATACAACTTGGATTATTAGCATTATGAATAAAGTGGAAAAAGAAAAAAAATAAAAATTTACGCTTTTTAATAAAATCCTAATGCAAGGAATTGAGTAGAAGATTGTTAAAATGAACTCTTGCATTTTGTAAACATAGAACACAAATTAGAATGAAAATTCTCATTGTAATGTCAAAAAAATTATTTTTTAAAAACACTGATTTGTTAAATTTATGTAAATTCAGTATTCTGGAAATTTTTAGGAATTTTTGTGAAGAAGAAACTAAGTTATGATCTTTTGAAAAATGAAATATTTCCAATAAACAGAGACTCGAATTAAATTCATTTTAAACCAATCCTATATCAGTTAATCCCTATGGTCATACTAGTTATAGGGAGGGGCTTTAGTTGCATTATTGTGGCACTGGCGATTGTGTGTAGGGGTGGCGAACGGGTCGTTCGGGCCGGGCCCGGCCCAACCCGTACGGGTTGGCACGAATTCGTAGCCGGTCCGGGCCGGGTTGCACCCTTATACGGGCCGGGCCGGGCCGGGCTACGTTTTCGTTTGGGTGGCCCGCCCAACCCGTGAACCCTTTAGGGCTCAACCCGGGTTGGCCCGTTTAATAATATATATATATATATATATATATTTGGTAGCTTAAATTAAAATAATAATAATAATAATTTTACAAATGATGTATACAAACAAATTGTGCATATTTTTTGCGATACAAAAATCATTTACAACTGCTTTATAATCGGTGACAACATTTAGTAAATCAAAAGTAGAATTCCATCGGTGTCGAACATCCTTTGGAAATTTTCTAAAAGAAACATTTCTAACCCTACGCCAAGCTTTCCATTCTTGTAAAATGCTTGGACTTAATACAATGAAATGTACACAATTTCTAATTTTATGTATATATGGATCAGCTATTTTTAATGCATCTTGAACACATAAATTTATAATATGACATGCACATCTAACATGAAAAATACTGTCAGATGGAGGGTTTAATACAGATTATAAAGTAGTAATTGCTACATTATTGTTAGATGCATTATCAAAACTAATAGCCATAATTTTATCGCGAATATGAAAAACATCACAAATTTCTATAATACGGTTTGCTATTTCAGCGCCACTATGGAGATACGGCAACGACGCAAGTGATATGATTCTTTTATGAAGAATCCAATCATTGTCGATCCAATGACAGGTTATTCCCATCGTTGGAATATTGTTGACACCCGTCCAACAATCCGAAGTTAAACTAACCCTACAAGTTAAACTCCATAAAATTGCAATCAAAGCGTCCTTTATTTCCATGTACACTTTAAAACAATCTGATTTGCAAGTATTTCTCGGAATTCTTTTAAAATGAGGGTTTAAGGCCATTTGATTAAAATTTTCCAAGTTCCTACTCTCGGGATAGGAAAATGGTAACTATTCCTTAATGACTAATCGGGCCATTTCCCGACGAACAAGTTCGGGATCATAAGGGTGGCTATCTACTTGACTGGTCCTAGGGTTGATTTTTTGTTGGCCTTGTATTTGATCAAGAAGTTCTTTATGATTATGTTGTATGTGCCTACTAATTGTACCGGTGCCGTCACCCCTCTTGAATTTGTATGTTTTACTACATGTTTTACACACTTTTAAACCTATACCCGGAGTATGTTCGTCCGGGATATACTCATAAAACTTGTGCCAATCGCTAGTTTCTCCTCTACTTTTCCTACTACTACGGGGTTGTGTGGTTTCGGGTTGTTGTTGTTGTTGTTCCTCTTCTTCTAATTGAATGTCACCTACAACATCCATGTCGTGTGTACCCCATTGTTCCATAGTAGGATCAATGTAATCTTGGGCGGGCTCACTAGTTGGGACAATTGGTGGCCTACGTGAAGAGGAGGAGGAATCTTGTCCGCTACGACCGCTACCGCGTGATCTAGACATAATGTGGTAATGTGCTAAAGTATGTAAAAAAAAATCTACAATGTAGGAGCGGTGAATTATACAAAAAAAATCTAAAAAACAAGAGGGTTGAGATAGAGAAGTTCAAAAAACAAACAATAATTTTAACTACAACGCAAAAAAAAATTTAACAAGAGAGATAGAGATATTTTGATACCGTTCACCGTCGAATACGCGTATGTAAAAAAAACCGTGAAAATAAGAATATAATAGAAAAGATGGAGGAGCGCTTTGCCGATTCCGCAATTGAAGAGTTGAGAAGAGGTTGAAGTAGATTTGACGAGGGTTGAAGAGAGTTGAAGACGTTGAATTTTGTTTCCGATACGACCGAAATTTGATCGTGTATATGCCTCCTTGTACAATTATTTGATGAATACTACAATTGTTCAAAAATTCTTTAAAATGATGTATAATAGTAGAGAGAGTAAGAGAGTGAGGTGTGATTTTTTTTGAGATTTTTAGGAGATATTTATAGGCTAAATAAGTGGGAGAAAAAAAAAAAAAAAAAACCAAACGGCTATTAGAGCCGTTTACAACGGCTCCAGAGCGGCAGCAGCAGCGAACGGGATTTTCGACCGTTCGACCCGCGGGTCAACGGTCGACCCGTCACGGGTCGAACGGGTCGAAAACCGCGGATCGACCCGCGGGTTAACGGGTCCAACTCGCGAATTGGGCCGGGTTCGTGGGCCGGGTTTCACGAATTTAATTCGCGTAAATGGCGACCCGGGTCGACCCGGTACTGTTCACCGGGTTCGACCCGAACCCGCGAAGCGATTAAACGGGCCGGGTTGGTGGGCTGGGTCGCCGGTGGGTCGCCGGTTGACCCGGCCCAGTTGCCATCCCTAACTGTGTGTGTGGGGGTTCGAGTCTCAGCAAGGGGCTTTTTATTCCAAAATTCGATTTTTCCCTAAACACCGAGAATTAAACTCAAACCCATTTCACTCCGTCCATGTGACAGTTGGGCACCTTGTTCCTTTTTGGCTAGCGCTTGGGCTTTGGGTCTCGGTGACTGTGCACTGTGTGTGTGTGTTGTGCGGTTCGAACCTGGCAGTGGCCAAATTTTTTTAGAAAAACCCTTTTTCCTTTTTTCTTTATATTTTTTTTGGATTATTTTCAAATCATAAAAATACTTATACAATAAAATAAATATTGAGAAAATATGAGAATAACTCCTGAGTATTTATAAACTTCAAAACAAAAAAAAATTATTTGGACATTAGACCTTTAAATAAAGAAGCAAAAATACAACTTTTTAAGAGTGAAGAGTTCATTTTAGTTTTGATCCTTTGAAATTCTAAAATAAAGAAATGAAAACTTTTGAGTATAGAAATGATGGCAAAGAAATAATTTTGAGCCCTTTTTGTTAAGTAGAATCAAATGAGATTTCTTTTGATATACAAGTTGTGCATAGAAATGTGTTGAAAAGAGAACGTGATGAAATGTGAAATTTTGTGAACATGCTTCTATGAATATGAAATAGAGACTTATACTAGAACTTGGCTAAGACTATACATCAGCAAGAATGAAAATTATTAAAAAGAGAATTTATGATTTTTTGACCAAGTTTAGGTCGTTGATAATGAATGCTGTTGAAAGGACCGATGTAGGAGTAATGCTAGATTCTAGAATAGTGACCACAGATTATACATAAGAATGAGATACATAGTGAAGAGGTGACAAGCGTAAGAGACAAACATGAGTATGAGGGCCATTAGATTGACGGCGTGAGAGTATTCACAGGATGCCCCATGATGCGTCATGAATAGGGCATGGATACTACTCCAGAGTACCGTCTCGGTGGCGACGCTTATGGGGTGATCGAATGACTGTGGGTGGTGTCACGTTTATGGTAGGAGGTGAATTATCACGGGATGTCTGCATGATGAGTCATGTGTCAGTGCATTGGGATTCTCTCCAGGACGCCTAGACGTGAGTTCGTAGTTTATAGAATTGCCTAAGATACTTACCGTAGTTATAGTAGTAGATTAAGTCATAGCGAGGGATTGAACCCTACAAGATGAAGAACGATTAAGGGCTTGCCCTCGGACCTATGTAGTATGGGATGCATAGAATCCGAACAAGTGCACATTAGTGTCATGTAAATATTAAATAACTGCATTAAGGACTAAGTGCACAACACAACACAACATCAATAGGATAGTCCCTTGTAGTTTTACTTGTGATCAAGTTTGTGGTTGTTTAAGTACGGAAAAACGTTATACTGTTCCGACATAGAGAGGATGACCGTGTATAATATTTCGTCAATGAATGAACTGACGCACCCACAGTTTCATATGCAGGAAAAAGAGGTTGACAAATCGAAGTTTACATGCAGCTCAAAGATTGATTTAAATGTTGTATATTTTATTCATGTAATTACTGTAAATTGCTTCCGCTGTAATAATATAAAGTTACAATGTAACTTTGATGTAATAAATGTTTTATTTTTCTTGTAAAATTGTACGAAAGAAGTGTAAAGATCATGTGGAACTTTGAATTCAGTGTGTTTTGGAATTCGGGGTGTTACAACTCCTCCCCCTAACACTCTCCCTCTCACCTACAATCACTCTCGATCCCACACACAAACAGAGCTCAACTAACACAAACCCCAATGAAGAGCACAAACTAATCACCTCTCTCACAAACTCACCTACAATCTCACCCACAATTTGAACCCAATCTGAATTACTTCTTTCTTCTGTTAGTTCATTCTACCATTTTGCTATTACTCCTATAAAAGTTGCTTCTATAAATTTCTCAAATGTATTTCCTGAGAGATTTTGTCTAAATCCTATAAGGCATGTTTTTACTCATTCTTCTATTGTTCTAACTACATCTTTTACAGTCTAGATCTAGCCATTCGCCATTACTTGCTATTCCTTTTTTTGTAGTGTTCTTTAGGTTCATATTTTGGTGTTTCCTTCTCTTTTTCTTTTCCTATCTTACTTCTTTCTTTACTTTTCCATTTCCATGGTAGGTTATACGGTCTTTTATTAGGTGGTGGTCTTAAATATTCGTACATATTAGTTGTATTTTTTGTAGGTCTTGTTATAATCTTGACTTTTTTTTTCTTTTTTTTTGTCGATTTTTGTTTCTTCATTTGTTATATCTAGATTTTTTAAGGCTTCCTCTACTTCCCTTGAATTTGGATTTGTCATTAAATCTTCTATTTCTAAAATATTTATATTAAGCTTTGTTATGGCTTCTAACTCTTTCATACCTTCTTCTGTTATGCTTAATTCTTGTTATGTGTCTTCGGTTATATATCTACTTAGTTCTTTTTTGTTCTTATTTACGATTTTTAAATATTTTCTTATAATTCCTACAAATTCTAGGCCATTGTAATCTTCTTCCAACTCTTGAATGTTTATCATATAAATTTCTAATTCTATGTTTGAATTTAATTTTTTTATTGATGTTTCTACTTTTGGACTATTAATCATGCTTACCTTAATATTCTATATGCTTGGAGGTGTTGGTAATACCAACTTGCTTCTTCGTTTCTATAATCTAATACCTTGTATGTTATTTCATTTTGTATTTCTTTAGGTAGGTTTTGAGTTATCATACTTGTTAGTACTAAATATTTTAATATTTTCTTATCAGTTATATGTTTTTTCTTTCTATTAGTCTATTATCAACGTATCTTATTTTAAATTTTGTAAGATTTTTTAATCCTAATTTCTTTATTTTCTGTGAAATATCCAATTTTTATATAGGGTAGTGAGTTATGCAAATTTTTAGTTTTAATGTTGTGTAAATATCTTCAAAGGTAGGGTCCTTTCTAGAAAATTACTTCTGACTGTTATATTACTGTAAATAGTTTGGGGGTGTTCTATACTTGCAAATACTTTCTAAAAAGTTCAATTTATGCAAATAACTCGTTGAGAGATTTCTAATTTTATATGCTCAAAGTGTGTTTCCTTTTTCCCTTTTTTCCTAGTCGTGGTACTTCTATGCTAAAATATTCAGTACTACAAGGAGTACTCATAGCATTTCTCTATTTTTTTACTGCTTTGTTATATCATATTTGTTATTAATCATAAATAGTATCTGAGTAAGTCGATTCAATTGTAATAGATTGTACTAGGTTTCCCCACATGCAAATGTATGCTCTTCTGCAACCTCGCTATTTTTTGCCAACACATCTTTCTCAATTAAAAAAACGGAAAAAAATTGGAAATTCGGATCCTCTTAGATGTAGAGTTTCTAGTAAATGATTCACTTTATTAATTGTGATCATCCATTTTAAGATGGGGTAGTTATAAATTATTTGAACCAAAATAATTTAAGTCACTCAAAATTATATGAGTATCAATCCTACCGTAATTATTGAAATCATCATTATCATCCACACATAAACAGATGGTTAAGATAATCGCTGTTAAAACATAACGTTTGAGGGATGGGTTTTTTTTTGTTTTTTTAATAAAATCATGCATAGTGCATGCGTTAGTTAAATATGAATATCTATTTTTCTCTTTTTTCTCTATTTCAAAATAGAGAAAGGAGGGAGGAGGTACACTATCTCTCCTATTAGTATAAGATATAGATATAATAACAATTATAATGAGTATGTGAAAATCAAGTCCAGTGACTCATAAATCACACTAGGTATGCATTTGAAAGTCCCAATAAGAGTCACATCGATATTGAAATTACCAAGATTTGCATTTGAAAACATAGTGATTTTGACATCTCACTTTGTTTTTGAAATCACCCTCTTGGGGCATTTTCATTGCGTAGGGTGTGTGGGTGGTTGCAGGGCCAACCCCCACCTTGAGGCAGGCGAAATGGCCGGCTTAGGCCCCCAGATTTTTTGCAATTTTTAGGAACTCCCAAATTTTTATTTTCCTTGTAAATATAGGTACGTGTTTTGCACGTGAAATAAAATTACAGTGTTATTAGGAGCCCCCAAAATTAGTTATTTGGGCCTTTAGATTTTTTAAAAAATTATTTGGGTTTGGGTTTGATTGAATTTGGGCCTTTAAAATTTGGTGATTTAAACGAATCCACATTCAAATCAAGTGTGGACCCTTCACAACACACCCGACGCGCATCCCACCCAATACCCAACCTGCCACTTACACCCTACCCGTTGCTTTCTAAATCCAAACTCAAGTTTGGACCCTTCCTGGCTTCAATACCTGTTGCTTTCTTCTCCCCAAATTTCTCAACCTTCTTTCAAAAAAACCCTAATCTTTAAATCCCCAAATCCATTCAACTCCAAGTCTTCAACCGTTGTTTTCTTCTCCCCAACCCGTTGCTTTCTTCTCCGACTTCATTTTCCATATCCAATTTCCTTCAAAATCCTAAATCCTACATCCTAAATATAAATCCGAAATCTAAATCTCAAATTCGTAAACCCTAAATCTATGCAAATATCTTGATTCTCTTTTTGATGTTACTTGTTGTTGTGTTGTGGGTGTGGTAGTGGGTTGTTGCTGTCCGAGTTGGTTTTGTTGCTAACTGAGTTGCTCACTTGCTCTTGCTCTTTTGTTCTTGCTGAATGAGTTGTCGAGTTGCTGAGTTGCTGAGTTGCTGAGTTGCTCTTGTCGACGTTGTCGTTTGCCGTTGCTATTTGTTAGCTATTTCTTACTCAATTTTACTTTTCAACATGATTGATTGATGCATTGTTTTATTGTCTATGCTTTTGGTGTTGTGCTTCTTGAGCTTCTTTCAGGAAGGAGGTTTGTATGCACGCAGTACCCAATGTATGCTTATTGCAACTGCTAGTTCATTGTCTTTTGCATGTATACGCTATGTATTCTTTGCTTTAAAGTAGTTTGAACTTGTCTGTCGATGCTAATTCAAACTTGTTATTCGATGATATATATTTTGCATATTTTGCCATGAACAATGTGCAAATTTTTATATACATGTTTTTTTCTCTTTTTTTTTATGTTTGGGGGTCCCATTTTGAGAGTTCACCTCGGGCCCTAGTGAACTTAGGGCCGGCCCCTAGGTGGTTGTTTGTAGGGGTGGCATTCATGTCAACCGGGTCGGGTCAGGTCGAGTCGGACCTGTGTGGGGTGCTGCTAAGTTAGGGTGGGTTCGGGTCGGGTTGCAGGCTTAATCGGGCAGGGCCGGGCCGGGTTGGAAATCCAAAATTTTGACCCGGTCGTTTGCGAACCCATTCGGGTCGAACCCGTTTCGGGTCGCAAGTTGGCCCAATTATATATATATATATATATATATATATATATAGAGAGAGAGAGAGAGAGAGAGAGAGAGAGAGAGAGAGAGAGAGAGAGAGAGATCTTCGGTTGCACACTACTTTGGTGAGTACTCACGAAATAGAGCACCTATGACAAATCTGAACCGCTCATATTGTTCTATATACCTAAGATAGCCTAACAATAAAAAATCAATTAATTTGAAATTTATTTGTCCATGATTTACATCATCACAAAATTGTATGGCTGTGAATTCTAACAGCATGCTGGATGGGCAAATGAACTTCAAATTACTTAATTTTTTATTGTTAGGCTATCTTAGGCATATAGAACAATATGAGTGGTTCGGATTTTTCATAGGGTCTTTATTTTATGAGTGCTCACCAAAAGTAGTGTGCAACCTAAGGGGGCTCTCTCTCTCTCTCTCTCTCTCTCTCTCTCTCTATATATATATATATATATATATATATATATATATATTACAAATTCACTTACAAAAAATAAATTTACCACAATTATAATTGTATAAGAGTGAAAAAATGCATATATTATTCATTTCAACTCCTATGATTTTTTTACAAGTTTTTTTTACATACAAATACGAGTAATAAAAACTCAGAAAGAACATACAATATGATTTACAATTTTACATTTACATGTTTAAGCGGATAATCAGAATCTTGAGTTTGAGATAGTCTAGAGTTAGATTGAAGATATGGCATTGGACTACTGTCGTGCATCTCTACTTATCCTAAACCTAGGATCTCATCGCCCTAAATTTCATAATCTTGTTGCTGAACTTCAGGCGAGTTGCTTCCACTTGTTCATGTAGATGCTGATTTTCCTTGAGTCTTGTCTTTAGCCTTCATCCAATCTTTAGTGCACACGAGTATCTCCAACGAATCCGGCTTCAAGCGATTCCTGTAATCTGTTAGAACTCTGCCACTTATAGAAAAAGTACTTTCTGAAGCAACTATGGAGACAAGAAAAGTTAGTAGATCTCTAGCCATATGTGAAAGAATAGGAAAAAAATTTTCATGTTCTTTCCACCATTGTAGCACTTCAATCTTAATACTAGAACTCTCACTATCTTGTTGATTATACCAATTTAATTCATTAGGTGCACTATTCCTAGGTTTTTTTGATTGAATACGAGAAAGTAAATTAGCAGCGGCTTCTTCTAATGTACTCTTACCCTTACCTCTAGAAGTAGAAGAAGAAGAAGTAACTATACTAGTTGTACTACTAGATGCAAAAATTCTATCATAATAATCATACAAGTTATTCAATGTCGACTCAAAGCTAGCTAAAAATTCATTATAATCATATTCAGAATCATCTCCAGGTAAAGTAAAAAATATTTCAATTAAATTTTTTATAACCGCTAATTTGATACGAGGATCCATAACAGTAGCAATAAAATACAACATAGGATGAGGATTAAATACTTTTAAAAAAATTTATAAGAGGGATAAACAATATGGCTAGTGTATTTGTCCGAATTCATTTTTTGAAAAACTTGCATCATAGTAATGATTGAAAATGCTGCTAGAAATAGAATCATAAGATGTAGAAAACTTCACAGTTGCGGTTTTAAAAGGTTCCAAAATCGTAATAAGGATTCGGCAAAAAACCATGATTGGGGAGTCATTTGAATATTTTCCATGTTTTTTGCAAGACAAATTTCGTTTATAATATCTTTGTATTGAGTAACAACATTTAGTAAATCGAAAGTAGAGTTCTATCGGTGTTTAACATCTTTAGGAAATTTTCTAAAATATATTCCCTTAGCTTTACACCATCCTTTAAATTCTTGAAGTATAGGGCCACTCAAAGTAATAAAATATACACAATTTCTAATTGCAGTTATATATGAATCGGCTACTTTCAATGCATCTTGTACACAAAAATTTAAAAAATGACACGCACCTCTAACTTGAAAAATTTCATTACATGGAGGAGCTAATTGTGTTTCTAATGTACTAATCGAAGCATTGTTGTTAGATGCATTAATAGCATTTTTTTTATAACGAATATGATATAAATCACAAACTTCTAAAATACGTGTTGCAATAACTAGTCCATTATGGAAATATGGCAAAGCTGCAAGTGAAATGATTCTCTTTTGAATCATCCAATCACTATCTATCCAATGACAAGTTAAGCCCATCATCGGAACATCGTTACAACCTTTCCAACAATCTGATATTAACGATACTCTACAAGTTAAAGAATAAAAAAGTGCAATTAAAGCGTCTCTCATTTCGTTGTAAAGTTTAAAACAACCGGACTTTAGTGTGTTTCTAGGATTTCTTCTAAAATGTGGATTTAGTGCATTTTTGTTGAAAGACTCTACATTCCTACTATCAGAATAGAAAAAAGGTAGCTCATCCTTAATAACTAGTTGGGTCATTTCCCGACGAACAAGCTCGGGATCATAGGGATGGCTATCTATTTGTCCGGTTCTAGGGTTGATTTTTTGTTGGCCTTGTTGGTCTTGTACTAATTCTTTGTGTACATTTAAAATGTTTTGTTTAATTGTGCATGTTCCCCTCACCCTTCTTTCATTTGTAAATCTTGTCACAGTGTTTACAAATCTAATGTCCTACACCTGGATTATTCTCATCGGGGATATAGTCATAAGATCTGTGCCAATCACTTGTTTTCCCCCTAGCTTTTCTACTACTAGTGGGTTCGGTTTGTTGTGTTTGTGTGTCAACATTATGCATTTGTTCTTCTACGTCGTATGGAAGGACATCGTGAGATCCTACCATAGGATTCGGTATAAATTCGGGCTTTACATGTGGGATTATTGGAAGCCGACGTGAAGTACCGGTAGAATCTTGTCCACTTTAGCTACGGCCGCTACCTCGTGATCTAGACATGGTAATAGTGTATGTGAAAAAAAATAATTTCTGGTGTTTTACTAGTGTATGTACTGTAATACCCCGATCTTTTATTTAAAGATTATTTGTTTATTCATATGGTGTGCTGGTATAGCATGTTGACTAATATTTTCTCCTATGAGTATTTTTCCTTGAAGCCCAATGTCGCTTTATTCATTTTCTTTTTATTGTGCCCAAATGAATTTAAGCCTATTTTTGGTGTAACACTTCTTATACATTATATTTTAGTACAACTCTATTAGTGGGTGTGCATGCACGTGCATTCCGCATGCACGAGCATTGAACACCTTTTCTTTGGCCGGATTGTGAGTAGGATAGTGGGGTTTTGTGTGTACACGTGCACTTTATGTACACGTGCAATGAGCACATTTCTTGACCAGATTGTGGGTGTGTGGGCTTAGATCATGGGTAGTTGCTTTTGGGGTGTGGGTAGTTTCTCAAACTTCCGGTTTGATCTCAGCCTTTGATCTCCCAACTTCCGAATGCATCTCCACCCTTCATCTCACTCTAGCTTATGTATAAATACCCCCTACTATTCCCTATCTCTTTTACACTAAAATTTCCTGAGATTATAGAGAGTATCTGTGAGTTGTGTGGGAGTTTCTGTGGAGGCAAGCAGCATTGCTGAGGAGCCCGGTGTGGAACAAAGGAACAAGAAGTGTTGCGCTATATTGAAGGACTTTGCGGGATTTCGTTATTTTCTTCATAAAAGGTGGGTGTTTCTCAGGACTTCTAATGTAGGAATAATACTACAATTGTTATGATTGATACCATGTTATAGGAAGGGAATTGATTGCCGTAGAAATTGCTTGAACATGCTGTTAATGTTGAGAACGAGATTGTCGGTACAGTCGACTGCCACAAGAGTCAGCCGACTGGTACGAGACAATATTTCTTATAGTGTACTGATGAACATGTGTGTGAGTAGACATGATGGGGTGATTGTTAGATGTATATTTTCCCTATGACACATATGATGGAGGGAAGGCAATAAATGAATGGAAAAGAACCAATGGTGAATTATAATTATCGGCACAGTCGACTGCCATATGAGTCAGCCGGCTGGTACCGTATTTTGAGTACGACCTGTTTGGAAGTTTCATGAATTAAGATATTCTTTTATGTAGACTCAGCATGATAATTCGAGAGTCATATCTTTATCTTCGTACGACAGTTATGAATATGTATGAATGCATGTTTAAAATATTTTCCCTAAAGAAAGAGTATACTAGTGAAGTGAGAATTCATGTTGAGAGACTACTGAACAAAAAGAGACTCTGCTTTTGAAACATGACTTTATGTGTACTGTAAATTGACACCATGATGCAAGTGCATGTGAGAACTGTAATTAATCTCCTTTTAATTGAAAATGGATCTGTCCAGTCGACCGAATGCGTGTAGCAAGTCGACTGACCTGGACTTTGAATTGTGCTGTTTGAAATCCTAGAACAGACGACTGATGGACGAACAGTCGACTGTCATGGGGACAATATTGTGAACATGGAAGGTTGCGGGACAGGCGACTGGTTGTGTACAACAGTCGACTATCCCGAGCTGTTATGAATGATGCTATACGTGACTGTATAAGTCGACTGGTATTCTTCCAAGTCGACTGTACAGAGTGGACTTTTGATAATTTGATTCATGTTATTTACTGTTGGTAATGATGAACTTTATGCTTTTATCGATGGATTCTGGTTATGGCTGTATGAATTATGTGAAAGGAATCATAAATGAGAATTGAGAACTAAATGAATAATTATGAAAGGCTAATCATGATGAGAAAGTCTGTGAGACTCTAAAATGAATTACGAGCTGATGATGCTCAATTGGGTATTGTGAATTTGAAATTGAACGAAGGAGTAGCTAAGTCTCCCCGGCAGTGAAATGAAATGAATTGAGAAATAGACCAGGTTGGTCAAGTGAAATGAAATGATAAGTCCGGTTGATGGAGAGGCTAACTCTAGAGCTTGATTTTTATTCATGATTCTAATGTAACTTTAATACATAGTGTGGAGGTGATGAAGGTGAGAGAAAAACATGAGTATGAGAGCTAGGGTACGGTGCGGGTGTGTGAGCCGCAGAATGCATGCTTGATGCGTCAAGACATGGCGCGGGCACAACTCAGTAATGATCGGACTCTAGTCACGCTTGTGGGATGTTTTGGTGACTGCAAGAGGAGTGTGTTCAGGGAGGAGGCTGAATTGTCGCAGAATGCATGCTTGACGAGTCAAGACATGACGCGAACTTCTACTCCAGGGGCCAGGATACATGCTTGTACTCATAGAATCATCTAAGATACTCATTGGAATTACAGAAGTAGAGTAAGTCATGGCGGGGGATTGAACCCTACAAAAATGAAGAACGATTAAGAGGCTTGCCCTCGAACCTATGTAGTATGGGATGCATAGAATTCGAACAAGTGTGCATTAGTGTCATGTGTTAACTAAATAAATTGCATTAAGGATTAAGTGCACAATCACGACACGACATCTCTAAAAGTTCCCTTTGAGTTTACATGCTTATTATGAACAAGATTGTGATTTATAAGAAATGAGATTCATTATACTGTTTCTGGCATAGAGAGGATGGCCATGTATAATTATCGTTGGTTGAATAAACTGACGTACCCACAGTTTTGTATGCAGGATGAATTACATGTAAAGAGGAAAGGATGCATAAAGATCTCATTATGTTGTTATTTCAATTATGTAATGTTGTATATTTTGCTTCCGCTATGTAAATTTAAATCTGAGATGTTGTAACTCTGATGTAAAAGAAAGTTTTAAAATTCCTTGTAAAATTGTATGTGAAGGAAGTGAAAAGATCCTTAAGAACATCTCGAATTCAGTGATTTTGGGATTCGGGGCGTTACATGTACAATAATTCAAAACAAAAAAATATGAGGTATATGTTGAAAAATAAAATCTAGAAAACAATAAGAGGGTTGAGAGAGAGAAAAGCGAAAAATTAACAAACAAATATGATACAAAAAATTAGAACTACAATAAAAATCAAGACAATATGAGGGTTGTGAAATTTTGATATTGTACTTCGTGGATAATCGAACATAGAAATGATCGAGAAAATAAAAGTAGAGAAATGTAGTAGACGTAGTCACGACGTCACATAGTCTAGTAGTCGTTGAAAGAGAGAGAGAGAGCTTCTTTGTTGGAGTAGTTGAAGTAGACATTGTTGAGAGTTAAATCAACACAATTCGATACGATCGAAAATTTTCACTTCTTTGTTACTTGCTTCTTTGTTGAAAATTTTTGATTGAATTGAGATTGAATTGAGTAGTAGTAGGAAATTTTTCAATAGAATTTTGGGGGTATTTATTGTAACACCCCGAATTCCAAATATGTCTGAATTCGAAGTTCCACAGGATCTTTACACTTCACTTCGTACAATTTTACAAGGAATTTAAAACTTTTTATACAACAATATTTTACATCAACGCAGCGGAATTAAAATTACAACATGTTGAACATTTCTTTAAGCAACATTCCTTCTTTAGTCCTTTCATTCATTTTGTCGTGCATGGATACTGTGGGCACATCAGTTACATACAACTGATGCTAGGATATAATACATTAATTTTTCTTACTTGGAAAGCACACACTTGTTCACAAACAAAACTAATGGGGACTATCTTATTGATGTCGTGTGACTGTGCACTTAGTCTTAAATGCAGTTATTTATTATTTCATGACACTAATGCGCACTTGTTCGAACTTATGCATCCCATTCTACATAAATCCGAGGGCAAGCCCTGAACCATTCTTCATCGTGTAGGATTGGATCCCTCGTTATGAGTTAAACTACTACGGTAACTACGGAAAGTATCCTAGATGTTCTATAAGTTACGAGCCCATGCCCAGACAGCCTGGAGGGGAATCCCACGTCATGACATGACGCATCATGCAGACAACCTATGGACAATTCGCCTCCGTCATGGAACGATGGTACTACGTAGTCACCAAACACCTCACAAGCGTCGCCACAGTCCTGATAATTCCGGAGATGTATCCACGCCATGACATTACGCATCATGCAGGCAGCCTATGAATACCCTCACACCGTAGATCCGAGACCCTCATACTTATGTTTTTCTCTTACTTTCATCATATCTTCACTATAGTGTAGTCCTTAGATATTTGAATCATGAATAAAATTAATACCCTAGAGTTAGCGTTACCTCTACACCTATCTTAAACATCAATTGTTAACCACGACCCAACCTTGGCCTTTTATTATCACATTTCTCTTTCAAAATTTCATTCATACTGATGTAAGGACTTAACTAAACTCCAGTTTCAATCTCTTCTCATGTTCACCAAAGATGAGTGTTTATACTCACAAATTTTCACATTTCATCATGATCTTTTTATTTCATTTTCCATGCACACTTGCATATATTAAACATCAAATTCATTTATTAACTTGCTCACTTTTTCCATGTCGAAAATCTCAATTTTTATCTCTACACAAATTTTTTTTTTATATTCAAAATATTTATTTTCTTTAATTTATCAAAGTCATATTCCAAGAGAAACTTATCGATTTCTTCTTCCCAAAATTACTTCTAATTCTTATTATAATATGTCAAATATTGTAGAAATAATTTTCATGAAGTCTAGGTGATTTTAGAAAAATATTAGTATTTTTCTCAATTTTTTCACTCTTAAAACTATTAAAATACCCCCAAACTCAAATAATATAAAAAAAAAAAATCAAAAACCAAAAAAAAAAAAAAACAAAAGGGAAGAAGGGTCGGATTCGAACCCAGACCAACACCCCCATCCTGCTATAGTAATAGACCCAAAGCGCACCCAACGACCACTTGGTCCTGAGTGACTAATCGATATAAGGTGGACTCGAATTATATTTAAAGTATGGTTTCAGGATTTGATTAAAAATCAAAATTTCAGTAAAACAGAGCCCCTTGCAAGACTCGAACCCAAGACTAGAGCCTCTGCCCAGCTACAGTAACAGACCCAAAGCGCACCCGAGGACCACTAGGTCCTGAGTGACTAACCGATACAAGTCTGGTTAAATACTTTTTGTATAAACCGCACTGTATTTAACTCTTCCTTTAATAAACTCAGTTTTTCAATCAATTTGTACTTATTAAAAATCTAAATCTTTTTCCAGAATGTATTTCTTTAAAAAATATTATAGTATATTTATCTAATTTGCAAATTCTTATTTTCAACAATATAATAGAACTATTCTTCTTATTTCTTTTGAAAAGTGGAACATCAGTATATTTTCTGACAATGAAATTTTTATTCTAGATGAATCTTTTATCTACCTATTCGGCTATTCCCCATTTATTCACAATGTGTTAATACAATTTTTCACTTTTTAACATAGTCAATGCCCTTAAGTTAATCTTATCTTTTACAAAACTAACTCATTTCTTATGATTCAAAGAGACAATGTATTTGACAATCAAGGGAATATAATACTACTCACACATTACAATTAAAATTTAACACTTATTGTAATTTTTTCATGCTAATCAATTTATTTCACAATACGTGGGTGTTATTTTGCATTCTACAATCCATTTATAAGCACAATTTTCATACAAGCATGACTCATCAATTTATATGTATTCTAGCATGAAAGTATATTAATAAAACATCATGACAAATCTTAATCAACAAATTTCAATTCATTTTACAAATTTATGTAGACAAACAAGAGTTTCCTCCTTTTCTCCCTAGTCTTTTCAAGCAAGTATATGGCAAATTTTTCTATTTGTTTCTAACATATTCATAAATTAAATTCCTAGCATGGTATCGATATTAGAAGTAGAGAAATCACTCACCTTATTGAAGAAATAAAGAAAAACTCCTAAAGAACTCCTTGAAAGCACGATCGTCTCCTCGTCTCCTCCTAGCTTGTGCAAAATTGAGCTCCTCCTCCTAGCTTAGCATGAACCCGAGCCTTCTTCACCTCTTCTTGCTTTGGCCGGCCTCCAATGGAAGGGAAACACACACTCTCTTTCTTTTCTCACACAAATTTCTTTTATCACTCAATCTTTTCCTTACAAATGCCTTTTTCTTTCTCTTTCTCTTTGAAATTTCTAATGCAAGTGATGAAGAAAGACAAGGGAGGGATATTTATACACATCTCAAGAGTGAATGAATGGTTGAGATGAGTTTGGATGAAGGGTTAGGATACATTTGGGAGTTAGAAGAACTACCCATCATCAAGTAACCAACTCTCCACTCTCTCCATCTCTTCCACTCAAGCCTATGGCCGGCCTCCCTTGTTGTCCCATTGCACGTGCATGTGCAATGCACGTGCCATCACATGCACACTAGTTGTTTGTTCATTTAATTGTTAATTTATTTGTTACTTGATCAAGTCTACCCTACAAGTTGTCTTAAATAATATTAGAATTAACTAGTGGGCTAATTTAGGTGGGCTTAAATCCATGGGCTCTTAATTAATTAATTTTTAGATGGGCTAATTAGACTATTAGGCCTAAGAATTAATAATAAATAATAATAGGCTTTTTAGAAGAGAATGAAAAATGTTTGTTCATGCCATAAAAATAATTTTAAAGCCGAAAACATACATTAATTTGTACGTGTGAAACACGTGAAAACAAATTTAATTATTTGAAAATACAGGATGTTACATTTATAGGGGAAAAAACAATAATAATAATTATAAAAAAAACAGCCCAACGGCCGAAAACAGAGTCGTTGGCTCTGTTTTTTCAATTTTGGTCCGATCGACCCGTGCGAGTTGAACGTTGGACCTGCGGGTCGAGTTGTAGGTTGCGAGCAGGTTTGACTTGGTCAACAAGTTTGCGGGTCGGATCAGGCGAGTTGGATTTCCTAATTTTTCGACCCGAGTTGACCTAGATCGACTTGCGAGTTCGACCCAGACCCGAACCGCCTATTTGTAGGCTGGGTTCGAGTGGGCTGGTCGTAGGTCAACCCGGCCCGGTTGCCATCCCTAGTTGTTTGCTTAGTGTTAGTATAGGTGACAATTTTTTTAAAAAAATTTGTGAAAAAGGCTGTAGCCACAAACTTACCTCGTATATATATTAATTGGGGTTTCATTATGGAAGAGGAATACAAACTCCCGATCACTTGCTTACTATTGAAGAATCTTTTCAGTGGATCACACTGATGCTAACAAAAATTTCTTTTTGGTGAGGTCAAGCTGAAAAAAAGTGAGAAACGTCTATCAAGAGATTGGTTCATTGTTGATCTTCTTTTTTAAATTTTACTAGATGCCATTTTCTTCTTTTCTTAGTTCCCAACCAATTTTTTGTTTAGTATTTTCTTTTTCTTTCTTATTTGAAAGAAAATTCTTTGTTTATTATTGAGGCTTGCCCCTCCCTGTTATTGTTTTTCACGAAAAAGTTTTGCTGCTAAGGATGTCGGTGGAAAATTGGTCATGTGTTCTTTTTGTTATAACTTTTGATCAAGTAGTTTATATATAGGGTTAAGTCCATAATGATACTCAAGGTTTATGCTAATTCTAAAATAACACCTGAAGTTTCTATATTTCTAAAATAACAAAGTGACTATGTATATGCGATAATAACACCCGTGATTAGTTTCCCTGTTAAGTGAAGGAAATATTTGTTGAAAATTTTCCTTATTGGGTTTTTACATGTTATGAAGTGTGTGAAATGACGAATTTTCCCTCATCTTCTTCTACGTAAAACCCGAAATCCAAACAAACCCCCAAACTAAGCCGATCCACTAACAACTCGTTAAACCAAATCCTCATCCACCACGCCTCCATCAATGACCTCATCGACGGCCACCTCCCCTCCGCTTTCCTCCATCATCATCATCACGAGCATCACCCACCTCACCTTTTATCCAATAACAAAACCCATCTCACATTTTCACTCCTAAAAGCTTGAACCCATCCCAAATAAAACTCCTCACCTATCTCGCCTCCTCTCATCTAACACACCCAAAATATAAATTGGAGATACATGGAACATGTGTGCCTACATCACCCTATTCCTCATCTCAACAATGGAAACTCACCATTCCAATAGTTTGAACCCATCAACAACAATTTGAACCCATCATTCCAATGGAAACTTAAAACAATTTACTCAATATAATAAAGAATCAATTTGTTTTTTTTATTAAACTCAGAGAATTACAATTGTTATTTGAACCATACGCTAGTTTATATAAAATGGGATAATCAAAATGATATGAGAGTCAGTATTGGTGGTCTTTTAGTTATCCGTGGCAAGGACAGCACGGCAATGGTAGGACCAGCAGGCAATGGTAGGAGGCAACGATGATGATAGCGGCTACCATAGCAGAGGGGCTCGGGCCTCGGGTGTTAGGAATTCTGCGTTAGATATTGTTGAGTTATAGTACACGATCAATACAAACCACCAAGTAAAATAATAGATCAAACTAAACACACCAAAAACCCACAATTTTGTCCCAGTTTGGGTGAACCCTAATTCAAGGGAGAAATAATCGAGACAACTAGAGAAAAATACAAGAGTTACAAACATTCTCACCAAGACCTTATCTATCTCTCAAGCCTCATCGAAATATACTTATTATTTACAATTGAAAAACCTCTCAAACTCTCTTCAATGAAGTATTCACTCTTGCATCTCAAAGGAGGTCGTTATAATGTATATATAGAGATCTAGAGAAATCCTAGGTTGTAGTCTTGATACAATAACCATCAGATGTATCCTGAAGAGATAACCATGCGATGAGAGCCATATGATCTAACTTAGAGAACAAGTTGTGCTTTAAACAGATCCACCAGATCCAACCTATATAGTCGTTGCTATCCGATGTGGTCGACTGCTCTCAAGGGCATTCGATTGTCTTGGTCTCGATTGCTACCTCTCTGCTTCTTGTTGTTGCTTCCTTCTCGCTTCCAACATTTGTTTTGACATTTTCACGCATCACCATCTTCTTTTCTTCTCGGAAATAGTATGCAAGACATAAACTAACATTTGGCTCGGAAATGGGTTTTCAAATGGAAGTCAGGGCTGGAGATGATCAAGCTTGGAAAGGGTCAAGTTTGGATATGAGGATGATGGTGAGGCTGGCTATGGAGGCTCAGGTTTGATGATGATGGAGTGGAGATGGGGACTCGGAATTGATGGTGATGGATTGGAGATTGGAGGGCGGTGGTTCGGGGAAGGGTAATGAAGAAGATGAAGACAGAAAGAAAGAAATAGAAAAAATAAAGATATGGGGAAAAATAACTGAATAGATATGGGTATTTTGGTCATTTTACCACCTGCCGTAAAGAACTTATTGGGAACTAACGTCCGGTGTCATTTTGACATATATATAGTTACTATGAGTATTATTTTGAAAATATTAAAACTTCGGTTGTTATTTTGGAATTAACATAAATTTTGGGTATCATTATGTACTTAACCCGTATATATTGCATTGCTCATATATATAAATATGGGAAAAAGGGGTATGAGCAACTTTCTCATTTAGTAAATAAGCAATTGATGATGTAGCATACATGTGATTGGAAAATCCTTAAATGAGTTAGTTGTCCAATGTATCACATGCATGCCACATAATCAATTGCTCATTTACTAAATGAGCAAGTTGTTCATATCCCTTTTACCCTATAAATATACTAGATTTTTCCGTGGGCACGTGCCTATGGCACGTCTTCGGAACAATACAACATACGACAAGTCTTGTAAATAGTAAAACAACAATTATGTAGCTCAAGTTTGAATAGTATGACAATAATTAGTTGTAAATAAAAGTTTATGTTTCCATTAGTATATGTTGAAAAATAATTATAAATGGGAGTGTAAAATCCGACTTCTTAGAACTTTGAGGGTGGAAAATGATGAAATTTAACTGTTGAGGAGATATTTGCTATTTTCAATGTAACATGAGCAATAAAAAAACATAAAAAACTGAAAATTTATAAACCTGAAATCTGAAAATCTAAATTTCTAAGTAAATAGAAAGAGAATGAGGGGGGGGGGGGGGGGGGGAGAGAGAGAGAGAGAGAGAGAGAGAAAGAGAGAGAAATATGAAAAAGTGAAGAGAGAAGAGAGAGATGGTAATAAAGTAATAAGTTTTTTTAGTTTTGGGGAAAAAAAATTGGTTTTGGGGGAAAATCTTTTTGGAGGAAAAATATGTTTTGGGGAGGGTAAATCTGATCCGTTCATTTGGTTTCACTTGGTTTCACTTGAAGGGGAGCCACTTGATAGCTTTTCTTTGTATTTTATTATATATACTAGGTTTGCCCGTTGACACGTGCCAACAGCACATCTTCAGAACGGTGCACCTGGTCAGATTATATAAAATAATTTTTGAGGTCCTGAAAATTAATTAAAGTAGGAAACGTATTATATGAGGAAGCAGCATATCTACCTTTAAGCTCAACCATCGCCTTCTTGATAATTAGCTTAAACTTACCTGGAATGCATATAGTTTGTTACACTGCATAGAGTTTTTTTTAACTTCAGCATCACTTTTAGATGCTTGTAATAGTCATGAAAGGACATGATCATATAGGTTTTACATAGCTTACTCTAATCTCATAACCACTATGAGCATGTCTAAATACAATAATAACCCAAGTGCAGGTGTGAAGGTATCTACAATACCAATAATCTAAACATTTATTTGTCTGAGACTCAGCTTGCAATTGAAATAACTCTTATTATTATTTCAACCAATTTGTAATAAATTAAGTTTTCAAAACTCTAATCCAAGCTAATCATTTCTTTTATCTCCACTTTGTCTCCCCATTACACCTTTATAAAAAAAATCAAAATGGATCAATAAAAAATTTACTTTAGCCGTCTTTCTTGAGTGGAGAGATTGCACCCTTCACTGGTATACTCCAGTCATCCCATTCCTATATATCTAAACATACAATAAAAGTTCTTATATGTTATGTTATCCATGGTTTCTAATAACCAGTGAAAAGGGAACACTCCACGATAGTATATTCTCTTATAGTAAAGAAATTAATGTTGCATATTTGCCAAGTTATTTTAGGTTGCTGATCATCTGACCTGTACTATTATGTTTTGGAAGACCAAATTGAGGCCGCCAAATAATCAATCTCTCACTTGCGTACACTTGAAATGAAAACCAATAAAAAACTCATCAAATAAATTACCAAATTAAAAAAAATTTAAAACCCAAAAATAAAACAATCATACATCTCTGAACTTAGATCTCATGCACACACAAAATTCGAGTCAGCAAAAAACTGTGTAATCCCCTGCACACACAAAATTAAAAATTAGAATGAGAATTCGGTTAATGAGATGAAATTAGAGTCGCCGCATCGCATGCAGAGGCTCTCGATTCGGTGGAGAGGAGTCGTCGATACGGAATCAACAACGGATCAGATATCGGCGACGACCTTTTGATTGGGGTTCGACACTAGATTTGGATTTGGATTTGCTTTGAGATTTGCGCTTGAGAGGACGATGGAGGCTTCGCCAATGGAATGGAAGCGATGGTTTAAGAAAATGGTTTTAGGGATTTGGAGTTAGCATCTTAAAAACTATAGGAAGGGAGAGAGAGAGAGATAATTAAATAAATAAAGGAGTTCTTTTTTTGGGATTGAAATTTGAGTTTTGGGGGGAAAAATATCTTTTGGAAGCTTAGATCGGGACCATTGATTTTCTTACTATTAAAAGAGAGCCACTTGATAGTTTTTCTTTGTGTTTTATTATATATATATATATATATATATATATATATATATATATATATATATATATACTATAGGGGTCGGTTCGGGTGAGAACCAACCCTGGGGTGAGAACCTAAGGGCCTATCCCAGCCATTCATCTGTGTAATCTTAACGGTCAAGATTTTTTAAAATTAAACAATAAGATTAATTAATTTTTGCATTAAGATGTCAATCCCTTTAATTAAGGGATGGGGACCGCGTAATAAAAGGAATAATTATAAATTGCCTTTTTTTGTGTGCAACGGTTAAGGCAAATTTGGTCAAACTGGAGAGAGAAATAATTTATTCCCGTAAAATATTGGAGAAGATTTTGTTTCCCAAATTAATAGCAACTGCAGAATCATTCACCATTTCGTTCCTTACAGTTACTGTTTATTACAGTTGCTATTTATAATTATTACAATTGCTGTTTAAGTGGTCAGGTATTGCTGTATAATTATTTCAGTTGCTATTTATAATTATTACAGTTGCTATTTATAATTATTACAGTTGCTATTCGAGAAGATTTTGTATCCCAAATTAATAGCAACTGCAGAATCATCACCAATTCGTTCCTTCACCAATTCGTTCACTATATAGCAACTGACTGTATTGTAAGTAGATACAACTAGTGCATATTTTAGCAGGGATATATATATATATATATATATATATATATATATATATATATATATATATATATATATTGTTTGTTTATCAATTTGCAAACTTATGTTGTACATGCTGTCAGTTTCCATATAGCAACTGAATGTTTTTTGAATAGCAACTAACTGCATTGTACGTAGCAACAAAAATTTCATATTTAGCAACATTGTACGTAGCAACAAATGTTGTTCATCCTGATGAAGATTGTGGTTCGGCTGAAAATAAAATAAAAAAGACAATATATGTTGCCTAATAATCTGTGAT
This sequence comes from Hemerocallis citrina, assembly GCA_017893485.1. Taxonomy (NCBI): domain Eukaryota; kingdom Viridiplantae; phylum Streptophyta; class Magnoliopsida; order Asparagales; family Asphodelaceae; genus Hemerocallis; species Hemerocallis citrina. Next base: position 177,898,656 of record CM030365.1, on the reverse strand, counting down.
CTACATTCCTTTTAAATAAAATAAAAAAGGCAATATATGTTGCCTAATAATCTGTGATCTTTCATTCCTTTTATTACGCGGTCCCCATCCCTTAATTATAGAGATTGACATCTTAATGCAAAAATTAATTAATCTTATTGTTTAATTTTAAAAAATCTTGACCGTTAAGATTACACAGATGAATGGCTGGGATAGGCCCTTAGGTTCTCACTCCAGGACATGGTTCTCACCCGAACCTTCTCCTATATATATATAGTATTCTCCAATTTTTATTATGCTGTCCATGAACATTAACCAATAAGTTCCTCATCCGATCTCAGGAAATAAACAAAAAAGGATGGCGGGGGTGGTGAAGGAGGTGGTTGTGTTCAATGTTTGAAGAGTTAATAGCAGAAGAAGCATGCAGCTTGTGATTGTGGTGACTGGTCGAGTTATTAATCGTTCCTTCATTCATAGCATCCAGCTAGCGCAAATATATACTTTCCTAGCGATGTTGATGATCCTATCCAAGAGCAACTAATCTCCGAAATTCAAAAATTCAATTGGGCTATTTATGTATGTATAACAAATTGTACGTTGTAAAATTGTGGACATTGTACTGCAAACACGGTCGCATCAGGCCAAGTTGAGGATAGAGAGCTGTTAGATTTCCAAATAGAGATGGAGAATGGCAATAGTGATGGCAATTATGGCAGTTCAGTGGGTTGAGTTTGAGCATCACCATACTTGGGAGGGAGAGGACATGCATCCCCCCAACTCATAAAATTCCTGGGATCCATCCTCCTTAATTGGAGCTGAATTATTGGTTCCCCTATCTTGTATCTTACGTGAGATTGGTGAAGGACTTGCTCTGTACGATATACTATTTAGCCAACGACAACTCATAGAGCCTGCCGTAAACTATCTTTGCAGGTGACTGTCTTTAATTTGCTGTCTGGTCCAAGTAAAATGCATTATTGCCAATCCTGATCAAACCGGCTTCGATTTTTGTATGCTTGGAAAGAGAATCTATGTTTGTTTGCCAATTATTTATACTTTTATTTATGTTTAACTACAAACTTATTCCAATATATATATATATATTACAAATTATATTACACTAAATTTTAAATCTCTTGTTCTTTCATTGCTTTGTCTAGTTGATTAAATTTTGACTTCTTTTTAGTGGATCTAATAGAACTAGTGGTTTTTACCAGCAGTAAGATATATAGATTGAGTTCTTCTTATAGACAATATTATAAACCTTTCCTTTTGTATCGTGTTTTTAGACAAAGCGGTTTGTTGAATTGGAAGAAGCTCAAATGGGTCACACAGGCACGTACACAACACACATTTTCTTTATTTATTTCACCAACTATTATATCTATAACTAGTATAATGGGAGAGATGGGGTTCCAAACAAATAAACAATTTTTTATTGTTTTTTGTATGTTAGTCAACACGTGCAGCGCACGTGTTGGTAGGTTTTTTTTTCTTTGTCTTTTTCCTTCTTCCTCCACGTGTATCGCACGTGCATGATACTAGTTACAATAAAGACAATCAACTCACACTCTTTTACTTGCTAAGGACACTTTCCACTATTTCACCACTACACAACTCATAGTCACTCATTCTCACTTGCTCATTCTCACTTTGATTCTACTTGCTTTAGGATTTCATTTGCAAAGCTTTAGGACTTATCTATTTACTAGGTTTGCCCATTGACACGTGCCTACGGCACGTCTTCGGAACGGTGCACCTTGTTTGATCATATAAAATAGTTTTGGAGGTCCAGCAAATTAATTGAAGTAAGAAACATAAAGCAAAAAACATATTATATGATTTTTTTTTTTTTGAATTATTTTTTAAGTTTTTAAATTTTAAATTTTTTTAGTTTTTTAATTTTTAAAAATTTAAAAAAAAATTATTTTATTAATTTTTTGAATAGAAGAGAGATGGAGAGAGAGAGAGAAAGAGAGAGAGAAATAAAAAAATATAGGAGTTGTTTTGGTGGGAGATTTGAATTTGAGTTTTGGGGAAAACTTTTGGAGGAAAAATATGTTTTGTAAGGTTAGATCTGGACCTTTGATTTTTGGGGAGATTGAAGGAGAGCCACTTGATAGCTTTCTTTGTGTTTGGAAGAAAAATATGTTTTGTAAGGTTAGATCTGGACCTTTGATTTTTGGGAAAATTGAAGGAGAGCCACTTGATAGCTTTCTTTGTGTTTTATTTTCTTAATTTTTTGAATAGAAGAGAGATGGGAGAGAGAGAGAGAGAGAGAGAGAAAGACAAATAAAAAAATATAGGAGTTGTTTTGGTGGGAGATTTGAATTTGAGTTTTGGGAGAAACTTTTGGAGGAAAAATATGTTTTGTAAGGTTAGATCTGAACCTTTGATTTTTGGGGAGATTGAAGGAGAGCCACTTGATAGCTTTCTTTGTGTTTTATTATATAGATGCTTGTTGAATATAGATCATGACTCACCTAATAAGCATCTAGATATTACTTAACTTTTCAACCCTCATCTATATAGATATTTCTGAACTTGTGTATACAAAATCCTAGATACAAATCATTCTAGAGGGGGGTAATTTCTAGATTGTAACAACTACCATTAGATTAGATTGGTTGATTGGTGGGGAGCCTTCTAATTTCTAGATTGTAACAACTACCATTAGATTAGATTGGTTGATTGGTGGAGAGCCTTCTAGAGAGTATGAGATGTTGCCAATTGAGTTGGTGTTGACTTCCAACACTCCCCCCTCAACACCAACTTTTATTGTGGTCATGTTGAGTTCCTGAGCTTTGGCAAAGCTAGCTTGCTTCTCATTCTTGATTGGCTCCATGTTTTTCTTGACAATTACTACTTTAGAGGCAGTGGTTGAACTGGGCAGTTCAAATTTGTCAATTATATATGTAGTAAATAAACCACAAATGCATTAATCAATGGCTCCAATTTAAAATTCTAACAAATCTTGAGCCCTAAGATGCCGAAAAGGCAGACTGTAATATCCAAACAGAAAAGAGGAACTACATTGAACTGAGGAGTTTAAGCACAAGCCCCTCATACTTTCGGTAGAAAAGAATTATTGATCAGTATACAATAAGAAGAGTGATGATACACTACTATGGTTCAGAAACACAAGAAAATACCATCATACTGTATAGCGAGCCTTAGGGAACCGGCCATGCTTCTTTGCATCACCCTGAAACGACACACCATCATTAGAGGTAAACACGAAACAAACTCACAGCTGTCAAAGGTGAATATTTTCCGTCAAAGAAAAGTGGGGGAAAATAGTAACGAGAACCTACATGAAGTATGAAGCCAATGCTGTCATTGTAATCCAGGAACTCTTTCCACTGCTTCGCAATGTTCACCTGTTAGCATAGAAAGGAAGCACCCAGAAGAACTTACATCATACGTGAACTGTACATTCTGACCATATTTGTAGACATGAAATAATTTCATGGTTTAGATAGGATAACTACTGGACAACTGACACAAAAAAATGGATATTCAGTCATATAGAGGTAGACCAAAATTTGAGCTTTGAGGTAAGTCAATCAAGGCTAACCTTGCATTTACTAATGTAATTAGACGAGTATAGAAGGGAAGATTCAAAGATTTAAAGTTACATGAGTACTTATTTATTGGCTTAAATTTATCAGACAAAAAATGTTGAGATCTTTTAGCTGATTGGTTGAGATTTAATTTCTAAGAGTTGATTTTGGTCTATCCATGATATATTTTTTTTGTGAGATGTTCTTCTCCAAGATGGAAAAAGCCAATGTTCGAGGCTTAAACATTCTTTTACAACAATATATGTAATTTTCTTTACCACTATCTTGGTATATAGTATTCAAAATTATCTTTCATCAACTATCTTTTCTCTTAAATATTTCGGAGAAAGCAGTTTTTTGACAATTACACAATCTAAAGTTATACTTATCATCAGATCAGGACATTATTAAGTTTATCTATAAGCACGTAACCAACATGACATAAATATATAAGACAAATTACTTTGCAGTTGAAGAGCAAAGTAAGAAACTATGAACTCAAAAGATAGTATGAGTCGCTGATCCAATGCTTTTTGAAACTTAAAAAGAGATACTGGACAACATCAACATGCATTTAGCAAAGAAATGCCCAATTATTATACCTGAGAGGCCTCATTTAAACCATTTTTTGTCCATATTGAAATCCTTTCCTGTTTTGCTCGTACACTGACAACTGCTCCACAAATATCATCACTGTTGTCGAACTGCTCGCCGATAAGAGCTAACAACTAACAGTAAACAAAGGCAAAAACAAAAAGGTACAGGAAAATGAATTAGGAAAAAGGAAAGTAGGAAAAATTATGTTAAATTTTAAAAATATCTTGAGGTACAATTTGTTAATAAAAGAAATGAGTGAGAAGGCATACAGTGTATAACCACCAAGTATCAACCTCCCCTTTAGAACAGCTTATGGTCCATTTCCCTCCATTTGCACAAACTGGGTCCTCCCACTTGGGTTCTATTCCATATTGAAAACAACTGAAGTCTCCTCCCACAGCCAGCTTGCTTGGATGGGGTATGTTATTGAAAAGCCTGAGTATAATTAGTTTAGTACTATTAGTATGTTATCTTAAATGATCAAATGTACTGTAAGATGGTAATAGATAATAGAAAAATGCAATTGGAAATAGGACATCTTTTTTTAAAAGGTATGCTGGCTTTCTACTCCAGAACTAAATATAAAACATTTAACAAAATCATACACGTGCATTGAAACCAACAGATGAAGGGCTCGTTCAAGAAGATTTTTTTTAAAAAAATTTAAATTATAAAATAATAAGGCTGGGTATTCACTGACTCTTTCCCTCTTAAAACTATAAATTTAGGCTCTATTTGGTATCGTCGTGAACGAAAAGTGATTTCGCTAAAAAGTGCTGGTACGAAAAGTATTGCTAGAAAGAATTATGCTTAACTTCAAAATTTTTCTTACAAGTAAAAGCATTTTTTTGAAAAGCTAAACCCGCCATTTTAGGTGATTTTAGAAAAATGCTAAAAATAGTAGTTTAGAAAGCATACTTTTGATTAAACACAGAGACCTAATCGTGCCCAATTCAGGATCAGTTAAGAGAGAATCACCTCATATGATTTGGACATGTCACACACGTAGACTTAGTAGTGCATCCGTTAGAAAGAGTGATAAATGTAAACCAGAAATGCCAATTGATCTAAATACCCTTCTACTCCATCTCTCTCCCTTCTGCTCTCTTTCGATGTTCACTCTCCCTCTTTACCATAGCTGCAACTTCAGTGGACGACAATGGACATGACATCAACAGTGGAAGAGGAAGGAAATGCAAGGAGGGGATGACAAGGGATTGATGATATGGTATTTTGTGAAAATCAAATTTTTGTTGTTAACTTCAATGACCATTGGCCATCAACTAAAAGGATTACTTCTACACTAGTAAGTGTTTCTTATACAATGTCCAGGAACAACCTAGAGATCAATAATTTTCGTGTGGCCAATGAATGCATATGAGATTTATGAAGGATAATAAGCAAAAAACAAGTAAAAGGAGACAACCACAAATATAATATTCAGTATTTATCCAAGTATTTGAAGTCAAGTCTGGTAACTTCTAACTTTAGCCAATCATCACAGCAACATCAGCTGTCATATGTACTCAAAATCAGATCATTCCTTATTCCATCCATCTTACCTACCATTTATGCAGTAAAATGAAAAATTGAGTTTAAGAGCTACGATCATAAGCACAATACAAACTCCTTAAGTTTCTGAGAATCAACTAGTGGTATAGTAAATTCGTAATAGTTACCAACAGCAAAAAGACACTGATGAATTTTACTTCTACTTATCAACAATTTAAACAAGAGAGAAAACCCAAACTATAAGAAAATAGTAATATTTTCCTTAACATGAATTCATTGGTCATGCTCACATTAATTATTAGAAAAAAAAATTTAAGAAAAAAAAACTTTCTTTTGGTAAGTAGGCAGGACAAAATATACAACTTATTGATTAGGAAGTGATCTACCAATCTGCCAAAAATTTCCTAACAGCATGCCACTCAAACTCAAGGTTAAATGGCAGTTTAGTAGCCACATCTAGAACACTAATTTTAGTTGAAAATCAGTTCTATTGGCTGAAAATTTTGGATTGAAGCCTTGAAGGTTCTTAAGTTGTTGTTGTTGTGGAATCAGTATATGCAATGATCAATCAACATATCATAAATAAGCCTCACATAATTTAGCATAAAGGACTCCTAACTCAGTAACCTGTCATAAAGAATAGACAAGGAAATGACATAACTTGATGGCATTCCGAAAAGACAAACAGTTGAGATATGCTACTGCAAGGCAATTCATTTTAGGGTTTATAAATGTGATAACTATGCTTGTAGGTCCTAGTGTTGCTAAAACAATATATATGCTATTATTTTTTTAATATTTTTTGTGTGCATTATGGTCTACTTATAAAATAACAGTCTATGATTGTATCATGTCCAACTGACTAAGATAAAGGATCCTTGATTATAACTTTTTCAATTGAGTCTTACACGAGTTACCGGCACTTTAATTTTCAATCAACTAGACAACTCTAAGGCAATTGCCTAATATTCTAACTACTACCATTACATGCAAAACCTAACAAATAATTCCTCGAGAAAGTAGTTACTTATTAGCATCCACTTTGGTGGTCTTACACGATATTTCTAAATCGCTAATTTAGCTAACACATTAGTAAATGGATATAAATGTAGATGTGTTACTGTATACATAGAATGATCTGTGCACAGAAGAAAGACAGTCAAGCTCATCAGATAATGGCAAATAATCGGTAAGGATATGATACAGTATACACCATGCACAATATTAGCAATAAAACTGGGGTTCAAAAGATGCAGGCGTGAGGCTATTCATCCCATAGTTTTGAAATGTAGTGAGCTGTAAGTATACATAAGAACCCTCCTGAAATATTAAATAGCTTCCTTAATTGCTATAAGGATACAAATGTACTTGGCATATTTATTCCAAAGACTACAGCTGCTCTACTTGATAAAATAATGTTACAAGGAGACAATCTCATTAGATCTAATAGAGAGGTGCGAAAAGTATCTAGGCTACATTAATATTCAATGAATTTCATCAACCGTCACTGGTGCAAAGGCTGGAAAATTCAGGGTTTCAGAACATGATGCTTTTACTATGTTTTCTATTCGCATTGCCTAGAGGGGTACTACCAATGTTAGCTTCCCTTCTAGCTATAACAATGCATATTGAATGGGTAAGGGCATTAGATGCTTTCAGTATGGAAACAATATATTGTGCAATCTTAAATGGAACACCATAAAGATCTGCAACATTTAATCTGTCAATAAGGAATGTTTGTAAAGGAATTTCTGATTTATCAAATATGCAAATATAACGTTATGATAAACTTTACAGGGGAGAGAGAGAGATGGAAAGCATTCAATGTGCTACCTTAAAGCGTTCATTCTTGATCCATGAATAAAACACTTCATTATATGTGTTCTATTAAAGAGAGATAAATTATGTGTGTGAGAGGAAAAAGTGTTGAAATTAATTCCTATTTTATCTAAATGTTTCTAGTGTGGTCAAATAAGAATATGAAGGGTCTTAGTATTAAGTTACAATTATTGTATGGTCAAGTAAGAATATGAAGGGTCTTAGTATTAAGTTACAATTAATGTATGAAGTCTATAAAAGAGTTTTCAATGGAATGAAAAAAATAAATTCATAGACAATTCTCCTTGTGTTTGTCTCTCACTTTCTTCAACATCTCTCCACAAAAATAAAGGCTGAAACTACAGCCAACATAGTGGTATCAGAGCTAGGCGATACGCTTAGTGCTTGGGAAAACAAATCCCAAACTATGGCATCCTCAAGCAATGAAAAGCAAAGAAGTATTGTTCCAGAATTTGATGGCGAAAACAATGATTTTTGGTGTGTGAGAATGAGAACTTTGTTCATCTCATGAGATCTCTTGGAGTATGTTGAAGATGGGTTTGATGAACCGGAAGATACAACGGCTTTGTCAAATGATGAAGCGAAGAAATCAAAGGAGAATATAAAAAAGAATGCTAAAGCTCTTCTTTTGATTCAAGAAGGAATTACAAAAGTCATCTTTCTGAGGATTAGCAATGCAACAAGATCAAAGGAGGCTTGGGATATTCTTCAAAGAGAATATAGAGGAAGTTCCCAAGTAAAAACCGTGAAGCTTCAATCTTTACGGAGAGAATTTGAAAATTTGCAGATAAAAGAAATGGAGTTGTTGAAGGATAATTTTACTAGTCATGGAGGTCATTAATCAAATGAAGACGTATGGAGAAACTATTTCCAGTCAAAGAATAGTCGAAAAAATTCTTATTAGCTTACCAGAAAAGTATGATCCTGTTGTTGCTGTCATTGAGCAAACCAAAGATCTTGAGACTTTGGGTATTGAAGAGTTGATGGGTTCTATTAAAGCATTTGAGCAAAGATTGAATATGCGCTCAGAAAAATCAGTTGAGAGTGCCTTTCAATCTAAGCTCAATGTTGTCCCAAGAAATCACGAGAACTCAAATGAAAAATCTTACCGTGGTAGAAGAAATGCAAGAGGAAGAGGAAGCTATGCAAGAGGACGAGGAAGAGGACAGCCATTTTACAAGGCGAAGCAACGAGGAGTCCACTCAACAAAGGTGCAAAATTTGTCAAAGAAGAAGCCATGATGAGAAAGATTGTTGGTTTCGTGGAAAACCACAATGTCACAATTGCAAGAAGTTTGGACATATCCAAAAGGAGTGTGACTTGAATAATATTCAGCACGCAAATTTTATCAAAGAGAAGGAGTCCAATGATCATTTGTTCTATGTTTATCAAGTTGCTACGGACCAAAAGGATGATGTTTGGTTTCTTGATAGCGGGTGTAGTAATCACATGACCGGGCAAGAAAGCATATTCAAGGAGATAAGTTAGGCTTCCAACTCCGAAGTGAAGATGGGTAATGGTGCCTTGGTTGCAGCAAAAGGAAAATGTACTATTACCATAGAAACAAAGAAGGGAACAAAGGATATCCAAGATGTGTTACTAGTTTCAGACTTGGCGCAAAACTTGTTGAGTGTTAGGCAACTTCTAGAGCATGGGTACGCCGTTCATTTTGAAGATCTCTCTTGCAAGATTTATGATCAAAGAAAGCAAATGGTGGCAAATATCAAGATGGAGAAAAATAGGAGTTTTCCTCTTATTTTTTCTTGTAAAAATGTTGCTTTGAAGGCGGATGTGGTTGGTGACTCATGGCTATGGCATAGAAGACTCGGCCAATTAAATTTCCAAAGCTTGAAGAATCTTCATCAAAAGAACATGGTGTATGAGCTGCCATTCATTGAAGAACTAAAGGATGTATGTGAAGGTTGTGTACTTGGAAAGCATAATCGAGAAGCATTTCCAAAAGAAAAGGCATGGAGAGCTGAAGCACCGTTGGAGCTTGCTCACACCGATGTTTGTGGTCCTATGATGACACCATCTCATGGAGGTAGCAAGTATTTTATAACCTTCATTGATGACTTTTCTAGAATGGCATGGGTGTATTTTATGAGGCAAAAATCGGATGTGTTCTCTATCTTCAAAAAAAATCAGCATTTTGTTGAGAGGCAAAGCAGACACTTGATTAAAGTGTTGAGAAGTGATAGAGGTGGCGAGTATAACTCTAATGAATTTGACAAGTTTTGTGAAGATATTGGCTTGGATAGGCAATTAACGGTTGGATACACTCCTCAGCAAAATAGTGTAGCAGAAAGAAAGAATAGAACCGTGGAGGAGATGACAAAGTCAATGCTTCATGAGAAAGGGTTTCCCTTGTCATTTTGGGCTGAAGCGGTGTCCACGATGGTTTATTTGCTGAATCGATGTCCAACAAAAGCGGTGAAAGATCAAACTCCAATTGAAGCTTGGAATGGGAGGAAGCCATCCTTAAACCACTTAAAAGTTTTTGGATGTATTTGCTTTGCTCATGTTCCGAAGGAGTTAAGACACAAGCTTGATGAGACAAGTGAGAAGTGCATCTTTGTGGGTTATAGCTCAAAATCAAAGGGCTATAGACTCTCTAACTTGAAGAAAAATAAGTTGGTTATAAGTAGAGATGTTATCTTTGATGAAAAATCTTCTTGGGATTGGAAAGAGAAGAAAGCTCATGTTAGAGTTGTTTCTCATGATGAATCATCGACCGACGAAGAAGATGAAGATAATGTCCATGAAGAGCCACTCCAAATGACTCCTATGAACAGCCCACAATCTAGTCCAAGTTCACCATCAAGCTCAGGTTCGTCTTCCTCAAGTTCACCTCCACGAAAAACAAAAAGTCTACGTGATGTGTATGCTCGGTGCAATCTTTGTATCATTGAGCCAGAAAGCTTTGAAGAAGCTATCCAAGAAGAGGCCTGGAAGAAAACGATGAAAGAAGAAAATGAAGTAATTGAGAAGAACAAGACTTGGGAGTTAGTTGAGAAACTGAAAGACAAAGATGTGATTGGAGTGAAGTGGATATACAAAGCAAAGCTTAATCTGGATGGTTCTGTTCAAAAGAAGAAAGCAAGGCTTGTTGCTGAAGGGTATTCTCAACAACCCGGAGTTGATTTTGAAGAAAGCTTTTCTCCAGTGGCTCGGCATGACACTATTAGAGTTCTCATTGCTCTTGCGGCTCAAAAGGGCTGGTTATTGCATCAGCTTAATGTAAAATCAGCATTCTTAAATGACACTTTGAAGGAGGAGGTCTACGTTGAGCAACCTCAAGGCTTTGTAGCAAAAGGAGAAGAAAGGAAAGTGTACAAGTTGAAAAAGGCTTTGTATGGACTCAAACAAGCTCCCCGTACGTGGTACAGTGAGATTGATGGCTACTTCAACAGCAAGGGTTTTCAAAGAAGCAAGAGTGAGCCAACCTTATATGTCAAGAGGCAAGGTACATCCGGAATTCTTATTATTTCTCTTTATGTGGATGATATGGTGCTCACGGGTAATGATGAAAAGATGATTGCTAAATTTAAAATGGAGATGAAAAAAAGGTATGAAATGAGTGATTTGGGTTTATTACATCACTTCTTGGGCATTGAAATTTATAGAGAAGACGGGGGAGTATTTATTTGCCAAAAGAAATATGTAAATTCTCTTCTTGAAAAATTTCAAATGCAGAATTGCAATCCAGTTTGCACTCCATTGGTGGTGAATGAGAAGCTAAGCAAAGAAGACGGAAGCAAGGAAGCGGATGCCTCTCTCTATAGAAGCTTGGTTGGAAGTTTATTGTACTTGACAGCTTCTAGACCCGACATTATGTATGCCACAAGCATACTGTCTAGATTTATGCACAAGCCAAGTCAAATTCACTTTGGCGCTGCGAAGAGAGTGTTGAGATACATCAAAGGTACTCTTGACTTTGGTGTTTGGTATGAGAAGAATGCCGATACAAAGTTGATTGGATTTTGTGACAGTGATTGGGCCGGATGTGTTGATAATATGAAAAGTACTTCAGGTTATGCTTTCACTATTGGTTCAGGTGTGGTTGCATGGTCTTCAAAGAAGCAACAGACGGTGGCACAATCATCAGCCGAGGCTGAATATGTTTCAGCTGCACTAGCAACTTCACAAGCAATGTGGTTAAGGGAAATTTTGAAGGATGTTGGTGAGAAGCAAGGAGAAGCTACTCCAATCTTGTGTGACAACAAATCAGCCATAGCTATGACAAAGAATCCAGTCTATCATAGCCGCACAAGACACATTGCTATCAAGCATCACTTCATTAGAGATATTGTGGAGAAAGCAAAGGTTGAGATCAAATATTGTAACACCAATGATCAGGTGGTAGACATTTTTACCAAAGCACTTTCAAGAGACAAGTTTCAGTACTTCAGAGAGTTGATGAATATCACAACAAGGAATTAAGGGGGAGTGTTGAAATTAATTCCTATTTTTCTCTAAATGTTTCTAGTATGGTCAAGTAAGAATATGATGGGTTTTAGTATTAAGTCACAATTATTGTATGGTCAAGTAAGAATATGAAGGGTCTTAGTATTAAGTTACAATTATTGTATAGTCAAGTAAGAATATGAAGGGTCTTAGTATTAAGTTACAATTAATGTATGGAGTCTATAAAAGAGTTTTCAATGGAATGAAAAAAATAAATTCATAGACAATTCTCCTTGTGTTTGTCTCTCACTTTCTTCAACATCTCTCCACAAAAATAAAGCCTGAAACTACAGCCAACAAAAAAGATCCTAGAGTGACACTCTAAAATGCATGATCCACACCGTTCAATGTGAACTGCATGTCATAAAACATATAAGGATATTTAAAATATATTAGGAAAAAAAGAAAGAACTTAAAGAAGAAAAAATAAAGACTTTTTGCAGTTAATAAAAGACGAGCAATTTCAACAGCTACTTCAAGCTGCCATTATTGGATATCTTCTCTACCCAAAACAAAAGGAGAGGCTAAGGTTAAGGTTGAGAAAGAAGGTGGTAGAGATGGTGGCTGTGATATAGAGTTCTAGAATGTTGGAGAACCTAAAAAAAGAAACTCAAAAAAAAATTGAATTGAGATTATAATATCCTAACTTAAATACAGTGTCTGTCCAATTACATTTAACAAAGTCGATTTACTTTTTTTTTTTAAATGATCATGCTAAACATTTAATATTGGTTTATACAGATTATGAATGTTTTAGTGGATTAGTAATTATTTTGATAGGAATATTGTGCACATCATTGAACTTTTTGATATTTCATATATAGCTTCGAACTGACTATGTGAATATCAAGAATGTCCGTAATCTTTTTCGAAAATTATGTAGTCTTCGATCCAATTGTGATTTGGTTTCGGATCGTCTATAGTACATAAAATCAAGTGTAGGGTTCACTTCATCAATTGTGGTCGTCCATCATAAATCAACTTATAAAGATGGCCACAATTAATTAGTGCTTTATAATAATACTACTATTTCCATAATATCATATTCAATTATTTTGTATTCTTTTTTACATTTTGTTTGTAACCTAATACATTATATTAGTATTTAGACGTAACAATCCTACCTAAATCTTGAATTTTATGAATGAATGGAGATCTGGTGGCATTGTTGTCAAATACGCTTAAATGGAAACTAGTCCAACAGATTTAAATTTATATGGAAACCAACTTAACTTTCTGATTGTGATTTGATTATTATAGATCACTAATTAATTGTAGTCATCCTTACAAGTGATTTATGATGGACGACAACAATTGATCAAGTGAAATTTATACTTATTTTTAAATAACAACTGGCTCAAAGTATACATAATTTTTTAGAAAGATTACGAACGGACTTGATATTCACATAGTTAATTTAAAGCTATATGAGATATCAAAAAGTTTAATGGGGTGTTCAACATTCCTATTAGAATAATTACTAACTCATTAAACATTCATAGTCTGTATAAACCAGTACTAAACATCTAGCATGGTCAATTCCAAGAAGAAGCAAAAAAAAGTAAAGTGTACTTTGTTGAAAGTCATTGAGCGTACATTGTATTTAAGTTAGGACCTTATAACCACAATTCATATTGTTTATAGGTTTCTTCTTTGGGTTCCACAATATCATAGATCTCTATATCACGACCAACATCCCTGCCACCTCCTTTCTCAACCTTTACCTTAACTTCTCTTCTTGTTCTGGGAAGAGAAGGTATCCAATAGTGGATTCTCTCGCCTTTTTCTTGAGGTTGTTGTTCTACTTCTTTCGGTTGTGGCTCTTCTTCTTTCCTCTTTCTCCTTTTCTAAGGCTTATGACACTAAAATATTTTTTGTCGAACTTGGACATTGCCCAATGTATCATGTCTACCTTTAATCCTGCTGTAAGCAGTAAAGTTAGCATGCCCGACTTTAACTTACGACGTTTTTCAAAATAAGTAAAATTCATTAGTTTTCACATCATAGGTTTGAACTATAGTAATCAAAGCTGGTATTAAGATCGATTGAGGGGGGAAATGGAGAAAGTTCTAACACGGTGTCCCCTTGAAAGGATCATATTCTTCTCCCAGATTCAATATATTTATGAAATTATGGAGCTTATACGCTAAGTGGCGGTCCTCAGGGACTATTCCCGTTTCAAAGGCTCATGGTGTTTTCTCGACCTAAGCATATATCCATATTAAAGAGGCATACTAGCGCTTAGAATTGGTCAAAGCAAGACTCACGGTTTTTTGTAGAAAGCACTAAAACTAATGCTAACTTCTTATTACTTATTGACGAATTAATTAATCTACCGTTAACGTAAATTAGTAGTAGTATATACTTGTTGTTTACTAATCAAGTATGTTAACTATAAGTAAATATATATGTAACTAGTAATATATATGCTAATTACTAAACTAATTAGTAATTATATATGTTAAAGATGTTAACTACCAAGTATGTTACTATAAGTAAATATATATGTAACAAGTAATATATAGGCTAATTACTAAACTAATTAGTAACTATATATGATAAAGTTGTTACTACTAAGTATTAACTAGTCTATATGCTTGCTGATTACAAATCCGATTATTATCTAGTATCAACTTACCGTCAAAAGTCTATATACTTTTTTACATGTTTCCCCAATTTTCTACATTTCCCCCTTATTTTTCCTATTAAGCTAATTTTTTTATTAAAAAATAACTAGGCACTTTTTGTAGCTTAGACATGCAAAAGGCTAAGTAATGAACTTTCAACTTAAATTGTAAAATTTTAGTAATATAGATCATGAAAAAATTGGACAACTCTAGTCGGTGTTCTAGCATTGTCTAAAACCGACTTTTAACCTAATCCTACACTAAGCAATATTTATCCAAAATTCAATTGTAATCAGATATTTAATATTACAATTTTGAGTTAAACTTGTATGGTTTTACATATGAAATAATTTGCAGGATCATTATTTTAAACATTTTAAAATACGTCATAAGATTCTTACCACAAAACGACCATATAAACAAACAATTTCCATTTCCTCTTATCAATCCGTATATGACCAAAATGAATGTATTTTCTCATTTGACTCTATCAGGGGAGCTTCAAGACATCAAAGTGGGCTTCCTAAATTGACATTCATGTTGTTAACAAACATCAAGTTTTCAAAAGCAGTGGTAGTCATTTAGTGCAAACAGAGGGTTAAACAGGACAACAGTAAGATAAAAAATTTGAAGTGCTTTTAACATTCTGTCCCTTAATTTCCCTGCAACAACATAATTTACACTCGAGACTTTTTCTTTTAAAGGATGTTGGTCCACCAACAATGATCCTATCAATTTCCCAAGAAAAATATAGCCCAATGAAATCTTTTGAATATAACCATAGATCTAACGTAGAACTTGATCTAAACACCTTCTCTCTATCAATGTTCTTTATCCATCTTTAATGTAGCTACAACTTAGGACTTAGCCAAAATGACAAACACGCGCGCGCGCCCGGCCCGGCTTCAGCTTCGGCTTCGTTTGGTCTGGCTTGGCTCTGGCTTAAATTATTTTTTGCCCCAGTCAAAAAAAATTTCTTCCCCAGTGCACTGATGAGGCTTTTCACATTCGGTAACTGATATCATTACTCTGTAACAGCAGAGTAATGACTCACCAGTTATGAATCTGAACCACCACTCTGCTGTTGCAGAGTAGTGGACCATTACTCTGCTGTTACAGAATAATGGGCCTCTGAAGAGTCTCAATTTCTCCTATAAGACTACTGTATCCTGTCTGCCAGAAAGAGATTTTTGGTTAATCCGAATTACATTTTTTCTTTTTCTTCCTCTGTGTCAAAAACTGAGAGTACATCACAGCAAAGTTCGCTGGAATCTCTGGAGTTTGGGTGCTGCTCTTCAAAGAAATGTATACAGTTGTATTTTGGGAGGCAATTCGCCCGCCACCGTCACACTACAGGGCAAATTTTGTTTTAAGGAGAGATATCTTAATCTCGACTCTGTATAAGCTTTTGGTTTGTTATCTTTCATTCCTGTAATTTCTGTTCTTCACAAATATTGTTAGTCATTTTCAGATTTATAAAATTCGAGTTCTAACACTATGATCATAAGAATTGTTAGAATACAAGTGCAATTTTCCTTAACCCTTCTAAAACTTCGAAGTTTTAGCTTAGTGACAGGGACTTTCACATTGTATCAGAGCAACCCAGGTTCGAATCTCACCAACTACGCAATTTAAATGCGGATTTTAAAAAAATACTGCTGCGTATTTTTCATGTCTCGATCCACAATTTGTTAGACATTTATCTTGTTTTTCTGGCCCATAAAAATGCTATCAACTTAAGTGAGCGTGTTAGAATACAAAAACATGGCTATCGACCTAAGGGAGCGTGTTAGAATACAAGTGTAATTTCCCTAAATCCTTTCTAAAACATCGAAGTTTTAGCTTAGTGAGAGAGACTTTCACAAGAATAATACACACTTCCAAGTGACCAAGGGGTGGTATAGTAGTTACTAATCGCAAAAGTACCATAATTTTCCTTCTTGTTCTCATAAGAAATTGAAAAAAAAGAGAGAACCATCCTTGAAGAAAATACTAAGATTTCCCTTAACATGCACCGGTCACTCTCATGTTTATTATTTTGAGGAAGACAAATTAAAGAATCATTTTTTTGGTAATAGTCCAAAGCAAAAAGAAACACCAGTATAGGCTAGGAACCAATCTACCAATACTCCGAAAATTTCTAAACAGCATACAACCAGACTAAATCTTAGTATACTTTAGCTGCTAAAAACCAGTATATAAAACTACGGCTAAATTTTATTGAATGAAGGCTATTTTGTTATTGTTAGGATACCAGTATATAGAATGATCATAGTTTCAATGATCAGTTGATAATGATCCGGCCTATCGAATCCAGACGAGGGCGTCTCATATAGGTTTAAAAGATCGGGTTCAGGAATTCGGATGTACTACAACTAGTTCACAAGCATGTTTCAGCAAGTATCGGTCGATCCAAACCGATATGGGAAAAAGAAAAGAAAAAGAAAAAATGGATGAGAGAGACACAGAGAGAGGTTCCAACATACTGACCTGATTGAATTTTGATGAGGATGAAGGTATATACTAACCCTTCATGTTTTTTCTTTTAACCTGCATGATTAATCAAAGATTTCCCATGGTTATGTGAAGGGGCTTGTTTGAGATGAAAAGATCTAATAGGTTTATTAACTAGGGGTACCATACTTTATTGATGTCAGTGTCTTTGAAGTTTATGAGGGCATATGAAAGGTTTGTAACCATTAGACTGAAGAGTGAGGTTGGATTACTAGAGTTTAATGTTGGCTATTAAAAAAATATTTTTTAAGTGAGTTGATTAGAATTAGCGCAATTCTAAGTGTTGTTTTACATATAAAGAATGACCCCTTTTTTTGGGCCATGTTAGACCTTGTAACTTTGTAAGAGCATCTGCAGTCGTTTTGTTAAAAAATGGGTATATGAAAAATATAGAAATAGCAAGTAGGGGGTAGCGCTGCGGTCGTCAAAACTCAAAAAATAGGTTTTTTTTTGACGAAACGGAAGATGATCTACCGTCGAAAGATAGCGAAGAAAAAAAAATCATCAGACGACAGATCATCTAGACGACAGATCATCTGCCGTTGCCGTCGTCTGATGAATTTTTTTTAAAAAAAATTGTGAAGGACGGGAGATCATCTCTCGTCCAACACAAAAATTAAAATTATATTATTATTATTATTATTTTATTTTTTCCCATGAATTTTTTTTTTACAAAAATTGTGAAGGATGGGAGATCATCTCCCGTCCAACACAAAAATTAAAATTCTATTATTATTTTTATTATTTTATTTTTTCCCATTCACACACTGCACTTTAATTATAATATATATATATTCTAAGGACAGGAGATGATCTCCCGTCCAACCACTTTCCCTTTTTTTCCCCTCAAATGTCAACATCTCAGTTGACCAAGGTTTTTTTTAATATTTTTTTTCCAAACGGTAAATTATATGCCATCTCTTCATTTCGCTATTACAAAATTTCTCTCAGACGGCAAATCATATACCGTCTGACATACAGACGGTAAATCATCTTCTGATTTCTATAATATGCATAATGCCAATTTCGCTGCCAAATATAGACGTCTACTGTTCATCGCAAACTCAAAAAATGGGTAAATAGACGACAACTACAACGGTTTTTATCCATTTTTTTGGATATATGGCCAACGACTGCAGATGCTCCAAACGTTTGATACTACCCAAAGCCAACCTTAGCTTGCTGAACCAAAAGACAGTCATCAATTTCTTTAGAAAAGGAACCTTAGCTTGCTGAAAAGCGTAACTCTTGAGATATGCTGGTGGAAGGTGGTTTATTTTTGGTTTAAAATTGTGGTACCTTTGTGGTAGGTCCTCACCGCACACTGTTTAGCCTCCTTTGTGGCTATAACAAGATATATCTTGAGTTTTTTTTTTTCTTTACTCATAAAATAACAATCTATGAAGTAAAACTGGTTTAAGATAAATGATCCTTGATAACAACTTTTCAAGTCGATCGAGCATCCTCTGAGTTTCTTGCACTTCAATTTTCAATCAAGGCAATAACCACTGCCTCTACATGCAAAACCAAACAAAAGATTCCTAATTATGTCATTACTTATTAGCAATTAGCATCCACTTTGGTGGTTACGTGACATATTTACATCACTAATTTAGCTAACACATTAGCATATGGATATAAATGTACATCTAGTAGAAGAAAGACATCCAAACACATCAATTAATGGCAACGAATTAATGACGATGCAATGCTCTTAGCAATAACGCAGGAGTTCAAAAGACGCAGGTGCGAGGCTATTTATTTCATAAAAAACAATCGTGACACATTTAACAGCCTCCTTTGTTTCTCCAACAAGTTTAGTTCCTAATACAACAGGAGTTCAAAAGATGCAGGTGCGAGGCTATTTATTTCATAAAAAACAATCACGACACATTTAACAGCCTTCTTTGTTTCTACAACAAGTTTAGTTCCTAATACAACAGCTACACATAGACACACACAACCACGCACGCGTACCCACTAATAGTATTTGGTGCCGGTCATTGTCTAAAATCAACTCTTAACCCTATCCTACATTTTGCAATAGTTATCCAAAATAACACTGTAATCATATACTTAATATTTTATAACTGAGTTAAACTTTTCAGGAATCACATATGAAACAAATGGCAGATTCGTTGTGTACTACCCAACAAAGCCCACAAAGATTTTTATACACCAATAACAAGATTCCACCACAAAGAACAAAACGAGATGCAAAGATAACCAATACTTCTTACTCAATAAATACAAAGATAAAATGAGATCTCTCTCAAATTGATAGCACTCGGCACAAAAAGTTCTCTCGGTTATGTACTCCTCTAACCCTAAAATTAGCCCTCGAGTAAACCCTAAAAGATAAACACAAATCGTCCCAAAACAGATCCAAACCCGTGACCCGTTTGTAATCAGTGCACTAGTTGAAGTCGACTGCCCTCCTTGGCGGTCGGTTGCAATGAGCCTCCCCAAAACAGAGAGCAAACATAGTCGACTACATATGACAGTCAACTGTCAAATACTCTTGTTGCTGCTCATGCTTGTTGTGTCTTCTGCTCGTGCCTGTTGATCCTGCTGTTGTGCTCGCTGCCACTTCGTGTCTTCTCCATCTTCAAACTCTTGTGCTAGTGTATTAGGTCCACAAATCCTAAGAGCATCCACAGTCGTGTGCTATTTATGCATAAAATACATTTTATAGCAAACGGCAAGCTGCAGTCATGTGCTATTTATGCATTTTATGCATAAATTGCTACAGTAGATTGCTATATATGGCACAAGATATAACTATATGCATGATATACGAGACGAAACTTCATGTTGCGTCCGACGAAAAAAATATAATTTTTTAATTCGTCAGACGCAACTTCAAGTTGCGTCCGACGAAAAAAATAATTTTTTAATTCGTCGGACGCAACATGAAGTTGCGTCCAATGAATTTAACCATAAAATAAACATTTAATGAAAATGGCAAGAATCTGGGCCTCCTTGGACGCAACATCATGTTGCGACCGACGGAGGGGCCCACAATTAAAAAAAAAAACTTAATTAATGTTTTAAATTAATAAAAAAATCATTAAAAATTCTAAAAATTCGTCCGACGCAACTTGATGTTCCGTCTGGATTTTTTATATATTAAATTGCTAAAAAATAACAAACAACGACTGCAGCGAATTGGCCAAATGCTATATGCATTTATGCATATATGCATTTTTTTAACAATGACGACTGTGGATGCTCTAACATGTTGAACATTTTACCGCACGTCCTAAGATTTCTACCTCAAAAACGATTTAAGAAACAAGCAACTAAAACCTATGCAACCATCTGGACCAACTAGATCTTCTCACTGAATGCTTCATTGTCCACAATCTCAGCTGCGCTAAAAATGATAACAAGGGAAATACCAGATGCACAATCTAGCAGAATCTAAGATATGGCATAAATCCCAGATTCACTCTCAATCAATTAGACATTCTTACTCCACTTATTAAGATTCCTACCTTAGAATAATTCACTCCAATGTCAAATATATATATGAATTTTTTTCAAAACCCTAGATTATGAAATTGATGAAGGAGAATTGTAGGATGGAATTGTTGCTAACCCCCAAAAGTCTTCGGCAGTATTGAAGGTGTGGATGGGGCGGATGGAGCTGCCCCAAGCGACCTGCTTGGACTTGGCGAAGGGGTTGTTGAACCAGAGAGTCCACGGCGTCTCGAGCGGGTGATGCGTCGCCGCCTGCATGTCTTGATCGCCGATCGATGGTTCGATCTCGTTTTCTTCCACCTCCGAGTTCTCCGACCGAGGCAATTCCGTCATTAGATTGGATGATCTTATTTTCTTCTGTTCTCTTGAGAATTGATTCGAAGCGATGGTAAGGTGGTTGAGTAGGGTTTCACTGTTTCAGTTTCAAGTTGGTAGATGTATATATATCTAATATTATATCTCTAATCTCTATCTCTAACATTACTAGTATCATGCACGTGCGATGCACGTGGAGAGTAACGAAAAGGACCAAAAAAACTATAATGCACGTGCGATGCACGTGGAGAGGAATGAATAGGAAAAAAATACCAATCTGGTCCACATTCGAAAATATTTATCAAACTGGTCCACTTTCGAAAATATTTACCAAAGTGAGTCATTTTGTCAACACGTTCGCTGCACGTGTTGACAAAATGACGTCGATGACAGGTGACACTAACCCCTTCTCCCATTATAATAGTAGAGATAATGGAGAGTTCGGGTTCTCATTTGTTGTCATACATATTCAACCATCTAATATTAACTATCATTTTTAAACGGATGCTATATTAATTATTCATTTACTCAACTATTGTTAGTTACCATAATACCTTTCAAGTTCAAATTTATTTACGACATAATTATTTATAAAAGTGTCACTCATATAAAATAAAAATTTGTGCCACTAGAAATAATTTGTAAAGAAGTTCGAGGTCAGATTACGTCTTATTATTTATTATATATAAACAAAATTAATTAGAATGTGCATCACACATGCATATTACTAGTACATATAAATGGGTGGAATTCAGCAACAGATTGTTCGTGTCTGATGAATATCGGATCAGTTTGTAAGATATACAATGTTCTTAGGATCCAAACCCAATAAGAAGAGCACTGCACTTGCATGTGACCAATGTGTGTCCAAGGCCGGCCCCCCTTGAGGGAGGTGAGGCGACCGATTCAAGCCCCATATTTTTTGCAATTTTAGGGGTCTCAAAGTTTGTATTTCCCTTGCAAATATAAGCACCTATTTTACGAGCAAAAAAAATTATATTGTTATTAAGGGCTATCAAAAATAATTATTTAAGTCCTTAGAAGCTTTGTCCTTTCTTTTCTTTTCTTTTTTTTTTTCTTAATTGTTTCTTTTGCAGACCTGATTTCGTTATTCTCTCATTTATAGATACTGATCATATATTACAATTTCTTTTAAAAGAGAACTTGTTTGTTTACTATTGTGAAATATTGTACTAGGAGGCACGACAAAGGATATTTGCCTAACCTTTTTTTCTTTCTCCCCAACATCTCCAAAAAGAATTTTCTTCCCCAAATATGTCTCTTTTTGAAGCTAATTTTCAAAATAGATATGTTTCGAAACTAAGTTCCAAAATAGGTATGTTCTCATTGGCCGCAGTACCGAAATGTGGTCTTTTCGATAACGAGGCTGCAATTGTGAACTGCGACCTCAGTATATCTCTACTATTTTAATGGAAGAGTTGGGGTTATAAACAAACAAACCCTAATTTTATAACTGAGTAAACCCGTACAATATACGTCCAAATTAAATTCAATTAATAGAAACATTTGTAGACAAACAAATCTGTATATTGCCCGTGCATATCTAATCTAATATAAAGGAAGTATTAGATTTAATACTAGACTACATTAAAGTTTTACTATTAATAAAAATATATTTATTAAGGCGTGCGTCGCACGTGAAAATTACTAGTGTCATATAATGTTAAACTCCAACACTTGAAAAAAAAAGTTATAAGTGTAAAATGTAAAAAATATGGGACCACAGTTGGGTATTGCGGCCTCGATATACCATAGGCCGCAGTTCACAACTGCGACCTCTTTAATTTTTGAGGTCGCAGTTCACAACTGCGGCTTAATTACATATCATAGCTAATATGCTCCGAGACTTGGAAAAAAAATTTATACGTGTAAAATGTGAAAAATACGAGGCCACAATTGGGTGTTGCGATCTCGATATAACTGTGGCCTCAGTTATATGCTTCGTAGGACTCATTTTTTATCATATAACTATGGCCGCGGTTGTGGAATACGGCCTATGTTATATCGAGGCCGCAATATCCAATTGCAGTATCATATTTTCACATTTTACACTTAGAATATTTTTTTCCAAGTATCGGAGTTTAGTATTATATGACATGTACTGAGGACACAACTCTCGTTATTAATAATGCCGCCAGTTGGTACTGCCGCCTATGAGAACAAACATATTTAGAAAATTAGTTTCAGACCTATTTTGGTATTTTGGTATTTTGGAAATTAATTTCAGAAAGAGACCTATTTCGAGATTAAAAAAATCTCCATTTTGGCATGTATATGATGAGAGTTTTAGAATATGATTGGTACTCTTTCTTATAGATCCAAGTTCAGTTGCAGCCAGTACTAACTTGTTCTCTACAGATGCTCACTCCCTTTCTCGTTGAACCCTTGGATCACCATATACCTATGATCCTTCGATTAGTTTGGGGCATTCAAGAAATCCTGGTGACAATGTTAAAAATTGAAATGTGTCTAGAAGAAATAAGAAATGAAATATATTAATAGCAACTAAGAGCATCCACAGTCGTTCGATGTAAAAAATGGCAAAATGTATATTTTGCCCATCCAATTCGATGAGCATCCACAGTCGTCGAATGGCAAAAAAAATGCATAAAGTCGTTAAAAAAGAAACAAACGAAACACCATGTTTCGTCTGCAATTAAAAAAAATACGGGACGAAACATGATGTTTCGTCCCAAAAAGGGGAAAAAAAGGAAGTTTTTTTTGCAAAAATAAATTTTAAAAATAGTTTGTAAATAATATTTGCAAAAACAATTTAAAAACTTGCAAAATAAATTTAAAATTTGCAAAAACAATTAAAAATATTACAAAAAGTTCCAAAAAATCACTGTAGCTGGACGAAGCATGGTGCTTCGTCCGGATTTTCCGGAAGTTTTTTTTGTAAAAAAAATTGCAAAAAGATGTTTAAAAAAAATTGTAATTTTTTTTTTGCAAAAACAATTTAAAAATTTGCAAAATCAATTTAGATAATTGAAAAAAAATTTAAAATTTACAAAATTAATTTTTAAAATTATATTTTTTAAAAATTGGATTGGGACGAAGCATGATGTTTCGTCTCACATTGGGACGAAACATCATGTTCATTCCCACGCTTAAATTCGTTTAACGGTTATTTTATTTGTTTTTTTTTTACTAATAATTAAATAATCCAGACGAAACATGATGTTTCGTCTCACATTGGAACGAAGTATGATGTTTCGTCAGCTATAATATGCATTTTACTATTTCGATTGCTATTTCTCCCTTTCTACTGTAGCTATAAGAAAGAGAGATTATAAGAATTTTTTTGGAAAACAACAACATAATTTTGCGCCGGGTATGATTTTCACATGACATCTAAACGAAGAATAAGACTTGAAACAGTTCTAAACCTTTTTCAAATTCCATACAACCAAGCACATAACAAGCAAAGGAAAATTCTTCAACTTGATCAAAGAAAGTTCTTGAGCCTGATGGTCCTATGGCCCTAATCAAACAACAGCACATCAAAATCTCTAAACTTTCCGCACTTTTCTTATATCCTCTTCACCACCTTAGAGCATCCACAGTTGTTTGCTAAAAATTCATATTTTTCATTTTTTAGCAATCCAGATTCTGCAATCGTTTGCTATTTATTTATATTTTGACAAAATCGCTACAGTACATTACTATATATAAGAGGCAATTTGAGAATATGCAATTATGCATATTATAGGGGACGGATCTTGATCCGTACCAAATAAAAAAATACTTTTTTTTTAATGGGACGGAACTTTTCCGTCAGTTAAAAAATAGCACTTTTCTGGTTAAAAAATATCATTAAGAGAATATTTTAGTGGAAAAAAATTATTATTATTATTATTATTATTATTTTGCCTTAGACGTATCACGAAGGTCCATGAAATAGGAAAAAGTTGGGACGTCCCATGCGATAAAAAAAAATTCGCTACTAAATTCTTTTTATTTATTAAAAAATCTGCTGAAATTTTTTAAAATTCGTGGGCCGGATCTTCACATCCTAAAGATTCGTCCAATCAATTTTTATTTTTTTTGGCTATATTATAGCATTTCACTACTGCAGCAAACACCAATTACTACATGTATAATATACATTATGCTATTTTTTACCAAACAACGATGCAGATGCTCTTACAACCATTTTACAAACAGACTACTTCCGGTAAAATGTCGTAAAAATAAACAAAAGACGCTACAACCTATTGCCGGACAAGTTTTTCACATGCTAAGTATAGATAGGTGAAAAGACAGGGCACATTTAAAAACAAATTTATGAAAACATATTAAATGCCACAGAATTCATACACCGTATCAATGACAGAAATTAAATGAGTTCACATAGTGGGTTTTCTCACATACTAACACCCAATATAACTCGGATACATTACAGTAATTTCAATTGTAGTTGAAGTTATTTCTTCCCACTCTTTTTGAGCCCTGCACCACCGAGAGCTCCCTTCTGGGCCTTTGCCTTCAACTCCTTCAGTGCCTGTTTCACTCCACAATAAACCACATAATCAAAATTTGCCCAATAACTATAACAAAACCAGGATGATTAAACTCACCTTTTCCTCGTCTTTCTTTTTCTGAAGGTTAGCAAGATCATTCTGAAAACAAAAGCAAGATATTAGTCACAGGAAAGAACAATAGCAAAACACTTTTAAGAGAAGCTACAAATGCTCTCAAAGATGATCAAATCAGAACATAAAGGGCACAAAGAAACAGACTTGTTAAGAGCTACTCTTGGCAATACAGGCTTTATAATCTCTGTTTATCCAGATAATAAAATCAGCGTAGATTTTGCAAAACAAACAAAAAATACAATGAATATGTTGTTTTCTGATGTTTCTTTCGAAAGCACGACATCTGTAGGTTTGCAAACTATCAACCAAAATATCCATTTGGAGACACTTTTAGTTTCCTTTTTAATCTTTGAAGACAAATATTAGAGAACTAATTTCATTTTAAGTTTTACTAATAGGTACTTCATCACAGAGCATATGTACACTGCATTCATTCAAGTAACAAGAGCTACACTTGCCTAAAGAAAATATCAAACAGAAGGGGATATAGAATACATTAAAAAGAAGGGAAAAAAGAAAAGCAAGCAATCCCAGATATATTTACTACAGGACTACAGTAATTGCACAGGACGTACAAATACGACAAATTTGTGATTGAGATTGTACTTGACAGGAGTTGTATAATTGTCAATAAATAATAAGAGAAAGATATTCTAAATTCTAAAGTGGTTAAGGTGATGAATAGTTTAATAAAGATATTTGCTAGGTCGAAAATTACAATACAGACTATTGTCTAGAAAACATAAAATAAAATAAAACATACTATAATCTAGACTGTTCAAGTGGGAAATTTTTGTACTAAACAGTGCCACATCAAGAAAAGTGTATGCTTTAAGAAGGAATTAATTGAGTAAGAAGGCGGTAATGAACAGGATGGAGACAAAATGCTGGTGAAGTGGAACATAATGAATAAGACGGGTGAAATAGAACAGAAAGAATCCGAGTAACATTTTCAACTTATTAAACAAGATGATAAAATTTGCAGGGATTGACAAAGATATAATGAAATAGAGTATAAGGGCGGAGCAAGCTTAGGTTATACAGGTGGAAAAAAAAGAGTGATATGGCTTATGGGGATGCAGGGTGGGAAGAAGACCCTGAGAACAGAATAAAGGTGAAGAGGGAGACAATGGTTGCAATTCAGGCAAAAGAGGAGAGAGGCAAGGTGGAGACAAACGACTGCAAAGAGTTCAATCACACCCCAAAAGCTATAAGACAGCCTATTCCCTCATACTTGGCAGTTTCTAAGCTGACAAAAACCCATCAAAAGGTGGAAACCAGCTTTTACTTTACTGCTTTTAGAAAACTTCTTGAACTAGTTTCTAACCAGTCCACTGTCCACCTCCCACAAGCCAGGCGATGAACTTCTTCATTAACAAGACAGTTATTTAGTTATGGACTAAAATATATTAGCATTCACCATAACATGATCCTACAACATTGGTTGAAAGCCATATATTCCAATCTTTTACTATTAGCTATAATTTTGAAATAAAAAGAATTGTTTCTAGTTCAAAGAAACAAGTTCCTTACGGCCAACCACATTTTATGTATAAGGTTGGAATGGTCGCAATAAGATCATGGTTTCAGATATGGATTGATACTGAGATGCACTAGTGATGTCAATTTGTGAATTCTCCCATCCGAACTGTATCCAATATCACTCACAAATGACATGTCTATAGACTTATACCCAGATACCGAATTCATGATGGTGAGATCATTTTCCTAGGAACTAAATCTAAATTACCGTTTCAATTAACACATTACTTACAAACCAATGACCACAAGAAACGAGCATATGTATGTTGTCTATTAGTTATTAAAAAAATCCCAACTAAAAGTTTACAAGCATCTGTACAAAAAATAAACCGATTCATGACTCAAGGGGATCCAGGTATCTATTTCTCTTATTTCATTTTCAAAATTTAGAAGAAAAAAATATGGTACATACTATTCAACATATTTCCAAACCAACATAAATAGATGATTATTTATTCAATCTTGCATACAACTAAACAAACTACTACAAAAGATTGATTTAATGGTTTCATGTTTCAACAAAACTAACTAGAACAAACTAAAACTAATTCATAAAAAGGAGCATTAGTACCTATTGGGAAAAGGAACTAGACAAGTTAATCCACCCTTCCACAATTTGCCAAATGTAACATAGATATAGATTAGGTTAATCATAACTTTCCAAACATTAATAGTGAGTTTGGAAATAAAGTTAGGTTAACTAAAGTTTATTTTAAAAAGGCAGAGGTTTGCTAGTTTTGTTATCATACCTCTATCTACCCTAAAAAATAGCACTAGTAACGGGTCCTATCAGGTCCTATCGGTCCGGGTGGTCCGAACCCATGAGAACCGGGTCGAGTCCGGGTCCGGATCCGGGAAATAGCTTCAAACCCGATTAATTTCATATCCATCACCATCATCATCTCAAAAGAGGGAATTGAACAAAATGTTAGGGTTCTTTTGCAAAAATGGAAAGAACTTGGGGGTATTTATATAGGTTATTTTTGGGGTTTGGATCCGGGTCCAGGTTTGGGCCATTTTAAGCGGGCCCAGCCCTGATTTGAAATTCCAACAGGTCCTAAAATAGAACCCGAACCCAAATAGAATGGGTAAGTTCCGGTCCAATGCTGGGTTCGGGTATCAGATTTTTGTAACAGTGCTACTCAAACTCCATTTTTATATGGTGTTTGGCAAGCTATTGAAGTTAACATAAGTCCATTTCCATTATTTATTTAGTGAGAAAGAGCATAATGAAAGTTTAGATAAATAAGGTTTGAGTTGCGTTAAGATAACTATATTAATTTTAACTTCGTTGACCTCCTCTTAGCTTAGAAAAGTTAAGCTAATTCCAAAAGGGTCCTCGAACAAGGTAAAATAATGAAAAATACATTTTGAGCGACTTAAATCCGTTTCCAAGCCTAAAAAATAAATTAAAAAAAACTACAACAAAAGATTAAAAAACAATCTCATATAGCTTAACTATATAGCTTAACTGACCACTACATACGAAATAAGGTATTTCCCATATCAAGCAAAGTCACAAAAACAGAATACCCGGAACCAATTCGGAGCCAACCCGGACCGGAACTGACCCAATCTATTGCGGCTAGCGAGTTGGGTCTGGGTCCTAAATAGAACTCGTTGCATTTTCAGGTCGGGCCTGAGTTCTCTCAAAATGGATCCAACCCGGACCAATAAAACCTTTTTCTCACATTCTTCATCAGTCCCTCCGTCCTATTCTCTTTTCCCAAATACCATCATCAAATTCAACAAACAAGACGAGGAAGACAGGAAGAAGATATTCCGATTTCGTTTCAGATTCCATCATCCCACATGTTGGGTTTCAAATTTACCCCCAATTTTATCATAAAGGTTCGATCTTTAACCCTCCATATCCTCAATTAGGGATAGGAATAGGGTTAGGGTTAGGGTTTGATTCCCATATTATCATGTACTGTTAGGTTCCAAGTACATTCCTTCTTTGATGTACAAATGGCACAGTGAAGTTTTTGGTTGCTAGTTTTTTGTTTGCCATCGAAAATCGAAGGCTGTCAGATCTGCCTTCAATTAGTTCATATTAGGGTTTTCTTGTCAGATCACTCTTTGGTTCAATTTGCTACCCGAACGGGCCCAAACTCAAATGGGTAGCAACTATTTGAGAGGACCCAGACCCGATTCTCACGGGCCAGGTCTGGGTCTGAAACCAATATTTGGACCCATAGTGGACCAGGTCTAGATCCGGCTAGTGCAAGACCTGACCTGACCCGATACTACTGCTACCCATCTCAATGAAATATAACAGTAGGATTAAACTAATTAACCTTGTGTTCAAAGGGTCAAAGAGAACCTCGTTCATGTAGGTTCTATCAATTCTTAAGAGGGTGTTAGACAATCCTATTTTCTAGTGTTGTCAATTTTACTTCCGTGTTTCGTACATCAAGGATGAATTAAACTTTGTTAACTAACTTAATTAACCCTTCAAATCAAATTCAAGTTTAGATATAACAATCTTTCCACTCGTACAAAAACTTTTAGACAATCCTTTCTAATAGCTAACCGAACTACTTAACAAAACATAATTCTATATCCCATATCAAAACAACATAGGCATCGAATTTATTCCTCAAATTCTATCAACAACTAATTAAACCAAACGGAAGTCGTAAGATCGAAGAAAGAAAGTATACCTCGTCGTACTCCTTCTTTCCGACCTTAGGCTGCTTCAAAGGCTTAGCCTTTCCACCTGCAAACAAACCCGATACAGAAATCGAACATCAAGATCTCAAATTTATCCGAATAGAATTAAAAGGAGAGTGATTAGGGAGAGATTCTGACCCATTTTGGACGACATGACGAATTGGGGAAAGGGGAAAGTGGATGGAAACCCTAAATTAATTATTGGAGGAAGAAAGAGGCGTAGATGAATTAACGATGGCGGTGCGAATTCTTGGTCTTATTTATAGATGCATGGGTGGTTGCAACTTGCAAGTGGATCGAATGCGGGTCGGGTTTTGTACATTAGCTGTATGGGCTGGCCCATACAAATTTAACATGTATGCCCTTAAAAAATAAATGAATATCATGTATGTCCTCATAGATATATATATTTTCATATTTCTTAATTACCCTTGTGGTAAAAAAACTCAAAATAATGGAGAATTTTGAGTTTTTTCAATGACTGAATATACTTGATGAAAAATAACTGAAACATTCTTTTATTGACCATTCAAACTTTATTTTTTTCGTTCTTGTAAATTCGGACAATTGTTAATCTAACCGATACTTATTAACTTTTCTCAATTTTTTTTTTCAATAAATAGAAATTGACAAACTAACAGTGCATCTTTTAGAACTATATATTCTTCATCATGTTACTTTTTCAAATTTGTCATCAATCTTGTTTTTTAATGAGAAATTATAAACTTCTTGATTTATTTTCCTTAACACTCTTAAATTTTTTTTCGTTTGATCTTTTAATTTGATTTTTATTTTTCTCGTAAGAGGTAAAATCATGGTTAACTTAGTGATATCTAACATAGGAGTAAATATGAAATAAAGTCCAAGTTGTTGGGGGCATTTACAAAAATACAGATTTGTGAGGGATATATATGATATTATTATATTTGTTAGGGGTATATATGTTAAAAACCTTTTTTTCCTTTTGGGAAAACGTCCTCAACCACGCACACGCACATACACACAAACTTTATGTTGATAAAAAGAAAAAATGCTGGACTCAGATTTCCTTAAAAACTTTAAAACAATGTGAGAACAAAGTTTCTCTTCTAAAAGTTATTCTGAAATTGTAGATTTATCGTTGGTCCTTTGTTAATATCATCGTTGTTATAGTTTCTGACTCTATCGTTCCCAAGAATAAAAGATAGGAAGAAGAAAGGGAGGTGAAAACTATTACTACTACCTCTATCATTTTTACTGTCGGCGTCCTTATATTATATTATTCTTCAAAATTAAGGAGGCAAAAACTAAAAAATTACAAGTTTTTGTTAAAAATACTCACTTCACAATAATCTATTCTATTATCTAATCTAATATCTATAGTATATATTAAAACTGAGTTGAACGCTCTGAAAATTTGTCACGTGTCATTTTTTAATAGCCGTGTAAATTTGACATGTATCGTCTATTTAAGAAAGAAAAAATTAAAAAATCCGGAATTTGCCACATGACATCTATCAATAGTCCTGTAAATTTGACATGTGTCGCCTATTTTAAAAAAGATTTTAAAAATAATATCATGAAATCATGTATACATTTAAAAATAGGTATATAAAGATAAACGTAAATCATATCTCTCTCTCCGCATTTAAGTTATGAGAAAACAAGTGCATGAGAACCGCTTAGTTATTATTATTTTTATAAAAAATAATAATTGTTGTCACCTTTTACTATTATTTCTATAAAAACATATAGTGTAAGCTGTTAGCTTTATTTTCTTTTGTATTTTGTTGTTTTTCAGGGTCACAAATTGAGCTAATAGAGTAAGTGTATATGATGACTTCAAAAAGATAAACATATGTACACATTCTATTGCAAAAATACAATTTTACCTACTTAGTTTTTCATTGATTACAAGAGAAATACCTATTCTTAATCTATTCTAATTTTGATATCCTTTATCTCTACTAAATATTCTGATGTTTAGAATACAGGGTTCATAGTTAAATCTACTACAAAATAATATTTTAGGATCTTTAGTTAGTGTTGACACTCATTATTGGATTTTCTTAATTTCGATCTAGTTCGTGTTTTTTGATTTTTAACTTTTTTGTTTAAACTACTAGGCTCCTTGATACCCACCGCCCCAGAATTTGGGGGGGGGGGGGGGGGGGAGAGGGGGGATGTATTTCTGTGTGGCTGCTCGATGTTGTTTTTTGATTATTTTGTCCCGTCCCCCATGTTCGGGGTGGAGGTTATGTTTATTTTGCCCCACCCCCCATATCCGGGGTGGAGGTCATGTAACTTAGTTATGGTTGTAGGTTGTTGTAGTTGGCTCAAGTCTCTGAGTATGTTTTATTAATTTCTTATTAATGAAACATGGTGGCCAGATTCAACCCTTTCTTCAACAAAAAATTAAAAAAAAAAAAAAATTGTTTAAACTTGTGATTTGTGCAGATATTTCATACGAAAGATCAACTTTTCTTTATGTATTAATCCTTTTTTAAATTGAGATTTGATCATTTTTTCAAATAATCTTTTGAATTAATCATTTCGTAATCTTTGGAGATTAGTGTTTTCCCTTTTAGTTTAGTTAAGATATTCAATTTAATTACAATATTTAATGATTATGCAGGGTATTCGGGTTTTCATTATTTATTTCAAATAATAAGAAGTTATCCATATTCAAATAAGATTAGAGACACCTTTATTTATTTAGAGTATCTGTAGTCGTCTGCTAATTACCCAAAAATTGAAAAAAATAGAAAAAAGTCACTACTCGTCTGCCAAATACCCAAAATTTGGGTGGCGCTTGAACAGTAACTGGCCAAATATAGCAGATGGTTTGGTTTTTGCCAAATTATAACTGACGAAAGATAATCCTTCGTCCGTTAAATGTAATCTTTCGTCTCAAACGTCGGACGGCAAACGATACACCGTCCCTTCAATTCAGCATACGACGAAGTTATTGGACGAAAGATAATATTCCGTCCCATTAATTAAATTAAAAAAAAATTAGGGAAGGACGGTATATAATCTACCGTCCAACACAAAATGTGCTAAAGACAAAATTCTAGGACGGGATTTCATCCCTCGTCCCAGGCGCTGTTGAGGGTTTTTTTATTTAAATTTTTTTTTTTTTTCCTTTTGTCCATCACTTCATTGCATTTTTTTTAAAAAAAAATTTTGTCCTTTATCTCTCACTTCAATGCATTTATATATATCGATATATATTTTTTGATTTAAATTTCTGAGACGAAAGATAATCTTTCGTCAGATCCAAATTTTGACTTTTGGCGACTACAGCGCAAACTCATTTTTTTCATTTCTACTTGCCAAATACCCAAAATTTGACTCAAGACGACTACATGGTGATGATGACGACAACAAAGATGACGATGACAGTGCAAAATATTTATGGTGATTATGATGGTGGTAAAATATACTATTTAATTATTGTATTGGAAAATATTTTAGAAATCTTTTATATACGAAATTATATGGACGATTCTAATTTAATTTATGGTCTCCTTGAAAATCTCATAGTGAATATAATTTTTGTAAATTTTATTATTATTTATTGTCGGTATATCCCTTCCTCTTTTCAAGAGATACATAGGCCTCTTGCTTTTATGATTTTTTTCATTATTTTTATTTATTTATTTCAAAATGTTAATGATTATTTTCTTTTTTAAATTTTGTATGCACAATGGTGATGAAGAATATCTAAAAAACTGTGAACTTTTTAATAGCATTATATCCTCATAGATGAATGATTTTTATTAGTTTAAATACATATTTTTCAATATATATAGATTAAATTTTCCTTTTCGCATGAATTTTTTTCTAAGTCAAATGTTGAAATACTTGTTCCTCTCTTAGGTTTACCAATGTTTTTTCTTTGGTATGTTACAGTTTAGTTTTAGAATTTTTCATAAGAGTGATAAACTATACTTTAAAGTTAAAGTTATACTTTTTACAAAAACTTATATCTTTTCAAGTAAATCAGAATACCTTTTTTATTATTATTATTTTGGGACCAAGGAAAAGTAGGGGAAAATCCTACCTCAATATATTATCATATTAGCAAGAGTCAGAATTAGCAAATACATACAACCTGCAGAAGCCTTATGCTTCAAGAGAAAGAAACCAAGAGTTGGGATATGATAATTATTTGATTATTTTCATAAGGAAGAATTTCTTATGTCATTTGTTAGTGATATTGGATATATAGAGTTCGGATGGGAGAATTCATAAATTGATATCACTAATGCATCTCAGTATCAATCCATATCTGAAACCATGATCTTATTGGGACCATTTACAACCTTATACATAAAATGTGGTTGCAGGCAGTAAGGAACTTAATAAGTTTCTTTGAATTAGAAACGATCCTTTCTATTTCAAAATTATAGCTAATAGTCAAAGACTTGTCATCCAATCTTGTAGGATCATGTTATGGTGAATGCTAATATATAGGGCTTTCCTCTCTCTCCTCTTTTGCCTGAATTGCAACCATTGTCTCCCTCTCTCTCCACCTATATTTTGTCCTCAGGGTCTTGTTCCCACTCTCCGGCCATCTCCATAAGAGCATCCACAGTCATGTGCTATACATCCATGTTATGCACGGCTCTTTCTCTAATTTTATCAATATATACTCACTGCACTCAACCAACAAAAAAAAACACATATTTTTCACTCCTATCATCCCCAGTAACATAAATTCTCTCTTTCTCCTAATGAATAATTTGTGAAAATTGTATCATAAATTGTATCGTTGTAATTTGGATTTTCTGAAAAATAATCCCTCCAAAGCCTAATATTACCTTCTTCTTTTTCATGACGAATGTATCGACGGCGAGTTGATTCTTCTCTTTGTTGCATTGCCATGCCTATTCTTAGCATACGATTGTGTATATATATGGCAACTTCATCTGATTCATCTGATGAACTCGAAGAAGAAGAAGAAGAAGAATTAAAATTCGCCATGGCTAAAGGAATTTGTTCTGAAGAAGAAGGATTAAAATTCGCCATGGCTAAATAAATTTGTTTTGAAGTGGTGCTGGAAGTGGTGTTTAAATTGGATATAGTAGCTGAAAGTAAAGTGAATGAATTGAATTGTTGCTAGAAATAGTGTTTAAATAATGTAGGAGTTGGTGCAATAGCATCTTTCCAAAGCTTAAAAAGGAGGAGCTTTCATGTTTGTTAGTGGCAGACTGACTCGTAAATGAATTTGGCGACAAAAGGAGGAGCTATCACAAGCCCCGTGAATGAATAACTCCTCACAAAGCCAAAAAAAAAAAAAGTGGGTAGCTATCATGTTTATTAGTGGCAAACAAAGATGGGAAAGATGATGATTGTTATGTAGGAGGATAATGAATTTTTGACCAAAATGACCCACTTTTTGAAAGGTTTTACCAAAATAACCCACTTTCGAAAGTTTTTACCAAAACGACTCACTCGCTAACTTAGTCAGCGATCTTAGTAAAAACATGGTCGCTAACTAAGTTAGTGAATGTATACTTGGCCTTTTTCTTCAGATTTTTTTTCAAATGGTGAAACCAGAAGAAAAAAAACCAAGTATACACTTGCTATCTCAGTTAGCAACCTTATTTTCACTAAGATCGCTAACTGAGTTAGCGAGTGTGGTACAAACGAATTGGGTTTAGAGTCGCTATCTCAGTTAGCGAGTGTGTTTGTACCACACTCGCTAGCTGAGATAGCGAGTCTAAATCAAAATATATTTTTCTTCAAGTCAATACACTCGCTATCTCGGTTAGCGAATGTGGTACAAACACACTCGCTAACTGAGATAGCGAATCTAAACCCAATGATTTTTTTATAATTCAAGGCAAAATATATTTTTCCTCAATTCATTTGTACCACACTCGCTAACTGAGTTAGCGACCCTAGTGAAAATAGGGTCGCTAACTGAGGTAGCGAGTGTATACTTGACTTTTTTCTTCAGGTTTTTCTCCAAGTGGTGAAACCTGAAGAAAAAGGTCAAGTATACACTTGCCAACTCAGTTAGTGACTCTGTTTTTACTAGGGTCGCTAACTCAGGTAGCAAGTAAATCGTTTTGGTAAAACTTTTAAAAGTGGGTCATTTTGATAAAAACTTTCCAAAAGTGGATCATTTTGGTCAAAAATTCGGAGGATAATATCATGTTTGTTAAGTAGCGGCAAATAAAGTTGCGTAGCTATCATGTTTATTAGTCACATCTACCCCCAAATTAGAAAACATATGTACACAACAATAAAAACAAGTACACATATTTTTTATACAACAATTATTTATTCATATACGTCCTATATGTTTTTTTTGATGAACCGGATAGAGTCCAAAAACTCCAGCCACATATACGCCCTACATGTTGACCACTCTTTATTTCTATATCGTGTACATGTCACTAAGGATGAAATTGATATTGATGTTGTCATGTCCTCTATAATCAATCGCATCTCCCGATGTCATGAAGTAGACGGTCTGCTCCTCGATACAGATCTCCTAACAACAATTACTTCAGTGGGAATAGAGTCTCTCAACACTATGTATAAAAGTAAAGTGGCACTTCAACTAATGGTTCACCATGCATGGCTGACATATCAACACACGGTTGTGTTGGATACTCTAATGGAAGCCAAAATGGAGGAGCTGCATGGGGCAACTAAGCTGAAGGATCAGTGATTGTTGTTGGACCGATGAAATCGACATTCGCTACATTCGTGAGGACTGACATGATAGGACTAATTGTTACATTTGCCCAATATTGATCGTAGGTGCTCTGCTGTACATGAGTGATGAAAAATGAAGCTTCAATAGGCGGACCATAAACGGCCGATGACATTAGACGCATGACAGGAGTGTTGGGTTAGTGTAAATCACCCTGGGGGGGGGGGGGTGAATAGGGTGATTGTGCGAAATTTAAAAAATTAAAGAAAAATTAAAACAGAGTTGCAAAGTAAATTAGAAGAGATAAGAAATGCAAACATAGCAAGCACAGGTGACGCAACGATATAACGTGGTTCGACCCCCAGGTCTACGTCCACACCACCTACTTGTAGCAATTCTCCGCCACAAGCGTTCCACTATACTCCAACCCTTGTACAGTGATTCTCGGATTCAGGCCAAGAGACCTATTACACCCACAGGACTTCTAACACAAGTCCCGTCAATCTCACCGAAGTGAAAGAAAAGAAAAACTCAAGATCTTTAAAGATTCTGACTGAAGAAAACAAATAATTATCACACACACTCGGATTGATTGTTGAATTGATTAGTTTAGAAGATTTTTCTCAAAGTAATAGGTGAGGAATACATAGTGGGTTCGTCCAAATATATAGACGGGAAAGTGTATCTATCAAAAATAGAAACAATACATTCCAAAAAAATGAACATCGCAAGTTACGATCGACCGTAATTAAGGGACAGTCGACCATTCATCTTTAAACGAAAGTCGAAAGATGAATGGTCAACTGTTTCATTATATTGCTATAATGTGCAGTCGACTGTGGTGCGGTCGACCGACACTGAAGTACGGTCGACCACAATCGTGCCCTTCATGACGAA
The DNA here is from genome assembly GCA_017893485.1 of Hemerocallis citrina. Classification (NCBI taxonomy): domain Eukaryota; kingdom Viridiplantae; phylum Streptophyta; class Magnoliopsida; order Asparagales; family Asphodelaceae; genus Hemerocallis; species Hemerocallis citrina. The sequence goes on along the minus strand of CM030365.1, from coordinate 177,861,374 downwards.
TCCACTTTATATTCTTACCATATACTAATCAATTCACAATCAATTAAATACATATTAAATCTCACATATATGGAATAACAATAACTGGTCTTGCAAGCTTTCTTGCGTACTAATCAACATGTGCTTCTTTTTGAATAACTGCTTCTTTTGCTTGATTTTGGATTCCTTTTTTATTGCTTTCCTTCTTTGCCTATTCTTGAATCTCTTTTGAATCTTTCATTGATATTATTTAATCCTGAAAATCTGAACAACTTAATTTAAACTTATTAGTATTTATAGACACATTTTGTGCACACCAAACTAAGAGTCAACAGTTTGTATGTTTGCATACACATGTCCGATGAAGAAGATGATGAAGCATTGAGATGGATCGAAGCGAGACATCGAAGAAGAAGAAAAACAGTCAACAGAAGCAAACAGGTGGAGTTGCGGTCGATCGCAATTGAGGTCGGTCGACCGCTCCGACTGCATAGGATTCCCGATAGGGGAACGTTCAACCAACTGTTGTGTACGGTCGACCGACCGCAACGCTGATGAGTTCTTTGGGTCGGGTCTTGGAGATTCGTGAGAAGGCCAACGTCGTCTTCAAGTCAGATCGTACGACTCCCAATGCAGGGTTATCTCTTCAATAGTAATCGGATGGTTAATGTATTAAGTGTATCAAACTAGGATTTCTCTAGATCTATAAATAAAATGTAGACGACTCCTAGAACGATATGATTCTATTGAGTGTCGAATGAAGAAGAGAGTACTTCATATGAGATGGTGAGAGAGTTTCTCCATTATAAGCAGCAACCAAGTTCCAGTAAGGCTTGAGAGAGGGTCGTGGTGAGAATTATAATATTCTTGTATTTTCTATAGTTGAAATGATATCTCGGTTCTTCCTCTCCCAGATTAAGGCGAAAGCCCCAACTGGGACAATTCTTGTGTGCTTTGCGTGATTGGTGCGATTTAGTTTTGCTTGGTGGTTTGTGTTGATTATGTCGAAGACTCAACAAGATCCACAGTTTTCCTAACAAGTGGTATCAGAGCTCGGGTTCGTGGTTTTGTTCTAGTTCCTTGGTGGAGATGGCAAATCGAAAGACGAAGATCAAGCGGTTTGACAGTAAGATCAAATTCAATCAATAGAAGGTGGATATGTATGATGTTTTGGTTCATAAGGACTTGCACCTAGCCTTAGAAGAGAAGAAACCAACCGACATGAAGCAGGAGAAGTGGGATGAGATTTGTTTGAAGGCCTTGAGTTTAATCCGGTTGCAATTGGCGGACGAAGTCAAGTGTAATATTCTTGAGAAGACAGGTACGACAAGTCTGTGGGTGAGACTCAAATCTGACTAATCGGGACCGTCGTTGCTAGATCGGATGTATTGGAAGAGGAACCTGTTTAGGTTCTTAATGAAGGAAGGTACACATCTTTAAGATCATATTGTGGAGTTCAATAAGGTAATAAATGAACTAAAGGCGATTAATGCTGATGATCTTAGCAAAGAGGATAAAGCTTTCAACTTGATTTATTCACTGCTAACTTCTTATGATCACATGATAACTACCATGCTACATGGGAAGTCATCCAAAGAGACACATACAGTAGCCGGGGTGATTAAGAGTCTGAAGAAAGATGAACTGAGAAAGGAGACTCATAAAGGAGGGTTCATTTCTACAGAGTGCTTTGCGGTGGATGGTGATACTTCAATTGGAAGAGATGCGGCACATAAGGGTAAGATTCGTTGCCACTATTGTAGAGGAGTTGGGCATTACAAGAGAGACTTCGCAAGTGGTTGTGTCAGAAGAGTGCTACTAAAGAATGTGAATAAGCCCATATCATCAGCACAACTTATTCATGTAAACCAGCTAGGTATGGAGACCTATGTCTTCTTGTTTCAAGTTCTTTAGATGTGGATTCAAGTTGGTATCTTGATTCTGGAAGTTCTTCTCATATTTGTTCCGAGAGAGAGATGTTTTCTACTTACAAGTCGTCAACATGCCATAGTGTGAGAACGAGGAGTGGTGAGATTTGTGAAGTAGTGGGTGAGGGAACAGTTGAATTGGAGACACCAGATGGTAAATGGTTCACACTAGAAGAGGTCATGCATATTCATTCGATACAGCAGAATCTAATATCCTTGGGGACTCTTGATGCTCGTGGCTGCGGTACACAGTTCGAGGTGGAGTTTTGACAGTTTGAGATAGTCGTCGTAAGGTAATGAAGGGTAAGAGGAGAATTGGGCAAGGTCAGCACAACCTCTACCAGCTTTGTGGGAGCAGGAAAACTCGGCCGGGTGTATGGAAGCTCATTGTTCCTAAAGCATCATCTAGTAAGTCGTCACTAGAATTAACGAATCGAGACTGCAACGTTCAAATACCGTTGAAAGATGGAGAAAGCCTTGATGTAGGTGGAGTTCGTGTGGAGGGTGACACCTCCATGATTACATCTACAGTGGTGTGCCCTTGATGAGGGCATACAGTTGGAGGAAAACAAGTGGAGGTTTGTTCAACTAGCAGGAGAAGCCATAGAAACTTATTGTTTACAAAGAGGAGAAGAAAGGTCTAGAAGCATTTTAAATCATACAGGTATGGATTCATGCGTATGCAATCCAAGGTGGAGATTGTTGGGTTTGTATGTCTTACATACACATGTCCGATGAAGAAGATGATGAAGCTTTGAGATGGATCGAAGCGAGGCATCGAAGAAGAAGGAAAACAGTCAGCAGAAGCAAACAGGTGGAGTTGCGGTCGATCGCACTTGGGGTCGGCCGACCGCTCCGACTGCACAGGATTCCCGAGAGGGGAATGGTCGACCGACCGTGGTGCTGATGGGTTCTTTGGGTCAGGTCTTGGAGATTCGTAAGAAGCCCAACTTCGTCTTCATGTCAGATCGTACGGCTCCCAATGCAGGGTTATCTCTTCAGTAGTAATCGGATGGTTAATGTATCAAGTGTATCAAACTAGGGTTTCTCAAGATCTATAAATATAATGTAAACGGGTCCTAGAATATGATTCTATTGAGTGCCGAATAGAAGAAGAGAGTACTTCATATGAGAGGGTGAAAGAGTTTCTCTATTGTAAGCAGCAACCGAGTTCCAGTTAGGCTTAAGAGAGGGTTGTGGTGAGAATTATAATATTCTTATACCTTCTCTAGTTGAAATAATATCTCGGTTCTTCCTCCCTTGAATCAAGGCGAAAGCTCCAACCGGGACAATTCTTGTGTACTTTGTGTGATTGGTGCGATCTAGTTTTGCTTGATGGTTTGTGTTGATTGTGTCGAATACTCAACAAGATCCTCAGTTTTCCTAACAAGGAGGTGGGTCTTTTATGATAGCAACGATTCCAGTTAGTTGACAATATCAACGATCACCAAGATACCGCACACCATGTATCATATGTTAACGTTAGCACACAACCAGGACATTTTCATAATAAGAAGTGATGAAAATTTAATTAATATGCCAATTACATTAAATATACCTGGTCGCAATATGTAAATGCATGTTGATGAAGAGAAATAAAGTTAGCAACTTCAAATATACGCTCTTATATGACGAGCTATTATATGGCCGCCATATAATAGAGGATGATGTCTGCATCTCCAATTGGTCACGAGCCATCAAAATGTTACACCTAATCTATCTGATCGACCCGTATCCAAAAATTCGTGATTCCAGCGTAAGATTTTCGGCCATTTGTTTCCGTTCTCCATGTGAGTCTCGATAGGGGTGTTCCTATCACTTATTGGAACACAGCAACATGTGTATTCATAAGCCCAATACTAAAAAAACATAGTAAATTTAGTTACTACCAGATATTAAAATACTAACGGTTGACTTAAATAAATAACGAAGGCATTTAAAGATACCTCGAGTACTTGCCACGACCCGTTAAATGACTTCACTGTAAGTCTGCTACATGTGTCAAGAGAAAAATACAGCAATGCCAATGCTGGATTACCCCAATCGTATTGACCAACTAAATTCACATCTTCAAATGCATCTAGCTAGCAACATCTGACTACCGATGAACCATTAGGGAAAAAAAACACTTCGAGGAAGAGCAGAAAGAATGCTCGTGCAATCCTTATCGCTAAAACATTATCTGTTTTAACTGCTTCGATCACTACAAACCGCACAGGCTTTCCTGGCGTTTTTTTGGGCTATCTCGGCATTTATAAACGTCGGGATAGACCGTAGCGGCGTTTCTGAAAACACCACTGTAGCGAGCGTCGGGACAAATATAGGGTCTATCCCGTCATTTTTTAGATACGCCACTATAGCTTACATCTATCCCGGTGTTTAATTGAAAAAAACGTCGGTATAGAGATTTTGTTAGGAAAAAGGAAAATGTAATCTATCCATGCGTTTGTGACAAAAAACGCTGGGATAGGTTATTAAATTTTTTTTTAAAAAAATAAGCACCTTATCCCGGTGTTTTTGTCTAAAAACACCGGGATAGATTGGTAATTTTTTTATTTTTTATTTTGAAATTTTAAACATTTTTTTAATAAAAAAATATTATATATATGTTATAGAACAATATAGAACACCTCAATCCCATTCAATACAACCAATTCAATCAACAACAAAAAATCAAATTAAGGTGGAGCATAGAACAAATACAGAAAGTATCAATAGTAAGAATGAGACAAACCAATTTAAATTAGACTTGAAACATCAATGTCGTTACCATTACATAAGCAAGCACGATCAAGAATAATCGTCAAAAAACTGCAACGCTGATGAAACTATTTTATGTACAGGGCTATTTATAGAAGCAGACTATTACACTATAGCTTCACAATCAGTTGGCCTTGACCGCTGCTGATTGGCCCTGAGATTCTACCTCATTCTTGCCTTCTCCTAGTAACCTGAAAGTAGAATTTGCATTTCGATCATCAACACAATTAACCTATTAGAGTAAATCGGTATACTGTATAGGATTCACATATATTGGGTTAAACCAGGATAAGGATGAAAATGTAAACTAAACAATAACCCACCAACACTTGAATGGTGTAGTCGCTTGTATAGTTCTCAAGATGATCCCTACAGTAAATAACATGGAAGGATACTTGTATATAAAAAAACTTGTATCCATATTTATTATAATTATCTTTCTAAGATCGTCATTTCACATTTGTTTAACAAGAATAGGAAGGAAAGGAAGAACTACTATTATATGATATATTGGAAGTTATTCAAAACTAGTAAGGCAATATAACATCTTATGAACAATAATCAGTGAAAACTGAATAGTTTGTATCCATCTTGCTTTAAAATTTTACACAGATGAGTATTTTCCTTACAGTTTCTAGCATGTTTCAAATATGACGAACCGATACTAAGATACACTTGTCATGTCATGTGTATATCATGGATTCTCAGCCATTCATCTGTCCTCAACCATGATCCAAGCCTACCTCAGGAAAATGATTCCGAAAACTGGCATATACAGGTTAAGATTTCAGTTAGTCACACCAGTAACTTTTGCATAATAAGCAGATTTTGATGTCCTCAGAATTTCAGATTCTTAGGTCTATTGACTCTGGTTCAGTTAAACGATTTCCAGATGAAGTGCAAGAAGCTCAGGAGCATGATATATATTTGTATTATATATTTCATGATGAACATTTGATTCAATTTTTTTCACTTTCTAACTTTTTAATGAACCACTGCAGAACCTTGTATTTATAAAGAAATCTAGTGGTTGACAAGAGCATCCACACTGCATATGTAAATGCTATTAGATAAGTAGAGCACTTCATATATATTGAAAATCAATATTTCATTGGTTCATAGTATGGTTGTTCGTCATACAGAAGTACAGGTCAGAACTACATTTTATCAAATATATTTTTCATGAGTGAAATTCATTTATTTTTTCTTAGTCAGTTGTGAATACTATATTATGAACAACTTCTTTGTTGCCACTTATGTCTGGATGCTTTTTTATATGCTTTACAAATTGACATAGTTATTCAAGTTTATCTAGTTTTAGGAGAGAGTTTCACTTTTTCCAAAATACTTAAGATTTATTATATTATTTGGTACAAGAGAATCAGTAGAGAGTCATTCTTGTGTTCAAATCTAGCCTAACTTATAAGCCTGGTATTAGTATATGTATGAGTATTGTGTCAGTAAAGTAGTGTGATTTGGCAATGCTAATTCTCAGTTTCAGAAACCTTTAGTAAATACATGTATAAACTTTTGAAGAGTTCAATTGAGAAAATGGATCAATATATACAGCTATAGACAGTAGGTCTGGGTGTGTAACTATTAGTTACCGGAGCCCTGTTCTTCTCTTAGTTGAACAAGCTCCGTTGTGAAATTTCTGACATATTCGTTGCAAAATCAGTGCACTTGTTCTTCAGGGCAAAGAACCAAAGGTCAAGAGACTGTCCTTTAAGTAGGAAAACTGTTGGGTGTAATGTCCAAGCACTCACATTATCAAACAGGTTCATTGCTGACTTTTCTATGAATTATAATATGATTTGGCAGGTCATCCCATTAGCCATCAAATTCCTCCATTTGTACGCAGCATATGCATTATGATACATGTATTATTAACAAAAAACCCATATATATATCAGGGTTCATTTGTCTGTATACTGGACAGTGGTCTGAATTCATGCACTACTTCAGTGAAATTCCTACCCAAATTTGACAGATTAATTCAGGTGAAAATCTAGAACAAAAGAGTGAAACTGACTGGCATTTAAATCATTATATGTGTAGAACTATTTTGTAGAAATAAACAATACATTAAGAACCCATACAACATTATCAGGAAAGAGTAATAATAAATAAGCTAAAAGAATGATCTGATGATAAACTCATTTTACCTGAATATACGGATTTACTGATGGAGACATTCCACAAGTATATATAATGGCTTCCCGTTGAGTCTAAATCTACCCTGTAAGTAAAGAACCAAAAGGAAATTATAAATGCTTACAGGTTTCAAATCTACTACAAAATGCTAGATGACTCTCCGGTAACAATGAAACATAAAAAACCTCCAAAAGTCATTCGAACTTCTAAGCACAATTTGTGAAGTTAATGTTTGTAGTTACCTGACTAGAGTAATCAAAAGATAATTTTAATTGTTTGGCTTTGCTTTCTCTCTTGGCTTCCTCCAACAACATGTATGTACCATATTCCTTAATTGATCCTATAAATTCTTAGACAATGTATCACTTCAGAATGATTATACTAGTGACTCTCTGGGTTACCATAACTGTGAATGACTATGACAGAAGAATGATTCGAAGTGGATAGTAGAAGAATACTATAATAGTGAATTGCTAAACTTTTAGAATCATTAAGATAATAGATGAAGTCCCATACCTTGAACGTAGGTAATCCAATGAAACATGCGCACTCGACCCAGCACTGGCACATTCTAAATAACCATGTAATAAGTAAAATAGGAGGAAAAATTAAGAACTAACTAAGAAGAGTATGATAACAGAGTTCATACTCTTGTTTAAAAGAGAGTGATCAAGCTTGTTGCTCCCTTGTTGTAAGAACAAACAAGTGCCACCTCTTGTTTAAAAGAGAGTGGATACTCTTGACGCTTCTGCGATATGATTGATGACCAGTTGACATTTCGATAGCCAATTAGTCATCAAATGGACAATCATTGGTGCTTTTTGTTGCAAATTTGATTCATTTGACAGAAAAACGCTTAAAAGAAAAATCAGCTAATTACAACACTCAATCAAATTCGGCTAGAGTGCGTGTAACTAGAAAAAAAGATGGCTAGCTGTTAGTTTAAATATTTAATGACCTTGACATGGTTCTAGTGCAAGTTTGAAGTGTTACAAATATTGTTTACAAAATTCCTTTTTACAAAGAAAAGATAGAGAGGCACGAAAAAACCGAGAAGGGAACAGCAGAGAAGGTAAACCGAAAGTAAAAGAAAAAGGAAAAATGAAATGAACAATTTACAAGAAGAAATAAAAATTACAACTTGAGAAGCCGAGGCCTGTGTATCACACAGTGTCCTTAAAACAGATTTCGTCTCTTCCGGTTGCTGGAATAAACGAAGGCGTCTGTCTCTCAGGATGCAACGACTCGGAGCAATCACGTAACCACGTACCACTCCCGAACTGAGTATGAACGCTTGAACCCTATCACCAGACTTACCAACAAAACCGGAACCGAAGAACAGCACAGAAGAACTTAGAGAGGAGAGAAAGAAGACCTCGTTTTTTGTGCAGGGAAGAAGGTAGAGGGGAGGCCTCTATTTATAGAGCCTGGGTTAAAACCGTAACGGCAGACAAGGCTATTAATGCCTTCACTGTAACGGCAGACAACGAATTGAATGCCGACACTGTAACGGCAGACATCATTTACTGCGTTCAGTGTAACGGCAGACAAAACGTTTAATACAGCACTGAAACGGCAGACAGAACCGTTTCTGCATTCATTTCAGCCGTTACAAAAGGAAAACTGTAGCAAAAAGTGGCTCTGCACGGGGTGGGGTCAAGTCGGTCCGGCATTCGTGTCTGTAGGTCGTGCGGGCGCACACAAGTCGCATGTCCGGTCCGTGATTTGCACCCCCCCTGCGCGCGCGAGAGAGAGCCTCTCTTCTAGCCATCTTACAATGCTTAGAAGGAGATTACTATATATCCTCTTCTATTTCCTTTGTTATTTTCGATGTGGGACTATGTTCCCTTAACCCATTTTCAAGAATGAAAACGTCTCACTTTGAGAGACAATTTCTCATTCACCCCTTAACCGATTTTAGCAAACCAATATATGATTTTGATCTACTCACGAAGGAGAACACAAATCAATCAAGATCTCTTAACACTACTAAATGGAACGTCAATAGCGGCGTTTTTTTCTGTCTATGGCGGTGCTTATAAACGCCGCCATAGATGGTAGCGGCGTTTTAATTATTGCCGCGGGCAGCGCCGTTGCATCGACCGTCGTTACAGATCATAGGCCTATCGCGGCGCTTTTCTAGAGCGCCGTTACAGACCATAGGTCTACAACGGCGCGTCTTAAAAGGCGCCGCTATAGGCCTATGATCGGTAACGGCGCTCTAGAAAAGCGCCATTGTAGGTTGGATGCCTATACCGGCGCTTCTAAAAAACGCCGCTATATGTGTACAACTTGTAACGGCGCATTTTTAAACCGCCGTTACAGTCCATAGGTCTATTAAGGCGCTTGTTTAAAACGTCGTTACAAGTCATAGATCTATTACGGCGCTTTATAAATGCCGTGATAGACACATGCGCGTATATTTTCTAAATCATTTCGATATGCTATGCCGGTGTTCCTAAACGCCAGGATTGGTTCTTTTTTTTTTTTTATAATTCACCACGATTGGTGGATCCTCCCGGCATATTTATCTCAAAACGGATTGATATGGGATTTCGGATTTTTTCCCACTATTTAAAAAATGTCACAAATTCAAAATATCTGTAGTCATATCAAATTTGAACGTTCAAATCTTAAAAACACTAATAGCAGCATAATAAACAACTATATAATCATGGACCACAATAAACAATAATTACTTGTCTAAAAATGGCCATACGAAGAGTTAAAAATATACTTGTTATACATCAATTTCTTTAACAAAGCATAAATTCAGTTTCAACAAAACATAAAAAGACTAAAGTCCAAATTTAACTCAACAATGGCAAAGTCTACTGAAGCGGCTCGGCATTGCTTTGATTTCCACTGATATTTTGCCCAGATGTATGTGCGTGACTAGAAGTCGATGGAATTCCCTGGCTCTGTATAATTCACAATAGTGTCATTTATTAGATTATTCACTACACTAGGCACCACACAAGTAAAATGCAATAGTTAAATTTCATACTAATATCATAAAATATTGCTGAATACTTACAGTTCCATGTACTGGATTGTTAGAGTTCTGGTTTTGTTGGGAGATTAAAGAAACAATCATATCTTTCAAGCCGTCAATCTCTTCCTGCATCTTGGCTTGCATCTTGAACACATCCGGATAGGATGTACGACTAGAGGTAGATGCACAAGAACCAAATACGTATCAGATACGGAAGGTTAATTCATTCCAAGACCAAAAATAGTTAGGCTTGGTTGGTTTGAGCATAACTAAGGAATAAATCATCTTATCATAAACAAAGTAGCACCTGTTCAATTGGTACAGCTTCATCATCTTGCTCTGGCTTTTGATCCTCTTTGCTTTCAGTTGGACCATCAGACTCCATTTTGTCATCTGTGGCTGTATCCATCTTGTCCTCTTTCGCTGAAGCCATATCTGTATCGGTGCCTGGAATCACAAAATCTGCAGGAAGTTGGCCTGATTGCAAAGCCTGCTCAAGCCAGATCGATCTTTAGTTTTAGAAAAGGTTTAGACTAATGTATTTGAGAAGCAGACATGTGACATATAACAGCAATCTTCCTTTTCTGATAATGATAATGAATAGCAAGCTGCTTTGTTCAGAATAGAGTACCTTGTCCAGTCTAGCAACTTCTTCAAGTGTTTGAGCATTTACGATGGCAGCCTAATGACAGAGAACAAAATTGTCATTATCATTCATCGATGAAATGAAGACTTCTAACTAAAAGTATAGCTTGCGTCTGCATTTCACTTACAAATCGTAAATGCATGATAATTAGTATAAATCAGGCAAAAGAAATGACTAACATCCCCAAATAAATAGAAAGTTTTTCCTTTTTCTTTTTTTTCTTTTTCTTTTCCTAAGAGACTACCAAAACGAATCACCAAATCATTTTACGACTAAATAATATTTCTAGATAAATGTACCTATTAACCAACCATTTCAATTTCTTTCAGATTTTCCACAAATTTTGAGTTACTTCTGATGCCCAATTATAGCACTGGTCATGCAGTATTTACTAATTTTAAGATGCACCAAGAGTCCAAATAACTCAAACCTTAAAAACGTAAGCATAGTCGCAGCGACACTTATTTAAATCATGTCTATCAAGATTCATGAAGCCTTATCCATGTTTAACACATATCTGACAATCCTTCATAACTATTTTGTGGATGCTTGCTGGACTTTTGTAGTCAGTCCAGTATATAAATTGTATATTATACCTGATGTGGCCTTTTTTGTCACTTGTCTCTCATGATCTCACATCTTTCCAGTGGGAGGAAGCATCCACAAATTCTTAAATTCACCATCAGAATCTCTGATCAATACAGCAAAAGAAATTTCTACCTACAAATCTAAAGACCCCATAAACCAATGTTTAAATTAACCTTCCGTATCTGACAATGGCTTGTGTAGGCCAAGTTACGGTGTAGAAGTAACAGCAATGTGTCTTAACAGTTGAAGAAGGGACAGAAGAGATATATCCCTACAGGAATCCAAGAGAAAGTTCTATTCATAAGGCTAGGCTCTCAGTTTAAAGTAAAAGACTTGTACTTTACTAACTAGTTTCACCATAAACTAGCAGTAAGACAAAACAGATAATAATATGCTACCTATATGATTCCTAGTCCCTAATAGACCTTTTTAAGTATTTCATATCAATTATATTGATTTCACTCGTTTCCTCAAAGTGAATGGAGCCCACCATATTTTCCTGCAAGAAGGCTTCTGAATTTTTGAAATTTTTTGCTGAAAGTTAAAAGCATTCTTGATTTTATTTTAAGAAGTTCTAAAAAAAAAAATTACCAAGCAACACACCATGAAAAAGGTTTTCTGAAAATTTATATGTGAACAGCTAGGCTGAGGCTGAAGAAAAATATCATGAACTGGAGACAATTGTTACCTCTGAAACTAGTCAATTTTTTCTATATGACGACCAGGGTTGAGGCTCCAACACAAAAATTCCACCCTAAAAGAATAAAAATCAAATCAAATCAAATATTGCTAATATTGTATTTAAATATCAGATTTCCATATATTAATCAGAAATTACCGGTCGAAGAAGTCTCCATATCTTTGCGAACAATTTAATCAATCCATCATCACCCCAATTCAAATGGATCCATTTTGTTACACTCAGGCTGCAACATATGATACTAATTACTCTTTGCATGCATCTCTTTGCATGCATCTCAGATGGAAGCCAAGACACTTAACGATAAGCCAACTCTGATTGTGAAAGAAACTACTCAAGAGAATCCTAGCTATCACATTTGGACTCAAAATCTACATTTGCTAAATGTACATCCTAAAGGTATGTGGCATCACATATACGCTAAAAAGTTTTATTAGGACACATACTAGAAAATATACGGTATTTATTATGTATAGCAAGCAGAAGTCAAAATTTTCCGTATTTATATGGAAAACAGATAGGCGGTTTAATTAAAATTTATTATTATTAGTTCAAAATATGCCTAGTTAACAATGAATGAACCACCAATTTCGGTAAATTGTGCGAAGGAAAGCCTGCAAGCAATGAAAACTAAAAAAAAAATCAGTATTAGAGTTGAGTTTGGCTGAGCATGGGTCGGGGCTTGACAAGCAATTGCAGGCTCATGCCCAAAATCAAGGATTCTAAATAAAAACCGGCATGTTTTATTGGGCCCTTGAAAACTCTAAGCTCTTTCGGTCTTGCAGGTAAAATCAAATCTAACAGGAAATTGTCCATAAGGAGAGATACTACATTCGTCTTAGACCCGGCAAATTAAGATTGGTAAGCTTTGTTTGCACAATTAGACATATTCTTGCACATAGTTATATACTCCACTTATCTTCTTTGCTCATTGTATTCCCTGATGCTTTCCGTTGCACTATATTTGTAAAGTATATGGGCATTCGATGTTGCAGTGCATAAGAATCATCTAATAGTAACACAGCTCCAGTGAGTTTATTTGCAATTGTATATAAATTTTGCAATCTAGCGATAGGAATTTTATAAATCTTTCTTCTTCTCGTAAGTAATAAATATATTGCCTTAATTTATATCAAAAATTAAATAACAAATGATGGCAGATTTACCTGTTCTTCCAAGAGCAGGGTCAAAGAATCCTCAAATACTCAGATCTACCAGTAATCTCTATAAGAACAAGATCCATCATTGAAGCGAAGAAGCCGATTGCGACTATAATCACTCTGTTGTAAATCTTGAATAGAAGCTTGGTAGAAGCATGACAATCATCACAAACTCAGGTTCTTCACAATTATGAGAGGGGTACCTGGAGCTGTACTAATCAAACCAAAAGCGAATGCAACCAAAAGTCAAGAAAATTTGGCCCAAAAAGATCATGTTCTTTAAGTCAGGGAAGAATATAACAGAAATGGCTGCCGATCAATTCAGGGCTAGTTACATAATCTACCAAGTTTAAAAACGCTAGAATCACACACAGATTTCAATTAATCTAATCTCATTCATAAGATCTAGCACAAAACCTAATCAACCAATCTCGATTCCAACAGAGAAACACAAACGAACAGAGGAATCCCGAAAGCAACCCCCTTACCGCTGTCGCCGATCAAGAGCAGCTTAATGAGGTAATCGTAATCCGCACGTGCCCTAGCAGGTGGAGAGGCCATGGGGATCGAGATCCTAAATCTTTCAATAAATTGCAGAGCCGCACCGCCACTCTGATTAAAAAGCGAACAAACGAACGAGAATAGAGAAGCTATGAGGGGGCGGCGATGGACGGAGCGGAAGGACGGAGATTCAAGAGGAGAGGGGGTGAAGGGCGAATCGCAAGTGGCCAGAGAGATATATATATATTTAGGAGGCTATTAGGATTTATAGAATTGGGGGAAAATCAAAGTGAGGGCGGGACGGAAAAATATTAGCACGTGCAGAACACGTTGCAACAAAATAGTTATAAAAAAACAGTTCAACGCCGGCGGTGCATGTATAAGCGCCGTTATAGAGTAATCTATGCCGACAGTTCATGTATAAGCGCCGTTATATATCATATATCTAACGGCGTTTTATACAAGCGCCGTCATAGACATTCGATATTAACAAAAAAATAATAACGACGATCTATCCCGGCGTTTAGGTGTACACGCCGGGATAGATATGCCGTTATAGCCGTTACGATTAGTAGTGTAATAATTTATCGAGGATCTTACTCAAAAAATTGCTCAAAAATCGGTTCGTAAATGGTGTCTAAAACACTCATTTTCTAACAATCCCCACATGAATGAAAATGGACGACCACAGACAGGACAGACTGACACGACAGACTGACCCGACGACTTGGTGATAGTAATCAACGATTAATTCCTGCATAGGATAGGTAGGTGTTACCCTTTGAACCTTACCTTATGAAAATATGTTTACTTTACTAACTAAACAGTAGACGCGATATCTTTGAACTGTTCTGTTATTTGTGTAAACGATGACAAATCTCACACAGAAATCTTTCTAACGCTTTTTCAGTTCTCACTGTTACGTTCATTTTGGCCATGAACATACGCCTGGTTCTGCAAGAGTTTAACAGGAATATTGCCCTATATTATTCCTTTGGAAGCGGCCCTTCTTCCCTCTTACATAGGTGATTTCTTACCTAAGAGTAACCCGCATTACTCTGCTCGGATATCCGACGCATAAGAATCATTAAAAGCCTAGCTTAACCTGTTACCTTGCGGGCATCACTGTTTCATCATGAGAATGGACATGGGAAAATCCCCACAGTAATCCAACTTGGTCTTTACAATTTAGTTGTCCCTTTGAACCTAGATCTTGGGATCTCCAGTCAGCTAGGTTGGGTTTCCATTGTATCGACTTATTCTTTCATGGGCTTTAGTCCCATTCCCCTTGATGATTTATCAACTAACTCTTTGTTTAACCCTTTGGTTAGTGGATCCGCAATACATAGTCCACAGAGATAACCCCAGTAGAGAGTAGTTGTCTAATGGTATTATGTCTTCGACGAATATGTCTAGATTTACCATTGTACATATTATTCTGTGCTCTACAAATTGCAGATTGACTATCTGAATGTATGCAGATTGGAGGCACATGCTTCGTCCACCTTGGAATATCCTCAAGGAAGTGGCGTAACCATTCAGTCTCTTCCCCACATTTATCTAATGCGATAAATTCTGATTCCATCGTGGATTTAGCGATCACTGTTTGTTTCGAGGATTTCCAAGAAACTGCTGCACCACCTAGTGTAAACACATAGCCACTAGTGGATTTTGAATTATCACTTGATATCCAGTTCGCATCACTGTATCCTTCAAGTACAGCCGGGTATCTCGTATAGTGTAGCCCGTAGTTACGATTAAAACGCAAGTACTTCAGTACTCTTATAATTGCTTGCCAATGCTCGCTTCCAGGATTACTCGTGTATCTACTTAGTTTACTTACTGCATAGGCTATGTCTGGTCTTGTACAACTCATTAAGTACATTAGACTGTCTATGATTCTAGAGTATTCTACTTGAGAAATACTCTCCCCTTTATTCTTGGATAAATGTAAAGTTAGATCTATTGGAGTTCTGGCAATTCCAGAATTATCTTTATCAAATTTTCCAAGAATATTGTCAACATAATGTGACTGGCTTAAAATAAGCTCGTCTGATGTTCTTGTGATTTTAATTCCCAATATAACATCAGCTAGTCCTATGTCTTTCATGTCAAACCTCGAGTTTAACATATTTTTAACAGATTTAATTATCTGATCATTGCTTCCAATAATAAGCATGTCATCTACATACAAACATATAATGACATATCCATCTTCTGTGTCTTTGACATATACACATTTGTCACATTCATTGATCTTGAAGCCATTTGTCATCATGACATTGTCAAATTTTTTATGCTACTGCTTTGGAGCTTGTTTCAAGCCATATAATGACTTCACCAGTTTACACACTTTCTTTTCATGCCCTGGAGCTGAAAAACCCTCAGGTTGTTCCATGTAGATTTCTTCATCTAAATCTCCATTAAGAAAAGCTATTTTTACATCCATTTGATGTACTTCAAGATTACGTAAAGCTGCTACGGCAAGTTCCATCCTAATGGAATTTATTCTCGTCACAGGAGAATATGTATCAAAGTAATCAAGACCTTCCTTTTGTTTATAACCTTTAATTACAAGTCTTGCCTTGTATTTATCAATTGATCCATCAGGTTTTATTTTTCTCTTGAAGATCCACTTGGAACCTAAAGGTTTACTACCCGGTGGAAGATCCACTAGTTCCTAAGTATGATTTTGCAAGATAGAATCAATTTCACTCTTGATGGCTTCTTTCCATTGAGGACCATCACTAGAGTTCACCGCTTCCTTGAAGGTTTGGGGTTCTCCTTCAAGCATAAAAGTCAAGAAATCCGGACCAAAGATTTTTCCGTTCTTGTTCTTTTACTGCGTCGAGGTTCCTCCTCAACTTCTTCATCTTGGTCTTCACTATCTTCACTGATAGTCTCATGTGTTCGTTTGGAGAAACTTGGTTCCTCCTTTGACTTACATGGAAATACATCTTCAAAGAACGATGCATTTCTAAATTCCATTATTGTGTTCTTTGATATCTCAGTGATATCAGATTTGTACACCAAGAACCGATAGGCACTACTGTTAAGTGCATAACCAATGAAAATACAATCAACTGTTTTTGGTCCTATTTTCATTTTCTTAGGTGGAGGTACTCCCACCTTGGCAAGACATCCCCACATTCGCAAGTAATTGTAGGATGGCTTTCTTCCTTTCAATAATTCATATGGAGTTTTCTCTTCTTTCCTTTTGGACACCTTATTCAAAAGGTAGTTAGCTGAAAGAATAGCTTCTCCCCACAAGTTTGGTGGCAAACCAGAACTTATTAACATCGCATTCATCATTTCTTTCAATGTACGATTCTTTCTCTCAGCAACACCGTTGGACTGAGGAGAATAAGGCGCTGTGGTTTCATGTATAATCCCATGCTTAGCACATGTCTCAGCAAATGGCGATTCATACTCTTCACCTCGGTCACTTCTTAGCGCCTTAATTTTCTTATTGAGTTGATTTTCAACCTCATTTTTATAGAGAACAAATTTCTCTATAGCTTCATCCTTGCTTTTAAGCAAGTATACATAGCAATATTTTGTGCTATCATCTATGAAGGTAATAAAATATTTATTACCACCTCTTGTTTGTATCATTTTCAAATCACAAATATCAGTGTGAATTAGATCAAGTGGTTCGGTGTTTCTTTCAACACTTTTAAACGACGATCTTGTTAGTTTTGCCTCAACACAAGTTTCACATTTGTGTTTGGAATCAATTTGGAATGTTGGTATGTGATTCAAGTTAATTAGTCTTCGCAAAGTATCATAATTAACATGTCCTAGTCTACCATGCCATAAATTGGAAGACTCAAGCAAATAAGTAGAAGAGCTAGCTTTATTCATATTCTTGACCATGGTCATTACATTGAGTTTGAACATTCCATCACTCATATATCCTCTACCAACATACATTCCATTTTTTGACAAAACAAATTTGTTCGACTCGAACACTAAACGAAAACCGTGGTTATTAAGCAACGAACCAGATACCAGGTTCTTACGGATTTCAGGAACATATGCAACATTGTTCAGAGTCAGTTCCTTTCCAGAAGTCATCTTCAAGATCACCTTGCCTTGGCCCTTTATTTCTGAAGTAGCCGAGTTCCCCATAAACATTTTCTCCCTATTCTCTAATGGTTCGAAAGTGGAGAATATACTTCTATTGGAGCACACATGTTGAGTAGCTCCAGTGTCAATCCACCATTCCTTCGGGTTTGAACCTAACATATTCACCTCTGATATCACAGCTGAGAGGTTGATATCGGAAATATCTTGAACAATTCCTTGAACCAAGTTTGCTTCTCTGTTCCTGTTCCTCTTGGGAAGTCTGCATTCAGTGGACTTGTGACCCATTTTGTCACAATTGAAGCACTTGCCTTGAAACTTCGGCTTCTTGGAGATTCCTCCCTTAGGCCCCAACTTGGGATTTTTGTTGTGTTTGTTAGAACGTTGTTTATGTTCCATTATATTTGCCTTAGCTGCATGACTGACGAGTCCAACCTTCTCAGATCCTCTATTGTCTTCTTCAATGCGAAGCCTGACAATGAGATCTTCAATACCCATTTCTTTTCGCTTATGCTTTAGGTAATTCTTAAAGTTTTTCCAACCTTGTGGTAATTTTTCAATTATACATGCCACTTGGAAACTTTCACTTAAGTTCATACCTTCAGCATGAATCTCGTGCAAGATCAATTGTAGTTCTTGAACTTGACTGATTACTGTTTTAGAATCTACCATTTTATAGTCTAGGAAGCGGCCCACAATGAATTTCTTGGCACCGGCATCCTCAGTTTTATATTTATGTTCTAGTGATTCCCAGAGTTCTTTAGCTATTCTTTTGTCAATGTATACATTATACAAAGAGTCGGCTAATCCGTTCATTATGTAATTTCTACACAAGTAATCAGCATTTTTCCAAGCATCCACAGCGGCAATGACTTGGTTATCTTGCTCATCTTTCTTAAGATCTGGAGCATCTTCGTTCAAGAATCTTGCAAGATTCAGTGTGGTCAGATAGAACATCATCTTCTGTTACCACCTTTTAAAGTTCTGCCCGTTGAAATTCTCAGGTTTCTCCACATGGGAGACTGAGACAGGTACAACAGTGGGCATTGGCACTCGTGCCGCAGCAGCATTTGGTTCTTGCGTCGTATCAGCAACCGGCACGTAGACCGTTTCAGACACAACAGCATTGTCCAATGCAGTAGTCATTGTGATTCTAAAATTTACACAACACGAGTGTAAGTTTTCCAGATAAAAGAAATAAAAAGAAAAACCGTGCCTCAAAATCGAAAATCAAAGAAATCCAAAATCTGTTTTAAGTTTGTTACAAATATTGTTTACAAAATTCCTTTTTACAAAGAAAAGATAGAGAGGCACGAAAAAACCGAGAAGGGAACAGCAGAGAAGGTAAACCGAAAGTAAAAGAAAAAGGAAAAATGAAATGAACAACTTACAAGAAGAAATGAAAATTACAACTTGAGAAGCCGAGGCCTGTGTATCACACAGTGTCCTTAAAACAGATTTCGCCTCTTCCGGTTGCTGGAATGAACGAAGGCGTCTGTCTCCCAGGATGCAACGACTCGGAGCAATCACGTAGGCACCACGTACCGCTCCCGAACTGAGTATGAACGCTTGAACCCTATCACCAGACTTACCAACAAAACCGGAACCGAAGAACAGCACAGAAGAACTTAGAGAAGGAGAGAAAGAAGACCTCGTTTTTTGTGCAGGGAAGAAGGTAGAGGAGAGGCCTCTATTTATAGAGCCTGGGTTAAAACCGTAACGGCAGACAAGGCTGTTAATGTCTTCACTGTAACGGCAGACAACGAATTGAATGCCGACACTGTAACGGCAGACATCATTTACTGTGTTCAGTGTAACGGCAGACAAAACATTTAATACAACACTGAAACGGCAGACAGAACCGTTTCTGCATTCATTTCAGCCGTTACAAAAGGAAAACTGTAGCAAAAAGTGGCTCTGCACGGGGTGGGGTCAAGTCGGTCCGGCATTCGTGTCTGTAGGTCGTGCGGGCGCACACAAGTCGCATGTCCGGTCCGTGATTTGCACCCCCCCTGCGCGCGCGAGATAGAGCCTCTCTTCTAGCCATCTTACAATGCTTAGAAGGAGATTACTATATATCCTCTTCTATTTCCTTTGTTATTTCCAATGTGGGACTATGTTCCCTTAACCCATTTTCAAGAATGAAAACGTCTCACTTTGAGAGACAATTTCTAATTCACCCCTTAATCGATTTTAGCAAACCAATATATGATTTTGATCTACTCACGAAGGAGAACACAAATCAATCAAGATCTCTCAATAATTCATTGAGGATCTTACTCAAAAAATTGCTCAAAAATCGGTTCGTAAATGGTGTCTAAAACACTCATTTTCTAACATGAAGATGCACACCAATTGAAGAAATAATTAAGGAAAGATTGAACTTACCCTTTTAAGAGCATCCACAGTCGTCATTGTTTAAATTATGCATATATGGATAAATGCATATAGCATTTGGCTATTTTGCTGCAGTCATGGAATGCTATTTTTTACCAATTTAATTTAAAATAATAAAAATCTCAGATCAGACAGAGCTCGAAGTAGCGTCGGAGGAAATAAAATATTTTTTAATTGATAGTTGGAAGAGAAAAAAAAAAAAAGAAAAAAAACAAATTGAGGGCCGCAACATGAAGTTGCGTCCGACAAAGAGGGAAGTGAGGGACGCAACTTGAAGTTGCGTCCGAGGGGTTTTGCAACTTTTTTATTTACAAATTTTTTTTTGGGAGGGACGCAAGGATGACGATTAAATTAATATTTTTTTAGAGCGACGCAAATCGAAGTTGCAACGTTTAAATTGTGCATAATTCTCATATCATCTCTAATTTATAGCAATCTACTGTCGCAAAATATGCAAAATATGCATATTTAGCAAACGACTGCAGCGCATTTTTTGCGAAAATATGCATATTATGCATATTTAGCAAACGACTACAGATGCTCTTAAGAGCATGCACTCAATGATGCTATATCTCAATTTTCTATTCACCAAAACTTCTCCAATCAGCATGCATGCCTCATCACATCATGATAAAAAGATTGTCGCAACAATTGTCCTAACAATCGTAGTAACAAGAAGAAGCAAGCTTCCTAGATGTAATAAATGAGCAATTCTTAGATGTAGATTATCAAATGATTTCGAATTACAAGCTTCTTAGATATGAACAAGATCATGTATGAACGAATTTACCAACAACTATCTAGAGAACAATATAACGAATTTACCAACATGCTATCACCAAATAACTTACATTCTTTATATAAAAAATTCATCTAACTTCCCATTCGAAATCAAAATAAACTAATTATTAAAGTTCTAATTGAATTTAAAGATCCTAACTTTATCATCATCTCCATCCCATCAAATCCTAACCCTAGCTCCAAATCCAAAAAGATATGCAAACAGCAACAAAAATAATGAAAATAAGAGATTCAGATGATAGGCACCTCGGAGGTGCCGAACCCGAACTGGAAGAGGTTGTGGTTTCCGTCGGAGCCAGTCGATGACGACAACGACGGTGACATCGATGGCGACAAAAACATTGATGGCGACGACGGGTACGGGATTTGATTTGGGATTTTGAGAGATTTGGGGGTTTTGGGATCTGTAGGGTTTTTGATTTGGATGGATTTTTTAGAGATTAGAGGTTGGAGGGATTTTTGAGAGATTTGGGGCTGGAGGGAAGTTCTGAGAGAGATTATCCCGGCATTTCTATGAAAAACGTCGGGATAGCTAACAGCTATTGCGGCATTTTTCAAAAACACCGTTACAAAATGACAGTAAATTCTTTGAATTTTTGCAGGGGTCTATCACGGCGTTTCACTTAAATGCTGGCAAAAAAACACCGGGATAGACCATTTATTTTGTAGTGGATCATACTGTTGTTAAAATAATGTTTGAGGAAAGAGCAACGAATATTGTGAGGCTTTCAATCATCTTTAGTAATCACCGGAAAGAAGCGAGTCTAGACTATTTCAAATGTGTACGGCTCGTTGTTACACGGGGGCAAGAGACCAATACTGATTGAAATTCCAGTTAACATTACCCAATCCAACGGAGTGAATCCAAACTCACTGCACGGTAGGTGGAAAGTGTGGGTTGTGTCCCACCATCTCTCTACCAATGCCTTTGTCACGCCCCGCTTCCCAAAATACGGAATACGAGCACGTGACGAAGCCCAGCGAATGATTTTTACATCATCCATAAGCTGTAGGATCGACTCAGCATCATAACAAGAATATACAAGAGAAATATATATAACCAAGCATGCATGAATAATTTATTAAGCAGCAGAAAACAATTTAAACAAATAGTAATGTTCAAATAGTTCACATGTCTGGGTCAAGTATAAACTCGGAAACAAGTCTTAAACAACAGAAGAAATAAATACCTTAAGGAAAGCAACTATTTAAACAGGTCCTTGCTCCA
Source organism: Hemerocallis citrina (assembly GCA_017893485.1). NCBI lineage: Eukaryota > Viridiplantae > Streptophyta > Magnoliopsida > Asparagales > Asphodelaceae > Hemerocallis > Hemerocallis citrina. Next base: position 177,839,451 of record CM030365.1, on the reverse strand, counting down.
AGCGAAACCTGAAATGTCTGCCCACCAATTCCGGCAGATAGTTTGTCTCCCAAGTCTGCTTAATAAATATAAACAGGAAACAAGAGGAGAAACAAGAGAAAATGCCCTTAGTGCAAGTTAGGGCCACAAATAGTAAAAGCAAGTACAAGAAATGGGAAAACAAGAATTGGAATCAAGAATAAGCAAGGTTATAAGAAGTAGTGGCAAATTCAAAGACTAGCTAGCAAGAGGGAACATCTTAATAACTAGATTGGATAACAACTGCTAGTGGTGAAACACATGTTAGGTATACTTATAGGGGTATTTAATATCAAGCGACAACCTCAAGTCTAGTGTCATATGTCATTTAAATGTCAGGTCCCAAATGTCAAGTCATCACGTCCAAGTGTCAAGTTATCTAGCTCAAGTTTCTCAAGTCCAAGTCTAGTTCAAGTTATCGAGTCCAAGTTATCAAGTTCAAGTCTAGTGATGAGTTACTAGCTAGGTAGCACGACATGCATCCATTATACTACATGGTTGCTACAGTCAAACACTTTCGTTTAGATCTAGTAATGGATTTTATAGGGCGGCGTACTCAGGTATCAAGTATCAAGCAAGCCTTGGTTCATGAATCGAAAATTAAATAACAAGTTCACGAAGCAAGTTCGCGAATCCACAAGCAAGTTCAAGAACCGCACAATGGGTTCAAGAATCAACAAGTTCATGAGCCGAGTAACCGACTCCATGAATCGAACAAGATACAACAAGTTCATGAACCAAGTATTGGGAAACACGGGCCCCCTTCCGAGTACACGTATCTATATTGTCCACTCTATAATCTTTCCCAAACCCCGGCTTGTTATTGTTATTAACTCTTATCAAGCAAGCACACCTAAGTAAATGTTGTAAATTAATTCTAGAAAAATTTAGGGATGTCCTAGATGATGTCCAGCAGCTACACACAAAATTTGGGGTCAAACGCACGCTGTTTGTACAGCTAAAATAATTCGCAAAGTCAAAATATACAGCAGTTTTTACAAAACTGCGCCTACTGACACAGCTGCGGTATAACAGCCATATCTCCTAGACCGTAACTCCAAATTCAATCATTCTGGAGTCTATCGACATCTACACATCCTGATCTACGTTTCATATTCAGGCCTCGGGCCCAAATTCCAAAGATAAGAGGGTCGAAACCTCAAAAGAAAATCCAGACAGCAACATAGGGAAATAATTCACTAATGTAGATTTCATAGAATTATGTAATTTGGTGTCTAAAATCATTATGTGGCACAAATACATGGTAATGGGAATCAAACAGCGAATAATAATATTTTCCAAGTCATAATAATCACAAATTGCCAAAACACTAAATTTATATGCGTCTACAATTTCTAGGGGTCCTTAATTCATATGTCCATGTGATTCGCAAGTTCAAGGAGATAAAAGAGTCCAATTGAATTATTATTTAATACGAGGAAGTTTTGTGACTCTTAGATTGGTGAGTTTGAAGGTTCAAATTGATATACTATGATATTCAAAGGGAGTCACAAACTAACTACATGTGGTATTTCAAAGAGACTTGTACTAGAACGATAAGATGTACAAGGTTACTTGCCTTAAATCGACGGTTAAAATCTCCGCTTGTTGAAGCAACTGAGAAGAAAAGTCCCCGGAAATGTCCTCGAAATGCGCGTGCAAAAATATACCAAAGATCGAGTTTTCCTCGCACACACGATCGGCCCAGAACAGCGTGTAGCGCTCGGATCGGCTGCGGGTGGAACAGCGAACAGCAGATCGAACCAATAGAATCTTTCCTGTGCACCGGATCCACTCCCAGAACAGCGAACACGGGATCAGGATTTGCTGTGGCGAAACACGGAACAGCGATCAAGCGCACGGATCTTGATGTGATCGGACGGACGTGATCGAATCCCGCGCTTTTCCTTCTTCTTCTTCTTCGATCTTCTTCTTCGATCTTCGTTCGGCTGAGTCGAGCTCGAGAGAGAGCGACGGCGTGGCTGCTTCGCTGGCGGCGACTGCGGCAACGACGGAGGCGACGACGGCGGCGACGACGTCGAGAAGCGACGTGCGGCGAGTGCTCTGTTCGTGGTTTCGAACAGGGGAGAGAGCGAGAGCGGCGTTAGGGTGTTGGCGAGGCGGCGAGGGGCTGACGAGGTGATGGGGAATCTTTCGAAGTCGAGAGTGAGGGTGAGGGAGACGTCGAGTTGGAGCAGTGGTCGAGAATTTGGGTTCGAAGGTGGATTGGGTAATGGCGGAAGTTGGGTTTGGAGTTGGGTTAATGGCGACGGTGAAGGAGATGGGGGTGGTGGTGGTGGTGCTGTGGAGGTCGACGAGGTGGATTAGGGGCGAGCGAAAGTGATCGGAGAGGCCGAGGGAGGTTGGGTTGATGCAGTTGCGAAGATGGAGGAGAAGGTGATTTGGGGAGGTGATTAGCGGCGGTAGAGTAATTAGGTTAAAACAGTGGAGGTGTTAATTAGGGTTAGGGTAGGGTTTATATACTAGGTTAGCGGGTTTGCGGGTTCGTGGGTTTTTGGGATCCGTTTCAAAAAGGGCCCAACAGAAGAAATGGTCAAAAAGCACAATAATGGGATTAGAAAGATAAAAGAGAAGAATCGGGCTATTACTCATATAGAACGGTGCAAGATGGCACACAATCGAATTTGATAAAAAGATCCAAAATTGAGTCGAGACAAAAATAACAATTTTATTCGAATAGAAATAAAATACGGATCTAAAATAGATGAAAGAGTACAATATGGCAAAAATACAGTATAAAATACAAATACGGGGAAACAGTAGTTACAAATCCTACCCACCTTACACAAAAATTTCGTCCTCGAAATTTGCTTAGGCGGTACATAGGACAGGGTAAAGTAACCTAGGGGCGGGTAACAAACAAGGGATCCAAAGAAAAGTCAACTTGGTGGTAACACCAAAATAAGAGGGGGTGGGTAACAACGATGGTCAAATGGAAGGCATGAAAGAGAATAACAGCATTTAAAGGATCTAAATAACACAAGATAATAAATACGATGAAGGAGTAGGCAGAACTGAAACCAAGGAGATGGAAGACAGGAAAGAATTGAATCCAATAATGAATGAGTACATGATGGCAGGATGAAATGTAAGAAGGAAACAACCGGTATCAAAAACGAAGAAGAACACTAAACACCACAAGACTTGCAAGATAACAAGGCATTGGGGTGAACGAAATAGAAAGAGCTGGAATCGAAGAAGGGAGCGACAAGGGAAAAATGCACCACGCAATGAGTCAATGGATGAGAACAAAACAAGAGATAGGGGACAGCAAGTGGTGCAAGGAATGGAACAAAACACAATACAAAAAAAGAGAAACAACAACATGATCCTGGGTCCTGTGGGTCATGGGCCCACCACGCTTCCGCTGCGCTACTCTGATGGTGACACTCCAAGCTCCAGACATGTTGTAGACCACGTGGCACCAAGCGACGATCCGAGCAGGAAGAAAAGGAACGAGGCACCAGATCAAAGAGAGTATGGGTTCAGGATAGATATAAACAAGGATGCAAAGAATATAAAATTGAGCTTCAATTCAAAAAATCAAAATATATAGTATACATCAAAACTAATGACTTTAACAGGAATACTAATAGTAACAATATCCATGATAATAATATCAACAGTAATAGAAAATAATAATGACAATAAAAAACTAATAATAACAATAATAATAACAAAATTAGCAATATTAGTAACAAAATAATAATAATAATATCAATAATAATAACAGAAATAAAAACCGTCATAATCATACAGGTAATAATAACACGATGAAATAAAAATATCAACACTACTAATAATAACGATAATACATACATGACAAAGTAGAATTCAACACATTCATGAAAATAACGCAATAATAATAATAATAGCATTAAAAATAATATCAATAATGATAATAATAATACGACAATACCAAAAATAACAATAATATCAATAAAGCAACAGTAATAATAATAAAAATAATAACAGTAGTAAAGGTGATGAAAACGATAATAATAACATCAATTGAAATGACAGTAATATTAATAATACCAATAATAACGAAGGTATTCTTTTACCATCAGTTTCATTATATAAGTAACGAGTCTTGAAAAATAAATTAGTAATAGGTAGAAAATCTTGCTTCCTTAACATCAAGTTACATATTTGCCTTCACGACATCAGGTTTCAAATTGCCATCCAAATATTCGGCTGCACATTTTGCCTCGCCGATATCTAGTTGCAATTTGCCTCCATTGACATCGAGTTGCATATTTGCCATCTCGACATTAGGTTGCAGCGAAGTTGTAAATTGTATATAAAATTGAGCATGATCAGGCTCAAAACAATTTAATAATAATGATAGTAGTAACGAAAGAAAATAATAGTACTAATAACAATAATAATATAAAAAGGTCCATATTAATAACAATAGAATAACAATGATCATGACAATAATAATAATAGTAATAGCAAAAGAATGATAACAATAATAATAATATTAACAATAATAATGAAATAGTGAAAACAACAATAAGAATATCAATAGTAGTAACAATAATAATAATATTAGTAATGATAGTGAAAATAATAGCAATGATACTAATGGTAGTAAAAATAGCATTATACAACGAAATAAGAATTTGCCTTATCTAATAATAATTCAGTAGAAATATATAGTCGATTGAAAATGAAAAGTGAGTTAAAATACATCATCGTTCGAAATAACAAAATCCTTGTTGAGATACATCTTCATAGAAGATCGAAAATAAATATAATAATTAATAATCAAAATATAGAAAGTATTCGGAAAATAATAATAATAATAATAATTATAAGGAGAAAAATAAGTAGGAGAAAAATGAAGCTACATCCAATAAGGAGTTAAAGAGAATGATGACTAGAAGGGACAAAAGAAAATTAAGGAATTGAATGCGAAGGAAGAAGGACGAGGGCAAAATCGGAATTGAAGAGATTATGGCAGAGCATGATACTCAGGGTGAGTCAACGGTTGAAGAAGAATGCAAGGCACGAAGAGCAATAAACGTCACACGAACTGGAATAAGAGGGGATCAACGAGGCAAGCAGAAAATAAAGGATCGCTTGCATCAGAATCAAAAGAATAGGGGTACGGAAGAATAAATTTGTACCCAATAAGGAATTTACAAATCAGGACGAATGCAAGAGATGGAAAGAAGCAATGAATCAAAGAATTGAATATGAAGGGATCAAAATGGATGGGATAAGACTTGTATCCAGATCGAGTTGACTATTAAATTATTCATGTGGTTGCATGGCCTGTTTAATGTTGAGTTAATCCTGACTGAGTCAAGCCTGTCTAATGTATTAGTCAAACTAACACATTAGCCAAACCTGAGCTCTGATACCACTAAAAACCTTGTCACGCCCCGCTTCCCAAAATACGGAATACGAGCACGTGACGAAGCCCAGCGAATGATTTTTACATCATCCATAAGCTGTAGGATCGACTCAGCATCATAACAAGAATATACAAGAGAAATATATATAACCAAGCATGCATGAATAATTTATTAAGCAGCAGAAAACAATTTAAACAAATAGTAATGTTCAAATAGTTCACATGTCTGGGTCAAGTATAAACTCGGAAACAAGTCTTAAACAACAGAAGAAATAAATACCTTAAGGAAAGCAACTATTTAAACAGGTCCTTGCTCCAAGCGAAACCTGAAATGTCTGCCCACCAATTCCGGCAGATAGTTTGTCTCCCAAGTCTGCTTAATAAATATAAACAGGAAACAAGAGGAGAAACAAGAGAAAATGCCCTTAGTGCAAGTTAGGGCCACAAATAGTAAAAGCAAGTACAAGAAATGGGAAAACAAGAATTGGAATCAAGAATAAGCAAGGTTATAAGAAGTAGTGGCAAATTCAAAGACTAGCTAGCAAGAGGGAACATCTTAATAACTAGATTGGATAACAACTGCTAGTGGTGAAACACATGTTAGGTATACTTATAGGGGTATTTAATATCAAGCGACAACCTCAAGTCTAGTGTCATATGTCATTTAAATGTCAGGTCCCAAATGTCAAGTCATCACGTCCAAGTGTCAAGTTATCTAGCTCAAGTTTCTCAAGTCCAAGTCTAGTTCAAGTTATCGAGTCCAAGTTATCAAGTTCAAGTCTAGTGATGAGTTACTAGCTAGGTAGCACGACATGCATCCATTATACTACATGGTTGCTACAGTCAAACACTTTCGTTTAGATCTAGTAATGGATTTTATAGGGCGGCGTACTCAGGTATCAAGTATCAAGCAAGCCTTGGTTCATGAATCGAAAATTAAATAACAAGTTCACGAAGCAAGTTCGCGAATCCACAAGCAAGTTCAAGAACCGCACAATGGGTTCAAGAATCAACAAGTTCATGAGCCGAGTAACCGACTCCATGAATCGAACAAGATACAACAAGTTCATGAACCAAGTATTGGGAAACACGGGCCCCCTTCCGAGTACACGTATCTATATTGTCCACTCTATAATCTTTCCCAAACCCCGGCTTGTTATTGTTATTAACTCTTATCAAGCAAGCACACCTAAGTAAATGTTGTAAATTAATTCTAGAAAAATTTAGGGATGTCCTAGATGATGTCCAGCAGCTACACACAAAATTTGGGGTCAAACGCACGCTGTTTGTACAGCTAAAATAATTCGCAAAGTCAAAATATACAGCAGTTTTTACAAAACTGCGCCTACTGACACAGCTGCGGTATAACAGCCATATCTCCTAGACCGTAACTCCAAATTCAATCATTCTGGAGTCTATCGACATCTACACATCCTGATCTACGTTTCATATTCAGGCCTCGGGCCCAAATTCCAAAGATAAGAGGGTCGAAACCTCAAAAGAAAATCCAGACAGCAACATAGGGAAATAATTCACTAATGTAGATTTCATAGAATTATGTAATTTGGTGTCTAAAATCATTATGTGGCACAAATACATGGTAATGGGAATCAAACAGCGAATAATAATATTTTCCAAGTCATAATAATCACAAATTGCCAAAACACTAAATTTATATGCGTCTACAATTTCTAGGGGTCCTTAATTCATATGTCCATGTGATTCGCAAGTTCAAGGAGATAAAAGAGTCCAATTGAATTATTATTTAATACGAGGAAGTTTTGTGACTCTTAGATTGGTGAGTTTGAAGGTTCAAATTGATATACTATGATATTCAAAGGGAGTCACAAACTAACTACATGTGGTATTTCAAAGAGACTTGTACTAGAACGATAAGATGTACAAGGTTACTTGCCTTAAATCGACGGTTAAAATCTCCGCTTGTTGAAGCAACTGAGAAGAAAAGTCCCCGGAAATGTCCTCGAAATGCGCGTGCAAAAATATACCAAAGATCGAGTTTTCCTCGCACACACGATCGGCCCAGAACAGCGTGTAGCGCTCGGATCGGCTGCGGGTGGAACAGCGAACAGCAGATCGAACCAATAGAATCTTTCCTGTGCACCGGATCCACTCCCAGAACAGCGAACACGGGATCAGGATTTGCTGTGGCGAAACACGGAACAGCGATCAAGCGCACGGATCTTGATGTGATCGGACGGACGTGATCGAATCCCGCGCTTTTCCTTCTTCTTCTTCTTCGATCTTCTTCTTCGATCTTCGTTCGGCTGAGTCGAGCTCGAGAGAGAGCGACGGCGTGGCTGCTTCGCTGGCGGCGACTGCGGCAACGACGGAGGCGACGACGGCGGCGACGACGTCGAGAAGCGACGTGCGGCGAGTGCTCTGTTCGTGGTTTCGAACAGGGGAGAGAGCGAGAGCGGCGTTAGGGTGTTGGCGAGGCGGCGAGGGGCTGACGAGGTGATGGGGAATCTTTCGAAGTCGAGAGTGAGGGTGAGGGAGACGTCGAGTTGGAGCAGTGGTCGAGAATTTGGGTTCGAAGGTGGATTGGGTAATGGCGGAAGTTGGGTTTGGAGTTGGGTTAATGGCGACGGTGAAGGAGATGGGGGTGGTGGTGGTGGTGCTGTGGAGGTCGACGAGGTGGATTAGGGGCGAGCGAAAGTGATCGGAGAGGCCGAGGGAGGTTGGGTTGATGCAGTTGCGAAGATGGAGGAGAAGGTGATTTGGGGAGGTGATTAGCGGCGGTAGAGTAATTAGGTTAAAACAGTGGAGGTGTTAATTAGGGTTAGGGTAGGGTTTATATACTAGGTTAGCGGGTTTGCGGGTTCGTGGGTTTTTGGGATCCGTTTCAAAAAGGGCCCAACAGAAGAAATGGTCAAAAAGCACAATAATGGGATTAGAAAGATAAAAGAGAAGAATCGGGCTATTACTCATATAGAACGGTGCAAGATGGCACACAATCGAATTTGATAAAAAGATCCAAAATTGAGTCGAGACAAAAATAACAATTTTATTCGAATAGAAATAAAATACGGATCTAAAATAGATGAAAGAGTACAATATGGCAAAAATACAGTATAAAATACAAATACGGGGAAACAGTAGTTACAGCCTTGACAAGCCGCATAGACGACTTCTTCGTATCAATATTCAGAAAACGGTGTCATCCCGCCTGCTCGACTAACATCTTAATTAGTAGGACACGGCTGCAGATTTTTTTGTACATTTTGATTACCTCCCTCCAATTTGTCCTAAATTGACAAAATCCACCTGACAACAATATGTTTATAAATATGATTGCAATCATCTACTACCCATTTCCAATCAGATTAATCGCTGCTATTGACACTTGGAATTTCCGCTTCTATTTGGTTGCTTGCATTGCCCTGAGCTGACATTTGCTGTTGACGCTTTGATTTCATCCGATCAATAAATATTTTATTGAAGACATTGACTAATATAATGGGATTGAGCTCTTGTTTTGTGGTCGGTATGAAGTTTTGAGAGTAATTAGATGAATCTGAGAGAAAATTAAAAGAGAGAGCGATGAGAGATGAAGGAGAATGTTGGCTCTCAGGTATGAATTAATGAGACAACCTGTAAACGATTATATAGAAACAACCAGGGGTAAAAATGTCAATTCCTCCTCACATAACCCTACAAAAATATTTAAATAACCAAAAAAATAAAATAAAGCCAAATAACCCGTCCGGTTCTTTTGAAATTGTCCAAAAGAGTCGAATGAAACATGATGTTTCGTCCGACATTTTTTTTATAATTATTTTTTATCCGACGAAACATCATGTTTCGTCTATAATATAAATATATTTAAAAATGACTATAATATAAAAATATATAAAAAGTTAAACTTTGCTATTCATTTTGCCACTGCAGCAAAACAACGAAATGCTATTTCTATTTATCCATATATGCTTTTTATAGCATGCACGACCGTGGATGCTCTAAGCCATATCACCCTTTTTTTTCCACATATATAACCTAAGCTTGCTCCACCCTTACACACTACTAGTATTTTTCACGTGCAATGCACATTTTGATAAAAAGTTGGAGTTGAACGTACGATACAAGTAAGTTGGTAATAATTAGCACATGCGATGAATGACTTTCTTTTCTAAAAAATTGGAGTTGAACGGGTAACACGGAATTGTAAAAAAAGAATTAAAGAGAAAACTTTAATTTGCATGTACGATTCACTTGTAAAAAAAATTAGTTTTAGAATTACATGTGGGTTGTATGTTTGAATAATTGAAAAAAAAAATTTAATAGAAGTCGGCAGCTACAATGTAGCTAGAGCAGTAGTGAAGTGACGCGTGAGTGATAGATTGACATCACTGTTCTTCAGCCTTTTCCATTATAATATTGTAGACAGTAGATTTCATTATATCTCTCTCTCTCAATCTGTGCAAATTTTATCATTTTGTTTAATAAGTTGAAAATGTTACTCGTATTCTTCAGAGCATTTGTAGCCATCTTGAGTTATATTTTGTATAGTTGGCAAATAAAAATAAAAAAAAAAAATTTGTGTTGTAGTCATCAAAAGTTAAAATATAGGTCAGATGAAATTATATATATACTAGATTTGCCTGTGGGCACGTGCCTATGGCACGTCTTCGAAACGATACAAAATACAATAAGCCCTGTAAACAGTAAAACAACAATTATGTAGCTCAAGTTTGAATAGTATGACAATAATTAGTTGTAAATAAAAATCCGTGTTTCCAATAGTATATGTTAAAAAATAATTATAAATGAGATGTAAAATCTAACTTCTTAGAGCTTTGAGTGTGAAAAATGATGAAATTTAACTATTGAAGAGATATTTGATATTTTCAGTATAACATGTGCAATATAAAACATAAAAATTCTAAAAATTTGCAAATCTTAAATCTTAAAATTTAAATTTCCAAGTAAATTAAAAAAGAATGGAAGAGAGATAGGGAGAGAGAAAAGAGAGAGAAATATGAAAAAGTGAAGAGAGAAGAGAGAAGAGAGAGATAGTAATAAAGTAATGAGTTTTTTTAGTTTTGGAGGGAAAATTTTGGTTTTGGGATTTAAAATTTTGGGAGGAAAAATATGTTTTGTGAGGTTAGATGTGGACCTTTGATTTTGAGGGGATTGAATGTGAGCCACTTGATAGCTTTCTTTGTGTTTTATTATATAGATGTTAGAAAATGAGTGTTTTATACACTATTTTCGAACCGATTTTTGAGCAATTTTTTGAGTAAGATCCTCAATGAATTATTGAGAGATCTTGATTGATTTGTGTTCTCCTTCGTGAGTAGATCAAAATCATATATTGGTTCGCTAAAATCGGTTAAGGGGTGAATGAGAAATTGTCTATCAAAGTGAGACGTTTTCATTCTTGAAAATGGGTTAAAGGGAACTTAGTTCCACATCGGAAATAACAAAGGAAATAGAAGAGGATATATAGTAATCTCCTTCTAAGCATTGTAAGATGGCTAGAAGAGAGGCTCTCTCTCGCGCGCGCAGGGGGGGGGGGTGCAAATCACGGACCGGTTTACATGCGACTTGTGTGCGCCCGCACGACCTGCGGACACGAATGCCGGACCGATTTGATCCCACCCCGTGCAGAGCCACTTTTTGCTACAGTTTTCTTTTTGTAACGGCTGAAATGAATGCAGAAACGGTTCTGTCTGCCGTTTCAGTGCTGTATTTAATATTTTGTCTGCCGTTACGCTGAAGGCATTCAATTCATTGTCTGCCGTTACAGTGAAGGCTGTTAAAGGCTGTTAATGCCTTGTCTGCCGTTACATTGAAGGCTGTTAATGCCTTGTCTGCCGTTACAGTGAAGGCTGTTAATGCCTTGTCTGCCGTTACAGTGAAGGCTTTTAATGCCTTGTCTAACCCAGGCTCTATAAATAGAGGCCTTCCCCTTACTTTCTTCCCTGCACAAAACCATATCATTTTCTCTCCTTCTCTTCTGTGCTGTTCGTCCGTCCTTGTGTTGGTAAGTCAGGTGATAGGTTCAAACGCTGCTGATCAGTTCGGGAGTGGTACGTGGTGCCTACGAGATCGCTCCAAGCCGTTGCATCCTGCGAGACAGACGCCTCCGTTCAATCCAGCAACCGGAGAGAGGCGAAATCTGTTTTAAGGACACTGTGTGATACACAGGCCTCGGCTTCTTGGGAGTTGTACTTTTCATTTGCTTATTGTAAGTTGTTTAATTTATTTTCCTTTTCTTTTTCTTTCGGATTTCTCTTCTCTGTTCCCTTCTCGGTTTTCCTGTGCCTCTCTATCTTTCTTTGTAAAAAGAATTTTGTAAATATTATTTGTAACAATAGATAGATATATATATGCATTGAAGTGAGGGATAAAGGACCCAAAAAAAAACACAAAACAAACAGATAAAAGGAGGCACAAAAGGACAAAAAAAAAAAAAAAAAAACTGCCAAATATCTGGGACGAGGGATGAAGTCCCGCAATTTAGCTTTAGATGAATGTGTTGGATGGTACATAATGTACCGTCCGTCAAAATGTTTTTTTTTTTAAATTTAAAATAATGGGACGGAATATTATTCCTCGTCCGACGAATTCTTCGTACGCACAATTTAAGGGACGGTGCATCGTCTCCTGTCCAACATTTGAGATGAAAGATTATCTTTCGTATCATTTAATGGACGAAAGATAGTTTATTGTCAGCTATAATTTGATATTTACCAAACCGTCTCTTATATTTGGCAAGCTCATGTTTATGCGATACCTAAATTTTGGATATTTGGCAGTAAACTACAACAAATTTTTTTCTCATATTTTCTAATTTTTGAATATTTAACAGACGACTACACATGCTCTTATGTACCTATTTCACCTGTCTTGTTCATTAATGTTTCATTTCACCAGCATTTTGTCTTCATTCTGTTCATCAGCATTCACTTCTGTTTAGTAAAAAAAAAAAAAATTCCCCCTTTGAACAGTCTATATATTGTAATATATTTTATTTTATTTTTATGTTTCCTAGACAAAATAGTCTGTATTGTAATTTTTGACCTAGCAAATATCCGTACTAAATTATTCAACATGGCTAGCTATATCATTTTCTTACCCCTATAAAATCCTACTGGAAATCATAATCACCTCTTAATTAATCATTACTCACTCTCACTTCTCACCATCATTAATTAATCTCAGAGATGCCAAGAAACAACGCCAGTTCTCCAATGTCTCATCGCTTCATGTAACCTCTTCTTCCATTCCAATTTCCATTCATGTAACCCATCCCTCTAATTAACGCTTTCTTGGAAAAAAAATTTTGCAGCCAAACCCCCACCAACAGAGACCAAGAAACAATGGAGATGAGAGAAGACGAAGAAGAAAAAGAGACCACACCCTCTTGTTTCCCTCTCCTAAGCTACACCTGCTCCAAACAACGTAATTAAGCTACAAAATTTACACAAACCTCTCTCATATCCAACTTCTTGAATTTGCAAATTTAACTGCTTTTATTTTATTTTATTTTATTTTTTTGCATGCAGAACCCACGGCGGAGGCCAACCTGTCCAACCTCCACGTCACCTGGCGCGAATCTGAACGCTCAACCGCCACTCAAATCTCCCGCCAACTGAAATGCAAGTGGGCCCTGGATTCCCTCATTGAGGCCCACCTTTCGAAACTCCGGGCCCACTACACCAGGTCCATGGTGCCTTCCCGGCCGGCAGACGTCCCCCGCCTCCTCGCCCCGACGTGGGACCCACCCTTCGTGACCGCCTCCCTTTCTTGGCTCGGCGGCATGTGGCGTCCGTCGCTGATACTCTCCCTCGTGGGGCTCACCCTAATTTCCAACCCCCTACCTGCGAAATCCCGCCGCCAACTGAATGAGACAATTCGCCGGCTCAGGATTCAAGAAGCAGTCCTCGACGAGGAGATGGCAGAATATCAATCGATATCGGTGCTTAATTTGATGAGGGATAGGGGGTCAACGGCGAAAGGGAGGAGGGCGAAGAAATTAGGGAGTAGAGTCGAGGGAGTTTGTAATGAGATGAAGAAGGTGCGGGGGGTGATCGAGCGGGCTCAGAGGATGAGGTACAAGGCGGTCGAGGTGGTCGTGAAAGGGGGGATATTGACTGAGTCGCAGGCGGCTGAGTTCTTGGTGGCATTGGCCGAGATTCAAGAACTGGTGAGGAGGCAGGGGGCTAAGTGGAGGGCAAAGGCCGGGGTGGTCTCGATCGAGGTTCAGGCATTTGATGTTGGGGCTTGTTCTTGAGGGTTTCTCTGGTTTGATGAATTCATATTCTGGATCCAGATATGCATCACTTTGTTTTAATTCCTTTTGTTGCAGCTTCTGCTGGGAAAAAAAAAAAAAACCAGCTAAAACTGAGTGAGTTGAATGAGTAAACTTGCAATAGATACCGTGATAGGTTAGTTGAAAGGCCAAAGCTTTTTGTAATCATAGCTTGTCGATCTTTTCTTAACTAGACAAGAATTTTCAGCAAGAGATTGTTATTGTTTAGATTGCTCTGTTTTGCTTTAAGCTTATCATCAGATTATAATTAAAACATTCTATAGTACTACATTCATATATGAATATCTCAAGAATGATTTTCCGATAGTTCTACATTCATATATGAATATCTCAAGAATGATTTTCCAATAGTTTGAGAAAATGGCACAATCGTTGTTGTCACTATCTAGTCTTCCTAATAGTTACAGTACAGTAAAACAGACTGTTACAAGCATCATGACCGTTGCGACAACTCTGAAGGATGTTATAAGCCGCATCATGAATGAGGATGCAAGAAGAAAGAGACATGGAGAGTCTTCGACGTTATATCATAACAACGTCGTGCTGTCAGTTGATACCCGTGGTAGAAATAACAACAGAGGGAAGTCGCAAAGCAGGAATCACATGTCCAAATCAAGAACAGGACATTGCAAAAGTGAGTATTGGCACTGCAAGAAGCCGGGACACATGAGAGATCAATGCGAGAAGTATAAGAAAGCACAAGCAGGATCACAAGTAGTCAATGTGGTATGTATTGAACCCCATTTAGATGAATTGTGTTTATCTGCTGGATTTGATATTATACAAGATGATTGGTGTATAGAATCAGGTTTTTCTTATCATTGTACCCCCATGAGGGATATTTTTGAGGATTACAGGACATGTAATTTTAGTGCAGTTTCAGTTGGCAATAGGTAAATATGTTCAGTTGTAGGTAAGGGCATAGTGAGAGTGAATGCTCACAATGGCGGGCAATTAGTTTTGAATGACACAAGACACATTCCGAACTTGAGAAATAATTTGATCTCGATTAGTAAACTAGACAAAGAAGAATTCATAACAACATTTGGACATGGAGAATGGAATGTGACTACATGTGTGTGACAGTGTAAAAATGGCCTGAGGCCCAACCAGGGCCCAATACTATTCCTACTCAGAAAAGTAAAAATAACAACCTGGTTCGGCTCCGGACCACTTCTGGGTCGGTGCCGAACCTCGTGTTTGCCCTCACGGTACTGGCCTCCTCGTACCGACGAGCCTCAGTAGCCCTCGGAGTCCGATCCGGGGCAGTCCCACAGGCCGTCCCCCCTCTCTGGCGGGGCAGAAGGATGACCTGGCGCAGCCTAGGCCCTCCGATTCCCCCCAGAGGCACAGGAGGCTCACGATGGGCCACGTCAGCTCCAAATACCGCCAAGGGTTTCGCCACGTCAGCCCTATACCACTCCTGGTATCGCCACGTCCGCCCTAAACCCCCTGGGCCTTCTGCCACGTCAGGCCCATGGGCTTTCGGATCCAAACCCGGCCCCCAAGTGGAACCAAACCCGGTTGGGATTCTCTATAAATACTAGACCCACACCCACCTTTTGAGGTAATCAATCTTTTGCCACTTAAATATACCTAGTTATTGCTACTCTCTCACAGAGACTGACTAGAGCGTCGGAGGGTCCGCCACCGGGACAAACCCCGGTGTTTCAGGACCGTCTGCAGGTACACAAGACCTCGGATCCGACCCTTCCGATCCGAGCCCAACCTTCAACATCTTTCCGAGCTCATCGTAGGTCCCAGAAGGTCAACTGAAGGTCGGCAGACGAGCGGCAATCTCCTTCAATATAAATTGAGTCCGAACTCACACCTGGTGCTTCCACACGTTTCTCAGAAATAAACAGCATCAGGTTGGCGTCGTCTGTGGGAAACGCTGCTCCAGAAGCCGATCCGACCCAGACCCTCAAAGGCCATCGACAGCCGAATCCTCATGGCCTCCAAAGGAAAGGGGGCTGCTTCCCCCGTCAACCAACGGGACTCGCCCCCGCCCACGAATAAAGCCAGGCCACGCACGTCGAAACACAAGGCTCCCCCTCGGGAGTCCCAAAGG
Organism: Hemerocallis citrina; assembly: GCA_017893485.1. NCBI lineage: Eukaryota > Viridiplantae > Streptophyta > Magnoliopsida > Asparagales > Asphodelaceae > Hemerocallis > Hemerocallis citrina. The sequence continues at coordinate 177,823,680 of CM030365.1, read as the reverse complement.
AGCGTCGGCTGGACAGCCCAGCCCGACCTACGGAGAGTAATCCTCAACCGCAAGATTACCCACAGCTGGGGAAGGGCCGCTTCCAACTCGGCCCCGAACCATCCGAGGCAGACCCACAGGGACGACGGCCCACGGGGTCGGCAAGGTGATAGGAACCGGGGATCACCAACCCCGAAGCCTAACTCAGACCGCACCCAGGGTCAGGATCCCGAATCCGAGGTATCCATGGATACGCCGTTCACCCTACTCTACATCCACGGGGGACCGGTGGGGGGAGAAACCGATACTTCCCAAAGAACCTTCACCCAGGAGACGAACGCTATTCAGTACAGCCCCTCTCCTGAGCTACAACCGCGGCCAGTCTCCTTCTCAGGAGAGGGCCCCGAAGGAGTTCACCTCCCCCACTGCGAGGCCCTCGTCGTTAGCCTCCGCATGGCCAATTGTGAGGTTCGCCGAATCCTTGTTGACAACGGCAACCCGGTAAATATTCTCTTCCTCGGAACCTTCGAAAGTCTCAGATTATCCAGAGGGAAACTCAAACCAGCGGGATGCACGTTGCTCAAACTTTCGGGCGTCCCGGTCGTAGTGGAGGGAATTATTACCCTCGACGTCACCGCTGGACCGGCCCCTGACAAGAGGACCGTGTCCTTGGATTTCATGGTCATCCGCGTCAAGGCGGCTTACAACGCCATCCTCGGCCGACCCGGGCTAAACTCCCTCCAGACGATACCTTCGACCCCCCATCTGAAACTCAAATCCCCCCCCAGGGGGTCAGCATCGTCCGAGACAGCGTCGAAGCAGCACGGTCATGTTGCGTTACCACCAGGGGAGGGGGCGTGCTCCCCCTCAGCGCCGTTGAACTCGAACCCAAGAAAGACGGCCCCGCCCCCGAGCCCGTGGACGAACTGGAGGAGGTCCTATTCGACACCGAGGATGAGTCGAAATGGTTCCGGGTGAGCTGCTCACTCGCCGAAGACCTGAAGACGGGCATCATCGCTTGCGTCCGCCGCAACGTTGATCTCTTCGCTTGGAAGCCCTCCGATATGCCCGGAATCTCTGAAGACTTGATCATGCACCGACTGAGCGTCCTTCCTGACTCTAAACCGATCGTGCAAAAGAGGCGCAAAGTCGCCCCGGTGAGGCAACAAATTGTAAAAACAGAAGTGGACAAGCTCTTGTCCGCTCGATTCATCCAAGAAGTCAGCTACCCCGAGTGGTTGGCCAATGTCGTCATGGTGAAGAAAGCGACAGGGGGTTGGCGAATCTGCATTGACTTCACGGACCTTAACAAAGCGTGTCCGAAAGATCCTTTCCCCCTCCCGCGCATCGACGCTTTAATAGACGCGACCTCAGGGCACGAGCTGCTGTCCTTCATGGACGCGTTCTCGGGGTACAATCAGATCCGGATGTTTCCACCAGACATCTCCAAGACCTCGTTCGTCACCGACCAAGGTCTTTATTGTTACCGTGTCATGCCTTTCGGGCTGAAAAACGCCGGAGCCACGTACCAGCGACTCGTCAACAAAGTCTTCAAGGACCTGATCGGCCGCAACGTAGAAGTTTACGTCGACGACATGCTTGTCAAGAGCCGGGCTGGGCCGAACCACGTCGCCGACCTCGAGGAAGCCTTCGGTGTCCTCCGACGCCACAACATGAGGCTCAACCCGGCTAAATGCGCCTTCGGCGTCTCCACGGGGAAGTTCTTAGGATTCATCGTCAGCCAGCGCGGCATTGAGGCAAACCCCGAAAAAATACAGGCCATCATTAACATGTCTCCGCCCCGGAATGTCAAAGAGGTTCAGAGGCTCACAAGTCGGTTGGCGGCGATCGGCCGTTTTCTCTCCAAGTCAGGGGAGAAATCTCTCCCCTTCTTCAAAGCCTTGCGCGGGAAAGGGGGCTTCGAGTGGGGTACCCATCAACAAGAAGCCTTCGAACAGCTGAAACAGTACCTCGCCAACCCGCCTCTCCTCAGCAAGCCCGAACCGGGCGAGCCGCTTTGGCTCTACCTGTCCGCCTCGGACTACGCCCTCAGCGCCGTCCTCGTCCGAGAGGAGGAAGGAGTTCAGAAGTCACTGTACTATGTAAGCAAAGTACTGCACCCGGCCGAGACGAGATACGCGAAGATAGAGAAGGTGGCCTACGCCCTGGTTATGGCAGCCCGAAAACTCCGACCTTACTTCCAGGCCCACTCCGTCCAAGTACTGACCGACCAACCACTGAAGACCGTCCTCCACAAGCCCGAAAACTCCGGCCGATTAGTCAAATGGTCGATCGAGCTGAGCCAGTTCGACATAAGCTATCACCCCAGGGCGGCCATTAAAGGGCATGCCCTCGCCGAGTTCATAACTGAATGCACTGTCTCCGAGCAACCTGACGTAGAAGAATCGGATCCGACCTGGGAGGTCTGTGTTGACGGCTCATCCTGCGAAACGGGGAGTGGGGCGGGCGTCATCCTTCGCGGCCCCGACCAATTCCTACTTCAATACTCCCTGCGCCTCAACTTTCCAGCCTCCAACAACGAGGCAGAATACGAGGCCATGATCGCCGGATTGACCCTCGCCCACCGAGCCGGTGCCAAGCGAATCCGGGCGTTTAGCGACTCTCAGCTCGTGATCCATCAAATCAACGGAGAGTACGAAGCCCGCGACGACCGAATGATGAGGTATTTGGCGGCGGTCCGACGACTCTTAGCGTTCTTCGACGACGCTACGGTTGTCAGAGTCCCCAGGGAACAGAACGCCCAAGCCGACGTGCTATCCAAACTTGCCTCTTCTTCCTTCGAAGGCCTCGATCGTACGGTGCTCGTCGAGGTCCTCTTGGAGCCAAGCATCAGTAGCCCGGAGCCGGAAGCGATGTGTGTGCAAGAGGGGACCAGCCCGGACGACTGGACCACTCCCATCCGAAAATTCTTAAACCGGGCCGAGCTTCCTGAAGACAAAGCCGAGGCCAGGCGAATCAGAATCCGAGCTGAAAGGTTCGTCATGATCGATAACATCCTCTTCAAACGCTCGTACACCTTGGCCGACGGCAAACCCTACCTCCGCTGCCTCGCCAGGGACGAGGCCAGCTACGCCCTCAAAGACCTGCACGAGGGGATCGGCGGATGCCACATGGGGAGTAGGACACTTGCCCGAAAGGCCCTGAATCAAGGGTACTATTGGCCCACCATGCTCCAAGACTCACAAGACTTGGTCAAGAGGTGCGGCCCCTGCCAAAGATTCTCCCCCATCAAAAGGCTTCCTCAAGCCAACCTCCGATCCCTGGCGAGCCCTACGCCCTTCGCCATGTGGGGTATGGACCTTGTGGGGCCCTTCCCCCCAGCGGTAGGGCAAAAGAAATTCCTGATTGTCGCCATCGACTACTTCACCAAGTGGATCGAAGCCGAACCACTATCCAGTATCACCGAGCGCCAAGTGCAACAGTTCTTTTGGAAGAACATCATTTGTCGATTCGGGATCCCCCGAATCCTCGTCACGGACAACGGAACCCAGTTCCAAGGGCAGAACTTCCAATCTTTCTGTCAGGACATCGGCATCCAGCAGCGTTTTTCTGCCATTTGCCACCCTCAGTCTAACGGCCAAGCGGAGAATGCGAACAGGCAAATCCTCGACGGCCTCAAAAAGCGCCTTGACAATTCCCCCAAAGGGCTATGGGTTGAGGAGCTGCCCAGCGTACTATGGGCACACCGAACCACACAGAGGATCCCCACGGGGGAGACGCCATTCAATCTGACCTATGGGACCGAGGCAGTCATCCCCGTCGAAGTCGGATTGCCTTCTCCCCGGATCATAGCCTTCGATGAAGACGACAATGCGTCCGCCCTAAGGGCTAACCTGGACCTCGTCGCCGAAGTGCGAGAGAAGTCCGCGGTCCGAAGGAGCATTTATCAGCAACGGATCGAGAGATTTTACAACAAGAAAGTCCGCCCCACCAGCATCCAGGCAGGGGACCTGGTGTTGCGAAAGCTATCTGTCTTTGATCCAACCAAGAAGAGGAAACTGGCTCCCAACTGGGAAGGCCCATACCGCGTAGTCGAGGCTGTGCGCCCTGGTACATACCGACTGAAGGATATGAACGACCGACCCATCAGCCGACCCTGGAACGCTGAGCACCTCATGAAATTCCGGGGAGAGCAAGCTTAGGTTCTAGCATGGCTTAAGTAGATTAAAACTTTTGTAAACATTCGTGTGTAAAGGGCCGCTTCAGCGACCCCCCCCCCCCGGTCGGGTATAAAAGAAGTCTCTTTTTGTCAAAAGTTAAATACCTCGGCAACTCCGACCCGGTACCGGGCAATGGGGGCGGCACCTGGGTTCTCCCTCGGGTCTCATCCCCAAACGCCTCGGCAGGTTCGACCCAACTCCGGACCGGAGGTCTCCCTGTCGCCCCGCGTCGATCCCTCACGAATTGGCGGAGCTCGACCTCGCCTACACCGCCCTTCACCACCCCGATGGCCAGAGCAAAGAAGGAAAAGAAAGCTTTATTCATACTCTTTTATTTTGTGCGGAGAAAACAAGCAAATACCGTTACAGGACCACTCCACTCATCTCAAACTAAAGGGGATCGCCGACTTAGGGCCCCTCGGACCCGGTGAAGGGCGGGATCACTCCGACCAAACGACTTGGGACTCTCTCTTCGTCATGACGGTCCTTCGGTTCCGCCACCGTCGACACCCCGGCCACGGAGCTCTGGGCATCCACGGATCGAATGCGTTCTATCAGTTGCAATGCCGAGGGAGCCCCCTCTGCTCGCCGACCCCTCGAGGAAGATGTCGAAACACCCAGCATAGTCCTATAGCGGTGTATCTCCATCTCCTTCTCCACTATCACATCGCGAAGTAGCTTCTCGGAGGAAGGCCTCTGCACCGAGGAACTTGACAGGGTGTATCCAAGACCAACGCCCCCTAGCTCCCGATCCACCATCGCCCTCCTCAGCCGGCTCGCCTCCTCATTTAGGGCTTCAGACTTGTTCCTATAATAATGGAAGGCCGCATCAGTGTCGCGAGCCCTCTTTCGATACCGAACCAAAGTGGCCTCTAAGGCCTCGACCTTGCCCCGAAGCCACGCCACGTCGGAACGAAGGGGGTCCACCTCAGGAAGGGGAGCCGTGACCTACAAGAGAACCAGCCCACTCAAGACATATAAGCAAAGAGGTTCAGAAATTCTTCGAAGTTGGAACACTTAGCCAGCCAAAAAACCTTCTTTTTATAAATTCAGTTTCCCCATACAAAAAATGCGGTGGCCAGTCCGCGAAAGGCAGATACAATCGAGAGAAGGAAAAAGAAGGACAAAAATTATACAGCTGGTTTTCCCACCTCTATATCAGCCGGATCCGTTGGGGGGTCGGCAACCGATTTATCATCTGACCCTTGTCCGCCAGGGGTCTTCGGTGTCCCCTCAATCTCCATATCATACTCGAGGTTGGACAGGTCGATAGTCGGATAAAAGTGCCTCACATGGCTGAGGGCCTTCGCATAACTGCTATCCTGGGCGTTGATCACCAGGATCTGACACGACTTAGTCACCTCTTCCTTCTCCTTCTCCGACCTCTCCTCCTGAGCCACCCTCGCCTTCGCCCATTCCTCCTTCTCCTTGTCAAAAGCCGCCTTCGTCTCCGCCTCCTTCTTACGAGAGCCTTCGAGCTCTCCCTTCAATTCTGTCACCTCCTGCTCGGCCTTGTCAGCCCGGTCTCGCTCTCGCTGCAATGCCGCCTCGTAGAGGCCCCTCACATGGGCCCCCTGCACGGTCGCCTGCCATAACCAGACACTACTAAGAAATCTTCCTTAAACAACATCACCCGAAAGCTAGGGGGTTCGATTGACTTACCAGCACAGTGGCCTGCGCAAGACGCACGTACGCCTCGTCCAGGGTCTGGGACTTCATATCCGAACGATCCCGAGGGGTCGCCAGCTTATCTGCAACCTCCACGGCCTGGCGCCCCCGGACCAGGCAATCACCCTCGCGGATCGACCAATCTGGCACCCACCTTCGCCGAAGTCTCTCCTCTAGTCCGGGATCCACCAGGGGACCCTTCCCCTTATCAAGGTCGGCGGCCGCACCCTGATCCAAACCCCCCTGGACCACCGCGTCCCCATCCGTCTCCGACCGAGTCCTTTTCATCCTCGGCTGAATGGGGGCCTCGGAGACCACCTGGGACAACTCGGTCGTCTTCGCCACGACATCCTTCTTCTCGGCCTTCTTCTTCTTCATGGCGAGCCTCAGCGCCTTAATCGACTCTTCATCCATTTCTGTAAAAAGATCCATTAAGAACAAATGAGCAAGAAAGTACAAGAAGAGTGTGAGGAAAGAAACAACCACGTACGAGGCACGGCCGGGCTAGGGCTCAGTCCGACGCTCGCCAGATGGGCCTCCGTCACCTTCCCCCAATTGATGCTATACGACAGACGGAGACGCTCAACGAGTCTCCACTCCTCCGCCGACAAGTCCCCCGGCCCCGGTGCTGCGTAACTCGGCTTAGAATGGTTCCACCGAGTAGGGATAGCCCAAGGATCCTCACTCCGGATCACCAGATACTTTTTCTTCCAGAACTTAATGGAGTCTGGATGACCATGGACAACCTTCGCCTTACCTCGAGGCGAGATGTAGTATACTCCTTCTGCCGATGAGCCGATCAACAACATCGCTCGGAACACGCCCAGCCGCAGGGGTACCCTCTGCTCCTCGCACAACAGCACGAAGCAGATGATCTGCTTCCAGGAGTTTGGCCCAAACTGCATCGGTGCCAGGGACGACCAATTTAACACCTCCCGAACGAATGGGTGGATGGGCAGCCTCAGGCCGGAGATAAAGGCGTCCACAGGGAAGATACAATACCTATCCGGCAGGGGATCGGTCGGCCGAAGAGTAGAACTCGGCAGCATAAGCTCGTAACTGGGCCCTATGTGGTAGGCCAACTGCAGAGCCCCCAAGTCGCTTGCCTCCAGAACGGTCGGGGATGCGTCCACCTTCAACCTCTTCCGACTTGACGACGACGGCTGGACCCCCGAGGACTCCTTATCTGAGAGATCGTCGGGGTAGCGACGGAAAGCCCGGGGTTGTGCAGACGACCCTATCACCAAGTCGCTCGGGCCGCCAACCCTCGATCCCTTCTTCTTCGGAGCCCTCCGCCTCTTAGTCCGTTCCGGCGAAGGTGTAGACAAACGCCCCAGAACGGGCGGATTCAGAGACCCTGCGGAGCCATCTCCCTCGGAGCCACCCTCCTCTCCGGAAGCCAACCCTAGGGTCCGGACCTCGTCTGAGCTACCGCCCCCCTCCTCAGAGTCGCTGCTTTCTACCACGAAATGCCTCCGAGATCGCAAAGGCTTCACATTGTGTACGACCTCCTCCTTGCCTACCGGCCCCTACCCAGAGGTCGACGCCGACGAGCCGGACTGAGCCCTATCCATCTGTGCCTAAGTTAAATGGGGTTACCAACTAACCTGGGATCACCTCGGTAAAACGACCTTGCTGCAGGAAGCTGAAGGGACGAGCGCTGAAGAGTTGAAGGATTTTTTGAAAAGTAAGAGGCAAGAGAGAAATAGGCGATAGAAGGAGAGGGGGGAACATTTATAGGGGATAGGAACAACTCCTCGATTTTTGCAGTCACTATTCACCGATTGACGTGCAACTGCCGCCTAGGAAATCACGCCACGTCCTCGAAACATGTGCTACTGACGTCACCCAGTGCCAGACTGGCCGCCCGATACGGGGGTCGGTTCGGGCAAAATAACGGCTCGCCTTCGCCGGCACTAAAGTACTCTTCTTCAGAAGATCCACCGGCTGGCCATCACCCTTACCAGCCCGTAATTCCCCCTCGTCTCGAGGTTCGGCTTGGCACCGGGGTACTCTTCCCAGGAAGAAACAACGGCTCGCCTTCACCCTCACCGGCCCATAATCCCTCGCAAGCTCGAGGTCCGGTCCGGCACCCGGGTACTCTTCTTCGGAAGATCCACCGGCTGGCCATCACCCTTACCAGCCCGTAATTCCCCCTCGTCTCGAGGTTAGGTCTGGCACCCGGGTACTCTTCTCAGGAAGAAACAACGGCTCGCCTTCACCCTTACCGACCCATAATCCCTCGCCAGCTCGAGGTCCGGTCTGGCACCGGGGTACTCTTCTTCGGAAGATCCACCGGCGGGCCATCACCCTTACCAGCCCGTAATTCCCCCTCGTCTCGAGGTTCGGCCTGGCACCGGGGTACTCTTCTCAGGAAGAAACAACGGCTCGCCTTCACCCTTACCGACCCATAATCCCTCGCCAGCTCGAGGTCCGGTCTGGCACCCGGGTACTCTTCTTCGGAAGATCCATCGGCTGGCCATCACCCTTACCAGCCCATAATTCCCCCTCATCTCGAGGTTCGGTCTGGCACCCGGGTACTCTTCTCAGGAAGAAGCAACGGCTCGCCATCATCCTTGTCGACACGTAATCCCTCGACCTCTCGAGGTTCAGTCGAACACCAGGGTACTCTTCTCCGGAAGAGACAACGGTTCGCCATCGCCTTCACCTACACGTAGACCCTCGACTAGCTCGAGGTCCTATTCAAGCCTCAGGGCAGCACCACCAGGAAGGCCCTGTGATCCGCCCTCCCATTTTTTACAATCATAAACACTCCTCCACGGCTAGCTCCCGCACCCCCCGCAGGAGTGGGGGGCTTGTGTGACAGTGTAAAAATGGCCTGAGGCCCAACCAGGGCCCAATACTATTCCTACTCAGAAAAGTAAAAATAACAACCTGGTTCGGCTCCGGACCACTTCTGGGTCGGTGCCGAACCTCGTGTTTGCCCTCACGGTACTGGCCTCCTCGTACCGACGAGCCTCAGTAGCCCTCGGAGTCCGATCCGGGGCAGTCCCACAGGCCGTCCCCCCTCTCTGGCGGGGCAGAAGGATGACCTGGCGCAGCCTAGGCCCTCCGATTCCCCCCAGAGGCACAGGAGGCTCACGATGGGCCACGTCAGCTCCAAATACCGCCAAGGGTTTCGCCACGTCAGCCCTATACCACTCCTGGTATCGCCACGTCCGCCCTAAACCCCCTGGGCCTTCTGCCACGTCAGGCCCATGGGCTTTCGGATCCAAACCCGGCCCCCAAGTGGAACCAAACCCGGTTGGGATTCTCTATAAATACTAGACCCACACCCACCTTTTGAGGTAATCAATCTTTTGCCACTTAAATATACCTAGTTATTGCTACTCTCTCACAGAGACTGACTAGAGCGTCGGAGGGTCCGCCACCGGGACAAACCCCGGTGTTTCAGGACCGTCTGCAGGTACACAAGACCTCGGATCCGACCCTTCCGATCCGAGCCCAACCTTCAACATCTTTCCGAGCTCATCGTAGGTCCCAGAAGGTCAACTGAAGATCGGCAGACGAGCGGCAATCTCCTTCAATATAAATTGAGTTCGAACTCACACCTGGTGCTTCCACACGTTTCTCAGAAATAAACAGCATCAATGTGCTAGGTTGGCAGCAAAAGGAAAGCATGGTGACACATTGTACTTACTCAGAGGATGTGATTCAGGTGATATCATTGCTACAACATCAGTAGGTAGTTCTTTAATTCTATGACATGTCAGGTTGGGGCACCTTGGTGAAAAGAGTATCAAGCAGCTTTATTCTAGGAATCTTTTGCCGGGACTTAAGAAGATTGAGATGGATTTCTGTGAGAACTGTGTGATGGGCAAACATAAGACAATTAGCTTTCAGTTGAGTGGGCTTGAGAAGAAGCATAGGAAGCTAGAGTTAGTAAATAAAGATGTGTGGGGTCCGGCTCATGAAATTCTCTTATAGTAGTAAGAGATACTTCGTAACATTCATTGACGATGCTACAAGAAAAGTTTGGGTTCATGCAATTTGCATGAAATCAGAAGTGTTTGAGACATTCAAAGCTTGAAAAGCCAGAGTTGAGAATGAGACGAGTACAAGGTGAAAGCATTAAAGTTAGACAGTGGTGGTGAGTACACAAATAAATAGTTTGTTGACTATCTGGCAAAGGAAAGTATCCAGGAAATCATGATAGTTCATAGGAACCTACAAGAGAATGGAGTGACAAAAAGAATGAACCACACGATACTCGAAAGGGCAAGATGTATGAGACTTCATGCGGATCTTCTAGTCCATCTTTGGGCCGCCACAGTGGATACAACAGTGTACTTGATTAATCGTTGTCCTTTTAATGCCCTTGATGGGTCCATTTCGTAAAAAAACTATAGTCAGGTAAAATTGTCAATTATTCGCATTTGAAAGTATTTGGTTGTATTGCATATTCACTAATTGACAGGAAAGAAAAAAGAATCTAGATTCAAAATCCAGAAAGTGTGTATAAATTGGCTATGGTGGTGATTAGTGTGGTTACACACTTTGGGATTTTGGGGATGTCATTCACAGCAGTAATGTAGTATTCAATGAAAATGTCTTATACAAGGACAGACACACAGGTCAAGACAGTACGACTAGTTCAGAGTCCATTTTTTGGTTCACACTCAGATTCAGATTCAGATTCTGAAGACAGCCCTAGTGGTGGGAGTTTTATAGTGCAGCAGCAGGTACATGTACCACAGACAACACTGGAATTTCATGATGAGCCTATTGGGAATGATCAAGTTATCCAAGACGAACAGGTACAACCAGAGCAGTTCAGGGAACCTAAACCGGTCGGTGAACCGGTACCCACATTGAGGAGATCGATACGAGATAGAAGGCCGACCAAGATATTTGATTCATCAGCTAGCATTGTTCACGAGCATGTTCTGTACACAGATTCACGATAGCCTGAGATTCATGAGGAGGCTTTGAAAGATGAGGCTCAAATTTAGTGGGAGTTAGCCATGAGGAACAAGATGAACTCTTTCGAACAGAACCGAACTTGGGAGTTGACCAAGTTACCTGCATGGGAATGCGCTATTATGAACAAATGGATTTTCAGAGTCAAAGATGGGGCAAATGGCAGTAAGAGGTATAATTCGAGGCTTGTTGTGAAAGTGATATCTCAAAGGGAATGTGTTGACTACAGTGAGATCTTTTCACCGGTTGTGAAGATGGCTTCAATCAGGGTTCTGCTTAGCATTGTATGTGGACGACATGTTGTTAGCATGTTCATGTATCGAGAAGATCAAGGAAGAGAAAAAGGTGCTAACTTCGGAGTTTTCAATGAAGGACTTGGGTGAAGCAAAATAAATTCTCGACATGAAGATTAGTAGAGACAAAAATTTTGGTTATCACAAGCGGACTACGTGAAAAAGTTTTTGAAGAGATTCGATATGGATGACGCGAGGCCAGTCACTTGTCCCTTGACCGATCACTTTAAGTTATCGATGGACTTGTGTCCTAAAATGGAGGCAGAAATGGAGGAAATGCCTACTATTCCTTATGCCTCACTCGCTAGGAGTTTGATGTATACGATGGTACACAAGACCAGACATTGCTCAAGCAGTGGGAGTTGTCAACCGTTACATGAAAAATCCAGGTTAACAATATTGGGATGCAGTGAAGTGGATTCTCAGGTATCTTGCAAGCACTTCAGATTATTCTCTTTGTTTTGGGGGAGATTCTTTGCATATACATAGTTATGTGGATGTGGATTTTTTGGGTGATCGTGATGGTTGCAGAAGTACTACATGGTATGTATTTACAATTGGAGGTACAACTATTAGTTGGGTTCGCAGTTACAAAAGATTGTAGCACAGTCTACCACGAAGTCAGAGTATATGACACTTACAAAGGCGACGAAAGACATGTTGTAGATTTCTGAGTTTATGAAACAGTTTGGTAGAAAGCGAATCATAGGTGAGCTATGGTGTGACAGTCAAAGTGCGATTTTCTTGGCGAAAAACTCGAAATATCACTGTAGGACTTGGCACATTCAAATAAGATATCATTTTATTAGAATTGCAGTTGAGAAGAAATAGTTGAAGCTATCTAAGATACAAATTTCAAATAGATCACTGCTGTTGTTGAAGCTTCCATGCCACAGGTACGGTGCCAATCTATGTCACCGTGATACACTGATTTGCTTGTTAAAATTCCTCAGCATAAAAAAAAGAAGTGGGTATTATTACTGTAGTACCCCGTATTTTTAAATATTTATTTTAAGATTTATAAATGAATTAAAATGATTTTTGGAGATTTAATAAATATTTTTTTGAAAATTTATCTTCTTACATGTGCAAAACATGTGCAAATATTTTCTTGAAAAGTTGAAAGTCAAAAATTATTTTGGGAAAACTCATTATTTATTATTTGAGAATATTTGTGATTTTTCTAGATTTTGAGAACCTTTTCACATAGTCTCTCAACTTCTCACCCTTCTTCTGGTTGAGGTAGAGTAGCGAAATGCTGGTCTTCTCTGTTCGGCGACTACTCACGAAGTGGGTGACGAAGAGGGTCTCGAATTGCTCGAAGGAGAATATTGAGGATGGGGTAAGGCGAGAGTACCATTCCCGAGCTGGACCCTTGAGAGTAGCGGGGAAGGTCTTGCACAGCAGAGCATCGGAAGCTTGATGGATAAGCATGAGGGTCTTAAAGCTTTCGATGTGATCGACGGGATCAGACTCCCCGAAATAAGTCTCAAATTGAGGAGGTTTAAAGCCAATTGGTACGGGTGTCTCCATGATGGTTCGAGAGAAGGGAGGTCGACTCGGACGGAGGGTCCTTCCTCTAAGCTTTTCTTCTCTGTCTAGCTGACCCAAGTGCATCTCCATTTCGTGGAGACGGCGGTAGACAGCATCATCCCTTTGACGGTAATCAACCGAGCCTCTAGACTCGTCTTCGTACGAGGGAGAGCGGGGGCTACGACGACGGTAGCTTCTAGAGCGGCGAGGACTACAAATGTGCTGGAGGTTGCTAGGAGCTGGGGGAGGAGTTAGGGACTGTTGGCGAGGACTTCGGACCGGAGGAGGAGTGGGGACCCTCGGAGCATTGGTGTTGTTGGGTCGGAGATTGAGAGCTTGTAGGATGGTTGCTTGGAATTCCTGGAACTCGGCACGAGTGATGGGTGCGTCATCGTTCCTGGGAAGTCGCCGATCAGCAGGAGAGTGAGGTCTTCTCCTATGGTGGCCGGGGGACTATCTCCGATCTCTACGAGGAGGGGACCTTCTGTATTCTCGGCAATGAGGAGATCGCTCATTTGGACGGTGTTGGCGGGAGGCTCCCTCTCGGGCCCACCTTTCATCTAAACGACGGCGAAGATCGTCTTCTTTGCACCGATTGTCGAGGGTGTTGCGGAGGTCTTCTGATGCTCGGGGATTGTGGGATGCCATGGAATCAATAGAGGGGTTGTGCACGGAGACGTTATCGTGTTGGAGGGGTTGTTTCTGAGGATTGGGACGGGAGACCCCCGCGCCGGCATTCTGGAGGCCGGTCTGGCAGCGAGGGGGTTGAAGATTCTGAGGAGGGAGTTGGTCCTGCTGCTGGGCCTGGTTAGGTTGAGGGGTAGGTCCGGTTGCCTGGACGGTTTGGAGGGGAACCTCCTGCTGTGGTTGAGGAGGAGTGGGTCCATGGTTGGACCCTCTGGATCTTAGCTTTCGGGGAGGCATGGCTGGGCAGATCTGATCGATGGGAAGAGGAAGGGCTACTATGCTATTCGCTGTTTCCTACAGACGGTGCCAATCTGTTACCGCTAAATCTGGTGTGGGGATAAACAGATAGTATTTGTGGATTCTTAGGAAAACTAAATAGCAAGAACCTGGTATCTTCTCGCCGGAGTTTGACCGCTGACTCCCGCCGTTCACCTGTAAAAAGTGCGAGACACCGGGGTTGATCCTGGCGACGCACCCTCCGACGCTCAAGTCAATAATCAGAAATGATTATGAGAGAGCGTAAATTGGAAAAAGATTGATTACCTCTTAATGGTGGTGGATGGGGGGTATTTATAGCCGCCTTTGGGATCAAATTAGGAATGTAATCCCTAGGAACAGATTAGGAATGTAATCCCTAATTCCCCGTGAAAGAACAGATACGAATTAGGGTCGTTGATTAGGATTAATCAGAAACCCTAATTCTATCTTGTTTGACCGGGTTTGTCGCGGGTTGGAACCCGCACCCAGTTGAGGTGGATCCATTCGCGGGTTGTCAGGTTTCTGGGGAGAAGACCTAGTACCCGCTTCAGATCCACTTATAGGTGAAGTTACCATTTTACCCTCAGGCTTTAAGATTCGTGCCCAATTTGGACGGTTCCGATTTAACTCCCATTTTAGCCATATCACTTGCGGTGTGAGATAATCCCCGAAATTATCCAGGTGTGAGTGAAATAGTCTCCGAAATTATCTGTGGTGTGGGATTGATCTCCGGAATTATCGGGGTCGAGGCGACACACATGTGGTATTCGTGTGATGAGGTGCCTTCCTTGCGGTGTGGGGTATTCTCGAAGATTCCCAGATCTGAGTGAAATAGTCTCCAGAATTATCTGTGGATAGAGATTGACCTCCGAAATTATCGGGGCATGGGCTAATACTCACAGTTTATCTTTATCTCGTAGTAGTCATCGTGTTAGGATTAGTTGCATAGCGGGGGATTAAACCCTACAATGTGGAGACGTTAAGGGCTTGCACCAGACCTATGTAGAGTGGGATGCATAGACTCTGACAAGTACGCATTAGAGAGTCAGCATATAGAATTGTGTTTTCTTGACTTGGTTTCATGCATGTGGTTTCTGTTTTCTACACTTGACACTTAGTCTAGTTTCACCTGACATTTTCATGTTTCCTTGCTATGTCATATTTTACTTATTCTTGTTTATTACATGTCATTTATGAATCTATGCTTTACTTATGTTGTTCATTGTTCATTTTTATGTCACTCACACCATTATGGCTGACCCCTTTAGTTTTGGGGGTTAGGGTTATCTCTAGCCTCATATTTTACAGGTGATTACTTGTAACTTGGGATCTGGATGCTTGAGTTGAAATGATGTAGTGACCTATGTAAAATTTGTAAAAGAAATTGTTGTAAGGAAAGAAAATTTGTAATTCAAGATGTATTGTATTCCGCTGTGCTATGTAAAGATTAATGTAATGAAAGTTAAAAATTTTTATTGGTTTTTGGCTGTGTTTAACATTACCTTTGAAGTTGATGCTGGGAATTGTGCTACGTATTTCTAAGATATCATATTGGAAATTCGGGACGCTATAGAGATTGGTATCAGAGCATGCTTCAATAGTAATAATAAACATGATATAAAGAAAATAACCTAGGTGTGGACACTAGAGTGTGAATACCTAGGTGTGGACATTAGAGAGTGAGTACCACATAGAACTGAAACATGATGTTTTTACTTTTGGGGTATGGTTGTGACCTTGCTACAGGGTATTGATGTGGATATAAATCGTGTTGTGGTGCTCTAACTTTTCTCTCATTTTGCAGTATTCAAAATGGTTGGACCCAGAACCAGGAATGGTAACAATGGTGATGGGGCTGGAAGTTCCCAAGGAACAGGAGTTGATCTCGAGGTCGAATTTGGCAGGGTGTATCAGACTTTGAATGCACTAATGACAGCTAATTTGGCACAGAATCAGAATCATAGGGTTGGACAAGTGTTTGTCAACGCTAATCCTATTAAGCAGATTGAGTCCTTCAAGAGGATGAGGCCGCCAGTGTTTGAGGGGAAGTCTGATCCAAATGAGGCTGATGATTGGATTAGACGGATGGAGACAATCTTCGAGGTCTCGGAAACTCTGGTAGCCAATAAGGTGAAGTTGGCCACTATGCAGTTGGAAAAGGATGCTGGTGTTTGGTGGCAAACGGTAAAGAGGACTTTGGGGGACCAGCAAATGACTTGGGAGGCTTTTCTAAAAGAATTTAGGGATCGTTTCTTTTCCCTGGATATTCAGGAGAAGAAGGCGACAGAATTCTTGAATCTACAGCAGGGCAGCATGACCGTGCGAGAGTATGAGACTAAGTTTGCTCAACTGTCGAGGTATGCACCAGAGCTGATAGTTGATGAGGCAAAGAAGGCCAAGAAGTTTAAGCAGGGCTTGAGGCCAAACTTGAGGTCGAGAATGATTTCCTTGGGCATAAGGAGGTTTGACAAGCTAGTCAGGAGAGCAGCTATGACAGAGGAAGACATGCATCAGTTTCAGAAGAAGCAAGAGACCAGGAACAGGAATAAGAGGCCAGCATCAGGTCAGAGTGGGAAGGGATTCCTAGCAAAGCAAGTCAAGATCAGTGGTTCAGTGCAGAAGGCACCTGCAACTCAGAAAGTGACTTGTTACTACTGCAAGGAGGCATGTCATTACAGGTCAGCGTGTCCTAAGTTGGCGAGGCAGACTTGTTTCTAATGTGGGCAGGCGGGACATTCTAAGCCTTATTGTCCACAGTTGAGGAAGAATGGTCCAGGTGGAAGTAAATTCCAGAGTCAAGGGCGAGTGTTCGCATTAACTGAGGAGGATGCAAGTAACTCGGAAGATGTGATCCAGGGTATGCAAGAGTTTTGGTTTTATTTTTAATCAATGTAACAAGTAAAACTTTTATTTTGTGAATAACTGGAGATTGAGTATCATTCTTCATATAACAGGAATTGTTTTGGTTAATGGAATAACGGCAAAAGTTTTATTTGATACTGGTTCTTCACATACTTTTGTGTTGCCCAAATTTGCAAAGGTCTTAGGTGTGGAGCCTAAGTTGTTTCCAGGCAAGGTTTTGTCGGTGGCAACGCCGTCAGGTGAAGAATTAATTGCTTATCGATATTACGAGGGCTATGATATCGAGATTGGTGGGAGATTGTTCGGCATTGATCTAATTGAGCTGCAAGTCTTAGGAGTGGATGTGATCGTGGATATTGATTGGATGACAATATATAATGCCACAATTGAATGCAAGAAGAAAGAGGTGTTAGTAAAAGCACCAGGTGGTCCCACAGTGACTTTCCAAGGGAAGAAGAAAGTTTCGAAGATGGCTGCAATGGTATCCAAGATGGCAATTCCAGATGAAGTCAAAGGCATTCCAGTTGTCAGAGATTTTCCTAAGGTATTCTTGGAGGATTTGCCAGGATTACTGTCACAGAGAGATGTGGAGTTTTACATTAATGTTCAGCCGGGGAGTACTTCGATTTCTAAGGCTCCGTACAGGATGGCACCTGTAGAGCAAGACGAAGTGAAGAAGCAGATTGAGGAGTTGTTGAGAAAGGTACTTGTTAGGCCGAGTTCCTCGCTGTGGGGTGCGGCAGTGTTGTTAGTTAAGAAGAAGGACGGGTCAATGAGGATATGCGTTGACTACCGGGAGTTGAATAGGGTGACTATTCAAAACAAGTATCCACTTCCGCAGATTGATGATTTGTTCGACAAGCTTCAGGGAGCAGCTGTGTTCTCGAAGATTGATTTGAGATCAGGGTATCATCAGGATCGAGTCAAGGAGGAAGATGTGAGTAAGACAGCTTTCAGGACTCGTCATGGGCTCCACGAGTTTTTGGTGATGCCATTCGGATTGACGAATGCGCCAGTAGTGTTCATGGATATGATGAACCGGGTTTTGAGTCCATTTATTGACTCCTTCGTAGTGATTTTTATCGACGATATTTTGGTATATTCGAAGTCAGAGGAGGAGCATTCTATGCACTTGACAGCGGTATTACAGAAATTGCAGGAGCATAGCTTGTATGCCAAGTTGTCGAAGTGCGAGTTTTGAAAGTTTGAGGTATCTTTCCTTGGTCATATCCTTTCTAAGGAGGGATTGACCACTGATCCTGAGAAGGTTGAAGCAGTAAAGAATTGGCCCAGGCCAACGTCTGTGAAGGAAGTCAGGAGTTTTTTGGGTTTGGCTGGCTACTACAGGAGATTCATCCAGGGTTATTCTCATATTGCAGTTTCTTTGACAGGTTTGACCGGGAAGAATATGGCATTTTCATGGACTGATAAGTGTGAGGCGAGTTTCCTTGAGTTAAAGGAGAGGTTGACTACTGCACCTATTTTAGCTTTGCCACAAGCTGGAAAGGATTATGATATCTTCAGTGATGCGTCTCTCAGAGGTTTGGGATGTGTCTTGATGCAAGAAGGCAAGGTTATTGCTTATGGATCGAGGCAATTGCGTCCGCATGAGAAAAATTATCCGACACATGATTTGGAGCTAGCAGCTATTATCTTTGCCTTGAAGCAGTGGAGGCATTATGTTTATGGTGAGAAGGTCAACATGTACACTGACCACAAGAGCCTGAAGTACATTTATCAACAGAAGGATCTAAATCTTCGACAGAGAAGATGGTTGGAAGTATTGGAAGACATTCGTCCTGAGATCAAGTATCATCCAGGCAAGACGAATGTGGTAGCTGATGGACTTAGCAGGAAGAGTAGTTTATCAGGTTTGATCACTACTCGAAGCGAGTTGGCAGCAGAGATTGATCAGGCAGGTATCGAGGTGGTGCTATAGGGTTTGGGGGCGACTTTGGCTCAGTTGAGGCTGCAGCCTTCCTTGAGAAAGAAGATTGTGGAAGATCAAAGATCAGATTCAGAGATTCAGAAAATACTGCAATAGGTTTCAGAAGGCAAGCTATCAGAGTTTCGTATCCAAGATGGAGTTCTTTGGATGGGTAAGAGGATGTGTGTTCCAGATAATGTAGAATTGAGAGTGAGAGTATCTTGCAGGAAGCACACAGTACCTTATTGTCAGTACATCCTGGAGGCACCAAGATGTACAAGGACATCAAACAACACTTTTGGTGGTCGGGTACGAAGAGGGATGTGGCAGATTTCGTGACAAGATGTCTGACTTGTCAGCAGATCAAAGCAGAAAATCAGAGACCTGGAGGTTTGTTGCAGCCGTTGCTCATTCCGGAGTGGAAATGGGAGAATATCAGCATGGATTTCATCACGGGTTTGCCAAGGAGTTCGAAGGGCAATGACTCGATTTGGGTTATTGTGGACCATTTGACTAAGTCAGCTCACTTTCTGGCTATGAAGATTACTTGGTCGTTAGAGAAATTGGCTGAGTTATACATTGGTGAGATTGTGAGGCTTCATGGAGTTCCAGTGTCGATTGTTTCCGACAGGGATGCAAGGTTCACTTCAAGGTTTTGGAAGAGCCTACAAGTAGCTTTGGGCACCAGAACTGATTTCAGTACCGCTTTTTATCCACAGACCGATGGTCAGACTGAGAGGGTGAATCGAGTGCTCGAAGATATGCCGAGGGCTTGTGTTATGGATTTCGGTGGTAGCTGGGAGAGATACTTGGCATTGGTTGAGTTTGCTTATAATAACAGTTAACATGCGAGTATCGGGATGGCGCCGTATGAGGTTTTGTACGGGCGGAGGTGCAGGACATCATTTGTTGGTATGAGGATGGCGAGAGGCAGATGTTTGGTCCTGAGATCGTGCAGGAGACATCAGAGCAGATTGAGCTGATTCGCAAGAGGTTGGTTGAGGCTCAGAGTCGACAGAAGAGTTATGCTGATACTCGACGAAGGGACTTGGAGTTTGAGGTTGGGGATGTAGTTTTCCTCAAGGTGTCTCCGACCAAAGGAGTAATCAGGTTTAGTAAGGGAGGCAAGTTGGCGCCAAGGTATATTGGGCCATACAGGATCGTGGAGCGGATTGGCAAGACAACATATAGGTTGGAGCTTCCAGAGGAGTTGCCACAGGTGCATGATGTGTTCCATGTGTCGTTGTTGAGGAAGTATGTTCCAGATCAGAGTCATCAGTTGGTTGAGATTCCTGAAGGTCTACAGGTGAACTTGAGTTACAAGGAACGGCCTGTGGAGGTCGTCGACCGTAGGGAGAAAGTTCTTAGGAGCAAAGTGATACCTATGGTCAAGGTGCTGTGGAGGAATCAGCAGTTCGAGGAAGCTACCTGGGAGCCAGAGGATTGCATGCAGAAGGATTTTCCTGAGCTTTTTATATGATTGTATCTTATTTATGTGATGGTATTTCTTTGGATGATTTTACTATTGGATTGAGCTGTATTTCTTTTATTTGATTATGTCCTTCTATGTGAATGTTTTGAATTATGGTTCATTTATGAAATTTCAATTTCTTTGTTTATTCTTGTTTTGGACCCCATTAGCAATAGTTCCAAGGACAGAACTCTTCTAAGGAGGGAGTGATGTAGTACCCCATATTTTTAAATATTATTTTTAAGGATTTATAAATGAATTAAAATGATTTTTTGAGATTTAATGAATTTTTTTTTTTGAAGATTTATCTTTCTACACATGCAAAACACGTGCAAATATATTCTTGAGAAGTTCAAAAGCCAAAATTATTTTCATGAAAAATCATCATTTATTATGTGGGATTTATTTGTAATTTTTCTAGATTTTTCTGATATTAATTGGACCTACGCAAATATTACGAAAAAGAAGGATTCTTTTTCAAAATTGTCATTTTGGGGGATGAAAGTGCAAAACTATTTTCTGGACTTTTCAAACAGTGCTGACTGGAAATAAAGAGTTTATTTTTTCTTTAAATCTCAATTTAATTGGCTTTATTATGTTTCCAAGTATAGGAATCTATTTATGTAAAGTTATGTTTTAAAGGGATTATTTTGCAAATGTGTTTAGAAATCCTAATTCTCCTATTCCGGCCTATTTAAAAGAGTGGAGTGCAGCCGTCTTTCACTGCAAAACACAAAGGTTTTATTGTTTTCTTGGAGATTTAAAGAGGTGATCTTGGATTTCACAAAAGAAGGGGCTTTGCTTATTCTTAATTAATTCGGTTGGATTTCTTCATTTGAGATGAGTGACTTATTTTTTATTTATTTATTTTGTGTATGCGGTATGCGAGTGATATATTTATTTTGATTTTTCTTGAATGTTGTATGTGGTATTTCATCTACTAGAAAGCATGATAGGGTTTGAGTACGAATATGTACATGATGGATTGGATGGATTGATGAATTAAAACTTGATCTTTTATGAACCCTAATTATCTATGGATAGATTTGCATGTGGATGATATGAGTTTTTATTGTCATTGAGTTGGATGAACACATATTGATTATAATAATGTTAGATTTGTTCATATCCATGAGTTAATAATGGTGATTGAGTTTGAGGAAAATTTTGAAAAGGACTAATGAGTTAGGAGATTATGACCTGAGAATTTGGATTTGAGATAAATTGGATTGAGTTGATGAACACAACTAAATTGGGGATCTTTTTGACATTTTGGCATTGATATGGTTTGGATCTGAATACGAAGTTATTTCAATGAACAATTAATTTTTAAGGAACTCTATTTTTAATTATATGTACAATTTATGTTTTAATTGAAAGAAATTAACAAATCGCTATTCTTATAAATTCAAGTAGTTTTGATTTAGTTTCATGAACTATTATATATCCTACAAGTTGTACTTGATCATACATGAAATATACTTTTTTTTAGAAATCGTTTTCATAAAGTAAAACTGCGTATCAGTTGAAATATGCACAACCAAAATCTGCAGTCTGCAGGTCGACAGTTGACCGTCGCTGCCTGGCTGCTGTAATTTTCTTGAAGTTCTAAATTATCACACGGAACAGTCGACTGGCTCATCTTTACAGTCGACTGAGTCTGCTCTGTTGGTATTTCCCTAAGATCTAGTTTTTTTTTTCTGGACCGTCGACCTATGACCTTTTACAGTCGACTGCTATACTTAGAATTATTTTCTTAAAGATATTGGATTTTTCGCTCTGAACAATCGACCAATGGCTTTTAGAGTCGACTTATAATACTTTGAATTATTTTCTTAAACCTCTTGAAATTTCTTTCTGGACAGTCGACTTACGCTTGTCTATAGTCGACTGATACTGATGTATCTTTATATCTTTGAATGTTCTTTTAAATGATTTATTCTCTAAATGTTTCTATAACTTACTATTCTATACATTATCTTCTACTGAACATATATTTTCAAGTGGTATAACTGAGAAATTTTTGTTGGAAGTTTTGTTTGGATATTTGGGTGTGAGTCTCTAAAGGGTGTGTATGACCCTAGTATACCGACAGTTGGGACATTTACGTTTGGGCCTGTTGAGGTATTTTAGTTGATCAGTTGTTGAGTTAAGTCCGGTAGGGTACACCAGCTCTAGGAGATTCGTAAATCGATTAAATAACCTAAATGATAAGGACAAGCACTAGTGGTGATATGATGAACGAGAACATGGGTTATGAACCTCAGTATGGCTTGCGGTGTGAGATAATCCCCGGAATTATCCAGGTGTGAGTGAAATAGTCTCCGGAATTACCTGTGGTATGGGATTGATCTCCGGAATTATTGGGGTCGAGGCGACACACATGTGGTATTCGTGTGATGAGGTTCCATCCTTGCGGTGTGGGGTATTCTCGAAGATTTCCAGGTGTGAGTGAAATAGTCTCCGAAATTATCTGTGGATAGAGATTGACCTCCGGAATTATCAGGGCATGGGCTAATACTTATAGTTTATCTTTTTCTCGTAGTAGTCATCGTGTTAGGATTAGTTGCATAGCGGAGGATTAAACCCTACAATGTGGAGACGTTAAGGGCTTGCACCAGACCTATGTTGAGTGGGATGCATAGACTCCGACAAGTACACATTAGAGAGTCGGCATATAGAATTGTGTTTTCTTGACTTGGTTTCATGCATGCGGTTTCCTGTTTTCTACACTTGACACTTAGTCTAGTTTCACCTGACATTTTCATGTTTCCTTACTATGTCATATTTTACTCATTCTTGTTTATTAGATGTCGTTTATGAATCTATGCTTTACTTATATTGTTCGTTGTTCATTTTTATGTCACTCACACCATTATAGCTGACCCCTTTAGTTTTGGGTGTTAGGGTTATCTCTAGCCTCATATTTTACAGGTGATTACTTGTAGCTTGGGATCTGGATGCTTGAGTTAAAATGATGTAGTGACTTATGTAAAATTTGTAAAAGAAATTGTTGTAAGGAAAGAAAATTTGTAATTCAGGGTGTATTGTATTCCGCTGTGCTATGTAAAGATTAATGTAATGAAAGTTGAAAATTTTTATTGGTTTTTGGCTGTGTTTAATATTACCTTTGAAGTTGATACTGGAAATTGTGCCACGTATTTCTAAGATATCATATTAGAAATTCGGGGCGCTACATCCTGAGCTGACGTCAGCTCGATCTTCAGGTCCTTTGATTCGTACAAGAACCGATCGACGTTCCTTTTCTCGTCCCTCACTATCTTCTCGTATCACCTCTTCAGCTGCGCCCCGACCATAGATGCCTGATTGAAAGGTAGTAGGCAAAAATCAGAAAGCGATGCCACTAAGTATAAAGTCAAACAGACAAAACACATACCACCACGTGGGCTTGAGCCCAGTTCATGTAGACCGTCTCGGTCGCCAGGAAAGACCGGTTGCGCACCGTGGCGAGGTTGTCTACGACCTCGATCGATATGGGGCCCTCTGCCAGTGTGTCGCCCTCCTTCACCAACCAGTCAGTGGCAAACGGTCTGAGCCTCCTCTTACCCACCATCGCCTGGGCGTCACTGTGCAAGGAGGGGGTCTGCGCAAGGTCTTGGCCTTCAGGACCTCAGCAACCTTGCTGCTGCTGGAGCTCGGTTCTGGCTCGGGCGCTACTCTGACGGAGACGGACTTTGCCTTCTTATGAGGCCATTCAAAGGAGCCTTCTGCGCCCCCTGAGTGGACCCCGCCTTCAGCGCCGCCTTCTCGGCCCTCCTCTTCTGGGCCAGATCCTTCAAAGCCTTCCGTGCGTCAAGCTTCGCCTGGTCCACCGTTGCAGGGGAAAAAAGAGAATGTTAACACGAAGGCAGAAAGTTAAATTAAAATTAAACGAAACATACAAGGGTCGGCTAGGCTCAGTCCGGTCTGGGCCAAGTGCAATTCGGTCACATTCGGCCAAACAATGTTGTGTCCCTCGACGATCCGATCAACATTAGCCCACTCCGTTCTATCAGGTCTCTCCGCCTCGGGGGTTGGTGGTTCGGCTTGTAAAAATTCTAAGCGGTAGGAATTTCCTATGGCCCCTCGCTTCAGATCACGAAGTATTTGGCCTTCCACCCCTTGATGGAGTCCGGATGCCCGTCCATCACCTTCTTGTGGAGGCGAGGCGATATATAATATATGCCCTCTTGATCTCCAAGCGAGCTCACCCCTAAGACGGCCCGGAAATACTTCAGTTTCAGGGGCACCTTCTTCTCCTCACACTTCAGAATGAAGCAAACCAACTGCTTCCAAGAGTTGGGACCATATTGCATCGGATATAGATCCCCCACCTCAGCACCCTCTTGATAAACAGTGCAACGAAAATCTTAGCCCCGAAATGAAGGCATCCTCGGGAAACATGCAGAAACCGGGGGCCAACTCGGTGGTAGGGCAAAGACCAGGGCTCGAGATCATCAGCTCATACTCCCGCCCAATGAAATAACTAGCCCTTATCACGGGTAGGCAATCGGCCTTCAGAACGCACTGAACTTTGTCCATCTGAATCTGAGTTTGGCTCGGCAAAGATACCTCCACCCCAAATTGAACTAAGTTCTCAACATTGTCAGGATACATCCTGCTAGATCGCGGGTTCTTAAAGTACTAGACGTCGAGCCCTTGCGTAGGCTCGAACTTGTCCGGCGTCCTTGGACTGTCCGGAAGATGCCACATCCTCTTCTTCTTTCGAATACGAGGAGCCCTTGGAGAAGACGACGTCGCCAAAGGCGGGAGAGGGGGGAGAACCTCCCCTTCCTCACTACCCCCCCTCCGCCACTCCTTCCTCGACTCCTTCCACAACTTCCTGATCCACCACTCCATCCTCAACCCCCTCAACTAGTACTTCCACCTCACCAGTGGAACTGCTGGACTCCACCACATACGGCTTGAGACTACAGAGCGACACTACGTCCAAAACTCGGTCGTCAAGATCCCAAGACGTGGAGTCCGAATGACGACCCCCCTCAACCCGACCGAAGGAACTCGCTTCGGAACCAGACTGAGATCACGACATAACAAAAGCAATACTAACCTGGATTTCGTAAACGGAGAGGTTAACAGAAAATTTATCGCCAGCGGCTAGAGAGAGAAGCTCCAATTTTTTAGAAAAAGAAAGCAAAGTTAAGAAATGGAGAGCGGGGTGGAGGACTTATAGAGAAACAATCGACGCATCGAATTCCGCGTTAGAATCCTGACAATTCAAACTTAATCAGCAATATCTAACAGCTGATAAGATTTCAACGCCTCGATTCTCCTCCCCCATGACTTCATCATCACATGTAGCACCCTATCTTTTCCAACAAGTTATATGGGCTTGATGCTCGGCAATGATCTCGAGCCACGTCCTAGCTTTCTCACAAGTAGTGGGGGCTCGACACTCAGCATTGACCTCGAGCCACACCCTAGCTTTCTCAAGCTATATGGGCTCGACGCTCGGTAATGACCTCGAGCCACATCCTATGTCACGCCCCGCTTCCCAAATATACAGAATACGAGTACATGACATTGGCCCAGCGAATGACTAACGTCACTCATATGCTGTTTATCCGATTAACTCAACAATATAATCAATATAGAACGAATGTGCAGGAAATAATAATCTCATGAACAATAATACTTGAAATGAAATAATATAAAATATCCAAATACAATAATAATCCAACATCTGGAAATAATAATAAAATCCAGGATATAAGCCCAAAACAATAATAAATCCCAATACAATAACAAGTCTCCAACACAATAGTAATAAGTCTCAATACAATAGTTCATTAAAGCGGTGAGCAATTAGAAAGCATTAAGTCTTTAGAATGTCTGTTCTCCAATCTCAGCAGGCAATTCTCCTTCATAACCTGTGTACACTTGATCTAAAAAGAGAAGAAAAATTGTCCTTAGAGCAAGTCAAGGACAGAAAGTAGAGAAAGCAGTGAACAATGGAATAACGGTATAACAATAAATCAATGGATCAATATGAATCAATAACATGGCACGATAATCAATAATCAATATCATGGTAATCGATACAATGACTATAAAAAATGATGCAATATTCGGTAACGGTAATCAATGATCAATAACGGTAAAACTTAGCCAATATTCGATATCAATAGAAACAATGGGGAACAATGTGCAATGTCGATGATGTGTCAATCCTTAAGTCTATTAATCATTTTAAATCCTAACAAATGCATGTACTACTGAATCCCATTTTATCGGTTTGATGCATACAATCAATTTTGTTTAGACTTAAGTGGTAGATTCTGTAGTTCATGTACTGGGTATGATGATGATAACGATAATAATACGGGCCATGTGTAATTTCTTACATGATGACGATAACGATAATATTCATCGGCCATCATCCGAGTACAATCCCTATAACATCAACTACTCTAGTCAATCTCTTAAACCCCAGCTTATTAATTATTTTATCAATGCAACAACATAATATGCAATTAATTAATGGACATTTCGGTGAATGATAGTATCAATAAAGGAACAATAGAATGGTAACATAAAGTGGGACAATTAGAATGGTGACAATAGCTCATTAGGATCATGCAATATAATATACATATATTAATTCATGCAATATTATGATATGAGAATAATTAATCTATTAAAATCTGAACTATGAAATTATGGACAGATAGAGCAGTCTGTAAAAAAATACAGTTTTCCGCTGTTTCAGAACTTAAAAAGTGAATCCGTCAGAAGTTATAGAAACTAGACTTCCACATGGTTCCAACGCATATTTAAAGTTCAAAATCAGACATCAGTAGCTAGGTCAATCACATTGTTCTTTATAGATTTCATGTTAAGGCAAAATTTCTACATTATGTTATTATAATTTTAGCAACAACAAAAACTCAATATTTAATTTATAAAAAATATTTTCTGGATTCCTAAACATGATTACTAACAATATGAAAATTATTAGAGCAAAATTTTAACATTTGATCAGCCTTTTTACTGTTTAAGCATGCAAGATACAAGAATCTGAAAATCTGAAAGTAAAAACACAGCTGTAGTAAAATTGGCATAACTTTTGCTACACAACTCAGAATTCAAAAATTCAAGATATTCTAGAAACTAGAAAGATAAGGCTATTCAGAAAGTAATTCCTTTTAATATCATTTACCGGTTCAAAACTAGCAGTCAACATACAGGTCAACAAGCAATATACAGGATTTGTGTAGTTTTCTTGAAATAAATTAATTAAACATGATGTGTATCAACTCTATTAGTCGATAAACAATATAATCAGCATGATGGGTGAGAAAATAAGATGAATAAAATTAGAACATGCTCATATATCAATCTATCATCAACCAACAACAATCAATCAACTAAACATACAACCTAACAATTATTTCTACAATAATTTATTTGTGTCATGATTATACGGTTAACCTTATTATCAATTATACATGAATGCATGAAAGATCCAATCTTTATTGTCAAAAGTGGCATGATGTCAAGAATATCGGGGTTAGCTCATGTAAACCCTCAATAGACCCAACGAAGAGATGAACAATACAGCGATATGATAACGAATAGGATCTACTTGCAAGAATTTCAACAAAACATGAATTTGATACGATGTACAATTCCGGAGGACAGTGACTTTTCTGTTAGATGGTTAATTTGAATACCAAGAATAACGGGATAAGAATCCCGAAGCAATGAACCCACGAACTAATCTATTCACCAATAGCACTTGCAATATACATGCAATATAACCTAAAGTAATAATCAACAAGAGCACACAGCAATAGCAACAGTAGATCAAAAAGACAGCAGCAAACAGCAACGGCCAACGCAAGGCAACGGCGGCGGCGTCGTTGGCTGAAGGCGGTGACGACGTCAGGGTAGGTCGATGGAGGCTGGAGGAGGGAGAATCGGGATTTTGGGGGTTTTTGGGCGCCGTTAATGTCGAGGACAGGGAAGAGGATGAACAGGGTGGGGTTTTTGGGTGGTGGCACTGGTGGCTGAGGGCGGGGTGATGCTCAGGAGGTGCGTCGACGGGAGTGGGGGTTGCCGGGGTTGAGGCTCGCCGGAGAAGAAACACGGAATTGGGTTTCGGTGGATTTTGGGTAGGAAACGACTGAGAGAGAGAGAATGGCGAGGAGAGAGAAAGGAGAGAGAATAAGTGGCTAGGGTTTCGATGGTGTGCAATTTTTATGGTTTGCAGTAGAGTTGTATTTATATGGTACAATTAGGATACTGGGTTGGTGAATTTGGGTCAAGAACAATTTTTTGGAATTGGGTTTTAGGGTTCAATAAGAGATAGATCCAAATCAATAGGGTTCAAATAAAAATACCCACAATTAAATAGAAGAAAATGGAGACGAAAAAAATTAGCTCAATCCCGAAGAACGAAGAATTTCATGAACAAGATTAAATTAAAATAATCAAGAAGTAAAAATAGAGTATTTTATTCAATTACACATAAAATATTACAAAAAGGAGAAAAAAATGAAAATAGCAGGAACTGTAGTTACACCCTTGCTTTCTCAAGCTATATGGGCTCGACGCTCGGCATTGACCACGAGCAACGCCCTGGCATCCTCACAAGCAGAGGGGCTCGACGCTCAGCATTGACCTCAAGCCACGCCCTAGCTTTCTCAAGCTATATGGGCTTGACGCTCGACAATGACCTCGAGCCATGCCCTAGCTTTCTCAAGCTATATGGGCTCGTTACTCGGCATTGACCGCGAGCAACACCCTAGCTTCCTCACAAGCAGGGGAGCTCGACGCTCGGCATTGACATCGAGCCATGCCCTAGCTTTCTCAAGCTATATGGGCACGACGCTCGGCAATGACCTCGAGCCACGCCCTAACTTTCTCAAGCTATATGGGCGCGACGCTCGGTGTTGACTTCGAGCCACAACCTAGCTTTCTCACAAGTAGGGAGGCTTGACGCACGACATTGACATCGAGCCAAAACCTAGCTTTCTCACAAGCAGGGGGCTCGACGCTCGGCATTGACCTCGAGCCATGCCCTAGCTTTCTCAAGCTATATGGGCTCGTCGTTCGACGTTGACATCGAGCCACGCCTTAGCTTTCTCAAGCTATATGGGCTCGACGCTCGGCAATAACCTCGAGCCACACCCTAGCTTTCTCAAGCTATATGGGCTCGACACCCGGCGTTAACCTCGAGCACAACCTAGATTTCTCTCAAGCAGGGGGGCTCGACGCTCGGCATTGACCTCGAGCCACAACCTAGCTTTCTCACAAGCAGGGGGCTTGATGCTGGGCATTGACCTCGAGCCACACCCTAGCTTTTTCACAAGCAGGGAGACTCGACGCTCGACATTGACCTCGAGCCACGCCGTAGCTTTCTCAAGCTATATGGGCTCGATGCTAGGCAATGACCTCGAGCCATGCCCTAGCTTTCTCAAGCTATATGGGCTCGACGCACGGCAATGACCTCGAGCCACGCCCTAGCTTTCTCAAGCTATATGGGCTCGATGCTCGGCAATTACCTCGAGCCATGCCCTAGCTTTCACACAAGCAGGGGGCTCGATGCTCGCCATTGACCTCGAGCCACAACGTAGATTTCTTACAAGCAGGGGGGCTCGACGCTCGGCATTGACCTCGAGCCACGCTTTGACTTTCTCACAAAAAAGGGGACTCGACGCTCGACATTGACCTCGAGCCACGCCCTAGCTTTCTCAAGTTATATGGGCTCGATGCTCGGCAATGACCTCGAGCCACGCCTTAGCTTTCTTAAGCTATATGGGCTCGACGCTCGGCAATGACCTCGAGCCATGCCTTAGCTTTCTCAAGCTATATGGGCTCGACGTTCGGCATTGACCTCGAGCCACAACCAAGCTTTCTCACAAGTAAGGGGGCTCGACGCTCGGCATTGACCTCGAGCCACACCCTATCTTTCTCACAAGCAGGGGGGCTCGACGCTCGGCAGTGCCCAGAGGGGCTTGACGCTGGGCATTGACGTCGAGCTACCCCCTAGACTCCAACAAGCAGGGGGCTCGACAATCGACCATCGATGCTCGACCCTTGACGCTCGGCACGAATTCCAAGCTAATTCCTGGCTCTATCACAGGCTAGGGCTCGACGCTCGGCTATCGACCCTTGGTGCTCGACGCTCGGCGTTTTTACTCTCAAGGGAATTTCTTTCGTCCTACCCTACTTACCTCTCTGAGACTCTACAAATCATACTCGCTGAATACACCGCTCCATTCTTCCTACAGAGACAAACTACTCCATGGCTGGCTTACACAATCCTCCAGGAGTGGGGGACTCCTGATATGGTGTAGATGACGTGGCCCCATCAGGGCCATCAGATCCCCTCAGATTTCACTCCTCCATGATCATCAAGTCAAATAAGTCCAACGGGCTTCTGCCATTTCAGGCCCACTGGCAAGCGGGTTCCGACCCGACCCGTTACGGTCCCAGACCCGTTTCCCCCTGCCTATAAATACCAGAACCCCTCTCCACTTTGAAAGGTAATAAAATTTTCTCCACCTGAACCCTAACCACTGTTGCTTTCTCAGTGACTGACTAGATCGTCGGAGGGCCTGTCACTGGGACTTCTCCCGGTATTTCTAGGTAGTGTGCAGGTACAAAAGTCCGAGCCAAGTCTCAAAGATTCGAGCGGAGCTACGAGATCCGAGCCGAGCATTCGGCCTCTACCTCCCTCCTGCTACCCTCGAGCCGGTCCTACAGCCGAGGATTGGATCAATGCCAGTACTGCATCTTCCGCTTCACAAATTACAAGAACTCACACCTGTTGCCCCACACCCAAAAACAAGCAGCATCACTTGTTACGATCCCGATTTACTCCGGTGGTGGATCGTCGCAACATTGATCGGCACCAGTGATAACACCCATGATTCAATCAAAATATGAACAAAAATAAAAAAAACAAGTCGAACTAAGATTCAAATCAATTTCATTACACATAAAACCCAAATACATCTGCATTATAAATATGAAGGGGAAGGGAGAAGAAAGGCTACAGTAGATCTCCCAATAGCATCCTTACATGTTGCATGTGCAATACGCATAACCACAAAAAAAAAAGAGCGTTAACAATCCTAACCGTTTTCACTGTAGTTGGGTCCCACAATTGATACACCCTCCACTCTAATGCTGTCACATCCCTCCATGAGTCACTCGTAAGGATTACGAGTAGGGGATTTAATGCAAAAGAAGCCACTTATTCAAATAAACCCATAACAGAAAGAAAATCTTTCGAGGACTGATATATGAAGATTTGGACTGATATGTGAAAAGATACAAGTTCATAGTAGAACTGTATCACTTCCGCACTTTTTTTTTTGGGATAGCAAGACTAAGCTGACGCTTTGCCGATTGCAAATCAGGGCGTCATTGAATTCAGTGATTTGACCCCAATTTCAGCAACGGTTGAAACCTAAACCCCTAATTTTTAACTCCAATTTCAGAGATTTCTTGCACCCTGTAATATTTATTTTAGTTAACTAACCTTCAATTGTTGCTAGAAAGAACAGTCAATCTTGACATTCGTCGATTATTTGTGTACCATATGATCAGTTCTGCAATAATTGCTTTGTGTTTTAAGTTGCGAAAATGTGGAAATTATTCGTAATATCGCATTGTGGTTTCGAGTATGTATACCAAGAGATTGAGATTTGTCTGTTGGAACTTCTGAATTCTGATATATCCTACACACATAGGTAGTTTTTGGAAGACGTATGTATGTCTCTTTTTTCTAGATTTTGTTTGCTTGCATTTTCGGGTTAATTAGAATACGGATTCTTTAAGGTCTCAAATGATCAGTTGTTTTTTTTTTTCAGGTTTTGTTATTAAAGGTATGGACTTTTAAGAATGTAGACTCGATATTTCTTGAATCCTTATAAATATTTGTACCCTACACTTCATTTAATAATTCCTTGTAAAAATATTCCTTTTTGCTTTCATAACTAATCTATATAGGAAGAGTAATGCTTCACCACTACCAATTTCACTACCACTTTCTTCACTACCTTAGGTGGCATATTCCTATTGGAGAGTTCTCCTACATACTCTATCTTCCTCTACCTATTGGAATGTGCCACCTAAGATAGTGAAGAAAAATATAGTGAAATTAGTAGTGGCTCTAGCATTACTCATGTAGTGAAATGTAGTGAAATTCTCTTCTACCAGTTACAAGTCTGTAACAAGTCTGTAACGTGAGCACTGAGACATGTACCATATTGATTAGTAAATGTTTCATCAAAATCGACTAGACATTTTTCTGTCATTATTGTTGCAAACAACGAAAAGAGAAATCATAAGTACCTGTTCTTCTTCTAGTTTTTTTGTATTTGTCATGCTAATACTGGATTTTCTTTATGAATTTATGAAATTTCTGGTTGCTTTATGGGAAAAAAATTTTCTCCTACTAGCAGATGCATGTTTACTTTTACAGAGGGAATCTCTGTTATCATACGGTTATAATGGGTTTAGGTCAAAATCATAATTTTTCTGGTGGTTGTTCAACTGATAGGTGGCCAATAAACTTAAATTGTTATACTGATAAGTATCTTTAACTGAGTACTATTTTTTATGTATAACTGTATAAGGTCACTAGCACGGTGATGGGAGTCTCTCAACGATTGATAGTATTTTATATACAAATCTAGAGACTTCACTCTAGTGTCGGCCTTTGGAGCTGCTTTTACCACAAACTTATTGGCCGTTATCTCTGCTAATGAAGGATTAGTGACCTTCTCTATGACTATAGAAAAATGGTGACCTTCTATAACTATATATAGCAAAATGCTCACGTTACACACTTGTAAATGGTAGAAGAGAATTTGAGGAATAATAGTAAGGGATAATAGTCTTTTGAGAGATCCAAAATATGTATACACTGAGAAGCAGTTCAAACGACACTGCATATAGTAGATACAGTGTAGCACTAGGTGTCTGTTTGGAAACATTTAAGTTGAGGAATGGAAAGGAATGGAATGAAAATGAATGGAGAGGAATGGAAAGAAAGGAAAAAGGATGAATTAACTTTATAAGTTGTGTGTGTTTGGCAATTGGTGGAATGGAATTGACTTTTTTTTGTTTTTATCTCCTAGTCTTATTTGACAAACAATGGAATACTATGGATTACCGCATTTTGAGAAACCTTTTTATAACAAGTTTAGGAAAGAGGTGGACATAGTTTGAACATTAAGCAAATAAATCAACCTAAAAGATCTGTATGAACCCTCCATTTTATCTTTCTTTCATTCAGAATCAAACTTAACCATTTTCCTGTTTTCAAACTAATTATTTCTATTACAATTAAACAAATCAGGTGGTTGTCACTTGTCAATTCATCTTGAGTTACATTACACTACTATCATTAGTTATTTGTACCAGTGGAGCCAAAAGAACATATTGCTGACATTTTATAATGAACATATCACTCACATACCCATTTCATACAGATATCAACCTAAGCAAGTATGAATACCCAGTTGCCTGAACTCTCTCATAATATGTGAAGGACAATTTTACTATGCTGTTATCCTTAGATTTTATATCCTCTACTTTAAGTATAATATTGAATGTCCATAAGATAACATTTAAATCATGTTTCAGTCTTCTACGGGATTAGTACTATCAAATCGCGTCACTGTGTTCTCTGCCTGCCAACTCCTCTGTTTATCATCAAGTCAACTTCTAAAGATTAATTTTCCCTGAGCAATTCTACTTATGAAATGCGTAATTCAGTTTAATTTAACAAAAAAAAATTGATGAGTTTGAATTGCAAGTATCTTGCAATTATAAATATTGCTATTGCAAGTCAAACTAATATTTCAGTTCCATTTTTATTTTTTTTTTATTTTTTTATTTTTTATTTTTTATTTTTATTTTTTGCAATAGTTACTATGAGATATGAGTATGACAGTGCATCCAAAGAATTGGTAAAATCGCGACAAGAATTAATGGAAAAGAGCATACTGTTCCAGTAGAAACCCCACAATCGATATTAGAGGAACCATCAAGCGGGTCAAAGACCACACAGTATCTGCATAAAATGTATAATATATTATAAACAATTCAGATAGTAAATACAACACTATAGGATAGGCAATTAGTACATACTTCCCGCGCAATGAAGGATCCACAAATGTTGCCTCTTCATCCTCTTCTGAGACAAGAATCAGCCACTTGCCCAGCTCGCCAATTCACCAGATTCGACCACCCATCTCGTCAAAAAGGTACCTTTGTTTTTTCTTCTAGTCAAAGTTCACTTTTTATTATTTTTGTTCTGATTTAATTATTAGTATTTTCCGAGGGGGTCTCAGCTCTCTTTCCATTCCTTTACACAGCTTTCTGAGGGGGTGGAGCTGGAATAGAAATTGGCTGAAATCTTTCTCTAGGGAATGAAATTTAGTTGTTTCCTTTGTTTTTTTTTTCAAAACAAACAGGCTGTGGAATAGGATAAGATGGGCCTATTCCCAGTATTCCATTTCTTTCCCTAGTTTTTTGGGTTCCCAAACGCGCCCTAGGTGTTGCAGTTGCATAGGATTTCTAGGCAAGAGCGTAGTGCAACAACTATGTTGGGGAATATGTTATTAAATAAATAAAATGCAGCCCTACAACAAACTATTTTAAATTAGAAAACATCTGTTTTAGAAAGTGTTGCTGCTGATTTTGGTGTGGAAGCAAACAAATAAATTTGTGGATTCTTTTAGAAACAATAAAGGCAAACGTGTTGACTTTCACCTGCGTTTGACTGGTTTCTTGCCGCTGCAGTTGATCTGCAAAAAGTTCGATACCGGGATGGATCCCGGCGACGAATCCTCCGATGCTCAAGTCAGTAATCAGGAAGATGTTTTGTGTTTGTTTTGGATGAAGCCTTCGGGATTTATCCCTTTTATCAAAAAAAAAAAGTAATCAGGAAGATTATGAAAGAGCGTTTATGTGGGAAAATATTGATTACCTTTCTTATGGTGGGGGAGAGAGATATTTATAGTCGTCTTTAGAGACAATTTAGAGATAATCATTTATCCCTATGTCCCGGTATTTTTGAATAAGATGTAGAGTTTAAATCATTTCATGATAAGAGATTTGGTATAAACCGTCTCTTAGAGATAACTATGAATTTGAATTACTCTTTAAATAACCTGGGCTGGTTTGTAATGGGTTTTCACCCTGACCTAGCAGGACAGATCCGTTTTTAGGTTATTGGGCTTTGAAGAAAGACTCTGTCCCCATTTTAAACCCGTTTGTGGGTAAAACTACCGTTTTACCCCTGAGAGCTTTAAGATTCGTGCCCGATTTGAACGGTTCCGATTTAGTTCTAGTTTTAGCCATATCACAAGCCCCCCACTCCTAAAAACTGAGTTTTACAGCCTTTGAGGAGTAGTTCGCCCGTTTTTAATGGCTTATAGAATTTATCAGAGTTCTCGGGGGAGTTTGGATCTTCCTCTAGGTGTAACGGTGTTATTCTGAGCTTGCAAAATACCCAAAATTATTTTAAAAAATTTCTGGATTTTTTAGTGATTTTTCCATATTTTCTAAATTTTTTATTCAATTTTCGAATTTAAATAATTAATTTTTGAAAATTTTAATTAATTATTCTATTTTAATAATTATATTTTCAGAATTTTTAAATTATTTTCTGAATTAATAATTATTTTTAGAATTTTTAATTATTTTTTTCGATTCTTAATTATTTTTTCAAATTTTAAAAAATATTAATTCAATTAAATAAATAAATATTTACTAGTGACATGGCGCAATCCTGTGCATTGATCACGATCAAGCGAGTGCGCATCGCGAGGAGGCAATTTTTCTGCGTTTGCATGCTCGGTCGTTCGGACGCTTGGTTTCGCCGAACGAGGGCTGAGAGCGGATGAGATGGAGGCACGTGGTTGGTCAATGCTGACCGTTGACCGCCACGTGGATTTTTTCCTTTTCCCGCTCTCTTCTTCCTTCTTCTCTCCTTCCTCCGTTCGTCTTCGACCCTGCTTTCGACCCCGACTACGCCTCCGACCCCAACTCCAACTCCGTCACGCCACTAGAGCTCTGTGAGGAGTACGAGATGGCGAGGGAGCTCAGAGTATGGCGCTGGTGAGCTCGACAGTGGGGGGGTGCTCGACAGCTCTTGGCGAATAGTTGGAGGAGCTCGGTGGCTTGAGGCGGTGAAGTAGTTCGACAGTGGAGGGGGAGCTCGGCGAGGAGCTTCGAGCTCGTGGACAGTCGTGAAGAGTTTGGCGACAAAGGAAGGGAGCTCGAGCTCTGCGATGGAGCTCGATGAGTTGGCAAAGTTGGGTTTTGAGCTTGGAAGATGGCGAGGAGCTCGTCGAAGCTATGGTGGAGCCGGAGCTCGGCACGGGTACTTCAACGAAGTGAGGAGCTTATGAGGTCTAGCTTTGGAGTTCGACGGAGGCAGTTTGGGCTCGGCACAGGAGATGATGGTGGTTGGCGAGGGCCTCGACCTTGGCGAGTTCGATGAAGGTGGAAGGTCGACGAGGGAGAGCCAAGGAGCTTGCAAAGGACTGCTCGAGCTCGGCAGACGGTAGAGGAGTTCCGGTGGAGCTCTTTCGAGGGAGTTCGACGAGCGGTTGGAAGGGAGCTCAACGGAGGTGACGCTCGGAGACATGAAGCTCGACACTTCGGGAGGGGGAGCTCAACGGAGCTCTTCCTTGGAGTTCGACTACTCCGTACATGGGCGGCGAGGGAGGAGCTTGGAGTTCGACAAAGCCATGGTGGTGGAGCTCGTCGGAGAAGGAGCTGGCGAGGGTGACGGAGGTTGAAGAAGTGGGCTCTTTTCTTGGCGGATGAAGGAGAAGAAGGCGAGGAGGATGAAGGAGGGTTGTGGGTAGCGGGTCCGAACTCGACCCATTAACCCCTTTATATATATATATATATATATGTATATATTTTGTTTTCTCTTCCCTCTCTCTTTCTTTTTTGTTTGTTTGTTTGGCGAATCTGATCCGTTGATCATGATCGAACACGAATTTTGAGGTGAAGTTTTCCCCCCAATTTCACGCTCGGTTGTTCGGACACTCAGATTTTGGGCCCGAGCTACATGGCTCGATCAGAGCCGTTGATCAAGATCAAGCGCAAATTTTGAGGCGATGATTTTTCCCATTTTCATGCTCGGTTGTTCGGACGCTCGGATTTTGGATCCGAGCTACGTGGCTCGATCAGAGCCGTTGATCAAGATCAAACGCGAATCTTGAGGCGATGATTTTTCTCATTTTGATGTTCGGCGCAGCTGTGTTGTGATCCACTTTTCCGGTGCTACGGATGTCCGATAGGGGCATTTGACCCCTCGTTTCGAAGCTGGCTCGAAGATCTACAATTTCACTTTGGAAGTCAGTTGAAGAATCACCAGTATTTAGGGTCAAAAATAGGCCCGCAATATCCATTTCTATCAAGTTGAGAAGAGCTTCGATCTTTGGAATCTTCGAAGAGGAGCTCCACTCTTATGGGCTAAGAAGATGAACTAAGAAGATCCTCGTAAGACCCATGGGAAGATCCGTTCTTGGAGGCAAATGGGAGGAGTAGCTATAGGGGAGAGTTTTAGCTCCGCACTTGTTTGGAAGAAGGCCTCTCAGGAGGTGAGTGGGAGGAGCATCGTCAGGCTCTAGGAGATGGCCATTTGGGAGGCGAGTTTGAGGAAAACTCTAGGGAAGAGTTGGGCTCGGAGCCCATTGAGAAGAAGGCCGCTCAGGAGGCGAGCGGAGCGAAGTGCATCACCAGGCTTTAGGAAAGAGCCGTTTGGGAGAAAAAGTTTGAGAAACAACTTTAGGGAATAGTTGAGCTCTGAACTTGCTTGTTGCAAAATTTAACAAGTAATGGGAGTAGTATGAATGTTTGTTTTGAGCCCCGAAACTGCATACTTGCTAGCTGTGAGGGCAATTTCGCACTATGATTGTGAACTTCGAACTAGTTGTAACGGGGTTATCAACGAGTTGTAGGAGCAATTCCGAATGGTGAGCTGCTCCACACTTGCTTGTTCGCAAGCGGTTAAAGCGGCGTCGAACCAAGTGTTGGACTCCAAACTTGTTCTTTGAGGGGATTCAACGAGTTGTAGGAGAAATTCTGAATGGTGAGCTACTTTGCACTTGCTCGTTCACAAGTGGCTAAAGCGGCGTCGAACCAAGTGGTGGACTCCAAACTCATCTTTTGAGCTAAGTAAGTTGTGGGAGCGGCCCTGTAGGACAAGCTGGACTCTGAACTTACCATTTAACGGGTCATAGATATGACCCCGAGAGAGATATGAGACAAATACAATTACTTTCAATAGAAAAAAGCTAAGTTTTATTGAAACAAACTAAATTGCCACTTCACTGGGGCGAGCCATTATTACATGCTTTTCACCGTGGTACAAGCATCAGCCTTATTGAAACTAAAAACCTACTTCTACGATAGGGTGAGGGACTCTTAGGAGGAGTTCGGCTCTCCCCCATTGGAACTCCATGGATAAGGTGGAGGATGGCCCCATGTTGGCTCCTCGGGGTGGAGGATCGGCCCCGCCCCTTCTGACGAACTTGGCCAGGTGTCCCTGCTGTATGAGTTCTTCGATCTCCTCTTTGAGGGCCCAACAATCATCCGTGTCGTGACCGTGGTCCCTTTGAAAGCAGCACCACTTATCCCTGTTTCTTTTCTTGCCAGGGGTATTCATTCTAGGGGGACTGCGGAGTAGCCCTTCCTTGTCCACCTCCATAAGAACTGCTGATATACTAGCATTGAGGGGAGTGAACTTCTCAAAACAATGAGCTGGGTGGTATTGGCCATTGTCGTCCCTCTGGAATTTCTGGGACCCTTCTTCGCTCATATTCTTCCATTTGTTTCCGGAAGATGATTCCTCAAGACTGAAAGGGTTGCTTGGATGTACTTTCTGCTCCTAAGAAGGAGTTTCGAGAAGTCCCAAGGAGGCTTCTTGGTAAGGGACGCCCTGAGGTCGGCGTTAGTGATGTTGTGCCTGAATGCTGCAGAGGCTACTGATTGGTTGAGGGAAGAAATAGACCATGCTTCGGTAGTAAAGCGTCGGACATAATCTCTTAGGCGTTCACCCTTTCTTTGGTTGAGGGCCAAGAAAGATGCACTCGTTTTCTAGGCTCGGCGACTGCCCACAAAGTGGGTGAGGAAGAGCTCCTCAAACTGTTCGAATGAGAAGATAGAGGTTGGGGATAGACGGGAGTACCACTCTCGTGCTAGTCCCCTCAATGTTTCTGAGAAGGCCTTGCAGAGGAGCGCATCTGAGGCTTGATGAATCATCATGAGAGTTTTAAAACTCTCGATATGATCGGCCGGGTTTGACTCCTCATTGTAGGATTCAAAGCGGGGTGGCCTAAAGGCTTCGGGGACCGGAGCTTCCATGATGGCTCTGGAAAAGGGAGGTCTGCTTGGGCAGAAGTTGTTGGTCCGTTGTTCTTCTTTTTCAGGATTGATCATGTTGAGGTGCCTCTCCATCTCGTGGAGACGGCGGTGGACAGAGTCATCCCTTCGGTCGGATCTAGTCGGCCCTCGGAACTCTCCTTCATGAGTGGCGGTATGGCGAGGGTTAGGGGTACGCTGATCCTGACTCGTGGTGATATTAAGTGCTCGCATGATATCTTGTTTGATGTTCTGGAGCTAGACCTGAGTAACTGGTGCTCCTGCAGCTCGGCGGTCCCTAGGTGTGGCTTGGCTTATTGGAGTACGACTTCTTCGCCGACGATGTGGAGGGGACTCTCTTCGCCTCCCCG
The DNA here is from genome assembly GCA_017893485.1 of Hemerocallis citrina. NCBI lineage: Eukaryota > Viridiplantae > Streptophyta > Magnoliopsida > Asparagales > Asphodelaceae > Hemerocallis > Hemerocallis citrina. Next base: position 177,784,144 of record CM030365.1, on the reverse strand, counting down.
CGGGAGGGGATCTTCTGGTCCTCGGTCTACGGAGGGTCTGGATCCTCGAGGCCCCTGGGTGCTCAGGTTGAGGGACTTCCTCAGGGGCTCACCATTTATTCAAGCGAGTTTGGAGGTCGACCCCTTGCCGACGGTTGAGAATTACTTGACCAAGATCTGGCCCTGGAGGACTTTGAGAAGCCATAGAGTCAGCTGAGGGATTGTGGACCGAAACATGGTCATGATGAGGGTGTTGCTTTGGAAGACTTCAACGAGAGCCCCCCGGGGCAGCCCTTCGAGACCCTGAAGGGGCCTGCTGAGGAAGAGGCTGTTCAAGCTGCGGTTGCTGAACTTGCTGATTGAGTTGAGGAATGACATCTTGGACTGGAGGAGGAGGAAGAGGAGTGGCTCTTCGGTTGGAGGCCGCTGCCTTCTCCTTCTCTTTCAGAGGCATGGCTTGAAACTACTTTCGCATATGAAGTAAGGATGGATTGCCTTTTCTGTTTCTCACAGACGGCGCCAATCTGTTGCTGCTGATTTTGGTATGGGAGCAAACAGATGAATTTGTGGATTCTTTTGGAAACAATAAAGACAAATCTGTTGACTTTCACCGGTGTTTGACTGGTTTCTTGCCGCTGCCGTTGGCCTGCAAAAAGTTCGATACACCGGGATGGATCCCGACCACGAACCCTCCGACGCTCAAATCAGTAATCAGGAAGATTATGAAAGAGCGTTTATGTGAAAAAATATTGATTACCTTTCTTGTGGTGGGGGAAGAGGGGTATTTATAGTCGCCTTTAGAGACAATTTAGAGATAACCATTTATCCCCATGTCCCGGTATTTTTGGATAAGATGTAGAGTTTAAATTGTTTCATGATAAAGGATTTGGTTTAAACCGTCTCTTAGAGATAACTATGAATTTGAATTACTCTTTAAATAACATGGGCTGATTTGTAATGGGTTGTCACCCTGACCTAGTAGGACAGATCCGTTTATGGGTTATTGGGCTTTGAAGAAAGACCATGTTCCCATTTTAGACCCGTTTGTAGGTGAAATTACCGTTTTACCCCTAAAAGCTTTAAGATCCATGTCTGATTTGAACAGTTTTGACTTAGTTCTATTTTTAGCCATATCAGAAAGCTAATTTCAAGGGATGCTAATATTTTCCCTTATGTCAATTATTTGGTTCCTAAGACCATCTCCAACCATGCTAGCCATCTTTCAATTTTAGCCAAAAATAGCTAATATAAAGACAAAAAAATGCTCCAACGGGACTAGCCAAACTACTCGCCAAAATAGATTTCTAATATTCACTCACCAGATCTGGCGAGTATGTACCGCTTGCTAAACTTCTTTCCAAAACCACAAAATTACGAAATTGCGGAAATCAATCGCGGAAATTGCGAAATCAATCTCGAAAATTGCAAAATCAATTGCGAAAATTGCAAAATCAATCGCGAAAATTGCAAAATCAATCGCGAAAATTGCAAAATCAATCGCAAAAATTGCGGAATCACGAAAAATTGCAGAATCGCGACATTTATATTTCTGTTGGAGCAGAATCGCGAAAATCAATCACGAAAATTGCGAAATTATATTTTATATTTTTATTTTATTTAATTTTGGACTTTAAATTATTAATGGTTATTCAAAATAGATAACATGGTTGGAGTGGAGACTTTTTTCACTAGCCAAGTTATTCATTTGCTATCCATTTTAGCTATTTTAGTTAGCTAAAATAGCTAACGTGGTTGGAGATGCTGTAACAATGGTAAAGGAGACGATTACATGGAGCTCATGTCAAATTTTGACCAAGTTCCAGTTTTGACCTAGCAAACAATGATTACATGACCAAAATGTGGTACACAATGGCAGAGAGGTCTTTACTATTAAGGGTAAGTATATCACTTTCCTCTCAATCCAGATTTGGTGGCGACAGCAGCGGCTTCAGGCGGCGGTGGGGGCTTTTGACGGAGGCGGCAGTGGTTTCAGGCGACGGTGAGGGGTTTCAATGACGGTGACAATAACAGCGTGCAGACGACTGTGCTTGGATCGGGGCTTCCTGATTTGCGATCAGCGATGACTTTGAATCGACCGGGTGCTCTACAGCTGGAAGCGACAGTTACTGAGAATGGAGTTTGGTGAGAGCTAGGCGATGGCGGTGCTTGGATAGGCAGACGTTGCGATAGCAGACAAGCACGGCGGAGCCGGAATGGATTCGTGGTTCGTGCAGTGGCGACTTCGGGGATCGGTGAGGCTAATGAACAGTGCCTCTTCTTCTTCAGGTAGCCTACGATAATTTAGGCTTTGATACCATATTGAAATCAGATTTGGGGAAAATTATATTTTTTTATTATTTTTCTTCTACTGTCTATCACTTTATATATACATTGTTTTCTTGGAGAAGGGGTACAATTGATTGAGAAGATTAAGGAAATGAGAAATTTGAGGGAATTTATTCGCTATAAAAAATCGAAAACAGAATATACAGCTCATAACATACCAAACTATATTTTAACAGCCGAAACCCCGCAGGTTTGACACGGTCTCGGGCTTTCGCAACCCTGAAACTTGCATAGTGTGAAGGTTTTAGATAAAGTTCGATAGTATGAAGAAAAAGTAGGCCTTCGCAACCCTTATATATATATATATATATATATATATATATATATATATATATATATATATATATATATATATATATCCCGAGAAGGCTCTAGTAGGTATCCATCCTTCTCCGGAATATTGACTACAAATGGTTTTTATTTCTGCTGAGACTACAAATGGTGTCTAGGGGTGGCATCCGGTTCCACCAGGCCGGGCCGAGTCGAAACCCTGCAGGTTTGACACAGTCCCGGACTTTCGCAGGCCGGGCCAGGTCGTCGCGGGTTAGGTGGGTTTTCACTTTTTTTGAGTACAAAGATAAAAGGAAAATGGCGAATTAAGACAATAATTGTAAGGACATATAGATTAAAGAGATATTCATAATATATTGTTTTAATGAATTACAAATTTTCAAATATAATTAAATAGATAAGTAACATTTCATACAAATCTTATCAAGTTTCAATATGAGGGAAATATTTGTATTTAGAGATCGAGATGACCTTTATTTAGATTGAAGAGATGGCACTGGATTACTGTCGTGCACTTCTACTTAACCTAGATATACAATCTTATCCCCTAAATTTCCCAATTATTTACAATAAATGAACCGTAGTGCACTTCTAGTAGATCTTCAATCGTCGCTACTTGAGCCATTTTGTGCTTCTTATAGTAAATCTTAGGTCATCTCTTCTGCTTTCATCCAATCTTCTGCACATACTAGCATCTCCAAATTTTTCAGTGTCAAGCGATTCCTGTTCGGGCTCATTATCCTGTCACCAAAGCGAATACTTTCGAATGCAACAGTTGACACCGGTGTAGTTAGCAAATCTTTAGCCAAACGAGAAAGAATAGGAAAAATATTTTCATTATTTTTCCAAAAATTTAACACATCAACTATATCATCAATAGGAGGTTGTGCATTATACCAATTCAACTCATTTGATGAATATGTTCATGGTTTTATTTATTTAATGAGATTTAAAACATCACTAGTTGCAAGACCCTTTCCCTTTTATATAGAAGAAGAAGAAGACCTAACATTTTGTGTTTGTGCAGTATGACATACATAAAGCCTATCGCAACTATTATATAAAATATTCAAAACATGCTAAAATTGTGTAGTAAAAAAACATGATCAAAATCTTGTATTTCATGGTGTGGAGCATATGAATAAAAAATCTCAATCAAATTTTTCGTGCTCTCTAATTTAATCATGACATTCATTACACTAGCAACACAGTATAACATAGAAAGTGGATGAAAATATTTTAAAATTTTTAGATAAGTGGCATAAACCATTGTTCCAATATGAGGGTCGCTTACCAAATCTTTAATTATGGTCATCATAGTGATAATTGCAAGTAAAATACCACTAGATGTAGATAAATATGTTTTCAAAAATTGTAAAGTAGCATCATCAAACGCTAAGCAGTTAAAATCACTGATTACGCCCCCGATTAATCACCGCTCGGAGGCTAAGCGATTTTTTTTTTTTTTGCGATTTATAATATTTCAATAGTTAGCGATTTAATCGGGTATAATCGGCCAATTAGTGGTTAATCGGTCGATTTTAAGTAGTCAATTAACCGATTAAATCTCCTCTAATTTTTATGCTTATTTGCATTATTTGGGCTCAATCATCAGGCCAAACTCAAATCCAAATCCAAATCCAAATCTAAAATCCAAACGCATTCTGGTCCTCGCGCAAACTCAAACCCGACATGTTGTCGTTCTCTTCTACTTCCTCGCACAAACCCAATCCCAAACTGATTCTCTTCTTCTTCCTTGAGCAAACTCAAATCCGACCCGCCGTCGTTTCCCTGCGTTGTCGCATACTTGACCCGAGCCGCATATGCTGCACCTCCTCTTCTTGATACTCGCGTTGCTCCTTCCCGACTATTTTCGTTTGATGGAACCGACCAGCAAACCCAACCCGACCCACATCCAGAATCCAAACTCAGCTCAAACCAAGTATTCTCTTCTTTTTCTCTATAACTATATGTTCTTATTTGATAATCTCATAATAATTTTATGTTAGGATTTAAGGTTGCTACATAATGAGTATATATCTTTTTTTAATTATATATATAACGACTTTCCGATTTAATCCCCGATTATTTTTCAATTAACCGACTAATCGCTAATTGCCCCTAGACCGGTTAGTTCCAAAAACAAATTTTAACTGCCATAGATTAAACGGTTCTAAAAATTTATATAAACTATCTCGTCAAAAAACAAAAAAACATCATCTAACATACAATCTAACATACCCACTGCAACACAAAATTCAAATAAATGGGTTCAATAACGAAGAACACATAATAGATCAAATGTAGAATTCCAACGATGTCAACATCTTTAGAAAAAATTTTAAATACAATTGCCCTAAGTTGACACCAATCATGAAAAGTTTGATAGATTAGGCCACTTCAAGTAATAAAATGAACACAATCTCTCACTGCATTAATTTTATCATGTTTGTATTTTAGTGCGTCTTGTACACAAAGATTTAAAATATGATAAGCACACCTAACATGAAATATATTGGGTTCTATAGAATTTAAAGTAATTTTCAAACTAGTAATTGCCTTAGTATTATTAAAGGCGTTATTAAAACCAATAGCAAAAAATTTATCATAAATACCAAAATTATTATATGCATCTATGATGTGTGTCGCAATTATTTTATCATTATGTGGGTTCCTAACAAATCCGAATGACATAATACTCTTTTGGAGTAACCAATTAAAATGTATCCAATAAAAAGTTACACACATCATTGGTACGCTGTCTACTTAACCGGTTCTAGGCTGTATTTTTTTATTGTGTTAGACTGTCTTTAAAAATTTCGGGTTTGCATCTATCTAAGTGACGCTTGAGTGTACCCGTTCCCAATCCTATCTATATCTTATACTAATAGGAAAGATAGGGGCCCTTTCTCTTTTTTGAAATAAAGAAAGAAGATGAAAAATAGGAAATCACTAGATTTGCCCGTGGGCACGTGCCTACGACACGTCTTCAGAACGATACAGCATATGAAAAGCCTTGTAAACAGGAAATCAACATTTATATAGCTCAAGTTTGAATAGTATGACAATAATTAGTAGTAAATAAAAGTCCATGTGTTCATTAGTGATTTCCTAAAAATAATAATGGAAGAAGTCCCTAAGTAGAGACTCCTAAAAATCCAAGCAATCCATTTAGGTACAAAACCCCTAGCAATTAGGATATTCTTTAAAAAATTCCAATTAACTCTATCATAAGCTTTTTCAAAATCCAGTTTTAACAGAATACCTTCAGAGTTCTCTAAATGAATAGAATGTATATCTTCTTGAGCAGCTGCAGCACTATCCGAAATGAATCTATCTTTAATAAATCCAGATTGAGAAAAGTCCACAAGATAACCAATAACTTTAGCAAGTCTATTAGCTAAGATTTTCATAATAATTTTGAAAATACAATTAAGTAGACTAAGTGAAATAATTATAAATTGAGGTATAAAAGTCCATGTTTCCATAAGTGTGTGTGTGTATGTATATATATATATATATGTATATATATATATATATATATATATATATATAAATGAGTTGTTTTCGGGAGAAACTTTTTTTTTGGGGGGGGGGGGGGGGGGGGGGGGGGAATGTGTTTTGTGAGGTTAGATCTGGGCCTTTAATTTTGGGGGGTCGAAGGAGAGCCACTTGATAGCTTTCTTTGTGTTTTATTATATAGATATTTAACTAACACGTGTATTATGCATGATTTTATTAAAAAATTAAAACAAAATAAAAAGTATAATCCCTCAAATACAATCTCTTCTCCTATCACTTTCTCAATATCACAAAATCTGACGTTTCTTCCCAGACTCATCTACATCTCCTAATTTAGAATTAGATTTTTAAGCAAACATAATTCATAAAATTATTTTTACATGATTTTCTTATTCTATTATCTTTATACTAACAAGTGGCTATATAATAATGTATAACTTATTTACTGAATGTTAATGATGTTATAATATACATGTTATCAAAATTAGTTTAATTTGCGACATCTTTTCATTGCATGTATTTTTTTAGCTTTAGTAATATTCAATTGGATAACATTATGGTTTGACAGTAATTCTCTAAACTATTTTATCATATGAAGATGATAATGAAGATTTCTGCAATTACAGAAGAGATAATATTCATAAATTTCTCTTAATTCTCTCATGCTTTTTGGAGTTCTATATAATTTTATGAGTCTCTCAAAACTATTTTAGGCTATGCAATTTGCACAGAGTAACACTAGTTTTATACTTATACACTTCTTACAAACTTTTAGTCTTACACTTGTATCGTTTTGTGAAGGGACAAAATTGAAATATTAGTGTACTTCGGAAGTGGGTCATCTTGTTTTACGAGATTGAGAAGCGACTTGTTCCATGTCTTGTGAGTATATGTCTTCTACTACTATATCTTCCATGTGTATATGTGGAATATCATGAAAATCGGGAATACTATCAAAGTTTATAAATGTTTCGTGCCTATCTTTTTGAGGAATTGAAGGAATGAAAGGAATGCGACGAAAAGAGTTTGATTCTTGGCTACTATATCTACCGCGTGGTCGGTTAGATGCCATCTAATTAAGAAATAATATATGTAAGTTTGGAGAAAAATAAGAAGAGTTCAAAAAAAAAAAAAATCGCAAATTATGAACTAGTATATGTTCTGCAAAAATATTATGGATGCATTTAATAATTTAGTCTACAATGAGGCTAAGAATTTGTTAATTGCAACACTAACATCACTAAACATTAGAGTTTCTTTGGTATCGAATGGTTAGGTAGGAGTTAACAACATACCAATGATGTGGGTAACATGTCATTGGATACATTCCAATTGATTACTCCAAAAGAGGATTATCTCATTCGAATTTTTTAAGAACCCACATAAGGGTAAAATAATTGCGACACACATCATGAATGCAGGTAATAATTTTTGTATTTATGATAAAGTTTTTATTATTGATTTTTATAATGCCTCTAACAATATGAAGACAATTACCAGTTTGAAAATTACTTTAAATCCTATAGAATCCGATATTTTTCATGTTAGGTCTGTTTATCATATTTTAAATCTTTGTGTACAAGACGCACTAAAATACAAACACGATAAAATTAATGCAGTAAGAGATTGAGTTTATTTTATCACTTTGAGTGGTCTAATATATCAAGTTTTTCATGATCTGTGTCAAGTTAGGACAATTGTATTTAAACGTTTTCCTAAAATGTAGACATTGTTGAAATTCTACATTTGATCTATTATGTGTTGTTATTCATTATCGAACCGATTTATTTGAATTTCGTGTTGCAATGGGTATGCAAGATTGTATGTTATATGATGTTTTTTTTAATTTTTTGCCGATATTTTATATAAATTTTTAGAACCGTTTAATAATGTTACATTACAATTTTTGAAAACATATTCATCTACATCTATTGGTATTTTACTTACAAATGTCACTATGATAACCATAATTAAAGATTTCGTAAGCGATCCTCATATTGGAACAATGGTTTATGTCGTTTATCTATAAAAAAAAAAATTGCATCCACTTTATATGTTATATTGTGTTACTAGTATAATAAATCACATAATAAAGTTAGTGGGCACAAAAAACTTGATTGAGATTTTTTATTCATATGCTCCATACAATGAAATACAAGATTTTGATCATATTTTTTTTACTACACAATTTGAACATGTTTTGATTAATTTATATGATAGTTACGATAGGCTTTATGGATCTAATAATACACAAACACAAACTGTTAGCTCTTCTTATTCTTCTATATCAAATGAAAAGGGTCTTACAACTAGTGGTATTTTAAATCTCATTAATTCAAAAAAAACCTAAAACAAATTCACCAAATGAGTTGAATTGGTATAATGCACAACCTCCCATTGATGATATAGTGGATGTGTTAAATTTTTGAATAAATAAATAAAAATATTTTTCCTATTCTTTCTCGTTTGGCTAAAGATTTGCTAACTACACCGGTGTTAACTATTGCATCGGAATGTGTTTTTTCTCTTGGAGGCAAGATAACGAGCCTGAACAGGAATCGGTTGACACCAAAAAATTTGGAAATGCTAGTATGTGTGGAAGATTGAATGAAAGCGAAAGAGATGACCCAAGATTTACTACAAAAAGCACAAAATGGCTCAAGTAGCGACGATTAAAGACCTACTAGAAGTGCACTACGGATCTTATATTATAAATAATTGAAAATTTTATGGGGATAAGATTATATATTCAGGTTAAGTAGGAGTGCATGACAATATCCAATACCTTCTCTTCAATCTAAATAGAGGTCATCTCGACCTCTAAATACAAATATTCCCCTCTTTGATAATATTTGTATGAAATGTTAATTATCTATTTAATTATATTTAAAATTTTATAATTCATCAAAACAATTTAATTTATGAATATCCCTTTAATTTATATATTCAACAATTATTGTCTTAATTCACCATTTCACTTTTTCTTTGTACTAAAAAAAACTTGAAAACCCGCCTAACCTGTGATGACCCAGCCCGGCCACCGAGCTAGGGGACAGGGGCCAGGCCTACGCACATGCCCCCTTTTCCCTCCCTAGTCTAGCCCGGCCTACAAATCACCTCAACCCTGCCCACGAAAGCTCAGGACCAGGTCAAACCCGTAGGTTTCGACCCGACCCGGTGGAACCAGATGCCACCCCTAGTTTTGAAGGAGAAATTGGAGCCCGGACGAATCCCGGGCTTGGGAGGGTTTTCGGGCTAGTTCAGCCCGGTTTCTGAGCGGGCTAGGCCAGGACCATCCTAGGCCAACCCAGGCCTGATGCCACCCATAATGGTGCCACACTTCACCCACACAAACCAACTATTAGGAAAAAATTGTAGCCCCTACTTAAAGGCCTAAAACAATCGAATAATACCATCTCCCTCACGTACAAGACATATCAGATGATAAAACATGCTTGTGCTGTGATTATAACTCTGATTTCTTCCACTGCATGCCCCGAAAGCTAAGATAAAGGAAGTTCATATTCGGTGATTGATGACCAATAAAAAAACCAAGTCTAATTCATCGGCAATAAAGGTAGCTTCAACCAGGGATAAAATGCAAGAAAAAGACAGATGATTTGAGACCCCACCCAATTAACTGAAAATGCACTTTGTGTCTCTTCTTTTTCACCCTATCGGGTCTTTTCAAACACGACTTCAGATTCAAAGGTGCGGACTTCAGATTCAGAGACTAAGGCATGAGTACAGGACCAACTAAGAAGAGTAATAGGATTGTTTCAATGTAGTTAAAAAACAAAGATCTAACAAACTTGAGGAATAAGTTAGCAATAATCGAATACAGCATCCTTAATTTAATAAGAAGAAACTGTTCTTTACGTCAAATCAATTGACAACACCGAATTCATACATGAAAATTTAATAAAATCAATCTAACATTATACCTTCAATGAATAGGAAAAATATTTGCCATATTTGTCAATTTCCTATTTTTTTGAGAAACAAGACGTTGCAGCCGTTTGCTATTTTGTCATATTTTAACAAAATCACTACAATTGCTTTTCATTTTTGAGAAACGAAATTATGATTCTCAAATTATAAGAGATGATACAAGTTGTCTCGTCCCAAAATTTTTTTTTTTAATCACCTTGGACGATACAGCATGTATCGTCTCAATTTTTTTTTAAAATCACGTCGGACGATATAACACATATCGTTCCTTTTTTTTTAAAAGTAGATCGAACAATCAGATTTGCCGGGAAAAAAAAAAGAAAAATTCTCTAACGGGATCAGGTTTTGAAGAGGGATTAGTGAGTAGGTTAGGTCCTTTTAATTAGGTTCAATGGGTATTTAATTAGGTTTAGGTAATATTATATTATTTAATTTATTTAATTAACATATTTTAATAGCTAATTAGTAATTAATTAAATCTATATATATAAAAAAACTGACGGACGAAACATCATGTCTCGTCTTTCTAAAAAATATAACAAACGACCTCTGCAAAGGATTTCGCTATTTGCTTTTACTGTAGCTGTCATTTTGTAAAAAATGAGAAACACCATTGTGGATGCTCGAAAGACCCGATTTCTCAAGTGGAAAATCTTCACTGTTGGCCACACGGCCACACACCATCAGGAGGGACCCTAGTGCTCTAATCTTGCGCAGTCACAAATAATCTCTTGAAAATCAACTTCTGTTTCCCCATTTCTCAGTCAAAAAAAAGGAACAATTACTACACTGGAAGGCTAAACATGTTGCAATGCCAATAAGCGAACGATAATGTAGAATATTTCTTTACCTATATCCAATTAATCATGGAATCTTCAGTAAGATGTACTCGACAAGGCCATTCTGCATGTCCCTCATGATAACTAAGCTAACAAAAAATAATACGACATAGATATTAAGATAGCTTATAGTATAATAAATAAGTACGCTATAGACTTACAGAGTCATAATAAACATTAACATGAAATTTTTGGTATGTTCACTGTGGTGAGCATGTTCTTAGAAGATGCAAAGCTTTACCAAATCAACAAAGACAACCATGCGGAAAAAAGCACAAAAGAAGGCAATCAAAATCATGCAGTTGAAAATAATCGGCAGTCAATGCCTACAAGTCATATAGTGATGGCAATCATATTACTATCAGACTTATTGAAAGCATCTTAAATTATTCAATTCAAATTTAAAAGGTTTTTCCTCTGCAAAACATCATAACCAAGTCATTAATTATCTATGACCAATTTAAGAGTAAGGCCACCCAATTTTGAAACAATTTCGAAAAAAATTGTACAAAAGAGAATATTAAAGACTGAAATTCAAACCAAATTATCGACTTAATGCATCTCAAATATAAAAGATTGCATCAATACACAGCAATACTACTGAAGTAAAGTATGCACACCATAGGTCAAGAAGAAAAGAACAATTCGCAGAGCCCCATCTTTAGTCCCATATTGGCTTTGAGCTTCAATAAGGCATAGCCACTTGCATTATGAATTTATCTTTTCACACGAGATACAATATTGTGTTGTGTCATGAACTAGTATGAGAAAGACATCTCACACAACATATCTATTCCACAACATAACTATTCCACATAGTATTTCAAAATTGTTCACTTGTTAAGGTACCATCTTTTAGTTTAAATTCCCAAATGTTTTGGCCACGCTTTGAGCATCTACTGTCGTCGGCTAAAAACTCAAAAATTAGAAATAGCTTTAGGAAAAACCCATATAGTCGTTCGCTAAAAACTCAAAATTTCGAATAGGAATATACAGTAGCTTGTTGAAGTTAGGAGCTGCTTTAGACGATTGCTAAATATAGGGGACGGAGGATGTTCATCCGTATGAGGATAGGGACAAATGAAGATCATCCGTCTCAATTCGATTTTTAATAAAAATTTGAAAAACGGATGAAGTTGTTTAGTCTATTCGTCAATTTTATTTTTAATATATAAAATTAATTTATTAAATAGGTAAAGTTTATTAAAAAAAAAGGGAAAGTGAGAGACGGATGAAGTTCATCCGTCCCTTACTTTTGCTAAACAATAATTTACACGTGCATTTACCCTTTTACCCCTAAGGTTTAACGGTTGATGGGGTCCGTTTTCAAAAGTAAAGGGTATTAACGTCTTTTCATATAAGTGACAAAAAAAATCAAGTGAATGTGCCAGAAGGATGATGGATGAAGATCATCCTTCTGAATGTGCCGATCATCCTTCTGAATGTGACGATCATCCTTCTGGCACTGTTCACTTGAAAAAAAAATTGTAAACCAAATTTTAAAAAAAATTAATATAGCGACCGAGGATGTGGCTCCGTCCTTTCTCTAAAAGGGATGAAGAAGCACTGTCTACTCATTTTTTTAATAAAAAAAATTTTAAAACATTAGACGGATGAACAAGATCCGTTCAATACAATATTTTTTCAAAATTTAGAAATAACGATAGCAGCGACATTTCCTAAAAGCTAAAATCTCAATGCTAAAATTAGAATAGCTTTAGCCAACGACTGTGGATGCTCTTACAAGCTTAACTATAGATGGTCTGTCATAATCACTTTCATAATTACACCCCTAAACTATCATAGTAAATTTATAATTAGCCTAATCAATTATGTACATTCTTAAACCTATTTTCTTAATATCAACAACATCATACATACACTCTTCCATTAGGTAATTCTTCATTAGTTTTATGCCTAACGTCAAAATATATGGTACAAATCATAAAGCTAATTACACAGTAAAAACTACACATCATAAAAAACATATGGATCCACAACTACTTGTCAAACTATGTTTGATTTACTTAAACGATATCGCTCATTCACCACAATATATACTCAAACAATCAAATCACAAATAAACCCACCAAATATTCAAAACTTAATAACTTACTCCTTCATATCGCTCCAAAAAAAAAATAGTCCCAACACATAATAATGTCAAATTAAAACATTAGAAATACTCGAAAATTATAAGATTTAAGAAAGTACCAAACACCAAAACTTCCCACAAAACCTTCTTTAACGGTACGACTTCTGGAACCTCGCACGTGCACCCCGCCCACCAAATTTCTTGGGCTCGCACCTCCTCGGATCCGCAACAAGCAGCGTCCTATCGTACCTCACCAAAATGTCCTTGATTTCTTTCTTACTCTGCTCGTCCACATACTTCTGGTAGTACGCGACCAGCGCCTTCGCGATCGACTGACGAATGGCGTAGATCTGCGAGGTCTTCCCGCCGCCGCGAACGCGGATGCGCATGTCGACGCCGGCGAAGCGGTGGCGGCCGAGGAGGAGGACGGGCTCGAAGGCCTTGTAGCGGAGGATCTCGGGCTTGACCAGCTCGATGGGGGAGCCGTTGACCTTGATGAGGCCGCGGCCGCGCTTGCAGTAGGTGACGGCGACGGCTGTCTTCTTGCGGCCGAAACACTGGACGGAGTCGGTGGTTGCGGTGGGAGTTGCCATTTTTGGGAGTTGAGAAACCCTAACCCTAATTATCTCGCTCAAATTTCTCAGAGGCGGCGGGGGGGTTAAGAAGAGGGGGGGGTTATATAGGGGTAGGGTTTTAGTTTCGAGAGTGTTGGGTTGGGTTGGGTTGGGTTGGATTTTTGTTGGGCTTATATGGATCTAAGTTTTAGACTCTGGATAAATAGGCACGGGTAAAATTATATTAAACTATGTTCAATGTTTCACCACTTTGGAGATGAATGTACTCATATCTTTTTTTTCGGTTTGGTGTACCATACACGTAAATTTGTTATGGTTCAATGTTTGAGTGCTAAAGGAGTTAATTTTTTTATATCAATTTAACCATTATAGTATTATACCCCTGCTTTAACCGGTCTAAGCACTCTTTTTTTTTTTTCTCTCTCTCACTACTTATTTTCTCTATTGTTTGAAATAATTAAAATTTGAGTACTACTAGACTCACTACCAATTTTACTACATTTCTCTTCATTACCTTAAGTGGCACACTCCAATAAGTGGGAGAAAAGAGAGTAAGGTGGAAAACTCTCCAATAAGAGTGTGCCAGCTAAGCTAGTAAATAGAATGATAGTCGATCAAGCATTACTCTTAAAATATATTTACTCAAAACGGTTCTTCACCTTCTCTTTATCTTATTTATATTTTTTGAGTAGGAGAATAGGGTACTAAATGCATTTATTATGAAAAATAAAATAATTAAACAGCAATAGCAACCAGAAGTATATTAGGAAACATTTGCCAAAAATTCTTGCATGGTATCACATGATACTTGAAATTGATGGAGTATATCGATCCAGTTTATTTGAGGCTTAGCTTAGAAAAAAAGTTATTTCTAGCTCCACACAAAAAATATGGACAGAGTACACCAATATATATATATATATATATATATATATATATATATATATATATATATATATATATATATATAAAGATAGAGAGAGAGAGAGAAAGAGAGAGAGAGAGAGAGAGATCTTCGGTTGCACACTACTTTGGTGAGCACTCCGTGAACACTCACGAAATAGAGACCCTATGAAAAATCCGAACCGCTCATATTGTTCTATATGCCTAAAATAGCCTAACAATAAAAAATTAAGTAATTAGAAATTCATTTGTCCATGATTTTCATCATCACAAAATTGTATGGCTGAAAATTCTAATAGCATGATGAATGGGCTCATATTGTTCTATATGCCTAAGATAACCTAACAATAAAAAATCAATTAATTTAAAATTCATTTGTCCATGATTTACATCATCACAAAATTGTATGGCTGAAAATTCTAACAGCATGATGGATGGGCAAATGAACTTCAAATTACTTGATTTTTTATTGTTAGGCTATCTTAGGCATATAGAACAATATGAGCAGTTCGGATTTTTCATAGGGTATTTATTTCATGAGTGCTCGTCAAAAGTAGTGTGCAACCGAAGGGGACTCTATATATGTATATATATATAAAGAGAGAGGGAGAGAGAGAGTTAGTCTATTATGAGATGGTGAGCTTAGATTCTTATCGTGAGCTGAGATTCTCAGCCGTTCGATTGCGATCCGATGGTCAAGATTTGATCCGACCATCAACTGATATGTTGAAGGGCAAAATAGCCATTTCTAAGCTTCTTTCTTTCTCATCTGAGTTACTTTCCTCTCCCATTCTCTCTCTCTCTCTCTCTCTCTCTCTCTCTCTCACTCTCACTCTGGAGAATCTAAAAAAAATCTCAACTCCCCCGTTCTCTCTCTCTTCGACGCGTCGCCCATCTCCCTTCCTAGCAATTCGAAGCTAGGGTTTCTGATTCGCCCATTTCTCATCTCTCCCGTTCTCTCTCTCTCTTCGACACGTCGCCCATCTCCCTTCCTGAGCGATTCGAAGCTAGGGTTTCTGATTCGCCCATTTCTTATCTTTCTCGTTCTCCCTCTCTCTTCGACGATTCACCCATTTGCCTTCCTGAGCGATTCGAGGCTAAGGTTTCTGATTTTGGTCCATTTTAATGGGAAATGGAGTGTTAGAGTTTTGAAGGGTTTGGCTGCTATCGAATTCATCGTCGGTTGATGGTCGAATTCGTCGGATTCTCTCCCAAACTAGGATTTATCTTCGGTAAAATTTGAATCTTTGTTACTGTTATCGCTTCAATTTCATGTTTTGGGGGTTCAATTTACAAGGTTTCATCAGTTGTTGAATCGATCGTGTGTTCGATTCCAAGAATAGGGTTTATGAGTTGCATCTATGGTTACTACCAGTTATTTTTTTTAGGTTTGATTGTTGATTGGACTTATTTATGGCTTGTAGCTATTTAGTTGAAAAATTCAGAACC
Organism: Hemerocallis citrina; assembly: GCA_017893485.1. Lineage (NCBI taxonomy): Eukaryota > Viridiplantae > Streptophyta > Magnoliopsida > Asparagales > Asphodelaceae > Hemerocallis > Hemerocallis citrina. The sequence goes on along the minus strand of CM030365.1, from coordinate 177,768,194 downwards.
TGAGATGATGTGGATTTGGGTGTTATGGTTGTGTTGATTACTTGAGAAATGGATACACGATGGTGAGCTTAGATTCTTATCGTGAGCTGAGATTCTCAGCCGTTCGATTGCGATCCGATGGTCAAGATTTGATCCGACCATCAACTGATATGTTGAAGGGCAAAATAGTCATTTCTCAGCTTCTTTCTTTCTCATATTCATATATATAGACTAACTCATATAGAGTTAGTTCATTATGAGATGGACTTATTTAGGGCTTGTAGCAATTTAGTTGAAAAATTCAGACGCTGAGATGATGTGGATTTGGGTGTTACGGATGTGTTTGATTACTTGAAGTTATGAAACTTGATGGAAGCCGAGCTCCGAGGAGAGAGGTTTGGTGTTTGTTCTGAAATTTGGGTTTTGGTGGGTTTTGAGTATGGTGGATACTGCTTATCGGGTTAGAGAGATCGAAACGATATTTACAAACTGGAAAGAAGGGTTTAGGATGTTTTTTGAAACTATTTGAAACTTGAGTTTCATGGTTGCAAGTGGTTTCGATGGTTCTTATATAGCCAAACATAGCTTGTATCTAAAACAATGCTTTTAAATTTGTAGAAACTGCCTGACAAGCACTCTTTACAAGCAATACTTTGAATTATTATGCCATCCCCCTCCCCCCTACCCCCCAACACAAATTTCTGATTGAGTCTTGGTTATGTTGTATATTGGCTGATTGAGTTGTTTTTTATGTTGTTTACGAGCTGTTTGAGGGATGTTTATGTTGTATCTTGGCTAATTAAGAATTTTTTTAATGTTATTTATGAGCATTCTAAGTTGGATTTTTTTTTTGGGGGGGGGAGGGGGGGAAACTAGTTGGCTTGACATAATAATATAGCCCTAGAGAAATAAGTATGCTTCATTTGAACAAACAATGAAATAGAAGTATGTTCTGAGTCTACAACTACTTAACTTATATAGGCACAGGTTAATATTCCAGCCCATTTATAGGCCCATCTCACTTCCTCTTGGTTTATCTTGTTGTTTTTACTTTTTTAGAAACTTTTTTTTTCTTTCCATTCTTCGTTATGGATATGTTTAAGTAATGATTCAAAGTATTCGGTAATTAAGTGTATACGTAGTTCTTTCTATTCTTATGAACGGTCACTTGATTTCTTTGTTGAATTTCTTGGTATTGATGATATTTTGTGAGACACAGTCTTGAATTTGGATTAATTTAGATGACACGGTCTGTAATAAAGAATTGGAGATCGCCTCCTATGGTTGGTAATAGTAGCCGAGTCTATAAATCAGCAGTTTAATATACTATGTGAAGAGAGTATTCTTAAAGAGTATCTTTTAAGATGTTGGAGATTTAGATATGCTAAGAGTATTGATGATAGATCTGCTCAGGAATTCTTAAAGAGTTCCTTCAAATCCTGCAGATTTATCTGAAGCCATTTGTTTTTTAAACAAAGTAAAGGTATTGATTGTAGTTTGCAGATTAGTTGTAGTTTCTGGATTTTGTATTGACAATTTCTTTGAACTATTAGAAATACCTCACTGCCTATAGGATCGCTTCCAATATGACGAACAGGTTTACAAATCATTTGTAGATCTTTTTAACATGCTTAGGAGTGATATTTTTCACTTGATCTGTTAGTTTTTTGCAGATAAGAAGCCTCTTTACAGACCATCCTGATTTGATTGATGGGTTTAAAGTCTTCTTGCCTGGACCAAAATAACTCTACATTACATGGTCAGATGATTCCATTGCCACCAGCCTCCTTTTTTTTGTTTTTTGTCTACTTATATGTTTCCTTTTTCTTTTTCTACCAATCATCTCATTAAAAAAAAAAATCACACTTGTTTACCTCACTCATCTTTTTGTACTTGCAGATGGCTGGATTCTTCGTATTCACACTTGTTTACCTTTATCACAAGTAGATGTTCACGGGGTGGGGAATCGTTAATCCTCACTTTGCTGCAGAGCACGAGATGAAAAACCTACATGTCAACACATTTGATGCGAAATGTATGCTTTGGTTGAGTCCTAGTTGTGGAGCTCGAGATCCATTTTTGAATACAGTTTAGCAGGGTTGTATTATCGATTCTCATTTATGTTGAGATTTTTTCCACTAATGTAATTACAGTTTTGCCAACCTTGCTTTGTTGAATTTCTCATCTCCTAACAGTGTGTAGCAGCAGTTGTGGTGTATGAAGTGGAATAATAATGAATCCGTTGTTAAGGAATAATTGATTAGAGAATCTTTTGCAATATAAGCTTTAATCTTTGTGAGTTTGTGCAAGAAGATATAAGTTAATTCTGAAGTTCCAAATTTCTATGTAAAATGAGAATAATCAAAGGTTATAGCACCCACCTATGAGAACCTCCCTTAAATAATAAACCATTGCTTCATATATTTTCTTCCCCTTGTTTGTTCTATCTGGGTGTTTCCTCTAGTGTTCTGTGATCCTGTCTTCGATGGAGAACAACTACAGTAAAATGTGAATCACAATATTTAGCAATTATAGAATGATGAAGTAGAAGCGTAACCAACAACAAACAACAAGCGACTAAGATCTATGTTTTTCATCCATGGGAGATATAATGGTACAACACATTTGCCCCCAAAGCAAACCAAAAAAATCCATTAGATTTGGAAGGAAAGATTTAGAAGAAGCTGCTTGCTCTTATCAATTAAAATGAAGCATCTAATTGATCATGTTCAAAATCACTGACAAAACTGCAGGTAATGTATACAGAAAAAACGAGTCATAATAACTAGCAAAGAAGCATTAGAATTTACAAGTTACAAATGAATACTACTATATAAGGTTACAATTTACAATTTAAAATTACACGTTCTTATAACACTTATTACATTTTGCACTTCCACAAGCACTGAGGCAGAGCTACAGTCTGCAGAGGAGTGGAAGTGTGGAACTGTATAAGTATAACTGCATTTTGCACTTGCATAATTTGCATTTTGCACTTAACTCAATCCTGCACATACTTGAATAGACGTGTAGATTAAGAGTTAGCAACAAAACAATCAATCAATCATAAAGCTCAGATAGGATTATTTCATCACTAGTCACTCCTACAAATCTTTAATTAAATCATAAAAGAATCATAGTGTGCAACTTCAAAAACATAATCCATCTCATCATCACTTTTAAAAAATAAGGAAAAATTGCTAATGCAAAACAAACTATTCAAGTATACTCAAAGCAAAATTTGATTTATAAGAGAGCAAGCATATGACTTAACATAGAATTCACACTAAATCACGGTTAAACAGAATACCGAACTCAGCTGTTCAATTGCGATCCTATGGTCAAGATTTGATCCGACCGTCAACTGATATGTTGAATGGCAAAACAGTCATTTCTCGGCTTCTTTCTTTCTCATCTAAGCTACTCTCTCCCGTTCTCTCTCTCCCTCTCTCTCTCTCTCTCTCTCTCTCTCTGACGAATCCGAAAAAATCTCAGTTCTCCCATTCTTTTTCTCTCTTCGACGCGTCGCCCATCTCCCTTCATGAGCGATTCGAAGCTAGGGTTTTTGATTACTAAATAGATTGCCAAATAAATTTAATTTATAATAGAGCAAGCATATAGCTTAACATAGAATTCACACTAAATCATGGTTAAACAGAATACCGAATTCAACCGAACCGAAATTTGGATTAATTTAGAACTGCATTTTGCACTTGACAACTCAAACCTGCACATACTTTAATAAGTGCAAAGACTCAGAATAGTAGTAAAGATTAAAGAAGCAACAATCCAACTATTCAATCCTGCACATACTATTAGATTGAGCCAAAACAGTAAACATACTATTCAAGTATACTCAAACGACACATATGACATCAAAGTTTAAGTATCACTGTACGACATTAACAATTTATCATATAGTGATATACTGATATTAGATTGAGCCAAAGACTGAAAGCAAAAATTACATTTGCTTATGTAAAAAGCTAAAGACTCGGAGCAAAAAAATTTTAAATAAGGGAAAATTGCTTCCACTGCAAAACAATATGTACAGGATTGAATAGGGAAAAATTGATCCTACTGCAAAACTCCATTTCCTGATAGGATTGAATAAGGGAAATATAACATGAAAGAAAAATTTCATTTCCAGATGTAAAGAGCCAAATTGCTTCTACTGCATAATTGCTGCTACTAAAAAATTCCATTTCACTGTATGACATGTTCAAAATCTATCTCATCAGTCATCATTCTCTGAATTTAGCAAAATTCAGTGAAGTAACAATCGTAATGCTCAGATAGGATTATTTCATCACTAGTCACCCATATTAATCATTAAATCATAGTGTGCAACTTCCGAAACATAATCCATCTCATCATCACTTATAACCAATGAGGAAAAATAAAGCTCAGATAGAATTAATTCATCACTAGTCACTCCTACAAATCATTAAATAAATGATTCATTGTGTGCAACTTCAGAAACATAATCCATCTCATCATCACTTGTAAAACTAGAATCCAAGTTATCCAACGAAGAAGCAAACTCACAATCACATGAATATACAAATATATTCATTATACTATAATTACAATAACAATACAAACTAGTAGACTACTATAGCATAATAAAGTCATGATTAACAGTAAACCAAACATAAAATAGAATGAAACTGATTTGTCTCCCAATGTGAACCACCACCAATTGAACTATCAAATAAGTCCAATCAATAATCAAACCTAAAAAAAACTGTCAAAAACCATAGATGCAACTCATAAACCCTATTCTTGGAATCGAACCCACGATCGATTCAACAAATGATGTGAACACCCAAAACATGAAATTGAAGCGATAACAGTAACAAAGATTCAAATTTTACCGAAGATAAATCCTAGCTTGGGAGAGAATCTGATGAATTCGACCATCAACCGATGATGAATTCGATAGCAGCCAAACCCCTCAAAACCCCAACACTCCATTTCCTATTAAAATGGACCAAAATTAGAAACCCTAGCTTCGCATCACTCAGGAAGGCAAATGGTCGAATCGTTGGAGAGAGAGAGAAAGAGAGAGAACGGGAGAGATAAGAAATGAGCGAATCAGAAATTCTAGCTTCGAATCGCTCAGGAAGGGAGATGGGTGACGCGTCGAAGGAGAGAGAGAACGGGAGAGATGAGAAATGGGCGAATCAGAAACCCTAGCTTCGAATCGTTCAGGAAGGAAGATAGGTGACGCGTCGAAGAGAGAGAGAGAATGGGGAGAAGAGATAGGTGCCTCCACCTCCTCGGCGGCACTGGCGACCTTCTGAGCCTTCGGAGCGATCAGCTTGGTTGCGACCCTCTTGCGCTTCTTAGGCGCCTTGCTCCCGAGGGTGGCCCTCTGCGCTAGCACTGCGTCGTAGTCCATAGTCTTTGCATCAAGAGAGATTGTTTAAAACTTAAGTTATGATCAAGCAAAATAAAAAGGACAAAAGAAAAACACAGATAAACCCGCGTACTAGGATCTACGCGGCAGAGCCCTCCCCTGAAGAGAACGTCTTCGGTCAGATCTTGCCAGTCAAACTGGGGTCGGTCGAGAAGAACCCTAACTACATCTTCTTCCATGGGATGGAGCACAGGCGACTCCCTCACTCGCTTCATCACCTCCTCCACCCAGCCGGAAGGATTGGGCCACGCCTCGCGACTCCGCACTATGAAGTACTTGTCGCGCCAGTGCTTTATGGAGTCGGGGCAGATAACGAGTCGAGCGCCATGCCTCGGGGCCAAATAATACTGGAACTCAGTCTGGTTTTGCTGGTAGAGCCGGTAAAGCGTCCGGAGCACCCTCAACTCTGGCTCGACCTCGGCTGTCTGGCAGTGGAGCACGAAGGCATCGACCAGCCAGAAACACATGTTTACTGGCATCGGTGAATTGGCCCTAACCCCGGGACCCGACAGCATCAGTTCATACTGCTCCGGAATTTGGAAGCAATCCCGAATCGCTACCAGGTCCACCTCGTTGAGGATAGAAACCGTGTCGTCTGCCTCCGAGGTCTCTCTTGCCGCATTCTCCTCGAAGGTTCACCCCCTCCTGTGAACTATGCGCTCAACATGCTCCTCTGGAAGCTCCCGAACCCTATGGAGCCCTATCAATGCCCCTAGCAATTTGCCGAACTCCCCCATACGTTTCGGATCTTCCACGATTGTGTCTCGACCAGATACCCTCTTGCCCTTGTCGGTGCGAGCTCTCTGACCTGGAGACGGTGTTTCGCCAGCCGAGGGGGAGGGCTCCGAAACAGGGGAAAGAGACATTTTTTATATACTTAAAATAAACTAAGTATAAGTTACCTTGAAGTGACAGTTGCGGTCGGAATATTCACCGAAAAACAGTCAATGATCACCGGGAGCTCTCGATAATAGATTATCACTACTTGAGTAAAAAACTTGGAGAAGTGAAAAATCAGGGGGGGGGGGGGGGGGTGGAGTCTTATAGAGCTTGACACACAGAACGAGGATAATGGGCCTCAAGAAAACCAACAGTCAGGCCCATCTACACTAAGCGACAAAAAAAGCTGTACCGTCACATTAATGACCACGCCAAGTAGTATGGTCGCATTAATGGCTAACGGTTAAAGTCATCAGAAGGTCAAGTCATCAGGCCAGCCAGTCATCTCATAGCCATAAAATCCTCACTCTTGGACCTCGGCATGCCTTGCCGAGCGCTCTTGGCACCGACGCCCAAATGAGGGAAAAATCCTCTCTTGGACCTCGGCACGCCTTGCCGAGCGCTCCTGGCACCAACGCCCAAACGAGGAAAAAATCCTCTTGGACCTCGGCACACCTTGTCGAGCGCTCTTGGCACCGACGCCCAAACGAGGAAAAAATTCTCACCCTCGGATCTCGGCATACCTTGCCGAGCACTCTTGGCACCGACACCCAAACGAAGGAAAAATCCTCTTTTGGACATCTGCACGCCTTGCCGAGCGCTCTTGGCACCGATGCCCAAACGAGGAAAAAATCCTTTCGGATCTCGACATACCTTGTCAAGCGCTCTTGGCACCAACGCCTAAACGAGGAAAAAATCCTCACCCTCGGACCTTGGCACACCTTGCCGAGCGCTCTTAGCACTGACGCCCAAACAAGAAAAAAATCCTCACCCTCGGACCTCGGCACACCTTGCCGAGCGCTCTTGGCACCGATGCCCAAACGAGAGAAAAATCCTCTCTTGGACCTCGGCTGTAACACCCCAAATTCCAAATACAACTGAATTCGAGATTCCACATGATCTTTACACTTCTTTCGTACAATTTTATAAGGAAATAAAAACTTTTCTTATAACAATGATTACATCAGAGTCTTTTACATCAATATGTAGCGGAATAAATAAAGTATAACAATAATAAATGTACAATTGTTACAACTTTAACATTAAGTAATCAACAGCATCAATCATCTTTATATCTTCATGTAACTCCATATCCTGCATATAAAACTGTGGGCGCATCAGTTGCTTACAACTGACGAAATATTATACACGGCTATCCTCTCTATGCCGGAAATAGTATAACGATTATTAAATACTTTAGCAAACACAAACTTGATCACAAACAGAGCTACAAGGGACTATCCTATAGATGTCGTGTTGTGCGGTGCACTTAGTCCTTAATGCAGTTATTTATATCACATGACACTAATGCGCACTTGTTCGGATTCTATGCATCCCATATACATAGGTCCGAGGGCAAGCCCTTAATCGTTCTTCATCTTATAGGGTTCAATCCCTCGCCATGACTTAATCTACTACTGTAACTACGATAAGTATCCTAGATGTTCTATGAGTTACGAGCTCATGTCCAGACAGCCTGGAGGAGAATCCCACGTCATGTCACGACGCATCGTGAAGACAGCCTGTGGTTAATTCAGTCTCCGTCATGGGACATGACACCACCCGCAGTCATCAAACATCCCACGAGCGTCGCCACCGGGACGGTACTCTAGAGCAGTATCCACGTCATGTCACGACGCATCGTGAAGATGGCCTGTGAATACTCTCATGCCGCCAATCCAACGGCCCTCATACTCAATGTTTTTCTCTTACTTTCATCACATCTTCACTATGTGTCTAATCCTTACAATGTTTGTTTAGAAGAAAATCATCACAACCTAGAGCTAGCTTACTCTACCAGACTTAAATCAAAACAACAGAGACAGTCAGCCTACATGGCTACTTCTCAAGAGACGCTCAACCCTCAGCGGTTAGCTCTCAAAATTATAAATAATACTGCCAGTCACTAGGGTCTCGCCTAGCCTCTAGATTCCAACAACTATCTCTTTCTAGAGATCAACAATATTTCATAATCAGTCTCAAATGATCATTTCCATTTCTTTTGTTCACAACCTCTTTCTCAAACATTTCTTTTATAATCTCATAACATGAGAGCAATTCAATTCATTCTCTTAATCAATTTCATCATTCACACCCTCGTAGGCATTTCGAAATAAACTCAATCAAGTATTAATAATCACAAAATCTCGTATTCAAATCTTATTCAACTTTCACATGTCAGAGTTCAAATCCAAACTCAAGAACAAAAGCCAGTTCAGTTCAGTCGACTGTTCTACGATACTTCAAAAACAACACAGTCGGTTCAGTCGACTGTTGATAGGGAATCAGTCGACTGTTCTGCGAAACTTTGAAAATGCAAATACCGAAATTCAAGATAGTAGCAGTCGACTGTGGAAAATAGACAGTCGACTGTCCTGCTGATAAAAACCGAATTTTAATACTTGACAGTCGACTGCCGACTCTAGCTCGGTCGATTGTCGATTGCACCAGTTGCGGTTTAAAGTGTATCCTGAATATATTTTTCGACCTTTCAACTGATTTGTATTTCTATAAAAATATAGATCATTTCCAAAATGTATTCCCTTGAAAAACAATAACGTACATGTTCTCAATTTCACAAGTTTCTCCTAATAAAATTTTTTTCTTCAAAATCCATAAAAACACATATAATCAATTTTCCAAATAGAATGTTGTCTTTTATCAGAAATTGCTTTATAAAAATCTCTATACTCATAAAATAAATATTTTTTAGATTAGAACCGCACTTCTTTGCCACATTAACAACAAACAATTCTTTACTACACATTTGCATTATTTTAACCAATGTCTTAACAAGCATCAATTTCATACATTCATGTCCACTTCAATTCTAGCATTTCAATCTAGCAATCATAACAATTTAGAGAATAGATTAAGCAATGTGTATCTACCACACCAATCAAAATTTAGCAATTCAACCCTACATTAATTTGCTTGCAATCTCATCATACCAATTCAAATTCAACAAATAAATTATATATTATCTATCATGCAATTTCTATTCCTTAATTAGAAATGATTTAAGAAACACCCACCTATTTTGGAGAATTTGCTCAAATGAACTCCTAGAATTAGGAGTTCCTAAAGAAAACTTCAATGCAAACTCCTCGAAATCCGTGCACCAAAGCAAAGCCACACTCCATCTTTCGGTCACCAAAAGTGAGGCTCCAACTCCACTCCATTTCGGCAACATCAAGAACAACTCCCATCTTCTTTCATATACATATACTATGTATGTACATATATACATTTGTATATATATATAGGCATGTGAAATAGGTGATTAGGTGGAGGAAATGGACAAGGGCTTTGCTGGTTGAGGTTTGGTCTCTTTTCGGAAATGACAGGAGAGAGGGAGGATAAGAGATGAGAGAATGAGAGAGTAAGAGAGGCTTAGGGGTATTTTTATAGATTAATTAGTAGGTAGTTAGAATAACCACCTCCCACATGAACACCACTAACCCCATATTCTAAGATTTAAACTTACTTTCCCTCCTACTTTCAAAATCAAAATTTCAGTTTTCCCTCTCTTGGCCCCCAAAAATGTGTGCACATCGCACGTGTGCAAGTGCACGTGCTTTGTGTACACTCTAAAAATAAATTATTTAATTAATCCCATTAAAACAATTATTTATATATGTAATAAATATATAAAATTAACTTAGAAAGTTATACTTTTCATGCACGATAAAAATAGACAGACACATTTCATGAAGTTTATTTTGAAAGATAATACGCTTAAACCCGTACACCGAAAACACGTGCATCGCCCGTAAAATCTCAAAAATACAAAATTGACTTTATCGACCGAAAAAATATTTATAATTAATTGGAATGCAACATAAGAATACATTTAATATACATATACGATAATGTACTCAACCGTACAGAAAACACGTGTATTGCACGTAGAAAAATTATTTAAATTAAAATAGACAAAAATTGAATTCTATTTACAAAATGAATTTAAACATGTTTATAAAATTAAATAATTGAAACCCATCGAAAATTTTGCACGTAACAGTGGAATACCCGAAATCGACACGTGCATCAAAAACACGTACAAAGCACGTAAAAACACAAAGATTGAAATTTAGCATTTGAGTTGTCTCAATTGGAATTTTAAGAATACGAGAATGCATAAATATTCGGAATCCAAAATACATATCGAAATGCGTTATGGATATCACCAATAACGGTACAAAATGCACGTGCGTAACACCCGAGGGCAAAATTGTCATTTAAATTTTGCGGGGTGTTACATCGGCACACCTTGCCGAGCGCTCTTGGCACCGATGCCCAAATGAGGAAAAAATCCTCACCCTCGGACCTCGGTACACCTTGTCGAGCACTCTTGGCACCGACGCCCAAACGAAGGAAAAATCCTCTCTTGGACCTCGGCACGCCTTGCCGAGCGCTCTTGGCACCGACGCCCAAACGAGGAAAAAATCCTCTTGCACCTAGGCACACCTTGCCGAGCGCTCTTAGCACCGATGCCCAAACGAGGAAAAAATCCTCACCCTCGGACCTCGGCACACCTTGCCGAGCACTCTTGGCACCAACACCCAAACGAGGAAAAAATCCTCTCCCTCGGACCTCGGCACACCTTGACGAGCGCTCTTGGCACCGATGCCCAAACGAGGGAAAAATCCTCTCTTGGACCTCGGCACGCCTTGCCGAGCGCTCTTGGCACCGAAGCCCAAACGAGGAGAAAATCCTCTTGGACCTCGGCACACCTTGCCGAGCGCTCTTGGCACCGATGCCCAAACGAGGAAAAATTCCTCTTGGACCTCGGCACACCTTGCCGAGCGCTCTTGGCACCGACGCCCAAATGAGGGAAAAATTCTCACTCATAGACCTCGGCACGCCTTGCCGAGCGCTCCTAGCTCCGACCCTCAAACATGGAAAAACCCACTCCGGACTTCGACAAAGGCTCGCCGAACCCCCTCTCAGCGCCTGTAGCCTCACCGAAGTATCTCTGCTCTTTAGCAGAGGGTGCCGAACCTCCCTAGACCTCGGCCTCCTTCATAACATGCGATTGAGAAGGGTCGGCAACGACGCCGAAGCAACCAAACCACCGAACGAAGAGGGGGACTCCTTCAAGCAACCACAAGCATTAGATCTCCCCAAAATTCGCACCCTATGCTGATGAAGGGCCCAGATCGCGCCACGTCATAAATTGAATTAAAAAATTAATTTCTACTTATTAAAATCGAATTATTTATTTAAAAATTGCAAAAAAAATAATTAAAAATTCAAGAAAATTAATTAAAAATTCTAAAAAATAATTATAAATTCGGAAAAATATTTTTGAGCCCCTGGATAAATAATTATCGCTTAGAATAATTAATTAAGGCCCCCGAACAATAAATCACCGCTTCGCGAATTTAAATAAATGGTCCGAAAAATAGATAAAAATTAAGAAAAATTACCAAAAAGTTCAAGAGAGCTCAAGAATAACCTTGAGCATGCAACTAGTTCTGAAAATCACCATAATACCTTATACAAAGACTCGACACCCCTCATTTGGATGCCGATACAACTCCGCAGGCCATTAAAACAGTGAAACTACTCCTCAAAGGTTGATTAAACTCATTCTTCAGGAGTGGGGGGCTCGTGATATGGCTACAAATAGGGTTAAATCGGAACCATCCAAATTAGGCGCGAATCTTAAAGATCAGGGGTAAATGGTAATTTCACCTACAAACGGGTCTGAAGCGGGTACTGGGTCTTTTTTCCAAAGGCCCAATAACCCACGAACGGATCCATCTCAACTGGGTGCAGGTTTCAACCCGCAAGAAACCCGGTCTAGCTGGGTAGAATTAGGGTTTATGATTATACCTAATCAACGGCCCTAATTCAAATATATCCATTCACTAGGAAGTAGGGATTTGATCTTATCCCGAAACTGGTCCCTAAGGCGGCTATAAATACCCCCCACCCCCCACTGTTAAGAGGTAATCAATCTTTTGCCAATCAATGCTCATTCATAATCTTTCTGATTACTGACTTAAGTGTCGGAGGGTGCGTTGCCGGGATCAACCCTGGTGTTTCGCACTTTTTGCAGGTGAATGGCCGGAGATCACTGTCAAACTCCGGCGAAAAGATTTTAGGCTTGACTATTCAACATCCCAAAGAATCCACAAATTCTATCTGTTTGCCCCCACACCAGATTTAGCAGCAACAGCGTCCGCTCTTTGCGCCTTTGATGCCAGTTCCAGAATTAATGATTGGAATTTATTATTCTCACACCACTATCTTTCCAAAACTTAGTATCTTTCTCATTCACGATCCCACATGTAGTATTTGCGTGAAACATTTCTCCTACCTTCAAAACTCCTTTGCATAGATAGGGAGCCTTGCCGTAAACATTTCTCCCTTCATAGCAAAAAAAATTGTCTGCGGTATAGAGCAAAATACTTACACCACTACATGTTACTTCATTTTTGCATTTTTCTAAGGATCTCTTTGTTCATGTCCCTCGGGTTCACGACTCCTAACCCTCCAAACTCCTTCTTCTTTCAAACCTTTCCCCAGTTAACTAAATATAGCTCTTTATTGTCCTCATTCGCACCTTTCCACATGAAATGTCTCTTACCTTTATAAATTTTGTTGATGACCCATATAGGAAGTTTATATATCAACATTTAGTATGTAGGCAGACTACTTAGCACTGAGTTAATCAACGTGATTCTACCTCCTAGTGATAGTGACCTCCCCTTTTTATCCCGCTAGTCTTTTTTTTTCACTTTCTCCACCAATGGCACCCAATCCTCACGATGCATGTTATCTGTTTTGATTGCCACCAAGATATTCTAAGGGGAACTCTCCTTTCACAGCACAAGCAAGACGTAATTGCCTCTACTAGAATATAGATCCCCCACCTAATTTAATAATGAAACTCTTGTTGAGATTGACGGACAACCCATACCAAGTCTCAAAACATCTCAATAGGACTCCTAAACGATAATTTCTCCCATGTTTGCCATTCCGAAATATCAGAGTATTGTCTGTATATAGTAGAATAAACACTGGCTTGGGAACTCTTCTAATTGCTATGCCCTTGACGACTCCCACTTCAATTGCTCTCTTTTCCATTTTCGCTCAACCAGCATCAACCAGGGTAAAGGGCAACGGAGATAGAGGATCCCCCTACCTAAGGCCTCTACGACACTGGATTTCTCGTCCGTACTCTCCATTCCAGTGTATGGACTTCCCACCCCCGACACACTTCCTAACCCACATTCTCCATTTAGGCCCAACATTGAGTTCTAGGGCTTCATCTAAGCTATCTTAGTCTACCGTGTCATATGCCATTTTGAAATCTAGTATCAGCATAAATTCGTCAACATTGTCCTTATGACCTCCAAATACAATCTCATGGGTGGACACATTACTATCCATGATATTTCCCCTCTTCACAAAATCTTTCTGGGAATCTCCTATGACATCCGGAAGGTGGGGGGACAACCCATTTGCTAGAACTTTGGTTACTATCTTAAAGAACCTAATTAGAAGGCTAATAGATTTAAGGTCAGCGATCCTCAACACCTCGTGTTTCTTTGAGATCAATATCATGTTTGCATAGTTCAACCTATCAACGTCTGCGAAGATATCAATAAGTGAGATTTTGTAACACCCTAGATTTGATTTATAAGATTTTTGTGATTTTACGTGTTGTGCACGTATGACTTCGTTCATATAATTTCTCGTATAAAATATTTTTTATATAATAATTGTTCTCTTTATTTTTCTAAAATTATTATCTTTAAAAGTCTAATTTAAATCTAGGCCTAATTGTCCTTTTCAAGCCCACTATATTTATTAATTATTTAATTATTTTGAGCCCATGGTTAGTTTGGCCCATTAGTGAGCCCATTTGCTTTGATTCTCTTTTAAAATGGTCTAACTTGTAGTGTAGACTCATTTCATATACAATTAAATTTGTCACATGAACAAATTTGTAAATGGGGGTACTAGGTGGCACGTACATGCAATGGAAGTGTGCATTGCACACCATTTTCCCCTTGGCCGGATTGTGATGGAGTGAGTGGGAGAGATGGAGGTGGTGGAGAGGTAGTTGTTCATCATGGATAGTTTATATAACTCCCTATTTTATCCAAGCCCTTGATCCTAAACCACTTCATTTAATCCTAGCCCTTTATTTTCACTAGAATTTTGTATAAATACCCCCCTTTTCATTAGCTATTCTTGCACTTATTCTTTATCATAAGAGCAAGAAATACATTAGTAAGCAAAAGAGTGAGAGTTGAGTGAGTTCTAAAAAAATTGAGTGTGCTTGTGTGTTCTCCATCAAGAGGAGGCCGGCCAATCTATCCTAGGAGCAAGGAGCTTGCGATAAACACCAAGGAGCAAAGCTTGGACTCATCAAACACTAGGAGGAGAAGGCCCTTTTGTGCATTCTAGGAGTTTTTCCTAGGACTTTTGTGAATTTTCTCTCCAAATAAGGTGGGTGTTTTTCATGCTTCTAATCTAGTTACCATGCTAGGAATAAATTGCTACTAAGAGAAAACTAAGTGATTTGGACTTATGGTTGTTTTGAGATGAAATGATAAAATAGAGAATGATTGATAAATAATTGCTAAATTGAGAATTAAAGTGTTAGAAATTATCATCTTACCATGTTATATGTTTATGAGTTATGCTTTATGGAGATTTTGTGCTTGTGAGACAAATAATTAACTAAATGCATCATGGATAATTGTTTGTTTGAATTAAAGTTATACTAATGTAGAAAAATGAGAATTGGTATCCTAAAAATGTTGTAGGTTGATTAATGAGTAAAAGAACAAAGAAATAAGTTGTCTTGTGAAAATCTAATTCTTGAATTATGTAGAAATGTAGATCGTTCTCAATGTCGAAACTATGGACATAGAACATGAAATAAGACCCAAAAATGCATTTTTATAAGGCAAATAATGGTTTTAAAATTACTGGTTTACTGTAATTTCATAAAGATTAAAATCTGGAAAATTTTGAGTTCAAAAGAGAAGAAAAAGAAACAAAATCTTTTTGAGAAGTGGTGAAATTAGAAATGAACAGAGAACTGAGTTATAAACGACCCAACTCAAATTGTGACAATCTGGCCAATTAGACCATTCGGTCGGAAGGTGTTTTAGTCGCTACAGTGCGGGGGTGGGTTGTCTATGGTCTCGGGTTCGATTCCGAGTAGGAGCTTTGTTTTTTATTGTTGTTAAAAAATTCCGAATGCCAAAAGTTAACCCATATCGGTTAAAACTCAAATCAAATTGCCTATGTGGTTTGGCGCAGTGGTCTCAGATGGCGCCTTTCTTGTTGCTGGTTGTGGGTTCGAATCCGGGTGTGGGCTTAGTTTAAAAAGTGTTTTTTAGGAATAATTAATATTTTGAGTTTTAAAGATAAATTAAAATTTTAGAAAAAATTATTGAAAAATTCCTATAATTATTTAGACTTTATGAAATAACTTTTCTATAACTTTTGATGAAATATAATTGAAAATATGGGACTATTTTCAAGAAAGGACTTGTTTAATTTTGAGAAAGAAAATAAATCAGTTGTTTGAAGAAATTCGAAATGAGACTTAGAAATGAGAAATTGTGACTTGTGAAATTAAAGTATTGATTGGTGGAATTAGTATGGATTTTAAAATAAGATTAAGAGAATTATGTGGCAAGCACAAATTGTTGAATGTGACTAGTTGGGAAATTTGAATTCCTTTGGTTATGCATGATAGTGTACATGAAATTAAAAGTGAATGTCCGATAAGTTATGAAAGATATTACGAATACGAATACATGAATGCTATGAACATGGAATGAAAATTTTGTTAATCATGAAAGAGAACTCATGAGTATGAAAGAACTCAATGTTGTGATTATGAGTTGAAATTAAGAACTAGGGAGTAGCTAAGCCTCATACCGGCAACAAAAGAAATGCTGATATGATATTTGGGGTGAAAGATTAGGTTTGAGTCAAATGCGTTGATTGATGGTTAAGATCAGTATAGAGGAAAGAGTTAACCCTAGAAATTGATTTTTGTGCATGATTCATACAATTAAGGACCAAACAACAGAGAAGGCGTGATGAAAGTAAGAGAAAAACACAAGTATGAGGGCCTCGAGTCTACGGTATAAGAGTGATTCATAGGTTGCCTACTTGATGAGTCAAGTCTTGGCGTGGACATTACTCCGGAATTATCGGGATCGTGGCGACGCTTGTAGGATGTTTGATTGAGTACGGGTGGTGCCATGGTCCATGACGGAGGCTGAATTGACCATAATCTCTGCATGATGTGTCATGTCACGACGTGGGATTCTCCTCTAGGTTGTCTAGACATGGGCTCGTTGTAACGCCCCGAATCCCAATTTACTGAATTCGAGATGTTCTTCAGGATCTTTTCGCTTTCTTCACATACAATTTTACAAGGAATTTAAAATCTTTACTTTTACATCAGAGTTACAGCATGTTACATTTGAATTTACACAGCGGAAGCAAAATGTACAATATTTACATAAATGAACAACAATATAATGAACTCTTTGTGCATCCATTCCTTTTACATGTGATTATCCTGCATAAAACACTGTGGGTACGTCAGTTTATTCAACCGACGATAATTATACATGGCCATCCTCTCTATGCCAGAAACAGTATAATGAATCTCATTTCTTACAAATCACAAGCCAGTTCAACATAAGCATGCAAATTGGGAAACTTTTAATGATGTCGTGTCGTGATTGTGCACTTAAATCCTTAATGCAATTTACTTAGTTAATTATGACACTAATGCATACTTGTTCGAATTCTATGCATCCCATACTACATAGGTTCGAGTGCAAGCCTCTTAAACGATCTTCATTTTAGTAGGGTTCAATCCCCCGCCATGACTTATTCTACTACTGTAATTCCAATGAGTATCCCAGATGAATCTATGAGTACAAGCATGTATCCTGGCCCCTGGAGTAGAATTTCGCGCCATGTCTTGACTCGTCAAGCATGCCTTCTGCGATAATTCAGTCTCCTCCCTGAACACACTCCTCTTGCAGTCACCAAAACATCCCACAAGCGTGACTAGAGTCCGATCATTACTGAGTTGTGCCCGCGCCATGTCTTGACTCATCAAGCATGCTTTCTGCGGCTCACATACCCGCACCGTACCCTAGCTCTCATACTCATGTTTTTCTCTCACCTTCATCACCTCCACACTATGTATTAACTTAATTAGAATCATGAATGAAAATCAACCTCTAGAGTTAGCCTCTCCATCATCCGGACTCATCATTTCATTACACTTGACCAACCTGGTCTAATTCTCAATATCATTTCATTCGCTGCCGGGGAGACTTAGCTACTCTTCTGTTCAATTTCACATTCACAATATCCAAAGGAGCATCATCGGCTCATAATTCATTTTAGAGTCTCACAGACTTTCCTCATCATGATTTCACATTTCATAATTTCATTTGATTCTCAATCCTCATCTATGATTCATTTACACAATTCATGCATCCATAACAGAGTTCATTGACTTAAAATCACAAGATTTACCATTACTAACAGCAAAATAACATGAATTCCAGTATACCAAAGTTCACTCTGTACAGTCGACTTGGAAGAGCACCAGTCGACTTATACAGTCATACAGGGTTATCATAACGTTCGGGTTAGTCGACTGAGTACACTACCAGTCGCCTGTCCCGCCCAATTCTTATTCACAATATTATCCTCGTAACAGTCGACTGATCAGTAATCAGTCGTCTGTCCTGGATATTTCAAACAGCATAATTTCTAAGTCCAGATCAGTCGACTTGCCACATGCATCGGTCGACTGGACAGATCCATTTTAATTTGGGGAATTTACTTACATTTCTTTACATATACTTGCATCATGATATCAATTAACAGTATATACCAATTTATGTTCCATAAACATAATACCCCTTGCTCAGTAGCATTCACAACACAATTTTCCCGGCTATTAACATGCTCTTTAGAGAAATTACTACTCTAAACCTGTATTCATATTGCTCATACTTACATATGACAATGGGAATATAAATTTCAAGTCATCATCATGAGTCTACACAAAAATAGAATATCTTTATTCGAGGAACTATCAAACAATCACTTTCAGAACGAGCATCAGTCGACTTAACTCCAAGTCAGTCGACTAAGCCGACAACTTCAAATGTTTATCTCCTCAGTTCTTTTTGTTTGTTTACCTTCCCTCCATCATATGTGTCATAGGGAAAAACATACATTTTATGATCACACCATCATGGCTATTCACACACACTTTATCAGCACATTATGAAAAATAAGTATCTCGTATCAGTCGACTGGCTCATATGGCAGTCGACTGGACCGTCAGTCTTGCCTCGAATATAATAGCATGCTCAAGCAATTTCTACAGCATTCAATTCACTTTTGCCACATGGTAACACTTCATGACAAATATAGCATTATACCTACTTTAGAAGTCCTGAGAAACACCCACCTTTTGTGAAGAAAATAACGAAATCCCGCAAGTCCTTCAATATCACGCTGCACTTCTTGTTCCTCTGTTCCACGCCGAGCTCCTCACCAATGCTGCTTGCCTCCACAGAAAAGCTCTCACACAACTCACAGATACTCTCTTGAAATCTTAGGAATTTTTAGTGTAAAAAGATAGGGATTAGGAGGGGGTATTTATACTAGATTATAGGCGAAATGGAGGGCTGAGATTCGTTGGGGAGTTGGAGATCAAAGGACAAGATGCAATCGGTAGTTTGAGAAACTACCCACACCCTCACATAACCGCCCATGATCCTAGCCACTTCTCCACAAATCCGGCCAAGTTTGTGCCTTGTGCACGTGTACATGGAGTGCACGTGTACACACAAAATCCCACCATAAAATGTACATCAAAATACCCGGAAAATAAGAGGGAAAATGCTGCACATACAAGTGTAAGAAAAAGATTAAGTTTATGGGTTTAAATACATTTGGGCCAAAATATGTATTTTTACATAAGAAAATAAACAAGTCACATTTGGGCTTTGAGAAGAATGTTTTATAGGAAATACTACACTCTATTTATCATGGAGAAAAGTAATAAGAAAAATAAATACCCTTTCATATATATTAAGAAAATAAATCGGGGTACTACATCACTCCCTCCTTAGAATAGTTCCGTCCCCGGAACTACAGTCAAGAGCGAGAACAGAAGAAATACAACACACCCAACCAGAACAAAAGACATAAGATACAAGATACCAGATACAATCAATACAAATACAATCAAGCAAAAAGCTCAGGATAGTCCTTCAACATCTTGTCCTCGGATTCCCAAGTAGCCTCTTCAACCAAGTGGTTTCTCCAGACTACCTTGACCATCGGTATCGTCTTATTCCTCAAGACTTTCTCCCTACGGTCAACGATCTCAACAGGAGTCTCGATGTAATTCAGGTCTAACTGCAAACCTTCCGGTACTTCTGGCAAATGATGACTCGGGTCTGGAATATAACCTCTCAACATAGACACATGGAAAACATTGTGCACCTGAGACAACTCTTCCGGTAATTCAAGCCGGTAAGCAGTTTTCCCGATCCTTTTCAATATCTTATATGGGCCTATAAATCTCGGGGCTAACTTCCCGCCTTTGCCAAAACGAACCACACCTTTGCTGGGTGATACCTTCAGAAAGACGAAGTCACCAACCTCAAACTCAAGGTCCCTCCTCCGGTTGTCTGCATAGCTTTTCTGCCTGCTCTGAGCTTCCACCAACCTTTTCCTGATCAGATCAATCTTCTCAGAAGTCAGCTGTACAAGCTCAGGACCAAACAACTGACGCTCCCCAACCTCATACCAACACACAGGAGTCCTGCACTTCCTGCCATACAAAGCTTCATACGGCGCCATCCCAATGCTAGCCTGAAAACTGTTGTTGTAGGCAAACTCCACCAAAGGTAAATGCCTTTCCCAACTGCCTCCGAAGTCTAGTATACAACACCGAAGCATATCCTCAAGAATACGGTTGACTCTCTCGGTCTGCCCATCGGTCTGTGGATGAAAAGCAGTGCTGAAATCTGTCTTGGTACCCAAAGCTGCCTGAAGACTCCTCCAAAAATGCGAGGTAAACCGCGCATCTCGATCAGACACAATAGTCGAAGGGACGCCATGAAGTCGGACAATCTCACCAACATACATCTCAGCCAACCTGTCCATCGAAGCTGTGAGTTTCATCGCCAAAAAGTGAGCGGACTTGGTAAGTCGATCGACTATAACCCAAATAGCATCATTGCCTTTAGAACTCTTAGGCAAACCCGTGATGAAATCCATACTGATGTTATCCCATTTCCATTCCGGAATAGGTAACGGCTGTAATAGACCTCCGGGTCTCTGATTTTCGGCTTTAACTTGCTGACAAACCTCACATCTCGCGACAAATTCGGCCACATCCCGCTTCAAACCTGACCACCAGAAATGCTGCTTGATGTCTTTGTACATCTTAGTACTCCCAGGATGTACCGACAAAAGAGTAGCATGCGCCTCCTGAAGAATACTCTCTTTCAGGTCCGCCTGATCTGGAACGCACAGCCTATCTCCGAACCACAGCACTCCATCCCTGGTCTGAAAACCGGGCAACCTGCCAGCACTAACCTGCTCCTTCATCTCCAGAATATCAGCATCAACTTCCTGACTTGCAATGATCCTTGCATTCAGAGTAGGCTGAAGCTTCAATTGAGATAAAGATGCTCCCAATCCTTGCAAGACAACCTCAATACCTGCTCGGTCCAACTCCTCAATCAACCGCCTCTGAGTCGTAATCAAACAGGCCAAACTGCTCTTGCGACTAAGTGCATCAGCAACAACATTAGCCTTTCCGGGATGATACTTGATCTCAGGTCGCATATCCTCGAGCACTTCCAACCATCTCCGCTGTCTTAGATTGAGATCCCTCTGCTGGTAGATATACTTCAAGCTCTTATGATCCGTGTACATGTTCAGCTTCTCACCATACACGTAGTGCCTCCATTGCTTCAAAGCAAAGATAATCGCAGCCAGCTCTAGATCATGAGTCGGGTAATTTTTCTCATGCGGTCGTAGTTGCCTAGACCCATATGCGATCACTTTACCTTCTTGCATTAAGACACAACCAAGCCCCCGATGTGAAGCATCGCTATAGACATCATACTCAACTCCTGCTCTAGGCAAAGCCAAAATAGGTGCAGTAGTCAGTCTATCTTTCAACTCCTGAAAACTCGCCTCACATTGCTCGGTCCACTTGAAGCTCGCATTCTTCTTGGTCAACTCGGTAAGCGGCACAGCTATCTGAGCATAACCTTGAATGAATCTCCTGTAGTATCCAGTCATCCCAAGGAAACTTCTGACTTCCTTCACTGTAGTAGGCCTAGCCCAATCTCTCACTGCCTCTATCTTCTGAGGGTCAGTTGCCACTCCCTCCTTAGAAAGGATGTGACCTAGGAATGCCACTTCAGATTTCCAGAAATCACACTTGGATAACTTGGCATACAACCTCTGCTCTTCCAACTTCTGCAAAACTGCTGCCAGATGCTCAGTGTGCTCCTCCTCAGACTTGGAGTACACGAGAATATCGTCGATAAACACCACGACGAAAGAATCAATAAACGGCCTCAGAACTCTGTTCATCAAGTCCATGAAGATTGCAGGTGCATTCGTCACTCCGAATGGCATAACTAAGAATTCGTAATGCCCATGCCGAGTTCTAAATGCAGTTTTATGCACATCTTCAGCTTTCACTCGCACTTGGTGGTAACCTGATCGAAGATCAATTTTGGAGAATACAGCTGCTCCTTGTAGACGATCGAACAAGTCATCAATTCGAGGAATCGGATACTTATTCTGAACAGTGACTTTATTCAGCTCCCGGTAATCGATACACATTCTCATCGATCCATCCTTCTTCTTTACCAAAAGCACTGGTGCTCCCTAAGGTGACGCACTAGGTTGAATAAAGCCTTTTCCCAATAGTTCCTCAATCTGCCGTTTCACCTCATCCTGTTCCACTGGAGCCATCCTATACGGTGCCTTAGAAATGGGTGCACTTCCCGGTTGAACAGTGATGCTGAACTCTACATCACGATGCGGAGGTAACCCAGGAAAATCTTCCAAGAACACAGTCGGATAGTCCCGAACCACAGGAATCCCTTGCAATTCCACAGGAGTCTCTTCCTTGCGGATAGTTGCCACCAGCTTAGGACACTTCAACTTCCCTTGGAAAGTGACTTCAGGTCCACCTGGAGCCTTCACTGTCACCGTCTTGGCCTTACACTCGATGCTCGCACTGTACACCGACATCCAATCAATGCCAATGATAACATCGACTCCCAAGATAGTCAGCTCGATCAGATCAATGCCAAAGATTCGATCCCCAATCACTATCTCGCAATCAACATAGTACCGATCAGTGGTCAAAGTTTCCCCTGATGGTGTAGCCACTGCTAAGATCTTGCCTGGGAAAATCTTCGGTTCAACTCCCAACACTTTAGCAAATCTAGGAGACACAAAAGTATGAGAGGATCCAGTATCAAACAACACCACAGCTCCCTTTCCATTAATATAGAGTTCTCCAGAGATAACCTGATCTGCTTCCTCAGCATCAGCTTCTGTCAAAGCAAATACTCGCCCTGACTGGTACGGCCTCTTCCCAGTCTGCTGTATTGGCACATTGTGATTGCCAGCCCGCGGTTTGAGACATCGAGATTGGTAATGTCCCACTTCACCACAGTTAAAGCAAGTGACTGCAGAAGGTCTCCCTGCATCGTTTCCAGGTCTCCCAGCTACACTGACGGCATTCGCCCCTGTCGGTTTGAATTTCTGTGCAGATGGTTGCCCCTTGAAACTCCCCGATAGCGCGGGCCTCTTCCCAGACTGCCAGTTGCTCCTCTGATGCTGAGCAACATGGAACTGCTCCATATCCGCCTCCGTTGCTGCCGCCCTCTTCACCAGCTTATCGAATCTCCTGATACCAAGGGGTATCATACGAGATCTCAAGCTCGGCCTCAGACCATGCTCGAACTTGCGAGCCTTCTTCGCCTCATCCATCACCAATTCTGGAGCATACCTGGAGAGTTGAGTGAACTTGGTCTCATAGGCTCTCACTGACATGCTGCCTTGTTGAAGTGACAGAAACTCCATGGCCTTTTTCTCCTGGACGTCGGAGGGGAAATAATGACTGCGGAATTCCTCCAAAAATTCCTCCCAGCCAAGCAACAAGCCGCCCATAGTCCTCTTCATCGACTGCCACCAAACAGCCGCATCCTTCTCCAACTGCAAAGTCGCCAACTTGACCTTGCTGCCCTCCGGTGTTTCCAACACCTCAAAGATTGTCTCCACTTGCCGAATCCAGTTATCGGCCGCATCCGGGTCGGACTTTCCCTCGAACACTGGTGGTTTCATTCTCTTGAACGATTCCACTAGCTTGATTGCCTCGGGTACTGGATTCACCGGCCCCCTTCCTTGGTTTGCAGCCACTGCATTCAGCGTCTGGTAAACCCTTGCAAACTCGGCATCCAGGTCCAAACCTTCACCATTCCTGGCTCCCCTTCTCGCCATATTCTGATG
This sequence comes from Hemerocallis citrina, assembly GCA_017893485.1. NCBI lineage: Eukaryota > Viridiplantae > Streptophyta > Magnoliopsida > Asparagales > Asphodelaceae > Hemerocallis > Hemerocallis citrina. The sequence goes on along the minus strand of CM030365.1, from coordinate 177,744,268 downwards.
CAAAAGATCCATTAAATTCGAAGTATAAAACAAGAATTTAAACCAACTTTCATTTCATTGAATTTCAAAGTTTATACATTCGAATTAGAAAAACATTTTAACATCAGAATAGAAGAAAATAGAAACCAAGACAATCTAATCTCTACGGGTCCTCTTCGCTGCTCGAAGTTCATCCCGCAGTTCATCCACCTCATCCTTCAGCACATCAGTTAGGTTCTTTTTCTTCTCAAGTTCCCAAATCCGATGGCTAAGAACAGAATAGTCAGCATTTCGCTTCTCCAGCTGAGCCTCCAAAACTCCAACTCTATACTTCAAGGTATCCACTTGCCTCTGCAGAGAAGCCACAGCGTTACCCAAAGCTGGTCCCTTTTCTTCATCGGAAGAAGAAGAATCATCAGGTGAGTTCGGCGGTGGGGTGATCTCTCGGGATTCAGGGTACTCCTCATCATCAGAATCAGCTTGCCCAGGGTGATACTCGTCCTCAGAATCAGCCTGTCCAGGATGGTACTCTTCCTCAATAATGTGCCAGTCGTCGCCTCCAGCAGGGTCGAAGTGATCAGCCATCTTAGAATAGAGAGGAAGAAGCATAAATCATAGAGCAACACAAATGTAAGTTACTTACATTTAAATCTCTAAATCCAAACACACACTCTAATGTCCACATCTAGGGTGTCGTTCCTTATAAATTTGTACGAGTGTGAAAGCATAGAAAACCTGGCTCTGATACCACTCTGTAACGCCCCGAATCCCAATTTACTGAATTCGAGATGTTCTTCAGGATCTTTTCGCTTTCTTCACATACAATTTTACAAGGAATTTAAAATCTTTACTTTTACATCAGAGTTACAGCATGTTACATTTGAATTTACACAGCGGAAGCAAAATGTACAATATTTACATAAATGAACAACAATATAATGAACTCTTTGTGCATCCATTCCTTTTACATGTGATTATCCTGCATAAAACACTGTGGGTACGTCAGTTTATTCAACCGACGATAATTATACATGGCCATCCTCTCTATGCCAGAAACAGTATAATGAATCTCATTTCTTACAAATCACAAGCCAGTTCAACATAAGCATGCAAATTGGGAAACTTTTAATGATGTCGTGTCGTGATTGTGCACTTAAATCCTTAATGCAATTTACTTAGTTAATTATGACACTAATGCATACTTGTTCGAATTCTATGCATCCCATACTACATAGGTTCGAGTGCAAGCCTCTTAAACGATCTTCATTTTAGTAGGGTTCAATCCCCTGCCATGACTTATTCTACTACTGTAATTCCAATGAGTATCCCAGATGAATCTATGAGTACAAGCATGTATCCTGGCCCCTGGAGTAGAATTTCGCGCCATGTCTTGACTCGTCAAGCATGCCTTCTGCGATAATTCAGTCTCCTCCCTGAACACACTCCTCTTGCAGTCACCAAAACATCCCACAAGCGTGACTAGAGTCCGATCATTACTGAGTTGTGCCCGCGCCATGTCTTGACTCATCAAGCATGCTTTCTGCGGCTCACATACCCGCACCGTACCCTAGCTCTCATACTCATGTTTTTCTCTCACCTTCATCACCTCCACACTATGTATTAACTTAATTAGAATCATGAATGAAAATCAACCTCTAGAGTTAGCCTCTCCATCATCCGGACTCATCATTTCATTACACTTGACCAACCTGGTCTAATTCTCAATATCATTTCATTCGCTGCCGGGGAGACTTAGCTACTCTTCTGTTCAATTTCACATTCACAATATCCAAAGGAGCATCATCGGCTCATAATTCATTTTAGAGTCTCACAGACTTTCCTCATCATGATTTCACATTTCATAATTTCATTTGATTCTCAATCCTCATCTATGATTCATTTACACAATTCATGCATCCATAACAGAGTTCATTGACTTAAAATCACAAGATTTACCATTACTAACAGCAAAATAACATGAATTCCAGTATACCAAAGTTCACTCTGTACAGTCGACTTGGAAGAGCACCAGTCGACTTATACAGTTATACAGGGTTATCATAACGTTCGGGTTAGTCGACTGAGTACACTACCAGTCGCCTGTCCCGCCCAATTCTTATTCACAATATTATCCTCGTAACAGTCGACTGATCAGTAATCAGTCGTCTGTCCTGGATATTTCAAACAGCATAATTTCTAAGTCCAGATCAGTCGACTTGCCACATGCATCGGTCGACTGGACAGATCCATTTTAATTTGGGGAATTTACTTACATTTCTTTACATATACTTGCATCATGATATCAATTAACAGTATATACCAATTTATGTTCCATAAACATAATACCCCTTGCTCAGTAGCATTCACAACACAATTTTCCCGGCTATTAACATGCTCTTTAGAGAAATTACTACTCTAAACCTGTATTCATATTGCTCATACTTACATACGACAATGGGAATATAAATTTCAAGTCATCATCATGAGTCTACACAAAAATAGAATATCTTTATTCGAGGAACTATCAAACAATCACTTTCAGAACGAGCATCAGTCGACTTAACTCCAAGTCAGTCGACTAAGCCGACAACTTCAAATGTTTATCTCCTCAGTTCTTTTTGTTTGTTTACCTTCCCTCCATCATATGTGTCATAGGGAAAAACATACATTTTATGATCACACCATCATGGCTATTCACACACACTTTATCAGCACATTATGAAAAATAAGTATCTCGTATCAGTCGACTGGCTCATATGGCAGTCGACTGGACCGTCAGTCTTGCCTCGAATATAATAGCATGCTCAAGCAATTTCTACAGCATTCAATTCACTTTTGCCACATGGTAACACTTCATGACAAATATAGCATTATACCTACTTTAGAAGTCCTGAGAAACACCCACCTTTTGTGAAGAAAATAACGAAATCCCGCAAGTCCTTCAATATCACGCTGCACTTCTTGTTCCTCTGTTCCACGCCGAGCTCCTCACCAATGCTGCTTGCCTCCACAGAAAAGCTCTCACACAACTCACAGATACTCTCTTGAAATCTTAGGAATTTTTAGTGTAAAAAGATAGGGATTAGGAGGGGGTATTTATACTAGATTATAGGCGAAATGGAGGGCTGAGATTCGTTGGGGAGTTGGAGATCAAAGGACAAGATGCAATCGGTAGTTTGAGAAACTACCCACACCCTCACATAACCGCCCATGATCCTAGCCACTTCTCCACAAATCCGGCCAAGTTTGTGCCTTGTGCACGTGTACATGGAGTGCACGTGTACACACAAAATCCCACCATAAAATGTACATCAAAATACCCGGAAAATAAGAGGGAAAATGCTGCACATACAAGTGTAAGAAAAAGATTAAGTTTATGGGTTTAAATACATTTGGGCCAAAATATGTATTTTTACATAAGAAAATAAACAAGTCACATTTGGGCTTTGAGAAGAATGTTTTATAGGAAATACTACACTCTATTTATCATGGAGAAAAGTAATAAGAAAAATAAATACCCTTTCATATATATTAAGAAAATAAATCGGGGTACTACACTCGTAACTCATAGGACATCTAGGATACTTACCATAGTTACAGTAGATTAAGTCATGGCGAGGGATCGAACCCTACAAGTTGAAGAACGATTAAGGACTTGCCCTCGGACCTATGTAGTATGGGATGCATAGAATCCGAACAAGTGTGCATTAGTGTCATCTAATAATAATAATAATAAATTGCATTAAGGGCTAGGTGCACAGTCACAACACGACATTAATAGGATAGTCCCATTAGCTTTGTTTGTGAACAAGTTTGTGGTTTGTTAAGTATTGAGAATCGTTATACTATTTCGGTATAGATAGGATGGCTGTGTATAATATCTCGTCAGTTGAATGAACTGACGTGCTCACAGTCTTTATGCAGGGTAAAAGAATTGACAAAGATTAAAGTATGCAAGCAGCGTAAAGAATGTTTCAAGTGTTGTACATTTATTTATGTAAATGTTGTAAATTGCTTTCGCTATTTAAAGTGTAAATGTAAATGTAACTCTGATGTAATAAAGGTTAAATTTCCTTGGAAAATTGTACAGAGAGAAGTGTAAAGATTCTGTGGAACTTCGAATTCAGTCTGTTTTGGAATTCGGGGTGTTACAGATTTGTTGATCATCCAATAGAATCAATAGAATATAGGAAATTGTCTGGTCTCGGAGCTTTATCTTGTCCCAAATTCTTGATCGCCTGGTTCACCTCCTCCTCCGTAAACATCTCCTAATCCCCCATTCCCATCAATTCTTGTTCCACTCCACATATCAATGTTCATTGAAATCCTATGTATTCTCATATTTCCCAGTAGCTCTCTAAAGTTAGCACCTATATGGTGCCTAATTTGAGCCTCGTCCTCAATCCAATTATCTCCTATAAAAATTCCTGAGATACGATTGTGTCTTCTACTACCAGTGGTGATCTTATGAAAGAATGATGTGTTGATGTCTCCTTCTTTAAGCTATTGAACAGGGAGAGGCACAGCAGGGGACGTCGTCTGCTGCTGTCGTCGGAGGAGTCGCGATAGGGGATCGTCGGGGTTGCTGGCGCTGGAGCGGGGCAATGCGACTAGGAGCAAGGGACCATGGGAGTCGTTGGCATCACTCTAGCTTTTGCTGCGAGGAGAGGGTGCAGGGCGACGATGAGGTGGCGCGACAAAGGAGGGGGGTTTGCTGCTGTTACTGCGGTCTGGCGGCGCGATAGGAGGCGCGTCGGGGTCGCGGTCTGGAGCGTCGAGAGGCAGGAGGAGGTGCACCGGGGACGAGGAGATGCGGTTAGGAGTTATGAACGGGGGGGAGGGGGGAGGGGGGTAGACGAATAGGCGGCTAGGGTGTAACACCCCGCTTTTATTTTTTTTTATATTTATTATTAAAATGCATTTTTCAATTTTCTGCATGTATAATGCACGTGCTTTCTACGTGTTATGATTTCATCAGAAAATATATGTAAATTAGTAAATATAATTTTTGCCTATGTTGTTTTCGATTATATTTAATAACTTTTCATCAATAAAGTCGATTTTCGCATTTTAATATTTTACGTGCGACGCACGTGTTTTCGGTAAACGCATTTGTTTTTCAAAATAAATTTCGGAGTGTGTATAACACACGTGATTTTCAAATAATATAAATAGTAGTATATGTATATATATTAGTAGTGTATACATATGTATAAGTTAATATATGGTTAATGGCTTTTGATATAAAAACCAATAGTGTACACAAATGAATTAATGAATAGTGTGTGTTGTGTTGAATTTGGGGCCCACGGTGGAGAAGAAGCAGCAAATGGGCTGCTTTATGATGTGTATATATGTTTACATTTTAAATTGGTGAAATGGATATAAAGTGAATGGGTATGAGAATAGTGGGCTATTATGTATGGCTTGAAAACATAATGTGTGGTTTTAGATGGGGGGTCCACAGATTAGCAAGTGGGCTGTTATAGTTTTGGTGTTTAAGGAATGTATAGTGTATGGTAATTGGATGGGGGCCCACCTAAAAATGTGTATTGTGTATGCACATGTCCATGTGTACATGCACATACACAGGATTGATCGGATTGTACCCAAGTTGAGGTTGGTTTTGGGGTTGGGAGGAAAGAGAGAATTAGTGGGGGAATGAGAAAAGTTGTAGGTTATGAGAGTTACAAATGTGAAGAGGTGGACAAATGAAAAGATGGGGGTTTGGAAAGTTATGAAATGTGAAAGGTTGAAGATTAATTTTGAGTAATTTATTAGGTGTGTAATTTTGTAATTTAAACCCTAGCAAAATCCTATAAATAGCCCCATCCTCTTCTCTTTTGTCCACACCAAAATAAAATAAATAAGAGTAAGAAAAATAAAGAGAGAAGAGAGTTTTGTGCTTGGAGGCCATTGCTAGGAGGAGAAGAGATAGGAATCCTTGAAGCTAGAAGTGGTGATCATTCTTTCAATCGTTCAAGCTTCAATCAAGGTGGGTGGTTTCTTACTTTCTAGTTGTAGAAATATCATGCTAGAAATTATAAATTAGTTCTATGAGATGATATTGATATGTAGGTGATTTTCATGCTATTATACATGATATGAATAATATGTGTGTGGTTAAATAATAGAAAATTATGATGTAAGAATTGATACCATGATTCATGTTAAAACTTCATCCTTGGCGAATGTATATTTTGAATAAGATATGAAAAGTAGATTTAATTTACACTTTTATATGTGCTGAAAATGAGTAGTAAAACATAAAAGTGAATGTTCTCTTACTTTCTAATTGTAGAAAAAGTACATGCTAGTGAAAATGAATGAATAGTATGGAAATTTTGATTATGATAAACTATTGAATGTGGTGAAAATAGTAGTGAACCATATAAATTAAATTACAACATGTAGTTGTTAATGAGAAAATAGATAATTGATTATTTTGTCATGAATTGATGTACATGAAGAATAGTAGCTTTTTATGAAAATGTTGGAAACACTTCTTTTGATAACTAAATAAATTTTTATAAAGAAAATTTTAAATTTATGTTATGGAGCTCATTGGATTGTTATAAAAATATAATATGCTATCCGTGACTAAAAAGAACGAATGCAAAATTGTGTTGTTTAATAAGGAGAAACCACTTTGTCAAATTGTTCTATTTTTTTTCTAAAATATGAATTGTCGATCAGTACGTTACTGTTATAAAATAATCTCAGTTGTATAAATTTATTTTTATCAAATAAAAGGATTGATCAAGTACGAGGAAATCGAGTTTTATTTTTAATAAATAATGTAATAACAGAAAGTTAGCATAAGACCTTTCGGGTTGCCTGTTAGTCGTTGGGTACGGGTAGCCTAGTGGTCTGACCTTGCGCTGCTTCCTGGTCGGGTTGGGTTCGAAACCTGATAGCCCCAAATATTTTCTGTGTTCAATTATTTTTGAAACAATTTAACCCGAGAATTCGATACAAGGGGATTTTGATGAGGGGTTTTAACAAGAAGTCCATATGGACTTGGTGGTCGGTGCTGTTTGCTTTGGCATTTCCCTCATCACTCACTGGTTCAAACCCTTTTGTGAGATTTTATTTCTCTTTATTTTACAATTGAGGAGTTTTGAGCAAAAGAAATATTGGAGAATAAATTCTAGTATTCATATAAAATAAAATGGAATTATTTTAAAATAGTTTTAGAACTTTTCATATATATATTTGAGATAATAAAAGTAATTTTGAGATAGATTGATATTTGCCTTCAAAAACTAAATTGTTGAAGAACATGATTTAAATCCTTAGAAGAAAAATAAAGTGTTGATAAGAGAATTAATTCTCTTAGAAAGATATTTTACCTTTGCTTGATTTAAGAAATATTTTGCGATGGTTGAGACATATCATATGAGTTCAAATTGTTAATGAGTTTTTGACACAAATAAATTATTTGAGGATGCGAGCTTTATATTTTTGAATACTAATTCATTCATGTGATTTTGACGTACACTCACTTGATTTAAGACATACTTGGTTTGGGTTGATTATGAATATGTGCTTAAGTTGTTAAAAAGATTGATAATGGATGAAAATTCTATTCATGAAAAAGGATTATTTTCTATGGGAAATTATGAATGAATGAATGAATGAATCATGGGTAATGCAAAAATGTGACATTGATTAGATTATGGATAAGTTAGGACATGAATATAATAAGTTAAGACATGATTATTAAAGGGTATGCGTAGCCATGTTTCTTGTACATGAAAGGTTTATGATTTAGAATTAGTAAGACCTCGGTTACCGGTAATTTTGAAAGAAAGATTTTGAGACTTGATTTCGAGATAATGCCGTCGGGCGATCTCGTATTTTGTGAACAAATTCGGTATGAGGTAAAACTGATTCTAGGGTGATAACGTATTCATGTCTTGAACTAAAAAATAATTAGGCACTTAGGTGAAGATGTAGTAAACTTAGGGAAACGTAAGTGGGGTGCTCTATATAGTCGGCGGTGGACTGCAAGACTATAGACCCAGTTGGTGGACTGAGGTTGCCTTGTGAGAGACGGATTATTATATTTTAATCCGGGACTATGAGGACGGGTCAGCGGTGGACTCCGGGATCTTGAGTAGTCGGGCGGATGGGTTTTTGTGTTTACCGTCTCCAATGTATATATATATATATATATATATATATATATATATATATATATATATATATATATATATATATATATATATACTGGGCTAGAGGGTCACATACGGGACGATTCGCACGATGTGGAATCTGTTATAACAGCCGGCGGTGGACTCCAAGGCTGGGATTCAAATTAGTGGAATAGTCTGAACTTTGTTTTGCTACCGGGTAGTTTTCATGGCGAGGGATCGAGCCCTGTATTGTGAAGAACGTAGGCACTTGCCCTCGGACTTATGTAGTATGGGATGCATAGAATCCGAACAAGTGTGCATTAGTGTCATCCTAGTGTAGAATGATATGCATTAGGCATTAAGACATGACATACACTTATGTTTAGAAGAATCACTTTTGACACTTTATATGTTCATTCAATCTTTTTGTGATTTGTTAAAGTATGAGATCGTTATACTATTCCCGGCATAGAGAGGATAGCCGTGTATAACATTTCGTCAGTTGTAAATAACTGACGAGCCCACAGATTAACATGCAGGTAAAGGACCATTCATGGAGTTATAAAGTGGATAAGTTATTGCTATATGAAAGTTAAAGAAGTTGCAAATGATGCAAAATTGTACAAGTTATATTTTTGTTTTCAATTGTTGTAAGTTTTCCGCTGTATAAAAACCAAGTGTAAAAGAACTCTGATGTAATATCGAAAAGTTTTAAAATTTCCTTGTAAAATTGTACGAAGTGAAGTAAAGATCCTGTGAAATCTCGAATTTATCCTTATTTAAAATTCGGGGTGTTACATAGGGTGGTATAGATGATAGGGTAAACAGGATGGGGGTGATATCTATAGGGTAGTTGTATTAGGGTTTAGAGGGCTGACGGGTTATGGGTAGTTTAACGGGTCAGGGTAATTAATAATATAGGGTTTTGGGGATCCAATGGGTTAGCGGGGAGAGAAATGGGTATGGATTAAAGTGTAATAGGGTTAACGGGTAGAGGGTAATGGGTATTTGGGTTTAAAATCCATTAAGAATAGGAATAGGGTAATAGAGGGTTAACGGGTTTTGAATCCAACAAGAAAATGAGTTTGGGTTTTAAAACCAATAAGAGGTAGGGAAAATATATAAATAAAAATAGGATTTTTTTTAATATAAAATCAAAAGGTAATACAATAAAAATAATATACTAATAGTAGTAAGGAAAACAACAACAATAATAATAATAACAAGAATAATAAGGTTGGTATTACAATATAAAAATTCATTGGAAAAATAGCTACAATTAAAATCATTGATTAAAAATAGAATTTAATAGAAGATCCAACAATACATTTTGACAAAAGAATTTGAAAGCGGAAAAAATAATTTACAAAAATTTTAAATACAGAAAATACGTATTTACGAAAACAGGGGTTACATCTAAGCTTTCTCTTTCCTACAGAGAACTCATTATCTGGTTGCTCCCATAGAATAAAGCAACATCAGATGAGCTCTTATACCCACAGTCTAAAACCATAGGGACATGGTTTGAAGTATATCTAGATACAAATGTCACTGAGGCAAATAGAAAAAGGTCCTCTCAATCAGCCGACACTGGTATCCTATCTAATTTAGTTAGAGTCAGGTTGGCTTGAACATTCGTCCAATTGAATCTTCTACCCAAGGTTTAAAACTCCATGAGTTCAAGGTTGTTAACGGTACAATTGAACTTGATTCTATCAAAAAGACTAGCACCTGTACCCCTGTGTTCTTTTTGAAATATAGTTTTCATGAAGTCCCCTCCTACCACTCACGGTCCTTCCCATCTATCTCAAATTGCTCTTAATTCCAACCAAAATTCATTGCAACGGTTAGAATTATATGTTCATATACAGATGAGATCATGTGCCCCCATCTATCACTCATATGTCTTATCATAATCTTGACTAAAAAATTTCCTATGAAGTCATCAACAATCATAAAGACACTGTAATCTACCCCTAACGCTATACCCCTAGACGTTCCAACGACTAACTTGAAGCGCCACTCAAACGACCTTAATGACCTAAGTCAAGAGAAGTCCTCCATCTTAGGGTTCTCAAGTTCTCAATCCTAATCTCCTGTAAAGCTAAAATAGTAGGTTTCTTGCTTATAATAGTATCGTTGATAAGTCCACCCTTAATTCTTTGCATCATCCTTCTAGAATTCCAAAATATGTATAACATGGACACAATAATATAAATGTCTATCCTCTACTCATCTATCTCTAGGAGAAAGAGACTATGGGCATAACCTATTAACTTCTCCCCTAAGAGCCCTCACTCTCTCTGTTTTGTTTATCTCTTGTGGATCCCATGGCTAAACCAAATAAGCTTGCACAATAGAGAAGCATGTTATCGGAAATATAATTCAAAATTGACAACTTATCATGTAGCATACCTCTACAAGTCGACGCTGGTTCCAGTGTTTTTGCTGCTGATTTGATTAGGACCTCCTCCCGTGGACCCTTAGACCCCCATACATTGATTTACCTCTTACTCTTTCTTTTTGTCTCCACAGCTTCCCTCGCCTTACTCTCTATGCTCAACTCATTGAATGTTTGCCTCTCTTCCTTGCTTGCTAGTGCCATCACATATTTTTACCACTTATTACTATCATTTAATGAGGCTTGTGCATCCTCCTTAACCCCCTCAACGCTCCAATAATATCATCCTCATTTCTTGCCTACCTTTGTCTCCTTCCTCGTCTTCTTCTTCCACAAATACAACCCCACCAATCTCCGAACCCAGCCCCTCATCCTCGTACTCCTCCTCCCCCTCGTCCTCATAACATTCTTTCTCTGTTTCTTCTTCCACTTCCAATCCTCCTATAAGTTTATTTTTATTCCCAAAGTCCAGTTCCTTATCTCCAACTCTATTGAATCTCAAGTCCAGCACGTTATTTGCCACTTTAATATTATTTGGTAGGCCCCCTCTCCTTCCCGAGCAATATCTTTAAAACTCAAGCTCATCCACTACTTTGGTCCATCTCTAATTCATTTTTGTCTAGTTGATTTTGAAGCCCAATGGGCTTCCCACTATGGGCCTGACCCAGCTTGTTGGCTCTTTTTGAAATAGCCATAATTTCTAATTGAACTGATTTCTGAAATTGTGCTTTGGTCAACGTCAATAACACTAAGTCAATGGGCCCCATCCACATTTCATCTGTCTATTTAACAACGTGAAGCTCATCTTTCGATTCTACAAGGAGTTCATATGAGGTTGACGTGACCTGGCAAGCACTTCCAACCCCATTGAAGTCAACTTGTCTGCACGCTTGGGTCCCACTGCCATCACATATATCATATGTACAACATTGGAGTGTAATAGGTTTCTAATTGATGTAGACTTATTTTGGCGAGCAACTCTATACCCTCCTGAGCTATCCCCCACCTTCTCTCTCCCCTTTCCAACAACTGCTTTTCCTCTCCCTATCTCCTCTCGCAACGTGTATCCCAGTCTCACCTTTTGACTCTCTTTTCTTGCACCCAAAGATTCTTCTTATCCTCTAGTTTGAAATGGACGACATAGATTATTCGACCTTTGATCGGACGGTCCTGCAACCCCATGAGTCTTAATTGTTGATAAGCGGGTAGGATCTCCTCCAATGAGATCCAATGGTCTCTATGTGTCTTCAATCTTTGGGCTCTTTGAAACCTTTGTTTCCGACACCAACTCTGCTCTCACCGGAGATCCTCGAAATGATACAATCTTCCTCCGTTCTACTATTACCTTCACCTCATGGCACTCGTCTTCAAACTCCACTTGAATTATCAATGTAATTGAAGCTAGAAACTCCACCCCGGCTCAAATATGAGCAAATTCACATCGAGTCTGCAAATGGGTGCGCATGAACAAATCCATGAACCAGGTTTTGGAAGCCTGACTGAACCCAGCAATGCAAGCGGAAATTATACAACCTAATCCGTACAGACGACAACAAGTTAATCTTCAGAACTCGATAACTTCTGGACTACCTCAAAAATGTGACATAGAAGTCGTACCCTTCTAACCCTCCCAAAGACAACACCTCCCTAATCCTCTATTCTGTTTTGCAATGCACCATGAATGCGTCTTGATTGATTCTCTGGGTCTCCCAATTCCTATTCCTAGTCGCCAGTGAGTTGACGATGAGGAGTTTCGTAATCGCATTAACCTATGGGTTGCCAGTGTGAGCTTTGATCATCACACAAAGCTTGAACCTATTCTCGAACTCAACCATGATAGACATTGGGGTGATAACGGCCATCATTACCCTCCTCCCATCAAGGACGTTCTCCTCTGTATTGTTGTGACTCGAAGTTATGGGTTTCTCCAATTGTGGCAGCAATTTTGCCCGATCCATACTCTTAGGACACTCCTTTGAAATATGGCCATGACGTTTACACGCATAACAAAATCAATCATTCTTACAATTCTACATATTATGTCCCCTCTCGGTGCATTAGTGACACTGTACTTCTTTCACCACCTTTGTCGACATGGAATCCGATGAGCTCTTCCTCGTCGCCTTCCTTGCCTTCTTGGGTCTATATAGTATCCATTCTACTTCTTTGTCCTCACTTTTCTTGATTTCCACATATCCAATGGGATATGGTCTTGGTGAACCTTGTCCGGACCAGTTCCATCTTTCCTCTCCATCATAACAATCACATACAATAGTCTTTGGCTCACCAGAACACGAACGTCATTTTTGTTCATCTCCGGTGAGTGTTGACTGTTCCTCTCACCTGTGCTCCTATCACGGCGTTCTATACCTCCAAATCTCTAACAGTCTCTCTGATCCACTTGAGGTTCTCTCACCGCCGTGCGTGTTCTAATAGTAGAAAAACTCACCAACGAGATGCAAAACAATAGAATTAAAAGCAAGAGAACAAAAATAATCAAAAGCCAACACACAAGAACAAACGATATTTTTTTCAATGTTCACCCAATGCAATGACTACTTGGAGACATATACACGAAGTCTCTAACCTCTTCTTCATTCTTCCATTGGCCTAGTCTAGGCATGTTCTTCTGCGAGTCTCATCTATTAACCTGGAGACAATCCGATAGCGGTATAGCAGAACTGATGCTTATTGTTGTCCACTGCCTTTGTTAGGATGTCTACCGGATTCTTAGATCTAAGAATCTTCGATAGCTTCAACCATTTCTTTTCAACCGACATTCTAATAAAATGATACATCATGAATGTGCTGAGTCCTAGAGTGATATGTCGAGTTTTTTGCCAAGAAAACCACACTTTAACTATCACACCATAGCTCTCTTATGGGTTGCTTTCTGCTCAACTGTTTCATAAGCTCTGAAATCACAGCATGTCTTTCGTCGCCTCTGTAAGTGTCATATACTCTGATCCTGTGGTTGACTATGCTACAACCTTTTGCAACTGTGAAGCCCAACTAATAGATGTACCTCAAACTGTAAATACATACCCTGTAGTGATTTTGCAACCATCACGATCGACCAAAAATTCCTCATCCACGTAACTATGTATATGCAAAGAATCTCCCCAAAACAAAGATAATGATCTAAATTACCTCCAAGATACATGAGAATCCACAACACTGCATCCCAATATTGGTTACTTAGATTCTTCATGTAACGGCTGATAACTCTCATTGCTTGTGCGATGTTTGGTCTTGTAGATACCATTGCATACATCAAACTCACACGGTTGAGCCATAAGGAACTGCAGTCATTTCCTCCATCTCTGCCTCCGTTGTTAGACACGAATCTGTGGATAACTTGAAGTGCGCGGCCAAGGAACAAGTGACTGCTCTCGCGCCATCCATATTGAATCTTTTCAACACCTTCTTCACATCGCCTGCTTGTGATAACCAAAGCTTCTTGCTTTTCCTGTCTCTATTGATCTTTATGCTGAAGATCTTTGCTTAACCCAACCCCTTCATCGAAAACTCTGAAGCTAGCGCATTTTTCATATCCTTGATCTTCTCCATATATGAACCATATTAACAACATGTCATCCACATACAATGCCAAGGTAACTATATCATTGTCTTCACATCGACGAACATATACATAATGATTCGTTTTGCATCTCTTGAGACTTTTTCCTCTCATGACGTAGTCAAACTTCAAGTACCATTGCCGTGGTACTTGTTTGAGCTCGTAAAGACGCTTTTTCAGCCGACACACCATGTCTTCTTTCCTCTTTGCTTTAAAACTTGTGAGTTGTCTCACGTATAGCTCTTCTTCAACATCATCATGGAGAAATATAGTTTTCACATCCAACTGCTCTAAGTGCAAGTCAACTGCCACAATACTCTGCAGAACCCTGATTGAAGTCATCTTCAATACGGGTGCAAAGATTTCACTATAGTCGAAACCTTTCCTTTGAGAGAACCCTTTCACAACAAGCCTCCCCTCATACCTCTTACTGTCATTTGCCTCAATCTTGAATCTAAAAATTTATTTGTTCATAAGAGTGTGTTTCCCTACAGGTAACTTGGTCAACTCCCAAGTTTGGTTATGTTCCTAGGAGTTCAGCTCATCCTTCATGGCTGACTCCCATTGAATTCGAGCCTTATTCTTTAAAACCTCCTCATGAGTCTGGTTCTCCTGAATTCGTGTACAGAATATACTCGTGAACTACACTAGCTAATGGATCAAATATTTTGGTTGGCCTTCTCTCTCGTATGGATTTTCTCAATGTGGGTACTGGTTCACCAACCGGTTCAGGTTCCCCGAACCGCTCTGGCTGCACCTGTTCGTCTTGGATATCATGCTCATTCCCAATAGGCTCATCATGATCCTCCTGTGCTGCCTGTGGTACCTATACCTGTTGCTACACTGTGGGACCCCTGCCACTAGGGCCGCCTTCATAATATGAATCTAAATTTGAGTTTGAACATGAGCCTGACTCTATACCAGTTGTACTGCTTTGACCTGTGTGCATGTCCTTGTACAAGATATCTTCATTGAACATTACATTCCTGTTGTGAATGACCATCTTGTCCAAAAAATCCCAAAGTCTGTAACCAAACTCATCGCCGTCGTAGCCAATGAATACACACTTTCTGGATTTCGAATCCAGTTTCATTCTTTCTTCCATGTCGATTAGTGAATATGCAATACAATAAAAAACTTACAAATAATTGACAGGTTTACCTGACCATAGTTCATACGGAATGGCCCCATCAAGAACATTACACAAGCAACTGTTAATCAAGTATACTGTTGTATCCACTGCAGCTGCCCAAAGATGAATCGGAAGACCCACATGAGGTCTCATGTATCTCATCATTTTGAGTATAGTGCGGTTCATTGTTTCTGCTACCACATTCTCCTGCGGAGTCTTAGGAACTACCATGATTCCTTGGATACCTTTCTTTGCCAGATAGTCAACAAATTTTTTACTTGTGTACTCACCACCATTGTCTGACTTTAAGCCTTTTACCTTGCAACTTGTCTCTCCTTAACCTGGCCTTTCAAGCTTTGAATGCCTCAAACACCTCTGATTTCTCATGAATTGCATGAACCCAAACTTTCCTTATAGTGCCATCGATGAATGTGACAAAGTATCTCTTACCACTATAAGAGAATTCCTAAGGCGGACCCCACACATATATATTTACCAACTCTAAATTCATAAGCTTCTTCTCACTCTCATTCAACTAAAAGCTAATTGTCTTTTGTTTGCCCATCACATAGTTCTCACATAAATCCATCTCACCTTCTCAAGTCCCGACAAAAGATCCCTAGAACAAAGTTCCATAACACTTTTTCACTAGGGTGCCCCAATCTAACATGTCATAGAATCGAAGAAGAACTTCATGCTGATATTGTAGCAGTGATATCATCTGAATCACTTCCTCTGAGTAAGTACAACGTGTCACCACACTTTCCTTTTGCTACCAACCTGGAACATGTAGTAACCTTCCATTTTCCACGTCCAAAGGTTGTCGTGAATCCTTCTTTGTCCAATTTACTAGTCGAGATTAAATTCTCCCTCAAACCTGAAATATGCCTTGTGTCATTCAAAACTAATTGCCCACCATTGTGATACTTCACTTTCACTGTGCCTCTACCTACAACTGGAGATACTTGTCCATCACCAACTGTGACTGCACCCAAATCACCTGTCATGTAATCCTCAAAAGCATCCCTCATTGGTGTATAACGATAAGAAGCACCCGAGTCTATACAGCAATCATCTTGCATAATATCAAATCCAATAGATAAACATAATTCATCTAAACAGGATTCGATACTTACCACACTGGCTACCTGTGATCCTGCTTGCACTTTTTTATACTCTTCGCATTGGTCTCTCCTGTGTTTCTGCATTTTACACTGCCAACACGCACCTTTTCAATGTCTTACTCTTGACTTTGATCTATGATTTTTTACTTTGCAACTTCCCTCTGTTGTTGCTTCTACCACGACCATCAACTAGCAGCGAGACATTGCAATGATATGACATCGAAGATTCTCCATGTCTCTTCCTTCTCACATCCTCATTCATGATGTTGCTTATAACATCCTTCAGAGTTGTCACCTCAGTCATAATATTTGTTATTGTTTGTTCTATTGTGCCGTAACTATCTAGAAGACTAGATAGTAATTACAATGATTGTGCAATTTCCTTAAACTTTAACCCTAACGATTCAATCTGATTGTAAACCATATAGAAATTGTTGATGCGATCTGCAACCAAACACCTTTCTGACAACTTCATGTTGACCAACTTCTTTAGGTGAAGTATCTGGTTTACTACATTTGTTTCTCAAACATATCTGTCAAGATCTCCATTACCACATCCACAGTTTTTGCCTTCTCAATGTGTTATACCGACTTCCTATAGTGACAACTGATGTCCAAGCGCCTTTTGATCCAGTTTATTCCAAGCCACCAACACAACTGGATTTACCTCCACCCCTTCTGGCTTCACGTCAAACAATTGATCAGCTAGATCCTTCTGTCGGAGATATACTATCATCTAAATCTTCCACATTGTAAAATCTGTTCCATCGAACTCATTGACTCTACTCTTGTCTCTTATCTCAATCAACGCTACCAACCTTGTGCTCTGAGACCACTTTGTTAAATTCTAACTGCAGAATAAGTCACCAACGAGATGTAAAATAATAGAATCAAAAGCAAGATAACAAAAACAATCAAAAGCCAACACACAAGAACACACGACATTTTTTCGAGGTTCACCAAATACAATGACTATTTTCTCACGTAGAGACACTCCTGCGATTTTCATTAGAAATATAAAGAATAGGTTTACAATCTCTCAAAAACTCACCCCTCAGCTGTAGGGTTTTTGTTATATATCTCTCTCTCTCTCTGATGGCTGCTAGATCTCTCTATCCTGATAGAACAATATTTCTCTTCACCCTAAAATCATTCTCAATATAATATATTTAAGTTTACATCAGATTAGATCTTAGCCGCAGATGAAACAGTGCCGCACAGTCGACCGTACACTTGGACGGTCAACCGCAACTATTCTTCGAGTGTACAACAATCCAACAGAGAGTGGGACGGTCGACTATTCATTTCCTTTGACTGTACAGGGTTCCAACAGAGAGCGAGATGGTCAAATGTGCGGTCGACTGCACAGCTTTGGACTTGAGAGACTGTACATGTCGCTCGACTGTGCGGTCGACCACACTTTTCTGCCTGCAGCTGCTGGCTGTTGTTGAACTTTGCTCCCACTTCGACACTTCTTTTCGTCAATATTCTTCAACCCATTATCGTGTATTGGATCCACAAACTCCAATAGCGCACCCCCTGCTCCTATCAGGGTCGTTAATGGTTATTCTTCTGGCTGGTCGTCGATCCTCTCCATCTTCCCTCCCGCGCTTAGCCATCTGAGTTCGGTGATGGTTGGCCAGTGCATAGAGATTTCGATTGTTCCTGTTATTCTCCAACTTTGGTTCAGACTATATTTGTTAAAAGTTTGTTATAAGTCTTATTACTAGTATCAAAGCCAACTCTACAACATAACTCTACAACATATCCAATTTTGAGACTCTAACATAATCTCATATCAAAAGGCTTAATTTCTTAAAAGAATTGACCAAGACAGAGAAATTGATCTTCTGTGATATGTTAGTAAAAGAAAGAGGTTGGATTTTTCTTAGTTCTTCCTGACAATAACCCAAAGTGGGTTGTTTTGCTTTTAGTTAATTAAGATGCTCTAAGTGGTACATACAATATATTTTTGTATATTAGTTTGAGACATTTGAAACTTCATTTTTAATTAGTGTGCTCCGTCTTTTTTGTCAAAATATCATACATACTCCATGCTTTGTATTATTTTGATTGATGAATTTATTTATTTAATTTGCTACTATTTGTAAAATGAGCCAACCTAAGCAAATATTTGAAATTTTTCTGCAACTACAACATGCTTTAACAAGGTGATGAACTAATGCACTGTAACCGCAATTTCAAAGTCTAAAAATGCACACAAACGGATAGCCAAATTTGTTCATAAAATGGAAATCAGCATTTTACACGGATATGAAATTTGTTAGTGATGCAGCTGATTTAGTGGTGTAAGTACTTGTTATTTGTAAATGAAGAAACAAATTTCAGCCACAGATTTATATCAGAGAAGGGAATTTTGTGAGGGGCAGGATAGGTGGTGGTGCTGGTGGCTGGCTGCCTCGACCACCTGCAAAATGCCTAGAAACACCGGGAGAGATTCCAGCGACATGCCCCCAACAATCATGTCAGTCACTTGAAGAAATGAAATCTAGGGTTTTGAGAGGAAAAAATGACATTTCCTTGCAAGAGGGGTGGCTGCCTGGTATTTATAAGCAAGGACAGGGAACCCTAACCCTAATGGGCCGAGTTGACCCTCTCCTGTGGACCTGTTTGGTCTGGTGAAATAGCAGAAGAGCCATAGGGTCTACAAGCCTGCTTTAGGGGGGATTCACGCATCCTGAGGAGATCAAACAAATTGGATTGAACTTTTACCTACATCATAAGTCCCCCACTCCTAGAGGGCTAGGTGCGCCCACCTTCAAGGAGTATCTTAATATCATTACATAAGAGTTCATCTTAAAAGTGTGCCCGAGAGTAGGGCGACGGAACTCCGCAGAACATACGCGAAATTGGCCTAGGGATCCGTATCACCGAGCTCCTGTGAGGAAATTCCGAGCTGAATGCTGAGCACCAAGCTAAGCCATGTGAGAGGTTGGTGGTCGGCTCGAGATTAATGCTGAGAGACGTGCACCGAGCATTGCATGAAACCCAGGAACTGGCTCGAGGTTAGCATCGAGCGCCGAGCTTAGTGCAAAAGCCTGTAGCTGGCTCGAGGTTATTGTCGAGCACCAAGTTCTGAGCTTAGCGCAAGAGATGGGAGCTGGCTCGAGGTCAACATCGCGCGCCGAGCATCGAGCTTAGCGCGAAATCTAGGAGCTAACTCGAGGTTAATGTCGAGCGCCGAGTGCCGAGCTTAGTTGGAAAGCCAGGAGATGGCTCGAGGTTAACGTCAAGCACCGAGCTTAGTGCAATAGCCAGGAGCTTGTTCAAGGTTAATGTCGAGCATTGAGCGTCGAGCTTAGCGCGAAAGCCAGGAACTGGATTGAGGTTAACGTCAAGCACCAAGCTTAGCGTGCGAGATAGGGGCTTGCTCAAGGTTGATGTCGAGCATCAAACCATGTGCGCTTGTAAGAAAGTTAGGAGCTTGCACGAGGTTAATATCGAGCGATGAGCGCCGAGCCTTGTGAGCTTAGTGCGAGAAAGAGGAGCTGGCTCGATGTTGATGCCAAACATTGAACCCTGTGGGCTTGTATGGAAGGTAGGAGCTTGCTTTGAGGTTATTATTGAGCATTGAGCGCCAAGCCATGTGAGCTTAGCGCGAAAGATAGGGGCTAGCTCGAGGTTAATGTCAGGCATCGAGTGACTTACGCTTGGAATTTTTTTTTATAGAAAATTTTGCTACATTTGGCATGTGTTCAGCACATGGGTCGGTTATGTCAAAGTTGTGGAAATCGAGGCATCAAAATTTCATCCACCATTGGATCAAGATCAAAAGGCTGAGATGGTTTGTGGATTTTGAGGCATTTTCATTTGCCTATATATGCCTCCACCGTCCATCTCATTTTTCACCTTGCTCTATCACCTGATTACTAGTTCGATAGAAACTAATGCAGTTATAGGTGACGTCAAAACTAACTAACATTAAGTCTACCTAGACATGTTACTAGTGCATGATCACCAACTGATTCTTAGTCTAAGTTATGCCTAGTCTCAAGCGGTTTCCCTACTAGAAACCCTCATTCTTATATATCAACTGCGGCTCCGGCAACGCGATCACTTGCTTGCCACTTCCCCCATTTAGTCTTGTCCTCAACTCAGCCCGTGATCATCTCCCATGAATTCGTTGGCACCCAAGTTAGTCACTTTCAATCGTTAGGGCGGAAGTCCCCAAGTTGGCCTAATGGTTGATAAGTATAGGCAACTAACTTAGACAAGGTCGACGACTCAAATATCGTTCAAGCCTCTACCCGTGTCTTAATCAACCTAAGATGCAAAATAGCCAAGTATTGGGGTATAGGAATACCCCTAACTTTTCAATTAAACACTTGAGAGTTGAGAACGAGTCACACATATGCAAAGTGACGACTTCTAAGGGTGGCTGGATCTGTGTAGAACTTTGAAAAATCATATTAATTACTACACAACTTGGAATTGCAAGTTCCTAGGGTTTTTGGAAAGCTTATAGAGTCTCGGCTACAAGTCCCTAGTTCATCACTTTGGCAAATTCCAAACACATTTTTCCAAAAAATCACAATTATACATACTATGCAATCAGGACCAGATATTGAGCACAGTCTAGTATAAATTCCATATAAAATCAACCCCTTATCCAAAGCTCATGGAATTTAAGAATCTATAGCTATACATACACCACTACATTGTGTCCAAAAACTGCATCTAAACTTCTAATATGCAGAGAGTTATAGCTCTTCAAATACAATAAAAAATTTCCACTGCCTTTCAGACAAGGTTTTTACTTATACTTACAATTTATTTTTGAAACCTTACCAAATGCTATCTAAAAATTTCAAAATTTTAGAATAATGTTATAGATACATATGGAAAACTACTGCAAAAATTTCATTGCAATATCATTTATAAAAAAGTAGTTATGCATGTGTGAACTTTAGTCCCCAAACAGAAATCTTCAGTTCTGTCTTCTCAGACCAGTTGAAACTTAACAATTTATTTTGAGGCATCAAACAACTTCATAAAAATTCAAAATTTGGGATTATAGTTTTAGACACATACAAGAACATCCATGAAAATTTTCATCTAAAAATATCCAACCAATAATTAGTTATGATTTTTGGAAGGCACGACAGAATTTCTCAAAACAACAGTTTCTACAGTTGGCTGCTGTCCAGAAATGGGACTGGTGTTTGGGCTATTAGATGATACCCAAATATTATGAAAAAATTCATGTGAGATATAGAAACATAGCAAAAAAGGCCCCCAAAATTTGAGTTAAAAATTCTAAACCGTTTATGAGTTAGAAATTCCCAAATTACACACCAAGAACATGTTTCTTAAAAAAAGTCTTGAAAAGGAGTTGTTATACCATACAACTTTTTCTTTTCTTAGCAGATCCATATTCATACATGGCAATCAAGTTTTTTTAGCTACTTTTAAATGCTAACATCACATACAAAAGAAAAGACAAATCTTTTAAAGTTTAGAGTATCACCCACTTGTGTTGCTAGAGAATTCTCCAACTAGCTTGAGCTTGCTTGCTCCTTGAGATGCACCCTACTCTTATCCTTCTCTACAACCCTTCTACTACAACAAGACAACTTCACCTTTCCTTCCTTTCCTTCTCTCATTCTCTGTTTTTTTTTTTTTTTGAAAGAATGAGAGAGGGAGTGGAAGTGGGCATTTATAGAGTGAAGGGGTGTTAGGGTTTGGGATTGGCCGGCTAGGATGGATGAAGGGCTAGTATGGAGATGGGGTGAGTTAGTGGAGGTGGAGGGTGATGATGAATGACAACACAACAAGTTTAGAAGATTCATGAGTCTTCATGAAGAAACTTCACATGGCACAAAATCACCCATTGGATCTCATCAAGATTTGATCCAAAGTTTCTAATCATGATGAGGGTTAACTCTAACCCTAGGTCACCATACTCTAACCCTAACCCTAACCCTTGAGTACAAATATGCATGGTTATTTAATTCAATAATCATGCACCAATTCAATTCTAGTATAAATTTAGTCGAAAAATAAATAATTGATATAAAATAAAATGTTTTATCTTATTCTGGGATGTTACAGGACCCACCCAAATTCTTCCCGAAACACGAACTAGATGTGCCCTATCTTCAGCAACCGGGTTCGATTAGGTAGTACCCGAATGATCTTGAGGACAAAGTTCAGTATTGGGGACAGGACACTTCTCCGAGCCAACCGAAACTGAAGATTGATGAAGAGTAAAGCGTAGTGGCAAGCACTGATCGTCTCCTGATACGGGCGAGATACTTCATTCCCCTAGAGTATGAGTTGATGGTGCTGAACCCTGGGCTTCGACCCGCTGATACCGTGTCTGAATGGTTTTGTATATTTCCGGTTGATGCATTCTATTCAGGGATGAGGTTGCCCATGCATCCATTTGTGAAAGAGGTGTTAAACTGGGCTGGTCTAAGTCCAATGCAGTATGGACCCAATTCTTGGAAGCAGTTTGTGTGCTACATCTTGCTTAGCGAAAAGATATGGGTGTCGCTGAAGCTAAAGAATTTTTGAGCCGCCCCTAGTGTTAGTTCATTGTCGACGCATGAGTGCATATATTATGTCTACCCACGGCCCCATAACCGGGTCATTCACGGTCAACCGGATTCGATTAAGGGGTGGAAGAATAGGTACTTCATCATTTGGAGCCCAACTCCATGGGATATTCCGATCGCATGAGCCTTCTATAAATTGAACCTCAAGCCTCCGAAGGGGAAGAAGCTTACGGAAGAGGAGTAGGACGACGTGAAACAAGTCACAGAGGGCAAGAGTATTGGCTAGTAGACCGTGCGTGAGAGGCACCTAGCCCAAATTGGACTAAGCCCTGCCGACCACTATATGTTTTTCGTTCCCTTTTTTCTTGCATATTTTTCCCTTCGTTCTTACAACTTTGATTTTCTCTTACAGCAATGGATGACGCTGAGATTGAGCGGAGGAGGGCCCAGTTGGAAAGGAAGGCTGTCTAGCAGTTAAAGAATAAGAAGATGCCACCTCAGGGAGGCTCTGAAAATGATTTCCGATCTGAAGTCCAAGAAGTCGAAGGCCTCCATGGTACCGGGGACCCCGAGGTCGACAAAGATGTTACCAAGCTCCAACAACCTTAAGGTTTTCGAGCTTTAGACAAACGGTGTCTCGCCCCTCAAGCCATCAACCCAGAAGATCGTAGGCGAAGCAGGGCTCCTACCGTGGGCCCTTGACTGGTCGGTGCCATTCCTCATGACTGGGAGGGCTTCGCCACCGAGACAACTGAATCATGCTACATTAGGTGGCCAAGGGTTCTGCCTCGACCCACTTTGTAAAGTAGTCGATGGCCACAATAAGGAAGCGCCTCTGGCCCGTAGCCTTCGGGAAGGGCCGAATAGATACATCCTTCACATGGCAAAGGCAACCAGACTGGCAAGTGACTTGTATTCAGCTTGTGGCATGTGCCTAATTGAAGAGAATCTCTAGCAGGGGCCGCATTTTTTTACAAGTTCGTGGGCATCCTGCAATATAGTCGGCCAATAGTACCCATGGTTGAGCACTTTCCCCGTGAGCGACCTTCTGCCCAAATGGCACCCACCAATTCCTCCGTGCAACTCCTCCAGCGCATACTTGGCTTCATCGGGACTCAGACATCGGAGATATGGTCTTCCGTCTACCTTAGAGTAAGAGTGCTTGAAGAGTACATTGTTAATCAATGTAAATCTTTCTGATTAGATGGTCTAGTGGGAGTTTGCCATTTTTCAAGAACTTTTGGATGAGATCCATCTAAGTTTTCACTTGAATGCTTGGGTTGAGGCAAAGGACCGGGGTTTCTCGATGCTAGGTTTGAGGAGAATCTCAACTAGGACAGTGTGAACCAAGCCCTCAAAGAACGACGAGGCGAGCTTGGACAAGGCATTAGTATGGCTATTTTGTTACCTTGGAATGAGCTCGTCAACGGCGCCCTCGAATACTGTTAAGAGTTATCTGACGTGAGCCAAGTATTGCATCATTTGAGCATCACGGGCTTCATAATCAAAGGAAATCTGATTGATCACGAGCTGAGAGTTGCTGAAGGCCTTCACTCATCTTGCCCCCACCTTGTGGGCTAGCATGAACCCAACGATCATCACTTCGTATTCTGCCTCGTTATTGGAGGCCTGAAAATTGAGACGCAGGGAGTATTGGAGGAAGAAGTCGTCAGGATCTTTGAGTATGACACCAGCACCACTTTTGCCCTTGCATGATGGTCCATCGACATAAATCTCCCAAATGGGTTCATCTTCTCGGATTTTAGATGCTGCAGGAATGGTACATTTCGTGATGAATTCTACGAGGATTTGCCCTTTGAAGGCTGTCCGAGGTTGGTAGCTAATGTCATGTCTGCTCAGCACAATTGATCACTAGATCAAGCATTCGAAGTTTTCCAGTTTGTTGAGGACTAGATTAAGAGGCTGATCTGTAAGGACTTGGATGGAGTGGGCTTGAAAGTATGGTCGTAGTTTCCGAGCGGCCATCACTAATGCGTATGCAACCTTTTCCATCCTAACATATCGAAGCTTGGCATTTTGTATAACTTTACTGACATAATAGATGAGCTTCTAGACCCTATCTTCCTCCCTGACAAGTACGGTACTGAGCACGTGTTTCGAAGAGGCAAGATAGAGAAAGAGGGTCTCGCTCGACTCTGGCTTGCTAAGGAGCGAGGGGTTGGCCAGGTAGGACTTCAGTTGGTCGAAAGCCTGCTGTTGAGGTTCTTCCCACTTGAAGCTTTTTGTCCCCCGGAGGGCTTTGAAGAGAGGGAGAAACTTTCTCCGGACATGGAAAGGAAATGGCCGATGGCCCCCAGTCGACCTGTGAGTCGTTGGAATTCTTTGACATTTCTTAGAGGGGCCATGTCCAGTATTGTAACGCCCATGCCCCTAGCTCAGACAATTTATACAATTTAGAAGACAAATTAGATACTATGTAGTACAACTGCCCACCACAGCCTGCCTCTCAAAAGGTGGTTAACCGACTAGGTGACTATTGATCATAGGCTATTATATTTTAATATTATTTTATTCATTTCCAATTCCGATATGGGACAAACTTACCTTCTCCCGAATGCACAGCCAAAACTTTACCCGGGTGGTGGGCCCCCAATTGAATAAGCCACGTCAACAGCTAAATATCAATAGCACTTACTTGCTGTTAACAACATGTGCCCCCCCCCCCCCCCCCCCCCCAAATGCAGTTCCCATTTATGTACATATATGCCATCAAGTATACTTTTACCAAAGTAAATAGCCAACACTTTACTTTATATATATATATATATATATATATATATATATATATATATATTCAACATATTATATATATATATATATATTATATTTTAACACGGGGTGTTACAGACACCCCCCCCTTCAGAAATCAGCATCCTTGCTGAGCACGGGCATGCACAATCTAGTGCAGGATCTTCTTTCTAGCCGTTGTGGAGCATCTTCTCTCCTATCCGCCCGACTAATGATAATCCCAGAATCCACCGCCCGATCAATCATAGTTCCGGATTTAAATGAGCTGCCCTCCTATCTGCCCGACTAATTATGATCTCGGAATCCACCGCTCGATCAATAATAGTCTCGGATTTAATGGAGGGTTAACCACAGTTCCGGAGTACACCGCCCGACTGGGTCTATAGTCCCGAAATTTTCCACCCCACTATATAGACTTGCCCCACACCTGGTGTCAAAAGTCAGCTCTGATACCATTTGTAATGCCCATGCCCCTAGCTCAGACAATTTATACAATTTAGAAGACAAATTAGATACTATGTAGTACAACTGCCCACCACAGCCTGCCTCTCAAAAGGTGGTTAACCGACTAGGTGACTATTGATCATAGGCTATTATATTTTAATATTATTTTATTCATTTCCAATTCCGATATGGGACAAACTTACCTTCTCCCGAATGCACAGCCAAAACTTTACCCGGGTGGTGGGCCCCCAATTGAATAAGCCACGTCAACAGCTAAATATCAATAGCACTTACTTGCTGTTAACAACATGTGCCCCCCCCCCCCCCAAATGCAGTTCCCATTTATGTACATATATGCCATCAAGTATACTTTTACCAAAGTAAATAGCCAACACTTTATATATATATATATATATATATATATATATATATATATATATATATATATATATATATATATATATATATATATATATATATATTCAACATATTATATATATATATATATATTATATTTTAACACGGGGTGTTACAGACACCCCCCCCCTTCAGAAATCAGCATCCTTGCTGAGCACGGGCATGCACAATCTAGTGCAGGATCTTCTTTCTAGCCGTTGTGGAGCATCTGCTCTCCTATCCGCCCGACTAATGATAATCCCAGAATCCATCGCCCGATCAATCATAGTTCCGGATTTAAATGAGCTGCCCTCCTATCTGCCCGACTAATTATGATCTCGGAATCCACCGCTCGATCAATAATAGTCTCGGATTTAATGGAGGGTTAACCACAGTTCCGGAGTACACCGCCCGACTGGGTCTATAGTCCCGAAATTTTCTGCCCCACTATATAGACTTGCCCCACACCTGGTGTCAAAAGTCAGCTCCGATACCATTTGTAATGCCCATACCCCTAGCTCAGACAATTTATACAGTTTAGAAGACAAATTAGATACTATGTAGTACAACTGCCCACCACAGGCTGCCTCTCAAAAGGTGGTTAACCGATTAAGTGACTCTTGATCATAGGCTATTATATTTTAATATTATTTTATTCATTTGCAATTCCGATATGGGAAAAACTTACCTTCTCCCGAATGCACAGCTGAAACATTACCTGGGCAGGCCCCCAATTGAATAAGCCACATCAACAGCCAAATATCAACAGCACTTACTTCTGTTAACAACATGTGCCCCCCCCCTTCCTATTTATATACATATATGCCATCAAGTATACTTTTACCAAAGTAAACAACCAACACTTTACTTTATATATATATATATATATATATATATATATATATATATATATATATATATATATATATATATATATATATATAATTTTTTTTCTTCAACATATTATATATATAATATATTTTAATACGGGGTGTTACAAGTATGGCCTGAATATTTTTTGGGGTTCTCCTCAATGCCTCGCTGGCTGACCACAAATCTGAGAAATTTTCCTGAGGTGACACCGAAGGCGCATTTGGAGGGGTTGAGTTTTATATTGTGGGATCGGAGGACCCCGAAAGCCTCATTAAGATCACTGATGTGATCTTTTCCTATGCGGCTCTTGACGAGCATATCGTCGACATATACCTCCATGTTCTGACTTATCTGTTCTTTAAAGACCCGATTGACGAGCCTACATGCCTTGGTCGGTCATAAAGGCAGTCTTGGAAATGTCTGGAGGGAACATTCTGATATGGTTATAGCCCAAAAAGGCATCCATGAAGCTTAGCAGCTCATGACCCGAGGTAGCATCTATCAGGGTGTTGATGCTCGAGAGGGGGAAAGGATCTTTAGGGCAGTCCTTGTTGAGGTATGTAAAGTTTATACAGATCATCCACTTCCCGTTGGGTTTCTTCACCATCACAATATTTTCCAACCACTCTAGGTAGTTGACCTTCTGTATGAACTGAATCGAGAGGAGCTTGTCCACTTCTTCTTTTATCATCTGTTACCTGTTAGGAGCGAACTTACGGTGCTTCTGCTGGACTGGTTTTGAGTCCAAGTGGATGCTAAGCTTGTGCACTATGAGGTTCTCCAAAATCCCTGGCACATTCGAGGATATCCATGCAAAGAGATCTACATTCCAACAGATGCAGTCGATAATGGCCAGTTTTAGGTCTGGCGCGAGAGATTGGCTTACTCAGAACCATTTATAATTTTCCTCTCTAGAGAAGGGGATCTCCTCCAACATGTCGATGGGTTCCGAGCCCAACGAACTCTTGTTAGGTGGAAGTTCGACTACGTCGAGGGGAAATACCTCGCCCCCCATTGCGGTCATATAACATGAACGAGTGGATTCCTAATTGCCTTGAACAATGCCGACCCCATGGACGGTAGGGAATTTCATCTTCAGATGATAGGCGGAGGGCACCGCCTGGAGTAGGGTTGGCATTTGGGTCAATCGGGCCGGGTCGGGTCGGACCTGCGCGGGTTGAAGCCTCTTGGGTGGGTGGGTCGGGTCGGGGTGTCAACCGGGCCGGGACGGGCAGGGTTCGAATTTGGAAATGTCGACCCGCGACTGGTTAGGGTTGAAACCATTTCGGGTCGGTCGCAGGTTGGCCCATATATATATATATATATATATATATATATATATATATATATATATATATATATATATATATATATATATATATATATATTGTTGCCACTGGATTCTGGTGTGGGGGCAATAGATGAGATTTGTAGGTTCGTGAGGAACTTGAACAGGCTGGACCTCCTTCTTCCTTGGTGAGAAGTTGACTCCTTGGCGCTCTCGCTAACCTGCACAAACATTCGAAACACCGGGATGGATACCGACGACGAACCTTCCGACGCTCTTGTCAATACTAGAAAAGATAAAGAGAAAAGAGCTTGAGTGCGCAAAGAGTGATCACCTTTTACAGTATGAGGCAGGGGGTTTTATAGTTGCCATGGGGATCTCCTTCAGGATAAGATCAAATCCCTACTTCCCGGAGTGGCAGGATAGGAGTGGTTATAACCACTTCCTCATGATCAGGGCGAGCCAGGTTTCCTCCAATCCTGTTGAGCTGGCCCCCAACGGGTTGAGACCCATTCCCGATTGAGCAGATCCATTCACGGGTTAGCGGGTCTAAGAGGAGGGACCCCGTGCCCAATTCAGACCCATCTGTAAGTAAAATTACCATTTTGCCCCTGGGACTTTGAGATTCGTGCCCACTTTGAACGGTTCTGATTTAACCCCACTTTTGGCCATATCACGAGCCCCCCACTCCCAAAGACTGTGTGTCACGGCCTTTGGAGAGTAGTTTTGTTGTTTTAATGGCGTATAGGGCTTTATCGGAGTTGTCAAAGGGTGGTGGATTCTCGTATGAGGGGCGATGGTGCTTTTATGAGCTGGTAACGTGCCCAAGTTCGCTTTCAGGTCTCCTGGATTTTTGGTGATTTTTTTCAATTTTATATTATTTTTTCGGATCAGTTATTTAATTTTGCGAAGCAACAATTTGTCTTCAAGAAATATCAATTAATTATTCTAAATAAATAATTATTTATTCAGGAGCTCTGAATATTTTTTCTAATTTTATAATTATTTTTTAGAATTTTAAATTAATTTTCCTAAATTTTTAATTATTTTTTTGCAATTTTAAAATAATTAATCCGAATAATAAATAATATAAAAGGATTAATCAAATCCAATATTGACGTGGCGTCATCCCAGCCGTTTATCAGACCTAAGCACAATTTTTGAAGTAATCGGAGGGCTGGCCCGGAGTGGAAGTGTTTTCTCCTCGCGTTGGGGTCGGTGCCACGGTGGATCGGTGATCATACACCGAGGGACGTGGCTTCATCTAGAGCGTTCATCTGCTTCGGCACAGATTTTGGAGGGATCGGACGGTCGGCCAGATGCGAGGAGGTTTTTTCTCCATATGATGCGCTCGGTGCAACGGTGGACCGGTGACCATTTACCGAGGGCGTGGCTTCATCTGGAGCGTCCATCTGCTTCGGCGCGAATCTTGAATGGATCAGACGGTCGGCTAGATGCGATGAGGTTTTTTCTCCATATGATGCGCTCGGTGGGAGTTTTTTCTCCACATGACGCGCTCGATGCCACGGTGGATCGATGTAATATTACCGAGGGACGTGGCTTCATCTGGAGCGTCCATCTACTTCGGCGTGAATCTTGGATGGATCGGACGGTCGACCAGATGCATGGAGGTTTTTTCTCCACATGATGTGCTCGGTGGGAGTTTTTTCTCCACATGACGCGCTCGGTGGGAGTTTTTTCTCTACATGACACGGTCGGTGCCACGGTGGATCGGTGTAATATTACCGAGGGATGTGGCTTCATCTGGAGTGTTCATCTGCTTCGGCATGAATCTTGGATGGATCAGACGGTCGGCCAGATGCATGGAGGTTTTTTCTCCACATGATGTGCTCGGTGGGAGTTTTTTTCCACATGACGCGCTCGATGCCATGGTGGATCGGTGTAATATTACAGAGGGACGTGGCTTCATCTGGGTCGTCTGATGAGGATCAGGCACGAATCATAATGAAAACAACGTGGATCACGAGAATAAAACAATTTCTGCCGATGCGGCCATATTTGAGTCGTTTGATGCGGCCATATTTGAGTCGTTTGGCACTTGCCGACCCCTAAGGACTGGGCTGCGCTGAAGGCGGGGACTGTTGGCGACGACGCACTCGAGATTGCCAAGGCCTCGATGATGGTAAGTTGACTCCGACCCATCTCTCTTTGACCCCACCCCTTTTTTCTCTCTATGTTAAGTGCTTGCATGGTTCTGCACTTCACGCAGATGACTTGCCACTTCAGCCATATGCTGGAGCAGATCACCGAGCAGGAGAAAGAGTTGAAGATGGCGAGCAACAAGAACCGCACCGAGCGAGCCAAGGCCGTAAAGATGTTCGAGGCGAAGAGGCATTTGGCCGAGTTGCAAGCGGCAGATATCCAGGCTCCGTCAAGGAACATCTCGCCTCGGAGAAGAAGAGGGCGGATAAAGCAGAAGAGCTGGTTGCCAAAGAGAGGGAGGGGGCAGTAAAGGTCGCCGAGGATGCGGCTCCGGAGAGGGAGGCAGCGGTGCAGGCAGCTTCGGAGGCCGTCAGAGAGGAGGTGAAGGCTCACTTGCGAACCAACATAGAGCAGTCCTACGCGCGAGCTCTGAAGCACTTAGCTATCTGTGTCCCCGGGTTCGATGGTGCGGGGTACAGCCTCTACAACCCCCTTGACGACGATGTTGTTCCAACCACCGAGGGGTCGGCGGAGGCTGAAGGAGAGGAAGAAGAATAAGAAGAAGAAGAAGGAGGAGGGGGTGACGCCGCTGCTACCTCCCACCGAGGTGGCCCCCTGATCCCCCTTGTTCATCCTTTTTTTTTCAGCAAGTAAGCCTTGTAGCAGATTGGCCACCGCCTGATGTACTAGTAAACATCTTTGAATGAAAAAGAAGACTCTTTTTTTTGGCTAAGTGTTGGAGTGCTTTGTCTTTGAGTCACCTTGTAACTTGAATGTATTCTCTTGTGGACTTTCTTCTTGACCTTAAGAGATTTTACTTCTCTTGTTCTCCCCAGGATCGCATCGTGGCTTGTCTTCGCGCTGAACTCAGGGTTGCCAAGTTGGGGCTTTCGCGAAGTCAGGAGCTACTTCGTAAAGCGGAGTCTGAGCTTAGTTATCTGAGGTCGATCCTTGCTCGTCGCAACATAAAGGTGAAACGGTTGGAAGAGGGGCGTCATGATGCGGAGCCTGAAGGCGAGGAAATGGGTACGTCGATGGCTGTTAACCTCGGCTTGAGACTCTCACATCTTTGCCGCTCTCTATGTCAGACCGGTGTGGAGAGGGACGAACTGGAGAAAGTGGTTGTTGAAAAAGAGCATCGAGTTCGCCCATTTACGGCGGACAATCTCTGATGCCTCTCGTGGGGCAGGGTCAATGCGGCTGCCACGCTTGGAGATAAATGTCACAGACGTCTCGCTCAGGGAGCATATTGTCGAGCTAGAGAAGGAGAATGCTTGCTTGCAACGGCTATCTAAGGGAAGCAATGCTAGGACCACTCCCCGTACCCCGAAGGGGCATGTTCGAGGAACATTGTTCCGTGGACCTACGCTTTGCTTGCCCCTAGTACCTCGAAGCCCCGGAGAAGCACAAAGTGGCGTGACCGCTTTGTCGAGCAGAACGTCTGTTGGGGCCACTGTTAGGTTGGGGCCAGATGATGCTTCTCGATTCGCTAGTCTGGGGACATCCACGGAGGTGGGGCGATGACAACACGGTATTCGTTGTCCTCGTGTGTCGCTCAAGGGAAGCATTCCCATCCACTGAAGACGCTAGGGATAAGTCTGGTAGTTTTGTGTCTCCTCGCATGAATTTTGGTCTTTGATAGAAGTTGTCTTTTTTTGTAGATCTTGTGTGTCGAATGATACTTGTAATCACAATTTTGATCAAATAATATAAGACTTCTTCTAAGTGCTTGCTGCCTCGTTTATGCTTTGTAAGTGTTCCAATAGTTGTGGGAGTTATTCTAAATGGTAAACCACTTCATTCTCACTTGTAAGCAAGTGTTGAAAGCAGAATCGAGCCAAGTGTTGGACTCCAAACTCATCGTTTAAGAGAGAGCCAACGGTTGTGGGAGCAATTCTGAATGGCGAACTGCTTCGTACTCATTTATAAACGAGTATTTAAAGCGGAATCGAGCTAAGGGTTGGACCCCGAACTCGTCATTTAAGAGAGAGCCAACGGTTGTGGGAGCAATTCCGGATGGCGAACCGCTTTGTACTCACTTATAAGCAAGTATTTAAAGCGGAATCGAGCTAAGTGTTGGACTCCGAACTCGTCGTTTAAGGAAGAGCCAATGGTTTTGGGAGCAATTCCGAATGGCGAACCGCTTTGTACTCACTAATAAGCAAGTATTTAAAGTGGAATCGAGCCAAGTGTTGGACCCCGAACTCGTTGTTTTAATGAAAAAATTTTGGTAAGTAGAGTTAGACTATTCAAAAGATAGAAAAGTTGTGGGGAAAATTTTCCTTTTATTGCAAACAACTGGGCGGCCACTTCTAAGTTGCGAGCCGCCTTTACATTGTGACAAAGGGAAAATACAAGAAGGGAGTTTGGACATGTCTTCTGAAGCTCTCTTGGTGAAGTTGCTTGGAGCAGTGTTTAGACACCCTCTCGGTACTTCATCAAGTGCTCCGCGTTCCATGTCTTCGATATCTTCCTGTCCCCTGGGTCTTTGAGTTGATACGCTCCCGAGCGAATAACTCTGGAGACCCTACATGGTCCTTCCCAATTGGGTGCCAACTTGCCTTTTTTGCTTGGATCGGAGATCGATAACTTTCTAAGCACTAAGTCACCTTCTCTTAGGTTGGTGGGCCGTACCCTCTTAATGTAGGCCTGTGTGATCCTACGACGGTAGGTCTCTTGCCGAATCGTGGCTCTCTCACGGATCTCGTCAATGAGGTCTAGGCAGTTGCGAAGCTGATTCGCATTCTGCGCTTCACTGTAAGCTATGAGTCGAGGTGAAGGCAGGCTCACCTCCAAAGGGATGAGAGCGTCGGATTCATACGTGAGATTGAAAGGGGAATCTCCCGTTGGAGCTCTTTTGGTGGTGTGATAGTTTCAAAGCACATTGGGGAGTTGTTTAACCTATAGCCCCTTAGTGGACTTGTCAAGCCTCTTCTTCAAGCCAAAGAGGATTTGTCGGTTTGCGTTTTCCGCTTGGCCATTGGACTGGGGGTGTGCTACCAAAGAGAACCACTGCTGAATGCCAAGGTCGGTGCAAAAGTCGTGAAAGGTCGCTCCCGTGAATTCGGTCCCGTTGTCGGTTATAAGGATGCGAGGTACCCCGTACCGACAGACGATGTTCTTCCAAAAGAACTTCTGCACCTTGTGCTCGGTGATTGTTGAAAGAGGTTCAGCCTCTATCCATTTTGAGAAGTATTCTATTGCTACCACTAAGAACTTCAGCTGGCCCGGTGCTGGAGAGAAGGGTCCGAGCAAATCCATCCCCAACATTGTGAAGGGGATTGGACTCGCCAAGGAAGTAAGTTGTGCTTGGGGCAGGAGACAGATTGGGGCAAACTTCTGGAAGGAGTCGCACTGGTGGACGTACTCCTCGGAGTCACTTAGTAGTGTGGGCCAGAAGTAGCCGTAGTTAAAGAGCTTCCGGGCGAAGGATCTCGCTCCCAAGTGCGCACCACATAGACCATCATGGGCCTCCTTTAGGGCGTAGAGCGCTTTCTCTAGGGAGAGGCACCTCAGATAGGGCCGACCATCGATCTGGGTGTAGGGGCATTTGTACATAACCCCGTCCAGGAGTGTGTACCGCTCTGCTCAAGTCCTGATCCTCTTTGCTTCTTTCGGATCTTCGAGAAGGACTCCATCTCGGCGGTACTCGAGGAAGGGCTTCATCTAATTTTCCCCAAGTGTTAGGGGGTAGGCTTCCATTGGCTCCGAGCCATCTTCGTCAATGCTTGGTTTGAGAAGGACCTCTATCAAGATGGTCCGTTCTAGACCCTGGAGAGACAAGGAGGCGAGCTTAGAGAGGGCATCCGCTTGTGCGTTTTCCTCTCGGGGAACCCGCTGGAGTTGAACATCTTCAAATAAAGCTAGAAGCCCCCTCACCTTTGCCAAGTACCTGGCCATACGGCCATCCCTTGCCTCGTACTCCCCGAACACCTGGTTGACTACTAACTGGGAGTCGCTGAAGACCCTTACGTGCTCGGCGCCCGCCTTGCGAGCCATGCAGAGCCCCGCTAAGAGGGCCTCATACTCTGCCTCATTGTTTGATGCCAGGAAGTTGAGACGGAGGGAATACTCGAGGACGAAGGCGTCGGGGCTAGTTAGGATGATGCCAGCCCCGCTTTCATTGGCGCAAGAGGACCCGTCCAGATAAACGGTCCAGACAAAGGGGTCGGCAGACGACTCGCACGAGTCGGGGATGGTGTTCTCCACGATGAATTCGGCTAGAGCTTGGGTCTTTATTGCCGTTCTGGGCTTGTAGCTGATGTTATGCTGACTCAACTCGATGGACCACTTCATGAGCCATCCGGAAGTCTCAAGATTGTGGAGAACCTGTTTCAGCGGTTGGTCGGTAAAGAAGGCCACCGATTGGGAATGGAACTAGGGGCAGAGCTTTCGAGCCGCCATAACCAGGGTGAGAGCCATCTTTTCCAGCTTTGGGTGATGGAGTTCGACATCGCAGAGCTCCTTGCTCACGTAGTAAATGGGCTTCTGCATCTTCTCCTCTTCCCTTACAAGGACCACGCTGAGCGTCTGCTCCGAAGCTACGAGATAGAGGTAGAGGACCTCCCCAGGTGCTGGCTTGCTTAGGAGCGAGGAGTTAGTCAAATATTCCTTGAGCATGTCAAAGGGCTCCTGTTGCTGTGTCCCAACTCGAAGCCTTTAGCCCCTCTAAGGGCCTTGAAGAAGGGGAGACGCTTCTCCCCGGACTTGGAGAGGAATCGTCCAATCGCGGCGAGGCGCCCCACGAGCCTCTGTACTTCTTTGACGTTGGAGGGGGAGCCATTTTGAGAATGGCTTGGATCTTTTTGAGGTTGGCCTCGATGCCCATATGGCTGACAATAAACCCTAGAAATTTGCTTGATGAGATACCGAACGCACACTTGTTCGGGTTTAGCCTCATATGGTGCCCCCTGAGCACCCCCGAAGGCTTCTTGAAGGTAGAGGGTGCGCTCCTGCCCTTGGGCGCTCTTGAACAGCATGTCATCGACGTAGACCTCCATGTTTTGGCCAATCTAGTCTCGGAAGACCTGCTCACAAGACACTGATAGGTAGCCCCCACATTTTTCAAGCCGAAGGTCATAACACGGTAGCAATAGAGGCCTTGGTCCCTCACGAACGAAGTTTTCGGGATGTCGGGATGGAACATCCTGATTTGGTTGTACCCTGAGAAGGCATCCATAAAACTGAAGAGCTCGTGCCCGGAGGTCGCATCGATCAGGGCGTTGATGCTGGGAAGAGGAAAAGGGTCCTTCGGGCATGCCTTATTGAGATCGGTGAAGTCAATGCATATTCTCCAGCTCCCATTGGCCTTCTTGACCATTACCACAATGGAGAGTCACTCAGGGTAGTTTACTTCCTGGATAAAGCGGGCGTTGAGGAGTTTCTCAACCTCCTCCTTGATCGCCTGTTGCCTCTCGGGAGTAAACTTCCGCCTTTTCTGTTGGACAGGCTTGACCCCCGGGGTGACGCTCAGATAGTGCATTGAGAGCTCCTCTGAGATCCCAGACATGTCGACTGTAGTCCAGGCGAAGAGGTCGCGATTCTCCCGTATGCACCGAGAGATGTCTTGCTTAATGAAGGGGGAGAGAACCTTGCTGACGCGGAACGTCTTAGTGGTGTCTTCTTCGGAGAAGGCCACTTCCTCCAATTCGTCGACAGGCTCGGAGATAGTTTGATCGCCTTCCTGAGGAAGTTCGAGCGCTTCCAAAGAGAGAACTGGACCCCCCCATCGAGGTTATATAGCACTTCCGAGCCGCTTCTTGGCTTCCCCTCACTTTTCCCACTCTTGAGGGTGTGGGGAACTTCATCTTCATGTGATAGGCTGAAAGGATGGCTTGACGTACGACCAAACCTGGTCTACCCAGGATAACATTATAGGCGGTCTTGACATCAACCACCATGAAGTCCATTGGCTCCGTGCGAGTTACCGGGGCCTTTCCAGCCATTTCGTTGAGAGTTATAACTCCCTTGACCGTAATCGGGACCCCAGTGAACCCGTGGAGAGTGTAGCCTGCGGGCTTGAGCCGGTCCCTCGACAGCGGGAGGCCTTTGAAGGCCTCCAAGAAAAGAATGTTGACGGAGCTGCCGTTGTCTACCAAGAACTGATGAACTTCAAAGTTCACCATTCGGAGATTGATGACGAGGGCATTGCAGTGGGGTATGCGGACGCCCTCCAGGTGGCTCTACATGGAGTTAACCTCCCTTACGAAGGCTTTTCGGGAGGACTTGGAATCTCCCCCTATTGGGCCTCCGTGTATCAGGTGCAAGATGCCCTCTACTTCGGCCTCCGGAGTCTCCATGCGCTGCTCGTCCCCCCTTGGCGGTGGAGGCAGATCGGCTTTATCTTTCCTAATGAAGCAAGTGAGCTGCCCTCTCTGGATGAGGGCCTTGATCTCGTCTTTGAGGTTACAACATTCATCCGTGTCGTGCCCGTGGTCCCGATGAAAACGACACCATTTGTTCCGGTCTCTCTTCTTTCCCGGAGTATTCATCCTTGGGGGAGGCGGTAGGAGGCCTTCATTCCCGATATCCATCAGGATGGCGGATACACTCGCATTAAGAGGAGTGAATTTCTCGAATCGAGGAGGAGGATGCCGCTGACCCCCATTGTCCTTTGGAGCTTCTTAGCTCCTTCTTCTTCTGCGCCCTTCCACTTGTTCGCGGAAGATGAGGCCTCAAAGGTAGGGCGGTGGAGAGCTTCCTCCGCTCGGATGTACTTCTCACTCCGAAGTAGGAGCCTTGAGAAATCCCGAGGGGGCTTCTTGGCGAGGGATGCCCTGAGGTCAGCATTGAGGACATTGGATTGGAAGGCGACAGTGGCCACCGAGGGTTCCAAGGAGGCGATGGATCTGGCCTCGGCAGTGAAACGCTTAACGTAGTCCCTCAACCGCTCGCCCTTCTTTTGGCTGAGGAACAACAGGGAGGCGCCCGTCTTCTCTGTGCGGCGACTGCTCATGTGCGTGAGGAAGAGTCCCTTGAATCGGTCGAAGGAGAAGATAAATGCCGGGGCAAGTCGGGAATTCCACTCCCGAGCCGGCCCCTTGAGTGTGGTCGGGAATGTCTTACAGAGAAGGGCATCGGATGCATGATGGATCACCATTAGAGTTTTGAAACTCTCAATGTAATCCGCGAGGTTTGACTCCCCAGTGTAGGTCTCGAAGTATGGAGGCTTGAAGTTGTCGGGAACTGGAGCCTCCATGATGACGCGGGAGAATGGGGGCCTGTTGGACGAAGGTCCCTTGCCCGTCGCTCTTCGTCTCGGTCGAGCCAGCCGAGGCGCCTCTCCATCTCGTGGAGACGGCGGTAGACCGAGTCCTTCCTTCGGTCTTGCCTGGTTGAGCCCCGAGACTCATCTTCATGTCGAGGAGGGCTGGGGCTACACCGGTGATGGCTCAGAGTAGGTGGTGGACTGACTGAACGACGGGGGTGACTCGGAGTAGGACGCAGACTTTGAGAGCGGCGGTGGTGATCGGGAGAAGGGCGGCGATGGCTCGCAGCCAGCCTAGGACTACGGGAGCGACGAGGATGGCGAGGAGCTGGCGAAGGGCTGGGAGCCCGAAGGCCATTGTTGGGGGTAGCATTGAGTGCCCGGAGGGCTGCCTCCTGGAATTGCTGAAATTTCGCCCTCGTGACCGGGGCCTCCTACTCCTGCTGGGTTCGAGGCGCGGGATGACCCGCCGAGGCGCGGGATGACCTGCCGAGGAGCGGCTCCGTCTTGGGCGCCAATGGGGCGACTCCCTCTGCCTCCGGGGAGAGTGGGACCTCCTTCGGTCGGATCGGTGCGGCGACCGGTGAGGGTTCGCATTGTGGGTCCACTTCTCATCCAGATTGGTACGAAGGTCGGGTCCACGCTCGGTCTGCCGATTGTTAAGCACATGTCGCAGATCCTTGGGAGTGAGAGGAGTATAGGATGCCATAGAGTCTGTGTTGGCATTGTGGATGGAAACCCGAACCTGATGCACAGGTTGCTTGCGGTGGCTTCGATGAGAGAGTTCCCCACGACGACCTGGGGTCCTAGAGGCTACTGAATGGACTGTGGAGCCTGGGAATCGAGCTGCAGGGTCGGTTAGTTGGGAGGAGGGAGGTCCCCCTGCAGAGGAGGAGGAGGAGGATAAGAAGAGGTTGTTCTTCGGGTTAGCGGGTCTAAGAGGAGGGACCCCGTGCCCAATTCAGACCCATCTGTAAGTAAAATTACCATTTTACCCCTGGGACTTTGAGATTCGTGCCCACTTTGAACGGTTCCGATTTAACCCCACTTTTGGCCATATCATATATATATATAACAACTTCACTTAATTTTTTTTTAACAAGTGTAACTGTGTAAAAAATGAAAAAAAAATGCATATATTGTTGATTATTCATTTCAACTACTATGGATTTTTTACAAGTTTTTTACATAGAATTTACAAATACAAGTTTTTTCTCCCCTCTTTTCACCCAAAAAAAATTAAAAATTTTACAACAAAGATAAGAGATTAAAAATTAAACAAAATTGTATGTATTTATTCATTTCAACTTCTATGAAAAATTTATAATTTCTTTACATATAAAAATTATTAATAAATATACAAATCTCTTCAATTACATGGTTGAGAGGACAATCTAGAGTTCGAGATAGCCTAAAGTTAGATTGAAGAGAGAGCATTGGGCTACTATCGTGCACCTCTACTTAACCTAAACCTAGGATCTCATCGTCCTAAATTCCCTAATCTTGTTGTTGGACTTCAGGGGAGTTGCTTCAACTTGTTAATGTAGATGCCGCTTTTCCTTGAGTCATGTCTTCAGCCTTCATCCAATCTTCAGTGCACACGAGCATCTCTAACGGATCCGGCTTCAAGCAATTCCTTTAATCTGTTAGAACTCTGCCACTTGAAGAAAAAACACTTTCGGAAGCAACTATGAAACAGGAGGAGTTAGTAGATCTCTAGCCATATATGAAAGAATAAGAGATATTTTCATGTTCTTTCCACCATTGTAGTACTTCAATCTTAGTACTAGAACTCTCACTATCTTGTTGATTATACCAATTTAATTCATTAGGTACATTAGTCCTAGATTTTTTTGGTTGAATAGGATCAAGTAAATTAAAAGTATTTTCTAATGTACTCTTACCCTTACCTCTAGAAGTAGAAGAAGAAGTAACTATAATAATTGTACTACTAGATGCAAAAGTTCTATCATAATAATCATACAAGTTATTCAATGTCGATTCAAAGCTAGCTAAAAATGTGTCACAATCAATTTCAGATTCATCTCCAAGTAAAGTAAAATACATTTTAATCAAACTACCCGTACCTACTAATTTGATACAAGGATCCAT
The DNA here is from genome assembly GCA_017893485.1 of Hemerocallis citrina. Classification (NCBI taxonomy): domain Eukaryota; kingdom Viridiplantae; phylum Streptophyta; class Magnoliopsida; order Asparagales; family Asphodelaceae; genus Hemerocallis; species Hemerocallis citrina. The sequence goes on along the minus strand of CM030365.1, from coordinate 177,704,144 downwards.
AACAGTAGCAATATAATACAACAGAGGAGGGGGATTAAAACACTTCAACAAATTTTTATAAGCGGGAAGAACAATATAGCCAATGTATTCATCCGAAATCATTTCTTGAAAAGTTTGCATTATAGTAATGATTGAAATAAAAATCATAAGATGTAGAAAACTTCAAAATCGCGGTTTTAAAGGGTTCCAAAGATCGTAATAAAGATTCGGCAAAATAACATGATTGGGGAGTCATTTGAAAAATTTTCAAGTTTTTTGTAAGACAAAAATCATTTATAATTTCTTTGTATTGAGTAACAACATTTAGTAAATTGAAAGTAGAGTTCCATCGGTGGATAACATCTTTAGAAAATTTTCTAAAATGTATTACCTTAGCTTTACACCATACTTTAAATTCATGAAGCATAGGACCACTCAAAGCAATAAAATGTACAGAATTTCTAATTACAATTATATATGAATCGGCTACTTTCAATGCATCTTATACACATAAATTTAAAACATGACACGCACATCTAACATGAAAATTTTCCTTACATGGAGGAGCTAATTGTATTTCTAATGTACTAATCGAAGCATTGTTGTTAGATCCATTATCAAAACTAATAGTAAATTTTTTATCACGAATATAATATAAGTCACAACTTCTAAATTACGTGCTGCAATAACTAGTCCACTATGGGGATATGGCAAAGCCGCAAGTGAGATGATTCTCTTTATAATCATCTAATCACTATCTACCCAATGACAAGTTAAGCCCATCATCGGAATATCGTTACAACCTTTTCAGCAATCGGAATTTAATGATACTCTACAAATTAAAGAATACAAGACTGCAATTAAATTGTCTCTCATTTCGTTGTAAAGTTTAAAATAATCGGACTTTAGTGTGTTTCTAGAAATTCTTCTAAAATGTGTATTTACTGCATTTTGATTGAAAGACTCAACATTCCTACACTCCGAATAGAAAAAATGTAGCTCATCCTTAATAACTAATCGGGTCATTTCCCGACGAACAAGTCCGGGATCATAGGTTTGGCTATCTATTTGTCCGGTCCTAGGGTTGATTTTTTGTTGGCCTTGTTGGTCTTGTACTAAATCTTTGTGTACATTTAAAATGTGTCATTTAACTGTATATGTTCCCTCACCCTTCTTTCATTTATAACTCGTGTCACAATGTTTACAAATTTTATGTCCTACACCTGAATTATTCTCATCGAGGATATAGTCATAAAATCTGTGCCAATCACTTGTTTCTCCCCTAGTTTTTCTACTACTAGAAGGTTCGATTTTTTGTGTTTGTGTGTCAACATCATGCATTTCTTCTTCTATTTCGTGTGTAGGGATATCGTGTATTCCTACCATAAGATTATGTGTAAATTCGGGTTCAATTTGTGGGACTATGGGAGGCCGACGTGAAGTACTGGTGGAATCTTGTCCACTTGGGCTACGGCCGCTACCTCGTGATGTAGACATGGTAATTGTGTATGTGAAAAAAATTCTAGTATTTTACTAGTGTATGTGAAATAATAGAAAACAATCTAGGGGGTATATATAAAAAAACAAATCTAAAAAACAATAGGAGGGTTGAGAGAGAGAAAAAAGCGAAAAACCAACAAACAAGTATGATACAAAAAATTAGAACTACAACAAAATTCAAGACAATAGAAGGGTTGTAAAATTTTGATACTGTACTTCGCTGATAATCAAATATACAAATGAGAGAGAAAATAAAATTAGAGAGTAATCGGTAATCCGGTAGTCGTTGAAACTTGAAAGAAAGAGAGTGTGAGAGATTCTTTGTTGGGGGAGTTGAAGTAGACGTAGTTGAGAGTTGAATCAACACAATTCGATACGATCGAAATTTTTTACTTCTTTGTTGCTTGCTAATTTGTTGAATAAACTCGATAGAATTAATATTGAATTGAGTAGTAGTAGTAGAGAGAGTAATAGAGTAAGGTGTAGAAAATTTTAGATTGAATTAAGGAGGTATTTATAGGGGACATAAATAAATAAATAAAATCAAAAAAATTTAAAACAGACAGCCAACGGCTCTGGACCGTTCGACCCGCGGGTCAAACAGATCCAAACCCGCGGGTCAACCTACGGGTTGGCGGGCGGGTTTGACTTGGTCAACGGGTCGAGCGGGCCGGGTCTAGCGGGTTTGGTTTGCGAATTTTACGACCCGGGTAGAACCGCGGGTTCGACCCAGACCCAAACCGCATTTTAGCGGGCCGGGTTCCTGTGTGCTGGTCGTGGGTCAACCCGGCCCGGTTGCCATCCCTAGCCTGGAGGGAGCAGAGGCCGGGTCTGCCGTGGATGGCATTGTAGGCTGCCTTAACATCGACCAACATGAAGTCCATTGCCTCTGTTCGGATAGCTGGGGCCATTCCGGCTGTGACATCAAGGGTGAAGATTCCCTCAATTTGGACAGGAAAGCCCGAGAACCCGTGGAGGGTGTAATCGACCGGCTTCAGCCTCTCACGAGAGAATTTGAGCTTTTCGAATGCGGCCAGAAACAAGATGTTGACCGAGCTTCCATTGTCAACGAGGTTGCGATGGACCTCGTGATTAACCATGCCAAGGCTGATTACTAAGGCATCACAGTAAGGCAGTCAGACGCCTTCTAGGTCTTCACTAGAGAATGGGACCGACAGTCCTTGATCCCTGGAGGGTGGATAGTTATGGACTGAGTTAACCTCCCATACGAAAGCCTTACGGGAGGTGTTCGACTCTCCCCCCATAGGTCCGCCATGGACACAGTGAAGAATGACCGGCCCATGGGCTCCTTCGTGCTTGGGCTCCGCCTCAGGATGCCTCTAGGCTATCTGGGGACGAGGCGAAGCCCTCGGGTTAGTCCGAGTGAACTCCCTTAGCTACCCCCTTTGGATGAGGGCCTCAATCTCGTCTTGAGGGCCCAGCATTTATCAGTTTCGTGCTTGTGGTCCCGATGGAACCGACATTATAATCTCCAGTCCGTCTTCTTCTTGTTGTTGGGACGGGGAGAATGGCATGCTCCCGTTATCCTCAATTTTCACGAGGATGACTGATACACTATGAGTCAGTGTAGTAAACTGTTTGAAGCAGGGGACAGGAAGTGGTTGTCTATGAACAAATGCATCTTTCTGAGCCTTCTTCGTTGGCTCAAAATTGTTGACATTTCTCTTTCCCTTAGCTGGGGTTTCTTTCATACCTTCAGGGTGCAGAGCCTCCTCGGCTCGGATGTACTTTTCGACCCTGTTGAGGAGGTCGAAAAAATTGATGGGCGGCTTCTTTTCCAAGGAGGCCTTCAGCTGAGCATGGTGAACATTGTGCTAATAGGCAGTGGACGCGATGCTAGCGTCGAGAGAAGAGATCGCCCTAGCCTCGACGGTGAACCTCCGCACAAAGTCCCAAAGGGACCCTCCTTTCTTCTATTTGTGGACTAGAAGGGACGCGCTCGTCTTCTCGACCTTGTAACTTGTCACGAAGTGAGCGAGAAAGCTCGCCCCGAGCTGGTTGAATGAGAAAATCGTGTTGGGGGCAGTTTTGAGAACCACACCCGTGTCGGGCCACACAGAGTGGCTGAGAATGCGCAACAAAACAGAGGATCCACGGCACTGTGAATCATCGTGAGGGTTTTAAACCCTTCCATGTGATCAATAGGATCAGACTCTCCATTGTACGTCCTCGGATTCTCAGTGCCGAGGATTAGAGCAGAGAATAGGGGTCATGTAGGCTGATACCCCCAGTTGGATTGTCCCCCACCCTCGCCGACCCGAGAGAGGCGATCCTCTATATCTTGGACGCGCTGAAGGACGACATCATCCCGTCTCAGTGGCCGGTTCGAGCACTGAGAATCACTGCCCTGGGCTTCCTCCTGGCGAGGGTTGTCATTTTGAGACTCGGTTCTTGGGTTGCCTCGGAGGGTCTGGAGGACCTCATTCCCGAATTCTTGGAACTCGACTCTCGTGATTGGGATCTGTTTGCCTTGACTATTCGGGGGTGGATGATCTCTCGAGGATTGGCTGCGACTTTGCTGCCGACCCTGGGACGGGTGAATGTTGTGGGTCGGAGCCTGGTTGGAGGGGGCAGCCTCGCCCCTCGATCGACAGAGCTGGTGCCGGAGGTCATCCACAATCTTTCAATTATTGATGACATACCGAAGGTCATCGGCCGCCGGGTGCTCGGGTTGTCTTACAATCAAGCTTGAAGCGCTCGGACCCGGTCCTGACAGACCCTCGGCTTGCTACCTTCGAGACCCCTGTGTGTTCATGTGACCGCGAGAAAGATGAGGAGGAGGATCGGCATGACGCCCGTTCGTAGGTGCTCTCTTGGCTTTGGGTGCCATGGAAAGGGACGACTTCAGGGTGAGATAGGGATGGCAATCGGGCCGGGCTGACCCGCAACCTACATGCTACAACCCGGGCCGCTGAATAACGGTTTGGGTACGGGTCAAACCTGCGAGCCTAAGCGGGTAGACCCGGGTCGTCGAAATTGAAGTTCCAACCCGTTTAATCAGGCCTGCTCGATCCGGTGAACAGTCTCAACCTGCCCACTAACCTGCTGGTCGACCCGCGGGTTTCGAACCGTTTGACCCGTGGGTCCAACAGACGAATTCACAGCCCAATGGCTGTTTTGGCCGTTTTTGTTTTTTGTTTTTTTGTTTTTTATTTTTTCCCTATAAATACCCCTTAAACCACTCTAAAAATTTTACACCTTACTCTCTTACTCTCTCTAATACTACTGCTCAATTCAATCTCAATTCTTTGAATTTTTTTTCAACAAAAGCAACATAGAAGCGATAAATTCTGATCGTATCGAATTCAACTTTCAACTACGTCGATTTCAAGTCTTCAACTCCTCCAAGGCTCCAATAAAGATGTTCTCTTTCTTTCTATATACGAGTCCGGACTTCTACTTCTACTTCTACTTTTATTTTCACTCTCATTCTGTATACGAGTATCCGCGAAGTACGGTATCAAAATTTCACAACCCTCTTATTGTGTTAATATTTTTTTGTATCATCTTTGTTTGTTGGTTTTTTTTATCTTCTCTCTCACAACTCTCCTATTGTTTTCTATATATTTTTTAAAACTTATCTCGCCTAGATTGAATTTAATTTTTTCACATACACTACTATATCAACATATTTAGATCACGAGGTAGTGGCCGTAGCCAAAGTAGACAAGATTCCATCGGCACTTCTCGTAGGCCTCCTATTGTCCCACTAATTGAGCCTGCCAAAGCGTACCCTATGACCGGACACATTGGTACACACAATGTGTTCTCACAAGACATAGACATAGAAGAGGAAACACAAACACAACCAACCGAAATAACACAACCGGGTAGTAGTAGGAAAACTAGAGGAAGAACTAATGATTGACACAAAATTTTTGACTATACTCCAGACGAAGAAAATCCTAGTGTAGGTATAAAAATTTGTAAAACTTGTTCCAAGGCATACAAATGGAAGAAGGGTGAGGGGACGGGTACAACAAAATGACACATCCAAAATGTACAGAAGAAACTTCTTGTAAACCTACATGGCCAACAAAAAATTCACCATAGGACCGGTGTAGTTAATAGCCACTCTTATGATCCCGAACTTGTTCGTCGGGAAATGGCCCGACTAGTAATTAAGGAAGAGTTACCATTTTTCCATTTCGTTAGTAGGGACTTAGAGTCTTTTAATCAAACCGCAGTGAACCCGCATTTTAAAAATCCCTAGGAATACTTTGAAGTCGGATTGTTTTAAAATATACACCGAAATGAGAGAAGGTTTGATTGCTATTTTATGGAGTTGAACTTGTAGACTGTCTTTAACTTCCGATTGTTGGAATGGTTACAATAATATTCCAAGGATGGGAATAATTTTTCAATGGATCGACAGTGATTGGATTCGTCAAAAAAGGATCATATCACTTGCCGCGTTGCCCTATCCTCATAGTGGTACTGAAATTGCAAACCTTATTTTAGAAATTTGTGATATTTTTTATATTCGTGATAAAATTATGTGTATTAGTTTTGATAATGTATCTAACAACAATGCATCAATTAGTATATTTCAAACACAATTAACTCCTCCATGTGACGATACTTTTCATATTAGATGTGTATGTCGTATTTTAAATATATGTGTTCAAGATGCATTAAAAATAGCCGACCCATATATAGTTAACTTTAGAAATTGTGTACATTTTATTGCATTAAGTGGCACCATATTTCAAGAATGGAAAGCATGTTGTAAGCTTAAAAATGTACATTTTAGAAAATTTCCAAAGAATGTTAAACACCGATGGAACTCTACTTTGGATTTGCTACATATTGTTACTCAATATAAAGCATGTATAAATAATTTTTGTATGGCAAAAAATATGTCAAATTTTCAAATGACTCTCGAAGCTTGGTTTTATGCCGAATCTTTGTTAAAATTTTTAGAACCTTTTTGTAATGCCCTGATTTTTCATTAATGAAAAATTATATTATTTTGCACGTAGTGTGCACGTGCAATATTTTGGTTGAATTGAATCTTATGATTATTTTTATGATGTGTATAAATATTTAAATATGTGTTCTCAAATTATTTTGCACAAAAGCCTTTCTTTAAATAAATAGAAAGCCTTATTTTAATTTAATTAAAAGGCCTTTTTTTTAAAAGCCCAAAATGTATTTTATTTTATTTTATTTTTAATAACTATTTTTGGCCCAAATTAAAGCCCATGAATTAATCTATTTTTAATTAAACTTGTCATGTAGAAGACTATTTTATCATTATTTTATTTTTGTACAAATTAAAATGTACAATTTTGGTCCTAGGTGCATGCACGTGCACCACACGTACACGTGCTTTGCACACTTTCTCCATGGGGCCGGTTTGCATCTTTTTGGAGGGATTTTCAAAAATGGTCATGGTGTTCATGGAGGTGGTTGTATAGTTGTGGGTAGTTTTTATAACTCCTACTCTAATCTTGGCCTTCCATCCTACAACCAACTAGTCAATCCTAGCCATCCATTTCACTTAATTTCTAGTATAAATACCCCCCCTCCCATGGCTATATTCATATGCAATTATATCTTTCCAAACTATAGTCTTATTTTAGTAATAGTGTGAGTTACAAAGAGTGAGAGTTTGTGTGGGATTGCTTGGAGGAGAGGCCGGCCATTGCAAGGGGGAAGCTTTCGGTTTTGTGCTTGGGCTTGGAGGTGCGCGCATCGTCTAGGAGGAGGTGCATTCATTCGCAAGGACTTTGTTTGCTATTGTGTTGTTTTCTCTCCATACAAGGTGGGTAAACTTTTCATATTTCTAATATAGGGATCTATGCTAGATTTAACTATCAAAACGATGCATGAAAAATACTAATAAGAACACACTTTAATTGAGAAGTTAGTTTATGAATTGATTGAAATGTTGTGATTAAATTGTATGTGGTTCTTGTATTAATTTGAGTTGTGGGCTAACTCTCCCTATTTTCTAATTAGGAATGTGTTAGTATTATATTAGACCATGATGTATGAAAATGATGAATAAGCATGCACTCTAAATTTGGAAAATAACCCCTAATTGATTGAATTGTGGACATGGAATTAGCATGTAGTTCTATTGTTAAAATTATATGTTGCATGTGTAATTGATTATGATTATAGATGGATGAAAGAAAATACATTTATCACCATCACAAATTATATGTAAAAAATTAGTACCCTGTTAATGCTAATGTATGTTTTGAAGAGACCTTTTGAACTATTGTGGGAATGGATAAATTCAAAATATATGTGTTTGTTGAATAAAATGTTAATAACAGTAAGTTATTATAAGAAAATTTGAATAAAAAGATTAGGAGACCAATTGTTAAGCAATGTCGAAAATGAAAATATAGTAGTTTTAATGAATAATCCATTGGCTTGTGTAAAGAAATATATTTTATTAGTACAAAAATTATTTTTTATCATACTGATATGAAATTCATGTGAATGAAAGTTGATCTGGAGTTTTTCAGTAATTTTTACAAAAGAAATAAGAAACAAAGTTTAGTTGAACATCGAAACATTTTTATAACAGTGGGAATTGGTCCAAAAGGAGTTTAACGCACACTGTAACAACCTGAGCATGCAGCTCAAGTGGTCACTGTGTTGCGTTGGGTTCTCTGCCGTGACTAGTTCGAACCCCATGATCAACAATATTTTGTTTGGTTTCTTTCAAAATAATTCATCAGCGGACCGAGAGCATTTATAGATCTCAGTTGCGTTTTATACTGTGGCACAAACCGGCCCAGTGGCCTGTGCTTTGGGCTGTGTCGGTGGCATGCTGGGTTCGAATCTTGCTAGCGGCAAGATTGAAAAATACTTTTTTTTGGGGTTTTTATGTATCGAAAAATTATGAAAAAAATATGTATATTCTCCTAAAAATGTAAGGGACTTTCTAAAAATGGTTTGGGGATTATTTGAATGAATTTAACTATGATTTGGAGTTAAAATGCATAATAGACATATGGTTCTATATGGATTATTGATATGAAATTATAACTTGAAAGAATAAGTGAATTGAAACATTAAGAGTTGATTTGACAAAAGAAATTTGGTTATGTGACATGATGCAATTTATTTCTCATCATAGAACAATTGAAGTATGCATATTGTTTAGAATGTGAAATTGATATGATGTGATAATTGATAAAGTATATACAAATTTATGTACAATTATGGACTTGTGAACAAAGTTAGAAATCATGAAATGAAAAGAGAATATACATGTGAGTATGAGAACTCGACATGGAAGATTTATAAGTTGAAGATTGTGAAATGAAAATTGAAATAGAGTAGCTAAGTCTCCCCCGGCATTGAGAAATGAAATGAAATGAAATGAAATTAGACCAAGGTTGGTCAGGTTGAGATAAATGAATAAGTCTGGTTTAGTGGAGAGGCTAACTCTAGAGATTAAATTTTTGTTCATGATTTTTAATAAAACTAAGGACTAGTACATAGTGGAGACGTGATGAAAGTAAAAGAAAAACACGAGTGAGGGCCATCGGATTTGTGGTGGAGAGTATTTCACAGGTTCTTCACGATGAGTCGTGACATGACGTGGATACGGCTCCAGGGTACCGTGGCGGCGGAGAGTATTTCACAGGTTCTTCACGATGCGTCGTGATGTTTGGTGACTGCATGAGGATCGTGTGCCATGAAGGAGGCTGAATTGTCCATAGGTTCTTCACGATGCGTCGTGACATGACGCGGGATTCCCTTCCAGTATCTGTACACGTGCTTGCACTCATAGATCATCTAAGACACTACCATAGTTACAGTAGTAGATTAAGTCATAGCGAGGGATTGAACCCTACAAAGATGAAGAACGATTAAGGGCTTGCCCTCGGACCTATGTAGTATGGGATGCATAGAATCCGAACAAGTGCGCATTAGTGTCATGTAACATAAATAACTGCATTAAGGATTAAGTGCACAATCACAACACGATATCAATAGGGTAGTCCCTTTAATTTGAAATGTGACAAGTTTGTGTTTGCTAAATATGGAAAGTTGAGTTATACTATTTCCGGCATAGAGATGATGGCCGTGTATAATGTTCGTCGGTTGAATAAACTAACGTACCCACAGTCTTATATGCAGGTAAATGACATGTTAAAGAGGAATGGATGCTTAAAGATTGTACCATGTTGTTGTACATTTACTTAATTGTTGTATTTTACTTCCGCTGTGCAAAAGAAAAGTGTAATATTGATGTAAACTCTGTTGTAAGATGAAAAGTTTAAATTTCCCTGTAAAATTGTACTAAAGAAAGTGAAAAGATCCTGTAGAACATCTCGAATTCAGTGTATTTGGGATTCGGGGCGTTACACTTTTAAAACCGCAACTTTAAAATTTTCAAAATCTTATGAATCTACTTCTAGTAGAATTTTTATTTCAATAGTTACTATGATGCAAACTTTCAAAGAAATGATCGATGATGTTTATATTGGTCATATTGTTAAACCTGCATACACCAAAATTTTGAAGTATTTTAATCCTCCTCCTATGTTGTATTGTGTTGCTACTGTGATGGATCCTCGTATCAAATGAGAAGGTACGAAGAGTTTGATTGAAATATTTTTTACTTTACTTGGAGATGAATCTGAAATTGATTGCAACACATTTTTAGCTAACTTTGAATTGACATTAAATAACTTGCATAATTTTTATGATAAAAATTTTGCATCTAGTAGTACAACTAGTTTAGTTAGTTCTTCTTCTGCTACTTATAGAGGTAAGGGTAAGAATAAATTAGATGATGCCACATTTAATTTACTTGCACAAATTCAATAAAAAAACCTAGGACTAATCAGCCAAATGAATTACATTGGTATAATCAATATGATTCTGAAAGTTTTACTTCTATACTTGATATTTTATAATGGTGGAAAGACCATGAACATACTTATAGTATTCTTAAATATATGGCTAAAGATCTACTAACTCCTCTTGTCTCTACAGTTGCTTCAGAAAGTGCATTTTCTACAAGTGGCAGGGTTCTAACCGATTGCAGGAATCGCTTGAAGCCCCAATCGTTGGAAATGCTTGTCTGCACGAAGGACTGGATGAAGGCCGAAGATAGGACTCAAGGAAAAGAGTTCGACACGTGTACAAGTGGAAGCTACTCGCCGAAAGAAGAACAACAACAACAATAGAAACCAACATGAAGAATTGAAGACCAACAACAATAGCAACAAATTGAAGACCAACAAATTGAAGAAAATTGTAAATGTGTAAAAAATTGTAAAAAAGTTGACAAATTAAATAATTAAAGAATTGAAGAAAATTGAAGAAAATTGTCATTGTATAGAAAAAATTGGAATAAATCTTTGTTTCTTACTAAAAATTGGAATTTTGTATAAGTTGAAATCATATAAATAATATATACTTTTTTTACAGCAATTTCACTATTCGATTATTATTATTATTATTACAACTTTTGTTAATAATACTTATTATTATTATTATTATTATTATTATTATTATTATTACATTTTTTTAATTTTAAAAAAAATTTGAAAATCGACAGCCAACCCGCGACCCGACCCGGGTTGGACCTGAATGGGTTCACGGGTTGGTCGGGTCTATATTTCACTATTTCAACCCGGCCCGGTTACCAAGTCGGCCTGACCAGAACCCGCCCGAATTCGCTTCCAACTCGGGCGGATCCGACCTGACCCGGCCCGATCGATCTAATTGCCAACCCTAGGGTGAGATCCGAGTATGGAACCGAGTCATTCTGTCTCTTCCCACAGACAACGCCAACCTGATGCTACTGATTTAGTGGTGGGAGCAACATATGTGAGTTCTTGTTATTTGTAGAGAGAGAGAGACAGATCTCAGCCATAGATCTGGATCATAGAAGGAGATTTTGTGAGGAGCAGGAGAGGTGGTGCTGTTGGTGGCTAGCCACTTTGAACACCTGCAAAACGCCTAGAAACACCGGGAGCGATCCCAGCAACAGGTCTTCCAACGGTCTAGTTAATCACTTGAAGAAATGAATGCTAAGGTTTTGAGAGGAAAAAATGACATTACCTTAGCAGGGAGAGGAAACTCTAACATAATGGGCAGGGTTGAACCTCTCTTGTGGGCCTGTTTGGTCTGCTGAAACAGCAGAAGGTCCATAGGATCTACATGCCTATTTATGAGGATTTGTGCATCCTGAGAGCATCCACAGTCGTTGAGGGGCAAAATATGCATAAATGAATAAATGAATATAGCAAAGTTACGTTTTGCTGTAGTCGTTGAATGCTATTTTTTACCTTTTTAAATTAAAATAATAACAGACGGTGCTTTATGCGCCGTTGGAGAGGAAAAAAAATTTAAAAACATTTTAAAACGGTGGGACGGCATATCATGTTCCGTCGGAGGAAAAAAAATTTAAAAAAAAAGGTGCGACAGCACTTCAAGTGCCGTACGAGAGAAAAATTCGTCCTCGAAGTGCAAATAAAAATTTACAAAAAATAATAAAAAATTACAAAAAATTTACAAAAATTACGAAAAAAATTACAAAAAATTGCAAAAAAATTACAAAAAATTATAAAAAAATACAAATAATTGTAAATAACTACCTACTGGGTGGGACGACACTTCAAGTGCCGTCCGAGGGAGAGGTGGGTTTTTTTGGTTTTTTATTAGAAAATTAAATTTTTTTTGGAGGGATGGTACTTCAAGTGCCGTCCGACCATTAAATATATATATATATATTTTTGTGCGACGGCATTTCATGCCGTCCGACCATTAAATTTTTTTTTTTTTTTTGTGCGGCGGCACTTCAAACACCGTCTCTTATTTATCCATATTTCTCATATTCATTCTCATTTATAGCAATCTCCTAAAATATGCATAATATGCATATTTGTCCAACGACTGCAGCGTAGATTTTGACCAAATAAGACATATTTAGCAAACGACTGTCGATGCTCGGAGGAGATCAAATGGTCCAAATTGGACTTGACTTTTACGCACATCAGTTAGGTTAAGATTGTCATTACATATTCATAAGTATTTTAACATACCTATCTTAATTTTGATTTGTGCGACATTTGCTTCGGAGTGAAGATACCTTCATTTAATGCATCTCCAAATTTGACAAATGTTTTTTAAACTACAAATTTGATAACTGCTTTTTCTTTTGTTATCTTCTCGAGCATTCTTGTGTGTTCTTTTAGATCAACGAAGAAATATATATTATCCTTCCCGTTATTAACATGCGATTTTGTTGTGCATAACTATATTCTAGATATTTTTAAATCAAAAGAGTTTAACTTCATACAAGTTTGGAATATTTTGTAAGAAAGTGTTTCATCTTCACATAGATTTTAAATTTTCATAGTTGTCCGTAAATATTGTAAAAATTTAAAAATTTTATTACGGATTTATAATTTTTTTTTAAAGAATAATATAACTTACGGTTTTTCTTTTTCAAGTAACCAACACCCACCCGTAAGTTATCTTCTTCAAAAAAATAAAAAAATAAAATAAAAGAACAACTAGTAATTTGAAGATATTGACTTAACCATCTAATTTTAACCATTCATTTTTAAATGAGAGTTATGTTAACTATTCATTTACTCAACTGTTGTTATTTATCATAATACTCTTAAAGTTCATGTTTATTTGTGACATAATTATTTACAAAAGTGTCATATAAATAAAAGTTTGTGCTGCTAGAAATAATTTATAAAGAGTTTGTGATAAGTAAATGGAGGTCACAGGTTCGAGGCTAGATTACGCCTTATTATTTACTATATAAAAGAAAATTTAATTTTGAACGTACATTGCACGTGAAGATTACTAGTATATCATAAAGGGAAGGGAGATTGACCGATGAGCTGGTGATGGTTAATTACTTCCTCTATAAGTAAACTTAAAGTTTTTTAAAAGTCGCCAATAAGAATAACTTATATATTTCCTCTCTGACAACTTTTCACAGAGGGAAAGGGGATTGACAATAGACTGAGTATCAGATCGCTATCTAGATTCTCTATTCCACCTGGTGCAACACGCCAATATTTTTTTATTTTTCTATCTGACAACAGCCTGCATAAGAGAAAAGAGATTGATAATGGATAAATACTGAAAAGTTTTTAAGATTTTTCCAATCAACCTGACATAATTTATCCATACCGAGTTTTCAAGTAGCAAAAGAAAATGACAACGGTATACATATATGTTTCCGATTAAAATATAAGTGTATAGATAATGTAACTTTAAATATCATGACAACACAGAGAAGGAAAAAACAAACAAACAATATAAGATGGTTACCATTCAAGTCTCCACCTTTAAAATATTGCAAAAATTAAAATAAAACATTGCAAGTTCTACTAGAGTACATAATAGCATTTTCACCTTTGACCAGTAAATCATTAGAAAGAGAAAACCAAACATAAATATCACAAACATTCTACATTGATGCAAATACAAAATTAGATGAATAAATAAATTTATATGTTTGAATATGCCTATTTAATATTTAATTTGAAAACTCTCTATATTTACAAAGGCATGGCCAATTGACCACCATTGCAGGGTTACTATATGTACCCAGGCAACTTTAAAGGAGGAATCTTAAAAAAGACCGATTTGCTAATATACTTTTGAGAAAAGGAAAAAGAAAGTGATCACACCTTTAAATACTAAAAGTTACGAATTATGTAGTATCATTTAACTAACATTGTTCGTACCTATGAAGCCTCCCATGCTTATTGAGATGTTTTAGCTTTATATGCACACTTTTGTAAAGTATTTAAAACTCGGTTTAAAAAGAAATAAGTACATAACTGGGTAAGTTATCAGCTATATACACTACGTTAAACACGTCAAGAGCGTTCTGTGTGCGCGGTAATGACAATGATTTCCATATTAATTTAAATTCAAAATGAAATTTTTTTTAACGCCGATAACTATTACAAAATTCAACAACGAAAACTAGTTTTCTTACCTTACCTTTTTTAAATTTACACATCCCAACAACTTGCATATAAATGCACGGGCCAAAATATATATATATGTATAGAGTATAGTAATTGAAATTTCAAAATTTGAAATCCCATAAAATCAAAGAGAAAAACAAGGAAGGAAATCAAAATTTGATAAAAGAAATTGGAGTTTTCTTCTTCCGAGTATATCCAGAGAATTGTGTTTAGCAGCAAACAGGTGTCATAGTGACCTAGTAAAGTGCTCCATGTGTATGCAATCCCCCTCTACCCTCCTCTCCCATTCTTAATTTCTTATTAGTATTTCTTATTCATTTATTTCCTATTAGTACTATTTCTTTATATTTATTTATATAAATTGATGGGAGAATCCAAGCACTAGCAAACCCAAAAACAATATTATACATCTTAAAATCCTTCCAAAGTCCCCCAATTTCTCCACACCCTCCTCTCTCTCTTTCTCTATCTCCCACAACAACAACAACCAAAAAAAAAAAAAAAAAAAAAAAGGAAGAAAAAAGTTTCAGGACCATCTTCATCGAAGGTCAGCTGAATCCGATCACCTCGATTGTGTATTCGGTTGAATTTCCATTAAAAAAAGCTTCGATCTTTACTCTCAAAATCGGGTTTTTGGGGTTGTTTTTGTTCATTTGAGTTAGTTTTCAGGGCTTTTTGTAATTTTTCTTCTTTGTTCTGGAATCAGTGCTCCGATCAAAGTTTTTAATAAATAGTTTAAATTTGTTGTTTGATTTGATTTGGTTTGGTTGGTTGGTTAGCTTTAGAGATCATCGATACCTATTCGGCTTTGATTAAATTTGTTAAATTTTGTGATTGTGGTCAGAACTCGCAATCGTTACAGCTAAATGCATGTTAGAATGAATTGATACTTTGACATTGGATGATAAAAGTTTTCACCTTTTTTTTTGCTTTGTGTATTTAACTTTGGATCTCTATTATTAGACATCCATCTCTGTTGGGTTAGGGGAATTTACTTGTATTAGATATCATCATCATCATCAATAACATCTTTTGAGCTGAATTAATAAGACTTTTTTTAATGGCTGAGGTAAAGTACTAGCAAAAAGAAGACAACATATTCTTGGTAATTCTATCACTCCTTCCTCACTGCATTCATGATTGGCATCTGTTACTTAAAACAGTCTCATTCAATTATTTCTCATTTTTGTATCTAATTGGAGCTAGCTATCACCGACCTCACCGTTTTCATTTCAACTACATTGATAATGTGTTGTATGTAACACATTAGACATAGAGCTTGGAATCATGGACTCTTGATTGTACCATCCAGTCTTCTCTTTCAGATACAGTCGTAATCGTGACTTAAATCTTTTTGGCTAAGCGTGTTTTGGTTTTTATTAATCTGTAGAAAATCCAACCAAGTTTGATGAAGTGAAAATATTCGAATCAAGTGTATGTAGTTTAACATGCACTGGGTACTTGTAGAATTGGAAACTTACTTCTCTCTTCATGCCATTTATGGGAAATCTAATGTGATTCAAACGGTATAATGCATAAATTACTGAATTTCAGACTAATGATAATGGTCTTTTTTTGCGATCCTCAGCAGGTTGCGCTATTTCAAATCAAGCTTAGCAGATGACTGTAAGCTCACTATTAAGCACAAGTACTTCTGAGTGATATAATTATCTGAGTGTAAGCTCAAAGGGCTAGCTAGTATTGAATATTTGTGAACCTTAATAGACCTCAACAAGGTCTTTTAAGGGCAACCCGACATGGATCAGCAAACTCTCTGGAATGATCTCTTTCTAGATCCAGTAGAGAACCCGGGCTCTCCTCTTTTTGCAAATGATTCAGGTATACCATTTATAGATCTTGATAGTGACGATGCTACCGACTCAAGTGTCTGGAACAATAACTCACTTAACCCAGGTATTCACGTAGAAACTGAGAGGGGACATAGTTGGGCATCTCCTTTGATAATCAATGAGAGAACCGAGGAAAGACAATTGGAAACGACCAATATGCCATTGGGATCAAGAACAGATAATGGCCCCTTGGAAAACGTGAATCTAAATCTGAACAGCAATCTTGCAGATGCTGATCAATCATTGTCACAAAACCCTAGTTTCATCCAAAACTCTGTTCCTTTCATTGGCATCCAATCAGGTACTGCCAATGCGCCATCTTCTGCTGTTTCTTCTTTTCCTTCCGAAAGTTCTTCCAGAGTTGAAGGAAGACCCGGAACTTCATTTGACGTTCGGCGTTTATCCCACAAAAGAAAGAGCATTGAACCAAGTGGGAGTTCTTCTGGTTGCCTTTTCCAAAGTGAGAGCAGTTTGTTGCAATCCAACACTGCTCTAAGTAGTGCTAGCTCATCAAATTATCCATCGGGCATGAATCTTAGCGGAGAACAGCCGAACCCCAGAATTGGTACCAATGGGAGTATGAGGTTTTCTGATGGTCAGGGTTATAATATTCAAGAAAGAGGAGAAAGCTCGCAGAGAAATTGTCGAAGCCGAATCAACCCAATAAGCAATCATTGGGTCCCGGGTAATAATCTTAGGTCTCCTGATCTTTGGCCCTCCCATCAAGCATCTAATCTTCTCATTCCATTTGATCAATCTACTGGAGCTTCAAATAGTCAGTCCCGTACATTACCTTTCCCACCAGTAGTTCAAAACACCCATCCTCTTCCTTTGGTCGCAGCTCCACCGATTTCAAGAGCAAGCAGTTCTTCCAGATCTGCAGCTATCATAGAAAACTCTACATTTGTTCCTCCTACTGGAGTCCGCCAACAGATGCAACTATCGACAATAAATTGGAGTCAGATTCCTCCTCCATCACAAGCTGGCACCAGTTCACATGCCATTCAGTCATCAGGACCGGCATGGATACCTCGTCAACTTCCTGTGCGCCATCCATTTATTCCATCTGCTGGGTCTGGGCCAGGTCAGACTGTTAATAGTGGCCCCCTTCAACCTGCTCTACCGAGTAGTTTACTGGAAATGAGACACCAAAGTGCTGTTGCTGCTGTACGTAGACTTCAGCAACAGTATTTGTCTGTAACTGGTGTACATGGTGGGACTGAGTCTTTACGATCAGCTGCGAGAGAGAATCGAAGGATGTTATCTGAGGTATGAACATGTCAAATACATTCAAATTTTTATTTCTTTTGATAAACTAAACAAAGCTATGCTCAACATTATACGACAGATTTGGTATCAGCCTACCCTACTATCCGTTGTGTAATAATGAACACGTCAAAAGTATTTGTAGAACAAATCTTGATTGGATATGGTCCTTGAACCTTATTACTCAGCTGACATTTGAAACGATGGCTTTAATAATTCTCATCAAATTTATAGTAGTGAAGCCCTGCTCACTTTCTCAAATAATGCTCTCATGGGAGTTTAACTTAGTTTCTCATAATTTATCACAAAAATAACAAATAAATAAATGCATGTAATGCTTTAAAGTGGTATGTGTAGTCAAAAGTGGTATGTGTTGTCAAACATATTTGAACATTATCCATTATCATACTTGCCAGCATACTTGATATATTATTAAATGTGTAAAAAAGTTTAAATGTGAGCGTGGATCATGCAATTAAGTCACTCTCAAGTATTTTCCAAGCTTGATTTTTTTGAGCTTTTGCTCATTCAGTGCTGCTGGGTGGATAATTCTCTCAGGCTAGGCTTATATGATTATTTATTATTTATTTAATATTAATGTTTAATTAACTTTCTTTTTCTTATAGATAAACTGGTAGGACATCTCGCCAGAAGATGGTTTAGGAAATACATCACCTCCCTTGCTTTAAAAGCTAAACGAGGAAAATTATTCATTGTTGAGGAGCTGGATTATGTTCTGATATTTATTTACTATTATTGTGTATTTGTTTATACTGATAATATATGCATTATGTGTGCATGTGTTGTATTCCCCCTTCTCTCCTGTCATTCATGCTACCAGTCTTTAAGAGACCTGCCAGTAAATAGATGAATGCAGAATGCATAATTCAATCAACCTAGGAGAACAGATAATGGTGAACAATTTGGAAGTGAACTGAAATAGTTTAAGTCTGCGGTAGTAAAGTCAACAGCAGATGTAGAGCAACACATGATATTCTGTTTGTAAACTAGACCACATTAAAATTATTGACCAATCAAATTATATTATTCCTTGTCAAATTGGATTACAACTGGATGTAATGTCTTTGTCATTATTGTCTTAGAGCATCCACACCAAGCTCTCATTTAGGTTACCATATTCATATTTGGCAACCCAGATGGCAAAAGCCTCCACATCAATCTCTCATTTGGGTTGCCAAATTTGGCAATGACCATTTTTTTGGGGTCAAAATTGGCAAACCAAATGGCAATGCCATATGTCACATCACCATATTTTTTCTCTTTCCCTCCAAATTTATATATATAATAGTGTGTATATATAATATACACAAATATCTATATTAATTGGTATATATATATATTATACAAGATTTGCCTGTGAGCACGTGCCTACGGCACGTTTAACATGTGCGATGCATGTTTTAATCAATATATAGTTTTTAAGTAATATATTATAGCACGTGTTAATTAATACATATTTTTTAAAGTAATATAAAGAGTATAATGGAGAGTTTTAGTTATACGTATAATGCACGTAATTTGGTAGATATAAATAAAGTGTATAATGGGAGAGTTGAAGTTGCACGTGCAATGCACGTAAAGTGATAGATTCACAAATGACACTAAGGCCTTCTCCCATTATAATATTGGAGATTTACTAGATTTGCCCGTGGGCACGTGCCTACGGCACGTCTTTGGAATGATACAACATACGAAAAGTCTTGTAAACAGTAAAACAACAATTATGTAGCTCAAGTTTGAATAGTATGACAATAATTAGTTGTAAATAAAAGTCCATGTATAATTATAAATGGGGGTGTAAAATCCAACTTCTTAGAACTTTGAGTGTGGAAATGATGCAATTTAATTGTTGAGGAGATATTTGATATTTTCAATGTAACATGAGCAATAAAAAAAATATAAAAAATCTGAAAATTTACAAACCTGAAATCTGAAAATCTAAATTTCTAAGCAAATAGAGAGAGAATGAGTGAGAGGGGGAGAGAGGAGAGAAATATGAAAAAGTGAAGAGAGAAGAGAAAGATAGTAATAAAGTAATGAGTTTTTTTAATTTTGGGGGAAAAACTTTTTGGAAGGAAAATATGTTTTGGGAGGGTAAATCTGAGCCGTTGATTTGGTTTCAATTGAAGGGGAGCCACTTGATAGCTTTCTTTGTGTTTTATTATATAGATATAGATATATAATTTACATAAATATCTATTTTTAATAGACATAATAATAATAATAATAATAATAATAATAATAATAATAATAATAATAATAATAATAATAATAATTAATAATAATTATTATTATTATTATTATATATATATATATATAGAGAGAGAGAGAGAGAGAGAGAGAGAGAGAGAGAGAGAGAGAGAGGCCCCTTCGGTTGCTCACTACTTTCCGTGAGCACTCACGAAATAAAGACCCCATGAAAAATCCGAATCGCTCATCTTGTTCTATATGCCTAAGATAGCCTAACAAAAAAATCAAGTAATTTGAAGTTCATTTGCCCATCCATCATGCTGTTAGAATTTTCAGCCATACAATTTTGTGATGATGTAAATCATGGACAAATGAATTTCAAATTAATTGATTTTTTATTGTTAGGCTATCTTAGGCATATAGAACAATATGAGCGGTTCGGATTTTTCATAGGTGCTCATTTTCGTAAGTGCTCACGAAAGTAGTGAGCAACCAAAGGGGCCTATATATTTATACACACACAGACTATTATATACAGTATTATACATAAATATCTATTATATAATATAATAATAATACAATAATAATAATAATAATAATAATAATAATAATAATAATAATAATAATAATAATAATAATTATTATTATTATTATTATTATTATTATATATATATATACACACACACACTATTATATAAATTTGGCAACCTAAATGGCAACCAGAACCTATGGTAATTTTTTTGTTAAAGTTGTCCTTTAGGTTGCCAAAAATGAAAATGGCAACCTAAATGGTTAGTGCATTGGTGCGGATGCTTAATACATAAGCATCGGGAATTTTGTTATCGACCTGTATTTTGGAAATAATACTTTTACCCATTTACTTTCAAAATTATGGTTATATCTTCATTTTTGAACTAATTATCTTGTATAGCCATTTTATCCTGTGAAGATTTTTGTCTAAGTTTTTCACATGAATTAAAAGCAAGTAAATACACATAACTGTTAGGTTTCAATTTTCTTTTTTATTCGTGCTACTTTGAAGCCGTTGTGAGTGATGAGCTTGCCAATATTAATATACATCCCGTAACTCTTTTTGCTGCTTTCCATTCTTAATATTTGTACGACAAAATCTGAATTAGCTGATTGAGTTAAAACCTGGGAGAAACTTGGAGGTAACTTCAATCATGCACTCTTATTAGTTTGGAACTTGGAGTTAACTCCCTTCATGCACTCTTTAGTATTTTGCATCAGTGAAGCATTGTTTAAATTACCTTTAAAAGTCTAGCTGCTTGTTTCCAGAACACCTCTAGACTAATACATTTACAAACTCATGGGGCTTGTTGCTTTTCTTTCTTCATTGTCTGAGGATAAAAAATCTTGTGGACCTTATTGTTACAATGTTCTTTTCTCCATTTTCTTCTGTTACAGATTCGTAATGCCATTCATCATGCATGGAGGGGGGAGCAGACTAATTTGGAGGTCAGCTTTCTACATAATTCCAAAAATTTTCATATCTTACATCTTCCTCTTTTTTTTTTGTTTTTTTGTTTTTGGTTTAATGATATTTTACCTTATTAGAATGTCAGTAAGTAATGAGAAATAATTCACAGTTTTTTTTTTTTTTTTTTTTGCTTTCATCCATAAGCCAATTAATAAATATAGGTTATTGTTTCCTGTACATTTCCGTCATTTTCAAATTCAATCAACTTGCCTTGTTTCACGGTTTATATTGTCAATTTGTCACTTATTTGCAGTGGGTTGCTCTTAACAAACCTTATTTTTTAGTTGTACTTATAATTCTTGTACTTATATTGAATTTGTTTTAAGATTTGGGTTTTGTGATAATTAAACAGGATGGTTTTTTTGACCATACTGTATTCCATGGCGGCCCTGCAAACTTCCATGACAGGCACAGAGACATGCGACTGGACGTTGATAACATGTCTTATGAGGTAACTAAAAAGGATGAGGACAGCTTCTATTCCTATGCTGGAAACCATTTACTTTCATATCCACCCAGTTTCCATTTTGTGATAATCCTAAATGCACATAGTTTTACAATTTACAGTAGTAATTTTACGGTAAAGATCACATAAACAAATTATATATTACAGCTTTAACAACTTATTATTATGGTGCTTGGCTTGTGTGATGGATATAAAGGCAACTGGTTATAAAATAGGGGCGGTAATGAAGCAAAGCCTTTTGCATCAGAAAGTTAATATTATATATTACCCCTTTGGACAGGAATTACTGGCATTAGAAGAGAGGATAGGGAATGTAAATACTGGGCTGAATGAGGAAACAGTTTTGAAGAAATTGAAGCTGCTAAAATATATATCCCTTGAAACGCCAAGTGAAGTGGAACCATGTTGTATTTGTCAGGTATGAGGCCAACGCTGTCAACTTTTCTCCTACTTTTCTTTTGGGTTTGTTTAGTGTCATGGAAGTGTGGGGATTAGTCAATGTACAATCTATACGTATGAACTGTCATTTGGAAAAGTTTGTGTTTAATTAAAATCTTTATGAACATATAAAGAACTGTGGGCATTTTCTAAATTTTGAATCACATTAATTAATCAATATAGTTCCTTATTATTTTTCCACGTGAGTTATTTGCGCAATAAGGCTGTCACCCATATTTCCCATGATTTATACTTGCATTTCCCATATGTCCATGGAAGATATCGCCTCTGTTTTATTTACCATATTTTTAAAAAAAAATTTAAGAACATTTTAACAGTTTTCGCAGCGAGCAGAATGACAATGTGCATAGTTTGCTATCCTAATACTTAGAATTTTCAAGTTGTTTGGTTTTGATAAATTGGTAATGAAATATGGGGAAGGAAAATGTAAGGAAATACGATTGTATGAAAATAAGTAATTGCAACATACTAGAAGTTTGAGTTATCCAAACAGCTTGATCACGGGTGCGAAACGTCACACCAGCACACAAAATACTAACGTACTACATTGAGATGCATGACATGTCTTCCAATCAGAAGTGTCCATGTTTCATAACTAGGGAGAAGTGTGTGAGAAATAGTCCTCTAATTATGTTGTGTTTCGATATCCTTCTAAACAACAAAATACGATTCTCCATTTATTTCTCATACTTCTTGAGTTTGACCTATTCAAGGCAAGAGATACTTGGAAATTGAATATTTGTTCTCCCATTCCACTTAATCCCTACAACCAAGTATATTTGTCGTCTTTACTCTTTAAGTATGTTTTTTCGCTTTTGGAGAGCCGAACATACCTTTAGGGTTCAGACAGTTTGGTAAATTTTTGTTAGACCAATTTCGTTTTTTTTCTTCAAAACTCGTGCGAAATCACTTTATTGCCACATCACATTTTGTTCACAATGTGATTAATCATCCCTCGATGATGTGTTCTCTTGGTTTCTGGCAGGAAGAATATGTGGAAGAGGATGACCTCGGTAGACTCGACTGCGGCCACGACTTCCACACTGCTTGTATCAAACAATGGCTGATGCTCAAGAACTTGTGCCCCATTTGCAAAACCACAGGCCTTGTCACATGAGAGGAGAGTTTCTTTATTCAGAGTGAGTATTTATTCAAATGAGTATAAAAGAAGGAGAAGGTTGAATGAGGCCTTGATTATTCACTTTCTTTTACTCCTATAGGGTTATAGAGAAGAAGGGAAAAAGAAGAAAGCTTATATAATTTGGTTGGAGAATACATTCATGACTTTGTTTTATTTCATTCGGATATTGGTTCTGTTTCTTATTTAGCAGCATGGTAATGTTATTCATCTGAAGATATATAACAACTGCATTATAATTGGGTACTGTTTAACCCCTTGCATATTTTCTTGCGAATTAATTTTCTGGGCATTTGCTCTTACACTACAGAGCAGTGATTACACACTTAGTGGAAGCATGGATGTAGGGGTAAGAGCAAACAAGTGGTGGTATGTATCGTATGTATGTGGATCTCGCCGGAGTTAGATTTTGTGACTTGAGATGTAGTTACATTTAGAAAATAATGAGTCTGCAATCTGTTTTAGATGGGAATTGAATTTTAATCATCTATATATAAGCGAATGAATATTAGTTGCTCTCAATGGATCACTCGGTACAAATTGTGTAAAGGTACAAATTACTCGTGCAACGTAGTATTTGTACTTGTACTCAAAAACATCCTTGTTGTATTTACACAGAAAACATAGTATGTGTGAGACATTACAGTTGTATAGAGCTTTCCTTGATAAGCATAGTCTTTGCATATGTGGTCTTTCATAGTGAAGACAAGAAGAAAGAGTAATTAGTATTTACACATTGCAAATACGCGATTCAAAGAATATTACCATCCAACGTCCTGAAATAATTTAAGTTCCGAGGACATTCTTTTGTTGAATAGCGATTACAATCAAATGTATTCAACCCAAAACGACAACAATTTGTTATCATTGTTGTTGTCTTCGACTCTTTGCCATCCTCATCATCTTCAAAATACAAACAATCATAAAATGTTCGATCCCTAAGAGCATCCACTGGCGCTTGCTATATTTGCCATTTTCTCATTTTATGAGAAATGAGCGTCTGCAGTCATTTGCTATTTTGCCATATTTTGACAAAAACGCTACAGTCGCTTCTTATAGTTGAGAAACGAAATTGACGATTCTCTAATTATATGTTGTTCCGTTTTTTTAATAATAATTTTTATAAATGGGATCAAACGATTGTTGTTTCGTCTGATCCTTTTTTTTAAATGATGAGTTGTACTATTTGAAAAAAAAAAAAAACCCATAAATCGTCAAACGGAACATGTTGTCCCGTTTGAAGCCAAAATGGCTTGGACGGGACAACATGTCCCGTCCACCACAATGGTGAGATTAGCCCATGATTTATAGGTTAATCTTTAGGTTAGTGTATTAATTTAGGTAGGTTAGTATATATAATAATATTTAATTTATTTAATTAACCTATTTTTTATATCTAATCATTACTTAATTAATTGGAGAAAAAAACCGGACGAAACAAAATGTTCCGTCTTTCTCAAATTATAGCAAACTAGTATTATACACGTGCTGTGCACGCAGAGAAATTTTTTTGGGAAAAAATGAAAAGAGCAAAAAAAAAACTACCAGGATGTGCATTGCACGGGTTGGTAGATGGACAAATTACATTAAGGTCTTCTCCCATTATTATAGTAGTATTAAACGTGCGTTGTACGGGTTGGGATATGGACAAATTACACTAAATTACAGTAAGACCTTCTCCCATTATAGTAGTAGAGATGACGACTGCAGCAAATTGTAATTTTTTGCTATATGATATTTTGCCATTTTCTCAATTGTGGATGCTCTAATAGACTAAAATCATATTAACAAAATTCGAATATTCATTTGGAAAAAATATTTTTTAATCCTCAAGTTTTTTGTTTTTCTACCAAAAAGAACTTCAAGTTGTAAAGCTCTTACTTTATTAAGTTGGACAAGTTTATTGGGTGTAGATCTGACCCGTAAATGGACCCGAACCGGATCAAGTTGGATAACGAGCAATTCCTCAAATTGGAGTGCTTTAAAATGCTCGCTCTCTCGAACTCTCACTTCCCTTTTCTCTCTCTTCGCAGCCGGCCATGTACGCGACGGCGGCGGTGATTTTCTCACCGGCAACTGTTGGTTTCTCCGGTCAAATCCGACCTAGGACCAATTACCGACTGCCACGTGGCACCGGAAAAGCTCCGGTGGTCTGTATGGCGCCTGACGAAGAGAAGATGACTCGTCGATCCCCTCTCGATTTCCCCATCGTAAGATTCTCTCTCTAAATCTTCCTCTCTCTTTTTTTCATTTTAGTCCTCAAAACAATCATTTAATTACGTTGAGCATCACTTAAATTTGTAAAAGCTTGAATCGTTAGGGTTTATAAATTTAATGGAAATAGGTTACAGTTGGTCTCGTATATACTTTGTTAGCTACAAATTACCAATGGTTATTGTAGGAAAATCAATGATAAAGTTCACTTCTTGTTTAGTAATGAATCTAGTTTGAAGTTAGTCTTAGTAATCCATTGTATTCAATAGATGCAATGCAACCATGAATTCAGGATGAAGATGACTTGGGTATGTTACTGGCACGGGTCAAGCATGTCCTCTTTGGCTTGGATTTTTCCTGGATAGGATTTAGCTAGAGGGATACTTGTTTGGAGAATCGGGGAAGTAATGTTTTGTCCAGTATTTGTGCATCGAACTTGTTTTCAAGTGTCAGTTCGTTGTAGTTTATTTTTGGGTTTTGGATGTTGATGTTTGATGTAGTATAGTGGAGATGAGGATACTAAGATGAATGTGTGATAAAACCCAGAAAGGATAGAATTAGAAATAAGCATATACGAGACATGTTAAATGTAGCTCCTATCTAAGATAAATTAAGAGAGAATCACCTCAGATGGTTTGGACATATCACACGTAAACCTAGTAATGCCCCGTCAGAAAGAGTGATTTGATAAGTACTGAATTTTTTGCCGTCATAGGCCACTTTTTGAAAATATTTGCATTTAAGGGTCAGTTTCCAAACTATTAACGCTCGTGGGCTACTCTGTGCCACGTCAGCAGCGACCGCTATTCCCAATAGTGGCCTCTTCATTTTCGAGGTCACTAATAGGAATAACGGCCTATGTTTTAAATTTTATCTTAGTATATATGAGGTTGCTGATGGGATTAACGACCTCAAATGAATGTATTGAGACAGACACCTAGCGATTTCTAGAGAGTTTTTGTTCTCTTTGGAAGAAAAGTTTAAAACTGTGGTTGCTATTGGGAATAGTGACCTTAGTATATATGAGGTCGCTAATGGGATTAACGAATTTTAATGAACTAAGGTCGATATTCCCAATAGCGATCTCAGTTTTATTTTTTTTTTCCAAGAGAGCAAAAATTCTCTAGAAATCGCTAAGTGTCTCAATACATTTATTTGAGGTCGCTAATCTCATTAGCGACCTCATATATACTAAGGTCGCTATTCCCAATAGTGACCACAGTTTAATTTTTTTTTTCTTCCAAAGAGAACAAAAACTCTCTAGAAATCGCTAAGTGTCTCAATACATTCATTTGAGGTCGCTAATTCCATCAGCGACCTATCAGTGACCTCATATATACTAAGGTCGCTAGTGAAAATAGCAACAGCAAACAAAAAATTCAAATTTTTTTGAAACATAGGCCGCTATTCCCATTAGCAACCTCGAAAATGACGAGGCCGCTATTGGGAATAGCGGCCGCTGCTGACGTGGCACAAAGTAATCCACAAACGCCAATAGTTTGGAAACTGGCCCTTAAATGCAAATATTTTCAAAAACTGGCCTATGACGGCAAAAAACTCATAAGTATTGAGGGTAGAGTTAGGGGCAGGGCCGGTTTCCACCTTGAGGCTGGTAAGGCGGCCGCCTCAGGCCCCCGATTTTTTTGCAATTTTAGGGGTCCCAAATTTGTATTTTCTTTGTAAATATACACATATTTGGCGTGTAAAAAAATTATAATTAAGGTCCCCAAAAATAATTATTTGGGGCTTTCCGCCTTGGGCCACCGGGAACTCAGGGCCGGCCCTGGTTAGGGGTAGGAGAAGACCTAAACTTAATTGAGTGAAAACGGTGAGAAAAGATATGATAACTTGTGGCCTTACAGAAGGTATTGCGCTAAATCGAACAGAATGGAAAACAATGATTCATGTAGTCGACCCCAACTAGTTGAGAAAAAGACGTTGTTGTGGATGTTTGATTTTTGATGGGGATGGAAACAAGGGTGGGTTGTAGTTGGACACGAATTTGAAAGTGTCTTAACAAGGAGAAGTTAGTAATTTGAAGGAAAGCTTGGAAGAGTTCAAAGTCACCTCGTAGGCGGGTGTTAAGAATCCCATTAGTTTCCTCATATGAATTTGGATGCAGGAGTTATAAATAATTGACTAGTAAATGGATACTTGCTTTTCATTAAGAGGATGAGGTTTGAAATGTTTTAATTTATACCCAATAATTTATCTAGATGAGAAGCATTTCAACCTATCATCTCTCATCATGATAATTTGTTGTGTGGAATTGTGAATATTTTCATTTGGAATTATGAGATTCAGAATTACAATGCCATGCTCCAATTTTAGAGGTGGGAATTGGCCTGGTTGGAATTTTGGATCATGGCCATGGTGACCTCTTAACTGTGGTAATTGATCTGGAATCATTTCATTCTTTATTCATGACACTCACCTTGCACTAAAGTTGAGTCTTTAGTACCTGGAGCTGCAGTCCCCCCACCCCACCACACAAATCACCTTCTGGTGGTCTTATAGCAATCTCCAACTTCTATGTCACATGATTTTGTAGGACATAGTTGCAGTGTAAACCTCTCCATGTTCTGGATGGGCCAAAACAAACACAATAAACGTGAAATAAAAGTGATGTCAGGCTTGATTGGTGGGTGATTTTTGCTGATGGCTTGTTAGAGCATCCACAATCGTTTGCTATATTTGCCAATTTCTCAATTTTTGAGAAATGAGGTGCTGCAGTCGTTTGCTATTTTGCCATTTTATGGCAAAGTAGCTACAGTCGTTTCTCATTTTTGAGAAACCAATTTGCGATTCTCAAATTATAAGAGATGAGACAACATGTTTCGTCCGACATTTTTTTTTGTTTATAAAATTGATCGGACGGTCTGGAGAAAAAAAAAGAAAAAAAGAAAAAAGAAAAAAGAAAAAAAACAAAAAATTACTCGGACGAGACATAATTTGCTTGGACGGGACAACATGTCCCGTCTAGCAATTTGGGGTGGGTTAATTAGGTGGGTTTTAGGTTTAGTGGGTATTTAATTAGGTTTTAGGTAATAATATATTACTTAATTTATTTAATTAACATATTTTAATAGTTAATCACCAATTAATTAATTCTAAAAAAAAACTAACGGACGAAACATCATGTCTCGTCTTTCTCAAATTTTAGCAAAAATATAGCAAACAGCCATTGCAGACAATTTTCCTATTTTCTATTACTGTAGCTGTCATTTTGTAAAAAATGAGAAACACCATTGTGGATGCTCTTATGACATAAATGGAAGGGTAAGGAGGGAAGGTGATAGAAGTGAGGACGAAGAAGAATATGGTAGAGAGGGACAACCCTATGGAGAGGTGAGATAGGTGGCCGCCTCGGGCCCCCGATTTTTTTTCTCATTTTTAGGGGCCCAATTTTTTATTATTATAACTTATATATGTCCATTTTTTCAGAACTGTAGTGACAATGCACATTTAATATGTTAACTGAGAAGTGTTTATAACCGACATAAAAGAGTAGAAAAAATGAGCCTTGCCCACGGCATTAGGAGTTCATAACACGGTTAAAATAAACACAATTAAATTAAAAAACATGTGGGCCCCTTTCCTTTTCCCCTCTTGCTCACGCCTGAGAATTTAAGCAACAAAAAAAACTCTTAAACCCTTGCCAACGACTCCGCACCCCCTTCTTTTTTATATATATACTAGGTTTGCCTGTTGACACGTGCCTACGGCACGTCTTCGGAACGGTGCACCTACTTTGATTATATAAAATAGTTTTGGAGGTCCAGTAAATTAATTGAAGTAGTAAATATATTATATGAGGAAACAGCATATCTACCTTTAAGCTCAATCATTGCCTTCTTGATCATTAGCTTGAACTTACTTGGAATGCATATAGTTTGTTAGAAACACTCCATAAAGTTTTTTTTAACTTCAGCATCACTTTTAGATGCTTGTAATAGTTATGGGACATTATCATATAGGTTTTATAGAGTTTACTCTAATTCCATAACCACTATGAGCATGTCTAAATACAATGGTAATGCAAGTGCATGTGTGAAGGTATCTACAATACAAATAATCCAAACATTTGTTTGTCTATGACTCAGTTTGCAATTGAAATATTTCTTATTATTATTTCAACCAAAATGAAACACATGAAGTTCTCAAAACTCTAAATCAAGCTAATCATTTCTTTTATCTCCACTTTGTCTCCTCATTGCACATTTATAAAAAAAAATCAAAATAGATAAATAACAAATTTACTTTAGCTGTCTTTCTTGAGTAGAGAGTTTGCACCATTCACTGGTAAACTCTATTCATCTCAACCTTATATATCCAAACATACACTAAAAGTTCTTATATGTTATGTTATCTATGGTTTAACCAGTGAAGGGAACACTTCACGATAATATTTTCTCTTGTAGTAAAGAAATTAATGTTACATATTTGCCAAGTTATTTTAGGTTGCTGGTCAGCTTACCTGTCATGCTATGGTTTGGAAGCCCAAATTGAGGCCACAAAATAATTCATCTCTCACTTGCGTACACCTTAAATCAAAACCAATAAAAAACTCATCAAATAAATCACAAAATTAAAATTTTTTAAACCCAAAAATAAAACAATCATACCTCTCTGAACTTAGATTACATGCACACACAAAATTCGAGTCAGCAAAAATCTGAGTAATCCCCTGCATACAAAAAATTAAAAATTAGAATGAGAATTCGGTTAATGAGATGAAATTAGAGTAGTCGCATCGCATATAAAGGCTCTCGATTTGGTGGAGGGGAGTCGCCGGTACGGAGTCGCTTGATATTCGTGCTCGAATTGGTGGAAGAGAGTCACCAATACGAAATCAGCAGCGGATCAGATATCGGCGACGACCTCTTGATTGGGGTTCAACATTGGATTTGCTTTGAGATTTGAAAAATTGAAAAATTGAAAAATTGAAAAATTGAAAAATTGAAAAATTTTATTTTTTATTTTAAAATTTTTTAAAAATCTTTATAAATTTTATAAATTTTAATTTTTAAATTTTTTAGAATTTTTTGAAATTTTAGAATTTTTAAAAAAATTTTTAAAAACTTTTTACATTTTTAAAAAATTTTATTAATTTTCTAAAAATTGTTTAAAACTTTAAAATAATTTTAAATAATTTTTTTTGTTTTTTTTTGTATTATTTTAAAAGTTTTTAAAATTTAAATTTTCAAATTTTTTGTTTAAATTTTTTTTAAAATTTTTAAAATTTTTAAAATTTTATTAATTTAATAAAAAAAATTATTTTTATTTTAAAAAAAATTAAATTTTTTTATTAGTTTTTGATTATTTTTGAATTATTTTTAAAGTTTTTAAATTTTAAATTTTTTAAAATTTAAAGTTTTAAATTTTTAAAACTTAATTTTAAAAATTTTCTTAATTTTTTGAATAGGGGGAGAGAGAGAGAGCTAAATAAATAAAGTAGTTTTGGGTGGAGATTTGAATTTGAGTTTTGGGGGGATGTGTTTTGTGAGGTTAAATCTGGACCTTTGATTTTGGGGAGATTGAAGGAGAGCCACTTGATAGCTTTCTTTGTGTTTTATTATATAGATGATTTTTAAATTTTTTTCACATTATGTATGGAACCCCATTTTGGGAGTTTCCCTCGGGCCCCATGAGCTCAGGGCCATCCCTGAACACACATAAATGATCTCTATAGGAGCTCATTTCGACATTAATTTTAAGGCTTTAATTAAAAAAACCTGAATCCCTGTTCTTTCTTCATTATATATTAAAGGCTTTTGGGCATCAGCGAATGGTACCAATCCTTGCAGATTGATTTTTTATTGGGACTCGTACCCTTATGGACCTTTTTAAAGTCTTATGATCAATTATATTCTCACATAAATAGGTAAGGAATAAGTGAGGACACGGCGGTCACAGTAAGAGACCCAGTACCAATGTTGTGTATAGTGCACAATACAATATTACAATCTATTACTTCTTCCAGTTAAACTGTATAACGGAAATGAGTATTATTATTTATTTATTTATTTGTTTTTTGGTTGAGAAAATGGGTATTATAGGTTGATCAAGCAGATTTAGTCAGCATGTTGGTCATCAGAACATTTAATATATCCCTCAATCAGTAAATCAATCTGATGACCTCCTGATACAAAATCTTTAATTTTTCCCCCCTGTATGATTTTTATTGTTAGTACCCCAAAAGCTTCCTCATTTTTATGACTAAATCCCTTAAAGAATTGTGAGTTTAAATGAGATACAGACAAAAAAAAAAGATGAACAAGCCCTTAGGTGATAGGAATGAACCTTATTTTAGGCATATTTTGAGAGTCATTAGGGTTATATCGGAATGCGGAAGTTTTTGGGTGGGATGATATAAAAATACTCGAGGAACATATGATAAGCTTTATATTATACATGTCGCAGGAATGGGAGAGACCGAAGCCTGGCAGAAGACCTGATATATTCCCACAGTTTAGCCCGATGAAGACACCACTGCCTCCTCCACTGCCAGCAGATCCGCCAGAAGAGGAGGAGGAGGAGGAGGAGGAAAAGAACGAAGAGGAAGAAAAAGATCCCGATGAGGAAGAGCCTGACCAGCCCAATAAGCAATAAATAATCACAAATGAGATGAGACAAAAAAACACACATGCTTGCTTCAACGATAGAAAAGCATGCAATTTAATATTGCCATGTTTTTGGTGTATGAATTATAGAGCTTGTAGATGAGGGGTGGACTTGAGTCGATGCTGATGAGAATCTGTGGGAGGGAAGACCAGAAGCATGTCTTGAAGTTATTTAAGAGGTTTAAGAAGTATTTGAAGACTTGATTTGGTACTTTTAATGGAAGTAGTCGATTGTTCCAAAAAAGAAAAAAAAGGAAGTTGTCGGTGTTATATAATTTGACTGATCTGTGAGAGATATTGTATTATGAAATTGTATACGAAGTAGAATCCAAGTATACCAAATGTGCATTCTGGGTAACAAGAAGAATAAAAATTGACACAAGAAACCAAGGTCTGTTTAAGATTCAGCTAGCACTGATCGGTATGTACCAATGTATGTCTTGATGGCAAAAGAAAACAAAATTACAGCGTAGTGATATCCCTAATTGCCACTTCTAATATACTTAGCCGTACAAATTTGCCGCTTGATTAAACTCTCGTCTCACATATGAGAAACGAATCTCACTAAAGCCATGAGCTTTATGAATAGCATCTCGCATCAGGTTCGTCCTGCCATTGTACTCAGCCCCTAACCATAGTTGCTCTGTTATTCACGTCGCCATCCACCCATAACTTGACTCCTGACCAAATTCAGAGAGATCAACAATATAAATATGAAAAGTTAACTAAGGTATGTTGTCCCAGAAAAAATATTACATGTCAATAGTGAACAACAACTATGCAAAATAAACAGTAGAAATATTGTAGACTTAGCTCAAACTGGCTATACTGTAGTCTATAGGGTATTGTATCAGTTCCCCATCTTCCCCAGTGAGCTGCAGCACTGATTGATCTGCACCAATTCTTGCCAGTTTGATTTGTGAACACCTTTCAGTATATCTACCTTTACTTTTCAACTTGACTTTCCCAGAATAAAAAACTCATTGTTGTCTTGCTAGCCTCTTCTTGGTAGACTACGCCAAATAAAAATCTGCACTGTTAATGGAATAATATTAGGCTAAATTTGAAAAAAAAAAATAACCCTTAAACTATTCTCTTTATACAGAAAAACTTCACTCACCTTTTTTTTAATGCAGAATACCGTACTCAACTATGATTGCGAAAAACACACTACGACTCTGTTAGGATGCTGTTAGTTTTTTATTACGTGCAACGCACGTGACTTAAAAAAGGACGATTTTACCCCCGACTGTTTTACCCCTATTTTCTTCTTTTCTTTCTCCTTTCTTCAAAACTCATTTCTTTCTCCCCAAATCTAATCCTAATCCCAAATCAACCCCCCAATCTACACTCTCCAACCCCCAAATCAACCTAATCGACCCTAAATAAAATAGGGGTTCTTCAATTCATGCATATAATTTCTAAAAATAATCCTAAAAAAGTTTATATATCCACAAGTTCATGCGCATGCTTCTTCAATTCATGCATATAATTTCTAATTTCAGTTTAGGTTGGTTAGAAACGGCTTAGTTTGCTCATGATTTTCCATTAGCTCTTCTGGTTTAATTGATTTAAACATCATTCATGATATCTATGCATTATGATACCAAAGTGAACTCAAATTCCTGATCTCTTGCCGCTGAGAAAGAAACTTGCCACTAGACCCTAATTAATGTCACTTGATATTGCTTTTAAATCGTTAAATCTCATGCGGGGGATCATGCGTTACGGAGTTAGATACATGTTTTTGTCATGAAGAAGTGGTGTCATACGCATGTTCTCATCATGCGGAATGACGAGGGCTCTACTTCTTTTTCATAAGATATAGAGGGTCTACTAGTCGAGGGAGAATATTGGGTTTGGATTTTTGAAGTGAATACCAAGGAAAGGAAAACCTGGAAATGTGACTCAAAGTTATAAGAAGTTTTAGAAGTATTTGTAGTATAGACCACAATCACAACTGAATAAATAAAAGTAAAAATCAGTAAAAGCCCGCATTGTTTATGATTGTAACTTAAACTCCCCTCCCCATTACCATCCATAACCTTAAATTATTAAATAATTTTTGAAACTTTTTTTCTTGTTTTTTTTTCCTTTAACAAGGCCGTAGCGACAGTCACACACCTGCCTCGCTTACTCACTCACTCACTCTGTCTCTCTCATAATTAGGGAATTATGGAAGCGAGAGTTCGAATCCCAGACCTCTTGTTCACTAACGAAGTGTCTTATCACCAGAACACTAGAGCGCTTACTACACTTTTTATCTTAAAGACGGATAAAGAGGGGTGGGAGAAGGGTTTATTTACTTCTCTACAAAACTCTTCATAATCTCTTCCCCTCCACTTGAAAACCCTAATAAACCCTAATCCAAACAATCTTCGTTCTTTCCTCTTTCCATCTCCTCTAGTCCGATGGTCCCGGAAAGTGATGCTCATGTTATGTATGTTGACAGCAAGATTTCCATTCACGTCAAAAGGCAAACAAATTTGAAGGCATGCTAGGGCATGCAACTTGCTTCTTGCCCCCAACAAGTTCATCGAGTATTCTATACAAGTTTTATTTCTAAAATAACACCAATTCGAGTGGTTTAATCCAAAGCCAATTAAAATGCCAGTTTGCTGATTCTTTGATCCCGAACTTCAAATTTTCATGTCCTAAACTGAAAATGACAAAAATATATGGTCTATTTATTTTGAACTAATCATAATTCTGTTATGCTAAAGAAAAAATTTATTATATTCGTATTCACATTGCTCAAAATGAACTAAAAGCACCTTTCAAAATAATAATAATAATAATAATAATAATAATAATAATAATAATAATAATAAAATAAAAGAATTAACTAAAGCCTATAAGAAGAATTTCAAAAACAGGACCATGATAATCTTCCTCACCAATCACCACCATTGCTCTCCTCCACCAAAACTAAATATAATATTTAAGAAATTAAGAACGAAATAATATCTTTATTAGAATCTTCTTCACATAAAAGCAATAACAAGCTGGCCAAACTCACTCCATCTAGACCCCTTTCTAAGCCTACTCATTTAAAGAAATTCAACTGAAAAAACAACAAGCATTCAGTTGATTTTTGTTAAGGTTTATCTCTTGCATGCTAGGTTTGAAGTGAAGAGAAAATGGTGAAGCTAGCAGAGGTTTCGAAGCGAAGAAAGGAAACACAAAGTGGTGCTGGATTTGCTGCCTAGGAGATGAAAGTCGACTGTTAAAATAGAGGTCGACTGCAATGAGAGTCGAATGCTATTTTATAGTTCGACCACAATGAGAGTCGAGTGCTATTTGCTATTTTAGAGGTGGATCGCAATGAGAATCGATAGCTATTTTAGCAGTCGACCGCAACCTAGTTGAGAGCTCTATTTTTTTTTCTTGACATTAAAGCAGTTGGCTGCCACTTTGGACAATCGACCGCAAGTGACAAACAACAACATATGGGCCAGTTCTTTGGGGATTTGTTTGAGCTCAGTTTATTCTTCAAGTCCATCGTACGGCTCCTATCACATGACTCCCTCTTCCGGGTTTATCGGACGGTGAAGGATCAAGACTAAAATAGATGGTTTTCTAGATCTCTATAAATAAGTGTAATGACCTCCATGAGAGGTGAGTACCTCATCTGAGATTTTTTTATTATAAATAACAGAGTATATTCTGTTAGAACTATTATGCAAGTAATTAAAATATTTAAGCAGATACATCAAAATAAAATAGATGAAAGAGTTTAAGAAATTGGTTTGTCGGAGGTGAGGTATATATTCACTACCCTAAGGCACTCTCTAGTGGTACAACACTCCAATTAAAACTGTAGTCTCCTCATGGCACGAACAAGCAAAGATGGTATTTGACCTAACTTATCTTCTTAGGATGCTCAACAAAAACCAGTGCAAATAAACAACACTTGAAATACAAAAAAATTTAGGAGTGTAGGAGAATGAGAGTAGGAGATGTAGAGTAGCAAAAATTGCTTGTCTAGTAAATTGTCCAAAAAACCAACTCTTTATAGGCCAAACTGGGTCGGCAAAAAAAAAAACAAAGGTTTAATGGAATTAAAAGGGAATTAATGTTTTGGTTAATGGCCTATCGATCGGTTACAAATCAAAGGGATGAGTTTTGATTTGTTTATTAGGGGCCAATTGATCCCACCAGTTACGAATCAAATGGATAAGTTTTGATTTGTTTCTTTTTTTTTTTTTTTGAAATGAAGAATGGCATGAGAATTGCCATCCGACTCTAATATATATTGATCAAAAGAAACTTCCCACATACATCAAAAGATACATCCAAAATACAATAAAGTACATGAATAGTTACATCCAAGAAACGTCCTAAACATCAAAAAAGATACAAGTAGACTCCAAAATACAAAAGATTTCGGTATAAAAAACGGTATGAAAAACCGTCCTGGCACCGAAGACACCTCCGAGTCTACCACCGAACCGACCAAACCCGATCAGTTGTTGAGGCCATCTCCTGGAAACAAAGGACCAACTCGAACTTTCTTCCTAACACCTGGAATATTAAACCAAGAAGTGGTAAGAGAAACAATACGGTAAATCAATTGCCCAAAATTGGAAGAATGATTACGAAAGCATAAATCATTTCTATCGAGCCAAATGGCCCATAAAGATGCAGCTACAACACAATCCCATTCCCTCAACTTCTCCTTTTCTATCTCTAACCCTCTAAAATCGCTCCACAGCTGGGGGACCTTGCTAGGAACCCTACCGCATCCGAAACCCCTAAGGATGAAATCCCAAATACGTTTAGAAACTGTACATTCCAAGAATAGATGGTCAATGGATTCGTCTAAAGCGTTACATCTGGGACACAAAGCCGACGCGATGAGGCCCTTCTTAAGTAAATTAACTCTAGTTAGAACAGCTCCTTTAAGCACTATCCACATGAAAGCCTTAACTTTGTGAGGAGCGTTCGTCCTCCAGATTATTCTATTCTCCGCACTTCTCGTACCCCCATCACACAACACTCGATACATGGAATTAACAGTGAAGTGACCGTTGCGATCCCATCGCCAACTCCTCTTATCTTGAGAATTCAAGTTAGGAGAATCCGAGTTCTGTAAAAGTGTTAGAAGGGGGCCACACAGAATTTGTGTGTCAACATCACTCGGAGCCTCTAAGTTGATTTGCCAAGCTGAACTAATCCCATAGTCGGCAACCAAAGCAAATTTGTTACGAGCCAGATTGAAAATGTCCGGAAAGAGAGAACACAAAGTATTGGGTCCCGCCCAAGCGTCTAACCAAAATCAGGTATCGACTCCGTTCCCTACTCTGGTTGGAGCATTGGCATGAAAGATATCTCCCAATTTGTCAATCCCCTTCCAAACTGGAGAAATACTTCGACGATGTTGCCCCCCTCCAAACCTGAATCGTCGACGCCCTCGATAACGAGCCCAAAGGAAGCCTTGGTTGGTAGAATAGCGGGAATGAATTTTCCACCACCACTTACAAAGAAGTGCCTGATTCATCAGTCGAAGGTTAATGATGCCCAAACCCCCGAAATCTTTACTTCTACAGACCAGACTCCATTTCACTAGAGGAAGGCCCCTACCATCCTCTCCACTCCCCTTCCATAAGAAATCTCTACGGATTTTGTCAATTTGGTCAATAACCCAGGAGGGAAACTCATATATGGACATCCAATAAATAGGGATGTTAGAAAGGACCGCATTAATCAAGGTAATTCTACCCCCTAAGGACAAGTGATTTTTCTTCCATCCGGGAAGCCGTTTGTGAATTCGCTCCAAAAGATGATTTTCTTAAGGGCCAATTAATTGGTTTTCTAATGGGTTGATTAACATACTGGGCCTAGATGGGCCCAAGAGAAAGAAAACTTATTTAAAAATGATTTTTTAAATTAAATAAATATCCAACAATCATGTCCCCCCCCCCCCCACCCCACCCACACACACACAACAAACAAGAAAATTAACCAAAATATAAAAAACATAAATGAATTAAGCATCTTATACAATGCATTCAGTGTAAGTAGCTTTCGGCTATGAACTTACACCTAGTAACAATTATTTTAACATGAGGAAAGCATAATGGACCATGCCTTGAAGTAGGTCCCTTGGCCATGTCTCCATAAGAGTACACATAGTACATAGTATTTGTGGGCCGCACGAGTTGT
Organism: Hemerocallis citrina; assembly: GCA_017893485.1. NCBI lineage: Eukaryota > Viridiplantae > Streptophyta > Magnoliopsida > Asparagales > Asphodelaceae > Hemerocallis > Hemerocallis citrina. The sequence continues at coordinate 177,665,804 of CM030365.1, read as the reverse complement.
CGCTATTATGACCATACGCACGATACAACTCATGAGAGTTCTTGGGTGTAACCCTAATCTCACAGTCATAGCCTCACGATGACTCTCACGTAGGTAAGTCTTGAAAAGGTGCAGTGGACAACACCTCGCAGAGATCCTGCTTTCAGACTTATTAAGAGTATAAAACTCATCCTATAATGTCCTCACATATAAGCACTATATCATCATAGGATGAGGTTGGAGTAAATGTACCTAGGTACTACTCCTTATTAAGGTTAGTGCTCCAACGGGATCACCAGTCCAACTTGTTTCTGCCCTTTTAATTTCTATGGACACATCCAATCGATGAAGTAACGTTGCTACTGTCGATGACCGCTTTATGGGCTTAACCTCATCCCCCTCGATGACTTTAGAATCTTAGTCCTAGATAAACCATTAGTCAGATGATCAAAAAGATTCTACTCTGACTTCGTAGAGTCTAGGGCCACATAACGAGACAACAATTACTTGATCGATTTGTACCTTATTTGTAGATGTCTGTCAAACTTATCATTTATAATATCTTGCTTCAACAAGTCAACAACAGATATATTATAACAATACATAGGAACATCAGGTATAGAACTACACAAAGATTAATCAATAAGAATGTAATGCCCTGATTTTTCGTTTATGAAAATTATTTATTTTTGCATGTAGTGTGCACGTGCAATATTTTTGGTAAATATTTTTATTATGATGAGTATATATTTTTAAATATGTGCTTGTAATTATTTTTATAAAGCCTTCTTTCAATTAAACAAAAAGTCTTTTCTTTTTAAAGCCCAAAATTTAATTCATTTATTTTATTTTAAAATTATTATTTTGGCCCATAAACTAAAGCCCATGAGTTAGTTTATTTTTAAAAACAACTTGTCATGTAGGATACATTTTAAAGATTTTTTTTTATATACAAAATTTAATGTACAAATTTTTGGAGGCAAATGCTTGCACGTGCATTGCACGTACACGTGCAAAGTGCACCTTCCCAAAGCATGGCCGGATTGCTTCTTTTGGAGGGAATGGGAAAATTTGAGTGGGATCATGGTGTGGTGGTTACTTGATTATGGGTGGTTAGTATAACTCCTCCTTAAATCTAAGCCATTTGTTCCTAACTCCTACTTCAATCTTAGCCATCCATTCTCCTTCATTTTTAATATAAATACCCCCTCACATGGCTAGTATTCTTGTGCAAATCAATTCAATTACATTATCTAGTAGTTATTTTAGTGAGTAAAAGATTGAGTTGTGTGTGGGAGTTGTGCTTGCAACAAGGAGAGGAGGCCGGCATCAAGGAGGGAGTGCTCTTGGTTTGGCATTGGGTGTGCTCGGGTGTGGCTTGTGCGCGCGTGTACAAGGAGGAGGAGCATTCGTTTGCAAGGACATTCGTTTAGGAGGTCGCAAATCGTACTTTTCTTCAATAAGGTGGGTAAATTTTCTATATTTCTAAATAGGAATACATGCTAGATTGGAATGGAAAAATGATGCATGAAAAAGATTAATAAGAGTACACATTTAATTGGAGATTTGAGCTATAAATTAATTGGAATGTGGGTGTGCAATTGTATGTGATTTGATTAGTAAAAATCTAAGTTTTGTGTGGATTAATTATAACCATGGATTATTGAAGAAAGTTTCATTATTCTACATCACAAATTATATACACAAAGTTAGTAGATTGACAATGCTACTTCATGTGATTAAATGGATCTTTGTGTTACATTGAAATAAATGAATTAAGATATAGATTTGTATGTTTGGTAAAAGATTAAAAATAGAGAATTAATGTGTAGTTTTCTAATAAAGAGATTAGTGGCGTTAATTGTTGAGAAATGTAGAAAAAGAATAAATGTGGTAGTGATAGTTCACAATTCAAATTAATTGTATGAAAAATATGTTTTGATTATTGAAAAAATTATTTTTATTGTACTGGAATATAACTTATGATGATGTTAGTCAATCTGGAATTTTACAGTAATTGTTATAAAAACGAAATGAAACGAGGACTTGTTGAATATCGAATTGTTTTAATAACAGAGAGAATTGTATTAAAAAGAATTTGAGTTGTATTTTGACAACCTGAGCACGTAGCTCAAGTGGTCAGAGCGTGCGGTTGGGTTTTCACAAGTCACTGGTTCGACTCTTGAGAATACCATCTTTTATGTGCGTTTTCTTTTAAATCCAATCAGTTCCGAACCGAGAGTATTTAACTCTCTGGTTGTCTTTTATACCGCTGGAGCAAGTGGCCTAGTGGCCTGTGCCTTCGGCTGTGTTCTGTGGTTCTGGGTTCGATTCTTTGTCTTGACAGTTATGAAAAAAATATTTTTTTTGATGTTTTGGTGATCAAAAAATTGTGGAAAAAATATGACTATTCTTCTAAAAATATATGAGACTTATTAAAAATAATTTGGGAATTATTTACATAAAATAAAGTATAATTTGTGACTAAATGTGTAAATAGAACTATGGTTCCACATTGATATTCTTTGTGAAATTATATCTTGCAAAAATGACTTGAAATGAAGAATTAGAAAATTAATATGGCAAAGAAAGAAATTACATTGTGTGATGTGATGCAAATTATTCTCATTTGAGAATAGTGTGGAAACTATGAAGTGTGAATAATCATTTAGTGATGTGATTTCAATGTGAAATTGATATTTGATGAAGTATAAAATTCCATGTGTGATTATGGACTAATGAACAATTTAGAGATCATGCTATTGAAAGAGAAATCTGTTATGATTATGAAAATGAATTTATGAGTTGGAAATGCTGAAATTGGAAATTGTGAATTAGAATTGAAACAAAAGAGTAGCTAAGTCTCCCCCGGCATTTGGAAAGAAATGAAATGAAATATTGAAATGAAAGACCAAGGTTGGTCATATTTGAATAAATGAATAAGTCCGGTTTAATGGAGAGGCTAACTCTAGAGCTTTGATTTTGTTCACGATTCTAATAAAAATTAAGAATAGTCCATAGTGAAGACGTGATGAAAGTGAGAGAAAACACGAGTATGAGAACTAGAGTTTACGGTGCGGGTGTGTGAGCCACAGAATGCATGCTTGATGAGTCAAGACATGGCGTGGGCACAACTCAGTAATGATCGAACTTTAGCTACGCTTGTGGGATGTTTGGTGACTGCAAGAGGATCGTGTGCCATGAAAGAGGCTGAATTGCCACAGGCTGTCTTCACGATGCGTCGTGACATGACGTGGGATTCCTCTCCAGATTTTCTGTACACGTGCTTGTACTCATAAATTATCTAAGATACTCACCGTAGTTACAGTACTAGATTAAGTCTTGGCGAGGGATTGAACCCTACAAAGATGAAGAACAATTAAGAGGCTTGCCCTCAGACCTATGTAGTATGGGATGCATAGAATCCGAACAAGTGCGCATTAGTGTCATCTAATATAAATAATTGCATTAAGGACTAAGTGCACAATCACAACACGACATCAATAGGGTAATCCCTTTTTTGATATGTGACAAGTTTGTGTTTGCTAAATATGGAAAATGAGTTATACTATTTCCGGCATAGAGAGGATGGCCGTGTATAATGTTCATCGGTTGAATAAACTGACGTACCCACAGTCTTATATGCCGGTAAGTGACATGATAAAGATTAAAGAGGAACAGATGCTTAAGGATTATTCAATGTTGTTGTACATTTATTTAATTGTTGTAAATTTTACTTCCGCTGTGCAATGTAAAGTGTAAAGTTTTATGTAAACCCTGATGTAAAGTGAAAAGTTCAAATTTCCTTGTAAAATTGTACTAAATGAAGTGGAAAGATCATGTGGAACTCACGAATTCAGTTGTATTTGGGATTCGGGGCGTTACAGAGTGGTATCAGAGCCACACTCCACACTTGTACAAATTTATAAGGAACGACACCCTAGAAGTGGACATTAGAGTGTGTGTTTGAGTCTAGAGATTTAAAAAAAAAATGCATATAAAAGATGGTGTTCTCAAAAGTCGAACCAGTGACTTGTGAGAACCTGTAGAAGTGGACATTAGAGACTCCTGTAGAAGTGCAAGGGATTCCTGTGGTTCGGGACTATCCGGCCGTGTTCTTGGATGATTTTCCTGGGTTACCCCCACATCGTGATGTAGAGTTCAGCATCACTGTTCAACCGGTAAGTGCACCCATTTCTAAGGCACCATATAGGATGGCTCCAGTGGAACAGGATGAGGTGAAACGGTAGATTGAGGAACTGTTGGAGAAAGGCTTTATTCAACCTAGTGCGTCACCTTGGGGAGCACAAGTGCTTTTGGTAAAGAAGAAGGATGGATCGATGAGAATGTGCATCGATTACCGAGAGCTGAATAAGGTCACTGTTCAGAATAAGTATCATATTCTCCGAATTGATGACTTGTTCGATCGTCTACAAGGAGCAGCTGTTTTCTCAAAAATAGATCTTCGATCAGGATATCACCAAGTTCGAGTGAAAGTTGAAGATGTGCACAAGACTGCATTTAGAACTCGATATGGGCATTACGAATTCTTAGTTATGCTATTTGGAGTGACGAATGCTATTCATGGATTTGATGAACAGAGTTATGAGGCCGTTCATTGATTCTTTCGTCGTGGTGTTTATCGACGATATCCTCGTGTACTCCAAGTCAGAAGAGGAGCACACCGAGCATCTGGCAGCAGTTTTGAAGAAGCTGGAAGAGCAGGAGTTGTATGCCAAGCTATCCAAGTGTGATTTCTGGAAATCTGAAGTGGCATTCCTAGGTCACATCCTTTCTAAGGAGGGAGTGGCAACTGACCCTCAGAAGATAGAGGCAGTGAGAGATTGGGCTAGGCCTACTACAATGAAGGAAGTCAGAAGTTTTCTTGGAATGACTGGATACTACAGGAGATTCATTCAAGGTTATGCTCAGTTAGCTGTATCGCTTACTGGACTGACCAAGAAGAAAGTGAACTTCAAGTGGACTGAGCAATGTGAGGCGAGCTTTCAGGAGTTGAAAGAGAAGCTGACTACTGCACCTATTTTGGCTTTGCCTAGAGCAGGTGTTAAGTATGATGTTTATAGCGATGCTTCACATCGTGGGCTTGGTTGTGTCTTAATGCAAGAAGGAAGAGTAATCTCTGATGGGTCTAGGCAACTACGACCGCATGAGGAGAATTACCCGACTCATGATCTGGAGTTGGCTGCAATTATTTTTGCCCTGAAGCAATGGAGGCCATACGTGTACGGTAAGAAACTGAACATGTACACGGATCACAAGAGCTTGAAGTATATATATCAGCAGAAGGATCTAAATTTGAGGCAGCGAAGATGGTTGGAAGTGCTTGAGGACATGCGACCTGAGATCAAGTATCATCCTGGGAAAGCTAATGTTGTTGCGGATGCACTTAGTCGCAAGAGCAGTTTAGCCAGTTTGATTACAACTTAGAAGCATTTGATTGAGGAATTGGACTGAGCCGGTATTAAAATTGTCTTGCAAGGATTAGGAGCATCTTTAGCTCAGTTGAGGCTTCAGCCTACACTGAATGGAAGGATCATTGCAAGTCAGGAGGTTGATGCTGATATTTTGGAGATGAAGGAGCAGGTTAGTACTGGCAGGTTGCCCGGATTTCAAATCAGGGATGGAGTGATAGACTATGTGTTCCAAATCAGGCGGACTTGAAAGCGAGTAATCTTCAGGAAGCGCATGCTACTCTTTTGTCGGTACATCTTGGGAGTACTAAGATGTACAAAGACATCAAACAGCATTTTTGGTGGTCAGGTTTGAAGCGGAATGTGGCTGAATTTGTGGCGAAGTGTGAGGTTTGTCAGCAAGTCAAAGCCGAAAATCAGAGACTCGGAGGTCTATTACAGCCGTTACCTATTCCGGAATGGAAGTGGGATAACATCAGTATGGATTTCATTACGGGATTGCCTAAGAGTCCTAAAGGCAATGATGCGATTTGGGTTATAGTCGATCGACTAACCAAGTCCGCTCACTTTTTGACGATGAAACTCACGACTTCGATGGACAAGTTAGCTGAGTTGTATGTTGGCGAGATCGTCAGGCTTCATGGCGTTCCGTCAAATATTGTGTCTGATCGAGATGCGCGGTTTACTTCGCATTTCTGGAGGAGTCTTCAGACAGGTTTGGGTACCAAGACAGATTTCAGCACTGCTTTTCATCCGCAAACCGATGGGCAGACCGAGAGAGTAAACCGTATTCTTGAGGATATGCTTCGGTGTTGTATACTAGACTTTGGAGGCAGTTGGGAAAGGCATTTACCTTTGGTAGAGTTTGCCTACAAAAATAATTTTCAGACTAGCATCAGGATGGCTCCGTACGAAGCTTTGTATGGCAGGAAGTGCAGAACACCTGTTTGTTGGTTTGAAGTTAGGGAGCGTTCAGTTGTTTGGTCCTGAGCTTGTACAGCAAACCTCTGAGAAGATTGTTCTGATCAGGAAAAGGTTGGTAGAGGCTCAGAGCAGGCAGAAAAGCTATGCAGACAACCGGAGAAGGGACCTTGAGTTTGAGGTTGGTGACTTCGTCTTTCTGAAAGTATAGCCCAGTAAAGGTGTGGTTCGATTTGGCAAAGGCGGAAAGTTAGCCCCGAGGTTTATAGACCCGTACAAGATATTGAAAAGGATCAGAAAAACTGCTTACCGGCTTGAATTACCGGAAAAGTTATCTCAGGTGCACAATGTCTTTCATGTGTCTATGCTGAGAGGTTATATTCCAGATCCGAGTCATCATTTGCCTGAAGTGCCGGAAGGTTTGCAGTTGGATCTGAATTACATCGGGTCTCCTGTCGAGATTGTTGATCGTCGAGAGAAAGTCTTGAGGAATAAGACGATACCGATGGTCAAGGTAGTGTGGAGGAACCATTTGGTTGAAGAGGCTACTTGGGAGTATGAGGAGAGGATGTTGAAGGACTATCCTGAGCAATTTGCTTGATTGTATCTTTGTATCCGTTGTTTTTGTTGTGAGTGTTTGTTTTCTCGCTCTTGACTGTAGTTCCGGGGACGGAACTATTCTAAGGAGGGAGTGTTGTAATGCCCTGATTTTTCATTTATGAAAATTATTTATTTTTGCACGGAGTGTGCACGTGCAATATTTTTGGTAAATATTTTTATTATGATGAGTATATATTTTTAAATATGTGCTTGTAATTATTTTTATAAAGCCTTCTTTCAATTAAACAAAAAGCATTTTCTTTTTAAAGCCCAAAATTTAATTCATTTATTTTATTTTAAAATTATTATTTTGGCCCATAAACTAAAGCCCATGAGTTAATTTATTTTTAAAAACAACTTGTCATGTAGGATACATTTTAAAGATTTTTTTTTATATACAAAATTTAATGTCAAATTTTTGGAGGCAAATGCTTGCACGTGCATTGCACGTACACGTGCAAAGTGCACCTTCCCAAAGCATGGCCGGATTGCTTCTTTTGGAGGGAATGGGAAAATTTGAGTGGGATCATGGTGTGGTGGTTACTTGATTATGAGTGTTTAGTGTAACTCCTCCTTAAATCTAAGCCATTTGTTCCTAACTCCTACTTCAATCTTAGCCATCCATTCTCCTTCATTTTTAGTATAAATACCCCCTCCCATGGCTAGTATTCTTGTGCAAATCAATTCTTCCCAAACCTATAGTTCAATTACATTATCTAGTAGTTATTTTAGTGAGTAAAAGATTGAGTTGTGTGTGGGAGTTGTGCTTGCAACAAGGAGAGGAGGCTGGCATCAAGGAGGGAGTGCTCTCGGTTTGGCATTGGGTGTGCTCGGGTGTGGCTTGTGCACGCGTGTACAAGGAGGAGGAGCATTCGTTTGCAAGGACATTCGTTTAGGAGGTCGCAAATCGTACTTTTCTTCAATAAGGTGGGTAAATTTTCTATATTTCTAAATAGGAATACATGCTAGATTGTAATGGAAAAATGATGCATGAAAAAGATTAATAAGAGTACACATTTAATTGGAGATTTGAGCTATAAATTAATTGGAATGTGGGTGTGCAATTGTATGTGATTTGATTAGTAAAAATTTAAGTTTTGTGTGGATTAATTATAACCATGGATTATTGAAGAAAGTTTCATTATTCTACATCACAAATTATATACACAAAGTTAGTAGATTGACAATGCTACTTCATGTGATTAAATGGATCTTTGTGTTACACTGAAATAAATGAATTAAGATATAGATTTGTATGTATGGTAAAAGATTAAAAATAGAGAATTAATGTGTAGTTTGCTAATAAAGAGATTAGTGGCGTTAATTGTTGAGAAATGTCGAAAAAGAAGAAATGTGATAGTGATAGTTCACAATTCAAATTAATTGTATGAAAAATATGTTTTGATTATTGAAAAAAATATTTTTATTGTACTGGAATATAACTTATGTTGATGTTAGTCAATCTGGAATTTTACAGTAATTGTTATAAAAACGAAATGAAATGAGGACTTGTTGAATATCGAATTGTTTTAATAACAGAGAGAATTGTATTAAAAAGAATTTGAGTTGTACTTTGACAACCTGAGCACGTAGCTCAAGTGGTCAGAGCGTGCGGTTGGGTTCTCACAAGTCACTGGTTCGACTTTTGAGAATACCATCTTTTATATACGTTTTCTTTTAAATCCAATCAGTTCCGAACCGAGAGTATTTAACTCTCTGGTTCTCTTTTATACTGCTGGCGCAAGTGGCCTAGTGGCCTGTGCCTTCGGCTGTGTTCTGTGTGGTTTTGGGTTCGAATCCTTGTTTCGGCAGTTATGAAAAAAATATTTTTTTTGATGTTTTGGTGATCAAAAAATTGTGAAAAAAATAAGACTATTCTTCTAAAAATATATGGGACTTATCTCTACTACTATAATGGGAGAAGGCCTTAGTGTATTTTGTCCTCAACCCAAATAATTACCAAACTGAACCACTTTCGAAATTATTTACCAACCTGGTTCACTTTCGAAAACATTTACCGAGCTGGTCCATAACAATTTTTTCTTTTTACCTTTTCATTATCCCTTCAATTTTTTTCACGTGCACAGCACGTGAATAGAATATAAAAAAAATTGTTCGAACGTGCATTGCACGTGTATTTACTTGTTAAAAATAATTTGGGAATTATTTACATAAAATAAAGTATAATTTGTGACTAAATGTGTAAATAGAACTATGGTTCCACATTGATATTCTTTGTGAAATTATATCTTGCAAAAATGACTTGAAATGAAGGATTAGAAAATTAATATGGCAAAGAAAGAAATTACATTGTGTAATGTAATGCAAATTATTCTCATTTGAGAATAGTGTGGAAACTATGAAGTGTGAATAATCATTTAGTGATGTGATTTCAATGTGAAATTGATATTTGATGAAGTATAAAATTCCATGTGTGATTATGGACTAATGAACAATTTAGAGATCATGCTATTGAAAGAGAAATCTGTTATGATTATGAAAATGAGTTTATGAGTTGGAAATGCTCAAATTGGAAATTGTGAATTAGAATTGAAACAAAAGAGTAGCTAAGTCTCCCCCGGCATTTGGAAAGAAATGAAATGAAATATTGAAATGAAAGACCAAGGTTGGTAATGTTTGAATAAATGAATAAGTCCGGTTTAGTGGAGAGGCTAACTCTAGAGCTTTGATTTTGTTCATGATTCTAATAAAAATTAAGAATAGTGCATAGTGAAGATGTGATGAAAGTGAGAGAAAACACGAGTATGAGAACTAGAGTTTACGGTGCGGGTGTGTGAGACACAGAATGCATGCTTGATGAGTCAAGACATGGCGTGGGCACAACTCAGTAATGATCGGACTTTAGTCACGCTTGTGGAATGTTTGGTGACTGCAAGAGGATCGTGTGCCATGAAGGAGGCTTGATTGCCACAGGGTGTCTTCACGATGCGTCGTGACATGACGTGGGATTCCCCTCCAGATTTTCTGTACACGTGTTTGTACTCATAAATCATCTAAGATACTCACCGTAGTTACAGTACTAGATTAAGTCTTGGCGAGGGATTGAACCCTACAAAGATGAAGAACGATTAAGAGGCTTGCCCTCGGACCTATGTAGTATGAGATGCATAGAATCCGAACAAGTGCGCATTAGTGTCATCTAATATAAATAATTGCATTAAGGACTAAGTGCACAATCACAACACGACATCAATAGAGTAGTCCCTTTAGTTTGATATGTGACAAGTTTGTGTTTGCTAAATATGGAAAATGAGTTATACTATTTCCGGCATAGAGAGGATGGCCGTGTATAATGTTCGTCGGTTGAATAAACTGACGTACCTACAGTCTTATATGCAGGTAAGTGACTTGATAAAGATTAAAGAGGAACAGATGTTTAAAGATTATTCAATGTTGTTGTACATTTATTTAATTATTGTAAATTTTACTTCCGCTGTGCAATGTAAAGTGTAAAGTTTTATATAAACTCTGATGTAAAGTGAAAAGAATGACTAAAACTATGTAACGAAGCTGATTAAGTGCCTTGTGATAAGGAAAGATATCAGAGATTGGTTAGATGACTAATGTATCTTGCACATACATGGCCAGATTTGTCATATGCTTTAAGTGTGGTAAGTCAGTTTATGCATACACCTCGGGAACAACATATGGACACAGTAATGAAAATTATGAGATACATTAAGTCAGCCCCACGAAAAGGAGTTTTATTTGCGAAACATGGTCACTTGAAGGTTGAGGCATATACTGATGCTGATTAGGCAGGATCTACAATCGATAGACGCTCCACTTCAGGATATTTCACCTTTGTTGGAGGAAACTTAGTTACATGGAGGAGCAAGAAGCAAAATGTTGTTGCACGCTCCAGTGCAGAGGCTGAGTATCGCGGAGTAGCTTTGAGTATAACAGAAGCTTTATGGTTGAAACTCCTATTGCAAGACTTAGGCTATGGTCCAAAGGAACCTATGAAGGTGTATTGTGACAGTCAAGCGGCATGTGATATTGCGGTTAATCCAGTTCAGCATGATAGGACGAAACATGTAGAGGTGGACAGATTCTTCATCAAAGAAAAATTAGATGAGAAAGTTATTGAGATATCCAAAGTGAAGTCAGAATATCAACTCGCAGATATCCTAACCAAGGCTGTTTCGACTTGGCTATTCTTGAAATTTGTTGACAAGTTGGGTATGTTCGATATCTATGCACCAACTTGAGGGGGAGTGTTGAAATATAGCAATTGTATATTCTGTTTCCTAATATATAGGAAACAGATTTTCCAAATCTCTCATCTCTCCAATCTTCTCTCAATCTCTTTTCTTCTTCCCCAAGAATGTAATTCTATATATAGATGTATACAGCAAAGGAAAAATAACAAGATTAATAATTATTTTCCCCAAATCGACTTTTCAACAATATATACATGATATATAGCTTGAACGAAAACAACTAATAGACAGTTTGAAACAGAATATCTATTTAATCTACGTGAAAACACAATCACACAAAATCTGCAAACAAATTAAGAGAGAAATACATACTTCAAAAATAAATGCATGCGGGTACTGGATGCAAAATTTTCTTTATTGCTAGTGTAAGATATATTGGAAACATTGATGCAATATAACATGGTAGATGGACACAATAAAAAACATGGTAAATAACCAAGCAATAAACCAAAACCTGAACAAATTAACAAAAAAAGATGCAGTACGTACTACTAATTATATCAATACAAAATATAAAACAAAACGAATTAATCTAACATTCCACTATCCAGTGAGGCAATGGTGGCAGGGGCTGATCGCCACCTCCCCCTTCCTCCACGCCATCGTCTTCCATGCTTTCAATTAATTGCTCTTCGTCGTAATTGATCAGTGCAAAGCAGCAGTAGTCATCATATCCTCCTTGAAGACCAGGCAAACCCCACACATCCATGAGTTGATTTGGTGCCAACTCGGTCCTTCTTAGGAACTCCCTGTAGCCCTTACCTTTAAAACGGTAGTTCTTAGAACTATTGATGAGATACGTGAAGGACATGTCGTACAGATTGCCTATCTTATCCATCACCTTCACTGCTACCCCATGATCTTCAGAATCCATCTTCGCAACTTCATGGGAACGTTTCTTTAACTCAAGCATAGAGTTTCCTATTTCAGTTTCAGTCAACTGGAAACGGTTCTGATCAGAAACAGTGTCGGTTCTGGTCACCCGCTTGGTGGTGTGCAGAATTGGACGAGATACACCCATCCTCCAAGATTCCTCTAGCCAACCCTTTTTGTTTATGGAAGGAAACTTCTTGTAGGGTTGGTTGTACAATGCGCTTCTTTGGATGCTCTCTTTTTCATGCTGTTGCTGTTGGTTGATGTGCGCCTTGTGATGAGAGGATTCATCCATCCCATGTGATGATGATGATGGTGCTTCTTGAGGCTTATTGACGATAGTATTGTCACCCTTTTTATTGGTTTCGATCTGCATCGCCGGTGATGGTGATGGAGATGAAGATGGGTTGATGATGAAGATGCCTCCTGCAGGATTGAGCTTTCTCAACTTCTGAAGAGGCCCATCTTCTGATCTAGTTGATGATGTTGGATGAGGTTGGAAGCCATTGATGATGAACTTGCAGCTGTTGTTGACATTAATGGTTCCAAGAGCTGCCTTCAACTTGCTGTCCTGCACCTTATGATCAACTGCTTCTCCAGCTTCCATCTCCATTGCCCTTCTTTTTTTCGAGGGTAAGAAGCCCTTATCTGCCATTGTTGCCACTGTTGTTATTCTCTTCTTCTTCCTCTTCTTATAGGGTTTAATTTCTTGAACAAAGAGAAATACTAACAGAGTTGATGTATGGGGGAGTATATATAGTAAAAATTAGTGTAGTAAACCTATGAAAGGTAGGAATATTACTTGAACTGTGTTTCCTGATTAGGATCGGACTCCTCAAAATTTTAATGTAGAGTAAAATTACTTCCATGCCCTTATTAAACTCCTAAGAAGTACCCAGTCTGTTCAAAATTGGTGGTCAGTTTGATTGGTACGCGTACAGAATTAAATTAAATTACAGAATGTAAATATATATCTAGGAATTATGATTTCATTTAGGGTGTTACTACATTCTAAACGAGGAAATATATATATTTTCAAGTAGTTTGTAAGCTATATATGTGGCAAATTGATATAATTGCTCATTACTACGAGGAAACTTAATTTCCTAATTTGACTGTACTTTCTACTTTAAGCAAATACTAGAAAAATGGAGTAGTTATTAATTTGAGATGAATATTTAGGAAATAATCATCATATAAGATTTGATTTATGGGATTCCTTACTGAACTAAATAATTAGGAAATAAACTTGAATTCTTTTCTTAAATCTTAATTATTGAAAAGTGAAGGGAGATATGGTTTGACGAAGAGCATATATAATAATAAATAATGCAGCATGTTCTTGGTCAGTTGGTTTCTTTATTTTGATTATTATTTCACCGCATCTTTCTTAAATGCAAAGATTGGTTGGTTATTAAAATATTATATTATTAATGCAGGAATATAATTTATATACCCTCTCTAATAAGACTCTAATAATCATGTGTCAAACATAATTTATTGTCATACTGCACAACTTTACTCATCATATGCAAAGAAAAAAGGATTATCGGAAGTTATATGCACATAGTGCATAGTACATACATGACATGACTGTCTTAGACCAAATTTCTCTTTGGTATCAATCCACATATGCAGAAGATACTACAATAATACACAGCTTAAAACAAACAGAATAATTAACTAAGAAAAGGAAAGTGTTATTTAGAGCTAGTATATATATACTCGAAACATACAACTCAATCAGACAAATACTCTCAGGAACAAAAATAGATGCAGATATGTAAACAAAACTCAGCAAAAAAGTTACTGAAAATTCTTTAGTTGAGAAAACATCAGTTTAGTCCCAGCTAAGATTACAATAAGCTTTGAAGATTGAAATGCCTCTCACTGTATTTGACCATTAGCCTTTCAACTAGCTAAATCCAATTAGAATCTCAGTATCTATTACAAGTATGCTCTTTGAACTAACAAACTCAGCCTTCTTCTTTTCACATTGGAAGCCTCTACAATAGGAATGAAAGTAAACAACTCTGTTGTTTAATCATACAAAGAAAGAAAGAAAGAAGGAAAGAAAAGAAAGAACAAACAAGTTAAAGGCTCGGACCAAGCAAACAATAAGCATCATGAAACAGATAGCAGACAAACCCTTATTTCCACTGTACAGCTCTACATGCCAATGAGGCAATATGGGCAGCATCACTTCCCTTGTCTGATCACCCACTCCTCCTCCATTTACTTCTTCCCCATCCATGCTTTCAAAGTTCTCTTCGTCGGAATTAACCAATGCTAGCCAACAGTAAGCCTCATCTTCTCCCTTAACACCAGGCAAACCCAAGATATCCATCATCCGATCATCTTCTCCTTTAATACCAGGCAAACCCCAGATATCCCTCATCTGATTAGCTCTTAGCTCTAAATTATCAACAAACTCTGAGTAGCCGGTCCCCATGAAACAGTAGGTGCAAGAAGTCGGAATGAACTTGAAGGTCATGTCGTAAATATGCCCTATCCTATCCATCACCTTCACTGGAACTTCATTAGGAGGTGGTTGTAGGATAATGGCTCGATTATGTTGGTTTGTTTTGTGTTTTCTCGCTGGTTCTCTCTTTGTATTCCGCATTGATTCTTGTTGGTTTGATTCGTATTCGCGCACAACAAGTGGTATCAGAGCTGTTGGTTCGACCTAGAGGGAGATGGCGGGTGATGCAGATGCAACCAAGGAGGTTGTGGGATCAAGTTCATCAAGAACAACGATTCACAACGCAAAATTTGAAGTTGAAAAATTTGATGGGACAAACAATTTCGGGATGTGGCAATGTGAGGTTTTGGATGTTCTTGTTCAACAAGAACAAGATGTTGCTTTGGAAGTTGAAAACCCTAAGGATATGTCCGAAGCAGATTGGAAGAAGTTGAATCGAGTTGCGTGTGGGACTATTCGGCTCTTTATTGAGAAGGCTCAGAAGTATGATTTGATGAGGGATACCATTGCTGCGGTGTTGTGGAAGAAGCTCGAAGACAAATACATGAGGAAAAGTTTGGAGAATCGGCTGTATTTGAAGAAGAGACTTTTTCGCTTCACCTATACGGAAGGTATGTCTATGAATGCTCATGTTGAATCATTTAATAAATTGTTGGCTGATTTGTTAAATTTGGATGAGCAAATTAAGGATGAAGATAAAGCCCTAATCCTGTTGAATTCATTACCTGAAAGTTATGATCATTTAGCAACTACTTTATGATATGGAAAAGATACTGTGAAATATGAAGATGTTGCAAATGCTTTGTTGAATAATGAGACTAGGAGAAGGGATAAGATGGTTGACAGAGAAACTTCTGAAGCGTTGATTGTAAGGGGCAGGACTGAGACTAGATCTGAGTCCAAATCTGGGAAAAAGGGAAACAAATCTCGTTCTAAATCGAGAGGAGTTTCAAAGGACAGGAAAATACCGGCCAAAGATGAATGTGCTTTCTGTCATGAGAGGGGGCATTGGAAAAAGGATTGTCCAAAGCTACGAAATAAGGGAAATTCGACTGCAAATGTGACTGTTGATAATTTAGAAAGTGGCGAGGATTTTTCTTTTGCACTTGCTTCTAGTCCCTCACTTTATCAAGAAGTATGGTTTCTTGATACAGCAGCCTCCTATCATATGTCTTGGAAAAAGGAGTGGTTTACTTCTTTGGAGTATATGGATGGTGGTGTAGTTTTGATGGGAAATGATGCACCTTGTAAGAAGGTAGGAATCGGGAAGATTGAATTGCTAATGCACGATGGTCTTATTAGGGAGCTTTCAGATGTATGGTATGTCCCAGATTTGAAAAAGAATCTGATTTCACTAGGTGCTTTGGAGGCCAGTGGATTGAAATTTGCTAGTGAAGGTGGCATTCTGAAGGTGACTAGCGGATCACTCGTGGTGATGAAAGGGCAAAGAAAGAGGAACTTGTTTTTCTTGCAGGGAAAAACATATTTGGGTCAGGCTGCCAGTGTAACTGAGAAGCCTAAACAGGTTGTTCCCGACTCTACCAGGTTGTGGCATATGCGACTCGGGCATGCAGGAGAAAAGGCCTTGCAGGGGCTTGTGAAGCAAGGGTTGCTTAAAGATGCTAAAGGGTGCAAGTTGGAATTTTGTGAACATTGTGTTTTGGGTAAGCAAACTAGGGTGAAATTTGGTACAGCTGTACATCAGACAAAGGGTATCCTCGATTATGTGCACACAGATGTTTGGGGCCCTACTCAGACACCTTCTATGAGTGGTAGACACTGGTTTGTTACTTTTGTTGATGATTACTCCAGACGAGTTTGGGTATATACCATGAAGCACAAAGATGAAGTTTTGACATTGTTCACAAGTTGGAAGAAGAAAGTTGAAAATCAGACTGGTAGGAAGATTAAGGTTCTGAGGTCAGATAATGGAGGGGAATACAAGAACGATCCGTTTCTGAAGTTGTGTGAAGATGAAGGGATCCAGAGGCACTTCACAGTTAGGAAGACTCCACAGCAAAATGGGGTTGCAGAAAGGATGAACAGAACCTTACTTGAGAAGGTGAGATGTATGTTAGCACAGTCTGGGTTGAAGAAGACATTTTGGGCAGAAGCTGTTATATATGCAAGCCACATTGTCAACCGTTTACCATCAGCAGCACTTGAAGGCAAGACGCCTATTGAGGTATGGAGTGGTAAACCTGCATCTGATTATAGTTTTTTGCATATATTTGGTTGTCCTGCTTATTTTCATGTAACTGAAACTAAACTTGATGCAAGAGCCAAGAAGGCTATATTTGTTGGTTTTAGTACTGGTGTCAAAGGTTACAGGTTGTGGTGTCCAGAACAGAAGAAGTTAGTAATCAGCAGAGATGTCACTTTTGATGAGACCAGCATGATCAGCTCGGGACAGTCGACTGGTGGTATAGGACAGTCGACTGGTGAGCAGCAGAAGAGTGGGACAGTTCTTCAACAGGTGAGTAGAAGAAGTTCGGGACAGTCGACTGATGAACAGGAGCAGTCGACTGGTGGTCCAGAACAGCAGAATTGTGGGAGCTCGGGACAGTCGACTGGTGGCAACAACCAGTCGACTGGTAGGAGAGTTTTCCAACAGGTGGAGTTAGAAAAGTTGTCAGTTGAGAATCCTGTTCCTGTCCAAGATGAAGATGATGTGGTTGATACTGAGAATGATGAAGAAGCTCCTATCCAGCAGGAAGAATCAATTGCAGTAAGAAGGCAAAGAAGAGATATCAAACGACCATCTCGTTTTACAGATTCAGTTGCATTTGCTCTTCCCATTGTGGATGATGAAGTTCCCTCCAACTTCAAAGAAGCCACTAGAAGTTCAGAAAATGCAGATTGGAAAGTTGCTATGGATGAAGAGATGAACTCTCTTCATAAGAATAAGACTTGGGATCTAGTGCAACTACCAAAGGGGAAGAAAGCAATCGGTTGCAAGTGGGTGTATACGAAGAAAGAAGGTCCAAAAGGTAGTGTTCGGTTCAAGGCTAGACTAGTTGCAAAGGGGTATGCTCAACAGGAAGGTATTGACTATAATGAAGTGTTCTCTCCGGTTGTGAAGCATCCTTCTATTCGGATTTTGTTGGCATTGGTAGCACAGTTTGATCTTGAGTTGACACAGATGGATGTGAAGACTGCGTTCTTACATGGGGAACTAGATGAAGAAATTTATATGTTACAGCCAGATGGGTTCAAGACAGCTGGGAAGAAAAATTGTGTTTGCAGGTTGAAGAAGTCTCTCTATGGTTTGAAGCAATCTCCAAGGCAGTGGTATTTGAGGTTTGATCAGTTTATGAAGGTGCAGAGATATTCCAGAAGTGAGTTTGATCATTGTGTTTACTTCAGGAAGTTGCAGGATGGCTCTTTCATATATCTGTTATTATATGTGGATGACATGTTGATTGCCTCTAAGAATGCTAAGGAGATTCAAAATTTGAAGAATCAGTTGAGTTCTGAGTTCGAGATGAAGGATCTTGGTGAAGCCAAGAAGATACTTGGGATGGAGATAGCTAGAGACAGGGCAAAGGGCACAGTGAGTTTGACACAGAAGCAATATCTTTTGAAGGTGCTGAAACGGTTCGGTATAGATGAGAAGACTAAACCAGTAAGTACACCCTTAGCCAGTCATTTCAGAATTAGTGCTTCTCAGTCTCCAAGTACAGATGAAGAAAGACAGTATATGGCAAATGTACCTTACACTAGTGTGGTTGGCAGTTTGATGTATGCCATGGTTTGTACTCGACCAGACATCTCTCAGGCGGTGAGTATGGTTAGTCGATATATGCATGATCCAGGCAAAGAGCATTGGCAAGCAGCTAAATGGATTCTAAGGTACATAAGTGGCACCACAGATGTGGGTTTGAAATTTGAAAGGGATGACAATATTAGCAGGTTATTGGTTGGATATGTTGATTCTGACTATGCAGGTGATCTAGATAAGAGGCGGTCTACTACAGGCTATTTGTTTACTATGGCTAGGGCACCTATAAGTTGGAGGTCAAATTTGCAGTCCACTGTAGCGTTGTCTACTACTGAGGCTGAATACATGGCGGTTGCTGAGGCCATGAAGGAAGCCATTTGGATACATGGACTTTTGAAGAGCTTGGGGATTCATCGGGAGAAGGTGGAGGTACATTGTGACAGTCAGAGTGCTATCCATTTAGCGAAGAACCAAGTTCATCATTCGAGGACCAAACATATTGATGTCCGTTATCATTTTGTGCGTGATTTGATAAAGGATGGTGATATTCATTTGGTGAAGATTGGGACAGCTGATAATCCTGCTGATATGTTGACCAAAGTTGTTGGAGCAGCCAAGTTCAAGCATTGCATGAACCTGGCTAATATTTTGCATGTTTGATGACTTGGAATGGGCGGTTGGAATAGTGCTTCGCTATTTGTTCGCCTAGTATGTGGTATCATACTAAGGTGGAGTTTGGATTTGTTGTTACATTTGATGATGAGCATTTGGAGTATTTGTGGAGATTGCTTGGGCTACTTGGAAGATCTTGCCAAGGTGGAGATTGTTGGATACTTGGTGGAAGATCTCGCCAAGGTGGAGATTGTAGGATAATGGCTCGATTCTGGTTCAGATTGTTTTGGAGTATCTGCAGCAAAAGAAAGTTACAGTATCAGTCGACTGATAGAAGGATCAGGCGACTGTCCAGAGAGTTTTCAAAGGCTAAAGATACAAGCAGCAGCAGAGCAGCAGTCGACTGGCCAGTCGACTGTCCTGCACAAGACCAGTCGACTGGGTAGATGACCAGTCGACTGACGACGGTATTTTGAACTAGATCAGGCCCAATTCGAAAAGGCCCAATAGTTTCCCTATAAATACACTTGTTAGGGTTTTGTAATCTGTGACGAAAATTAGAGATCCCTATTTCGGTTTTGCAGCCGTCATTATTTGTAAGGGTTTGTTTTCGCCCATTGGTGATAATTTGAAGAAGAAGAAACCCCAACCGCCACGTGGATGTAGGCATGTATTTTGCCGAACCACATTAAATCTGTGTGTCCTATTGTGTTGGTTTGTTTTGTGTTTTCTCGCTGGTTCTCTCTTTGTATTCCGCATTGATTCTTGTTGGTTTGATTCGTATTCGCGCACAACAGTGGTTTCCCTTCAGCTTCATATGCAAGATCTGTCAATGGCGAAAGAGAACTTCTAATTTCGGAAAGAGTTAATGAAAACCTGTTATCTCTATCACCACAATTAAAAAACAAGAAGTCACCGGCGTCACTTTCAGTGATCCTCTTAGTTAAGTACAGAACAGGACGCTTTACCCCCTTTCTCAAACAAGTCTCCAGCCACCCTCTTTCTGTTGGGTAAGGAAACAACTTCTTGTAGGGTTTTTCATAATCATTTGCTTTTTCTTCTTCTTCGTCTTCTTCTTCTTCTTCTTCTTCTTCATTTTCTTCTTCATCTTCTTCTTCTTCATTTTCTTCTTCATTTTCTTCTTCATCTTCTTGATGGGTATGAGATGTTGAGAATGATGGGTTGGTAATGCTGTGACCTCTGTTCTCAGAGGCAGAATTATCCAAGATCTCTGATGAGTTTTCTTGAGAATTGATGGTTCTGTAATTCTGATGAAGCCTATTTCCTAAAACAATGGGTGATGATGGCTTCCACTTTTTTAAGGTTGACTCTGTTATCTCAGTGTCTCTTTCTTCTCCTCCTTCCGAGTAATCCCTTAATGATGATGATGCCTTTCTCTTTGTCAATGGCGAGAAGCCCTCACTTTCCTTTTGATTAAACTTCACCTCCTCCTCCAAATCGGCCATCTTCTTCTTGTTCTTGTTGAGCTTTCTTGAGATCTTGAATTGCTGAGAGAGAAACAGTTTATACCAGAGTTAGGAAAGCATGAAAAACTTTGGTGATTACAATGTGGGAAACAAGTCTATTGTAAAATGATAATTATATTATTAATAAGTAATTAGGATGTGCAAGTGATGTAAAACTAACCCTAAAATAGAGAATTTTCCAAGAATTTTAATGAGTTAATTTTACCAACATGAAAGTGCAGATTTAGATTGGATATTTTAACAGTTAACAGGTTCGATGGGTTTTCAAGAATTGAATCAAATGCTAACAATCCCAATTAATAATTCAATCTTAATCAATAAGTAAATCCCTACGTGTTTTAGCAAGTAAAAATTGCAATACCAATTCGTACTCTAATCTAGCATGTGGATCACTCAATCTCAGTATTTTGTGGTCGACAGTCAAATTAGATAATATACTAGATGATAAGGCAGTAAAACATAAATACGGAAGAAATGGAAAGAGTATACCGAATGCGAAGAACCAACGTAGATCTCGGAGTTGGGCAGCAACTAGGATCGCAGCAACTCAGCGGGCAAGGTCAGCAGCGAAGCCCAGGGGGTGGCTGACCTGGTGGCCGGCTGTTGACGGTGAGCGAGGTGGTGGCGTCGGAAGGGCGTGGCGCCGGAGCTGGGTCAGAGAGTCGGGGCGAAGGTGAGGGAGTGATGGGACGAAGGCGTCGGCGGTGGTAGGGAGAGTAGGGGTGTTGTCGAAGTCGGGATAGGGGAAAACGACGGTGAGGAGAAGGGGATGAGGTCGACGCTGATGGGGAATTTCGGGGTTGACGACGAGGAGGGATTTGGAGTTGGTGATTTCGATCGGGAGTGAGTTCTTTGTGGAGATCGGAGATCGGTTGGGAGTGTGGAGGGTTAGGGGAACGAAGAAGGACGGAGAAGATGAGGATGGGAGCGGCGGCTTAGGGTATGGGAGTTGAAGATGAAGTGCGGGTGTGGTTTTTTTTTTTTTTTTGAGTTGCAGTCGGGTTGGAGAAGGAGGATTGAGGCGGCGGCTAATAGGGGTGATGAAGGAGATTAGGGTTTTGTTTATTTGGGATTAGGGGAGATTGTATTTGGGATTTTTAATTGGGGATAAATTTTAGAATTAATCACTAATTCTAAAACTAGATTAGGATTTATCACAAACCCTAATTTGATCTCAATTGTATCACACAAAGGAGAGAAAATAAAGAGCAAAACTCAACACAGATTTTTTTGATCGATAATGGCATGCCTTTTTCATTCATCTCAGGGCCTTTAAATAGGCTCAATTACATCTTGAAACACATCTCCAAAATATTCTCAGAATCTAAAAATTACAAAAAAGATTACATAAAAATGGAAATAAAATAAAAGTCTAAAACTGAATAAAACAGCTGATGAAGACGATGCCTGCGCTGATAGAAACGCCCAAATCGTCTGGAACCGATGTCCTCATCAGCAAGACTTATGAGTATGTGAAAAGGTAAATGACTTCTCTAATATTCGAAAGTAGGGAAATAATGTAATCCCATCATTTTACCATGACTTTCTGCTATCCCCATCGACTATTTTTTTGTAAATTTTAAACATCTCTCCCTTCAAACTATTTTCACTCCTGCTACATATAGAAAGTAGTATATCCTCAATACAACACACAATTTAACAAAAAAGAAAAAAACTACATCTTAACCCAAAACATTAACTTAAAGACAAAATTGATTTAAGAAGAAGAACACCTTAATAAACATCGATATATTGCTATAGGGTATTATAACTTATAAAAAATATTAATATGCATTCCTTTATACTTAATAACATATTCCCCAACAAAGTTGTTGCACTACGCTCTTGCAATAGAAATCCTATGCAACTGCAACACCTAGTGCTACACTGTATCTACTATATGCAGTGTCATTTGAACTGCTTTTCAATGTATACATATTTTGGATCCCTCAAAAGACTATTATCCCTTACTATTATTCCTCAAATTCTCTTCTACCATTTATATGTTTGCAACATGAGCATTTTGCTACAGTTATAGAGAAGGTCACTAACCCTTCATTAGCAAAGAAATATCCTTACTCTCATATATGAATATATCTGATTCCATTCGGGCCCGTTTCCAAAATTTTTGCAGTTCGGATATGGAAAACTCATATCTCGCCGGATTCGGATGTGGATACGGGATATCTAATTTTTTTTAAAACTCGGATGCAGATACAGATATGTATAAAAAAATGGACGGATATTCATATCCGCATATTATAATATTTATTTATTTACTAGATTTGCCCGTGGGCACGTGCCTATGGCACGTCTTCGGAACGATACAGCATATGAAAAGCCTTGTAAACAGTAAAACAATAATTATGTAGCTCAAGTTTGAATAGTACGACAATAATTAGTTGTAAATAAAAGTCCATGTTTCCATTGAATAATAATTATAAATGAGGGTATAAAATTCAACTTCTTAGAACTAATTATTGAAGAGATATTTGCTAATTTCAATATAACATGAACAATAAAAAAACATTAAAAATCTGAAAATTTACAAACCTGAAATCTGAAAATCTAAATTTCTGAGTAAATAGAGAGAGAATGAGAGTGAGAGAGAGAGACAGAGAGACAGAGAAATAATTAAATAAATAAATGAGTTTTTTTTTTGGGGGGGGGGGGGGGATTTGAATTTGAGTTTTGGGGTTTGAAATTTTGGGTGGAAAAATGTGTTTGTGAGGTTAGATTTGGGCCTTTAATTTTGAGGGGATTTTAGGAGAGCCACTTGATAGCTTTCTTTGTGTTTTATTATATAGATTTATTTATTTATTTATTTAGTATAATATTATTAGTTATAAGTTACTTAAGTAGTTAACTATAAGTACTTAAGCATACAGTTATACTAATCAAGCGTGATTTCGACTGTTTTAAATTTCCTCCGATACGGCCGAAATTTCGTTTCGGCTAACTTGCCGATACGAAATCACATATTTTATACTCTACATCGTTTTGGACCGAAATGTGTAGATTTCAGCCGAAATTACCAAAATATTGCCGAAATTGGCAAAATATCAGCCGAAATAGACAAATATTATTGTGAATATATTTTAAAAAATTGTTTTACTTTTTGCATATATGTCTTTCACTATAGGACTTTAAGCTAAAACAATGTGAGGATTTCGTATCGCAATGCAAAGTCAAGTAAGTTTATTAACTAATACATTTTTTTCTAATCAATGGAAATTTAATTTAGTTATATACTTATATTACATTCTCTTCTATACTATTGTTAAATTATGCAAAGATTTACCGTAATTGATTCATGTCATTAGTTACATTATACAGTAATTTATATAATAAATGATATGTAAGACATATAATATCTTATTTAGTAACAAAAAAAATATCTTTTGAGTATAGGAAATGAAAATCCGATATGATAGCATTTCCCCGAGATCTCCTCCGATATCTCCGATCCGAGTCCGAAAATCGAGATTTAAAACCATGGTGATTTCACTCCATTAATTAGCAGTTACTTTAACATTTTGTAAATTATTCCACCTAGTGACTTTAATATTCCATTTTATTTAGTTCCTCAAACAAAATGAACCCAATTTCAAGAGTTCCCGTAACTCCCTTAATTCCCCAATTCCCTTAAACTCCAAATTCAATTATCCTACTGTTCTACTAGCGCTTCCTCTCTGACCTCCTCTTCGATATCTACTTTCAACTCTCAATTCTCAAACCTCTCAATACCACTTCGCTCAACTCCTCAACGACGCTTCCATCTCCCCCAACTTTTATAGCAACTGACATGTATATTAAATAAAATTTTCTTTAAAAAAATTATTGTGATGATTTCTTATTTGTCCAAAATAAGAAATCACATATGTTGGATGTTAAGATTGGAAAACGCATATGTGCGAGAAAGGAGACTAGAACCCAAGAATTAGGTGGTGGAACTTGAAAGGAGAGGAACTAGAGGTTTTAGAGATAAAGTCCTTAAAGGAGCATCATGAAATTGAGAAGGGGAGACAAATATGATGTGGACTAAAATGACTACGTATATAAAAGAAATTTCAAAGGAGGTACTTGAAGAATCTAAAGGTAGAGAGTTGCTAACTAAAGAAACATGGTGATGGCAAGAAGTCTAAAATATTATGAGAGAAAAAAAAATCAACCTTCAAAATATGGCAAAAGAGTATAAATGAAGAGAATTTGGAAAGATATAAGACCGTTAGAAAAGAAGTTATAAAGCGCTAAGACATGCAAAAGAAAAATCTTATGATGATTTATACACAAAATTAAGAACAAAAGGAGAAAATAACATTTATAAGCTTGTTAAACAAAAGGATAGGAAAACAAAATATCTAAATACAATTAGGTGTATTAAGAGCAATGGTTCAAGAGTCTTAATAAAAGATGAGGAAATTAAGGAAAGATGACGAAATTACTTTGAGAAGTTAAATGTTGTGGACAACTTAAATATAAAGGACTTGAGGGAGAGTCGAGAGCATATATTTTTCCGTAGAATTGAGACCTCAGAGGTACGAAATGCTCTAGGAAAGATAAAAATATGAAAAGTTGTAGGACTGGATGGTATTCCCATTGAAGTTTGGAAGTATCTTGGGGATGTAGGAGTGGGTTGGTTAACAAGATTATTTAATAAAATTTTGAGGACTAAGAAGATGTCCGATGAATAGAGAAAGAGTATTTTAGTACCTATATATAAAAATAAATGAGATATAAAAAGTTGCTCAAACTAATGAGGAATTAAATTAATGAGCCATACGATGAAAATTTGGGAGATGATCGAACATAGACTGAGAATAGAAATTACGGTGTCTGAGAATCGGTTTGGATTTATGCCTAGGAGGTCAACAATGGAAAAAATTTACGTACTGAGGAGACTGAAAAAAACATAGGGAGACTAATTAAGGATATGTATGAAGGGGCAAGGACCACAATTAGAACAACCACATGAGAGACCAGTGATTTTCCGATTACAGTAGGTTTACACCAATGTTCGACTTTAAGCCTCTACCTTTTTTCTTTGGTTATGGATGAATTGACACGAGGAATACAAGATGAGGTGCCTTGGTGTATGCTTTTTGCCGATGACGTCGTCTTAGTGAACGAGACTAGAGCAGAGTCAATGCTAAATTAGAATTGTGGAGAGAAACTTTGGAAGTTAGGGGCTTTAGAATAAGTAGAACTAAGACAGAGTATAAGGAGTGTAATTTTAGTGATATTCGGAGCACAACTGAGGAAGTAGAGAAGCTCGATGGTCAAGAGGTACGTAAGAGAGACCGTTTCCAATATTTAGGCTCGATTATATAAAGAGATGGAGAGATTTGCGAAGATGTTATACATAGGATCCAAGCAAGATGGCTTAAGTGGAGAAGTGTCAGTGGTGTTTTATATGACAAACGTATACCTTTGAAGTTAAAAGGAAAATTTTATAGGACGGGTGTTTGACCAACAATGATGTATGGAGACGAGTGTTGGGTAACAAAGAAACAACATGTCCAAAAAATGAATGTAGCGGAGATGATAATGCTAAGATGAATGTGTGGTAAAACCATGAAGGATAGAATTATAAACGAGTAATACGAGACATGCTAAAGGTAGCTCCTATCCAAGATACGTTAAGAGAGAATCGCCTCAGGTGGTTTGGACATGTCACACGTAAACCTAGTATTGCCTCCATTAGAATGAGTGATTTGATAAATATTATGGGTAGAGTTAGGGGTAGGGGAAAATCTAAACTTATTTGGGTGGAAACGGTGAGAAAAGTTATGATAGCTTGTGACCTTACAGAAGATATTGCGCTAAATCGAGCAGAATAGAAAAACCAGGCTTCATGTAGCCAACCCCAACTAGTTGGGAAAAAGGCTTTGTTGTTGTTGTTGTTGTTGTTGTTTAATTTCTTATTTGTAATTAGAAGTGAAACTCGATACTCGCATGTTATCCAAATATGGTTAATGATATACGTAATTGAGTAATACTAGTTAAGGAAAAATTATAGCAAAAAGTATATATTTGATATCCGAAATTATATATGTATTCGAGAGGCCTTATCCGATTTCCATCCATATCCGAAATTTGGGACACGGATATGACTTTTTTTCTCAATTCATATCCATATATGTATTTGAATCCGTCTTTAGAATGCAGATACAGACTTTGGTATAGAAAATATCCGATCTTTATCCAATCCGAAATCATCCCTAGATATTGGCAAATAAGGTTGCAGTAACAGTAAAAGCAGCTCCGGAGGCCAACACTAAAGTGAAGTCTCTCTAGATTTGTATATAAAATACTACCAATCGTTAAGAGTATAAAGTTATACATAGTTATGAGCATAAGAATTTAAGTTTATTGGCCCACCTATCAGTTCAACAACCAGTGAAAAAATTCTGATTTTGACCTAAACCCATTATAACAGTATAAGAAGAGAGAATCCCTCCTCTCTATAGAAGTAAACAAGCATCAGCTAGTAGGAGAGAATTTTCTTCCCATAAAACAATAGGAAATTCATAAATTCATAAAGAAAATCCAATATTTACAAAAGATACTAGAAGAAGAACAAGTACTTATGATTTCTCTTTTCATTGTTTGCAACAATAACGACAGAAAAATGTCTACTTATGTCTATTTTCAGGGGCGGATCTTGGGGGGGCTGAGGTATGCTACAGCCCCCCCTACATTTACAGATTTACTTAATTTTTCTTTTTTTGTTTTGAAATTTTTATTTGGGCTTTTTCTTTAGGCCCCCCAATTAAAATTAAAAGCCCAGTAGCCCCCTTCAGCCCTTCAGTTCTGGCTTCTTCTTCTTTTCTTCTTTAGTTCTTCTTCTTGTTTCTCTTTTACGGTGGCAAAAGAGAAAAGACCCAAACCCTAGGTCCCTCTTTCCCTCTCTCTGCTACTTCGACCGACGACGCCTACGGCCTACCTCGATGACCGACGACGCCTACCTCGACGACGCGTTGCTGCCTCTCTCTCTCTCTTTGGTATTCTTTTTTCTTTCCTTTTCTTTCGTTCTTATTTAAACCTGTTTGTTTCCCAAGAAATCCAAGCACCACTCACAAATTAAAATCCAAATTATAAATTTAAAAAAATTTAAATATTTATAACAGGAATAAATTTTGGAGATTGATCAAGTCATCAAGCTTCTGTTCTAATCTGGAAGGTACCTACTTTTTGTTTATCTTTTTTTAAAATAAATAAATCAAATCAAATTCAATTTCATTACTTGTTAGTTTACATTATTATGCGAATGCGAATTCGATCGCCCGTTTGTTCGTTTGAATGATTTTGATTGGGTGATTTTGTTGGTGACATGATATATCATTCCGTATTTTTGTGTAATTATGAAATTTACTATCACATTTACTGCCATTAGTTGAGAGAGAGTTTGGGTCATATATGGTTATACTAAAATGTCATGTGTTATCTTATGAGTTCTTTCAGGAAATAATAAATTATAGGCGATCATTTGAGATTTCCATGTTTAAGTATAAAAAAGAGAAATTTAGTGAAGAGTGAAGACAATCCTCCAAATCAACATATAGATAAAAGAGATTAAAGAATAAAGATAATCTTTAAACTTAGAATTGTTTATTTTCATTGATACAGTTCATTTCAAATGGATATAAAGAAATCAGTATAATTTTTTGGCTCACCTGTTTCTGAATTGGCCGACACATACAGTATTGCATTGAGTCATTGACTTACAATCACAAGTTAAAATCGAATAAAAGATATTGCTGTGACTTGTGCCATTCTGATCATATACTAGGATGTCTTTTTTCCGCAGCAAGCCTGCTTTCTCTCTGCTCTCTTCTTTGCTCTAACCTGCATATAATATAAAGTTTCCCAGTGAAATCAGTAAAAAGATCTGCTTCCTTGTTCTGTTTCATCACAGAGGAAAAAAATTGTGTTGTAATGGCGAAAAAAATTGCGTTGTAACAACCAAAAATAAGGCTTATGAAGTTCACATCCCAACAAGATACACATATGTTAAAATAGGAATTATCTTAGATTTAAGTATTTCCATCTTCTTAAGGTCAAATTAAGAAAATTGGACAAATATCACGAAGTAGACCCACCTTATCTATGGTGTATGTGCTTGTTGAAGTATAGAAAATCACCTGAAATTTCTAATCATACTTATGTGCTTCCTCAAGTATATCTCAGTATCTCCTTCTCTTAGTGGCCCATCAGGCCATCACTCCTGTACAGTTTTATTCCAACTTCAGCTGGTCATTATATTCGGATTGACATAAATAAACGACAACAGAGATAGCAGAGATAGCAGTTTTATTCCAACTTCAGCTGGTTATTTTTCTCAAGTTTAGGTGCAATTGTTAATTTCGTTGGTGTTTCTGCTAAACGCCATATGGAATTAAAATCGGTTCAAGAAGCAGAGATAGCAGATAAACTAGCATCCGGGGAACTTGGTTCTGGAAGAGGTGCTAATCAGAAATGCATTTTGCAACGCGCTGGAACAACCCGTTGGGGTTTCCACTTTGCTTCAGTGAATAGCTTGATTGATATGTTTGATGCAACTTCTACAGTTCTTGGTAACATTATTGATAATGGAAACGGTTTTAAAATTAAAGGTGAAGCTAAAGGTCTATTTAAGGCAGTAAGGTCATTTGAATTTTGTTTTATCTTGTATTTGATGTTTAAAGTGATGGGTATTACCAACACTCTTTGTTTGGAATTGCAGCACAAATTTTTAGACATCTTAAATGCAATGGATTTAGTCTCATCAACAAAAGCAGTACTTCAGAAGTTGAGGAAAAATGGTTGGGAGACTTTTATCCAGGATTTGATTTCATTTTGTGAGAAACATGGTATTTTAATACCTGATATGAATGCTCCTTACATGGATGGTACTGGTCGCTCTTGTCAACAACGAGATAATATCACATTTCAACATTACTATCATGTTGATATCTTCAATGCAGTAATAGATTTTCATATTTCGGAGTTGTGTAGCAGGTTTCCTGAGTCGACAGTTGAACTACTTATTTTCAGTACAACTTTAGATCCTATTGATGAGTTCAAATCATTCAAGATAGATGATATTTGTACTCTTGCAAATAAGTTCTATCCTGAAGATTTTACCACAACTGAGTTGTATGCTTTGAGAGTGGAGTTACAACATTATGAGGTCGATGTGATTCGTCATCCTTTGTTTCAGAATATGTCTTCTCTTTCTGAATTATGTCAGAAGTTGGTGGAAACAAAAAAATCAAGGATCTATTTTTTGATTGATAGAGATTTAGGGTTTCAAAAACAGAATCAAGAACTGACTAAGAATCGAAAGGAAAAGAAGGTTACTTTTGTTACAGTTAGTGTTTAACGCGATAAGAGAGAAGAGTGAGAAAGAGATGGTAATGTCATACCTGGTTGCTGGTGGCGGCGGCGGCGGCGGCGATCTCACCGACACTATCACTGGGGGGAAAAGAAAAGGGCGGGCAAAAAACTTCTATTTACCTTTTAAAGGAAGATTTGTTTGGAACCTTCACAAAAATCTCCCCTACTTTTTGTAAGCTTTTAATTGACCCCCCATTTTTATTTTTTATATTTTTTTTGAATAGTTTGCCCCCTTGATTATTTTTTTAATTTATTTTACACATCAAAAGTTCCAAATGGCATGAGGTGATCTAAAAAACATCAAAAGTTAATTAACAGCGGTTCGCTCTTGTAACGGTATTTAATTTTATCAATTCAAAATTACAAATTACCAGTTCGGTCTCTACATGATTTAATAGATCATACAAAAGTTGGTCAACCAATTGTAAGTATTAAGAACAAAAATTAAACACACAACCATCGAAAAATAAAAAATAATATTGAATTAAAATTGTGTTCTCAAAACTATGCTACATCAAAGCCCTATAAAATTAAATTTAGTTCATAATAACGTTGCAACTAACAAATACTGTTTGGGATTGCATAATAAAATTAGATGAAGAAAAGAGATACACAAAGAACTGTTTTTGTAAAAGAAAAACTTTGCAAACCGAAGTCTCGAAAACCGAGCCACCAAGCACAGTCAGCAGCTCTTTCTTTCTCCTCTCTATCCTCTCTATTTCGTCTCGAAGTCTGCACGCCCACGTCAACGTCAGCAACGCAACATAGGGCTCTCTCTCTCTTCCGCCGTCACCGCCACACACGCCCACCTTCTCTGTCGTTTTCGAAACCTGAGCGCTGCCACGTCAAGTCAAAGGCCTGCTTCTTCACGCCTCTGTCTCTCTCTGTTTTTTTTTAATTAAGGAAGTCGTCGCTCTCCTCTCGTTAGGCATGCCCTTCTTCTCTTATTTTGCTATTGTATTTATAGGCACAGGAACGTGGGGATTAGGATTTATTTTTGCAGAAAACCCTACATCTTTATTTATTTCTTTCCTTATTTGATTTGATCTTTATTTCTTGCTTCTTTTTCTTGAAGCACGTGCTGCACACACACAAAATAAAATCAGAAGGATTTAAAAAATAAAATTAAAATTAATTAGTTTAAATTAAACTAACTAACAATCACATTAGCTCAATTAAACCCTTTTAAATTTGTTTATTTCACTTTCATCTCTTTTGGCAATGAAAATTTCTATTTTGCTTTTTACATTGCCAAATTGTAAATTTAAAATTTCAACAAATCAATAAAAATTAATCAATCACTCTCTTTGTTGATTTTTACTGAAAATCATCACCTTTTGCGTCAAAATAATCGTATTCCTTCAAAAATAATTAATTAACTGAAATCTATGGAAATAAGATAAATTAGACGAATACAAGCAATTTTTATGGATAAATAAGTACAAATATTTATATAAAAATTAGACACATCATGAGTGATATGGCTAAAAATGGGGTTAAATCGGAACCGTCCAGATTGGGCACGAATCTTGATGCTCGGGGGTAAAATGGTAATTTCACATACAAGTGGATCCAAGGCGGGTACTGAATCTCCTTCTCACGGACCCAATAACCCGCGAACGGATCCACACCCATTAGGTACGGGTCCCGACCCGAGGCGAACCCAAACCAACGAGAGACAAATCAGGATCCCTGATTTGGCCAAATCGACGGCCCTGATTTGCTCCCACCGGGAATCAAGGAAAGATTTCCTAAACAGACTGAGGATTTTGCTCCCGGCTGTTACACAGGAAATCAGACCCTTAAACGGCTCCCCTGGCGACTATAAATACAACCCCTCTGCCTCCATGACCAGGTTAATCACTTTTTCACCACTTTAAGCTCTTTCTTAATCTCTTCTGATTACTGACAAGAGCGTCGGAGGGTGCGTCGCCGGAATCAACCCCGGTGTTTCGCACTTCCTTGCAGGTTGCGCCAGGAGCAAGAAGGCTGAGTCAACTGTTCAGGTTTTTCTCGGACTCACAAATTCTATTTGTTTACCCCCACACCGAAATCAGCGGTAACAGATTGGCGCCGTCTGTGGGAAGGACCACACGAACAGCCTCAGCTTCTTCCTCGTCGTACTCTGCAACCATGCCGCCGAAGAAGGTCAGATCTAGAGGGTCGAACCGTGTGGCCAACACCGCCGACCCTACGGAGGAAGCCCCTGTCAATCCTATTCCACAGTCCGATCTTCCTCCACCGGCCCAGCAGGTCCCACCTCCTCATCCCAAGTAGCAACCCAACAATGGCCCTTCCGGCCATAATGCTCGGAAACAGAAGCAACCCCTCAATCCGGAGCATGTTTCGGCCCATAATGGGTCCTCGGACTCAATGGCTTCTCATCATCCCGACCTCCGCATCACCCTCCTGAAGCGCCAGAAGGACGATGACCTCCGCACCCACCTTGACGAGAGGCGGGCCCGAGAGGGAGCCTCCCGCCAGCGTCAGGGTTAGCGGTCCCCTCGTCGCCGAGACGGCAGAAGGTCCCCGGACCGCAGAGGCCGAGCGGCGTCTCCCGAGCGCCGAAGGAGGAGGCCGCATTCCCCCGGGGATCGGCGTCATCCGAGGGACCGAGAGGTGCCTATCAGTCGGGCCGAATTCCTCCAATTTCAGGAGACCGTTCTGCAGGCTCTCAACCTTCGGCAGAACGTCCAGAATGCTCAGAGGGCTCCGACGCCCCCGAGGGACCCCAGTCCTCGCCGCCGAACCCGAAGTCCTTCCCCGGTTCCCAGCCGCCAACGGCAGCAATACAGCCCTCGCCGATCACAGGACTACCGGCGCCGCAGTCCACGCTCCCCCTCCTATGAAGAGGAGTCCGGGGGGTCATACGATTACCAGCGGAGAGACGACGCCCTCATCCGCCGTCTCCATGAGGTGGAAAGGCATATCGGCCGCATGGACAGGGAGGAAGAGTCCCGAGCAGGAACCGTCCGTCCCAGCCGACCCCCTTTCTCGCGGTCGATCATGGAGGCCCACATACCGAGGGGTTTCAAACCTCCGCAGTTTGAAACGTACTCAGGGGAATCCGACCCGGTCGACCACGTCGAGAGCTTCAAGACACTGATGCTGATCCATCAAGCTTCCGACGCCGTGCTCTGCAGGACCTTCCCGGCCACCCTCCGGGGGTCGGCTCGGGAATGGTATTCCAGGCTCGCCCCCTCATCCATCTTCTCATTCGAGCAGTTCGAGACGCTGTTCATAACTCACTTCGTGAGTAGCAGGCGAGCCGAGAAGACAAGTCTTTCCCTACTGAACCTGCGGCAGGAAAGGGAAGAGAAGCTGCGGGACTATGTGAAGAGATTCACCGCAGAGGTCAGGTCTATCGCCTCCTTAGACCAGTCCGTGGCCACCGTGGCGTTCCAGTCGAACGTCCTCAACGCCAACATCCGATCGTCCCTAGCCAAGAAGCCCCCGCATGACTTCGCCGACCTCCTCCTGAGGTGCGAGAAGTACATCCGAGCAGAGGAGGCTGAAGCCCTTCCGAGCTTCGGAGGGCCCTCCGCAGGGTCGAAGAGGAAGGCGACGGGGCAAGAGGGGTCCAAGAAAGCTCAGAAGGACATTGGCGGTCAGTGCCGCCCTCCCCCCAGGTTCGAGAAGTTCACTCCCCTCACCACTAATGCCTCTACTATCCTAATGGAGGTGGAGAAGGAGGGGGTCATCCCTCCGGCTCCGAGGATGCACACCCCAACGAAGAGGAGGAACAAAGATAAGTGGTGTCGTTACCACCGAGACCACGGCCACGACACGAATGATTGCCGGGCTCTGAGAGATGAGATTGAAGCCCTCATCCGGAGGGGGCAGTTGGCCAAATTCGTGAAGGCTAACGATCGGACGGACCGCAACTCTCCTCCGCCTCGGGGGGCTAACAAGTGCTCCGAGCGACGCGAGGAGACACCCGAGTTCGAGGAGGAACAGGTTCTACACCTGATCCACGGAGGCCCCATGGGGGGCTCCTCTAATTCCTCCCGGAAGGCCTTCGTCCGAGAGGTCAACTCGGTCCACAGTGCCCCTCCCCCAAAAGGCCTCGACGTCCCTGTGTCTTTCTCCGACGCCGACCTCGAAGGGGTCCGGACCCCACACTGCGATGCCCTCGTCATCGACCTCCGCATGGCCAACTTCAAGGTGCAGAGGATTTTAGTAGACAATGGAAGTTCGGTCAATATCCTCTTCCTCTCGGCCTTCCGAGGCCTGCAGCTGTCCCGAGACCGTCTCAAGCCGGCCGGTTACACACTCCACGGGTTCACGGGGGTCCCGGTAACCGTCGAAGGGGTGATAACCCTAGACGTTACTGCGGGAAGCACCCCTACTACCCGGACCGAGCCGATGGACTTCATGGTCGTCGACGTCCCGGCAGCATATAATGTCATTCTGGGCCGACCCGGCCTAGCCGCCCTGGAAGCTGTCCCCTCGGCATACCATTTGAAAATGAAGTTCCCCACTCGGTCGGGAGTAGGGGAAGTCAGGGGAAGCCAGGAAACAGCCCGGAAGTGCTACATGACTTCCACCGGGGGACCAGTGCTCTCGCTCGAGACACTAGAAATCCCCGAGCCAAAAGCTCGGCCGACGTCCGAGCCGGCGGACGAGTTAGAAGAAGTGCTCTTCTCGGACGAGGACCCGAGCCGGAAGTTCCTCATCAGTAAGTCCTTGCCGACCGCACTGTGCTCGGACCTGATTCAATGCATCCGGGATAACCGCGACTTGTTTGCATGGTCGGCCGCGGATATGCCCGGCATTTCCGAGGAACTGCTCGTCCATCGCCTAAGTGTCGAACCGGGGTGCAAACCGGTTTAGCAGAAGAGGCGAAAGTTCGCTCCCGAGCGACAGCAGGCCATCAAGGAAGAAGTGGATAAACTGCTGAAGGCCAAGTTCATACAGGAGGTAAATTACCCCGAGTGGCTGTCGAATGTTGTAATGGTCAAGAAGTCCAATGGCTCGTGGAGGATATGCATTGACTTCACCGACCTGAACAAGGCGTGTCCGAAGGACCCATTCCCTCTCCCGAACAAAGACACCCTTATTGACGCCACCTCGGGCCATGAGCTCCTCAGCTTCATGGACGCCTTCTCGGGGTACAATCAAATCCGAATGTTCCCTCCGGACATTCCGAAGACCTCCTCCGTTCGGCTTGAAGAACGCGGGCGCCACCTACCAGCGCCTCGTCAACAAGGTCTTCCAGAGCCAGATCGGCCGAAACATAGAGGTGTACGTTGACGACATGCTCGTCAAGAGCATCAGCGGCACCGATCATGTAGCCGACCTCCAGGAGGCCTTCGGCGTGTTGAGAAAGCACAGCATGTGGCTAAACCCGAACAAGTGTGCGTTCGGGGTCTCCTCGGGAAAATTCCTCGGCTTCATGGTAAGCCAACGAGGGATCGAAGCTAATCCCGAGAAGATTAAGGCCATATTAGACATGGCCCCGCCTCGGAACATCAAGGAGGTACAGAAGCTTACCGGTCGGCTCGCCGCTATCGGTCGGTTCCTCTCGAAGTCAGGGGAAAAATGCCTCCCCTTCTTCAAAGCACTCAGGGGGGCTAAGGGTTTTGAATGGGGCCAGCCACAACAGGAGTCGTTCGACCAACTGAAGGCATACTTGGTGAACCCCCCTCTACTCAGTAAACCGGTCCCGGGCGAGACCCTCTTCGTCTACTTGGCTGCTTCCGAGCAGACCCTAAGTGTTGTCCTGGTAAGAGAGGAGGATCGGTCCCAAAAGCCCATCTACTACGTGAGCAAGGTGCTTCGAGACGCCGAGCTCCGCTATCCGAAGATTGAGAAAATGGCCTACGCCCTAGTCACAGCGGCGAGGAAGCTTCGGCCATACTTTCAGTCCCACTCGATCGTCGTCCTCACCGACCAACCCCTAAAGCAGATCCTCTACAAGCCCGAGACCTCGGGTCGACTGATGAAGTGGTCCATAGAGCTGAGCCAGCATGACATCACTTACCAGCCTCGGACAGCGATTAAGGCACAGGCACTCGCCGACTTCATCGTGGAGTCCATTATCCCTGAGGTCGAACACATTCCGAATGGACCCCCCATTTGGACAGTCTTCGTGGACGGGTCCTCTTGTAATGAAGGAAGCGGCGCTGGCATCATTTTGAATGGCCCTGACGACTTCGTCCTCCAGTATGCGATCCGTATGAACTTCAAGGCCTCGAACAACAAGGCGGAGTACGAAGCACTCATCGCTGGTCTCGGACTTGCACGAAGTGCTGGGGCGCAGCGCCTCCGAATCCACAGCGATTCCCAGCTCGTCGTGAACCAAGTCTTGGGCGAGTACGAAGCTCGAAATGAGCGGATGGCAAAGTACCTTGCTAGGGTTCGGGATCTCATGGACCGGTTCGAGGAGGCGCTCATCCAGCGGGTCCCTCGGGAAGAAAACTCACAGGCCGATGCCCTCTCCAAATTGGCCTCGTCTTCACTTCAAGGTCTCGAACAGACCGTGCTGATCGAAGTCCTCTCTAAGCCGAGCATCGAAGACGAGACGCCTGCCTCGGCGGAGTCGTTGCCAGTCATGTTACAAGACAATTGGATGAAGCCATTGGTAGAATTCTTAAGGGATGGAGTTCTGCCCTCGGATCCCAAAGAGGCTCGCCGAGTCAGGACCCGGGCCGAGCGGTATGTCTTGATCGAGGGTATCCTATACAAACGCTCTTTCTCTCAAATAGACGGCCGACCGTACCTAAGGTGCCTCTCTCCGGATCAGGACGAATATGCCCTACAAGAACTCCACGAAGGCATCGGAGGGGCGCACTCGGGGTTTAGGTCCTTGGCCCGAAAAGCTTTGAATTATGGGTACTTCTGGCCGACCCTCCTTCAAGATGCCGAACGACACGTTCGGCAATGCAGCTCCTGTCAGAGACACTCTAGCATCCGACGCCTCCCTCAGGCCAACCTCGCCTCCCTATCAAGTCCCATCCCCTTCGCAATGTGGGGCATGGACTTACTAGGGCCCTTCCCTCCGGCTCCGGGTCAGTTCAGGTTCTTGGTCGTAGCCATTGACTACTTCTCGAAGTGGGTCGAGGCCGAGCCCCTCGCCACTATGAC
Organism: Hemerocallis citrina; assembly: GCA_017893485.1. Lineage (NCBI taxonomy): Eukaryota > Viridiplantae > Streptophyta > Magnoliopsida > Asparagales > Asphodelaceae > Hemerocallis > Hemerocallis citrina. The sequence goes on along the minus strand of CM030365.1, from coordinate 177,628,989 downwards.
CGAGAACAAAGTGGTACAGTTCTTCTGGAAGAGCATCATATGCAGGTTCGGCGTCCCCCGAGTCCTTGTAACGGACAACGAGACTCAGTTCACCGGCTCGGCATTCCGAGCTCTGTGCGACGACCTTGCCATCCAGCAGCGCTTCTCGTCCGTCTCCCACCCTCAGTCGAACGGACAAGCAGAAAATGCGAATCGGCAGATCCTCGCAGGCATCAAGAAAAGGCTGGACAAAAGTTCCAGGGGCTTATGGGTCGACCAACTCCCCAATGTCCTATGGAACTACCGCACGAGCAAGCGGACCCCAACAGGCGAGTCCCCTTTCAACCTCACCTATGGGTCCGAGGCCGTGATACCTCTCGAGGTCGGGATACCTTCCCCTCGGCTCACAGCCTATGACGAAGCACAGAATGCCAGGGACCTCAGAGCAGACTTAGACCTGATCGATGAACTGAGGGAAAGGGCGTCGATTCGGCAGCAGAGTTACCGAAGAAGAGTTGAACTAGCGTACAATAAAAGGGTCCGACCCGCCAACCTTAAGCAAGGAGATTTGGTCTTGAGGAAGCTAGCCGTGTCCTTCCCCAGTCAGAATAGCAAGCTGGCTCCGAACTGGGAAGGGCCGTACAGGATCACAAAGGTGGTTCGGCCCGGAACATATCGCCTCGAAGACCTAGAGGGCAGAGAGCTTCCGAGGACCTGGAATGCCGACCACCTCCTGAAATACCAAGAAAGCGCTCCCGCGCCACTCTAAGTATCATGGAGTATCGAGCCATTCCAGTCCTCCGACTTGTAACCCATTTTTCATAAATTGTACTATGTAAAACGGTTCGCCGTCAATTATCAATAAAGAAAGCTCTATTGTGTTTGTGAATTCGCATGTTTCTCTCCCCTCTTATCACCTGCTTTTTAAATTGTGATTTCAACCAATGGTTCGGAGTCCACGTTCGGCTCGACCTCATCCCCTCGGCTCGTCTCCGGACGGAACAGGGGTAGACCGTCGTTCCGAACTGCTCCCACAACCATTGAACTACAACGATGGTTCGGAGTCCAACACTCGGCTCGACTTTACCCCCTCGGCTCGTCTCCGGACGAACCAGGGGTAGATCGCCGTTCGGAATTGCTCCCACAACCGTTGAACTACAACGATGGTTCGGAGTCCAACACTCGGCTCGACTTTACCCCCTCGGCTCGTCTCCGGACGAACCAGGGGTAGATCGCCGTTCGGAATTGCTCCCACAACCGTTGAACTACAACGATGGTTTAGAGTCCAACACTCGGCTCGACTTTACCCCCTCGGCTCGTCTCCGGACGAACCAGGGGTAGATCGCCGTTCGCAATTGCTCCCACAACCGTTGAACTACACCGATGGTTCGGAGTCCAACACTCGGTTCGACTTTACCTCCTCGGCTGGTCTCCGGACGAGCCAGGGGTAGATCGCCGTTCGGAATTGCTCCCACAACCGTTGAACTACACCGATGGTTCGGAGTCCAACACTCGGCTCGACTTTACCTCCTCGGCTTGCCTCCGGACGAGCCAGGGGTAGATCGCCGTTCGGAATTACTCCCACAACCGTCGAGCCACAAAGATGGTCCCGGGCTCCAGCACTTGGCTCCCAGTCTGTTCAAGTTTTTCCAAAGGACCAAAGCCCTACGTCTCCGGTCGGTCACCGAGCAAGTGCCTTCCCGAGCTCGCAAACGGAGAAAACGCACTTTCTCCTCAACTTTCGTGCACGATCTCGACCGGACGGCTCAGATCTTGCCACCTGCGCTAAACGACAAGATAACGTTTTCTTGGGAACTGAGCCGCCTCGAGATTCGCACCTACACTAAACGACAAAATGGCGCTTTCTTGGGGACAGAGCCGCCTAGGATTTCGCGTCGTACCTTGTCAGAGTCGCTAAAACAACAAAATACCGTACTCATGGGAACCCGTTCGGTTCAAACACTCTCGCCGACGGAAATAACATGCTCGGTTCAAGGACCTCGGCGCGACCAACACAGTTATAAGCAAGACAAATATGCAGTGCAATGAAAGATATTTTATTAAACAATCAGACCTCAATACAAAACACATGATTACAAAGTGTTTGGAAACAAAATACACGACACCGACCCACTACACTTAGACCTCATATGGAAAGATCTTCACTAGACTGTTTAGCCGACTGTTCGTCCTCCTCGGCTGGTAGCTCCCCTGTACCGTTCCTGAGCTTTGCTACCACAGTGTGCAAGTGTCGAATTTCCGAGAGCAAATCGTCCCGCTCGGCTATAATCTTCGACTGGTTGTGCCGAATACACCTGACCCGAAGAGCGTTGCTGAATGCAGTTTGCGAATCCTCGTCCCCTTCAGCAGGGTTCAGCTCGGCGATCCTATTCTCCAGGCGCTGGATCTCGGCTTCCCGTAGGTCGAGGACGGACAAAAGGTGAGCCTGCTCACTCTCAGCTCGGCGTACCTCCAGCTCGACGCTCCTGGGGCTCAAAGTCGCCGTCCCTGAAGTGGCTTCGGATTCAGAGTCATCATCCGAGCCGTGCAGATCAGCATATGAATCGGCCGCCTCGAGCTGAAAAAAAGGGAAAATGAACAACAAGATTTCAATATACTTCCGAGGCACCACACTTGAAGAATTTTCCAATCATATTCAGACATAATGGTTCCACAATACAACAAGACCAAGTCTACAACAACGTTTTACAACAAATCAGAAGGGACACGAAGCGACATAGTCAGGTCCTCTTCGGAAGGGGAACGCTTCGGTTTAAGGAAACACGAGGACGACGAGGCCTGCCCTCCGAGCTCGATCCTAAACCAACGAAGTGCGACCCCCCTTCGCTGCTGCCTCTAACTGCGGCACCGACCGAGGCCCCGCTCGACGAGACGGCCGCACTGCTCTGAGCGTCGGCTGGACTCCGTCTGGTCACAGGCGAGCGTATCGCGAGTTCGTAAAACGTAATCCCCCTCTCGCTCTCTTCACGAGTGCACGACGTGCTGCGGACGTTAGCCCTCTCCGACGCAGGCTTGAGCGACGCGACCTCTTCCTCCAGTTCAATGATTCTGTCTCTCAAAGCTTCGTCCTTCGCCGTCTTCTTCGGACGAGAGGGTCTTGACGAGCCAGAGACGGTGGTGCCATCGGTCGCAAGCCGTCGGAAGTGGGTGACCTCGATCCCCCTATCTATCGTGATCCTTCTGAGCCTATCGACTTCGGCCAATAGCCTTTTGCGCTCGGTCGATGCCTTCTCCAGCTCGGACGTCAGTTTCTCTTCCGCCGCCGAGCGTTCCTTCTCCGCTAATTCCAAGTGTTGGACCTCGGCCAAAAGGTCGTCATTCTTCTGCTCGGCGGCAGTAAGCTCCCCACGGAGCCGCTCGACTTTCCCTCCGGGACAAGGAGCTTGGGGGTACTTCCGCAGTTGCCACAGCTCGCGACAGTACCTCCGTAGAGCTGCCCTCGTCTCCTCCAGTTGGCCGAGCAGGAGAAACCACCTCTGTCGGCTGTCCGAGAGCTCACGCTTCGTTTTGGCCAGCTCCTTCCGAAGGTAGACAACCTCCGTGATCGGACCGAACTTCACCTGAAAAGCAGAGATAAATCCGATGGGACAATACATGGAAACATCTACAACTAGTTACGCACAAATCCGAGGCTCAACACTTGGACAAATTTTGGCCAAACAAAATGTTTTCATTCAAAGTCGAGGTGAAAGTTTTACATAAGCGGTGGCCAGTCCGCAATGAGGCTTACAAAAAGAAACAAAACAACAAAAGACTAAAAGAAGACAACCGAGTCAGGGGTCGACCTTTTTGCCGTTCGGGTCCGTCGACCCCCCGGTCTTGTCCTTGCCATCGCCCTCGCCTCCGCCTTCACTCCAACTCTCCTCCCCGGAGTCATCCTCCTCCTCGCCCTCGGCTTCGGTCTCCCCAGGGCCTTCGACAGGTTCCGTCTCTCCCTCGGGGCCGAGTAGACCCTCGGTAATCCCTTCCTCCCCTTCCACAGGGTCGTAAAAATGGTAGGAGGACGTGTCGAAGCCCGGGTTCTTGGCGGCTACGTGGAGCAGGGCTCGACCGTAGGCATCCTCCATGTTCTGGATCATGTGCTGCGCGGCCTCTTCCTGCACGACCTTCCTCACCTTCTTCACCTTCTTCAGGTGCTTGGCCTTGATCCTCTCCGCCCTCTTCCGAGCCTTCTCCGCTTCCGACCGGGCGTTGGCCAACTCCTCCTTCAGCTCGGCTGCCTCCTTCTCCTTCGCCTCAAGTTTGGCCGCCGCGTCCTTCGACAGCTGAATGGCGTTGGCCAGTTGCTGCTCCAGCCCCTTCACTTCAGCAGCCCTCTTCATCGAGAGAAGCTGCTCGGCATCAAGCCGCTGCGTAGCCTTGACGCGCTCCGCCCTCTCCCGCTCCCTCTCCTGCTCCTTGTTCGCGAACTCCTCGACCAGGAAATTAAAGTGGCAGAGGGTCTGAAAGAAAACAGCGGATTAAAATCCGAACCCAAAGACTTAGGAAAAATTGGGATAAAGGAGAGCTCAGCCTACTTACCGACATAGTATTCCGAGCGATCTGCATCACGGCGTCCCCTGCTTGCCCGGCCTTCAGGGTCGCTCGGTCCTTTGGGGTCGGCAGGTGCCTCACCGCCTCCATACAGATGTTGCCGTCGCCCAAGAAGCCGTCGACGTTCATCACCTGCCAGTCGGGCACGAAGATCTGCTTATGACGCTCGGTTAGGATCTTCTCCGCATCGGCAGTGAGGGGTGGAACTGGGAGGGACAACACCTCCTTCACGCCGAACGTACCGCTCGACGAACCGGGAGCATCCACCTTCGGGGTCGGAGCCGGCACATCCGAAGTAGGGGGATCAAGAACGCTGATCTCCCCCTGCCCGAGGACCGCGACCTTCGGTCGGTCGGCAGTTTTCTCGACCGAAGGCTTCTTCGAGGCCCGGCTGTCCGGAGGCCCTGCCAAAGGCCTCTTCTTCTTCGCCTCCTGCTCCGATCGGCCCTTTGCCACCAGAGCTTTGTAATCCAGCTTCATCGTCTCTGTAAAAGCCGAACGAAAAAACTTAGAAAAATTTTCGTGAACCACAAACAAAGAGTATAAATACCAGGAGCATACTAGGGTCGATCGGACTGAGACCCCCGCGGAACAGATCCTCCTCGGTGATATCCTTCCAACTTAGCGCTGGCAGGGCGAGGAGCTTCTTCTGAACTTCTGCCTCCTCATCACTCAGCGGCGCCTCCCTCTTGGTCCGCTTGGGCAGACCCTCCTTTGCCCAAACCGTCGGTATCACCCACGGCGCAGGGGCTCGGATAATAAAATACTTCTCCTTCCAATGTTTGATCGAGTCCGGATTCTCAATCAGCTTCACGCCCGTCCGGGGCGAAAGAAAGAACCTTTGCTCGTTTTGCCTCGGCTGACAGGGCCGGTAGAGGCTCCGGAAGAGGAACATAGTCGGCTTGCCGCCGACCTCTTGGCATCGGAGGACGAATGCCATGACGTGCCTTCATGTGTTCGGCATCAGCTGGGCGGGGCTCAACCCGTACCATGTCAACACATCCACAATGAACGGGTGGAGGGGAAACCGGAGTCCGGCAATTAGGGAGTCGACCGGAAAGACGCACACGTCCGACGAGGACTTTGTGTTGGCTCGGAAACCCGGCCCAGGGAGGAGCAGTCCGTAGTCGGCGGGGATCCGGAAACCCTCTCGGACCAGACGAAGATCGGTCTCGGTAAGAGACGAGATCCTATGATCCACCTCGGACAGCTCCCTCGGCTCGTTCTCCTCCACCAACTTAGCCGTGCCTTGGGTGACTCTCTCCAAGGTATCTTCGGCATAGTCCCGGTCGCCTCCCACACTCGACAGAGAAATGGGCTGCCGACCGAACGCTCCCGCCGTCTTCGGCGTCTCCACGATCATGACCACGACCTTGCCCTCCCGGGACACCGCCGCTACCTCCTTAGGCGGCTCAGCCACTTCGCCTTCTCTGTCCAGACGGACGACATTCTGATCGCTCGGCTCCACTACCTCCTTCCCTTTATCCCCTCGGCCAATGGCTCGCTCCGAGGCGGGGGTCTCATCCGAGATCTTAACCTTTTTTTCTAAAAGAGAAGGGAAAGGGACTGACCTTGAAGTGATTGGTACGGTCGGAAAGTTCACCGGAGGCAAGGAACGCTACCGCGACAGCTAGCACCGCCACCAGAGAGCTGAAAACTTCGAAGGCAAAGTGAAAACTGAAGAGAGAGAGTAAAAGTAAAAAATGAGACTTGGTCTAAGGGGGGGTGAAGATTTATAGTAAAAAGGAACGTCCCTTGGACTTCCAAACGAAAGTTCGCGACTTTTGGGCTGCTCTCGAAACGTCGCGAAGGCCCATCACCACTGCCTTCCTCACCAAGTCAGCTAGTTCGGCGCAATGGGATCGGAATCCGAGCAAGTGCCTTCCCGAGCCTGCAAACGGGGAAAACTTACTTTCATCCAACGGCTCGGGTTGCACCACATCGCTCGGACGATTGGACCCTCGGACGCCCCACCTATGTCTAAAGGAGCCAGAAAAAGTTTTGATTCAAAGCTTTAAGGCACCGCCCTCGGCGAGCACCCCCCGGGCCCTATTCTCGGTCGGTATCCCGCCGACCCACGGGCCCGGTCAAAAACAGATCGGCACTCCCCCCGTCTCTAACTCCTCCGGGTTGACATTCATCAGAAGCCATCAGTCCGGAAGGAAGACAGAGATGGGAGGGGGCCCATCAACACTCAGAAATCAGGAGAAGCACACCATTCCGAGCTAGTTGGTTGCAACTGGAAGGCTCGGCTTGTCAGAGGACTCTGGCAACAGCGCCTTCACAGTTGCAAACAACAAGCTCAGATGGTCCGGAAGTCGAATTCGGACATGGATGATCACCTCTCCCACCATGATCTCTGCCGACCCTGACACCCGCTGCGGAGCAAACAGGGTAGGCAGAAGATCTTGGTGGAAGAACGACCACCCGTCCTTCCGAAGTAGCTCACACCCCGGGTCCGGACTACGGTCGTCGCCACTACTGCCTTATTCCCTCCCGCTCCTGACATCCCCTTCGGAGCAGTGAGGAACGGGAAAAGAACAAGACAACAGGACGACCACCCGTCCTTCCGAAGCAACTCATCCCTCGGGTTCGGTCTATGGTCGTCACCACTACTGCCTCGTCCCCCCTCGCTCCTGACATCCACTTTGGGGTCGTCAGGAACGAGAGAAGAAGAAGGCAAAAGAGCAACCACCCCTTCGGACCTCGAAAGAGAAGTTACCCCAGACAGATACCTCCGAGGTCTGAAACTCTATGTTGATTGCGATTGAAATGGCAAAGGAAAGTGGAGTACTTATAGCCTAACCTCCAAGACCTAGCCATTATGATCCTCGGAAGTTGAAATGCCGCACATTAATTGAAGAGATCAACATTAATGACCATTGGGAAGGTAAAACGCCACATCGGTCTGGGAACGCCATTAATATCCTTGGAAATGGGGCCGTAAAGAGGTCCGATTCTTTGCCATATCTCGGAACGCCATTTCATGCCTCCGGTCGGCGACCGAGCAAGTGCCTTCCCGAGCTCGCAAATGGGGAAAACTCACTTTCCCCTCAAGAATCGCGCCTGATCTCGATCAGACGGCCCAGATCTCGCCGAGGACACTAAACGACAAGATAGTGTTTTCTTGAGAACTGTGCCCGTCTCGAGATGCGCGTCGCCATCCGACGGTTTAGAGCACACCACGTCGCTCGGCCTGCTGAGACCCCCTGTCTCCGGTCGGCTACCGAGCAAGTGCCTTTCCGAGCTCGCAAATGGGGAAAACTCACTTTCCCCTCAAGAATCGCGCCTGATCTCGATCAGACGGCCCAGATCTCGTCGAGGACACTAAACGACAAGATAGTGTTTTCTTGAGAAATGTGCCCGTCTCGAGATGCGCGTCGCCATCCGATGGTTCAGAGCACGCCACGTCGCTCGGCCTGCCGAGACCCCCTGTCTCCGGTCGGCTACCGAGCAAGTGCCTTTCCGAGCTCGTAAACGGAGAAAAAAAAGACACCGAGCTACTACGACCGTTGGATCTTTCAGAAATCCGTGCTCCTAATGATCAACGGTCCAGATTGAGCGCCGAGGACACTAAACGACAAGATAACGTTTTTTTGGGAAACGTGCCGCCATCCGATGGCTCAGATTGCGCCACGTCGCTCGGCACGCCGAACCCCCTTAGTCTCCGGTCGGCAGCCGAGCAAGTGCCATTCCGAGCTCACAAACGGAGGAAAAATCTGCCGAGCGATGGAGACCGTCAAATCCCTCAGAAAATCACGCCCGACGATGATCAGAAGTCCAGATTGCGCCACGCCATAAATCAGTATTAAAAATCGTTTTTTATTTATTTAAAAATTGCGAAAAAATTGCCAAAAATTCGGGAAAATTAACTAAAAATTCTGGAAAATAATTAAAAATTCGGGGGTATATTTTTGAGCCCCTGAACGAACAATTATTGCCTAGAATGTACAGTTAAGGCCCCCGAGCAATTAGTAAACACATCGCAAAATTAAATAAATAATCCGAGAAAAATAGATGAAAGACGCCAAATACTCGATATGGCTGGGAAACAACACATGGCATCAAAAAGTTACCTCACTACCCCCTTCGAGATTCTAAATCCTCCATATGGACTCCGATACAACTCCGCTAGCCACCAAAACAGTCAAACTACTCCTCAAAGGCTGATCACACTCAGTCTTTAGGAGTGGGGGGCTCGTGATATGGCTAAAAATGGGGTTAAATCGGAACCGTCCAGATTGGGCACGAATCTTGATGCTCGAGGGTAAAATGGTAATTTCACATACAAGTGGATCCAAGGCGGGTACTGAATCTCCTTCTCACGGACCCAATAACCCACGAACGGATCCACACCCATTGGGTACGGGTCCCGACCCGAGGCGAACCCAAACCAACGAGAGACAAATCAGGATCCCTGATTTGGCCAAATCGACGGCCCTGATTTGCTCCCACCGGGAATCAAGGAAAGATTTCCTAAACAGACTGAGGATTTTGCTCCCGACTGTTACACAGGAAATCAGACCCTTAAACGGCTCCCCTGGCGACTATAAATACAACCCCTCTGCCTCCATGACCAGGTTAATCACTTTTTCACCACTTTAAGCTCTTTCTTAATCTCTTCTGATTACTGACAAGAGCGTCGGAGGGTGCATCGCCGGAATCAACCCCGGTGTTTCGCACTTCCTTGTAGGTTGTGCCAGGAGCAAGAAGGCTGAGTCAACTGTTCAGGTTTTTCTCGGACTCACAAATTCTATCTGTTTACCCCCACACCGAAATCAGCGGTAACAATGAGTGTCACTTTTTTTTGTATGTCAGTTAAAGAAAATGGAAGAGATCTCTCTCCCTCACCTGAATCCGATTTGTGTCACCTAACACCACCACCACAACCTACTTCCCCGACACCACCAACACCATCGCGATTAAGAAAGCACAAAGGGAGAACATATCTACGAGAATTGTAGTACCCCGTATTTTTAAATATTATTTTAAAGGTTTATAAACAAATTAAAATGATTTTTGGAGATTAATAAATATTTTCCTGAAGATTTATCTTTTTACACGTGCGAAACATGTGCAAATATTTTCTTGGGAAGTTCAAAAGCCAAAATTATTTTATGGAAATTCATCATTTATTATTTGGGATTTATGTGTAATTTTTCTAGATTTTTCTGGTATTAAATGGACCTATTTGCAAATATTATGAAAAAGAATGATCTTTTTGCAAAATTGTCATTTTAAGGGGTGAAAGTGCAAAAACTATTTTCTGTACTTTTCAAATAGTGCCGGCTGGAAATAAGTGTTTATTTTGCTTTTAAATCTCAATTTAATTGGTTTAATCAAATTTCCAAGTATAGGGATCTATTTATGTAAAGTTATATTTTAAAAGGGTTATTTTGCAAATGTGTTTGAAAACCCTAATTCATCTATTCCGGCTGTTTAAAAGAAGTGGAGTGCATCCGTCTTTCGCTGCACAACACAAAGGTTTTATTGCTTCTTGGAGAATTAAGGAGGGGATTTTAGATTTCGCAGAATAGGACTTCGCTTGTTCTCCACTAATTCGGTTGGATTTCTTCGTTGAGGTGAGTGACTTGTTTGTTTTCCTTTGTTTTGTGTATGTTGTATGTGAGTGATATAAATGTTTTGATTCATCTTGGATGTTGAATTTCATCTACTAGAAAACATGTTTAGGGTTTGAGTAAGAATATGTACATGATGGATTGGATGGATGAAAAATTGGATCTTGTGAAACCCTAGTTGTTTGTAAATAAAATTGTAGGTGGGTAATTCGAGATTGATGAGTGACCTATTGGAGATCATGGGTAGGCTATTTCTTTTGGATTAATGTTGGATTGATTGAATATGGTGGATTTTATGCATGAACCTAATAAAAATGAGACTTTTTTTACTTTTGAGTATTGGTTGAGTAAAAATTTGATATGGTGATGTTATCCATTGATTGTGGTTGTGAGTTGTAATGTCATGAAAAACGAAATTGGGAATTTAGTTGAGTTTGAAGAGATATATCCAAATTGGGAATTTTCTTGAGATTTTGATATTTATATGGTTTGGATCTGAATACGAAACTATTTCAGTGATCAATAAATTTTTAAGAAATTCTATTTTGACTATATGCACAATTCATGTTCCTAATCGAAGGAAATCAACAAAATCGCTATTTTTATAAATTCAAGTAGTTTTGATTTAGTTTTTATGGACTATTATAAATCCTACAAGATGTATTTGATCATATAAGAAATATGCTTTTTGTAGAAATCGTTTTCATAAAGTAAAACTACGTATCGATTGAAATATGCACAACCAAAAGTCTGCAGTCTGTAGGTCGACAGTCGAGCGGTGTGACTTTACAGTCGAACGACGCGACCTGGCTGCTGTGTTCAATAGTTTTTCTTGAAATTTCGTTCTGGACAGTCGACGAGTACCACTTAGAATTATTTCTTAAAGATTATTGGATTTTTCGCTCTGGACAGTCGACCTATGACCTTTTATAGTCGACTTATAATACTTAGATTATTTTCTTAAAACCATTGAATTTTCTTTCTGGACAGTCGACTTACACTTGTCTATAGTCGACTGATACTGATGTATCTTTATATTTTTGAATGTTCTTTCAAATAATTTATTCTCTAAACGTTTATAACCTATAACTTACTATTCTATACTTTATCTTTTACTAAACATATATTTTCAAGTGGTTTAACTAAGCAATTTATGTTGGAAGATCGGGTTGGATATTTGAGTGTGGGTCTCTAGAGGGTGTGTGTGACCCTAGTAGGGATGGCGAACGGGTCGAACGGGCCGGGCCCAACCCGTATGGGTTGGCACGTATATTGGGCGGGCTCGGGCCGATTTGGCCACTTAGCCGGGCCGGGCTGGGCCGGGCTCAAACTTGGTTTAGGTGGCCCACCCAACCCGTGAACCCTTTAGGGTTCAACCCGGGTTGGGCCGGGTCGACCCGCGGGTTGGCCCGTTTATATAGTTAGATTTTTTTTTGTAGCTTAAAATACTAATAATAATAATAATATTAAGTATGTAATAATACTAATAAACATTAAAAATCGTAATAATAATAATAAGATTGAAAGAGTGAAATTGGCAACAAATTTTGAAATATTATTCATATGAATTTAAGTTATACAATTTTCACAATTTCTAATGAAATGAAGAATTCAATTCACAAATAAGTTTTATACAATAACATATTTCTTATATACAATTTTAATTGACTACAATTTTTCTAATTTAACATAACAAGCAAAGCTGTTGTTGTTGTTGTTATTGTTGTTGTTCTTCGGGCGAGTTGCCCCCACTTGTGGACGTTGATAGTGCTTTCCCTTGTGTCCTATCTTCAGCCTTCAGCCAGTCTTCTGTGCAAACGAGCATCTCTAACGAGTCGGGCTTCAAGCGATTCCTGTAATCAGTTAGAACCCTGTCACTTGTAGAAAATGCACTCTCAGAAGCAACTGTAGAGACAGGAGGAGTTAGTAAATCTTTAGCCATAATTGGCAGAATACTAAAAGTGTGTTTATGGTCTTTCCACCATTGTAAAATATCTAGTGGAGAAGTAGAAGACTCAGAATCTTGTTGGTTATACCAATTTAATTCATTTGGTTGATTAGTCCTAGGTTTTTTTGATTGAATTTGTTCAAGTAAATTAAATGTTCTATCACCAATTCTACTTTTACCCTTACCTTTAGAAGTACCAGAAGAAGAACTAACTACAGAAGTTGTACTACTAGAAGCAAAACGTCTATCATAATAATCATACAAGTTATTTAACGTAGATTCAAACTGAACTAAAAAAGTAGCGCAATCAATTACTAATTCTATATTTTCCTCAAGTAATGCAAAAAATATTTCTATCAAACTCTGCGTACCTTCTAATTTGATACGAGGATCCATAACAGTAGCAACACAAATCAACATAGGAGGAGGAAAATAATACTTCAAAATTTTTTGGAATGCAGGTTTTACAATCTCACCAACATGGGGATCATTTAACATTTTGTTAAATGTTTGCATCATGCTAACTAATTCAATAAAAATGCTACTAGAAGTAGATTCATGTGTTTTTGAAAATTTTAAAGTTGCGGTTTTAACTTAAAATTTCAACAAAGATTCGGCAAAAAACCAATCGGGGGGAGTCATTTCAAAATTCTGCATATTTTTTGCGATACAAAAATCATTTACAACTGCTTTATATTCGGTAACAACATTTAGTAAATCAAAAGTAGAATTCCATCGGTGTTTAATATCCTTTGGAAATCTTCTAAAAGGAACATTTCTAACCCTACACCAAGCTTTCCATTCTTGTAAAATGCTTGGGCTTAATGCAATGAAATGTACACAATTTCTAATTTTAACTATATATGGATCGGCTATTTTTAATGCATCTTGAACACATAAATTTATAATATGGCATGCACATCTAACATGAAAAATATTGTCAGATGGAGGATTTAATACGGATTTTAAAGTAGTAATTGCTACATTGTTGTTAGATACATTATCAAAACTAATACACATGATTTTATCGCGAATATGAAAAACATCACAAATTTCTATAATACGATTTGTTATTTCAGCGCCACTATGGGGATACGCCAACGCCGCAAGTGATATGATTCTTTTTTGAAGAATCCATTCATTGTCGATCCAATGACAGGTTATTCCCATCGTTGAAATATTGTTGACACCCGTTCAACAATCCGAAGTTAAACTAACCCTACAAGTTAAAATCCATAAAATTGCAATCAAAGCGTCCTTCATTTCGATGTACATTTTAAAACAATCTGATTTGCAAGTATTTCTCGGAGAATTCTTCTAAAATGAGGGTTTAAGGCTGTTTGATTAAAATTTTCCAAGTCCCTACTCTCGGGATAGGAAAATGGTAACTCTTTCTTAATGACTAATCGGGTCATTTTCCGAGAAACAAGATCGGGATCATAAGGGTGGCTATCAACTAGACCGGTCCTAGGGTTGATTTTTTGTTGGCCTTGTAGTTCAGCAAGAAGGTCTTTATGGTTATGTTGGATGTGCCTACTAATTGTACCGATGCCGTCACCCCTCTTGAATTTGTATGTTTTACCACATGTTTTACAAACTTTCAAACCTATACCCGGAGTATGTTCGTCCGGGATATAATCGTAAAACTTATGCCAATCACTAGTTTCTCCTCTACTTTTCCTACAACTACGGGGTTGTGTGGTTTCGGTTGGTTGTTGTTATTCTTCTTCTTCTTCCAATTGTATGTCACCTATAACCTCGTCTTGTGTACCGCATTGTTGGGTAGGAGGATCATGGTATTCTTGGACGGACTCACTAGTTGGGACAATTGGTGGCCTACGGGAAGAGGAGGAGGAATCTTGTCCGCTACGACCGCTACCGCGTGATCTAGACATAATGTAGTAATGTGCTAAAGTATGTAAAAAAAAATATACAATGTAGGAACGGTGAATTAAAAAAAAAATCTAAAAAACAAGAGGGTTGAGATAGAGAAGATCAGAAAACCAACAATAATTTTAACTACAACGCAAAAAAAAAAAATATAACGAGAGAGGTATGAAATTTTGATACCGTTCACCGTGGAATACGTGTATGTAAAAAAAAATCGTGAAAATAAGAATAGAATAGAACTAGAAAGAAGCGCTTTGCCGATTCCGCAATTGAAGAGTTGAGGAGAGCTTGAAGGAGATTTGACGATGGTTGAAGAGAGTTGAAGACGTTGAAGACGTTGAATTTTGATTTCGATACGATCGAAAATTGATCGTGTATGTAGCGCCCCAAATTTCTAATATAATATCTTAGAAAATACGTGGCACAATTCCCAGCATCAACTTCAATGTAATAGTACACATAGCCCAAAAACACAAATAATTTTATTCCAAACTTTTATTACAACAATCTTTACAAACACAACGGAATACAAAAAAACACCTTGAATTACAACATTCATTTTACAACACTTATTTTTACAAAATTTTACACAAAGCTCTATTACATCATTTTTATCTCCAAAACTATCTCAAGCATCCAAACCTCCAAACTCTAAGAAACAACTTGTAACACATGAGGCTAGAGATGATCCCTAACCCCCAAAACTAAAGGGGTCAGCCATAAAGGTGTGAGTGACATAAAAGCAAACAATATAAATGAACATTAAGCATGGATTCTTAAACAACATGTAATAAACAAGAATACATAAAATATGACGTAGCAAGGAAACATGTAACAACAAGTGAAACTAAACTAAGTGTCAAGTGTAGAAAACAGGAAAACCACATGCATAAAACCAAGTCAAGAAAAACACAATCTCTAAATGTTGACTCTCTAATGCGCACTTGTCGAAGTCTATGCATTCCATAGTACATAGGTCCAGTGCAAGCCCTTAACGACCTCCACGTTATAGGGATAACCCCTCGTCATGCTTCTAATCCTACTACGGTGATGGAAAACAAGATTCAGAATACTTCGCGAATAGGCGCCACAGCCCTCGACGCGCAAGCATCATGTAAGATAGCTAAAAAATCGGAGAATCATCTTCCTGCCGTGTACCCTACAAATAGGCTTGCACGACCCTCAACGTGCAGATACACCCGGTACATTCCGTGAATAGGCCTGCCGACCCTCGACACGTGAATGCACCCCGCATGCTTCGTGAATAGGCCCATAGTCCCTCAACACGCGAACATCATGTAAGATAGCTCAAAAACCGGAGAATCATCTCCCTGCCGTGTTGTAACGCCCCGAATTCCAAAATACAACTGAATTTGAGATTCCACAGGATCTTTACACTTCTTTCGTACAATTTTACAAGGAATTTAAAACTTTTATTTCAACAATAATTACATCAGAGTCTTTTACATCAATACACAGCGGAATAAATAAAATACAATAATAATGAATGTACAATTGTTACAACTTTAATATTTAAGTAATCAACAGCATCAATTCTCTTTATATCTTCATGTAATTCCAAATCCTGCATATAAAACTGTGGGCACGTCAGTTGCTTACAACTGACGAAATATTATACACGGCCATCCTCTCTATGCTGAAAACAGTATAACGATTCTTAAATACTTTAGCAAACACAAACTTGATCACAAAAAAAGCTACAAAGGGACTATCCTGTTGATGTCGTGTTGTGATTGTACACTTAGTCCTTAATGCAATTATTTATATTACATGACACTAATGCACACTTGTTCAGATTCTATGCATCCCATACTACATAGGTTCGAGGGCAAGCCTCTTAATCGTTCTTCATCTTGTAGGGTTCAATCCCTCGTCATGACTTAATCTACTACTGTAACTACGGTAAATATCTCAGATGATCTATGAGTACAAGCTCATGTACAGAAAACCTGGAGGGGAATCCCACGCCATGACTTGACGCATCAAGCATGCATTCTGTGGCAATTCAACCTCCTTCATGGCACACGATCCTCTTGCAGTCACCAAACATCCCACAAGCATTGCCAAGATCCCGATAATTTTGGAGTAGTGCACACGCCATGTCCTGACGCATCAAGCATGAATTATGTGGATCACTCTCACATCGTAGACTCGAGGCCCTCATACTTGTGTTTTTCTCTTACTTTCATCACATCTCCACTATGTATCTCTCTCTGTAATTTCGGTGAGTATCCTAGATGTTCTATGTTCTATGATCTTCCATTGTTGCCACTGTTGTTATTCTCTTCTTGGGTTTAATTTGTTGAACAATGAGAATTTTATATAAACTGCAGAGATGATATATGGGGGAAGTATATATAGCAAGAAAGGGAAAATTTTGCCGTACTGCCCCACTTTTTGAAAATATTTGGCGCATTGCCCCACTTCTGAAAACAATTAGCGATATGCCCTTGTTTAGGACACGTCAGCAAGAAACGTTATTGGAAAGAACGACATAAGTTATTTCGATGACGTTCTTCCCAATAACGGCATCTGTTTGAAAAAAAAGTGTCGTGCCGTTATTTGGAATAATGGCATAGGTTGTTTTGTTTTTCGACAGCTTGTAATCTCCACTTAGAGGAAAAATTGTAAGCGTAAAAACTTTATAACAGATGCCGTTATTTCAAATAACGGCATTCTGTACTGATGCCGTTATTTGATGAAATAACGGCATCAGTGCAAGTGCAACTTCATTTCATGTGGAGATGAAATGCATGGAGGCATGATAAATAGAGTCAAGATAAACCAAACCCACACCCACGTGACTTGCAAGGGATCAAACCAAATCCAATCATGAAGTTGGTTTTAAAAAGAGATAACAGGCAAAGGGGTGTATTTATCATTCATGCATGCATGCATGCATACAATCAAAGTTATATTTTTTTGATGAATTTTTTTTATAAATGATGTCGTTATTCCAAATAACGGCATCAATTATAAAAAAAATTTAAAAAAAATTAACTTCATTTATATATAACTGATGCCGTTATCTCCAATAACGGCATCAGTTATTGAATGCCGTTATTCAGGATAACAGCATGATTTATAAATTTTTTTTACACTTAGAATTTTTTTAAGTTAGAAGATTCACATTTGTAAGAAAAATATACTGATGCCGTTATTTGGAATAATGGCATGAAAAAAAATGTAAAATAGATGCCGTTATTGGGAAGAACGGCATCGAAACAACCTATGACGTTTTCCCCAATAACGTTTCTGGCTAATGTGTCCTAAACAAGGGCATATAGCTAATTGTTTTGGGAAGTGGGGCAGAGCACTAAATACTTTCAAAAAGTGGGGTAGTAGGGCAAAATTTTCTAAGAAAGGTCGGTGGCCCTAATTAGCAGTTAGGGGAATTTTTTCCCAAAATGACCCTTTTTTTTGAAAGTTTTTCCCAAACCGCCCTCCTTTTTTTTATTCCCTAAACGTCCCACTCGCTTTTTGAAAAAGCGAGTGTGGTATAATCCCACACGCTTTTTCAAAAAGCGAGTCTTAGGTTTCAGAAAATTTGAAACCTAAGACTTGCTTTTTGAAAAACCGTGAGAGATTATACCACACTCGCTTTTTCAAAAAGCGAGTCTTGGCCTTTTTTGCCCAGCAACACTTGCTTTTTGAAAAAGCGGGGGGAATTATCCGACACTCGCTTTTTCGTTTGGGACTTAAACCCCCCCCCCCCCCCCCACCTCAAACAGATCTCACTATCCCTCTTTTCTTTCTCTTCCTCTTCTAACTCCGAAACCCTAACCTATCTCTCATCTCAAATTCGTCAAAGTACCATTGAAATTTGTGGATTAACCCATAAAATTGCTTTGGACACCTTAAACCCATCTTCCGATAGAGGTTAAAATTTTGGAATTTGGGTATACTTGAAGAGGAAAGCAACTTCAACTATTTGACCCAAATAATCTTGTGAAGATATGATGTTTATTGCCTTATGATTTTGTTAATTTCATTAGGTTTTGTTTATGGGTAGATAATAACTCGCTTATTGGTATAAATTAACGTAGGTATGGATATGGAGATTCCTATTTGGTTATACTTTGGTGGTGAAATAATTCGTGATCCAAAGATTGGTTGTTGTTATAGTGTATTAGATCCGGAAATAGTTTGGGTACCTCGTACCATTACATTTGAAGAAGTAGTTGAGAAAATATATGAAGTTACTAATTGGGATAGGAATCAATGGAATGTGAAAATTTTAGCTCGATACGCAGCAGGAAGAGGAGATGGTCAGTATTTTATGACAGTGCCCGTATCTACTGATAATGCGTTGAAGTCAATGATTGCTAGGATATTTGATCCCAATTGTACTTGGTCTGCATTAGAGTTATATATTCAGCAAATTCAAATTTTGAATGCTCAGCCACATGATATTCCCAGTTCAAGCTTCATAAGGGTAGTACCTACACAGCAGATGAGGTCTAACCCCGCTCAATCTTCACAACCAAATCCAGTATCCTTACATGAGAACACCTTCAAAAATACAACAAACCCAGATTCTATAAATGTTGAGCTGCCACACCAACCTAGTCCGGTTCCTGACTATGTTCCAAATGACAGTGTATTTGAACTCTTTCAAAATGCAGTCTGTAACAACAGCTTATTAGACGATGATGAAGAAAAGGAAGAAACAGACGATGAAGATGATGATAGTGTTGAAAATGATGACGGAGACGAAAATGATGATGTAGCAAATGTAAATCCTACGAACAACAGTTCTAATAAAGTCAGAGCTACTTATAGCTATGCCAATGTTGGCGCTCATGTTACCGAGGAGATGGCTCAAGGTGCTAGAGTACACCTAGTTCCACAAGAGTCGTCTGGTTCGTCCAATGTAGACGAATTGTACGTTGGACAGGAGTTTGTAAGTAAGCAGTCGATTCAACAGGCTGTGAAGTTGTATTCTATCAAAAAACATCGTGAATTCGTAACTTTGAAATCTACACCGTCACCGTACACTATTAAATGCAAAATGACACCTAGAAAACGTACCATTGTGCCCATCTACCGGAAGGCCGGTGAGTACTGAAACGTCCTGCAACGAAACAGTCATCTCCCCAACTGTAAGGTGAAAGCTGTGTGTCTCAGGACCCCATCTCTCGAGGAGTGCTGTAAGCAGTGGCCGATCGCACTTGATGCCGCTCATCAGTGCAATACCGTAGAGTTCGCAATCCCTTAAGATCTGATGAATTCGTGGGTGCATAGGGAGTGGATGACCCCCACGGAATGTACACTCCTTCGAATCGCCTTCCCACACATCTCTAGAATGATGGTGCGACTGAAGAGTAAGAAGAGCGGGGTCGAGGGGACCTGGACCTCCAAGAGGAATAGTAGATGAAGAAGGGGCCGGGGAAGAAGTACCAGCCACATTTGGGTTACTTGGGACCTGCAAAACAACATTTACATCAGTAAAGAAATATAACATTTAATTATATGATAATGAAACAAATCAAATGTAGAAAATTATAAGCTTACATTAGTACGTGCGGTACCACCACGACGACCACCACGTCCACCGCGAGGAGGTGGGCCGAAAGATGTACGTGGTCCTTCGCCACGATTGGGTCTACTACTAGATCCTACCTCCACATTTCCCCTAGTCCGTGGCATTTTTCTAAAAATAGAGTATCCTACAACTAAAAGCAATCGTTATAACAATACCAAAATATATAACCAAGAAATATAGAACACATACGAACATACAATTATTAATAACTATATCCTAATTTTACTCAAAAATTCTACAATTATCCACTTTTTAAAACTTATACACCTCCACCTCCACCGACACTATCCAAAATTTACACCCTAATTACCCCAAAATTTTATACCGAATTTTACACAATATCAACGACGATGCAAATTGTACCTCCAATAATATCAACCAATTTCTAACTAAATAATTCTAAATATATATACAACATTAGAAAATATAGAGTTTGAGAAATATACCACAATCTTCACGCAAGAATCGAACCACGACAATCACCCCCAAATCGTTCTACCCCCTATTTGAAGAACGCCACGGAAATCACCACAAAAATCGAAAGAACCAGCAAACACAAAGTGGCCAATTGGACTGGGATGAGATAATGCAGAATTTATGAGTGATTCAACAGCTATTTTGATGGGTTATGTAATGACCCGGATCCCCGCTATCGGACATCCGTGACATCACCAAGATCATTGCCTTCAAATGCATCTCAACACAGTAAATAACGTGGAAATTTAAACATTTTTATTGCCATTAGAGTTGTTACATTAATAATTACAAATATCTAATTGTCCTTGAACAAGGAATACAAATTACATAACTTTATTACAACTGACTACAAGAATACTTGAACATTTCTTGTGAAGCCATTGGCTGTCTTTCAGATCGGCAATCCCTTGGTAACTGCCGAAACTCCGTTGAGTGGTCTATCTGCCCCTCTGGGACCTGCCCCTCGGCTTGAGCCTCCTGCTACGCGACCCTGATAATTCTGCACCTGCTCGAAGGGTAGACGTGCATACTGCCAGTACTTGGATGCCCTGCTGATCTTGGGCTCTCCTATACTCGTAACCTGATATCCATGTACCTAAAAGGTGGGGTACGTCAGTAATTCTACTGACGCAATGCTGATAAGGAAATAGCGATCCTCAACTGTTACCGCTGATTTCGGTATGGGGGTAAACAGATAGAATTTGTGAGCTCGAGAAAAACCTGAACAGTTGACCCAAGCCTCCTTGCTCTTGCCACAACCTGCAAGGAAGTGCGAGACACCGGGGTTGATTCCGGCGACGCACCCTCCGACGCTCTTGTCAGTAACCAGAAGAGATTAAAAAAGAGCTTAAGCAGGTCAAAGAGTCATTAACCTGGTCACAGTGGCAGAGGGGAGGTATTTATAGTCGCCAGGGGAGTCATTAGAGGTCTGGTTCCCTGTGTAACTGTTAGGAGAAAAATCCTCACAGTCTGTTTAGGAAACTAACCCCTTGATTCCCGGTGAGAGCAAATCAGGCCCGGTGAGAGCAAATCTGTTACCACTGATTTCGGTGTGGGGGTAAACAGATAGAATTTGTGAGCTCGAGAAAAACCTGAACAGTTGACCCAAGCCTCCTTGCTCCTGCCGCAACCTGCAAGGAAGTGCGAGACACCGGGGTTGATTCTGGCGACGCACCCTCCGACGCTCTTGTCAGTAACCAGAAGAGATTAAGAAAGAGCTTAAGCAGGTCAAAGAGTCATTAACCTGGTCTCAGTGGCAGAGGGGAGGTATTTATAGTCGCCAGGGGAGTCATTAGAGGTCTGGTTCCCTGTGTAACTGTTAGGAGAAAAATCCTCACAGTCTGTTTAGGAAACTAACCCCTTGATTCCCGGTGAGAGCAAATCAGGCCCGTTGACTTGGTCAAATCAGTAGCCCTAATTTGTCTCTTGTTAGTCCGGGCTCGCTTCGGGTCGGGACCCGTACCCAATTGGAGCGGACCCATTCGTGGGTGAGAAGGAGATCCAGTACCTGCTTTGGATCTGCTTGTATGTGAAATTACCGTTTTATTCCCAAGCTTCAAGATTCGCGCCCAATCTGGACAGTTCCGATTTAACCCCATTTTTAGCCATATCACGAGCCCCCCACTCCTAAAGACTGAGCGTGATCAGCCTTTGAGGAGTAGTTTAACTGTTTTAGTGGCTGGTGGAGTTGTATCGGAGTCCAAGTGGAGGACTTTGAATCTTGAAGGGGGTAGTGAAGTAATTTTTGATGCTACGTGCTGTTCTTTAGCCATATCGAGTATTTGACGGCTTTTATTTATTTTTTCGGACTATTTATTTAATTTTGCGATGTGTTCACTAGTCGTTCGGGGGCCTTAATAGTGCTTTCTAGGCAATAATTGTTCGTTCGGGGGCTCAAAAATATACCCCCGAATTTTTAATTATTTTCCAGAATTTTTAGTTAATTTCCCCAAATTTTTAGCAAATTTTCGCAATTTTTAAATAAATAAATCGATTAAAATAGATAAAAAATGCCTTTAAATACTGATTTATGATGTGGATCGATCCGGGCCATTGATCATAGACGGGCGCGAATTTTTGAGAGATCCAGCGGTTGTAGTAGCTCGGTGTCTCTTTTCTCCGTTTGCGAGCTCGGAAAGGCACTTGCTCGGCCGCCGACCGAAGACAGGGGGTCTCGGCAGGTCGAGCGACGTGGCGCAATCTGAGCCATTGGATGACGACGCGCATCTCAAGACGGGCACATTTCTCAAGAAAAGACTATCTTGTCGCCTAGTATCCTCGGCGAGATCTGGGCCGTCTGATCGAGATCATGCACGAAAGTTGAGGAGAAAGTGAGTTTTCTCTAATTGCGAGCTCGGGAAGGCACTTGCTCGGCAGCCGACCGAAGACAGGGGGTCTCGGCGAGTCGAGCGACGTGGCACAATCTGAGCCATTAGATGATGACGCGCATCTCAAGACGGGCACATTTCTCAAGAAAACACTATCTTGTCGTTTAGTGTCCTTGGCAAGATCTGGGCCGTCTGATCGAGATCATGCGCGAAAGTTGAGGAGAAAGTGAGTTTTCTCCGTTTGCGAGCTCGGGAAGGCACTTGCTCGGCAGCCGACCGAAGACATGGGGTCTCGGCGAGTCGAGCGACGTGGCACAATCTGAGCCATTGGATGATGACGCGCATCTCAAGACGGGCACATTTCTCAAGAAAACACTATCTTGTCGTTTAGTGTCCTTGGCAAGATCTGGGCCGTCTGATCGAGATCATGCGCGAAAGTTGAGGAGAAAGTGAGTTTTCTCCGTTTGCGAGCTCGGGAAGGCGCTTGCTCGGAAGCTGACCGAAGGCAGGGGTTCTCGGTAGGTCAAGCGATGTGGCGCAATCTGTCCCGAGATGATCCTGTTCCCAAGGGTATTAATGGTGCTCCGGGGTTTGCGCGGCGTTCCACTTTCCCCAGGTCATTAAGGATAACTCCTTCAATTAATGCGTGGCGTTTCAACTTCCGAGGGTCATAATGGCCAGACCTTGGTGGAGAGCTTATAAGTACTCCACTCCCTTTGTCATTTCAATCGCAACAAATGTAGAGTTTCAAACCTCGGAGGTATTGGCCTTGGGTAACTTGTCTTTCAAGGTCCGAGGGGGTTGTTGCTCGTTTGCCTTTTTCTTCTCCCGTTCCAGACGGCCCCAAAGTGGATGTCAGGAGCGGGGGGGAACGAGGCAGTAGTGGTGACGACCATAGTCCGGGCCCGAGGGATGAGTTACTTCGGAAGGACGGGTGGTCGCTCTGTTGCCTTGTTCTTCTCCCGTTCCTCACGGCTCGAAAGGGGATGTCAGGAGCGGGAGAGGATAAGACAATAGTGGTGACGACCATAGTCCGGACCCGAGGGATGAGTTACTTCGGAAGGACGGGTGGTCGCCCTGTTGCCTGGTTCTTCTCCCGTTCCTCACGGCTCGAATGGGGATGTCAGGAGCGGGAGAGAATTAGGCAGAAGTGGTGACGACCATAGTCCGGACCCGAGGGGCGAGTCACTTCGGAAGAACGGGTGGTCGTTCTTCCACCATGGTCTTCTCCTGACTCTGACTGCTCCAACGTGGGTGTTAGGGTCGGGGGAGATCATGGTGGAAGAGGTGATGATCCATCATCCGAAGCCGAGGGGTGAGCTACCTCGGAAGGACGGGTGGTCGTTCTTCCACCAAGATCTTCTGCCGACTCTGGTTGCCCCACAGTGGGTGTCAGGGTCGGCGGAGATCATGGTGGATGAGGTGATGATCCATGTCCGAATCCGAGAGGTGAGTTCGTTCGGAAGGACGGGTGGTCACCCTTCTACCATGATCATCACCCGATTTTGACCGGCCCGATTCGGGTGTCAAGATCGGGGGTGATCTTGGTAGAAGGGGTGATGACCGGAGTCCGGATTTGTGGGACGAGCCTCGGTTGGATGGGTGGTCGTTCTCCTACCGTGATCTTCTCCCGATTCTGACAGCCTCGGCGAGGGTGTTAGAATCGGAGGGTCACGGTAGGAGAAGTGATGACCCAAGTCCGGTCCGAGGGGAGGGTTTGCTTCGGGACGACTGGTGGCCTGGAGCCGAGGGACGACTTGTCTTGGTAGGACGGGTGGTCGTTCTTCCACAATGATCTTCACCTGATTCTGAGGGCCCCATCGTGGGTGTCAGGATCGGGGAAGGTCATGGTAGAAGAGGTGATGACCTTAGTCCGGAGCCGAGGGACGACGTTGCTTAGGTAGGACGGGTGGTCGTTCTTCCACCAAGATCTTCACCCGATTCTGAGGGCTCTAACGTGGGTGTCAGGGTCGGGGAAGATCATGGTAGAAGAGGTGATGACCCTAGTCCGGAACCGAGGGACTGCAGCAGCTTCGGAATGATGGGCCTCTTCCCATCTCTGTCTTCCTTCCGGGCCGACGGCTTCCGATGGTTGTCGGCTCGAAGGGGTTAGAGATGGGGGGTGTGCCGATCTATTTTTGATCGGGCCCCGTGGGTTGGCGGAATGCCGGCCGATACATGGGGCCTGGGGGGCCCGCCGAAGGCGGTGCCTTAAAACTTTAAATTAAAATTTTTTCTGGTTTCTTCAGACAGAGGTGGGGTATGGAGGAAGTGTAAACCATCCGAGCGACTTGATGCAATTTGTATTGTTGGATGGCGTCGCGCATCTCGAGACGGGCACATTTCTCGAGAAAACACTATCTCGTCGTCTAGTGTTCTCGGCGAGATCTGGGCCGTCTGATCGAGATTTTACGCGAAGTTTGAGGGGAAATGGAGTTTTCTCCGTTTGCCAGCTCGGATAGGTACTTGCTCGGTAGCCGACCGGTCTCTTTGTTGGCACGGTCGGATGGCGTATGGTTCGGCTCCCGGTCTCGATATACCGAGCTAGTTGCCTTGGCGAAGAAGGTAGCTGTGTTGGGCCTTCGCGACGTTTCGAGAGCGGCCCAAGAGTCGCACTTTTTCGTTTGGAAGTCCAAGGGACGTTCCTTTTTACTATAAATCTTCACCCCCCCTCAGACCAAGTCTCACTTTTTACTTCTACTCACTCTCTCTTCAGTTCTTACTTTTTGCCTTCGAAGCTTTTAGCTCATTGGTGGTGGTGCTAGCTGACGCAGCAAGGCGTTTGTTGTTTCCGGCGAACTTTCCGACCGTACCTATCACTTCAAGGTCAGTCTCTTTCCCTTCTCTCTTAGAAAATGGTTAAGATCACGTCCTCGGATGAGACCCCCGCCTCGGAGTTAGCAGTAGGCCGAGGGGATAAAGGGAAGGAGGTAGTGGAGCCGAGCGATCAGAACGTCATTCGTTCGGACAGAGAGGGCAAAGTGGCCGAGCTGCCTAAGGAGGTTGCGGCGGTGTCCCGGGAGGGCAAGGCCGTGGTCACGATCGTGGAAACGCCGAAGACGGCGGGAGCGTTCGGTCGGCAACCCATTGCTCTGTCGAGCGTGGGAGGCATACGGGATTACGCCGAGGACACCTTGGAGAGAGTGACACGAGGTACGGCTAAGTTGGTGGAGGAGAACGAGCCAAGAGAGCTGTCCGAGGTGGACCATACCATCTCGTCTCTTACCGAGGCTGGCCTTCACCTGATCCGAGAGGGTTTCCGGATCCCTGCCGACTACGGACTGCTCCTTCCCGGGCCGGGTTTCCGAGCCAATACAAAATCTTCGTCAGACGTGTGCGTCTTTCCGGTCGACTCTCTTATTGCCGGACTCCGTTTTCCACTCCACCCGTTCATGGTCGATGTCCTGACATGGTACGGTTTGAGCCCCGCCCAGCTGATGCCGAACACATGGAGGCACGTCATGGCATTCGTCCTTCGATGCCAAGAGGTTGGTGCCAAGCCGAGTATGTTCCTCTTTCGGAGCCTCTACCGACCTTGTCAGCCAAGGCGGGACAAACAAAGGTTCTATCTTTCGCCCCGGACAGGCGTGAAGCTGATCGAGAATCCGGACTCGATCAAACATTGGAAGGAGAAGTACTTCCTCATCCGAGCCCCTGTGCCGTGGGTGATACCGACGGTTTGGGCAAAGGATGGTCTGCCCAAGCGGACCAAGAAGGAGGCGACGCTGAGTGATGAGGAGACGGAGGTCCAGAAGAAGCTCCTCGCCCTGCCAGCGCTAAGCTGGAAAGAAATTACCGAGGGGGATCTGTTCCGAGGGGGTCTCAGTCCGATCGACCCTAGTATGCTTCTGGTATTTATACTCTTTGCTTAAAGTTCATGAAAATTTTTCTAAGTTTTTTCATTCGGCTTGTGCAGAGACGATGAAGCTGGATTACAAAGCTCTGGTGGCGAAGGGCAGGTCGGAGCAGGAGGCGAAGAAGAAGAGGCCTTCGGCAGGGCCTCAGGACGTCCGAGCCTCGAAGAAGCCTTCGGTCGCGAGGGCTGTCGACCAGCCGAAGGTCATGGTCCTCGAGCAGGGGGAGGTCATGGTCCTCGACCCTCCTGCCTCAGGTGCGCCGACACCGACCCCGAAGGGGGATGCTCCCGGTTCGTCGAGCGGTGCGTTCGGCGTGAAGGAGGTGTTGTCTCTCCAAGTTCCGTCCCTCACTGCCGAGGCAGAGAAGATCTTGACCGAGCGTCATAAGCAAATCTTCGTCCCTGACTGGCAGGTGATGAAAGTCGACGGCTTCTTGGGCGACGGCAACATCTGCATGGAGGCGGTGAGGCACCTGCCGACCCCAAAGGACCGAGCGACCCTGAAGGCCGGGCTAGCAGGGGACGCCATGATGCAGATTGCTCGGAATACTATGTCGGTAAGTAGGCCGAGCTCTCCCTCATCAAAATTTCTTTCTTAGAATTTTTCTAAGTCCTTGGGTTCGGGTTTTAATGTGCTGTTCTTTTTCAGACCCTCTGCCACTTCAATTTCCTGCTCGAGGAGTTTGCGAGCAAGGAGCAGGAGAACGAACGGGAGAGGGCGGAGCGTGTCAAGGCCACGCAGCTGCTTGATGCCGAGCAGCTCCTCTCGGCGAAGAGGGCTGCCGAAGTGGTGGGGTTGGAGAAGCAGCTGGCCGACGCCATTCAGCTGTCGAAGGACACGGCGGCCAAGCTTGAGGCGTCGGAGAAGGAGGCAGCCGAGCTGAAGGGGGAGCTGGCCAATGCTCGGTCGGAAGCGGAAAGGGCTCGGAAGAGGGCCGAGAAGATCATGGCCAAACACCAGAAGAAGGTGAAGAAGGTGAAGAAGGCCGTGCAGGAGGAGGCCCGCAGCACATGCTCCAGAACATGGAGGATGCCTACGGCCGAGCCTTGCTCCACGTGGCTGCCAAGAACCCGGGCTTCGACACGTCCTCCTACCGTTTTTACGACCCCGTGGAAGGGGAGGAGGAGGTTCCCGAGGGGCTGCTCGACCCGGAGGGAGAGACGGAAGGTGTCGAAGGCCCAAGGGAGACCGAGGCCGAGGGCGAGGAAGAGGACGACTCCGAGGAGGAGAGCGAGAGCGAAGGCGGAGGCGAGGGCGATGGCGAGGACAAGACCGGGGGGTCGACAGACCCGAACGACAAAAAGGTCGACCCCTGACTCGGTTGTCTTTTTTTTGTTTTTTTTTTGTAAGCCTAACTGCGGACTGGCCACCGCTTTTGTAAAACTTTCTCCTCGGTTTTGAATGAAAATATTGTGTTTGGCCAAAATTTATCCAAGTGTTGAGTCTCGGATTTTGTGTTTGATTTGGCATAGAATTCTCCAAGTGTTAGGTCTTGGATTTATTTCTACTTTTCAGGTAAGGTTCGGTCCGGTTACGGAGGTTGCACACCTTCGTAAGGAGCTGGCCAAAACGAAGGGTGAGCTCTCGAATAGCCGACAGAATCGGTTTCTCATGCTCTTGAAGCTGGAGGAGACGAAGGCAGCTGTGCGGAGGTATTGCCGCGAGCTGTGGCAACTGCGGAAGTACCCCCAAGCCCCTTGTCCCGAAGGC
This sequence comes from Hemerocallis citrina, assembly GCA_017893485.1. Lineage (NCBI taxonomy): Eukaryota > Viridiplantae > Streptophyta > Magnoliopsida > Asparagales > Asphodelaceae > Hemerocallis > Hemerocallis citrina. The sequence goes on along the minus strand of CM030365.1, from coordinate 177,601,102 downwards.
GAGGTCGAGCGGCTCCGTAGGGAGCTCGCTGCCGCCGAGCAGAAGAATGGCGAGCTTTTGGCCGAGGTCCAACACATGGAATTAGCGGAGAAAGAACGTTCGGCGGTGGAAGAGAAGCTATCCTCCGAGCTAGAGAAGGCGTCGACCGAGCGTAAGAGGTTGTTGGCCGAGGTCGACAGGCTTAGGAAGATTACCATAGATAGGGGGATCGAGGCCACCCATTACCGACGGCTTGTAACCGATAGTGCCAACTCCTCGGGCTCGTCGAGGCTCCCTTGACCGAAGAAGTGGGCAAAGGACGATGCTTTGAGGGATAGAATCATCGAACTGGAGGAGGAGGTCGCGTCGCTCAAGCCCCTGCCCGAGAGAGCCAACGTCGGGAGCACATCGTGTACCCACGAAGAGAGCGAGAGAGGGATTACATTTTACGAACTTGCGACACGCTTGCCCACGACCAGGCGGAGTCCAGCTGACGCTCAGAGCAGTGCGGCCGTCTCGTCGAGTGGAGCCTCGGTCGGCGCCGCAGTTAGAGCCGGCAGCGAAGGGGGGTCGCGCTTCGTTGGTTTAGGATCGAGTTCGGAGGGCAGGCCTCGTCGTCCTCGCGTTTCCCTAAACCGAAGCGTTCCCCTTCCGAAGAGGCCCTAATCACGTTGTTTTTCATTTTTGTTGGTTGTTGTAAAATTCTGTTGTAGAGTCGGTCTCGTTGTATGTAGAATTAATATGTCTGAATATGAATCCGGATTTGTGATTTGGAAAATTTTAAGTATTGGGCCCCGACGAAGTTTTGAAGTCTTGCTATTTGTTTTTCCCTTTTTTCAGCTCGAGGCGGCCGACCCATATGCTGATCTCCACGGTTCGGATGATGACTCTGAATCCGAGGCCACTTCTGGGATGGCGGCTCTGAGTCCTAGGAGTGTCGAGCTAGAGTTACGCCGAGCTGAGAGTGAGCGGGCCCACCTTTTGTCCGTCCTCGACCTACGGGAAGCCGAGATTCAATGCCTGGAGAATAGGATCGCCGAGTTGAGCCCTGCAGGAGGGGACGAAGATTCGCAAACCGCTTTCAGCAACGCTCTTCGGGTCAAGTGTATTCGGCACAACCAGTCGAAGATTATAGCCGAGCGGGACGATTTGCTCTCGGAGGTTCGACACTTGCAGACTGTGGCAGCGAAGCTCCGGAAGGATGCAGGGGAGCCATCAGCCGAGGGGGACGGACAAGCGACTGATCAGTCTAGTGAAGATATTTCCGTATGAGGGCCAAGCGTAGTGGGTCGGCGGCGTGTATTTTGTTTGCAAACACTTTGTAACCATGGAAAAGATGTGCTTTGTATTATGGCCTGGTTGTTTAATAAAATCTCTTTCGTTGTTCTGCATATTTATCTTGCTTATAACTGTGTTGGTCGTGTCGAGATCCTCGAACCGAGCGTGTTAGTTCCGTCGGCGAGAGTGTTGAATCGAACGGGCGCCTATGAGTACAGTATTTCGTCGTTTAGCGACTCTGACAAGGTACGGCACGAATCCCTAGGCGGCTCAGTCCCCAAGAAAACGCTATCTTGTCGTTTAGCGTAGGTGGCAAGATCTGAGCCGTTGAACGTAGGCACGAATCTCGAGGTGGCTCAGTTCCCAAGAAAATGCTATCTTGTCGTTTAGCGTCGGTGGTAAGATCTGGGCCGTCTGATTGAGATCATGCACGAAAGTTGAGGAGAAAGTAGGTTTTCTCCGTTTGCGAGCTCGGGAAGGCACTTGCTCGGTAGCCGACCGAAGGCGTAGGGCTTCGGGCTTCGGCTGCTAGGCAAGATTGCTCGGATTATGTGGCCGAACGTATCTTCGGTATCCCTCCAAGGCAAAGCGGAGGGGGGGACCACTCCCAGTCTGCCGCGAGGCATGCTTGGGGGGACTGGGAGCCAAGTGTTGGACTCCGGGACCATCGTTGTAGTTCAACGGTTGTGGGAGCAATTCCGAACGGCGATCTACCCCTGGCTCGTCCGGGGGCGAGCCGAGGAGGTAAAGTCGTCCGGGGGCGAACCATCGGTGTAGTTCAACGGTTGTGGGAGCAATTCCGAACAGCGATCTACCCCTGGCTCGTTCGGAGGCAAGCCGAGGAGGTAAAGTCGAGTCGAGTGTTGGACTCCGAACCATCGGTGCAGTTCAACGGTTGTGGGAGCAATTCCGAACGGCGATCTACCCCTGGCTCGTCCGGAGGCGAGCCGAGGAGGTAAAGTCGAGCCGAGTGTTGGACTCCGAACCATCGGTGTAGTTCAACGGTTGTAGGAGCAGTTCCGAACGACGGTCTACTCCTGGTTCGTCCGGGGACGAGCCGAGGAGGTGAAGTCGAGCCGGACGTGGACTCCGAACCATTGGTTGAAATCACAATTTAAAGAGCAGATGTTAAGAGAGGAGAGAAACATGCGAATTCACAAATACGAAAGAGCTTTCTTTATTGATAATCGACGGCGAACCGTTTTACATAGTACAATTTATGAAAATAGGTTACAAGTCAGAGGACTGGAATGACTCGATATCCTATGATACTTAGAGTGGTGCCGGAGCTCCCTCTTGGTATTTTAGGAGGTGGTCGGCATTCCAGGTCCTCGGAAGCTCTCTGCCCTCTAGATCTTCAAGACGATATGCTCCGGGCCGAACTACCCTCGTGATCCTGTACGGCCCTTCCCAGTTCGGAGCCAGCTTGCTCTTCTGATTGGGGAAGGATATGGCCAATTTTCTCAAGACTAAGTCTCCTTGCTTAAGGTTGGCGGGTCGGACCTTTTTGTTGTACGCCAGTTCAACCCTCCTTCGGTAACTCTGCTGCCGAATCGCCGCTCTTTCCCTCAGTTCATCTATCAGGTCTAATTCTGCTCTGAGGTCCCTGGGATTCTGTTCTTCGTCATAGGCTGTGAGCCGAGGGGAAGGTATTCTGACCTCGAGGGGTATCACGGCCTCGGACCCATAGGTGAGGTTAAAAGGAGACTCGCCTGTGGGGGTCCTCTTGCTCGTGCGGTAGCTCCATAGGTTGTTGGGGAGTTGGTCGACCCATAAGCCTTTGGAACTTTTGTCCAGCCTTTTCTTGATGCCTGCGAGGATCTGCCGATTAGCATTTTCTGCCTGTCCGTTCGACTGAGGGTGGGAAACGGACGAGAAGCGCTGCTGGATGGCAAGGTCGTCGCACAGAGCTCGGAATGCTGCGCCAGTGAACTGTGTTCCATTGTCCGTAACGAGGACACGGGGGACGCCGAACCTGCATATGATGCTCTTCCAGAAGAACTGTACCACCTTGTTCTCGGTTATAGTGGCGAGGGGCTCGGCCTCGACCCACTTCGAGAAGTAGTCGATGGCTACGACCAAGAACTTGAACTGACCCGGAGCCAGAGGGAAGGGCCCTAGTAAATCCATGCCCCACATTGCGAAGGGGATAGGACTTGATAGGGAGGCGAGGTTGGCTTGAGGGAGGCGACGGATGCTGGAGTGTCTCTGACAAGAGCTACATTGCCGAACGTGTCGCTCGGCGTCTTGAAGGAGGGTCAGCCAGAAGTACCCATAATTCAAAGCTTTCCGGGCCAAGGACCTGGATCCTGAGTGTGCCCCGCCGATGCCTTCATGGAGTTCTTGTAGGGCGTATTCGGCCTGCTCTGGAGAGAGGCACCTTAGGTATGGTCGGCCGTCTATTTGGGAGAAGGAGCGTTTGTATAAGATACCCTCGATCAAGACGTAGCGCTCGGCCCGAGTTCTAACTCGGCGCGCTTCCTTGGGGTCTTCGGGTAGGAGCCCGTCCCTTAAGAACTCCACTAAAGGCTTCATCCAATCATCTTGTAACATGACCGGCAACGATTCCGCCGAGCCAGGTGTCTCGTCTTCGATGCTCGGCTTAGAGAGGACTTCGATCAGTACGGTCTGTTCGAGACCTTGCAGGGAGGACGAGGCCAATTTGGAGAGGGCATCGGCCTGTGAGTTCTCTTCACGAGGGACACGCTGGATGAGCGCCTCCTCGAACCGGCTCATGAGGGCCCGAACCCTAGCGAGGTATTTTGCCATCCGTTCGTCTCGGGCCTCATACTCGCCCAAGACTTGGTTCACGACGAGCTGGGAATCGCTGTGGATTCGGAGGCGCTACGCCCCAGCACTTCGTGCAAGTCCGAGACCAGCAATGAGTGCTTCGTACTCCGCCTCATTGTTCGAGGCCTTGAAGTTCATACGGATCGCGTATTGGAGGACAAAGTCGTCAGGGCCGTTCAGGATGATGCCGGCGCCGCTTCCTTTGTTACAGGAGGATCCGTCCACAAAGACTGTCCAAATGGGGGGTCCATTCGGGACGTGGCCGACCTCAGGGATAGTGGACTCTACGATGAAGTCGGCGAGGGCCTGTGCCTTAATTGCTGTCCGAGGCTGGTAAGAGATGTCATGCTGGCTCAGCTCTATGGACCACTTCATTAGCCGGCCCGAGGTCTCAGGCTTGTGGAGGATCTGCTTTAGGGGTTGGTCGGTGAGGACGACGATCGAGTGGGATTGAAAGTACGGCCGGAGCTTTCTCGCTGCCATGACCAGGGCGTAGGCCATTTTCTCTATCCTCGGATAGCGGAGCTCGGCGTCCCGAAGCACCTTGCTCACATAGTAGATAGGCCTTTGGGCCCGGTCCTCCTCTCTCACCAAGACAGTACTTAGGGTCTGCTCGGAAGCAGCCAAGTAGACGAAGAGAGTCTCGCCCGGGACCGGTTTGCTGAGCAGAGGGGGGTTCACCAAGCAGGCCTTCAGTTGGTCGAACGATTCCTGTTGTGGTTGGCCCCATTCAAAACCCTCAGCTCCCCTGAGCGCTTTGAAGAAGGGGAGGCACTTTTCCCCCGACTTCGAGAGGAACCGGCCGATTGCGGCGAGCCGACCAGTAAGCTTCTGCACCTCTTTGATGTTCCGAGGTGGGGCCATGTCTAAGATGGCCTTAATCTTCTCGGGATTAGCTTCGATTCCTCGTTGGCTTACCATGAAACCGAGGAATTTTCCCGAAGAGATCCCGAACGCACACTTGTTCGGGTTCAGCCGCATGTTGTGCCTTCTCAACACGTCGAAGGCCTCCTGGAGGTCGGCTACATGATCAGTGCCTCGGACGCTTTTGACGAGCATGTCGTCAACGTACACCTCCATGTTCCGGCCTATCTAGCTCTGGAAGACCTTGTTGACGAGGCGCTAGTAGGTGGCGCCTGCATTTTTCAACCCGAACGGCATGACCCGGTAGCAGTAAAGGCCTTGATCGGTGATGAAGGAGGTCTTCGGAATGTCCGGAGGGAACATTCGGATCTGATTGTAACCTGAGAATGCGTCCATGAAGCTGAGGAGCTCATGGCCCGAGGTGGCATCAATAAGAGTGTCGATGTTCGGGAGAGGGAATGGGTCCTTCGGACACGCCTTATTTAGGTCGGTGAAGTCAATGCATATTCTCCAGGAGCCGTTGGACTTCTTGACCATTACAACATTAGAGAGCCACTCGGGGTAGTTTACCTCCTGTATGAACTTGGCCTTCAAAAGCTTATCCACCTCCTCCTTGATAGCCTGCTGTCGCTCGGGAGCGAACTTTCGTCTCTTCTGCTGAACCGGTTTGCACCCCGGTTCGACACTTAGGCGGTGGACGAGCAACTCCTCGGAAATGTCGGGCATGTCCGCGGCCGACCATGCAAACAGGTCCCGGTTACCACGGATGCATTTAATCAGGTCAGAGCACAGCACGGTCGGCAAGGACTTGCTGATGAGGAACTTTCGGCTCGGGTCCTCGTCCGAGAAGAGCACTTCTTCTAACTCGTCCGCTGGCTCGGACGTTGGCCGAACTTTGGATCGGGGATTTCTAGTGTCTCGAGCGAGAGCACTGGTCCCCCTGTGGAAGTCATGTAGCACTTCCGAGCCATCTCTTGGCTTCCCCTGACTTCCCCTACTCCCGACCGAGTGGGGAACTTCATTTTGAGATGGTATGCTGAGGGGACAGCTTCCAGGGCGGCTAGGCCGGGTCGGCCCAGAATGACATTATACGCTGTCGGGACGTCGATGACCATGAAGTCCATCGGCTCGGTCCGGGTAGTAGGGGTGCTTCCAGCAGTTACGTCTAGGGTTATCACCCCCTCGACAGTTACTGGGACCCCCGTGAACCCGTGGAGTGTATAACCGGCCGGCTTGAGACGGTCCCGGGACAGCTGCAGGCCTCGGAAGGCCGAGAGGAAGAGGATATTGACCGAACTCCCATTGTCTACCAAGATCCTCTGCACCTTGAAGTTGGCCATGCGGAGGTCGATGACGAGGGCGTCGCAGTGGGGGGTTCGGACCCCTTCGAGGTCTTCATCGGAGAAATACACAAGGACGCCGAGACCTTTGGGTGGAGGGGTGCTGTGAACCGAGTTAACCTTTCGGACGAAGGCCTTCCGAGAGGAATTAGAGGAGCCTCCCATGGGGCCTCCGTGAATCAGGTGCAGAACCCGTTCTTCCTCGAACTCGGGTGTCTCCTCGCGTCGCTCGGAGCGCTTGTTAGCCCCCCGAGGAGGAGGAGTGTTGCGATCCGCCTGATCGTTAGCCTTTACGAATTTGGCCAACTGCCCCCTCCGGATGAGGGCTTCTATCTCATCTCTCAATGCCCGACAGTCGTTCGTGTCGTGGCCGTGGTCCCGATGGTAACGACACCATTTATCTTTGTTTCTCCTCTTTGCCGGGGTGTTCATCCTCGGAGCTGGAGGGATGACTCCCTCCTTCTCCACTTCCATTAGGATGGTGGAGACGTTGGTGGTGAGGGGAGTGAACTTCTCGAACCTGGGGGGAGGACGGCGTTGACCGCCGTTGTCCTTCTGTGCTTTCTTGGACCCCTCTTCCCCTGTCGCCTTCCTCTTCGACCCGGAGGAGGACCCCCCAAAGCTCGGGAGGGACTCGGCCTCCTCTGCTCGGATATACTTCTCGCACCTCAGAAGGAGGTCGGCGAAGTTATGTAATACCCTGATTTTTCAATTAATGAAAAATTATTTATTTTGCACGTAGTGTGCACGTGCAATATTTTGTTTGGATTATTTTATCATGATGTGTATAAATATTTAAATATATTTTCTCAAATTATTTTGTACAAAAGCTTTTCTTTAAACAAATAAAAAGCCTTATTTTAATTTAATTAAAAAGGCCTTTTTCTTAAAAGCCCAAATGTATTTTATTTTATTTTATTTATTTTAATAAACTATTTTGGCCCAAAAATAAAGCCCATGAAGTAATCTATTTTTAATTAAACTTGTCATGTAGAAGACTAATTTATCATTATTTTATTTTTGTACAAATTAAAATGTACAAATTTGGCCTAGTTGCATGCACGTGCACTACACGTACACGTGCCATGCACACCCTTCTTCCAAGGCCGGGTTACATTCTTTTTGGAGGGATTTTCAAAAATGATCATGGTGTTCATGGAGGTGGTTGTATAGTTGTGGGTAGTTTTTATAACCCTACTCTAATCTTGGCCCTCCATTCTACAACCAACCACTCAATCTTGGCCCTCCATTTCACCTATTCTCTAGTATAAATACCCCCCCTCTCATGGCTATTTTCATATGCAATTTCATATTTCCAAACTATAGTCTTATTTAATATTAGTGTGAGTTATAAAAGAGTGAGAGTTGTGTGCATTGTTGCTTGAAGAGGTGGCCGGCTACTACAAGGGGAGCTTTCGGTTTTGCTTGGTGTGGAGCTTGTGCGCGCATTCGGCTAGGAGGAGGTGCTCCTTGTTGCAAGGACTTGATTGCTTTGTGTGTTTATTTTCTCTCCATTCAAGGTGGGTAAACATTCCATATTTCTAATGTAGGAATCTATGCTAGTTTTAATTATCAACACTATGCATGAAAAATACTAATAAGAACACACTTTAATTGAGAAGTTAGTGATTGAAATGATGTGATTAACTTGGGTGAAATTCTAGTATGAAATTAAATTGTGTGTAGAATTCTCCATGATTAATAGTATGAATGAATGATGGTGGAATGTGGCTAGTATGATGCATGAAAATTTCCAATAAAGTTGCTTGTTAATTGTAATATTGAAATATGAAAGTGATTAAGAAAATGGCACCCTTTAATTTGAAAAGAGTGATTTTTCTTGTATGATTGAGATGTAATTATGCTAATTGAAAAGGAATAGTATACATTGTGACATAGATGAACTAATGAAATTACCTTGTTATCATGAAAGAAGAACTACTCAAAAATTAGTAGTTTTGAGTTTTACCTATTCATGTGCTAAATAGACCTTTATGTTGATATGGGTATGGATAAATCCAAAATATATGTGTTTGTTGAATAAGAATTAATAACAGTGAATTATCATAAGAAAAATTGTGAATAAAAAAGGATTAGAAGACTAATTGATTATTCAATGTCGAAAATAAAAAGTATGGTAGTCTTAATGAACAATTTATTAATTTGTGTGGAAAAAAACTATGTTTTTAGTACAAAAAATTATTTTATACTTGCTGTTATGAAAATCATGTGAAGAGGATTTAATCTGGAATTTTTCAGTAGTTTTTACAAAGGCAATATGAACCAAGATTAATTTGAACATCGAGTTGTTTTTTTAAACAGTACGAAAATGACTCATATGGGTTTTTACTGGGTATCTTGACAACCTGAGCTAGTAGCTCAGGCGGTCACTGAGTGCGGCTGGCTTCTCTGGGTTGAACGGTTCGAACCCTGTGTTCACAACATTTTTTTTGTGTATTTGAAAATATATATAACTTTCGACCCTAAAGCATATATACTAAATTCGCCTCTTCATATCGCTAGCACAGTTCGGCCATACGGCGGGTGCTCTTGGCTCTGTTTCTGTTGTGCCTGGGTTCGATTCTCACCCTTGGCATTTATAAAAAAATATTTTTTTTGGGAGTTTTTGATGTCCAAAAAATATGAAAAAAATATGGTAATTCTCATAAAAATGTAAGGAATTTTATAAGGATGATTTGGGTATTATTTGAATAAATTTTACTATGGTTTGGAGTCAAAAAGCATATATAGACATATGGTTCTAAATGAATTATTGGTATGAAACTATAACTTGAAAGAATAAGTGAATTGGAATATTAAGAGTTGATTTGGCAAAAAGAAATGTGATTATATGATATGATGCAATTATTTTCTCACTTGTGGAACAATATGAAGTGTGCTTATTGATGTGGAATTATTGATGTGATAATTGATAAGTAAATGCAAACTTATGTGCAATGATGACTCGTGAACAATCATGGATTGGAAAGAGAATATACATATGAGTATGAGAACTCAATATGGAAAATTTATAAGTTGAAGATTGTGAAATGAAATTTGAAATAGAGTAGCTAAGTCTCCCCGGCATTGAGAAATGAAATGAAATGAAATTAGACCAAGGTTGGTCATGATGAAATGAATGAATAAGTCCGGTTGATGGAGAGGCTAACTCTAGAGATTAATTTTGTTCATGATTTTTAATAAAAACTAAGGACTAGTACATAGTGGAGACGTGATGAAAGTAGAAGAAAAACACGAGTGAGGGCCATCGGATTTGCGGCGGAGAGTATTTTCACAGGTTCTTCACGATGAGTCGTGACATGACGTGGATACGGCTCCAGGGTACCGTGGCGGCGGAAAGTATTTCACAGGTTCTTCACGATGCGTCGTGACATGACGTGGATACTGTTCCAGGGTACCGTCCCTGTGGTGACACTTGTGGGATGTTTGGTGACTGCATGAGGATCGTGTGCCATGAAGGAGGCTGAATTGTCCATAGGTTCTTCACGATGCGTCGTGACATGACGTGGGATTCCCCTCCAGTTTCTGTACACGTGCTTGCACTCATAGATCATCTAAGACACTACCGTAGTTACAGTAGTAGATTAAGTCATGGCGGGGGATTGAACCCTATAAAGATGAAGAACGAATAAGGGCTTACCCTCGGACCTATGTAGTATGGGATGCATAGAATCTGAACAAGTGCGCATTAGTATCATGTAATATAAATAAATGCATTAAGGATTAAGTGCACAATCACAACACGACATCAATAGGGTAGTTCCTTTAGTTTGAATTATGACAAGTTTGTGTTTGTTAAATATGGAAAGTTAAGTTATACTATTTCCGGCATAGAGAGGATGGCCGTGTATAATGTTCGTCGGTTGGATAAACTGACGTACCCACAGTCTTATATGCAGGTAAATGACTTGTTAAAGATTAAAGAAGAATGGATGCTTAAAGATTATATCATGCTGTTGTACTTTTATTCAATTGTTGTAAATTTTACTTCCGCTGTGCAAAAGAAAAGTGTAATATTGATGTAAACTCTGATGTATGATGAAAAGTTTTAATTTCCCTGTAAAATTGTACTAAAGAAAGTGAAAAGATCCTATAGAACATCTCGAATTCAGTGTATTTGGGATTCGGGGCGTTACAGAGTGGTATCAGAGCCACGCTTTCTACACTTTCCACACTTGTACAAATTTATAGGGAACGATACCCTAGAAGTGGAAATTAGAGTGTGTGTTTGAGTCTAGAGATTTAAATGTAAGTGACTTACATTTGTGTTGCTCTAAGACTCATGCTTCTTCCTCTCTATTTCTAAGATGGCTGATCACTTCGACCCTGCTGGAGGCGACGACTGGCATATCATTGAGGAAGAGTACCATCCTGGACAGGCTGATTCCGAGGACGAGTACTAACCTGGGCAAGCTGATTCTGACGGTGAAGAATGGCCTGAATCCCGAGAGATCACCCCACCTCCGGATTCATCTGATGACTCTTCTTCTGACGAAGAAGAAGAACCAGTTCCAAGTGGTCTTGTGACTTCTCTTCAGAGGCAGGTGGAGACACTGCGAGAGAGAGTTGGATGGTTGGAGGCTCAGTTGGCGAAGCGAAAGGATGACTTTTCTGTTCTCAGTCATCGGGTTTGGGAACTCGAGAAGAGGAAGAACCTGACTGATGTGCTGAAGGATGAAGTTGAAGAACTGCGGGAAGAACTTCGAGCAGCAAAGAGGACCCGTAGGAGTTAGATTGTTGTAGCTTCTATTTCTTTCCGTTCTGATGTCAAAAATGTTTTCAATTCGAATGTATAAACTTTGGAAATTCAATGAAATGGAAATATTGACTTGAAAGATCATGTTTCATACTTCGAATTTGATGGACCCTTTACATCAGAATATGGAATGAAAGCTGTTGTATTGTTCGACACTGGATCCTCTCATACATTTGTGTCTCCAAAGTTTGCTAAATTGTTGGGAGTTGAACCGAAGATTTTTCCAGGCAAGATCTTAGCAGTAGCTACTCCATCAGGGGAAACTTTGACCACTAATCGGTATTATGTGATTGCGAGATTGTGATTGGGGATAGAATCTTTGGCATTGATCTGATCAAGCTGACTATCTTGGGAGTCGATGTTATCATTGGCATTGATTGGATGTCGGTGTACAGTGCGAGCATCGAGTGTAAGACCAAGACGGTAACAGTGAAGGCTCCAGGTGGACCTGAAGTCACGTTCCAAGGGAAGCAGAAGTGTTCTAAGCTGGTGGCAGCTATCCGCAAGGAAGAGACTCCTGTGGAAGTGCAAGGGATTCCTGTGGTTCGGGACTATCCGACTGTGTTCTTGGAAGATTTTCCTGGGTTACCTCCGCATCGTGATGTAGAGTTCAGCATCACTGTTCAACCGGGAAGTGCACCCATTTCTAAGGCACCGTATAGGATGGCTCCAGTGGAACAGGATGAGGTGAAACGGTAGATTGAGGAACTGTTGGAGACAGGCTTTATTCAACCTAGTGCGTCACCTTGGGGAGCACCAGTGCTTTTGGTAAAGAAGAAGGATGGATCGATGAGATTGTGTATCGATTACCGGGAGCTGAATAAGGTCACTGTTCAGAATAAGTATCCAATTCCTCGAATTGATGATTTGTTCGATCGTCTACAAGGAGCAGCTGTATTCTCCAAAATAGATCTTCGATCAGGTTACCACCAAGTTCGAGTGAAAGCTGAAGATGTGCACAAAACTGCGTTTAGAACTCGACATGGGCATTACGAATTCTTAGTTATGCCATTCGGAGTGACGAATGCACCCGCAATCTTCATGGATTTGATGAACAGAGTTCTGAGGCCATTCATTGATTCTTTCGTCGTGGTGTTTATCGACGATATCCTTATGTACTCCAAGTCTGAGGAGGAGCACACTGAGCATCTGGCAGCAGTTTTGCAGAAGTTGGAAGAGCAGAAGTTGTATGCCAAGTTATCCAAGTGTGATTTCTGGAAATCTGAAATGGCATTCCTAGGTCACATCCTTTCTAAGGAGGGAGTGGCAACTGACCCTCAGAAGATAGAGGCAGTGAGAGATTGGGCTAGGCCTACTACAGTGAAGGAAGTCAGAAGTTTTCTTGGGATGACTGGATACTACTGGAGATTCATTCAAGGTTATGCTCAGATAGCTGTACCGCTTACTGGACTGACCAAGAAGAATGTGAGCTTCAAGTGGACTGAGCAATGTGAGGCGAGTTTTCAGGAGTTGAAAGATAGGCTGACTACTGCACCTATTTTGGCCTTGCCTAGAGCAGGTGTTGAGTATGATGTTTATAGCGATGCTTCACATCGTGGGCTTGGTTGTGTCTTAATGCAAGAAGGAAGAGTAATCGCTTATGGGTCTAGGCAACTACGACCACATGAGAAGAATTACCCGACTCATGATCTGGAGTTGGCTGCGATTATCTTTGCTCTGAAGCAATGGAGGCACTACGTGTACGGTGAGAAGTTGAACATGTACACGGACCACAAGAGCTTGAAGTATATATATCAGCAGAGGGATCTCAATCTGAGGCAGTGGAGATGGTTAGAAGTGCTCGAGGATATGCGACCTGAGATCAAGTATCATCCTGGAAAAGCTAATGTTGTTGCTGATGCACTTAGTCGCAAGAGCAGTTTGGCCAGTTTGATTACAACTCAGAGGCATCTGATTGAGGAGCTGGATCGAGCAGGTATTGAACTTGTCTTGCAAGGATTGCGAGCATCTTTGGCTCAGTTGAGGCTTCAGCCTACATTGAATAAAAGGATCATTGCAAGTCAGGAAGTTAATGCTGATATTTTGGAGATGAAGGAGCAGGTTAGTGCTGGCAGGTTGCCCGGATTTCAAATCAGGAATGGAGTGTTGTGGTTCGGAGATAGGCTGTGTGTTCCAAATCTGGCGGACCTGAAAGAGAGTATTCTTCAGGAGGCGCACGCTACTCTTTTGTCGGTACATCCTGGGAGTACTAAGATGTACAAAGACATCAAACAGCATTTCTGGTGGTCAGGTTTGAAGCGGGATGTGGCTGAATTTGTTGCGAAGTGTGAGGTTTGTCAGCAAGTCAAAGCCGAAAATCAGAGACCCGGAGGTCTATTACAGCCGTTACCTATTCCGGAATGGAAGTGGGATAACATCAGTATGGATTTCATCACGGGATTGCCTAAGAGTTCTAAAGGCAATGATGCAATTTGGGTTATAGTCGATCGACTTACCAAATCTGCTCACTTTTTGGCGATGAAACTCACTGCTTCGATGGACAAGTTAGCTGAGATGTATGTTGGTGAGATTGTCAGGCTTCATGGCGTTCCTTCGACTATTGTGTCTGATCGAGATGCGCGGTTTACTTCGCATTTCTGGAGGAGTCTTCAGACAGCTTTGGGTACCAAGACAGATTTCAGCACTGCTTTTCATCTGCAAACCGATGGGCAGACCGAGAGAGTCAACCGTATTCTTGAGGATATGCTTCGGTGTTGTATACTAGACTTCGGAGGCAGTTGGGAAAGGCATTTACCTTTGGTGGAATTTGCCTACAACAACAGTTTTCAGGCTAGCATTGGGATGGCGTCGTACGAAGCTTTGTATGGCAGGAAGTGCAAGACTCCTGTTTGTGGGTATGAAGTAGGGGAGCGTCAGTTGTTTGGTCCTGAGCTTGTACAGCAAACTTCTGAGAAGATTGATCTGATCAGGAAAAGGTTGGTGGAAGCTCAGAGCAGGCAGAAAAGCTATGCAGACAACCGGAGAAGGGACCTTGAGTTTGAGGTTGGTGACTTCGTCTTTCTGAAGGTATCGCCCAGTAAAGGTGTGGTTCGTTTTGGCAAAGGCGGGAAGTTAGCCCCGAGGTTTATAGGCCCGTATAAGATATTGAAAAGGATCGGGAAAACTGCTTACCGGCTTGAATTACCGGAAGAGTTATCTCAGGTGCACAATGTCTTTCATGTGTCTATGCTGAGAGGTTATATTCCAGACCCAAGTCATCATTTGCCGGAAGTGCTGGAAGGTTTGCAGTTAGACCTGAATTACATCGAGTCTCCTGTTGAGATTGTTGATCGTCGAGAGAAAGTCTTGAGGAATAAGACGATACCGATGGTCAAGGTAGTCTGGAGAAACTACTTGGTTGAAGAGGCTACTTGGGAATCTGAGGAGAGGATGTTGAAGGACTATCCTGAGCTTTTTGCTTGATTGTATTTTTGTATCGTTTTGTTCTTGCTTATTGTGTGTATTGTATTTTGTTTCTCGCTCTTGATTGTAGTTCCGGGGACGGAACTATTCTAAGGAGGGAGTGCTGTAATACCCTGATTTTTCAATTAATGAAAAATTATTTATTTTGCACGTAGTGTGCACGTGCAATATTTTGTTTGGATTATTTTATCATGATGTGTATAAATATTTAAATATATTTTCTCAAATTATTTTGTACAAAAGCTTTTCTTTAAACAAATAAAAAGCCTTATTTTAATTTAATTAAAAAGGCCTTTTTCTTAAAAGCCCAAATGTATTTTATTTTATTTTATTTATTTTAATAAACTATTTTGGCCCAAAAATAAAGCCCATGAAGTAATCTATTTTTAATTAAACTTGTCATGTAGAAGACTAATTTATCATTATTTTATTTTTGTACAAATTAAAATGTACAAATTTGGCCTAGTTGCATGCACGTGCACTACACGTACACGTGCCATGCACACCCTTCTTCCAAGGCCGGGTTACATTCTTTTTGGAGGGATTTTCAAAAATGATCATGGTGTTCATGGAGGTGGTTGTATAGTTGTGGGTAGTTTTTATAACCCTACTCTAATCTTGGCCCTCCATTCTACAACCAACCACTCAATCTTGGCCCTCCATTTCACCTATTCTCTAGTATAAATACCCCCCCTCTCATGGCTATTTTCATATGCAATTTCATATTTCCAAACTATAGTCTTATTTAATATTAGTGTGAGTTATAAAAGAGTGAGAGTTGTGTGCATTGTTGCTTGAAGAGGTGGCCGGCTACTACAAGGGGAGCTTTCGGTTTTGCTTGGTGTGGAGCTTGTGCGCGCATTCGGCTAGGAGGAGGTGCTCCTTGTTGCAAGGACTTGATTGCTTTGTGTGTTTATTTTCTCTCCATTCAAGGTGGGTAAACATTCCATATTTCTAATGTAGGAATCTATGCTAGTTTTAATTATCAACACTATGCATGAAAAATACTAATAAGAACACACTTTAATTGAGAAGTTAGTGATTGAAATGATGTGATTAACTTGGGTGAAATTCTAGTATGAAATTAAATTGTGTGTAGAATTCTCCATGATTAATAGTATGAATGAATGATGGTGGAATGTGGCTAGTATGATGCATGAAAATTTCCAATAAAGTTGCTTGTTAATTGTAATATTGAAATATGAAAGTGATTAAGAAAATGGCACCCTTTAATTTGAAAAGAGTGATTTTTCTTGTATGATTGAGATGTAATTATGCTAATTGAAAAGGAATAGTATACATTGTGACATAGATGAACTAATGAAATTACCTTGTTATCATGAAAGAAGAACTACTCAAAAATTAGTAGTTTTGAGTTTTACCTATTCATGTGCTAAATAGACCTTTATGTTGATATGGGTATGGATAAATCCAAAATATATGTGTTTGTTGAATAAGAATTAATAACAGTGAATTATCATAAGAAAAATTGTGAATAAAAAAGGATTAGAAGACTAATTGATTATTCAATGTCGAAAATAAAAAGTATGGTAGTCTTAATGAACAATTTATTAATTTGTGTGGAAAAAAACTATGTTTTTAGTACAAAAAATTATTTTATACTTGCTGTTATGAAAATCATGTGAAGAGGATTTAATCTGGAATTTTTCAGTAGTTTTTACAAAGGCAATATGAACCAAGATTAATTTGAACATCGAGTTGTTTTTTTAAACAGTACGAAAATGACTCATATGGGTTTTTACTGGGTATCTTGACAACCTGAGCTAGTAGCTCAGGCGGTCACTGAGTGCGGCTGGCTTCTCTGGGTTGAACGGTTCGAACCCTGTGTTCACAACATTTTTTTTGTGTATTTGAAAATATATATAACTTTCGACCCTAAAGCATATATACTAAATTCGCCTCTTCATATCGCTAGCACAGTTCGGCCATACGGCGGGTGCTCTTGGCTCTGTTTCTGTTGTGCCTGGGTTCGATTCTCACCCTTGGCATTTATAAAAAAATATTTTTTTTGGGAGTTTTTGATGTCCAAAAAATATGAAAAAAATATGGTAATTCTCATAAAAATATAAGGAATTTTATAAGGATGATTTGGGTATTATTTGAATAAATTTTACTATGGTTTGGAGTCAAAAAGCATATATAGACATATGGTTCTAAATGAATTATTGGTATGAAACTATAACTTGAAAGAATAAGTGAATTGGAATATTAAGAGTTGATTTGGCAAAAAGAAATGTGATTATATGATATAATGCAATTATTTTCTCACTTGTGGAACAATATGAAGTGTGCTTATTGATGTGGAATTATTGATGTGATAATTGATAAGTAAATGTAAACTTATGTGCAATGATGACTCGTGAACAATCATGGATTGGAAAGAGAATATACATATGAGTATGAGAACTCAATATGGAAAATTTATAAGTTGAAGATTGTGAAATGAAATTTGAAATAGAGTAGCTAAGTCTCCCCGGCATTGAGAAATGAAATGAAATGAAATTAGACCAAGGTTGGTCATGATGAAATGAATGAATAAGTCCGGTTGATGGAGAGGCTAACTCTAGAGATTAATTTTGTTCATGATTTTTAATAAAAACTAAGGACTAGTACATAGTGGAGACGTGATGAAAGTAGAAGAAAAACACGAGTGAGGGCCATCGGATTTGCGGCGGAGAGTATTTTCACAGGTTCTTCACGATGAGTCGTGACATGACGTGGATACGGCTCCAGGGTACCGTGGCGGCGGAAAGTATTTCACAGGTTCTTCACGATGCGTCGTGACATGACGTGGATACTGTTCCAGGGTACCGTCCCTGTGGTGACACTTGTGGGATGTTTGGTGACTGCATGAGGATCGTGTGCCATGAAGGAGGCTGAATTGTCCATAGGTTCTTCACGATGCGTCGTGACATGACGTGGGATTCCCCTCCAGTTTCTGTACACGTGCTTGCACTCATAGATCATCTAAGACACTACTGTAGTTACAGTAGTAGATTAAGTCATGGCGGGGGATTGAACCCTATAAAGATGAAGAACGGATAAGGGCTTGCCCTCGGACCTATGTAGTATGGGATGCATAGAATCCGAACAAGTGCGCATTAGTGTCATGTAATATAAATAAATGCATTAAGGATTAATTGCACAATCACAACACGACATCAATAGGGTAGTCCCTTTAGTTTGAATTATGACAAGTTTGTGTTTGTTAAATATGGAAAGTTAAGTTATACTATTTCCGGCATAGAGAGGATGGCCGTGTATAATGTTCGTCGGTTGGATAAACTGACGTACCCACAGTCTTATATGCAGGTAAATGACTTGTTAAAGATTAAAGAAGAATGGATGCTTAAAGATTATATCATGCTGTTGTACTTTTATTCAATTGTTGTAAATTTTACTTCCGTTGTGCAAAAGAAAAGTGTAATATTGATGTAAACTCTGATGTATGATGAAAAGTTTTAATTTCCATGTAAAATTGTACTAAAGAAAGTGAAAAGATCCTGTAGAACATCTCGAATTCAGTGTATTTGGGATTCGGGGCGTTACAAGTTATGCGGGGGCTTCTTGGCTAGGGACGATCGGAGGTTGGCGTTAAGGACGTTCGACTGGAATGCCATGGTCGCCACTGACTGGTCTAAGGAGGCGATAGATCTGACCTCTGCGGTGAATCTCTTCACATAGTCCTGCAGCTTCTCTTCCCTTTCCTGCCGCAGGTTCAGTAGGGAGAGGCTTGTCTTCTCAGCTCGCCTGCTACTCACGAAGTGAGTTATGAACAGGGTTTCAAACTGCTCGAACGAGAAGATGGAGGAGGGAGCGAGTCTGGAATACCATTCCCGAGCCGACCCCCTGAGGGTGGCGGGGAAGGTCCTACAGAGCACGGCGTCGGAAGCTTGATGGATCAGCATCAGGGTCTTGAAGCTTTCGACGTGATCAACTGGGTTGGATTCCCCTGAGTACGTTTCAAACTGCGGAGGTTTGAAACCCCTCGGTATGTGGGCCTCCATGATCGACCGAGAGAAAGGGGGTCTGTTGGGGCGAACGGTTCCTGCTCGGGACTCCTCCTCTCTGTCCATGCGACCAATGCGCCTCTCCACCTCATGGAGACGGCGGTTGAGGGCATCGTCCCTCCGCTGGTAATCATAAGATCCCCCGGACTCTTCTTCATAGGAAGGAGAACGGGGACTGCGGCGCCGGTAGTCCTGGGACCGGCGAGGACTGTAGTGCTGCTGATGGCGGCTGGGAGCCGGAGAAGGACTTCGGGTTCGGCGACGAGGACTGGGATCCCTCGGGGGCGTTGGAGCCCTCTGGGCATTTTGGATGTTCTGCCGAAGGTTGAGAGCCTGCAGTACGGTGTCTTGGAATTGTAGGAACTCGGCACGAGTGATCGGTGCGTCATTGTTCCTCCGATGATGCTGATCCGCGGGGGAGTGTGGTCTCCTTCTTCGGTGCTCGGGTGATACCGCTCGGCCCCTGTGGTCCGGAGACCTTCGACCGTTTCGGCGGTGAGGGGACCGCTCGCCCTGACGCTGGCGGGAGGCTCCCTCTCGGGCCCACCTCTCATCAAGGTGGGTGCGTAGGTCCTCATCTTTCTGGCGGTTCAGGAGTGTGTTGCGGAGGTCGGGGTGATGGGAAGCCATTGAATCCGAGGATTCATTATGAACCGAGACAGGGTCCGGATTGAAGGGCTGTTTCTGCCTCCGACCGTTATGGCCGGAAGGGCCATTGTTGGGTTGCTGCTTAGGAAGAGGAGGTTGGCCCTGCTGGGCCGGTGGAGGGAGATCGGGCTGAGGAATAGGATTGACAGGGGCTTCCTCCGTAGGATCGGCGGGATTGTTCCCGCGGTTGGACCCTCTCGATCTGACCTTCTTTGGAGGCATGGTTGGAGAGGACGGCAAGGAAGGGGCTGAGGCTGTTCGTGTGGTTTTTCCCACAGACGGCGCCAATCTGTTACCGCTGATTTCGGTGTGGGGGTAAACAGATAGAATTTGTGAGCTCGAGAAAAACCTGAACAGTTGACCCAAGCCTCCTTGCTCCTGCCGCAACCTGCAAGGAAGTGCGAGACACCGGGGTTGATTCCGGCGACGCACCCTCCGACGCTCTTGTCAGTAACCAGAAGAGATTAAGAAAGAGCTTAAGCAGGTCAAAGAGTCATTAACCTGGTCACAGTGGCAGAGGGGAGGTATTTATAGTCGCCAGGGGAGTTATTAGAGGTCTGGTTCCCTGTGTAACTGTTAGGAGAAAAATCCTCACAGTCTGTTTAGGAAACTAACCCCTTGATTCCCGGTGAGAGCAAATCAGGCCCGTTGACTTGGTCAAATCAGTGGCCCTGATTTGTCTCTTGTTAGTCCGGGCTCGCTTCGGGTCGGGACCCGTACCCAATTGGAGCGGACCCATTCGTGGGTGAGAAGGAGATCCAGTACCTGCTTTGGATCTGCTTGTATGTGAAATTACCGTTTTATCCCCGAGCTTCAAGATTCGCGCCCAATCTGGACGGTTCCGATTTAACCCCATTTTTAGCCATATCATCAACTATCACATTCACACATTCATCTTGAATGGAAAATTCAACGTGCATCCTGATTTCCTAGTGTTTGTGTATGTCATGACCTGAGACTAATGCAACAATACAGAGTATAGAACAGATGCACTTAATCTAACCTAAAGTCTATTCAAACACAAGGTACAGAACAGATGCACTTAATCTAACGTTAGCAAGATTCTGGATGCACATGCATCCCATACTACATGTGACCCAGGTCAAGCCAACGTACTTAGTCTAATGCAAGCGAGACTTTGGAAATGTATGCATCCCATACTACATACTTTCCAAATCAAGCCATTGTCTCCATGTTTAGGGATTAGAACCCTCGCTATGCAATGCATTCTAATTTGGTCTACTTCCTGTTCCTGATAGTATGACATGGTTGAGGAGGTGAAAATAAAATAAAAGAATATAATGCGGGGTGCTATCCCGAAGTCACCAATAATTACTGCGTCGAACCATCCTCGAAAGCTGTGACGAACTTACAGATATACCGCGGTATATCCATTGCGCAAAGATCATTCATGATCCGTTCGTGTCCACCAACATAGAACATGACGACCTCGGAGGTCCTAAAATACCCCCGATCTGCCAGGATATCAGCATCCCGTTCTTACCATGGTACTTCAGGAATTAACAGTGCAAGATACGCACCGCAGTGCGTATCCCTAATGACAGGAAGAGACAACCAGTATCACCACTTAGTGCTAACTCTCAGAATAAGTTGGATTATAGGGAATCACCCCTAATACCAATTTAAACTTCGACCGAAACAAATAAAAGAAAAACCTAATCAATCCAGTTTACTGAAAATATGTTGTTATTCAACCACACTCAGTGTCGTTCAACAAAGTCGAGCCTGACTGGTCTGTCAAGGTAACAACCATCCCGGAATCACATCCACCGATTTCCAATATCTTCATAGGTCAGCGACCCAAAAATAATCCCGGCCCGTGACCCTCAGCGAGTGGTCTAACGGCGCCCTGATGACGTAATATAATTTAGTGAAGGTAAGCACGCACATAATTATCCTTTCTGGACTTTTGACAGACTCAGGCATCGAGACACCCAATGCAATCCAACAGAGCTATATCCCAACTCACTCATGTCCACCATGATTACTTGCACAGGAACTTGCCTAAGTTCCGAATAAAATGCTAAAATCCATCTTTTAAATCTGATAGCTCACGATCACCATATTGCAGTAGGCAGAGGGTTCCTCATCAATGGTCCGATGGAACAATCAAGAAATACCAGTAGCTGTGTTCCCAGCTACACTCATCGGAAACCAATATGCTCAGAACTTCCTAGAAGGGTGAGGAGATCCGTTGCCATCCCCTAGTCGATGATTCCCTCAATTTCCTTTTAAAGGACCCAAGTTCCCGAGTTAACTCCAACCTTGAAGTCAGTCTAGACAATAGGTTGCTAAACTCACAATGTCCATAATTTCCAGCACACAAGTCAGAATTGCTGGGTATCTCTAACTCTGGAAAGGTAAGACCCTAGTTTACAATTCTTCAGTTGACTAGTTCCTCAAGTTCAATCATCTCAACATCCAAATATCCCTCATATACTCTTAGTAATACGTTCCTTTTCACACTTGCTGCATTTGTCCAATATCATAAGAGTTCGCTTAGTTATCGAGATCACTCAATTCCGGGTCCCATGGGAAGGTGAGATTGTCTAACTTAACTTCCTATTTGGATACGTCCTCAGATTCAACTCTTAATATTCTCACAGACACCAATTTCCATTGGGTGCGTCACAAGGGAAAAGTTTATTTCTCTAGTAAACATTTTCTTGACAAGGCCAAATCTACCCTATCTTTGGAAAATCGTAATCTCCAACCTACAGCCTGGAATTACAAAATTCAAATTGGGTTAGAGAGTTATGATTCCCTACTGAAATTCTCCAGTTGGCCAGTCGCCCAAATTCTTAACAGATAAGCCTAGGAATATCTATCTCCGTGAACTAGACAACTCGTACTAGGCTGAACGTACCCTACTTTAAAATTCAATAGTAAATCATCCCTAAGTCCAATGATCATGAAATTCGAGATTCTCTATCTACACCTATACCATTTCATCATGTCCAAAATTCACATTCAAATTCATTTCACACAACGATCTACGACTCCTCAAACATGGCTACATTTCAGCCGTTCTGTTTCAGCAGAGTATTCACTGCCCCTCACTAATTTACCTTTGAAACCTCATCAAATGACTTCCAAAAATTCTAAAATTTGCGATTTATCAAATAGACTCATACCCCAAGCTACCCCCAAAA
This sequence comes from Hemerocallis citrina, assembly GCA_017893485.1. NCBI lineage: Eukaryota > Viridiplantae > Streptophyta > Magnoliopsida > Asparagales > Asphodelaceae > Hemerocallis > Hemerocallis citrina. The sequence goes on along the minus strand of CM030365.1, from coordinate 177,578,799 downwards.
TTTCGTAGCAAAATAATGAACTTACACGAAGTTATGGCTTTTTGAACTTCAGCACAAAGCGCAGTCAGCTTCAGCCGACACCTATGGACCAGTCGCGTTCTACAATTTTTCCGGGGAATCAAACGACCTCAGAAAAATACGAAATTTAAGACTATGGTTGTAGACACATACAACAGCGTCCAAAAAAAATTTCAACTCAAAATGCCCTGTCATTTCCGAGATATAAAATCGGAAAGACGCACAAAAATTACCACAGCCAGCAGCCATTCTGGCTGCTTACTGTCCAGACTTGGACCCACTGTTCGGGCTACTAAAATGCATCCAAATATTACGAAAAAAATCATGGATACTCTATATACATAGAAGAACAATACCTCAGAATTTTAGCCCAAGATTCCCAACTGTTTGGGCGTAAGAAATTCCCCAATATACCCTCACAATCATGCTACTCAATCAAACTTCAAAAGAATAATTCGCTACCATACAATTTATTTTTTCCTAGCATTCCTCATACTCAAACATGGCAACAAAATCATGTCTACCACTACTACACATCCATTCATACCAAAACAAAAATAAATACAAAAGAGTTCAAGGATCACCCACTTGAAGTTTGCAAAATCTCCTTGTAGCTTGGCTCCTAGCTTTGCTTTGCTTGTCTTTGCTCCTTTTGCTCACTAGCTCCTCTTCACTTCAAGATGTAATTGTTGTTGCTAGCTCTATCCTCTCCTTCTCCACTTCAAAGTCTCCACCTTTTCTCTTCTCCTTCTCTTTCTCCTCCTTTTTTTTTTTTGAAACAAGAACAAGTGAAGAAAGGAAAGAATGAGAGAGTGTGAGTGGAGGTGGGTAGATATGGAGTAAAGGGAAGCTAGGGTGGGATGAATCCGGGATTGGAGAGGTGGAGGGTTAGGATGGGAGGAGCTAGGGCTTGTGGAGGTGTATGGTGAGATGGGGTGCCAACACATTAAGCTAGAAGTTTCATGGAAGCTTCCTTGAAGCTTCAAGGAAACTTCTCAATCTTTAAGTCAATTCACACATGGTAAAAAATCTCCACCCTTGGATCCTTAACAAGATTAAGCCATGATGTGATGCTAGGGTTCCTAACCCTAGGTTAGGTCAAGGAACCCTAGGTCACCACACTCCGATTCTAACCCTAGTGCACAAACTCAATTCATATTCGCTCCACGCACTAGCTTAATTGAAAATAAACATACATATAAATTAAAATCCTATAAAATACATGCTTTATGGAAATTGTAATTTCCTCCCACAATTGTCTGGTCAAAATAATCGGGATAAAACTACTGTTTAATTGAGACGATATTCCGAGTTTACTTCATCGGATTCAGAACAGCCCGTATGTCTAAAATCTCTCAATTTAACTGATAATTTCTAGGAGAGAAATGTAATCGTATGCGATACTTAGTTAATGCATGGGTTACAGTGCAAAATAGCCATATGCTATTTTGCGGGGTATTACAGGAAGGCCTTAAATCGAAGAATTTCGACGATGGGTTAGGGTTTCGCGAGCGAAGAAGGAGAAAGAAAAGAGGGATAGTGAGATCTGTTTGGGGTGGGGGGGTTTAAGTCCCAAACGACACTTGCTTTTTGAAAAAGCGAGTGTGGGATAATTCCCCCCGCTTTTTCAAAAAGCGAGTGTTGCTGGGCAAAAAAGGTCAAGACTTGCTCTTTGAAAAAGCAAGTGTGGTGTAATCCCCCACGGTTTTTCAAAAAACGAGTCTTACGTTTCAAATTTTCTGAACCCTAAGACTCGTTTTTTGAAAAAGCATGGGGGATTATACCACACTCCTTTTTTCAAAAAGCGAGTGGGGCATTTAGGGAATATAAAAAAAACAGGGCAGTTGGGGAAAAACTTTTAAAAAAAGGTCATTTTGGGAAAAAATTCCAGTTAGGGTACGTCGGAAACTGAGAAGGAATAGGACACCTAAACAGCTAGCAGCTTTTCCTAATTAATTAGGATCGGACTAAGTTTAATTTAAAGAATCTCCTAAATTTGCTAAGTTTGATTTAAAGTAAATTTACTTCAATGCCCTTAGTTTAAACTCTCTTATAAATACCCACTATCTATTAAAATACAGGATGTAGATGTGATATGATAAATATAAATCAAAGCATCAAATTATTTACGTAATCATTAATTATGATTTGATTTAGGGGATTCCTTATTTAAACTAGGAAAGATATTTTGAACTAGGAGAGTTTCTTCCTAATTTGTAAGCTACGTGGCAAATTGACGTAATTAATTATTACTGCTAGCCTAGGACAGTTAATAATTTCCTAGTTTGATTGAACTTTCTGTCCAAGTAAACAGAAATTACCTTATTTGAACTTAACTGACTGATATGAGCCGAATTTTTAAGGAAATAATCATCTTATAAGAACTGATTTTATGGGGTTCCTTATTTGAGATACCCGTTTGTCATGCAACTCTCCTGTCAGAATACATATTTGTCATGCAGTAAACTTGCCTTCGTTCCTAGTTTAGACGATGGAATTAATGCATAGCACAGCCTACTACTTTGATCCTCGAAACAAAACATTTGAGGAAGTGGTTCATGTTGGTTGTTGCACACTGTTTCGTGTATAACCCCTCTACAAAGGGGAAACCCAGGGGCGTAACTACATGGTCCCCAGGGGGTGCGGCTGCGCCCCCTCGGTTTCGGTTGCGCCCCTCGAATTTACATGTCCATGGTAAGTAACATAAATAGAGTAATATAGGATATTTCAACAATTTGTTGTAGGTTAGTTGGTTAGGATACTTGGTTCTTATATAGAAGACCCAGGTTCAAGTCCTAGCAATAATATTTTTGAACTTTTATTTGAAATTTTAATAATTATTTTTAACTTTTATTTGAAATTTTAATTTCTTTTTGTTCGAGTCCCAGCTGAAATAGGATTTAGTTTTTACTTTGATTTGAAATATTAATTTCTTTTAAAATGACAAAAATAAAAAATTATTTGACAACAATGGGAGTTGAACCCATGATCTTCTAATTTGAAGTCAAACACACTAATCCACTCGCACAATGTGAAGTTGCATTTCATTTACATTTGATGAATAATATCCTGGCAACCCCAAATGATTTGTCACCAGCTTTACATAGAAAAAACCTCAAATTTGGCATTGCTATTACCCACTGCAACCGCGATTGTAGAGTATTTTGATTGTTTTCTACTGTGAAAATTATCAAGACTTCATTATGCAACCGATTGGAAGATGAGATGATGATTGTTTGGTGGCACATATTGAAAGAGACATATTAGACATCATTGACAATGAAGATATCAGTCAATATTTTCATAATATGAAGTTTTCAAGGGTTTTATTGCCAAAGAAAATGACTATTTACTAATTGTAATAGTTTATGACATTTGGTATTAATATATGATGTTTTGAGGAATAAAAATGTATTTATTATAATTTACTATTTTTTTATAGTAAGCGTCGCACCCCCTGGGTGAAAATCCTGGCTACGCCACTGGGGAAACATATGCCCTTCCTTCGGTTGGATGTTTCACGACTGGTAGGTTTTTTTTGTTTTGTTTTTTGTTGAAATAAAAGGCAAGAGAGTTGTCCCAAATTCTCATAAATAAAAGGCAAGAGGTTTTTTTTTGTTTTGTTTTGTTTTTTGTTTTGTTTTTTATTTTTTGTTTTTTGTTTTTTGTTTTTTTTTGTTTTGTTTTTTGTTGAAATAAACTGCAGAGATGATATATGGGGGAAGTATATATAGTAAGAAAGGTCGGTGGCCTTAATTAGCAGTTAGGGTACGTAGCAAAGCTGAGAATGAATAGGACTCCTAAACAGCTAGTAGCTTTTCCTAATTAATTAGGATCGGACTAAGTTTAATTTAAAGAATCTCCTAAATTTGCTAAGTTTGATTTAAAGTAAATTTACTTCAATGCCCTTAGTTTAAACTCTCTTATAAATACCCACTATCTATTAAAATACAGGATGTAGATGTGATATGATAAATATAAATCAAAGCATCAAAATATTTACGTAATCATTAATTATGATTTGATTTAGGGGATTCCTAATTTAAACTAGGAAAGATATTTTGAACTAGGAGAGTTTCTTCCTAATTTGTAAGCTACGAGGCAAATTGACGTAATTAATTATTACTACTAGCCTAGGACAGTTAATAATTTCCTAGTTTGATTGTACTTTCTGTCCAAGTAAACAGAAAATTACTTTATTTGACTGATATGAGCCGAATTTTTTAGGAAATAATCATCTTATAAGAACTAATTTTATGGGGTTCCTTATTTGAGATACCCGTTTGTCATGCAACACATTAAGAAGAGTCAACGTCTTTGGGATGTCATCACAAGATCACTGTCTTTCCCTAGGACACGTGTTGCAGAGTCGCCCCCCCTAGAATCACATCTCCTTCACTTGATTCCTGATAATTAGAAAACCATGAGCAATCAAACCAACATGCACATTTGCTCAAGTATCTAACCACCATTCATTAGAGTACATGGCGAGACTAAATTCAGGAATATAGTTTACCAATCTAAAGGTAGAATCTGAGTTCCTTACCTCAACTCCCAGAACTTTAGCAAATTTAGGTGATACAAAGTGTGAGAGGACTCAGTATTGAACAAAACAACAGCTTTCTTTCCATTCAAATAAAGTTCTTCTGTTACATAACACACACTCTTACATAACAGTGTACTAATTAAGCGGGAAAAGAGACAACAAAAAAAGAAAAGAACACTCATATACTCCCCCACTTGTACCAGTAATGACGTGATCCACCTCATCAGCGTCAGCTTCAGTCAAGGCAAATACTCGTCCCTGCTGGTACGGCTTCTTCCCGACCTGCTGAGTTGGTCCATTACGGACGACATCCTGCAGTTTGGGGCAATGAGACTTGTAGTGGCCTGTCTCTCCACAGTTGAAACAAGTCACCGGAGGTCTCACCCAAGTATTTCTAGGTCTTCCTGCCACCTAAACAGTCTTCGCACTCGTAGGCTTGAACCTTTGAGCCGGTGGCTGTCCCCTGACATTGCCAGCAACTACGGGCCTCTTTCCCGCATTCCAGTTGTTCCTCCGATTCTGAACAGCGTGGAACTGCTCCATGTCTGCTTCAGTGGCTGCAGCTCGTTTGACCAACTTGTCAAACCTCCTGATACCGAGGTGTATCATCCTGGATCTTAGACTTGGCCTCAAACCATGCTCGAATTTTCGAGCCTTCTTCGCCTCGGCCATCACCAGTTCAGGTGCATATCTCGAGAGCTGAGTGGATCTTGTCTCATACTCCCTAACCGACATGCTGCCCTGCTGCAGCGCTAAAAACTCCATGGCCTTCTTCTCCTGGACGTCTGAGAAAAAATAATGACTGCGGAATTCCTCCAAGAATTCCTCCCAGCTAAGAGCAACATCTCCCATCGTCCGCTTCATCGACTGCCACCATACAACAGCATCCTTCTCAAACTGCAGTGCAGCCAACTTCACCTTGCTGCCCTCCGGAGTCTCCAAGACTTCAAAAATAGTCTCTGCCTGTCGGATCCAATTGTCAGCCGTGTCAGGATCTGACTTGCCCTCAAACACCGGTGGTTTCATCTGCTTGAATGATTCCTAGAGTTTGATTGCTTCGGGTACTGGATTCGCAGGCACCCTTCCCTGATTCTGATTCATGGCAACGGCAATGAGTGTCTGATAGACCCTCGCTAGCTCTGTTTCCAAGTCCAGACCTTCTCCATTTCGAGCTCCTCTTCTAGCCATGTTCTGATGCAAAAGATCCATTAAATTCGAAGTATAAAACATGAACTTTTAAGTCAACTTTTCATTTAATTGAATTTCAAACCTTATACATTCGAATTTAAAATATTTCTGACATCAAATGAAAGCAGTAAGAAGGTACAACAGTCTAACTCCTACGGTTCCTCTTGGCTTCTCGAAGCTCTCCCCGTAGTTCCTCCACTTCCTTATTCAGTACATCGTACATGTTTTTCCTCTTCTCGAGTTCCCAAACACGATGACTGAGAACTACAATATCGTCCTTGCACTTCGCCAACTGAGTCTCTAGTAGCTCGACTCTCTCCCGTTGAGTCTCTACCTGCCTCTGAAGAGACAGAATGAGACTGTTCGGAACTGGTTTTTCCTCATCAGAGGAATCATCAGACGAATCCGGAGGTGGAGTGATCTCTCGAGACTCAGGCCCTTCCTCTTCAAATTCTTCAGGATCCTCTTCGTCTGAATCAGCTTGCTCGGGATAGTAATCCTCCTCAATGATGTGCCAGTTATCATCTCCAGCTGGGTCGAAGTGGTCCGCCATCTAAAAGAAAGAGGAGAAGAAGCATAAATCATAGAGCAACACAAATATAAGTGACTTACATTTAAATCTCTAGACTCAACATATGCTCTAATGTCCACTTCCAGGGTGTCGTTCCTTATAAATTTGTACTACTTGGAAGCGTGGCTCTAATACCACCCTGTAACACCCCGAATTTCAAATACAACTGAATTCGAGTTCCACAGGATCTTTTCACTTCTCTTCGTACAATTTTACAAGGAAGTAAAACTTTACTTTACATTAGAGTTACATTTACATTAACATTTGTACAGCGGAAGAAAATTTTACATCAATGAACGAAATACAACAACAGTTGAATAATCTTTAAACATCAGGTCTTCTTTAGTTTTTTCATGTGCTTTGCCCTGCATAGACACTGTGGGCACGTCAGTTCATTCAACTGACGAAATATTATACACAGCCATCCTCTCTATGCCGAAAACAGTATAACGATTCTCAATATTTAACAAACCACAAACTTGTTCACAAACAAAGCTAACGGGACTATCCTATTGATGTCGTATTGTGAATGTGCACTTAGTCCTTAATGCAATTATTTCTTTTATATGACACTAATGCGCACTTATTCAGAGTCTATGCAGCCCATACTGCATAGGTCCAAGGACAAGCCCTTAACCGTTCTTCATCTTGTAGGGTTCAATTCCTTGCCATGACTTAATCTACTACTGTAACTACGGTAAGTATCCTAGATGTTATATGACCTACGAAATCATGTCTAGGCGCCCTGGAGGGAATCCCAACGCACTATCACATGACTCATCATGCAGGCATCCTGTGGTAATTCAGCTCCTACCATAGACATGACACCACCCGCAGTCACCAAACACCCCACGAGCGTCGCCACCGGGACGGTACTCTTGAGCAGTATCCACGTCCTACTCATGACACATCATGTGACATCCTGTGAATACTCTCACGCCGCCAATCCAATGACCCTCATACTCAATGTTTTTCTCTTACTTTCATCACATCTTCACTATGTATCTAATCCTTAGTTTAATTGAATTATGAACAAAATCAATCCCTTAGGGTTAGTACTCCCACTATACCGGTCTTATTCATTCATTTCACCTGACCCAAATCTTGGTCTTTTCATTTCAAATATCATTTCAACCTTTCTTTTATTGCTGGTATATGACTTAGCTATACCCTAGTTCTTAATTTCAACTCATAATTACAACATTGAGTTTCTCATACTCATAAGTTCTCTTTTTCATGGTTAACAATAATTTCCATTTCATGTTCACATCACTTGTATATTCATAAATTCATCAAGTCATTCAATTTCCATTTCATGTGCACATCATGCATAAATAAATAAGTACAATAAGTCGAACTCAACTAATTTATTCTTTCCACAACGCTTTAATCTTATTTTAATCAATACTAACCTTTATTTAATTCTCCTACTAATGTTTGTTTCATTTATCTAACTCAAAGGCATAAAGTCGTATTTTCATTCATAAACAATACTTAATTTAACAATGAGAATCCATAGCTATCACACTTGAATCTTCTTTCTTCCAAAAATTATCTTTTATCTCTTAGTGAAATTTCTCGAAAAAATAGATTACTTTTATAGTTAACGAAAATACAATTTTCTATGGAATTCTTCCCAATTTTCACCTCTAACTCATTTTTACTTGTGTCTAAATAGTGTTAAAATATTTTTTCACAAGATCTACATATTTTTATAATAATTGTAGTATTTTTTTGGGATTTTTAAAAGTCAAAAATTTTATTTTAAACTCAAAAAAATAAAAAATGTTCAAAACTGCCAAAGTCCGGATTCGAACCCGCGACCTGGACCAAGTCAACCGCCACCGCAAGCCAATTGGGCTAAGGCGCCCATGCATTATGAAAGGGGTTTTTAATAGGATAAGTTTGTTCTCGGATTTTGTGTTTTTACTCAAAAAATCGAAATAAAATGCAGGGCTTGGGTTTCGAACCCAAGACCTGAGGGCCTGACTGCGGCTACAGTAAAAGCCACCTCACTGCTAGCCACTTGGTCTACGGGGCCAGATTGTCTCAAATTGTATTGGGTTGTATATAGCCCAGTTCTCTGTTTATTTCTAACTTTTATAAAAACTCAAAACGATTTTGTTTCTTTTTCTTCTCTTTTGAAAACAAAAAGCTCCAGATTTTACCAAACATGAATTTACAGTAAACCAGTAATTTGATAACCATTATTTACTTTATAAACCATGTATTTTGGCCTTACTTTGTGTTCTATGTCCATAATTTCGACATTGAGAATAAACATCATATTTCTTTATAACTTAGAGTTAAATTTCCACCACTACTATATTTCATTGTTCTTTTATTCACTACCCACCTACAATAATTCAGAGACAATTTCTCATCTTTCTCCAATAAAGAAACTTTATTTTAAGCAATCAATTACACAAAAAGCATTTAATTCAACTAGTTATCTCATAAGCACAATTTTATCATAGTATTCATGTAGCACAACAATATGATGATTTCTAGCAATTTAATTCACAATTCATTCATTAGAAATCAATCTATCAAACATTCTCTAAGTTACCACTCCACTTTTAATTAAACAAGCATGGTTCCAATTTCAACTAATTGATTCATAATAATTTCACTAAATCATCCCTAGCATGGTATCTAGTTATAGAAGTATGAAAAACACCCACCTATTTGGAGAAACGAAAATGAAAGCTCTTAGAGTGCAAGAAAAGTGGTCTTCTCCTCCTAGAATGTATTGCAAGTTGTTTATCTTCCTTACTCCTTGGTGCAACCAGAGCCTTGCGTGATGGTGATGATGGGGTAGCTGGCCTCCTCTTGAAATGAACACACACAAAATAATAAACACTCAAAGCCCATTACAGACTTTCACACACTCTACAATAAAATACAAACCCTAGATCTGATAAATCGGGGGCGGCGGCTAGGGCTCACCGCCGCCGCCCCGTCGACCACCCGTCATCCCTACCTCCCCTCACTCTCCTCCATATGATAACCCCCTGAAGTTTGTCATGGCAGCTAGGGTTTGGTCGCCCAATAGACAAACCCTAGATCCGAAGTTTCGCCATGGAACTCTGCACCATCGCTCCACCGTCGAACGCCGCTCTAGCGGGATGACCAACGCTACACCAGCGTGCCTCCCTCTATGCGCCAGTGCTCCACCGGCGCGCCCCTCTAGCCAACTTATCGGCGTAGCACCTCTCCAGCCGTCCCCTTCCCTTCCCCAGCCTCTCCAGCTCCATCTTTAGAGGAAGAAGAAGAGAGGCAAACATTGGTGAGAATGATGGGGATCAGTAGATGAAGACAAAAAAGGACGGAGCTTTTCAGAATTGTGACGTGAGGGTTTTTCATCTCCCTTTATCATTTACAATAAAAGTTTTATGTCTTTGCTGAATAGTTACCCACTCTTGGGGCACGGTCGTTCTTCGTGGCCGCCACTATGTCCACACTCGCGGGGACAATTTTGGTGATTTGTGGCTATGATTTGGTTTTCGAGGGTTGGTAGTGTGTGTGAAGAAGCCGGGGTCTGCTTCTCTCTATGCGATATGCTTTGTAGAGAGAGTAAGTGTGTGGGTGGTGTCGGCAGCAATTGATGTGTTCGGATCTGGTCGACTGGTGTCCCCCCCCCCTCGACGGCAACTGCTGCTCGAACCCTGAGTTTGAGTAGCTGTTGGCACGGGGTTGGTGTCCCCTTTTGGTGTGAGAGGTTTTGTATTGCATGATTGTGGGGCTTGGGCCCGAGATGGGGTCCCTCCATGATGTGCGGTGTCTGTTCTAGAGAATTCAGATCTGAACATTCTTGTCGGATCTAGGGTTTTTGATTTTGTTTGGTGATGGGGGTGAGTGGGTGTGGAGTTTGGGTATGGTTGGAATATGAGAAACGGTCGTGAGTAATGAAAAGTAGAAAGATAAATAATTAAAAACTAGCGCTACAGTAGCTTTCCGCTAAATTCCAAGGCTTTAAAAAAAGTTGTGATTGAACCAAACTAAAGGGAACTAAATTCAATCAAAGTTTTAAGCTTCAAATGGAATCAAATCATTAAAAAAGCAGGATAGGGCTGCTATGGCGATGGATGAGAAGGTGCGGATAATTTTCAATTTGAGTTGGGATCGGTGGAGTGGATATTGGAGGGAAAAAAGGGTTAGCATATTTTATTGTTGAAGAAGATGAGGAGGATGAGAAGAATTATGTGAGGAATTAAGTATGAATTGAATGGAATTTAATGGGTTTGTGGTGAATGAGATGAGTAAATAAGAAAACAAGATATAAAAATAGTAATTTAAAGAGGAAGATGGTGACATTTTGATTCTTTCACACATTTTTTACCGGGTTTAACCCCATTAAGAAGTACTATATTCCAGTAATATTTCACACGGTTAACCGAATTGCTAACTCTAATTATTTTGAATTAATATTTATATGAGAAAAGTGAGCATTATATTTGTATAAGATTTTTTTTCTCATACAAAACAATTATACTCAATTGGTAAGGTCCCCATGGAAGATCAACTTCGTCTATTATATTTATCATGCCAATAGATGTATCTGTAGAAAAAATCAAGTGATTTAGATGTTGTTTACCCATGCATTTTGTGATTGAAAAATGAACGATTTTAACATTATTACAAACCGTACTACAATTTGGACTACATGCTACAACACACGATGGATTTACCAGCGTATATTCCCCGGCGTTTTACCAGAAACGCCGGTGTAGGAAGAGACCAGGAATGGGGCGTCAAATTGGATGGTTATACGCCGGCGGCCTCTATAAAACGCCGGGGAATTATGGTATTCGTCGGTGTTTTATATTAAAACGACGGTGAAGGCCATATTCACCGGCGTTTTAGTTAAAACGCCGGTATATGGTTTGGAATAAATTTTCCCCAAATCCTATACCATTTCCTCATTCGATCCCCAAAAAAAAACCCAATTTTTTTCCCCTCTCTCTCGCGCTCTCCCGCCTCTGCCTTGGCCGCCATAGCTGTGCCTTCCGTCGTCGTCCCCGCGCTCCGTCGTCGTCCGTCGTCCACTCTCTCACTCCCGTCGTCGCTGCAAGTCTCCCCAACCCCCTCTCTCTCTCACTCGCATCGTCACCACCCTCCCCCCATCGCCGCCCCTCCCCCGCCGTCGCCCTTTCCCCCCGTCGTCGCCCCCTCCCCCGCCGTCGCTCCTTCCTCTACACAAACCCTAGGTTTGTTCTTGAAATTTCTGAATCGTTTTATTTTTAAAATTTTTGTATCTGAAATTTCTACACAAACCCTAGGTACGATGTAGTTGGTATGTTCTTGAGATTGGTTCTACAATTTTTCCCAACTCTCTAATTTAGCTTGCTACTTGAGATTGGTTCTTGAGATTATTGAGATTGGTTCTTGAGATTGGTATTACTAGGTATGACCTTGGAACAATTTGGGTTTGAAAGAGAAGAATGCGATAATTTCTGAGCTGAGTTGTTAATAGGGATAATTTGGATTTTGGATTGTCATGTATTGTATATTTGGATTTTGGTATACAGCATCCTCAGATGACAGTTAACCCATTTTGGTAAAAAAGCATGCTAAGATGACAATCAGATGGCTAATATCCAGCATCTTCAACAGTAAAAGAAATGAAAATTTCCAGTATCTAAGCATGTTTGTCTATTAATTCTTCATCCCAACTTTGCCAATGATGTTTCCGGCTCAAAGAAAAACCTGCACACAGGTTTGTTCAGCCCAATTCTTGTACAGATTTGGTAATTCTGAAGATTTTAGATCCAGGATGACAAATTTTGATTGGGCTTTGATTGGCGATTCTAGTCATAGATCGATTCTTTGGAGACCGACTTTCTAAAGAAAATGCCATTTTCCCTATTAACAATATAATGCCGATTATCCTTGAGCCAAAATGTATATTGTATATTTGGTTTAACCTATCATTTTCCCTATTAACATACACTTGGAAACATATATTGTGTATTTGGTTTAACCACATTTAAATTGCCTTCATGTTCAGTTGCTTCATGTTCAGTTGGTTTAACCACATTCAATGGATGAGTTTGATGAATCGGCTTTTATCTTTATGCCCTTCGAACCCGATTCCATTTTATTATGATGTTTCCACTCGACCTGCAAATGGAATATAACATGTTGATATTTTTGAGTATATTTCATAGTTTCATAAATATATAGTTAGTGCAAAGTAGTGAACGGTTACATACTTCACGAGTAATGCCATAATAGTTTATTTAGTTTGTACTTTGTACAAGTAAATATCAAATGTGTATCTCTTGTTATCTACTTGATCCATTGTGTGTTGCTGGGGAGGCGATACTCTTCTAGTACTTACAATCTGAGATTACTATTAGCTTTTGATACTAATTAATCATCTGAACCTTTATGTTTACAAAGTTATTTGGTTGAACCTATCAAAGTTCATTAGCATAATATGTTTGCTTTGGCATGATAAACTTCAGTTTATAATGATCATCTGATACTTTGCATTCACTCATACATTATGATGCTGTGATCAACTATGGATACATTATGAACCTGTGTATATTAGTGCATATTGAAGTATACCTTATGATGCTAAATTAGTGCATATTGAAGTATGAACCTGTGTAATATTCATATTCCATAAGTTGCAATCATCTTTTCAGTAATAATGTTGTTACGTCTTAAAGAATGAAAATATTACCATTGTTGGCTTGATCAGTTTCAGAGCAAAGCAAAGGGAAACAGGAAGGGATGTGCAGAAAGAGAGAGAGGGGAGGAAATGGGTGAATTTTTTTCTGTACTGACCCACTTTTTTAGTTTTGCAATTTGGAGATGAGATGGATCATATATCTGAAGTTGCACACTATGATTTTTGTAGGAGTGACTAGTGATGGAATTTTTTTAATCTAAACTTTATATACAATTATATCATGATGTCTAGATGAGTATCAGTCTCTAAGATAATGAGATTGTTGCTTGTTGCTTGGGTTTGAAAATGAGATTGTTCGTTCTCATTGATTTTAAGTGATGATGCGATGGATTATGTAACTGAAGTTGCACACTATGATTTTTGTAGGAGTGACTAGTGATGAAATAATCCTGTTTGAACTTATCTTGTGGTTTCAATTGACAGTTAACTCATGAGTATTATAAAAGTATAAGTTTCATCTCAGTTAGTATCCTGTTTGCCTGAATATGACAGTGAAAATATTCTTTTTCAGTCTTTGTAACTCAATATTTTGAACTCTATATTTTGGTTATGAACGTGATGAGATCACATTATTATGTTTCATTATGAGATTACAATTTGATGATATTATACTATTATGCTTCATTCATATTTTATTGGTGCTCTTTTAGTTTTGCAATTGGTTTTGATTGCAAGAGTGCTCGAGTTTTTTTTCTTTAATTTTTTTTATTTTTAATTTAATTTTTTTTAATTTAAAAATATAGCTACACCGGCATTTTTACAAGCGCCGGTGTAGCTTTCAGAAAAAAATTGACAGTCTTTACCGGCGGTTTAAGAACGCCGGTGTAGGTAATGGCCGAAAATAGCACTACCAAACGAACCACACATTCCCCGGCATTTTTACGACCGCCGGTGTAGTTTTAACCTACACCGGCGGTCGTAAAAAATGCCGGTGAATGCCCCTAAGCTACAGCGACACGCGATTCAGCGACACTTGCAACGGCGATTTATAAAACGCCGGTGGTAACTACTGTGCGTTTAAAAATGCCGGTGAATGTGAAAAAAAAACGCCGGTAAAGACTGTTAGTCTTGTCCCCCCCCCCCCCCCCCGACAGCGGCTGTTGCTCGGACCCTGAGTTTGAGTAGCTGTTGGCGCGGGGTTGGTGTCCCCTTTTGGTGTGAGAGGTTTTGTATTGCATGATTGTGGGGGCTTGGGCCCGAGATGGGGTCCCTCCATGATTTGCGGTGTCTGTTCTAGAGAATTCAGATCTGAACATTCTTGTTGGATCTAGGGTTTTTGATTTTGTTTGGTGATGGGGGTGAGTGGGTGTGGAGTTTGGGTATGGTTGGAATATGAGAAATGGGGGTGAGGTGGTGTGGGGTTTGTGGCACTATGTTGTGTTTGTGGCACTGTGTTGTTCACTCTTGGGGCCCGGATGCTCTTCGCGGTCGCCACCTTGTCCACACTCTCGGGGCCAATCACGACCAGTCAGGTATTACTAGGGGGTGGAGGAGGTGTCTGAGCTGGATTTGATTCGGTGTGAAGAATGAGGTTTAGTATAGTTGTGGGGCTAGGGCCCGAAGACGAGGTCCCCCCATGATCGTTACTGCACAAAGTGGGGCTTGGGTCCGCAGAAGGGGTCCCCCCATGAGGTGCACAGAGGGGAGATGTTTGTGTTTCTGGTCGGCAGTATAGGAGTCACACCCTGAACTCGACATTCTTTAATCCACTGCCATAGACTTTGCAACAGCACCGCCACTACGCCCTCATCATTGACCCTGAAATCTACTACATCCACCGCCCGCAGGGGCGAGAGGTGAAGGTGATTCTTCATATTGGTTGTGATTTGATTGGGTTTTACGTGAGAGAGAGTGTGAGAGAGTGAGAGAGTGATGATGTTTCTCCTCACTACTTTATGCAGGTGTCTGTTTGTGTTTGTGAGAAATCACTTGAGAGAGTATAAGCATAAGAGAGGTGATTACCATCTTCATTGCTTTCTTAGACTTTGTCCGTGGATAGGGTTAGTGAGAGTTTTGCTTAGTGAGAAATCGCTTGTGAGAGCTAAAGCGTGAGAGAGGTGAAGGTATCCTCTCCACAGCTCTACTTTGGTGGTGACTGAGCAGAGAGTGAGTATGTTGGAGAGGGTGTGGGAGAGGGGGAGGAGAAGGTTGGGACCGACGAATTTTCAAATCCCACGTGATTCGCTTCAGGTGGGTGTGCGCGCGCTGTGGAGGCGGTGCACGAAGCTTACGTGATGTACATACAATTAGTTGGCACTCGCTATGTGATTGGGCCTAAGCTGGGATCCAGTACATTATTGGTGGAGGTCGGGGACAAGCTGTAGCCGGTTCTTCCTAGTTGTAGTTTTTAGTTTTTGTGGCCCACCTTAAAGGGTGTTAGAGTGAGCCCTGATTGTATGTATTGGTTATATTGCTTCATGTTTTATTTTGTAGTCTGTAGGTTGTAATTTGTCTCAGTACTCTGGGTTTGTTTGGTTAATTCTCATTAATGAAATAGGGTGGCCTTATTCCACCTTTTCCTTCCAAAAAAACTAAAATAATGCACACTCAATCTTTTACTCACTAATCTTCTCAATCTTTTTCTCACTAGCCTTTTCTTTTCTTAGCAATTTGTTGTGCATAAATGAGAAGAAACTAGGGGTATTTATACACTTTTAGGATGAGATTGAATGGATAGGATTAATCTAGGAGTTAGAAATCAAGGACTAAGATGAGTTGGGAAGTTGTAGCAACTTCCATGAACTCAATAACTACCCTTCAACTCAACTCCACTCTCCCTCTCTCTCTTGGCCACAACCGGCCTCCCAAAAGTATGCAAAGCACACATAAGTGCATGCACGTGCCCCTTCTAGTACCCCCCTATTTAAAGTTGTACAAATTTAATTAATCAATTGTCCACTAATTGTGTCTACATGACAAGTTGTGACAATTTAAAAGATTAATTAAGTTTGTGGGCCTCAAAATAGTGGGCTTTAGGTTCATGGGCTATTTAATAAAATATTTAATTATTAGAGTGGGCTTAAAATAATAAAACAAGTTTAGGCTTTACAAAATAGATTTTTTAGAAGATAAAGAGAAAGAAAGAAATAATTGTTCATGTTATAGGAAAATATGCATACAAAATTTTGCACATGCACAACACATGAAAATCAATACTTCTCATTAAAAATGAAAATTCAGGGTATTACAAAGACTAATATGGGCGTTAGCATTACTCAACGGTAATAATCTAATGTGCCACGAGGATCGAGCCCAATAGTCTGCCACCAACGCAGATTTATTGGTGGATCTTGCAAAAATCTCGGAAAATGATGAAGGCATCGTATTGGGACCAACCCAAGTGTCGAGCCAAAATCTAGTATTTTCCCCATTCCCCACCTTAACCGGGGAGTGACAGTGGAACAGGCCCCCACCTTGTCAATTCCCCTCCAAATTGGGGAAATGCCTCTACGATGTTGTCCCCCCCCCCCCAATTTGAATCGTCTTTGCCTTCTATACCGAAGCCAGACGGTGGGCAGGGGTACTACGAGAGTGAATTTTCCACCACCATTTGAATAAAAGTGCTCTGTTCATTTCTCGGAGATTTAAAATTCTCAAACCTCCAAACTATTTTTTCTGGCAAACTACGCTCCATCGAGCTAATGTAAGGCCCTTACCATCCTCTCGACAACCCTTCCATAAGAACTCTCTACGAATTTTGTCATTCTTATTGATAACCCAAGTAGGGAATTCATAGATGGAAATCCAATATATTGGGAGATTAGAGAGAACAACGTTAATAAGTGTGATTCTGCCTCCAAGCGATAGATGTTTCCTCTTCCATCCGGGAAGTCGTTTATGAATTCTCTCTATAAGGATCATCCAATCATTCCGCTTGAGTTTACTTGGACGCAAAGGGACTCCTAAGTACTTAATGGAAAACTTCCCAACTTTACAATCCAGAACGCTAGCCAGAAAAGTCGGAGCCACCTCTTCACATCTACCTAGACCAATGATGTTACTCTTATCGTAATTGACTTTTAGCCCGCACCATGCCTTAAAGAACACAAAAGTCCCTTTGTAGATGAGAACCTCGGTAATATCATTTCTCCCAAAAAGAAGTGTATCATCAGCATACTGGAGAATGGAGATGTCATGATTACTGTCTAGACTTCCAATGCCTCGAAGGAGATTTTGGTTGGAGCAATGTTGTGTCATTTCAGATAACACATGGGAAACCAAAGTGAATAGAAGCGGGGACAAAGGATCACCCTGCTAACACTCTCTAGGCCGCCCTAGGAGGTCTCTAAAATGATCCTCATTATGAGAACCTATCGTGCTTTGGTCTGACACCCACCAATTGTTAATGTTAAGACCAGAAATAAAGTTCGATCTTCTCCGTCTGTTACCTATCCTATGGAAGTATGCCGTATTGGCACCCCCATCTTGTAGCCATTGGTCTCGAGACCTTTGCCTCCAATAATCATCCTCTTTTTGGAAAAGAGCATCAAGGTCTGCTCTGGCCTTACGAATATCATCTAGCTCCCCAGTGGATAATCCTCTACCCTCTTCTATGAGCTTTAGAACATGAATCTGCCCCCACAATCCTTTCCTTATCCCTCTTATCTTTCCTTCTCTCTTCACCCGCCCAACGTCTAAGGCTACCTCTAAAATCTTCCATTGTGCACCACCCCTTCGTGTGCACTCTTGTGAACTCGGCCTTTCCGCCTTCGTATCGACGATCCGAACCGTTCACATTGATCTACACATCTAAATTAGTCTAAATATGTAAAATCAAGTCATTTGAAATTCATTTGCCCATCCATCATGTGACTATAAAAAATAATGTTTTCGGCCATCAAAATTTTGTAACACTTCAATGGATGGGCAAATGAATTTCAAATGATTTGATTTTACATATTTAGACTAATTTAGATGTGTAGATCAATGTGAACGGTTTGGATCGTCGATACGACGACGGGAAGGCTGAGTGCACACGCTGTGTGCACCAAAGGTGGTGCACAACGGAATATATATATATATATATATATATATATATATATATATATATATATATATATATATATATATGAGAAATTCTCTGTTGAAAACAGGTTTGTTTTCACCGGGTTGGAAAACAGCGATCTGAGCCGTTGGATCGCTCCCGATCGTGATCAACAACTCAGATCAAAGCTCGCTCAGATCTCCCACTAAGAGCCCTTAAGAGCGGAGGAGCATTTTTGGTACTTCACGCCAAAAAACGCTTCAGACTTTAGGTTGCGTTTGGTTTGTTGTTTTGAAAACAGTTTTCTGAAAACAATTTTCTGAAAACAGTTTTCTGAAAACAGTTTTGTGAAAATGAGAGTGTAAAAGCTGTTTGGTAATAATTTTTTATGAAAACAGTTGTTTAAAAATAAGAATGTAATGTATGTATAGGTTTGATTGTATGTATATACTTTATACAGTATATATTCTCTGATACATACATTTTGTATACATATACATATATACTGATATATAATAATATAAAATAGTTTATTATAATAAACATATTTAATAATATACATATATATAATAATATATAATAATTATAATAATAATATATAATAATTATAATAATAATATATTCAAATTATATATTAAAAAATTATTATTATAATAATAAATTATACAATAATATATATAATAATATATAATAGTAATATATAATAATAATTATATATATTATAATAATAATAGATTATTATAATAGTATATATAAAATAGTATATATGAAATAATAGTATGTATAAAATAGTATATATAAAATAATAATATATATAATAATAACATATATAATAATAGTATATATAATAATAATATAATATAATATAATATAATAATAGTATATATAAAATAGTATATATAAAATAATAATATATTATAATAATTGCATATTATATAATAATATGAAGTAATTTATTATAATAAACATATTTAATTATATACATATATATAATAACATATAATAATTATAACAATATATATGTAATAATAATCTATTTTAATTATATATTAAACAATTTATTACAATAATAATATATATAATAATATATAATAGTAATACATAATAATAATAATATATATTATAATAATAATAGTAATAGATAATAATAATAATTTATATTATAATAATAATAGATTATTATATTAGTAAATATAAAATAGTATATATGAAAAAATAATATATATTATAGTAATATTATATATATATATATTAAAAAATAAAAATAATATAAAAAAATATAATATATATATTGTAATAATAATAATAATAATAATAATAATAATAATAATAATAATAATAATAATAATAATAATAATAATATATGTAACAATAATATATTATAAATATATATAACAATATATTATAATAATAGTATATTATATAATAATATATAATAGTATAATATTATATATTAATATATATATAATAATATATAATAGTAATATATAATAATAATATATATAATAATAATACATATAGATCTATTTTGATTAGTGTAGGACTAGACTCCAATGGAGAGGAGGCCCTTGGGTTTGAGAAAGGCACTACAAAATGTAAGAGAAAAAAAAGGGAGAAAGAACCATATATGGGAGAGGTTAATTCTAAAAAGTCCAAGGTAAATTGTTACAAAAATTCATTTCAATTTACACAACCTGTTAGGATATTCATCATTTTTGCCTTCATATAGCTCAACAGCTCTAATGACAATCCTGGTGAAGGTGGAGGTGGAAGTCAGCATGCAGACTTGATGGTAATGCACTAAATTAGCAAGTACTTTTAATTTATAACCATGGCAATAACTACACATACTTATTGTTATGCTATGTGTTAGGTTGGTAATTTTGATGTTCTTGAAGTGGAGCGTATGAACCAATGAACATTACTATCAGTTTCCAAGGTGGTTTGTATGGGTTTTTGGTTGAATAGCAGTAGGTGCAAAAACTTGGTCTACTATAAAGATAGCAGCAGGTGTTTTTGGTAGCAGCAGCAAGTGCAGCAGGTGTGTTTGGTAACCTGCAGGGCAGCAAGTGCATGGCAGCAAGTGCATGTTGTATGCAGGGTAGCAAGTTCCTGTTTGAATGTATACATATTATTTTTTATTAAGCTGCAAAAACAGTAGTGGTGAATGTGGGAGATTGTATGATGTGAATATTATTTTTTAAATACACTATTTATTTTGACTTGTATGCCGAAAAAAATCTACAGATGTATAGAAAAGTTTTGAAAATTCTCCAGAAGATATCAATTTGCTGATAGTTCAGTCAATGTTGTTCTCCAACATCCATGATCAATGCTATAAAGCTCAAGGTCGATACAATTGTACATAAAATCCTCAGTTTCCAAAACACCAATATTTTTATATAAAAATTTGTAACAAGAGAAAATTAGCACATGCAAAGCACATAAAGATTCAGCAGTATAAGAACCAATACGTTAACAAATTCGTCAGCTCAGAATAAGAGTTTGGAAAGCTATACAGAGCAACTTCTAAAGCACTTTCTGTCAGTTATGTGCAGCTCAAAATCCATACGAGCCAGAACAAAAATCTCCCTCTTCAAAGTCAATATTCATCCCAACTCCTAAAAAAAGCATACATATTTCTACGTATTTCTACGCTGATTATAGAAAACATCATTTCTTAGCATCCTTGGCGATGTTGACGACCACAACGAGATCAAACTGCTACAACTCTAGGTATGTGGGATCTACAACCTGCATAGGCATGAAAAAACAATATATTATTTTTAAAAATATCTGGCCAATTTTCAATATCGCTATCTTATTTGGATACATGCACAAGCATAGGGCTAATCTATTGACCTAATAATAATGAATTGAATTTTTAATTTCTATACAAGTTAAGCCACTTATATTTATAGTTTTACAATAGTTCTCTGAGAGTTGATGTAACAAAAAATCTCACTGGATTTTACAAAGAGAAGATTTGTCCGTAAACTTTCAATTGAAATACAATAAAAGAATATTGCAATTTTAGAATCAGTTAAGCAGATAATGGATCAAACAGAAAGCACTATCAGCAAATTGAATATAATAAAACCCATATATATTTTTTACTCAAAACAGGCAGGCAATGTACTCCTACTAAGAAGATATCTGCTGTAATTATGTTACAATGAATATATCTTAGCAACTATAAAGAAAATGATATGACAGATAAGTTGCTATTAAGCTGATGAATTATTTGAGTGATCGATGTTTTGGTGTCATGTTTTTTAACTGAACACAACTCTCACAGTTAAAGACATAAAAAACTGGGCCCTTTTCTGGTATACGTCAAAGTTTTCTAATCTTTAGGGTTCCATTCATGATGACAATAGAATATTCCAATAGCATTTGGTGAATCAAACTGGAGCTCTGACTCCAACATGAAAAATCAATTTCTCAAACCTTGTTCACCTTGCTAATTTAACTTCTACACATTGAGTTGCAACATTTCAGTGAATAGAACCAACTGTAGGAAGCCTTCATAAATGCAAATTAAGCATTACACGTGTTTGTGGCAAGAAATCCTTAGAAACTTCCTATAGCATTCAAACGGTAAGGACTAGCTAGTGGCAAAATACAATCAGCAACTGCAAAACTAATGTTAAGCATTTTAAATTTGTGCCGGTTTATGATAAAAATTTTAGAAAGATGCCACAATCCACCCAGACCTAGAAGGTACATGGAATTCATATTAATATGACAATTAAGAAAATTCCATTTTACCTACAAATGATTGACCCCCTTAAACTCCAAATCAAACCCAAACTATCGCTTGCACTAATTTATACAAACTATCGCTTTTGAAAGGAAGTCAGTGAGAATTGAAGGTGAGAAATATAAGAACGGCCCATGGATGGAAAAACCCTGCTTGTCGCGCTATAGCGGCATGGTGATTTCTAGGCCTTGGGCCATTCTGCTCAGGTCAAAAGGCTGCTAACTAAAGGTCTCTGACTAGGCATGGAAATAGGCAGGGTATGGTTCACATCAAAACGCAATATCAAAACTATTACCCTTATCCTAGCAGATGGTTAAAATTTAGAATATATATGGCACTCTCCAATTAGTAAGGTCATTCATGGATATTGTTCCGATCATTTTTTAAATCTTCAGTTACCTGAATCTGACTTAACCAAATAAGAGTTCTCATTATGCTAGGTGTCTATGAGAAACAAACTTTGTGACACTACATGATACACATACACAATAGTGTACAGTCCAGTGGTACAGATATGGGATACATGTTTGCAAATTTGACAAATCCTAAATTAATAAATAATGATGCAGCTGCATCATGGACCTGAGTATATTAGAAAAAAAAAAATTGGTAAACTTACTAGTACCAGTCATGGTTTAGATCCCTAACCTTTTTAAACAAGTCAGTAATAAGAAAATGTTACAAATTTTAGATTGCATTAGAAAGAGTATCCACCAGTATGCATCTGAAATACCGAACACATACTGAAAACATCCATCCAACCTACTTTTACTATCTACCCAAATTCTCTGTTCCATTGCTCAAGCTCTTCCCATCTGCACTTTTGTAAGCTCGGTTTTATCATTATATTTATTAATTTGTGCATTCAACAACTTCTTTACCTATTAGTCCAATCTTAACAAAATAAAACATTTAAACTTGTTACTTAACTACATATTTCATTTATTATTTAGAATAATGTGTTTAAAACTAAAACAAATTCAAGTAGCTTATGGATGAAACTAGGATGTTTGCAGTATGTGCCATCACTAAGCCGGTGTTTATATTCACATTTTGCACTTGCATCAAACCAAACACACCTCTATAGAGCTATGTTTCAATCTATCACCCAACAATTAACATAGCCAAGTTAAAGAATGTTAATCAAACAAGAACAAATTCAGAAAAGGAAATAAGATTCAAAAAGTCTTGATATGAAAGTTCACCCCATCAGAATCAACTTGTCTCTCTTCTAAGCTAATATAATTTTTTAGAAGGAAATTAATGTACCTAGTTAGCATCCAACATCTTGATGTGATCGGTCGGCCATGCAATTGCAAGTCCCATAACATCATCTAGAGTATCTACACCACCTGTAACTCCTATTTCCCGTATCTGTAATTTTTCGGCTGTATTTTCATTCCTGGTATTTTGTATTCAAATTGAGATCCTATATTTTGTTCCAGTTCGATTAAAATCTCTTCTTTTACTTCAACTCAATTTCTGGTACCTTTGTCTAATTCAATTGTGTGTCCTCTTTGTGTCATTCTTCATGAAGAATTGGCTGTTCCTTGTCATTCATCTCTTTATTCTCCATTTTAATACATTTTGACTAATTCTCTAGTTGGATCCCTCTCAAAACGGATACCCTAAAACCCAAAACCCAAAACCCTAACTATATATACCCTAACCTACCATAACCCTCATTATACTGTTTAAACCCAAATCTCCCCCACAGCTCTTCTCCTTCTTCCTTCCGCTTCTTTCTCCCTTCGAATCGAAACCCATATACCCAACCATACCCATTTCCTGCCTCCGATCGCCTCGTCTCCATCTCCTCGCCCTCCGATCGTCCCCATTCCCCTCGTCGATCACCACCACCGCCATCGTCCTCTCGAACCCACACATCGCCATTACCCAACTCCCGAACTCACCTCCAGCACTTCTCCATCCACCATTGCCGCACCATCGCTCTCCACTTTCCCTCGACCTCCTCTCCTCTCCACCATCATCGCCAACCACCTCCGTCGCACCGCCGAACCCAGCCTTTCTTCTCTCTCCCCTATTTCGAGCACGAAGAACAGAGCCACGCCATTTTTCGTCGCAAGCTCCGCCGTCGCCATCCCATCCCCGTCGTCGACTGCTCCTCAGTCGAACTTGGACCACGCACCATCATTGCGCCAGCCTGCGCCGCACCCCCGCTCTCTCTCTCCCGCACGCTGTCGAAGCCAGGAAGAAGATGCTCGCCTGGTGGTCGAAATCGCTGTTCGGTGTTCGGCCACAGCAGATCCCCGCTCGCTGTCCCCTGTTTGGATCCAATTCGGTGTAAGGAAGCATTTTGATTCGCTGATTCCGCCGTTCTGTGTTTTGGCGCAGTGAATCTCGAGATCGATGTACGCTGTTTTGGCTGATCCGGTGTGGGATTTTTCCTCTACTGTTGAATTCTTGCACGTGCTTCATACGTGCTTTTAGGAGATTTTGCCCGGAGTTTTTTGATCCCGCTTTCTTCAATTAACGGATCTAATCGTCGTCAATCAAGGCAAGTATTCATCTTGTACATATTTTTGTTCTAGTATAAGCTTTAATTTGAAAATACCACAAACAGTTAGTAGTTGTGACTCCTCCTTGACTTGTCGTTGTTGATCAAATTTAATCCTTATCAATTTCATAATCTTAAGAGTCACAACAATTTTATTGTATTATATTACAACTACTTGGACTCATTTTACCCCCTGAACACATGAACACATGAATTAAGGAACCCTACATTTGTAGACATATGTTATATCCTGTATGTGATGAACTTGCACCCACTAGAGTCGAGAAATAAATATTACTTGCTGTTTTGATAACCATTACCCCGTATGATATCACACATTATCCTAGACGCCTAATAACCAATTTTCATGTAACCTATACACGTAAGACATTCCCACATGTTGCTGTCCTGGACCTTGCTATGCTGTTTTGACCCCTTTAACATCAGAACCTGAACCCGAGCCCTGAACAGTAAATGTAGCTCTAGATGTCTAGATGTCGATAGCCTCCAGAATTTTCAAATTTGAAGTTACTGTTTAGGAGTTATTGCAGTTTTACTGCAGCTGTGTCGGTAGACGCGAATTCGCAAAACTACTGCACACCTTTACTTTGCGAATTAATTTAACTATGTTAACAGCAAGAGTTTGACTTGAAATTTTATATGCGGTTTCTGGACACCCTATAGGACATCTCCAATTTTTCTCAGAATTATTTAACACTATTTCAATACTGTTTCACATGTATAAACTCAAATACACAAATTCTGCCTGAACACATTAGCAGTGTAGTTCGCTGTTTTGACACCTGTTACCACCACTTTCTCGTACCTTAATATATGCGTTGGAACCGGGCAAGAGTCTAGTTTCTAGATCACCTGATGGATCCACTTTTTCTATCTCGCAGCAACGGGAGTCACACTTTTGGTATAGCAACGTCGTGCTGTCCAGATTTGAGATTTTCGTTGTTCGTGTTATTTTTATTCATGCTGACCCTTGAATATGCCATATAAGTACCTCAAACTTGTTCCATGTCCATGATTAAGATTTCTTAACTTGTTTCACATGCTTTCATGCTTGCTTGATAAGAATTAATAAAAGTAACAAGTCGGGGTTTAAGGGAAAGACTATATTAGTGGACAATATAGATAAGTGTACTCGGAATGGGGCCCGTGTTTCCCAAATACTTGGTTCATGAACTTGTTGTATCTTGACCGATTCATGGAGTCAGTTACTTGGCTCATGAACTTGTTGATTCATGAACCCATTGTGCGGTTCGTGAACTTGTTAGTGGATTCACGAACTTGTTTCGTGAACTTGTTATTTTATTTTCGATTCATGAACCTTGGCTTGCTTGATACTTGATACCTGAGTACGCCGCCCTATAAACTCCATTACTAGGTCTAAACGAAATTGCTTTGACTGTAGCAACCATGTGATAAAAGGATGGCACATGAAGTGCTACCTAGATAGTAATAACTACAAGACTTGATACATGAAACCTGAACTTGATACATGTTTACTTGATTCTTGAAGACTTGAACATGAAACTTGAACTTGATACATGTTTACTTGATACTTGATGACATGTTACATGAGACTTGAAACATGAAACTTGAAATTGATACTTGTTCACTTGATACATGAATAAAATACTTGACACTTGCAACTTGTTACTCGATACTTGACAACTTGTTACTTAAGACTTGGCACTTGAATATAATATTTGATACTAGACTTGAGACTTGTTACTTGACACCTACACTTGATGCTTGTCGCTTGATGTTAGGTACCCCTACAGGTTCATTTGTCACTTGCTTTACCCTTAGCATTTGTTATCCAGCCTGTTTACTAAGATGTCCCTCTTACTAGCTAGTTCTTGGTTTTCCACTGCTTTTTATATCATTGTTACCTTCTTGATTCAAATTCTTGTTCTACATTACTTGTACTCGTTTTTTACTATTTGTGGCTCTAACTTGTACTAAGGACATTTTCTCTTGTTTTTCCTGTTTTTCTTTTTTATATTTATTAAATAGACTTTGGAGACGAGCTACCTGCTGGGATTGGTGAGCAGATGTTTTAGTCTTCAAGTGGAGAAAGGACTTGATTAGAATATTTGTTTTTCTTGAATTATTTATTCTTCCTGTTTAAGAACTTGTAACGGGCTGATGTTCCCGAGTTTTACCTTTTGTTTCAGATATTGAAAACATTTTGGATATTATTGATGTTTAAATTGTTTTCTGTTGCTTAA
Organism: Hemerocallis citrina; assembly: GCA_017893485.1. Taxonomy (NCBI): domain Eukaryota; kingdom Viridiplantae; phylum Streptophyta; class Magnoliopsida; order Asparagales; family Asphodelaceae; genus Hemerocallis; species Hemerocallis citrina. The sequence continues at coordinate 177,552,262 of CM030365.1, read as the reverse complement.
TAAATTATTCATGCATGCTTGGTTGTAAATGTATCTTGTTATATTCTTGTTGTGATACTAAGTCGATCCTACAGCTCATGGATGATGTCAAAATCATTCGCTGGGCTTCGTCACGCGCTCGTATTCCATGTTTTTGGGAAGCGGGACGTGACACCACCACCTCGCCTAAATAACAGTGCTGAAGGTTGTCTAACTTCATCCACCCAAACTTTGGAAGCATTTTGCCCAAGGGGTACACAGTGCACTACCACCTCAGGATCATTTGTCACCCATCGCCTAATTGCAACCACTTCAGTCGGTGCCTCCCAGTTTAACAATTCACACTTTCTACTTCTACGATTACTGCTTCCATTAAGTGACTAACATGAACACATAAAAAAAAAATTATTACAAGTGTTATATATATATATAGCTATATATGAAAAATACCAAAACTGTATGGGTTACCTGTGGAGTATCAGTTGCATTAGATGTTGATAATGGATCATTGTTACACAATTTTGAGTGCTTATCCTCATCGTCATCCTCCTCATCACTATCATAGTCATTATCGTTTTCACCATCAGTATCCATATTATCATCACTATCCCTATGATCTTCTTCATCATCTTCATTACCCTCTTCATCTTGAGCATCACTATCTTCTTCCTCCATATCTTCATCACTATCTTCTTCCTCCAGATCATCCTCACTATCCTCTTCTTGTTGAACCACACTCTGTAAAATAACAAATAACTGAATTATAAATCTATTATGTTTAATCTAATCAACTATGAAATGAAAATCAGTATTCTTACCTTCTTATGTTTCTTATGTTTCTTATGCTTTGAGTTAGAGTTTTTACACTTGGTTTGCTTTTTAAGTAGAGCTGTCAACTCCTTCACTGTTTCAACAAGTGAATCAACCTTTCCTCTGAGCTCAACTACTTCGGCAGAGGTTGCAATCGAGGCACTTAATTTAGATGGTTTGGCTTCTACTCCCATCGCGGATAAACGGCCTTATCGTTCAGGCTTGTTAAATACCCTTGAATATGCATCACCTTCATAACCCGGGCCTACGTGGGATGTCTCGGGTGGCGATGAAGCTAGTTCTTCTTTCACCTTTTTCTGAAAATAAAAGAAGCACGAAATTAATATGAACATATGATTGAACAATAAGAATCTGTATTTAACTAATGGTAAACCATGTGAGAAAACAATTTTAGAACCATACTATGATATCAACATCATCTGGCTTTCCTGCTTCACCGTTCTTTTTTGTATATGCTCGACACCAACAATGAAGCCTAGCTTTATCTTGACAAATGGGACCCTCTTCCTTCTATACAGCAAACAGATACAATCAACACAAACATCAAATTTATAAACAACACATTTAATAAAGATAATGAAAATAATTTATAATTAACTCACTACTATTTCAGATTGTATCCGAGCAAATCCTTTTCTACCACCATGGTAAGGGATAGTTTGTTCATTTCTCATTTCCTTGAACTTTTCACTTTTTGCCTACAAGACAATTTGTACTCTAATATATTTAGTTTTATATAAAAGACACGATATAGCAAGTTAAACAGAATAGTATACATAGTTTTTTACCTTGAATTTGGGTTGTTTCTTGATTTTACAAATTCATTGCACTCTCTTTGACTTTTGTAAATTGGTTTCTTGTTTAAGCTTGCCCCCAATTTTGCTTTGTGTGCTCTAGCAGATCTTCCCATCGCTTGTAGGGTGTAAATTTTTACTTCTCTATCACGTCCATTGAATGTAAACTTTTGTTGAAGTAATATGTGTAGATATAAATTATTATCAAAAAAATAAGTACAAAGAATTAAATGAACTGCCATAGATATATGACTACCATAGACGTCAAATGAATCATCGATCCGGTTGGTGAAGGGTGTAGAGGTGGCCTACGTGAAGTTCTAGGTGTATTGTACCAAACTATAATTATACTGATGATTACGAGAAGTTCTAGGTGTATTGTACTATAACTATAATTTGGCACAATGATTTCTAGCTCAAGTACACTCACTATTACGTTTACATTTCAAATTACGCCAAATTTGTCATTAATATGTGCTACAGGCTATGGGAGTCATGGCTATGGGAATCATATCAATACTGAGAATCAAGAACTGGGTGCATGAAGATAAAAATATTAATTTGTCATAAATGTTTTCGTGTCTATCCATGTGCTTTTTTATACTGAAAATACAAACACATACACATGCATATTGCACCTATATATGCATGAATGGTATCTATCGAGAACACCTTCTCTTAGTACACTGAACCATACATTAGAGGTTGCGGGCAACTGAAGCGAGTACCCTTGGGCATGCATCAACTCAAAGAGCTCCACTTGTTTGATATGTCAGATGCGTTCATCCAGAGGCTCAGAGATGGAGAGGAAGATAATTCAATAGTGAAGCACATCCCAATAATAAGATGTTATGCGAATCAGGATCTTATATATGAAGAACTTTAGGTGGCATCCTGGTGAGTCTTGATTCATCTCTTCTTTACCACAACTTTTCACTTGTTTTGTTAGCTTTCTAACCTTAACGCATATATATGTCAGTAAATGTAATCTTGGAAATTATGATTTTAAAATGAAGAAGGTTAAATTTTTGGGCAACCAGTTCCTAAATTGACATAAAATTTCACATTCATCCTACTACAACTTTTCTTTAAAAAATGCTAATATTTCTATTTCATGGAAATTAGATACCAGGTGATAATATGAAACATGCTATATGCATGTAATATACTCATCATGTTTCTAAACTGTATTTATCTAGGAAATTCATGAATTTGTTAATGGATATTCGTAAAATTGGTGCATTGTTGCATTCTACTAGATATTTTCACAGTAAATAATAAGATGGTATTCAGCTAATAAAAAAATGTAAAGCATGTGAAGAAAGTCCACTTACTGGGTAAGTTATAGGCTTGTAGCAAGGTAGTGATAGTGTTTGAACATGGGAGGAAATTCCAGAAAATGTCATTGACAACTTGATATATACGCGCAATTAGATAAATGTTACTAGAAGATACAGTTCGTACTTGGAGATCAATCTAAGATAAGAATAGACATTATTATGAAAGAATCAGGAGTAATATAATTAATAGTAGCCAAAAGATATTATGTTAAAAAATTATCAATAAGAGATCATAATGAAAAAGATACAAAATAATACAATAACAAATTGCATTAATAGCCACTAATAGGAAAAAATAACATGACCTGCAATGTAAAAAATAACATCAAATTAAGAGATGTTTAGCTTCTTTTCTTTTTTGACCTCTCACCTGTAAGCATGTTTAGCTTCTTTTCTTTTTTGGAATGGTAATCAAATTAAGAGAAATTATATAGCATTCCTCCTATTACAATCACAGAAGCAGGGAGAAGTTTGATTTTTTGATTGTCGGGTTTATGTTCAGGTTTTTCCCTTTCACAATAATAACTTCAGCTAGCTAGGTAACACAATAATAAGGTCTTATGCATTGCATATCATTAGTATAACTTTTGATGTCACTAACACTTATATTATTGGATAATAAGGTCTTATGCTTTGAATATCTTTAGTACTATTGCTTAGTACTGTAAGTGACAGTATTATAGATATCAACATGTGACAGTTTCAAAATCTAAGTTTTGTTACTTATTGTTTCGGTGTTTATTAGTTTTAATAAATAGAACAATAAAAAGTTCTCCAAATAACTTAAGCCTGTGTGCTGTTTTTTTTTTTTTTTTTTGAAATAAAAGTGACCGAAGTCACCAATCTCATTAATGATAATTAACGGGATTACAAAACTACTCCAAATACATCATATAGTACTCTACGGTACCACTAATCATTGAATCACAAACAGTGCTCATCGGCACAACAAAAAGCAATCTAAAAAAAGAAAAGCAACATAGCATCTATGCTACATCGCGGGTCTCTGAAAACCGAACTAGTTGCTGACCAGCGGGTTGCATCTCAAACCTCCCTGAAAAAGCAGAAAAAGAAAAGGTACTACTCCATTTGTGCCAGCTGCGTAGCCCCCCCTCGATCACACTGCACCGTCTCCTTTACTTTTCTTCCTCGGGCCTGTATTACCTGCCCAATCATGTATTAGGACAACAATTTTCCGCAGCAATGAATGAAAATTACATCTAATGTTACGAAAGCAAATGTCATTTCTATCCCTCCATAATGACCAGATAATCGCTCCCGCAGTAATATGCCATAGATCCTTGTGTTCTTTCCTAATATTGTTATTTCTCCAGTCTCCCCAACTGTCTTGAACCCTTTTCGGCGTCTCTACCGTATTAAAACCCAACCCAAAAACTTCCCAAACTAAGGCTGCTCTAGGGCAAAGCATGAATAAGTGGTCAGTATCCTCCGCCTCCACGTTACACTGCTGGCAAATATTGCTAATAGGAATATTGCGTTTTTGCAAGTTCGTTTTTGTTAAAATCGCGTTGTGGAGTGTCAACCAAGCAGAAGCTTTGACCTTGGTCGGGATTTGCGCCTTCCAAATGATCTTTGCGTGGTTACTTCTGACTCCTCCTTCGTTCAGAACCTCATACATGGACGATACCGAGAAAATCCTCTCCTTCCCTCTCGTCCACTCTCTCTCGTCCGTTACCCCTCTAGTTGGCCGATCTGCCCCTGCTAACATATCTTTCAACTCTCTTAGTTGAGTAAGACCTTTCGTTGAAAGGCTTTCTTCATCTACGAGTCGCCATCCTCCATTTCTCCATCTTTCATTGACAAGTTCTTCAACTGTGTCCACTTCGCGAGCAAGATCTGGATACAGCGATAGAAACGTGGTTTCCCCACACCATTTATCCTTCCCGAATCTAGTGAGCATCCCATTTCCTATTTTGCATCTCGTTTTAGCATGAAAAGCTTCCCCCATTTTTTCAATCCCTTTCCATAAAAAAGAAGTCTTGCCCTGCATACTCCTTCCTCCAAATCTGTGAATCTTCCGCCGTCTATATCTCATGAAAGAATTACTCCACCATGCCTTCCTTTGTTTATGCATCTTCCACCACCACTTGGCTAGAAGAGCCTTATTCATCTCTCTTAGGTTAATAATTCCCATCCCTCCAAACTCCTTCTTCTTGCACACTCGTTCCCATTTCATCAGGGGAATCCCTTTCCCTTCCCCGTTCCCTTGCCATAGGGAGCGCCTCCTGGATCTATCAATTCTTTTAATCACCCAGATGAGTATCTCATAAATGGACATCAGGTAAGAAGGCAAGCTGCTGAGGACTGAATTGATAAGCGTGATTCTCCCTCCCAATGAAAGAAACTTACCTTTCCACCTGGCAAGCTTCTTCTAAATTTTTTCAATCAGCAGCTCCCAATCCTCTTTTTTCAAATTTCCTGATCTAATTAGCATCCCTAGATAACGCATGGGGTGTTGAAATTTAGCAATTGTATATTCTGTTTCCTAATATATAGGAAACAGATTCCCCAAATCTCTCATCTCCCCAATCTTCTCTCAATCTCTTTTCTTCTTCTCCAAGAATGTAATTCTATATATAGATGTATACAGCAAAGGAAAAATAACAAGAAGAATAAGAATTATTTTTCCCAAAATTATTTTCTTCATGGTATCAGAGCAGGCACGGTTCATGAATACGAAATTAAATAACAGGTTCACGAAACGAGTTCGTGAATACTAACAGGTTCAAGGACCACACAGTGGGTCCATGAATACAACAGGTTCATGAGCCAAGTAACTGGCTCCATGAATACATCAAGTGCAACAGGTTCATGAACCGAGTACTGGGAAACATGGGCCCCCTTCTGAGTACACTTATCTATATTGTCCACTACTATGGTCTTTTCCTTAAACCCCGGCTTGTTACATTTATTATTTTATCAAGCAAGCATACAAGTGTGTGAAACAAGGTACGAGAAAGTGGGGGGAACATGTGTTCAGCGAATTACATAGTTAATGTGTTCAGGCAGAATTTATAAATCGGAGTTTAAACATGTGAAACAAGGTCGAAATATCATTAATTAATTCTAAGAAAAATTAGGGATGTCCTATAGGGTGTCTAGCAACTACATATAAAATTTCATGTCCAACGCTTGCTGTTTTCACAGCTAAATTAATTCGCAAAATAAAAGTGTGCAACAGTTTTGCAAATCTGCATCTACCGACACAGCTGCAGTAAAACTGCAACAACTCCTAGACCATAACTCCAAATTCAAAAATTTCGGAGTCTAACGACATCTAGACATCCAGGGCTACATCTTCTATTCAGGTCTCGGGTTCAGATTCTAATGTTAAATAGGTCAAAACAGTGAAGCAAGATTCAGGACAGCAACATGAGGGAATATCTTACTAGTATAGGTCACATGAAAATTGGTTATTAGGCGTCTAAGTTATTGTGTGATATAAAATACAGGATAATGGCGGTCAAAACAGCAAGTAATAATTGTTTTTCAAGTCAAATGGTTGCAAGTTCATCAAATACAAAATATACCATGTGCCTACAAATCTAGAGCTCCTTAATCTCATGTGTTCATGTGCTTAAGGGTAAAAGAGTCCAAGTAATTATAATTTAACACAATGAAATTTTTGTGACTCTTAGAATTATAAAATTTTGGAGGTTTAATATTGATCAACAACGATAGTCAAAGAGGAGTCACAATTCTAACTATTTGTAGTATTTTTCAAGGATGCTTGTACTAGAACAATTAAATTGTACAAGGGATACTTGCAATCAGGATGTAAGTAATGACGATCACTCGAATGAAGACTTGTTGGCTGAGGAAGAAAATTTCCACGAAAATCTGCAGTCAGTGCCGAACCTCCATGAAGATGAGCCATCTCCACCACCAGCACCATCTGAACCATCTCCACCACCAATACCATCAGATCTATCTCTACTTCCAGCAGAACCCCAAAACCAATCGTCATCGTTGTCCGAAGATCCAAGAAGAGAACTTCCAAACCGTACTAGAGGTATCCCAAAACCCACTTACGAGCCTAATCCCACTAGTAAAGCCAAATATCCCATGAGTCATTATGTGTCCACTCACCGATTGTCTGAATCAAATAAGTCATTTGTGAATCAATTATCTGCTGTATCTATTCCTAACAGCGTGCAGGAAGCCTTAACCGATCTAAGGAGGAAAGCAGCTATGGATGAGGAGATGAAGTCCTTGAAGAAGAATGAGACTTGGGAGATAGTCGAGCTGCCAGCAGGGAAGAAGCCAGTAGGATGCAGATGGATTTATACAGTGAAATATAAATCGGATGGTTCGATAGAGCGGTACAAGGCAAGGCTGGTTGCCAAAGGGTACACTCAAACTTATGGAATTGATTATGATGAAACATTTGCACCTGTGGCAAAGTTCAACACTATTCGAGTTCTACTGTCACTTGCTGCAAATCTTGACTCGCCGTTGGAACAATTTGATGTGAAGAATGCATTTTTCATGGGGAATTGACAGAAGAAGTCTATATGGATCTTCCACCAGGGTCGAACAGACCAGGCCAACACAGCAACAAAGTATGTCGTCTGAAGAAAGCATTGTATGGACTGAAGCAGTCGCCAAGAGCCTGATTTGGGAGATTTACAAAATCAATGCGGACATTCGGATACGATCAGAGTAATTCTGAGCATACTCTATTCCTAAAAAGGAAAGAAGGTAAAATTACTGCTCTCATTATTTATGTTGATGATATGATAGTAACTGGAGATGATCCTGAGGAGATGAAGGCATTAAAGAACTACTTGTCACAAGAGTTCGAAATGAAAGATCTTGGTACTTTGAGATACATCCTTGGTATTGAAGTTTCTCGCTCAAGAAAGGGGATATTTCTTTCTCAAAGAAAATATGCTCTCGATTTATTGAAGGAAACTGGAATGTCCATTTGTCAACCGATTAGTACACCATTGGAAGAAGGACTAAAACTATGCAACGAAGCTGATCAAGTGCCTTGTGATAAGGAAATATATCAGAGATTGGTTGGACGACTAATGTATCTTGTACATACACGGCCAGATTTGTCATATGCTTTAAGTGTGGTAAGTCAGTTTATGCATGCACATCGGGAACAACATATGGACACAGTAATGCGAATTATGAGATACATTAAGTCAGCCCCAGGAAAAGGAGTTTTATTTGCGAAACATGGTCACTTGAAGGTTGAGGCATATACTGATGCTGATTGGGCAGGATCTACAATCGATAGGCGCTCCACTTCAGGATATTTCACCTTTGTTGGAGAAAATTTAGTTACATGGAGGAGCAAGAAGCAAAATGTTGTTGCACGCTCTAGTACAGAGACTGAGTATCGCGGAGTAGCTTTGAGTATAACAGAAGCTTTATGGTTGAAACTCCTATTGCAGGACTTAGGCTATGGTCCAAAGGAACCTATAAAGGTGTATTGTGACAGTCAAGCGGCATGTGATATTGCGGCTAATCCAGTTCAGCATGATAGGACGAAACATGTAGAGGTGGACAGATTCTTCATCAAAGAAAAATTAGATGAGAAAGTTATTGAGATATCCAAAGTGAAGTCAGAAGATCAACTCGCAGATATCCTAACCAAGGCTGTTTCGACTCGGCTATTCTTGAAATTTGTTGACAAGTTGGGCATGTTCAATATCTATGCACCAACTTGAGGGGGAGTGTTGAAATATAGCAATTGTATATTCTGTTTCCTAATATATAGGAAACAGATTCCCAAAATCTCTCATCTCCCCAATCTTCTCTCAATCTCTTTTCTTCTTCTCCAAGAATGTAATTCTATATATAGATGTATACAGCAAAGGAAAAATAACAAGAAGAATAAGAATTATTTTTCCCAAAATTATTTTCTTCATGGGGTAGGCCCCCTGGACGCACCCCATAAGAGATGCGGTGACTTCCATCGAGTTTGCTTGGTTATCGCTTAGACTGACCACACAACTCTTAAGCAAATTGACCGCCAATCCCGACCAGTACTCAAAACAGCAGAGTAGCGTTCTAATAGCCACTATTTCCTCTACTTTGGACACCCCGAACAGCAGTGTGTCGTCTGCATATTGCAGGATGGATAGTGGCTATGTTATCCCTATAACTTTGACCCCCTTGATTATACCCCTTTCAATGCCTCTTTTATTCATTTCTCTCAATCCGTCAGCTATGATCGCAAAAATCAGTGGCGACAGAGGGTCTCCTTGTCTTAGGCCCTCTTGCATCTAATTTCTGTTCCGCTCGCCCCATTAAACTGGATAAAGGATTTGCCGTTCCTCACACACATCTTCATCCATCGCTTCCATTTATCTCCAAACCCTTTCAGATGGAATGCTTCATCCATGCAGTCCCATTCCACTGTGTCATAAGCTTTTTCGAAATCCAGTTTCAGCAGGAATCCGTCAATTTTATCTTTGTTACCACGGAAAACCAATTCGTGGGCTGACGCGATACTGTCCATTATATCCCTTCCTTTTACAAAGCTGCTTTGCGAATCGTCTACGTGTCTGCTAGGTGAGGTGATAACCTATTGGCCAACACTTTGGAGATGATCTTGAACGAGCCATTAAGAAGGCTAATCGGTCTAAGGTCCGATACCCTAAGAACCTCCGATTTTTTAGGAATGAGGACCACATTTGCATAGTTTAACCGCTCTATCTTTGTATCTTGCTCGTAGAGCCCTTGAAAGATAGCTAGGAAGTCGTTCCTGATGATAGGCCAGTAACTTTTGTAGAAGAAGATTGGGAATCCATCGGGTCCCAGCGCCTTGTCCTGCCCCAAGCTCTTGATCGCCTTCACTATCTCCTCCTCGCTGAAGGGAACCTCAATACTCTCACACCCATCAATTCTTGACTCACTCCACATTTCGCGATCAAGTTCGCATCTACATCTTCTCTTCCTTCCCAATACCTCTTTGAAAGAGGAGTCAATATGACTTCTTATACTCGAAATGTCCTCCGTCCAAACATCGCCTACCATAAACCCCCTATATGGTTCTGGCGTTTTCTCCTCTTACCCACCTTGTGGAAGAATGCTGTGTTCGCGTCCCCCTCCCTTAACCACTGAATCCTGGACCTTTGTTTCCGGTAGAATTCCTCCCTTTCCCCAATTAAATGGAGTTCTACTCTACAGGAGGCTAGACCCTGGAATTCCGCTTGTTGCAATACTCTATTCTCTTCCGTCGTTTCCAATTCCTGCGATTAATATGGAAAAGCTTAGAAATAAGTAATGGTCTCTTTGAGTGTGTGTAATGGTTACTAGTATCAACCTCAGTAGTATGTGTAGCCTGCTCTGATCAATTTTTTATGTTCTTCTTGTAGTGACTTTGAGAATGCTTTTTTGGACTATTGTTTTGTGTAGCGACTGTGAGTATATGTTATGCTTGCTACATTTTTGGCTAAATTTTTTTGATTATGGAGTTGCAACCTCATTAGTCAGTCATGGGGAAGATTTTATGTTTTACCCACAAAATCAAAGCATGACGACTAAAGTGTATTGTGAGTGATGTGTGATAAAAAAAATCCAAGAGAAGAAAACTTATCCATGAAAAGAGGAAAAGATTACAAGATATGTTTAAGTTAACTTTATTCATATAATTTCAGCTAATAAACTAAAGACTAATACTAGGATTCTTGACACATATACTAGGTAAGAAAAAATATCTTACCTTTATTGCGTGCCAATAAAATTCTTTAGTCTCACCGGATATCTTTCTCCAATCATCATATTTCAGCGACACCATTTGACGTACTAAAACGCCTACAAAAGAAGACAGTCTTTTTTAGTTTTCCCTAACAGGTTGACCAAGCTCATTTAATGTCACTTCCACCATTTGACGTACTAAAACGCCTACAAAAGAAGACAATCTTTTTGAGTTTTCCCTAACAGGTTGACCAAGCTCATTTAATGTCTCTTCCAACTTTTATCCACTGTCAGCTGATAAAATACTGCAAGTTGTGTGTCCGCGAGTCCTGGTCATGCCTTGTGACTGTTGTGTTTGTTTTGATGTTTCTTCTCTCAAATCATTTAGAGTCGCATCGCCAATGACATTAGAGTCTACATGTTCTGATATACGGATCATGCTTTCTCTTTCAGTTTTATTGTTCCCTTTCCTTTTTTCTTTTCCTTATCATTTTCCCTTCTCTTTTTCTTTCCCTTATCCTTTCTCATTTTCTTTTCCTTATCCATCCTTTTCCTTTTATTTCCTTGTTTTGAGCACTACAAATGGTCCAAACAAAATCACGATTCTGAATAATACATAATAAAATTATCTTATTGTATATGTGGATAAGTGGTTGATAGTAGTTGTTACCTCTTCTCGAGCCATGTTTGAAAGAAAGACACCTCACTAAAATAGACAGCCAAAAACGAAAAAACATGAAAATGTAAGAAAGATTCATCATCATAATTAGAAATTTCAACATGCAAAATATCACTATAACAAACATATAAAGATAATGAAGTAAACGAGTGATTATAGAAATTGTGGCAGAATCAGTTATAATAAGTTTCACTATGAAATTATCCAAAAATATATATATAAATAGTTGTGCAACAAAACAATATAGAAAAATTACACATGAATACCCTCACAGTTCTCTCTAACATACTCATTATCCTCATCATCAGTATTCTTATCAAGTAAGGATACGTCTAATGGTCTTGAATAAACACTCTCATTATCCAAATTTAACTCATTAATACCTCTTGGTGGTGCCTTTAGAACAACATACCAATTAGACGAATCACTTTCCTTAGAATTAAACACTTGTTTTGCTTGTGACGCTAGAATAAATGGGTCATTTTTAAATTGTTGTTGTCCTTGGTGCAGGTTAACCAAAATAAAACCTTCATCAATTTTGACACCAGTTTTTGGATTAGCCCAATGACCAAATAAAACAGGAATCTGAAAAGTAAAATAGTCTAGTAAAATAATATCTTTGATGACTCCATAATAAACAACTGGTTTGATCTGTTGGTGCTTATCCTTCGAGCTCGATATGCTAACAGTTGTTGCCTCATATGAAACACCACTATTTTGAGTAGACTTGAATGCATATTTTCTGTTAAAGCAATGGTCATTCACAACAAACCCAGAATAAGAGAGAGCATGCATAGATGGACCTTGTGCAAGCCCTCTTAATGTTCTGGATATGTTATGATTGGGCACACCATGAGTCTGCCCGTGAATCTGTTCATAATCAATGATACACTATTAGAATTATAAGCAGGAATATATACTAAGCCAAAAATTCAAGGATTATATATATAATTGGATCTTTTCTTTTAACCAATCTGAGAATTATATATATTTAAATACTAGTGTTAGTATAAACAGCTAGATAAAGGTGATCAAGAAATGCTATGTTTATTTGGTCTAGAGAGTAAACAAATGGAACAAGGCATGTAAAGTGACTGTGACTTGTTCTCAAAGTAATAAGAATAGATATATAGATTAAGGCTATTGATCTGTTAAACCAGGAGCAACCTAAACATGTTAAAGGTTACTGTTTAATCAAAACTTGTTAACGCTAGAAGCAAGTAATGATGAGTGACTAACTATTATACAAAAATATAGTAAAGTACAACAAATAATCCGAAAGCAATTTGAGATGTGTAACTACTATGTGCTTAGATCTAACAAAGTACAATAATTACTTAGATTGTTAGAACTATTATGCAAGTAGTTAAAATATTTAAGCAAATAAATCAAAATAAAAAAGGAAACCAATCTGACTAACTTTTGTGTTTGGTGTTATCTAATATTGCTTGGTTGTTCATCGTCTTCGGTTTTCCCGTAACTTGGTGCCAAAAAACCAAAAAAAATTCTGTTGCACCGATTAGATTGCTGTACAATTTCATGTTTTAATACATATATCTCATGTGCCATGGCTTAAATGTGCAACTGAAGTAAAAAGGAAACCAATCTGAGACCAAATTGGAATTGTATTCATATATGAATGTAGTACTATAGAATGCTCCAATTGCAATCTGATAATAAGTCTAGAACAAAACAGAGCATTATAAACAAAAACAATCACCTTGAGAACTTTATTTGAGAACTTTTTGTGATTTCACGTTTTTTGTTCTATACTTCAAACAAACTCAACAAGGCTTTTAAATAGGCAAGAACTACAAAACAAAACATACAAGACCATTAACTACTCTGCCACCCCTTGGCTTTTCACTTATACCCCTTGGCTTTTCACTTACACCCCTTGGCTTTTCACTTACAAAGACTCTTGACCTTTTATTTTTCATAACCCACTAATATGGAATTTAATGTTTATTCAACAAAACTCCCCTGTAAACTTAAATGCTTCTACCATCCGTCATGCCAATCATCTTCTTGCATCTGTCGAGAAGTGCTTTCGGTAGCGGTTTTGTGAAGATATCCGCAGCTTGATCCTGACTTGCCACATGCACCAATTCCACACTTCCTTCCTTCACATGATCTCGGATAAAGTGAAAACGAACATCGATGTGTTTGCTTCTTTCATGGTTCACTGGATTCTTTGCCAGCTCAATTGCTGATTTGTTGTCAACTTGAATCACGGTTGCACCAAGTTGCTTTAGCTCCATCTTGCTCAACAAATTTCTAAGCCATATCGCATGACATACACACCAAGATGCTGCCACATATTCAGCTTCACATGTCGAGAGCGTCACGATCGGTTGCTTCTTTGAAAGCCAAGTAAACGCAGTATCTCCCATAAAGAACACATATCCCGAGGTACTTTTCCGATCGTCTATATCTCCGCACCAATCGCTGTCGGAATAGCCAACCAACTTGTAATCTTCTGCTTTTGAGTAGAACAACCCGAGTGACACCGTTCCTTGGATGTACCGTAGGATTCGCTTCAACGCCTTCCAATGTGAATGAACCGGCTCCTCCATGAACCGACTTACAATGCCGACACTTAATGAAAGATCCGTCCTTGTGCATGTGAGATAGCGAAGGCTTCCTATCAAACTTTGGTATCTACTCACATCGACACGTTCTCCTCCATCGAACTTCGAGAGTTTTGCACCTGGCTCCATTGGTGTTGATACCGGGTTGCAATTTGCCATCTTGTACTTCTTCAAAATCCTTTTTGCATATGTCTCCTGTGATATAAAAATACCCATCTCTACTTGTCTAACCTCCAAACCAAGAAAAAACTTCATCAAGCCCAAATCTGTCATCTCAAATTCCCATGTCATTGTGACCTTAAACTCCTCTATTATCTCATCATTGTTACCCATAAAGATGAGATCATCGACATAAAGAGAAACAAATAATATGTTACCTCCATTCTTCTTTACATAAAGAGCATGCTCGTAGGGACATTGCTTGAACCCGTCCTACTTGAAATATGAATCAATACGTGTATTCCATGCCCACGGTGCTTGCTTCAACCCGTAAAGCGCCTTCTTTAATTTTAGCACCTTCTTCTCTTCTCCAACTTTCATGTACCCGGGTGGTTGTTCGATGTAGACGTCTTCTTCGAGCACACCATTCAAGAATGCCGACTTGACATCCATTTGAAATATCGGCCATTTGAATTGAGCAGCTTGTGAAATGAGTAATCGAATTGTCTCCATTCTTGCAACAGGAGCAAATACCTCGTCATAGTCGATTCCTGCCTTTTGCTTGTATCCCTTCGCAACAAGTCACACCTTGTACCGTTCTATCTCGCCTTCAGCATTCATCTTTTTCTTGAACACCCATTTCACACCAATAGGCTGACTTCCTTTCGGTAATTCCGCTGGTTCCCATGTGTTGTTGCGGTCAATCACCTTAATCTCCTCGTTCATGGCAGTTTGCCACTTCTTGTCTCGCACCGCCTCTTCAAAACTAATATTTTCAGCATCTGCCAAAAGACATACAAGGTGTATCTCATTTGTCGAATCATACAAATCTTGCAAACTTCGTGTTTTGGGTTGTCGTGGTTCATCTTCATTATCGGTAGTTTCAGAGTTTGTTGATATGCTTATTGGTGCAACGACTGATGATTCTCCAACTTCGATGATAACCTTCGTCGATTTGTTCCAGTCCCACTCACTTGCTTCGTTTACTCGCACATCACGACTCACCATCACCTTCTTGCTTATCGGGTCGTGTAGAACCCCGTATTTTCAAATATTATTTTTATATTTGAAATTGTATTTAAAATTGATTTTTGAGGTTTAATGAATATTTTCAGAAAATTTATCTTTTGTACACGTGCAAAATACGTGCAAATACTTTTTGAGAAGTTTGAAAATTTTAGTTTTCTTAATGAAAAATCATTATTTAATATTTGAGATTTATTTAGTATTTTTCTAGATTTTTCTGAAATTAATTGGAGCTATTTGCAATTTTTGAGAAAAGAAGGACCTTTTTGCAAATTTGACATTTTTAGGGGTTAAAGTGCAAAATACAATTTCTGGACGTTTTGAACAGTATTGAATAAGATTTGGGATGTATATTTTCTTTTAAATCCAAATTTAAATGAGTTTTGATGGAATTTCCAAAGATAGAATTATATATGTAAATTGTATTTTGGAAAGGATTGTTTTGCAAAGTGTGGGTAAAACCCTAATTATCAATCCGGCATATTTAAGGGATTTTTCCCAGCCGTCATTATTGATAATATACAGAATTTTGGAGATTTACCTAGGTGGAGAAAACGCGATTTTGGATCTAGCAAAAAGGAGGATTTTTCGTGGACTTCTCTCAATTAAAAGGTGAGTGACTTGGTTTGTTTTGTTTTGATTTTGTGAATGACTTTGTGAGATTGTTGTTTGTGAATGACATAAATTATCTTGTTGTTGATCTATGGATGCGAGTGGTAATGATGCTAGATTTGAGGTTGTGAACAATATAGATGTAGTATTGTGGTATGATTCATATGAATACATGATTGTCGTTATACCATGTTGAGAAATGTAAGAATGATTAGTAGATCTTGTGCATACCACCATATTATTAAGTTTTGAGTATGATTTGATCGGATGAGAAACACCTGGATCTTATATATATATTGTAGATCAGATTGATTTAGTGTTGTGGAGGAATTTTAATCTTGTGAAACCCTAATGAAGGAATTAGAGATCTAGAACATGAGAGCTCGGGTTTTGACATATTTGAGGTTTGGAGTATTATACCCTTAATGAAGATCTTTTGCCTGATTATGAATTAACTTCCTTGAACAATGAATCGTTAGAGAACCTTAGTTTTGATTATTGTATTCACACTTAAATTTGAGAACTGAAGGCCGACAGCCGACTGGTCTACCTATCAGTCGACTGGTACGACCCTACAGATGCATCATTAGCCTTTGAAAATCCGTTCTGGACAGCCGACTGAGACTCTTGACAGTCGACTGTCATTCTTAGGAAATTTCTGTGCTAAATCTTGTCAGTTCTTGTCTGGACAGTCGACCTATGATTCCTTTAAGACGACTTGTATACTTAGAATAATTTTGGGAAGATTATTGGAAATTTCTTCGGGTAAGTCGACTGTTATATGACTTAGTTTATTTTGCTAAATTTTGGATAATTGTCCTTCTGGACAGTCGACTTACCATAGTTTAAGTCGACTGGTACTGATGGAATTTTGTACCTTGAGTATTACTTGAGTATTATTGTTAAGAAAACATATAACCCAA
Organism: Hemerocallis citrina; assembly: GCA_017893485.1. NCBI lineage: Eukaryota > Viridiplantae > Streptophyta > Magnoliopsida > Asparagales > Asphodelaceae > Hemerocallis > Hemerocallis citrina. Next base: position 177,535,651 of record CM030365.1, on the reverse strand, counting down.
ACAATAAGGACAGGCACTAGTGGTGATATGATGAACGGGGACATGAGTTACGCACCTCAGTATGGCTTTAAATGTGAGATTTAATCTCCGGAATTATCCAAGTAACTTTCTTGAGATGTGGGATGATCTCCGGAATTATCCAGGTAAATTACCTGAGATGTGGGATCCATCTCCGGAATTATCCAAGTGGTTTGCTTGAGATGTGGGATTGGTCTCCGGAATTATCAAAGTCGAGGCGACACACATGTGGTATTCTTGTGATGTTGTGTCTATGTTTAGATGTGGGATGATCTCCGGAATTATCCAGGTAAAATGCCTGAGATGTGGGATCCATCTCCGGAATTATCAAGCATGGACCAATTCTCACAGTTTATCTTTGTCCCGTGGTAGTCATCGTGTTAGGATTAGTCGCATAACGTGGGGATTGAACCCTATGAAGTGGAGACGTTAAGGGCTTGCACCGGACCTATGTAGAATGGGATGCATAGACTCCGACAAGTACGCATTAGAGGGTCTCATATAGACTTTGTGTGTTTTCTTGACTTAGCACTATGCATGTGGTTTTCCCGGTTTACTACACTTAACACTCGTTTGGTATCACTTGTTGTTATATTTCTTGTTGTCTCATATTTTATGAATCTTGGTTCACTATATGTTACTTATGAATCCATGCTTAAATTTTATTTATGTTGTTTGTTGTTGTCACTCACACCATTTATGGCTGACCCCTTTAGTTTGGGGGTTAGGGATTCTCTCTAGCCTCACATGTTGCAGGTTAATGCTTAGACTTGGAGATGGAATGCTTAAGTTGGTTTGAGATATATTTGACTCATAAGAGTTTTGTGTAAATTTGTAATAGCTGTGTTGAGACAAATCTGTATTGTAAATAAAGCAATTATGAGTTGGGTTTGTTTGAATTCCGCTGTGCATTGTAAATGATTTGTTGTAATAAAAGTTGAAAATTTTAGTGGTGTTGTTTATGTTTAATATTATGTTGAAGTGGATCACTGGGAATGTGCCACGTAATTTCTATGTTATTAATCTAGAAATTCGTGGCGCTACAGAGATTGGTATCAGAGCGACGCTTCAATAGTAATACTGAACATGACATAAAAATAACCTAGGTGTGGACATTAAAGAGTGAGTATCACATAGAACTGAATATGGTGTTTTACCTTTGGGAATTCAATTGAGATTTTGCCAAAGGATATTGATATGAGTTTGAATTGTGTGTGTGATGCTCTAACTTTACCCTCGTTTTGTAGTATTCAAAATGGTTGCACCCAGCAGCAGAAATGGTGGCAACAATGAGGATGGATCTGGTAGTTCCCGAGGAAATGGGATCAACCTTGAGGCTGAATTTGCCAAGGTGTATCAGACGTTGAACACGCTATGGCATTCAATGTGGCGCAAGCTCAGAATCAGCAGCAGAACCCGCAGCCAAATCATGGAGTTGGACAGGGTTTGGTGAACGCCGACCCTATCAAGCAGATTGAATCCTTTAAGAGGATGAGGCCGCCAGTTTTTGAGGGGCAAGCTGATCCAACTGCAGCTGATGATTGGATTCGGAAGATGGAGACGATCTTCGAGGTATCGGAGACTCCAGCAGCCAGCAAGGTGAAGTTAGCGTCGATGCAGCTTGAGAAGGACGCTGGTGTTTGGTGGGAGTCGCTCAAAAGGACTCTGGGAGATCAGCAGTTGACTTGGAAAGCTTTTCTGGAGGAGTTCAGAGATCGCTTCTTTCCCCTAGATGTTCAGGAGAAGAAGGAGACTGAGTTCTTGAACCTTCAGCAGGGTAGCATGACTGTGCGGGAGTATGAGACCAAATTTGCTCAGCTTTCACGGTATGCGCCAGAGTTGGTTGTTGACGAGGCGAAGAAGGCCAAAAAGTTTGAGCAGGGCTTGAGGACAGGCTTGAGGTCGAGGATGATTCCGTTGGGCATCAGAAGATTCGACAAGCTGGTCAGGAGAGTAGCCATGACTGAAGAGGATATGGACCAGTTCCAAAAGAAGCAAGACTCATGAAACCGGAACAAGAGGCCAGCATCAGGCCAGAGTGGGAAGGGATTCCCAGCAAAGCAAGCTAAGTTCAGTGATCTAGTGCAGAAGGCACCTGCAGCTCAAGAGGTGACCTGTTATTACTGCAAGAAGGCAGGACATTACAGGTCAGCATGTCCGAAGTTGGCGAAGCATATTTGTTCCCAGTGTGGGCAGGCAGGACATTCTAAGCCCCATTGTCCACAATTGAAGAAGGATGGTTCGGGTGGGAGCAAATTTCAGCAGAGGCAAGGGCGAGTATTTGCAATGACCGAGGAAGACGCTGGTAACTCGGAAAATGTAATACAGGGTATGCAAGAATTTTGAATTTTTATTTTGAATCAATGTAATAAGTAAAACCTTTATTTGAGAACAATTTAAGATTGAGTATCATTCTTATTGTAACAGGAGTTGTTTTAATTAATGGAATAAAGGCAAAGGTTTTATTTGACACTGGTTCATCGCATACATTTGTATCGCCAAGTTTTGCAAAGATCTTAGGTGTGGAACCGAAGTTGTTCCCAGACAGGATTTTGTCGGTGGCAACACCGTCAGGTGAAGAGCTGATTGCGGATCGATATTACGAAGGCTGTGATATCGAGATTGGTGGGAGGTTGTTCAGCATTGATATGATCGAGCTGAAAGTCTTGGGAGTGGATGTCATCGTGGGCATTGATTGGATGGCAATATATGATGCCACAATCGAATGCAAGCAGAAGGAGGTGTTCGTGAAAGCACCAGGTGGACCTGCAATGACTTTCCAAGGGAAGAAGCAGATTCCGAAGGTAGCTGCAATGGTATCTAAGATGGCAGTTCCAGTTGAAGTCGAGGGCATTCCGGTTGTTCGAGATTTTCCTCAGGTGTTCTTGGATGATTTTCCAGGATTACCACCACAGAGAGATGTGGAGTTTTGCATTAATGTGCAGCCGGGGAGTGCGCCGATTTCCAAGGCTCCGTACAGGATGGCACCTGTAGAGCAAGATGAAGTGAAGAAGCAGATTGAGGAGCTGTTGAGCAAAGGGCTGATTAGGCCGAGTTCTTCTCCGTGGGGAGCGCCAGTGTTGTTGGCCAAGAAGAAGGATGGGTCAATGAGGATGTGCATTGACTATCGGGAGTTGAATAGGGTGACTATTCAGAACAAGTATCCACTGCCGCGGATTGATGATTTGTTCGACAGGCTTCGAGGAGCAGCGGTGTTTTCGAAAATTGATTTGAGGTCGGGGTATCATCAGGTACGAGTCAAGGAGGAAGATGTGAGTAAGACAGCTTTCAGGACTCGTCATGGGTTGTATGAGTTTTTGGTGATGCCATTCGGGTTGACGAATGCGCCAGCCGTTTTCATGGATATGATGAATCGGGTTTTGAGGCCATTTATTGACTCCTTCGTGGTGGTTTTCATCGACGACATTTTGGTGTATTCGAAGTCGGAGGAGGAGCAATCTACGCACTTGACAGCAGTGTTACAGAAATTGCAGGAGCATAGCTTGTATGCCAAGTTGTCGAAGTGTGAGTTTTGGAAGTCTGAGGTAGCTTTCCTTGGTCATATTCTTTCTAAGGAGGGAGTAGCTACTGATCCTCAGAAAGTGGAAGCAGTGAAGGATTGGCCCAGGCCAACATCTGTGAAGGAAGTCAGGAGTTTCTTGGGATTAGCTGGATACTACAGGAGATTTATCCAGGGTTATTCTCAGATTGCAGTTCCTTTGACAGGAATGACCTGGAAGAGTGTGGCATTTGTATGGACAGATAAGTGCAAGGAGAGTTTCCTTGAGTTAAAGGAAAGGTTGACTACTGCACCTATCTTAGCTTTGCCGCAAGCTGGAAAGGATTATGATATCTACAGTGATGCGTCTCTCAGAGGTTTGGGATGTGTCTTGATGTAAGAAGGCAAGGTTATTGCATATGGTTCGAGGCAATTGCGTCCGCATGAGAAGAATTATCCAACGCACGATTTGGAGCTAGCAGCTATCATTTATGCCTTGAAGCTGTGGAGGCATTATGTCTATGGTGAGAAGGTCAACATGTACACCGACCACAAGAGCCTGAAGTACATTTATCAGCAGAGGGATCTAAATCTTCGGCAGAGAAGGTGGTTGGAAGTATTGGAGGACATTCGTCCCGAGATCAAGTATCATCCGGGCAAGGCAAATGTGGTGGCTGATGGACTTAGCAGGAAGAGTAGTTTATTGAGTTTGATCACTACTCGCAGTGTGTTGGCAGCAGAGATCGATCAGGCAGGTATCGAGGTGGTACTGCAAGGTTTAGGGGCATCTTTGGCTCAGTTGAGGCTGCAGCCGTCCTTGAGAGAGAGGATTGTGGAAGGTCAGAGATCAGATTCAGAGATTCAAAAGATGCTGCAACAAGTTTCAGAAGGCAAGCTGTCAGAGTTTCGTGTCCAAGATGGAGTTCTTTGGATGGGTGAGAGGTTGTGTGTTCCAGATAATGCAGATTTGAGAGAGAGTATCTTGCAGGAAGCACACAGTACCTTGTTGTCAGTTCATCCAGGAGGCACGAAGATGTACAGGGACATCAAACAGCACTTTTGGTGGTCCGGTATGAAGCGGGATGTAGCAGATTTTGTGGCAAGGTGTCTGACTTGTCAGCAGATCAAAGCAGAAAATCAGAGACCTGGAGGTTTGTTACAGCCATTACCCATTCCGGAGTGGAAGTGGGAGAATATCAGCATGGATTTCATCACGGGTTTGCCGAGAAGTTCGAAGGGCAATGACTCGATTTGGGTTGTTGTGGACCGTTTGACTAAGTCGGCTCACTTTCTAGCCATGAAGATTACTTGGTCGATGGAGAAATTGGTTGAGTTGTACATTGGGGAAATTGTGAGACTTCGTGGAGTTCCTGTGTCGATTGTTTCCGACAGAGATGCAAGGTTTACTTCAAGGTTTTGGAAGAGCCTACAAGCAGCTTTAGGCACCAGAACTGATTTCAGTACTGCGTTTCATCCGCAGACAGATGGTCAGACTGAGAGGGTGAATCGAGTGCTGGAAGATATGTTGAGGGCTTGTGTTATGGATTTTGGTGGTAGTTGGGAGAGATACTTGGCATTGGTTGAGTTTGCTTATAACAACAGTTACCATGCAAGTATTGGGATGGCACCGTATGAGGCTTTGTACGGGCGGAGGTGCAGAACACCTGTTTGTTGGTATGAGGTTGGCGAGAGGCAGATGTATGGTTCTGAGATCGTACAGCAGACATCGGAGCAGATTGAGCTGATTCGCAAGAGATTAGTTGAGGCTCAGAGTCGTCAGAAGAGTTATGCTGATACTCGACGAAGAGACTTGGAGTTTGAGGTTGGGGATGCAGTTTTTCTCAAGATTTCTCCGACCAAGGGAGTGATCAGGTTCGATAAGGGAGGCAAGTTGGCGCCAAGATATATTGGTCCATTCAGGATTGTGGAGCGGATTGGCAAGACAGCATATAGATTGAAGCTTCCAGAGGAGTTGGCACAGGTGCATGATGTATTTCATGTGTCATTATTGAGGAAGTATGTGCCAGATCAGAATCATCAGTTGGTAGAGATTCCTGAAGATCTACAGGTGAACCTGAGTTACAAGGAACGGCCTGTTGAGATCGTTGATCGTAGGGAGAAAGTTCTCAGAAGCAAGGTGATACCTATGGTCAAGGTGTTGTGGAGAAATCAGCAGTTTGAGGAGGCTACTTGGGAGCCTGAAGACCGCATGCAGAAGGATTTTCCTGAACTTTTCGCATGAGTGTATTTCTGTTATGTGATTGTAATTCTTTGAATGATAGTACTTGACTTGAGTTGTATTTCTTCTATTTGATTGAGTTGTCTTATACAATTGTTTGAATTAGGTTTCCATTTATGAAATGTTGATTTCTTTGATGATATGTTGTTTGAACTCATTAGTAGTAGTTCTGAGGACAGAACTCTTCTAAGGAGGGAGTGATGTAGAACCCCGTATTTTCAAATATTATTTTTATATTTGAAACTGTATTTAAAATTGATTTTTGAGGTTTAATGAATATTTTCAGAAAATTTATCTTTTGTACACGTGCAAAACACGTGCAAATGCTTTTTGAGAAGTTTGAAAATTTTAGTTTTCTTTATGAAAAACCATTATTTAATATTTGTGATTTATTTAGTATTTTTCCAGATTTTTCTGAAATTAATTGGAGCTATTTGCAATTTTTGAGAAAAGAATGACCTTTTTGCAAATTTGACATTTTTCGGGGTTAAAGTGCAAAATAAAATTTCTGGACGTTTTGAACAGTATTGAATGAGATTTGGGATGTATATTTTCTTTTAAATCCAAATTTAAATGAGTTTTAATGGAATTTCCAAAGATAGAATTATATATGTAAATTGTATTTTGGAAAGGATTGTTTTGCAAAGTGTGGGTAAAACCCTAATTATCAATCCGGCATATTTAAGGGATTTTTCCCAGCCGTCATTATTGATAATATACAGAATTTTGGAGATTTACCTAGGTGGAGAAAAGGCGATTTTGGATCTAGCAAAAAGGAGGATTTTTTGTGGACTTCTCTCAATTAAAAGGTGAGTGACTTGGTTTGTTTTGTTTTGATTTTGTGAATGACTTTGTGAGATTGTTGTTTGTGAATGACATAAATTATCTTGTTTTTGATCTATGGATGCGAGTGGTAATGATGCTAGATTTGAGGTTGTGAACAATATAGATGTAGTATTGTGGTATGATTCATATGAATACATGATTGTCGTTATACCATGTTGAGAAATTTAAGAATGATTAGTAGATCTTGTGCATACCACCATATTATTAAGTTTTGAGTATGATTTGATCGGATGAGAAACACCTGGATCTTATATATATATTGTAGATCAGATTGATTTAGTGTTGTGGAGGAATTTTAATCTTGTGAAACCCTAATGAAGGAATTAGAGATCTAGAACATGAGAGCTCGGGTTTTGACATATTTGAGGTTTGGAGTATTATACCCTTAATGAAGATCTTTTGCCTGATTATGAATTAACTTCCTTGAACAATGAATCGTTAGAGAACCTTAGTTTTGATTATTGTATTCAGACTTAAATTTGAGAACTGAAGGCCGACAGCCGACTGGTATACCTATCAGTCGACTGGTACGACCCTACAGATGCCTCGTTAGCCTTTGAAAATCCGTTCTGGACAGCCGACTGAGACTCTTGACAGTCGACTGTCATACTTAGGAAATTTCTGTGCTAAATCTTGTCAGTTCTTGTCTGGACAGTCGACCTATGATTCCTTTAAGACGACTTGTATACTTAGAATAATTTTGGGAAGATTATTGGAAATTTCTTCGAGTAAGTCGACTGACCTTCTCTTAAGTCGACTGTTATATGACTTAGTTTATTTTGCTAAATTTTGGATAATTGTCCTTCTGGACAGTCGACTTACCATAGTTTAAGTCGACTGGTACTGATAGAATTTTGTACCTTGAGTATTACTTGAGTGTTTAGTTCTCAGATAATTTAGCCTATACCTTGTTTTCAGTTAGTTTCCTACTTTTTTCCGTCTTACAGTTGGGTTAAGCTTTTGACTTGAGACATTCAGTTCAGTATTTGACTTAAGACTTTCAGTTGAGCCACCATGATTAGTGGGACTTTTGTTTAGATATTTGAGTTGAGTCTCTAGAGGAGTGTATCCCTAGTATACCGGTATTGAGTTATTTTGTTGAGGCCCTTTGAGGCATTTCAGTTATTCAGTTTTGATTTTTAGGCCGGTAGGGTACACCACTCTAGGAGATTCGTTGAGTAATCAAATAACCCTAATAATAAGGACAGACACTAGTGGTGATATGATGAACGGGGACATGAGTTACGCACCTCAATATGGCTTTAGATGTGAGATTTAATCTCCGGAATTATCCAAGTAACTTTCTTGAGATGTGGGATGATCTCTGGAATTATCCAGGTAAATTACCTGAGATGTGGGATCCATCTCCGGAATTATCCAAGTGGTTTGCTTGAGATGTGGGATTGGTCTCCGGAATTATCAAAGTCGAGGCGACACACATGTGGTATTCTTGTGATGTTGTGTCTATGTTTAGATGTGGGATGATCTCCGGAATTATCCAGGTAAAATGCCTGAGATGTGGGATCCATCTCCGGAATTATCAAGCATGGACCAATTCTCACAGTTTATCTTTGTCCCGTGGTAGTCATCGTGTTAGGATTAGTCGCATAACGTGGGGATTGAACCCTATGAAGTGGAGACGTTAAGGGCTTGCACCGGACCTATGTAGAATGAGATGCATAGACTCCGACAAGTACGCATTAGAGGGTCTCATATAGACTTTGTGTGTTTTCTTGACTTAGCACTATGCATGTGGTTTTCCCGGTTTACTACACTTAACACTCGTTTGGTATCACTTGTTGTTATATTTCTTGTTGTCTCATATTTTATGAATCTTGGTTCACTATATATTACTTATGAGTCCATGCTTAAATTTTATTTATGTTGTTTGTTGTTGTCACTCACACCATTTATGGCTGACCCCTTTAGTTTGGGGGTTAGGGATTCTCTCTAGCCTCACATGTTGCAGGTTAAGGCTTAAAGTTGGAGATGGAATGCTTAAGTTGGTTTGAGATATATTTGACTCATAAGAGTTTTGTGTAAATTTGTAATAGCTGTGTTGAGACAAATTTGTATTGTAAATAAAGCAATTATGAGTTGGGTTGTTTGAATTCCGCTGTGCATTGTAAATGATTTGTTGTAATAAAAGTTGAAAATTTTAGTGGTGTTGATTATGTTTAATATTGTATTGAAGTGGATCACTGGGAATGTGCCACGTAATTTCTATGTTATTAATCTAGAAATTCGAGGCGCTACAGGTCGAGTAGCTTGTACCCTTATGTCTTCTCATCATACCCAATAAAAATATACTTTTTGCTTTTGTCTTCGAGCTTCGTTCTTCGTTGATCCGGTACGTGTGCATAAGCCACACTACCGAACACTTTGAGATGAGAAACAGTCGGTTTTTGACCGCTCCATGCCTCTTGTGGTGTTTGATCATCTAACTTCACATGTGGACATCGATTTTGTACATAGATGGCACATTGCACGGCTTCTGCCAAGAATTCCTTCAGCATCTTCTTGCTCTTGAGCATTGATCGAACCATGTCGAGAATAGTCCGGTTCTTCCTCTCGGCCACACCGTTTTGTTGAGGAGAGTATGGTGCGGTTAGAAATCTCCTTATGCCTTGCTCCTCGCAATACTCCATGAAAGCCGTAGAAGTATACTTGCCACCTCTATCGGATCGTACGGCTTTGATGTGTCTACCAGTTGCCTTCTCCACCATCACTTTGAACTTTTTGAACACCTCGAATGCCTCGGATTTTTCTTTCAAAAAATAACCCCAAGTTTTTTGTGAGAAACCATCGATAAAGGAAATGAAGTACCTTTTACCGCTGAAAGATTCGGGGGTGATTGGTCCACATATGTAGGTATGAATCAACTCGAGAATATGTTTAGCTCGATATTCTGCCTCCTTTTGAAACGAGGTTCTCGCTTGCTTGCCAAGCACACATTCTTCACAAAATTTGCCCTCATAGTCCATGTCCGGCAGCCCGTGCACCGAGTTCTTCTTTGCTAACTTCTTTAGACCACCATAATGTAGGTAACCAAAGCGGAGATGCCACAGCGATGCCTTGTCTTCTACGTTGACTCACAAACATTTTTCTCGCACGCTTCTCAAATTCAGTTTGTACATCCGATTTCTTCCCATCTCGACTCGAGCAACCAGACGCCCTTGATTGTCTTTCAATTGTAGTACCCGGTTTATCATGAATACCGAGTATCCCTTCTCCATGAGTTGCCCCATGCTCAAAATATTGCTCTTAAGATCAGGTACGTAATAAACATTCTCGATTGACCCTTCCGTGCCAGTTTTTTGTAAATAGTGAACCGTACCTTGGCCTTTTACTTGGATCTTTGACGCGTCTCCAAACGAAACGTGTCCATCTTCAACCTCTCGCATCTCCTTGAATAGGTGCTTGTGCCCGCACATGTGGTTACTAGCGCCGGTATTGAGATACCACACTGTGTCGTTGTCGGAAACGGTATTTTTGTAGGCCATCATGAGAACACCATCTTCTCTTGTCTCCTCTTCCGCGACTAGATTCGCATTTTCTTCTACCTTTTTTTCGGAATAGCACTCTTTTGCATAGTGCCCATACTTACCGCAATTATAGCACTCGATGTTTGCTTTGCACTCTTTTGCGTAGTGCCCATGCTTGCCGCAGTTGTAGCATTCGACATTTGAATAATTTGACCGGCCGCCTCTCCCATGACCACGTCCTCTACCTCAAAAATTTTGAGAATAGAGTACCTTTTCGTCTTTGATTGACGCCTTGGTTTGAAGTGCCTGCTCGAGTGTCTCCTCCTTCTTTTTCTTCTTACGTTGTTCATGTGCCTCGAGAGAGCCTGCAAGCTCGTCGACTGTGAGCGTCGCAAGGTCCTTTGACTCTTCTATCGTGCACACAACATTCTCAAAATTGTCGGTTAATGATCTCAAAATCTTCTCCACAACTCGCGCATCGGTTAACGCTTCGCCATTACGAATGAGTTGGTTCACCACAGCTTGTACACGCGTGATGTAATCAGATACAGTTTCCGACTCCTTCATCTTCATGTTCTCCAACTCGCCACGAAGAGTTTGGAGACGCACTTGCTTGACTCGGTCGGCTCCTTTGAACACTTTTCTTAAAGTGTCCCACGCTTCTTTTGAAGTAGTTGCACCGGCAATCTTCTCAAAGCCCGACTCGTCAACGGCTCGGAACAACATGTATTGTGCCGCCTTATCCTTCGATCGTAACTCTTTTAACGCCTTGGTTTGAGCCGCCGTATATCCCGTGGTATTTGTTGGTTCTTCGAAACCTTCTTCGACCACCTCCCATGCATCTTGAGATCCGAGAAGAGCTTTCATTTGAATGCTCCAGTTCTCGTAATTCGCCTTCGTTAGTCGTGGTAGCTGCATTTGACCCATCACATTCGTCATTGGCTCTGATACCAATTTGAGAACTTTATTTGAGAACTTTTCGTGATTTCAAGTTTTTTGTTCTATACTTCAAACAAACTCAACAAGGCCTTTAAATAGGCAAGAACTACAAAACAAAACATACAAGACCATTAACTACTCTGCCACCCCTTGGCTTTTCACTTATACCCCTTGGCTTTTCACTTACAAAGACTCTTGACCTTTTATTTTTCATAACCCACTAATATGGCATTTAATGTTTATTCAACACTCCTGCCCTAGTTACTTACACATGAAAGACAAAAAGGAACCACACTTAAAATAAGGCTGATAAACCACTCTTCACCTGAGTTGATGAATGCAAGCCAATGGCAATCCCTGTAGCCTCCTTGAACATCAGGTAACCCCCACATGCCAATCATCTGATTTGCTTTAATCTCAGTCTTCTTCAAACATAGGGAGTAATTGGCCCCCATAAACCGATTGGTTTTTAACTTAATTCTTAGTAAACTTGAAAGTCAGATCATTAACACCGTTCATCCGGTATATCACCTTCACTGGTACGGTACTCCAAGAGGTTTCATCTCTCGGGCTTTTCTTTCCAGTTCTTTCAATGGCCACGAAGAGTTTCTGATGTCTAAACAACTGAAATCGGTCTCGGCTTCAGAGTTGGTGACCCTCTTCGTCAAGTACAAAACAGGGTGCTAAACCTCTACCATGAATTAAGGCTTGCATACATCGCACCTGAAAAATCCAAAGATTTGGTAGTATCCAGTTGAGGATCATCCAAGTTGAATACTTATGTCATACTAGGAATGTTAGATTATTCAGATCAAATAATTTTACTGGCAAATGGACCAGTTAATTATTCTTGAAAGGTAATTTTTTTATATTTATGGATGTTTTCTCTTATTTTATTAATCAATACGAGACAAGTCGAAATGTAACTTGACATTCCTGTAGCTAAATGAAGTATAAGCGTATAACATATAAATGATGTTTAATTGGTATCAGGTGATCAACTCTGAATTTGTAAGAAGAATATATATATATACATGATATATAGCTTGAACGAAAACAACTAATAGACAATTTGAAACAGAATATCTATTTAATCTACGTGAAAACACAATCACACAAAATCTGCAAACAAATTAAGAGAGAAATACATACTTCAAAAATAAATGCATGCGGGTACTGGATGCAAAATTTTCTTTATTGCTAGTGTAAGATATATTGGAAACATTGATGCAATATAACATGGTAGATGGACACAATAAAAAACATGGTAAATAACCAAGCAATAAACCAAAACCTGAACAAATTAACAAAAAAAGATGCAGTACTACTAATTATATCAATACAAAATATAAAACAAAACGAATTAATCTAACATTCCACTATCCAGTGAGGCAATGGTGGCAGGGGCTGATCGCCACCTCCCCCTTCCTCCACGCCATCGTCTTCCATGCTTTCAATTAATTGCTCTTCGTCGTAATTGATCAGTGCAAAGCAGCAGTAGTCATCATATCCTCCTTGAAGACCAGGCAAACCCCACACATCCATGAGTTGATTTGGTGCCAACTCGGTCCTTCTTAGGAACTCCCTGTAGCCCTTACCTTTAAAACGGTAGTTCTTAGAACTATTGATGAGATACGTGAAGGACATGTCGTACAGATTGCCTATCTTATCCATCACCTTCACTGCTACCCCATGATCTTCAGAATCCATCTTCGCAACTTCATGGGAACGTTTCTTTAACTCAAGCATAGAGTTTCCTATTTCAGTTTCAGTCAACTGGAAACGGTTCTGATCAGAAACAGTGTCGGTTCTGGTCACCCGCTTGGTGGTGTGCAGAATTGGACGAGATACACCCATCCTCCAAGATTCCTCTAGCCAACCCTTTTTGTTTATGGAAGGAAACTTCTTGTAGGGTTGGTTGTACAATGCGCTTCTTTGGATGCTCTCTTTTTCATGCTGTTGCTGTTGGTTGATGTGCGCCTTGTGATGAGAGGATTCATCCATCCCATGTGATGATGATGATGGTGCTTCTTGAGGCTTATTGACGATAGTATTGTCACCCTTTTTATTGGTTTCGATCTGCATCGCCGGTGATGGTGATGGAGATGAAGATGGGTTGATGATGAAGATGCCTCCTGCAGGATTGAGCTTTCTCAACTTCTGAAGAGGCCCATCTTCTGATCTAGTTGATGATGTTGGATGAGGTTGGAAGCCATTGATGATGAACTTGCAGCTGTTGTTGACATTAATGGTTCCAAGAGCTGCCTTCAACTTGCTGTCCTGCACCTTATGATCAACTGCTTCTCCAGCTTCCATCTCCATTGCCCTTCTTTTTTTCGAGGGTAAGAAGCCCTTATCTGCCATTGTTGCCACTGTTGTTATTCTCTTCTTCTTCCTCTTCTTATAGGGTTTAATTTCTTGAACAAAGAGAAATACTAACAGAGTTGATGTATGGGGGAGTATATATAGTAAAAATTAGTGTAGTAAACCTATGAAAGGTAGGAATATTACTTGAACTGTGTTTCCTGATTAGGATCGGACTCCTCAAAATTTTAATGTAGAGTAAAATTACTTCCATGCCCTTATTAAACTCCTAAGAAGTACCCAGTCTGTTCAAAATTGGTGGTCAGTTTGATTGGTACGCGTACAGAATTAAATTAAATTACAGAATGTAAATATATATCTAGGAATTATGATTTCATTTAGGGTGTTACTACATTCTAAACGAGGAAATATATATATTTTCAAGTAGTTTGTAAGCTATATATGTGGCAAATTGATATAATTGCTCATTACTACGAGGAAACTTAATTTCCTAATTTGACTGTACTTTCTACTTTAAGCAAATACTAGAAAAATGGAGTAGTTATTAATTTGAGATGAATATTTAGGAAATAATCATCATATAAGATTTGATTTATGGGATTCCTTACTGAACTAAATAATTAGGAAATAAACTTGAATTCTTTTCTTAAATCTTAATTATTGAAAAGTGAAGGGAGATATGGTTTGACGAAGAGCATATATAATAATAAATAATGCAGCATGTTCTTGGTCAGTTGGTTTCTTTATTTTGATTATTATTTCACCGCATCTTTCTTAAATGCAAAATTTGGTTGGTTATTAAAATATTATATTATTAATGCAGGAATATAATTTATATACCCTCTCTAATAAGACTCTAATAATCATGTGTCAAACATAATTTATTGTCATACTGCACAACTTTACTCATCATATGCAAAGAAAAAAAGATTATGGGAAGTTATATGCACATAGTGCATAGTACATACATGACATGACTGACTTTGACCAAATTTCTCTTTGGTATCAATCCACATCTACAGAAGATACTACAATAATACAGAGCTTAAAACAAACAGAATAATTAACTAAGAAAAGGAAAGAGTTATTTAGAGCTAGTATATATATACTCGAAACATAGAACTCAATGAGACAAATACTCTCAGGAACAAAAATAGATGCAGATATGTAAACAAAACTCAGCAAAAAAGTTACTGAAAATTCTTTAGTTGAGAAAACATCAGTTTAGTCCCAGCTAAGATTACAATAAGCTTTGAAGATTGAAATGCCTCTCACTGTATTTGACCATTAGCCTTTCAACTAGCTAAATCCAATTAGAATCTCAGTATCTATTACAAGTATGCTCTTTGAACTAACAAACTCAGCCTTCTTCTTTTCACATTGGAAGCCTCTACAATAGGAATGAAAGTAAACAACTCTGTTGTTTAATCATACAAAGAAAGAAAGAAAGAAGGAAAGAAAAGAAAGAACAAACAAGTTAAAGGCTCGGACCAAGCAAACAATTAGCATCATGAAACAGATAGCAGACAAACCCTTATTTCCTCTGTACAGCTCTACATGCCAATGAGGCAATATGGGCAGCATCACTTCCCTTGTCTGATCACCAACTCCTCCTCCAGTTACTTCTTCCCCATCCATGCTTTCAAAGTTCTCTTCTTCGGAATTAACCAATGCAAGCCAACAGTAAGCCTCATCTTCTCCCTTAACACCAGGCAAACCCAAGATATCCATCATCCGATCATCTTCTCCTTTAATACCAGGCAAACCCCAGATATCCATCATCTGATTAGCTCTTAGCTCTGAATTATCAACAAACTCTGAGTAGCCGGTCCCCATGAAACAGTAGGTGCAAGAAGTCGGAATGAACTTGAAGGTCATGTCGTAAATATGCCCTATCCTATCCATCACCTTCACTGGAACTTCATTAGGAGGTGGTTTCCCTTCAGCTTCATATGCAAGATCTGTCAATGGCGAAAGAGAACTTCTAATTTCGGAAAGAGTTAATGAAAACCTGTTATCTCTATCACCACAATTAAAAAACAAGAAGTCACCGGCGTCACTTTCAGTGATCCTCTTAGTTAAGTACAGAACAGGACGCTTTACCCCCTTTCTCAAACAAGTCTCCAGCCACCCTCTTTCTGTTGGGTAAGGAAACAACTTCTTGTAGGGTTTTTCATAATCATTTGCTTTTTCTTCTTCTTCTTCGTCGTCTTCTTCTTCTTCTTCGTCTTCTTCTTCTTCTTCTTCTTCATTTTCTTCTTCATCTTCTTCTTGATGGGTATGAGATGTTGAGAATGATGGGTTGGTAATGCTGTGACCTCTGTTCTCAGAGGCAGAATCATCCAAGATCTCTGATGAGTTTTCTTCCGAATTGATGGTTCTGTAATTTTGATGAAGCCTATTTCCTAAAACAATGGGTGATGATGGCTTCCACTTTTTTAAGGTTGACTCTGTTATCTCAGTGTCTCTTTCTTCTCCTCCTTCCGAGTAATCCCTTAATGATGATGATGCCTTTCTCTTTGTCAATGGCGAGAAGCCCTCACTTTCCTTTTGATTAAACTTCACCTCCTCCTCCAAATGGGCCATCTTCTTCTTGTTCTTGTTGAGCTTTCTTGAGATCTTGAATTGCTGAGAGAGAAACAGTTTATACCAGAGTTAGGAAAGCATGAAAAACTTTGGTGATTACAATGTGGGAAACAAGTCTATTGTAAAATGATAATTATATTATTAATAAGTAATTAGGATGTGCAAGACTTGTGAGTATGTGAAAAGGTAAATGACTTCTCTAATATTCGAAAGTAGGGAAATAATGTAATCCCATCATTTTACCATGACTTTCTACTATCCCCATCGACTGTTTTTTTGTAAATTTTAAACATCTCTCCCTTCAAACTATTTTCACTCCTGCTACATATAGAAAGTAGTATATCCTCAATACAACACACAATTTAACAAAAAAGAAAAAAACTACATCTTAACCCAAAACATTAACTTAAAGACAAAATTGATTTAAGAAGAAGAACACCTTAATAAACATCGATATATTGCTATAGGGTATTATAACTTATAAAAAATATTAATATGCATTCCTTTATACTTAATAACATATTCCCCAACAAAGTTGTTGCACTACGCTCTTGCAATAGAAATCCTATGCAACTGCAACACCTAGTGCTACACTGTATCTACTATAAGCAGTGTCATTTGAACTGCTTCTCAATGTATACATATTTTGGATCCCTCAAAAGACTATTATCCCTTACTATTATTCCTCAAATTCTCTTCTACCATTTATATGTTTGCAACATGAGCATTTTGCTACAGTTATAGAGAAGGTCACTAACCCTTCATTAGCAAAGAAATATCCTTACTCTCATATATGAATATATCTGATTCCATACGGATCCGTTTCCAAAATTTTTGCAGTTCGGATATGGAAAACTCATATCTCGCCGGATTCAGATGTGGATACGGGATATCTAATTTTTTTTAAAACTCGGATGCAGATACAGATATGTATAAAAAAATGGGCGGATATTCATATCCGCATACTATAATATTTATTTATTTACTAGATTTGCCAGTGGGCACGTGCCTATGGCACGTCTTCGGAACGATACAGCATATGAAAAGCCTTGTAAACAGTAAAACAATAATTATGTAGCTCAAGTTTGAATAGTATGACAATAATTAGTTGTAAATAAAAGTCCATGTTTCCATTAGTATATGTTGAATAATAATTATAAATGAGGGTATAAAATCCAACTTCTTAGAACTAACTATTGAAGAGATATTTGCTAATTTCAATATAACATGAACAATAAAAAAACATAAAATATGAAAATTTACAAACCTGAAATCTGAAAATCTAAATTTCTGAGTAAATAGAGAGAGAATGAGAGAGAGAGAGAGAGAGAAATAATTAAATAAATAAATGAGTTTTTTTTTTGCGGGGGGGGGGGGGGGGGGGGGGGGATTTGAATTTGAGTTTTGGGGTTTGAAATTTTGGGTGGAAAAATGTGTTTTGTGAGGTTAGATTTGGAACTTTAATTTTGAGGGGATTGAAGGAGAGCCACTTGATAGCTTTCTTTGTGTTTTATTATATAGATTTATTTATTTATTTATTTAGTATAATATTATCAGTTATAAGTTAAGTTACTTAAGTAGTTAACTATAAGTACTTAAGCATACAGTTATACTAATCAAGCGTGATTTCGACTGTTTTAAATTTCCTCCGATACGGCCGAAATTTCGTTTCGACTAGCTTGCCGATATGAAATCACATATTTTATACTCTACATCGTTTTGGACCGAAATGTGTAGATTTCAGCCGAAATTACCAAAATATTGCCAAAATTGTCAAAATATCAGCCGAAATAGACAAATATTATTGTGAATATATTTTTAAAAATTGTTTTACTTTTTGCATATATGTCTTTCAATATAGGACCTTAAGCTAAAACAATGTGAGGATTTCGTATCGCAATGCAAAGTCAAGTAAGTTTATTAACTAATACATTTTTTTCTAATCAATGAAAATTTAATTTAGTTATATACTTATATTACATTCTCTTCTATACTATTGTTAAATTATGCGAAGATTTACCGTAATTGATTCATATCATTAGTTACATTATACAGTAATTTATATAATAAATGATATGTAAGACATATAATATCTTATTTAGTAACAAAAAAAATATCTTTTGAGTATAGGAAATGAACATCCAATATGATAGCATTTCTCCAAGATCTCCTCCGATATCTCCGATCCGAGTCCGAAATTCGAGATTTAAAACCATGGTGATTTCACTCCATTAATTAGTAGTTACTTTAATATTTTGTAAATTATTCCACCTAGTGACTTTAATATTCTATTTTATTTAGTTCCTCAAACAAAATGAACCCAATTTCGAGAGTTCCCCTAACTCCCCTAATTCCCCAATTCCCTTAATCTCCAAATTCAATTATCCTACTGTTCTACTAGCGCTTCCTCTCTGACCTCCTCTTCAATATCTACTTTCAACTCTCAATTCTCAAACCTCTCAATACCACTTCGCTCAACTCCTCAATGACTCTTCCATCTCCCCCAACTTTTATAGCAACTGGCATGTATATTAAATAAAATTTTCTTTAAAAAAATTATTGTGATGATTTCTTATTTGTCCAAAATAAGAAATCACATATGTTGGATGTTAAGATTGGAAAACGCATATGTGCGAGAAAGGAGACTAGAACCCAAGAATTAGGTGGTGGAACTTGAAAGGAGAGGAACTAGAGGTTTTAGAGATAAAGTCCTTAAAGGAGCATCATGAAATTGAGAAGGGCAGACAAATATGATGTGGACTAAAATGACTACGTATATAAAAGAAATTTCAAAGGAGGTACTTGAAGAGTCTAAAAGTAGAGTGTTGCTAACTAAAGATACATGGTGGTGGCAAGAAGTCTAAAATATTATGAGAGGAAAAAAAAATTAACCTTTAAAATATGGCAAAAGAGTAAAAATGAAGAGAATTTGGAAAGATATAAGACCGTTAGAAAAGAAGTTAATAAAGCGCTAAGACATGCAAAAGAAAAATCTTATGATGATTTATACACAAAATTAAGAACAAAAGGAGAAAATAACATTTATAAGCTTGCTAAATAAAAGGATAGGAAAACAAAATATCTAAATACAATTAGGTGTATTAAGAGCAATGGTTCAAGAGTCTTAATAAAAGATGAGAAAATTAAGGAAAGATGACGAAATTACTTTGAGAAGTTAAATGTTGTGGACAACTTAAATATAAAGGACTCGAGGGAGAGTCGAGAGCATAGATTTTCCCGTAGAATTGGGACCTCGGAGGTTCGAAATGCCCTAGGAAAGATAAAAATATGAAAAGTTGTAGGACTGGATGGTATACCCATTGAAGTTTGGAAGTATCTTGAGGATGTAGGAGTGGGTTGGTTAACAAGATTATTTAATAGAATTTTGAGGACTAAGAAGATGTCCGATGAATAAAGAAAGAGTATTTTAGTACCTATATATAAAAATAAATGAGAAATAAAAAGTTGCTCAAACTACCGAGGAATTAAATTAATGAGCCATACGATGAAAATTTGGGAGATGATCGAACATAGACTGAGACTAGAAATTACAGTGTCTGAGAATCAGTTTGGATTTATGCCTGGGAGGTCAACAATGGAAGAAATTTACGTACTGAGGAGACTGAAAAAATATAGGGAGACTAATTAAGGATATGTATGAAGGGGCAAGGACCACAATTAGTTCAACCACATGAGAGATCAGCGATTTTCCGATTACAGTAGGTTTACACCAAGATTCGACTTTAAGCCCCTACCTTTTTTCTTTTGTTATGGATGAATTGATACGAGGAATACAAGATGAGGTGCCTTGGTGTATGCTTTTTGTCGATGGCGTCGTCTTAGTGAACGAGACTAGAGCAGAAGTCAATGCTAAATTAGAATTGTGGAGAGAAACTTTGGAAGCTAGGGGCTTTAGAATAAGTAGAACTAAGACAGAGTATATGGAGTGTAATTTTAGTGATATTCGGAGCACAACTGAGGAAGTAGAGAAGCTCGATGGTCAAGAGGTACCTAAGAGAGACCGTTTCCAATATTTAGGCTCGATTATATAAAGAGATTGAGAGATTTGTGAAGATGTTATACATAGGATCCAAGCAAGATGGCTTAAGTGGAGAAGTATCAGTGGTGTTTTATATGACAAACGTATACCTTTGAAGTTAAAAGGAAATTTTTATAGGACGGGTGTTTGACCAACAATGATGTATGGAGCAAAGTGTTGGGCAATAAAGAAACAACATATCCAAAAAATGAATGTAGCGGAGATGAGGATGCTAAGATGGATGTGTGGTAAAACCATGAAGAATAGAATTATAAACGAGCATATACGAGACATACTAAAGGTAGCTCATATCCAAGATACGTTAAGAGAAAATCGCCTCAGGTGGTTTGGACATGTCACACGTAGACCTAGTAGTGCCTCCGTTAGAATGAGTGATTTGATAAATATTGAGGGTAGAGTTCGGGATAGGGGAAGACCTAAACTTGTTTGGGTGGAAATGGTGAGAAAAGTTATGATAGCTTGTAACCTTACAGAAGATATTGCGCTAAACCGAGCAGAATAGAAAAACCAGGCTTTATGTAGCCAACCCCAACTAGTTGGGAAAAAGGCTTTGTTGTTGTTGTTGTTGTTGTTTAATTCCTTATTTGTAATTAGAAGTGAAACTCGATACTCGCATGTTATCCAAATATGGTTAATGATATACGTAATTGAGTAATACTAGTTAAGGAAAAATTATAGCAAAAAGTATATATTTGATATCCGAAATTATATATGTATTCGAGAGACCTTATCCGATTTCCATCCATATCCGAAATTTAGGACACGGATATAACTTTTTTTCTCAATTCATATCCATATCTGTATTTGAATCCCTCTTTAGAATGCAGATACAGACTTTGGTATAGAAAATATCCGATCTTTATCCGATCCGAAAGCATCCCTAGATATTGGCAAATAAGGTTGCAGTAACAGTAAAAGCAGCTTCGGAGGCCAACACTGGAGTGAAGTCTCTCTAGATTTGTATATAAAATACTACCAATCGTTAAGAGTATAAAGTTATACATAGTTATGAGTATAAGAATTTAAGTTTATTGGCCCACCTATCAGTTCAACAACCAGCGAAAAAATTCTGATTTTGACCTAAACCCATTATAACAGTATAAGAAGAGAGAATCCCTCCTCTCTGTAGAAGTAAACAAGCATCTGCTAGTAGGAGAGAATTTTCTTCCCATAAAACAATAGGAAATTCATAAATTCATAAAGAAAATCCAGTATTAGCATGACAATACAAAAGATACTAGAAGAAGAACAAGTACTTATGATTTCTCTTTTCATTGTTTGCAACAATAACGACAGAAAAATGTCTACTTATGTCTATTTTGATATAACATTTATCAATATGGTACATGTCTCAACGTAACTTGGTATTCCTATCTAGATTAGTTTTGAAACTGAAAGCAAGATTTACAAGAATTCCTAAATGAAGCGTAGGACACAAATATTTATAAGGAATCAAGTAATCGAGTCTAAATTCTTAAAAGTCCATACCTTTAATAACAAAACCTGAACAAAACAACTAACTGATAATTTGAGACCTCCTTAATTAATTAAAGACTCTGACTCTTTCAAATCTACCCGAAAATGCAAGCACCCAAAATCTATAACAGAGAGAGAAATACATGCACATTCCAAAAAGTACGTATTGTGTACTATATCAGAAGTATCTACATTCGAAACCATGATACAATGTATGAATACTTTCTACATTTTGGCGACTTACAACTCAAAGCATTTATTGCAGGACTGATCATATCCTACACGAATAACCGACACATGTCAAGATTAACTGTTCTTTTTAAGCAAAAATTTCTGAAATTGGGGTTAAAAATTAAAGAGTTCAAGGACATTTAAGGGTTAAACAATCATAACTTTAAAAAAAAATAAAGGGTTCAAGAAATGTCTGAAAATGGGGTTACAAATTAGGGTTTTAGGTTTGTACAGTTTCTGAAATTGGGGTTCAAGAACATTGGCCTACTCTAGGTTTCATAATCACCAAAGAGTCAGTCTAGTCTTATTGCTACCTAATAATAAAAAGAGTGAGTAATCTTAAATTGGTCGATTTGAAAAAGTTGTGAAATTGGTGATAAAAATTAGAAATTTAGGGTTTCAAAAACAGAATCAAGAACTGACTAAGAATCGAAAGGAAAAGAAGGTTACTTTTGTTACAGTTAGTGTTTAACGCGATGAGAGAGAAGAGTGAGAAAGAGATGGTAATGTCATACCTGGTTGCTGGCGGCGGCGGCGGTGGCGGCGGCGGCGGCGGCGATCTCACCGACACTATCACTGGGGGGAAAAGAAAGGGGCGGGCAAAAAACTTCTATTTCCCTTTTAAAGGAACATTTGTTTGGAACCTTCACAAAAATCTCCCCTACTTTTCGTAAACTTTTAATTGACCCCCCATTTTTATTTTTTTTATTTTTTTGGAATAGTTTGCCCCTTGATTATTTTTTTTATTTATTTTACACATAAAAGTTCCAAATGGCATGAGGTTAACTAAAAAACATTAAAAGTTAATTAACAGCAGTTCGCTCTTATGACGGTGTTTAATTTTATCAATTCAAAATCACAAATTATCAATTCGGTCTCTCCATGATTTAATAGATCATACAAAAGATGGTCAACCAATTGTAAGCATTAAGAACAGAAATTAAACACACAACCATCGAAAAATAGAAAATAATATTGAATTAAAATTGTGTTCTCAAAACTATGCTACATCAAAGCCCTAGAAAATTAAATTTAGTTCATAATAACGTTGCAACTAACAAATACTGTTTGGGATTGCATAATAAAATTAGAAGAAGAAAAGAGATATAGAAAGAACTGTTTTTGTAAAAGAAAAACTTTGCAAACCGAAGTCTCGAAAACCGAGCCAGCAAGCACAATCAGCAGCTCTTTCTTTCTCTTCTCTGCCCTCTCTGTTTCATCTCGAAGTCTGTGCGCCTACGTCAGCGTCAGCAACGCAACATAGGGCTCTCTCTCTTCTGCCATCACCGACACACACTCCCACCTTCTCTGTCGTTTTCAAAACCTGAGCGCTGCCACGTCAAGTCAGAGGCCTGCTTCTTCACGCCTCTGTCTCTCTCTGTTTTCTTTCTTCTTTTTTTAATTGAGGGAGTTGTCGCTCTCCTCTCGTTAGGTATGCCCTTCTTCTCTTATTTTGCTATTGTATTTATAGGCGCAGGAACGTGGGGATTAGGATTTATTTTTGCAGAAAACCATACATCTTTATTTATTTCTTTCCTTATTTGATTTGTCGCTATTTCTTGCTTCTTTTTCTTCTCTTTCTTTTTCTTGAAGCACGTGCTGCACACACACAAAATAAAATCAGAATTTAGGATTTAAAAAATAAATAAAAAATAAATTAGTTTAAATTAAACTAACTAACAATCACATTGGCTCAATTAAACCCTTTTAAATTTGTGTATTTCACTTTCATCTCTATTGGCAATTAAAATTTCTATTTTGCTTTTCACATGACCAAATTGTAAATTTCAAATTTCAACAAATCAATAAAAATTAATCAATCACTCTCTTTGTTGATTTTTACTGAAAATCATCACCTTTTACATCAAAATAATTTTACTCCTTCAAAAATAATTAATTAACTGAAATCTATGGAAATAAGATAAATTAGACGAATACAAGCAATTTTTATGGGTAAATAAGTACAAATATTTATATAAAAATTAGACACATCATGAATGTCAGTTTTTTTGTATGTCAGTTAAAGAAAATGGAAGTGATCTCTCTCCCTCACCTGAATCCGGTTTGTGTCACCTAACACCACCACCACAGCCTACTTCCCCGACACCACCAACACCATCGCTATTAAGAAAGCACAAAGGGAGAACATATCTAGGAGAATGGAGAAACTTGAAACTGAAATGCAAGGGTGTGAGCCCCATGAGAGGGTCCAACAACCCTCTCCCAACCATTGCCGATCGACGCCACCCCGAAACCACCGCCATGACAGCCCGAAGAAGAGGAGCGCACAGCAGTCTGTCACCAAGGAAGGGCAAGAGAGAGCTCAGGTTTAGCCACTCATCCAAGCGATCTCACCATGGTGAACATCATCGACATGATTGGAGCGACAGTGGTCATGATAGCTCTCCCTCACCTCAACAAGGGACGGGACCCAAAAGAGGGTCCCCCTACAAGTTGCAGAGGGTGTAATGAACCCCCCCAGGGACCACCTTCGATCACCTACACCTTCGTGATTGCAGGAAACGGGATGTCCCTCAAAAGGACAGCAAAATGTGGACAATGATAGGAGGTTGAACGAAGTGGAGAGGGCCCGCAATCGGCAGTCTCATTACCACAACCAATATCATCTTCATCAGCAAAAGAAATATTGCTATCAACACCAACAGCAGCGCCAATACTGACACTACAACCATAACAGCAGCAGCAATCACCAAAACAACAACTACAACGAAAAATCCCCCCCACCCCTACCCCTGCCTCCACCATCACCCCCTCATGCTCTTCACCACCACCAACAACAACATCACCACCATTCTCATTCCGAGCAATGCCTCCCAAAACAACAAATGTAATGCCCCGACTTCCATACACAGGAAATTCCTACCACATCCAGAATCTTTACTTCAATTTTGTATAAAAATACGGTAAATTTAAAACATTTTCATTACAACAGATTTCTTTACAATACGCAGCGGAAAATACTCATAAAATACAAGTCGTATCATCACGAACCCTCTAGCTCGTAACATCACTCGTCATAAGCTTGCATCCACGTCATTCGCTAATCATGATCCTGCAATAGTTGAGAACTGTGGGCACGTCAGTTATATATAACTGACGCAATGATATTATAAAAGTGATCCACAACTTTAGAATCACAAACTTGAA
The DNA here is from genome assembly GCA_017893485.1 of Hemerocallis citrina. Classification (NCBI taxonomy): domain Eukaryota; kingdom Viridiplantae; phylum Streptophyta; class Magnoliopsida; order Asparagales; family Asphodelaceae; genus Hemerocallis; species Hemerocallis citrina. Next base: position 177,510,779 of record CM030365.1, on the reverse strand, counting down.
TGCAAAAATAAAGTGTGATAAGTGACTATCCTAAGTATGTCATGTATGACTGTATGTTATGAATCTAGTGCTAATGCACAACACTTATGCATACAAATGAAATTCTAATACACACTTGTTCGGATTCTATGCCGCCCATACAACATAGTTCTGAAGGCAAGCCCTTAGCGTTCTCCTCGTTATATGGTTCAAACACACACCATGAAATCCTACCACGGTGACAAAGGCAAGATTTAGATATCCCACGAGTATAGGCTCCAGTCCCGGAATCCACCGCCCGACTACACAGAACTCTCATCGTGCGAACATCCTGTAAGCGTCGCTCTAGCTCCGCATAGTAATAGTCTCAAAATTCACCGCCCGACTATGAAATAATTGAGACTCTTCTCACTCTGCACAGTAATTATAGTCTCGGAATCCACCGCCCAACTATAATAGTCCCGGAATCTACTGCCTGACTATGAAATAATTGAGACTCATCTCGCTCTACATAGCAATTACAGTCCCGAAATCTACCACTCGAATGTAACTATAATCCCAGTATATCGTCCGACTATATAGAGCCCTCATACTCACGTTTGCTCAGATTTCATCACAACACCTCTAATGCAAGTTCTTACATCCAAACATAATTAATTTCGCCTAAAGCTAGCTTACCCTACCGGACGTAAATCAACATGCCGAGAACATTAGCCTACACTGGAAATTTCTCAAATTTTAACAAATCATCACTTGTTGGTACCTTGGGTCTCACTTAGCCTCCAGAATCCACACAATTCAATATTCACAAAAACTTTCTAGGTTATCCTTAACCCTTTTAAAGTCATTAGGACTCATGGATCTTACCAGCCTACCCCTCTCAACCCACGTGGATTTACTGGGCAAATCCTCGTGTTGGTGTATGCCCTAGAGACCAGTTATGTATTAATATTACTAGTTTACATTTCATCATGACATTTATTTCATATATGAGGAATTTTATTTATTGTGTTTTTTATTGTGATTAAATGAACATAATAAAGTCCTTAGAATAGTAGGTTCAATACCATTGATATCAAGTGTATGATTTGATTGTGAGATCATATTGATTATAATAACAGCACTATTCTTAAATGTCCCTAGTTAAGTATTACTATGAATTAGGAAAACAATAATACATAGAGACCAGTATATGCGTAGACTGATGACCATATCTCACGGGTCATGGATATGAGATATCAAGTCTTCACATGGGTACATATTAAAGTAATAATGTACTAGACTGACCCACCATGAGAACGTTGCATGGATCATTACGTGAGTGTCATAAGCGGTTCTCACAGTAACCATGGTGTATGTAGTCATTTGACTTGAACTCACTACGGTTCCCTACATGAGAAGTTGTATGTTTTAATGTCGTCCAACGTTGCCTGTAATAATGTGATTATAAAGTTGACTATTGGATATACTACAAATCATGCGGAGGGATGTGAGTGACTTAGATAGGAATTGTCCCTCTTACATAGTAGGAGCGATATCTATTGGCCCCTTCATTGAGTGAGACTGCAAAATGCATGGTCGTACTCAAATGAGTTAATATGAGATATTAAGCTTATTAGTTTTAGTAAGTCTACTCGGACATCAAGAAAATAAAGATTGAACTATACATAGGTGACACACTCTATGCCTTGTGGTCAATTAAGATATCTGGACAAAGAGATTAGACTACATGGTAATATTGATCATGGATAGGTTTTGTCAAATCACTGACATTCCTGTTACTTGAGTAGCAGTAATATATTGCTAGATACCGCTCACTATTTGTAATAATATAATATAATTTTAGTATTACTGTTAACGTAATGGGAACCTACTGGGTCACACACTTTGAATGGATCGAAATAAGGATTTAAATTCATAAGGTGAATTTAATTGGGGATCCAAGTAAGATTTGGAATCCTGATATTTGTTGTAAATTTAATTAGATTAAATGGGCTGACTAAAGTTCAAAGGCCCACACATGAATCTGACCCAGGTCAAATTATGAGCCCAACAACCTCATTACTCTTTTACGGTTGATTTGCTACACCTATATATATGATATGTATCTGTGGAAAAGACACATATGAGAAAATTCCAGCCGTCACAGAAATTATGAGAGTGAGAAATCATGAGGAACATCCCCTTCTCGCAGCTAGCACTGTGGCATGAGAGATAGCTTGATTTGAACCGTTTGTGTGGATACCGTAGAGGCACCGCAATATTGTAGTGATTTGATCAGCATACTGTGGAAATAGCAGATCCATCTTCATGGTTGATGAACCAAATATTATTCACATTTAGGAGCAATAATCTTATTGAAATTGAACATTTAAATGCTCTATATGTGGTATTTACGCTTCTTTTCTCTTTTTCCATAGGAAACAACCAAAAGCAGCAAAACGAAGCAGATTCCAGACTAATACAGACTGAGAGGATGATATACAGGGAACAGCAGAGATCAGTCGACTGACTCTTCAACCAGTCGACTGGACAGAGAGTTTGATAAGGCTTGGCACAGTCGACTGCTCCCCAAGCCAGTCGACTGGTACGCGGCGAGTCAGAAGATAAGAACATATGCATCCTCATCCAAATCCGATTCAAAATTAAGTTATCCAAACCCAGGTGTTTTCTGCGAATAACAACTTCTCAAACAATCAAAGCAAGAGCACATGGTGAGCAGATAAGGAAGGAAAGAAGAAAAAGAGAAAGAAATAAAAGGCTGATCAAATAAGGAAGGAAATAATAAAGAGGAGCCTGAAAAAGAGGCAAACCCTAATTCTCTTCTCTTGTTCTATAAATACCAATCAAGGAAGAAGCGAAAGGGAGAGATCTCTCGAGGAGGCCGAATCCATCATCAAGACTGATCGTCGACAGCAAGCATCAAAGGAGGAGAACTAGACGACTGCTGATTGGGCTAAAGTGCAACATCATACAAATCAGCGTCCTTCTGTTCTTTCTTCTATTTTTATTTCTATTGTAGTCATGAATTCTATTTTATCAATTAATAAAAGTTTTATTATGTGGAACTAATTTCATAGTTGGGTAGATTGAAACCGTAGTTGTGTAATGCTATAGTCTTCTCTATTACTTATTGGTTGAACCTGATTGAATTGAGATGGATTTATGATAATCGAATTTGTTCAGAATTCTTAGGAGCAGTCGACTGTGGTGACAGCCAGTCGACTGACGTACGGAATCTGAGTTTATCAAGTTTGGGTATTATAAATCTGAATCTGTTATATGAGCATATTGAGACGACCCATATCTCGTGTTCATAACTCGTAACAAGGGAATCTTTAGGGGTTCTTGGTTTAATCAACTTAAGGGATCTAGATCTGATACCAATTTCTAGGACCTTGAGTGTTTGTTCGTTTCCACTGTTCTTATGCCTTCTTTAAGTACAACTTAGTAGATACCATGCTAAATACGTAAAGAAAGAAACGAATTAGAGTAGATACCATGCCTAATTCTTGGCTTAGGGAAACATTACTTTAAGGAGTAGATACCATGCCCTTGAAGAGAACAAACATGAGTAATGGATGTAGTATATGACTTAGCATTACTAACTATTGGTGGAGATCAAAACCCAACTACTTTAATAGAGATTTGTGACTCAACTTGTGATGCTACTTATTTAGATTTTTATCTTTTCATTTCTTTTAGACTTTTAGAACGACACTTCAATATTCTGTTTTCTATTTTATTGATTAGTAAGTTAAAATCTACAATCTCTGTGGGATCGACCCTTGCTCGTCGCTACGCTTCTTCAAACGATTCGTGCACTTGCGAGGTTTATAATTTGTGTCTAGTTTTATCTATTTATTTAGGTATTTAGATTGCACAACAAGTTTTTGGCGCCGCTGCCGGGGATTGTTTAGTATTTTAACTTACAAATCAGTAAAATCTTTTTCTGTTTATTTTATTTATTTTTTCTTTTTCTTTTCTAACATTTTCTTTTAGTTTACTTTCTGCACAAACAGACTCTGACCAGTCAACTGTCCCAAGGACCAGTCGACTGTACAGCGAAGAATTCCAGAAGCAACAATGGGTGACAATGTATTAAATCGAGTACCAATGCAAGACAAATTCATTCCAAAGAATATTGAGCAACCGTCTTGCATAGCTTTTCAACCCAAAGTCACAGGAAATATGCATCTATCACCTCAATTACTTAGCATGGTTCCCCACTTCAATGGTAGACTAGATGAAGATCCGCACCTACATCTGCAAGACTTCTTTGATCTTTGCAGGACACAAAGCATCCAAGGGCTTACCTCCGAACAAATCAGATTAATCTTGTTTCCATTTTCATTAAAACTTAATGCTAAATTGTGGTATAATTCTTTGGAACCAGGATCAATTCAATCATGGGAGCAGTTGGCAACAAAATTATTGAAGGAGTTCTTTCCAGCCCAGAAAACCAGACAACTAAAAAGGGAAATTCTACTTTTCCAACAAAAAGATGGCGATTTATTCTTCGAGGCGTGGAAGGACTTCAAAAACAAGCTTTTCAAGTGTCCTACGCATAACATACCTAAGGATGACCAGGTACAATCATTTTATGAGGGTTTAAATGACGCTAACAAAGCAATTGTAGATGCAGGTTGCAATGGGATGTTGATGAGAAAGAGTGCTGAGGAGGCCATAGAACTATTTGAAGAACTCAGCGAGAACTCACAACAATTCTCCACAAGGAGGGGTTTTTCGAAGAAACAGGGAGTATACGAAATTTCTCATAATAAAAACATGCAATTAGAAATGGAAACCATGAACAAAAAGATTGATATGCTTGTAAATTCAACGATGGGTGGCATAAAAAGCCAACCAAAAGAAATTTGTGCAAATTGTTTTCAATCTAACCATATAACTAATTCATGTCCCATGTTTTCTTTCGCAGATCAGGAGCACACAAACTACGTAGAACAGGGAATGTACCCGCCCCAGAACAATTTTTTTTTTTCAAACACGTATAACCCAGGGTGGCAAAACCATCAAGACAATCAATTTGCACCAGGGGATACGCAGAAATTCCAGGGTGGGAATGGGCATGATAGGCCAGCACAAGAAAAGAATAAGTTGGATTTCGAAACCACCATTCTTCAACTACTCCAATAGCAACAGCAAACAAGCGATCAACAAGGACAGGCTATTCAAAAATTGGAAATGCAAATTGGTCAAATTGCTACGGAGTTAAGTGAAAGAAAGGCAGGAGAATTCCCATCACAAACCATACCTAACCCTAGAGGACAAGAACTGCTCCAATCAAGGACAACACTAGAGGAAGAGATTGAGTTTAAAATGTTTGATGCACCACACTTTCCACACGATGATCATGAATGTTATAATGTTGATGTGGTTCAGGAAATTTGCGACCAAACATTTCAGGAACATGGTGTTGATCCATCACAAGAAACAACTACACTCCCTCCAATATTATCCCATGTTGAATAGGAAGACTATGACTGGAGAATTGCAGAGACAGTACATTCAGGTAAGCTTGCACCTACATTTAAAAATTTGTTATCTGATAACACTTGTGTTTTCCAGGATAAGTCGACTGATGGACAGGACAAGTCGACTGTTGAATGGGATAAGTCGACTGGTGAATGGAATAAGTCGACTGCTACCAGGCAACCAGATGAGGAGCTAAAGCCAATACATGAATATTTGGGGGACAATCAGACATTACCTGTAACAGTTGCTGCAAATTTCAGGATACATGAAGAAGCAAGGCTGCAGGGAGTCTTGCAAAATCACAAAGGTGCACCAAGGTGGACCCTTGCAGACAAACTAATGTCAAGATGGTACGGTCCATAAATTGTTGTAAAGGTTTCCCCCACATGGAGCGTTGGCAAAAAATCAACGTTCAAGGTGAATGGGCAGAGGGGGAAGCCTTATAATAAGATGAGTTTTGAGCCGCAATCCATGCAATACTTCGCATAAACTCATCAAGTCTAGCTGAAGACAAGAAACACAGCGCTTATTGGGAGGCAACCCAATTTTTCAGGGGAGTACTTACACTCTCTATTTATTTATTTATTTTATTTCTTTACTTTATTTTCTTTTCTTCAAACTAGATGGCGACACATGCCTATTTTAAATTTTTGTGCGAACATTGAGGACAATGTTCCATCTAAGTTTGGGGGTATTTAGTTATTTGGAGTCTTTTGATTTTTTTTTTTAAGATAAACAATTTCTTATAAAGTAAGACTAAGAATACTTATTTACTTTAGGATTGTTGAGTTTCATAATTCCCTACAAAATTGTAGGAGTCATGCGATTATACATAATAAACAAATGTGATGCTTTTTCTGGTGATTATTCCCTTTAGATCTAGTCCTAAATTGAGTTTAAGTAAATAGAGTGATAAAAATATATATATTTGAATAAAGTCAATCTACTCCAATGTTTTGAGTGCTTAGTAACTAGGGGTATTCATCACCAATGTTTACCTTTACGTCAAACGGCAACTTGGAATATGAGTATGCAAAGCACTTTGAAGTTTGTGACTCGTTGAGTAACCGGGTGGATTCATCACAAATGTTTTGCATTCGCGTAAAAAGGCAAGTGACAACTTTAGAGAAGAGACTTAAAAAAAAAAAAAAAAAAAAAAAAAAAAAAAAAAAAAAAAAACCACTCTAGTTTGCTACTCGGTTTGTAGTAGAGAAAAGGGGATAATCACAGATGGAGAGTTACATACTATAACTATAATTAATTGCATGACAAGTATGATTGAGTTGGGGATTATGACTAAACAATTGCACTGGAGAAAGTGGGTATACTTGTTTTTACTTTAGTTGCAAATTGTTTATATTGAAATTTTGATGCTTGCATAATAATAATTCTTGGTGGTTGAACACTATTATTTTCCCCTTGTTCATAATTTTAGTTTGCTTGAGGACAAGCAAAAGCTAAGTTTGGGGGTATTTGATGAGCCAAATATTATTCACATTTAGGAGCAATAATCTTATTGAAATTGAACATTTAAATGCTCTATATGTGGTATTTACGCTTCTTTTCTCTTTTTCCATAGGAAACAACCAAAAGCAGCAAAACGAAGCAGATTCCAGACTAATACAGACTGAGAGGATGATATACAGGGAACAGCAGAGATCAGTCGACTGACTCTTCAACCAGTCGACTGGACAGAGAGTTTGATAAGGCTCGGCACAGTCGACTGCTCCCCAAGCCAGTCGACTGGTACGCGGCGAGTCAGAAGATAAGAACATATGCATCCTCATCCAAATCCGATTCAAAATTAAGTTATCCAAACCCAGGTGTTTTCTGCGAATAACAACTTCTCAAACAATCAAAGCAAGAGCACATGGTGAGCAGATAAGGAAGGAAAGAAGAAAAAGAGAAAGAAATAAAAGGCTGATCAAATAAGGAAGGAAATAATAAAGAGGAGGACTTTCCTGAAAAAGAGGCAAACCCTAATTCTCTTCTCTTGTTCTATAAATACCAATCAAGGAAGAAGCGAAAGGGAGAGATCTCTCGAGGAGGCCGAATCCATCATCAAGACTGATCGTCGACAGCAAGCATCAAAGGAGGAGAACTAGACGACTGCTGATTGGGCTAAAGTGCAACATCATACAAATCAGCGTCCTTCTGTTCTTTCTTCTATTTTTATTTCTATTGTAGTCATGAATTCTATTTTATCAATTAATAAAAGTTTTATTATGTGGAACTAATTTCATAGTTGGGTAGATTGAAACCGTAGTTGTGTAATGCTATAGTCTTCTCTATTACTTATTGGTTGAACCTGATTGAATTGAGATGGATTTATGATAATCGAATTTGTTCAGAATTCTTAGGAGCAGTCGACTGTGGTGACAGCCAGTCGACTGACGTACGGAATCTGAGTTTATCAAGTTTGGGTATTATAAATCTGAATCTGTTATATGAGCATATTGAGACGACCCGTATCTCGTGTTCATAACTCGTAACAAGGGAATCTTTAGGGGTTCTTGGTTTAATCAACTTAAGGGATCTAGATCTGATACCAATTTCTAGGACCTTGAGTGTTTGTTCGTTTCCACTGTTCTTATGCCTTCTTTAAGTACAACTTAGTAGATACCATGCTAAATACGTAAAGAAAGAAACGAATTAGAGTAGATACCATGCCTAATTCTTGGCTTAGGGAAACATTACTTTAAGGAGTAGATACCATGCCCTTGAAGAGAACAAACATGAGTAATGGATGTAGTATATGACTTAGCATTACTAACTATTGGTGGAGATCAAAACCCAACTACTTTAATAGAGATTTGTGACTCAACTTGTGATGCTACTTATTTAGATTTTTATCTTTTTATTTCTTTTAGACTTTTAGAACGACACTTCAATATTCTGTTTTCTATTTTATTGATTAGTAAGTTAAAATCTACAATCTCTGTGGGATCGACCCTTGCTCGTCGCTACGCTTCTTCAAACGATTCGTGCACTTGCGAGGTTTATAATTTGTGTCTAGTTTTATCTATTTATTTAGGTATCTAGATTGCACAACAATGGTATAACTCCTAAACACGATTTATAGTTTTTGCATGGATCCATGGCTAGATTTCGATATATTTTTTGTAATTTTTCCGTTGTGTATTTAATCTGTGATTGCCTTCGAAACCTAACACCTCGATCCCGAATATAGAATCCACTATTTGAATATTCAACTATCTCTAGACAGCAAAATAATGGTCTTGCAAAAATCATATAAATTTCAATATTTATCAGAAATTTGATTTCTTATTTTCGTATGAAACCTAAATGACTTTACTACAACATTGTAGTTAAGAATTTCTAAATTTAACCACAATTGTTCGATTTAAATCCATTTGTAAATCAGTAGGTTCGGAATCCAAAAGTTGCAGCTCATGCTACTTGTAAAAATCATAGAAAATTCTATATTTATTGGAAATTTGATTTCTTAGACTCGAAAGAAAGATTAATGAATCTACTTCAAATTATTTGTTTTGAGTTTCCTCAAAATACTGCATCTATGGTGTTTAACTGATCAAAAACCAAAAGGTATACAAATTTCCAGAATCCAGGCAAAATTGTCAATCAGTTCTAAGTTTGAATTTATTAAAAATAAATAAACAGTATCCAAAATTTAAGAATTTTTGTGAACATAACATATACTATATTCGCATATGAAAAGTTTAGCTTCCAATTCCATATATTGGGAGAGAAATGATTTTTGGAAGTAAGTATGATATTTAGCCAGAATCATGAAATATGGTTTTGTTGCCTTTCTAAACCAGTAATGTATTCAGATTTTATTAAAATACCAGATGACATCCAAAAATCATGAAATTTTGAGGAGATGTTATAAACACATACGGGATACACATATAAAAATTTCAGTCTTATATTCCATATAGTTAAAGGGATACGATATTCTGAAGTGAGATCAAATTTCATGATAGAAACAATAATAACTTTCTAAGTTAAACATCATAATCTCACACAATAATTAACAACAATTAACACACATAATCGAACAACAATCCATACATAATCTAAGCATAAATACTCAATTTATAAAGATTATCTAGCATGCTACTAATACACAAAAATTTAGAAGTTGTAGAATACCCACACATACATATCTACTCTAGCATGCTATTACTAAAATAAATTAGAAGGTTGAGAAATACCCACTTTATTAATTCAATTACTTCTAGGCTCGAGAAAAGAAAAACAATAAGGAGATAGTAGCAACACGAACGATGACTATGGCACTGTGGGCAACAAGGGTTCGTCGAGTCCGGGAAGAGAAGAAAGTTGAGTTTTATATATATATATATATATATATATATGGAGAATATATATATATATATGGAGAGATAATGAGATGGAGACATTGAAGAAGGAGGAGTCGAGTTGTCCAAGAAGATGGAGGAAGGGCTACAGTGGAGCTTGGGGTTGTATGGCAACAAGGGTGAGGGTGGATGCAGGGTTGGGTGCAGGCTACAATGGAGCTCGGAGGTGGTTTGGGTGGTGGAGAAGGTGGAGCTCAGGGGTGGTTCAGGTGGTGGAGAAAGTGGAGCTCGGGAGTGTGAGAGAGTTCGGGTGGTCATCGGGATGGTGGAGGAGGCAATGAGGGCTTCGGGTATGGGGAGAAAGTGGTGGCTTGGTGGTGGAGACCGTCGGAGGTGCATCAAGAAGGAGGTGGTGTCGGGTGGTTATTGCAGGTGTTCGGGGTGCGAGGTGAGTGAGGAGGAGGTCGAGACAGTGAGGTCGGGATGGAGCTCGGGGTTGATGAGGGTGATGGTGAAGTTGGAGCTTTGGGTTTCGAGTTTGGGTTGCGGGATGAGTGGAGCTTGGGTTTGAGTGTAGGCAGCATTGGGGAAAAGGATTTGAGGTGAGAGTGAGATGGAGGAACTCAGTTGTTCGGAGATGATCTGGCTACGGTGAAAGAAGAGGTGGAGAAGAAGGAGTTTGGAGATGGAGATGGAGATGAGATGGTAGTGGTGTAGGCTGGAGGGGATGGGTTCCAGGGATGAAGAAGGAGTTTGGAGATGTAGATGGAGATGAGATGAAGAGAATGGGGTATGAGATGGTTTTGGGAATGAAAAAGAAGAAAAAGAAGAAGAAGGGTGATGGGGTGAATGTGTGTATGCATGTATGCAGGGCCGACCCTGAGTTTACGGGGGCCCGAGGCAAACTTCCGAAATAGGACCCATACAAAATTTGTTTTCAAAAAAAAAAAAATTGGAAATTTTTTTTGCTACAATTATTAAAAACCGAGATATATGAAGAAATAGATGGAGATTTAGGGATTTGAGAAAAAAACATCTTCATACAAACTCATGCTCAACTCAAAAAGCCTGCTTAAGTGCTAATTTTAAAAACAAAAAGTCTAAAAAATTAAATTTGGAGGCCCCTAAAAAAATATTATATGCAAAATACGTATATATAAATATAAGGAAAAACAAATTTGAGGGCCCCTAAAATTGCGAAAAAATCGGGGGCCCGAGGCGGCCACCTCCCCTGCCTCAAGTAAGAGGTGGCCCTGCACACACACACACACACACACACATATATATATATATAAGAGTGAGAGAGGGGTAGCTGTAGAATGAGAAGAATAATGAGTTTAGAGTTAAGTATAGTGAAATTGTTGGAGAAGAGGATAGAGTGCATCTTGTTACAATTGTTACAACCAACTCATATCGTGTTACAATTGTTACAACCAACTTCCATCTTGTTATAACTGATTTGGTTACAACTAACCAATAGTTTATGAGCCCAAACGTGCCTATATATTTAGGCTCTCTCTCCTTGTATTGTATGTGTGAAATTAATGAAAAGCTTTCCTCTTCTCGCGTGGATGTAGGCATTGCCGAACCACGTAATTCCTGTGTGTTCTAGTCTTGCTTCCTCCATTTAAATTCTTGTTTCTTTATGGTATCAGAGCAGGTTTTCTCAATTTCTCGTATATGAACAAGGTCGATGGTCAGGGCGGAGATCTGTATTACGTATAGGTGATTGAGATCATGTTCCTCTTGTCTCTTCTCACTTCATAAACTACGGATGGAGGAATCTGATGTGCATGGAGGGTCCAACACCAAGCTTACCTCCATCCTCTTGAATGGCCTCAACTATGTTCCATGGTCTCGTGCAGCATACCTCGCCCTAAGTGGGAGATCGAGATTAGGGCACATCATAGGAACGACGAAGGCTCCAAAAAAGGATGATGCTAAGTTCAAAGAATGGCAAACTCATGAGCATCAAATCATGTCATGGCTTCTTAATTCAATGCAAGCCAGAATTTCTGACATTTTCTCCTTTTCAGAAACAGCTAAAGATCTTTGGGATTCTATCAAAGATCTCTATGGCCACCAAGAAACCGGTGCCCGGATCTTTCAACTTCAACAACAAATTGCTGACTGTAAACAAGGGGAGACCTCGTTCACCGAGCATCTCGGGAAATTGAAAGGTATGTGGGATGAACTTAATATTTATCGTCCTCCTCCTACTGATCTGAAAGTTCTTCAGCAACGCGCAGAGCAAGACAAAGTTTTTCAGGTCCTCGCAAGTCTTAAACCGGAGTATGAGGCCCTGCGTGGACAAATACTTCTTGGTGCCGAAGTTCCATCTCTTAGCACAGTTTGCTCTATCATCCAGAAGGAAGAAACTCGTTGTTTGGTAATGGGTGGTGAGACCAAAAGTCTCAAACTAGAATCAAGTGCCTTGGTGGTAAGTAATCGTAAAACTGAAAAATGCTGAAATAATGAAGTTGTTGACTCCTCACGACGATTATGTGAACATTGCCATAAGCCCTATCATACAAAGGATCGATGTTGGGATTTGCATCCACATCTTAGACATACAAGAGATCCAAAACGACGTGTGGCTAACAACGCCACTACATCTGTGGCTAATAACACTACTACACTTGGATCTGAAGACAAAAGTTTGGTTGGAGAACTGATCAGGCTACTTCAAAAATTTAGTAGTATTGAATCTTGCTCAGAGCCATCTACCTATCTGACAGGTAATCTCCATGCTCTCACTTCCTCATTATTTCAGTCATCCATTGGATCATTGACTCTGGTGCTACTGATAATATGACAAATGATATGATCTCCCTTCTACATTTTATTTCACGAGACAAAGAAACAGTGACAATAGCTAATGGCACTACTGTTCCTGTTCTTGAATCAGGAAAACTATCTTTTTTTCATCACCATCCTATGACCGATGCTCTATATATACCGTCCTTTCCCTCAAAGTTGCTTTCAGTTGCTAAAGTTACTAACGATTTGAATTGCAATGCCATTTTTTTCCCTTCTGATGTTGTTTTTCAGGATCGAGTCACGGGGAGGACGATTGGTGAAAAAGTATTATCGCATGGTCTCTAAGTTTTGAAAAGCACACCTTAAGCTTTTGTTTCTCAATCAGTGACCCTCTAGCATAAGCGTTTAGGACATCCGTCTGCTCGCTCATTATCTCGTATTTTTTCTCATCTTGTTGCACAAAATAATCTTTGTGAGGTATGCCATTTTTCAAAACAGACTCGGTTACCTTTTGGCACCTCGACCAATGTTATTGCTGCATCTTTTGAATTAATTAATTCTGACGTTTGGGGACCTGCCCCAACCAAATCTTATGATGGTTTTAAGTACTATGTAACATTTATTGATGATTTTTCAAGAGCTGCTTGGATTTATTTACTCAAACATAAAAATGAAGTTGTGTCAGTTTTTCAAAATTTTCAGTCCATGATTCTCACTCAATTTTCGGCTCGCATTAAAATTCTCCGCTCTGATAATGGTACCGAGTATACTATGACTCTTCTTGGTAACCATCTTCAGAAGGAGGGAATTATTAATGAAACAGTTGCATTGGCACTCCACAACAAAATGAAGTTGCAGAACGAAAAAACCGCCACCTATTAGAATTCACACGAGCACTAATGCATCAAATGAATGTTCTTAAACGATACTGATCACATGGTGTTCTCACAGCTGCATACTTAATAAATCGACTTCCGAGTCGAATCCTTGATTTTAGATCACCAATAGAAGTTCTAAAAGGGCATAAAGTAAATATTTCTCATCTGAGAGTTTTTGGGTGTCTTTGTTTTGTGCATGTTTTACCTATCCATAGAGATAAACTTGACTCTCGATCAATAAAATGCATTTTTTGGGTTACTCATCTACAAAAAAAGGGTATAAATGCCTCGACCCGACATCAGGAAAACTTCTTATCTCACGTGATGTAAATTTCTCTGAGAACATACTTTTTTTCTCAAGTAGTGATGAGCCGCAGGGGGAGAACACACGCACACCATTACCGGTTGTTGATGATTTCTCAAGTAGTGATGCGCCGCAGGGGGAGAACACACGCACACCATTACAGGTTGATGATGATGTGTCTGCATCCAATACTACACCACCATTTGATATCGAGCCTACTCGTCGCAAATCTACTAGAGAGCGACAATCTTCAAAAAGGTTACGAGATTTTTACTCCTATCATACTTCTTCTAATTCTATACAAAATTATTTATCCTATGCCTCCATTTCTCCTTCCCATCGTACCTTCCTTAGCAAAATTTTTACTTAACCAACCAGTTTTCATGAAGCCAATGCTCATGAAGTATGGCGAAAGGCAATGGAAGAAGAACTTCAAGCTCTTGCCGATAACAAAACTTGGGAAATAGTCAAATTGCCTTATGAAAAAAAACTTGTTGGTTGCAAATGGGTATATAAGATTAAATAAAACAGTGATGGATCAATAGAAAGACATAAAGGTCGGTTGGTGGCTAAGGGATTTACACAAACTTATGGAATAGACTATAAGGAGACCTTTGCACCTGTTGCAAAAATGAGCACTTTTCGAGTTTTATTATCGGTAGCTGTAAATTATGAATGGAAATTGTATCAAATGGATATTAAAAATGCATTTTTACATGGTGATTTAGCAGAAGAAGTTTACATGAAGTTACCTCCAGGACACCCATGTGAAGCTCAACCAGGGATGGCCTGTAAAGTACAAAAGGCCTTGTTTGGCCTAAAACAATCACCAAGGGATTGGTATGCCAAGCTCAGTTCAGCTCTTGTAACGAATGGTTTCAAAAGAAGTATCAATGATTCCTCATTATTTGTTAAAAAGAAGGAGAGTCGTGTAACAGTTGTACTTGTATATGTTGATGATCTTATCATAACAGGGAACAATGACGAAGAGATCAAGGAACTCAAATCTCATCTGCAGTAGCGATTCGCTGTAAAGGACTTGGGAAGCCTAAAATATTTCCTAGGTATGGAGATTGCCTACTCACGTAAAGGTTTATTTCTTAATCAATGTAAGTACTGCTTGGATTTGCTAAAGGAAACTGGAAAACTTGCGGCTAAAGCAGTTCCAACTCCTGTAGATACCTATTTTAAATTAAAATCCGAAGGTAGGCCTTTACAGAATATTGGGCAGTTCCAACGTCTACTAGGAAGACTAATTTATCTTACTATTACTAGACCTGATATCTCTTATGCTGTAAGCCTGATCAGTCATTTTATGCATAAACTATGTGACAAACATCTACAGGCAGCAAATAGAGTTCTCCAGTACTTAAAGGGGTCTCCAGGTTGTGGCATTTGGATAAGGAAAAATGGGCATATCGATGTTGAAGGATACACGGATGCAGATTGGGCTGGTAGTCAGATGGATAGACCCTCTACCTCCGGGTTCTGTACTTTTGTTCGTGGAAATCTTGTAACGTGGAGAAGTAAGAAACAATCTGTGGTTGCACACTCCAGTACAGAAGCTGAGTATCGGTCGATGGCCTCCATGTCAAGTGAATTGGTTTGTCTTCATGCACTATTATGTGATTTGGGATTTAAACCATATTTACCCATGAAGATGTACTGTGATAACCAATCAGCCATTCACATTGCATCTAATCCTGTGTTCCATGAGAGGACCAAACATATAGAGGTTGATTGCAACTTTGTACGTGAGAAGGTGGAAGAGAATACTATTTGCACACCCTACACAAGAAGCAAAGATCAGTTAGCCGATATCTTTACCAAGGGTTTGGCAATAGATCGGCTTCAAGAGATTTTAACCAAGTTGGGATCAATTGAAATTTTCGCACCAACTTGAGGGGGAGTGTTGGAGAAGAGGATAGAGTGCATCTTGTTACAATTGTTACAACCAACTCATATCTTGTTACAATTGTTACAACCAACTCCCATCTTGTTATAACTGATTTTGTTACAACTAACCATTAGTTTATGAGCCCAAATGTGCCTATATATTTAGGCTCTCTCTCCTTGTATTGTATGTGTGAAATTAATGAAAAACTTTCATCTTCTCCCGTTGATGTAGGCATTGCCGAACCACGTAATTCCTGTGTGTTCTAGTCTAGCTTCCTCCATTTAAATTATTGTTTCTTTAGAAATGTAGAGTGAGAGGTAGTAGAGTAGGAGCGGGATTAGCTGTGGAGTGAGAAGGAGGAGAGGTTTTAGGTTAGTGAATAGGGTTAGTTGTTTGGATTAGGGTGTAGAAGAAGGGAATGAGGCAGTGAGTAAATGAGAGAGATATAGATTTTATTATATATATATATATATATATATATATATATATATATATATATATATATATATATATAGAGAGAGAGAGAGAGAGAGAGAGAGAGAGAGAGAGAGAGAGAGAAAGGTGGTGAGATGGCAAATGTATATATAGGCTGTGGAGTTAAGGTGAAAGAGAGATAGGTTGTCGGGTGTAGACAAGAAGAAGAAGAAGAAGAAGAAGGTGATTAGTATAGGCAGAGGTGGAGATGGGATGGGATGAATTGATACACACATGATGTGTATAAGTATACAGAGAGTAGTAGGGGTATGATACAGTAGGGGGAGTTGCATTAATGATGGAAAAAGGAGTTGGGGTTGGGGTGGCTGTATGTGTGGTGAGAAGAAGGACAAGGAGGTGAATAGTAGTAGAGTGGCGATGAGAACGGGTTAGTGTATAGGGTGAGATGAAATTTGGGTATATGTATATATATGTGTATATGGGAATTGAAATGATAGATAGTTGGAGATAATAAGGTTGATATAAATGCACGTATGAATAATACGTAAAGATGGATCAGAAAATATTTGAGTTGGCTCAAATAGGAGAAAAATGAATTTCGAGAGAACAAAAAAATATATAAATAATCGAAATATAAAATACGAAAAAATATATATATAAATAATGTTATGTTTATGGACGTAATAGTTCAAAATATATGTGTGTAATACGGGTGGTGAAAAATTGAAATAAGTCAATTTTGCGGGGTGTTACTACAAATGCCCCATATTCCCACAAAAGAAGGACAAACATCAATCGAGCTACTCAATCAACAACAGAGGACGCTAACCAGGGCTCCGGAAGGGAATCCGAACATAGAGGGTACCTCTTAGATGCAGCTTAGCAACAACTTAGAAGGGGCTTCGGGGAGGGAAGAACCGTGGGTGGAAGTAGTGATTACAACTGTAGCCCCCCGAATTTCCAATATAATATCTCAAAAAATATGTGGCACAATTTCTAGCATCTACCTCAATGTAATAGTAAACATAGACAAAACATAGAATATTTTTTTAACTTTTATTACATCAATTCTTTACATAGCATAGCGGAAAACTAAACACCTTGAATTACAATTCCTTCTTTTACAACACATTCTTTTACAATTTGCATAAGCCATATTATCATTCTACCACATGCATCCAAATCCCAAGCTAATAGTACCTACCTGTGAAACATGAGGCCAGAGATAACCCTAACCCCCAAAACTACAGGGGTCAGTCATAATGGTGTGAGTGACATTAAAAGAAAATACAATTTAAATAAAGCATAAAGAATAAATTCATAATCAACACATTTCCAAAGTAGTAACAAATGAAATATGAAAAGATGATAAATAAAGCATGAAAACATCAAGTGAAACTAGGCTAAGTGTCAAGTGTAGAAAAAATAGAAAATGTCATGCATAATACCAGTCAAGAAAACATAAATGCAGTATGATGACTCTCTAATGCATACTTGTCGAATCTATACTCCACACTCTACATAGATCCGGTGCAAGCCCTTATCGTTCTTCACTTTGCAGGGTTAAATCTCTCGTTATGCAACTAATCGTACTACGATGACTACTACGAGATTTAGATAAACTGTGAGTATCTATCCCATGCTCTGATAATTTCGGAGGTCAATCTCTATCCACAGATAATTCCGGAGATTATTCACTCACACCTGGGAATTCTCGAGAATACCCCACACTGCAAGCTATGGCGCCTCATCACACAAATACCTCATGAGCGTCGCCTCGACCCTGATAATTCCGGAGATCAATCCCACACTGCAGGTAATTCCGAAGACTATTTCACTCACATCTCGATAATTCTGGGGATTATCTCACACCGCAGATCATACTGAGGTCCATAACCCATGTTTGCACTCATTTCATCATATCACCATATAGTGCCTGTCCTTGTCTTATTAAGTTAATTAATTAATCTCGAATAACCTAGAGTTGCCGGACTTAACTAAACTGATAAACAACAAGGCCGCAACTGGCCAAACTACAAAAATCTCAACTGCCAGTGTACTAGAGTCCCACTCACCCTCTAAATACTCACAACTCAACTATCAGCACAAAATCATTCATTAAAACTCTAAATTTCATTATCAATTCACTCACATTAAGAAAACTTCTTAAAAAATCAACAAATCTAAATCCATCCGAATACTCACAATTTCCAGAACTGAAAATATGACATTAAATCTATTAAATAATTGAGTTTCATATTTGAAGTCATAGAAAAATCACAAAACATCCATATCTTGAAATCCATATATATTTCGCTTGTTAAAGTCATAGAAATACAAGTTAAACACTATTATAATCAAATTACAACTCTCTTTAATTTATAGTAATCTGCAGCAAAAACTTCATAAAAAACAGTAGTCTAATAATCCATAAGTGCGAAGAAATAATCGTTCAAGAAATCAGCAAGAAAACTCAATAAAACAATCCAAACAGCAGGTGTCGATCGACTGTCAAAACAGTTAAAAATAACGACGGTCGACTGTCATGTTGAAATTCCCAAATTAGAGAATGTCGGTCGATTGCCACTTTTAGTTCAAAAGTTGGTCGGTCAACCGTTGGCTGCTGCACAGCCAGTTTTGAAAAAATTGTGCACATTTCGACTGATTCATAATTAAAATTTTTTAAAGGCTTGAATTGTGAAATAAAGATCCTGAGATGATCAAATACAACTTTTCTAACATACTGGAGTTTATAAAACATATCAAAATCTCATCAAGTTCATAAAATATCAAATTTTCACCAAAACTTCTTCAAACAGTAAAGAATGCATGTATGTATATAAATATGGGTGTATGCAGTAGTTAAAACATCAAGAAATCACTGATTATAAGTAGTATATGGTTCAATTCAATCTCAGTATCAATGCGAATCAAGATCTAATCGAAATCTCACAAAACATCATAAATAAAATTTTCGGCTGAGCAAGTCAGACCCGAAGTAAAATCCAACCCAACTTATAAAAGCTTGATCTTTTTGGTTCAAAACCCTTCTCACAACTTGATTAAACACAACTACAACTAGTTATATTAGTTTGTCCATGATTATAAGCATCTACAACAATTCTTCATCAAGTTTTACTCATCAAAACACCATAACAGACCCTATATATGTGCATACATAGTAAATACTCAACTTTTATTCATTTTATGCAATAAACAACATATAAACTCATTATGTACAATCAAATCAGTGGGAATATGGAATAAAAAAACATACCCATGATTCCTACTAAGTTCTTAACAATCTCAAGTCATCTATGTGGGATTTTATTCATCAATTGCATAGTTTTCATGAAAAGTTCTATTTTTATTCTTTCATCCATCAATAACTACACTATATCAACATACCATCATCTATCATGCATACTACTAGACCAATCATCATGTATAGGACAACAAGAAATCAAACATATGTCACTCATCTTATTGAAGAATCAACCGAAGATAATAAAGAATAAGAAAAGTCTTTCCTTTCGCAAAAATCCAAGATCCTCGCTTCGAAACTCCAAGAAAACCAATAGTAAAATAATATTTTGTTTTTACAGAGGAGGGGGACGGCTGTAGTGGTCTTAATATAGGCCGAAAACCTGATTATTAGGGTTTTGAGAAGATTTTGCAAAATATTCCTTTAGGATATATCTTTACATATATAGATCTTTATACTAGGAAATTAGATTAACCAATTTAATTTGAATTAAAAATCAAAATATCTCTCCAGATCTGGTCAGCATCTATATCTAATCAGAAAAATAATTTTTGTAACTTTTTGCCTCCAAGTGACAATTTTGCAAAAAGACCCTTCTTCTTTAACAAATTTGCGAAATAAACCAAATCTATTAGAAAAAAATTTAAAATATTTATCTCTGAGTTGGCTAGCCATCATGCCCAGCCCATAAAACCAAAAATCTGCAGTTTTTACCCCCAAGTGGTAATTTTGCACAAAAACCCATATTTTTTGTATTATTTGCAAATAAGCAAAATAAATATCAGAAAATTCTAGAAAATTCACAAATAATATCTATTAATAAATATTAGGTTTCCCCAAAATAATTTCTAACTTTGAGTTTTCCAAGGAAACATTTGCACGTGTTTGCACATGCAAAAAGATAAATTTTAGAAAAATATTTATTAAATCACCAAAAATCACTTTAATTCATTTATTAATCTCAAAAAAAAAAATTTAAAATTCTAGGGTATTACAAAAATGACTACACAACGAAGATCTACATCGACAACCGCAACAAATGGGAACCCAAAAAGGCTCTGCAAAGGGAAACGAAAGCCAATCCTGTGTTTTAATTGCGGTGATACTGGCCACACGCGTGAAGATTGCACAAAAGAGGTGTGTTTCTCAAAGTGTATGAAATGGGAACACATTCGTACAGTTGTACGAACGTGATTATCTACTTCGAGGAGGAGAAGTGGAGTGTACAAAGAGAAAAATCACCGGAGAACCCGGTCCAGACCAGGCTTTCCAATAGCCTCGAGTCAATTAAACAAAAGGAGGCATGACTACGAAGGTGGTTCATTACTGCTAAAATCAAGTCAGGCGCCCATTAGAGAATCATTTCATGCACACACTCAATGCCCGATGGCAATTGAGGGGTCACCACGATTGGTTTGTCAAGAAAATGTGTCACCTCCAATTTTTGGTCTCCTTCCCCTCGCCAGAGAAGGTTATGGATGTAACAACAATAAAGATTGTGGGCTTTGGACACATCACAGCAGATTCCGTGCAATGGATGCCGCATTTCGGTGCAGAGCAGCCGAAGGGGGATAATTATTGGATCTGGATACACAACATACCATTGCATTGCTAGAATAGAGAAGCTCTCCAAGAGATTGTGTTGGATTTTGGGACATTAGAGGAAATTGACCCTAAAATCCTGAGGAAGTCGGAACTTATGACATCGATGGTGCAAACCAGAAGTCCGCATATCTCAAAAATGTTGAAATTCTCACAATTTTACAGGTTCAATGACTCTTGCTTAATCCGCTTCGTACTAGAGGCAAAGGTGGAGCAATGGGGAGTATTGAATCCGATCAGCTCAGCGGCGATTAGCAGTGAATGGCAGTTGACTATAGACGGAGCACACGAGGTGGAGCAAGCTCACAGAGAGGTACTCAGGGCAGCTCAGGAGGCGGAGGAGCGTCGACAACTTGCTTCGATGGTCAACTCGCCCAAAACCCCAAAAGTCAAATTCAAAATCTGACCAAATCCAACAATCGTGATCTTTGATTTGACGAGAGGAACCGAGGGTCAGGATGACAGCCAAAAACTTGGTCAAAAGTCGAGCCACTCTGAGCAAACTTAGCAAAAGACAAGAGAGGGCTCAGAGCTACCAAAAGAGAAAATCATCAGCAAAAAAAACCGAGCTATTCATTTTCTGCCCCCGAGGAGCCTGTAGATCCACGTGCCCCCACCACCCCCGAGGATTTGACAAGTGGCCTAGCACGGCTTCAATGACACGTGAGGTTGGTGCAATTTGTGGGCCTATTGGGTCTAAAGTTAGTGCTAGGCGTGCTGAGGGGTCCAATACTACTAAGGTTACTAATAAGAAGAATATGGATTATGGGCCTATGAACAATAATAGGCCTAGGAAATGTGAGGGTTGGAGTAATTCTCTGAATTTAACTCATAGCGGGCCCATGATAGGGCCCAACTTGGGACTAAAGCAAATGGTAAACAAAGTCTCAACCGAGTCTACAGTGCTGGATTCTCCCATTAGCAATGACCAAATGGATGCATGACTCAACCTTGAAGATGATTACCCGTACTCAGACGAAGATTCGGATGAATAAGAGTTCGTAGTAGACACACACTCATAGAGTTGTTACTTCCCGCACCCCAGAGATGGTGCCTTCTATATACTCAGTGACGGCTTCATAGTGCAGTTCAGAATTGCCGAGGAGGATGATGGGTTTCAGTGTATAAAAAGTAGCAAAGAGGGCTCATGAGGATTCCTTGGACAACTACGTGAAGATTGTAGTCGCGGCCAAGTCGGCCAAAATGATGGTGGAGGTACGTGTGTAGTCTTTTAGCCTCTATTTCCAATTTCATGTCAGATACTGATGTGTTTAATTTGGCTAAAACTTGTGGTCTTGCGGTGGGCGCCAAAGACTGAAATGCTCTTTCGCTTAATAAAACTAGAGGATGGGAATTGGATAAGGTAAACCTATCGGACCCTAAGTTGACTCGTATCAGGCGAGTCAGATGGTCAATCCCCCAACCCTACATGAAACCGCCAAGCAGTTTCCAATGATTATTATCTTATGGAATGTTAGGGGATTGGGGGTCGGGGAAAGAGAGAAATGGTTAGGGACTTCATTAATACGTCCAAAGCAGACATCGTTGGTCTCCAAGAGATCAAGCTCATGCAAGGTTATAAACTAAAAAGACTGGGATGGATTAGAATTAGGGAGTGGAGATTTCGTCCATCATCAGGAGACTTAGGGGGTATCGCTATTGGCTTTAATCCAGATATATTCACTTGTCTAGATGAATTCCAAAGAGGTTCTTGCTTTCGGTCCTTCTGCAACGACGGGCGGACGACTGGTCACAAACGATAACTGCGGTATATGGACATAATTAATTGTCATCTAGGGGCACATTTTGGGCTAAACTCTTTTCAATCCAAGCACGATGGCAGAATGCTTGGATAGTTGGAGCCTTGGAGGTGACTTTAATATCACAGGGTTTGCTCTTGAACACTGTGGTAGAGGATCTAATGACACTGATAAGGAGGAGTTTAATAGAGTGATTACGGACCTAGAACTGGTGAATATACTAGTTACAGATAGGCTATTTTACTTGGTCGAACATGCAAGAGGTTCCCATTATAGCTAAACTAGACAGAGTCCTTGTCTCTTTGGACTGAGAGACGACATTCCCACTGGAATTTGAAAAATGACTTCCAAGACCAACCTCAAACCACGTCCCCGTTATACTCTCTTCCATGAAGCAGAGTTCTAGAAAACCGAGGAAATTTGGGTTTGAGAAAAGCTTGGTTGGAGATCCAGGGTTTTCATTATATGGTTATGAAAAGTTAGGCTTTGCCAACCCGAGGTATAGATGTGACTATGATCTAGTGCGAAAAGATCTGCAGGCTCCGTACCAGGTTGCGAAAATGGAACCTTACTAGATTCTACACAATTTGGCGTGCCAAAGAATCCATTCTGGAGGGCATTGATGAATTAGAAAGATTGGAGGAATCTAGAGACTTGACCCAGGAGGAACAAAACAGGTTACCAGGCCTAAAGGATAACATTGCACACCTATACAAATTAGAGGAGATCAAGTGGCAATAGAGATCAAGGATTTCGTGGCTCAAAGAAAGGGATGTGAACAATGCTTTATTCCATCGGCAACAAGCGTGTGATGAAGATCTAACATTATCCTGTCTATCAAAAGAGAGACCAGGATAACATAGAACGAGACAAAAATCACACAGACTTTCCAGTCACATTATAAAAACTTATTCGGGAATAAAACTGAATTTAGACTCCCATTGAGGGAGAATTTTTGGACAAACCTTAGAACAGGTTTCATCCATTGCGGGAAATGGAAGCCCAATTCACAAATGCGGAGGTGAAGGAGCCGATCACATAGATGTGTACAAATAAGGCGCCAGGGCCATATGACTTCCATATAATGTTTTGCCAAACATTTTAGGAGGAAATCAAAGATTATATTTTGGCATTCATGACTAATTTTTTTGATCATAGATTGAAATTGGCCATGTTCAACTTTGTGGAAGTCGTCCTCGTCCCTAAATAGGAAGAATCTCATAGGGTGGGTGATTTCAGACCCATAAGTCTCCTCAACTACTCCATCAAGATCATCACCAAGATCATGTTAATAGACTAGGGAAGACAATGGACGGAATGATCAGCCGTGAACAGTCTGGATTCATCAGGGAGATGTATATTAGATTGTGTGGCCACTAAAGAAGAGACGATTATCAGTGTTATATCACGAATGAGAACAGCTTCTTGCTAAAACTGGACTTCGAGAAAGCATATGCGTTGGTTGACTGAGAGTGCCTACTTGAAACACTTAAAGGTAGAGGGTTTAAGGACAGGTGGTTCATCTAGTAAATGGAATGATTGGTCATCTGTTCTCTTATAGAAGAGGTCTTAAACAAGGGAGCCCATTGTTGCCCCTCATATTTTCACATATCGCGGATGTTCTTAAGACCATGTTAGATAAATGCAGGAGACTTATTCCCCAGTGACTAGCAGTAGGAATCGACATGGATGTACAATTCTACAGTTTGCAGATGATATGATACTGTTCAGTAAAAAAGACACAAGGGAGCCCTCTACTGCTTTGAGGCGTGGTCCGTGTTGAGGGTTAACTACCATAAGAGTGCTCTAGTCCCTATTGCCATGTTAGAAGTAGAAGCGGAGGCACACGCTACCATTCATAACTGAAAGTTGAATAGCTTCCTTATCAAATACATGGGTCTGCCAATCAGACCACATCAAATGAAGAAGTCGGACTGGCTACCGATCATTGACATAGTGGAAGCTAGATTATCATGATGGAAAGGCAAGTCCCTATCGCTAGGAGGTAGAGTGGTCCTTATCAACTTGGTACTGTCCAATCTCCTTACATACTATATGTCCTTCTTTGAACTGCCAAAGTGGGTGATCCATAGAATAGACTACATTCGGAAGTGACTTCTATGGAAAGGAGCTGGCGCTAACAGGGGAGGCTACCACCTGATCATATGGGAGAATGCGTGTATGAAGAAAATACACGGAGGACTGGGCATCATCGATCTGAGAGACATGAACCTTGCCCTACTTGACAAATGGTGTGGAAAGTCGTCCATGCAAATGGCGAGGGATGGTAGGAATTCATACAATCTTACTTCTAGGGGAAAGGAACGAGAAGTTTAGGGTGCGTTTGGATCGGGTTTTAAAAGCAGTTTTCCGTTTTTAAAATCAAAACATAAGGTAATTTTGTTTGGATACAAATTTTTCAAAAACTCATTTTAAAAATTCACACTCAAAACCTATGTTTAAAATGAGTTTTTTGAAAACTGAAAAAACCTGTTTTCTGAGATAAGTTTTTTCATTTCCCAACCAACATACTGTATTTCTATAAGTATATGTATGTACGGATACAGTGTGTATGTATATAGTATGTATACAGTATTATGTATATGTATGTATATGTTATTATTATTATTATTATTATTATTATTATTATCTTTTTATATATATAATTATTATTTATATAATAATATATATATATTATTATATATTATATAATATATTATTATATATATAATTATTATATTTGTTATCACATAATATATTATTATTATTATTATTATTATTATTATATATTACTATTATATATTATTATATATATTATTATATATATTATTATTATCATTATTATATATTAGTATTACATATATATTATTATAATTATTATATATTATTATATATATGTATATTATTAAATATTTTTATTATAATAAATTATTTTATACTATTATATATCTGTATGTATCAATATGTATGCATGTGTATGTATACAGTATGTATGTATCAGATTATATATATACTGTATATACATACAACCAAACACATACATATATTATATATAATAGTATACAATATAGAGTATTTATGTATATACATATATACATAAATACGGATTATATATACATACATACTGTATACACTTTACCAAACGCCTTTTATACTTTAATTTTGAAAAAAAACATTTTATGAATAAAGTTTACCAAATAATACTCTGTTTTCGAAAATCACAAAAAACAACTTTATAATTTTTTTTTCCAAAAACTATGTTTAAAATGAATTTTCAAAACAATAAACCAAACACATCCTTAGGTTTCCGAGTTGGTGCTAAGGTCTCCTGGTTTTGGAAAGCTATCGCTAGAGCCTATGACCCGTTCTGTACAAGGGTTACGTCATTTATAGGTAATGGTCTTTCGACCAAATTATGCTGGAAAAATGGTGCAGTGCTCACCCGCTAAGAGAGATGTTCCCATATCTGTACGAGCAAGCATCCCAGCCTCACATCTCCATGGCCATGGCATGGAAACCATCATTTAGAGCCTGACTAAGCCCGGAGGCCCAGTTGAAGCTTGGGTCTTGGGGCTCTCCAAGCCCACATTGCTCAGTCTGGGGTGAAATGCTCACATGGCCCAGACTGGAACTTGGAGGTTGGAGAACAAATGTTCCTTCACGGTCCGTTCATTATACAACTGCATCCACTTCCAATGATGTAGACCAAAGTGGGCTACAATCCTTTGGAAGACAAAAGTGCCTCTCAAAGTATGAGTCTTCCTTTGGCTGGTGCTCAATAATTCCATCCTGACAATGGAAAATCAAGCCAAAAGATAGTTGAATTTTGCAACGCTCATATGGAATCGGTAAAGCACCTATTCCTA
This sequence comes from Hemerocallis citrina, assembly GCA_017893485.1. Lineage (NCBI taxonomy): Eukaryota > Viridiplantae > Streptophyta > Magnoliopsida > Asparagales > Asphodelaceae > Hemerocallis > Hemerocallis citrina. The sequence continues at coordinate 177,484,233 of CM030365.1, read as the reverse complement.
GAATGCCCGAGGAGCAGAGCGCCCCTTGTTGAGGTTCTGAAGGCTCTGGGAACAAATGATTACCCTCTCGCTTATGATGACCTACGGATTTGTCCCAAATTTGCCAATGTACGATATCAGATGAAAGAAACACGGTATATTGCCATCGCCGCAACGACATGAGTTTTATGGCTTAATAGAAATAATTTTTACTTTCGTGGGACTTGTAATAGTATTTTTGGTATTTTAACTCACATCATGCATCTTATTTTCTTTTGGGCTAACCTGTGGATTGGTCCCAAATTTGCCACTGTACGACATGAGATGAAAGAAGCACGGTACACAACGACCTAGGTTTTATGGCTTGATATAAATAACTTTTACTTTCGTGGGACTTGTAATAGTATTTCTGGTATTTTAACTCCCATCGTATTTTCTTTTGGGCTACAATTGCGGCAATAGGGCCGAGAGGGAGGATCACCAGAGCCTTCCAGGTAGACGAGTACGACGACAAGGATGTTGTGATCGGGCCTACTCACGGCTGAGCAGAGCGATGAGGATCAAACACCCGCCCTCTAGGGTTTTGTTGAAAGGGCCGCTATATTATTTTTGTACTAATTAGACTATTATTTTCTATGTTGGTACCAGTTTGAACATGTCCCACCCTCCAGGGCTTTGTTGGAGGTTTATGTTTTATATCCTGCTTTATAGCTATTCGTACATGTAGCACCCCGAATTTTCATTATATAAATAAGAGACACAAATCCAGAATCTTTACTTCAAATGTAAACAAAAAATTGTACAATTACATGGAAATTTAAAACTTTCTTACAACAGTCCAAAATAAAATATACAACGAAAATTTAAATACACTTTTTTTACAACTCACATGAACATTCAAACTCCAAATTTCTCAAAGTTTAAGCTTTAAACCTTGCTCAAGCCATTTACTTGCAAATCCTGCAAAACTGTTAAAACTGTGGGTATGTCAGTTGAATGCAATTGACGAAATGCTAATAAAAGCAGCAACTCTCCAAAGTCTCACAACCACATACTTGTTGCATAAATAAAATAATAATAAAAGAATTATAAATCAAAAATTAATACTTGAACCGAAAAAATAAATGTGTGTCAAGAAAAACAAGCAAAGATGCATAAAACAATGTTCGAGAAAGCACAATACGCACGATGCACACTAATGCATACTTGGTTGAATTTTATGCATCCCATCCTACATAGGCCCGTGGGCAAGCCCTTAGCGTTCACCTCATTTAGGATTTAATCATTCGCTATGCAATCCTATCTTGGTGACAAAAGTAAGATTAGACACCCCGTGAATAGACCCCAGCCCCGGAATACATCCACCAGACTGTACAAGTATAAACACACAAGCATTCCGTAAGCATCACTCTAATTCTGGATAATCACCTCCCTATCGTACATTCCGCAAATAAACCCCAGTCTCGGAACTCATCTCGCCATACTATACAATTGTACCATGCGAACATACCGTACATTTCGCAAATAGACCCCAGTCTCGGAACTCATCCACCCATACTGTACAAGAATACCGCGCGAACATACTAAATCCATCTCACTTCTAGACATTCCGCAAATAGACCCCATTCCCAGAAGTCATCCCGTTAGATTGTACGAGTGTACCGCGCGAACATACCAAATCCATCTCACTTCTAGACATTTCACAAATAGACCCCAGTCTCGGAACTCATCTTGCCAGATTGTACAAGTGTACCGTGCGAACATACTAGAGAGACATAAAATCACACAGTCCCGGATTACATCTGCCCGAATGAAAACAAAGTTCATACTTACGTCGCCCAAGTTCCGTCACAACTCCCGATCTAGTGGCATGTCTTTAGGTTCAAACATAGGAAATCACAGCCACCTAGAGCTAGCTCACCCCCACCGGACTTCACTCACCAAAACAAGGAACACTAGCCCCTTTGACTAATTTCCTACAATCACAATAATCACTGTCGGTACCCTAGTGTTTGCTCAACCTCTAGTTCTCGCAACTCTATGCCTCAATCATCCATCTAGGGATATCACAATACTCTAACTTTCAATCAAGAACCTCCATTTGGCTCAATCATAAAAATATACTCTTTATTTCCAATTTAAAATTACTCCATTCCATACTTGAATACACAATCAATTTTCTAGAATTTCTTTTTCTTTTATCAATCAAAACTAAACAATAATCCTCCATAAACTCTGGGGCTTATCACTAAAATCTGAAATTTTATAGTTCCAAAAACTGAAACTTTTGCCTCTTAAAAAATGAAAATAACCCATTTAAAATCTGAAATCTCATTGTTCAAAACAGAACATTTAACTCCTCAAGACTGAGAGTTTTAGTTAATCTAAATTATAGAATTTGCAACACTCGAACTTGCATCTCGAACATTTAAAATCTGAAAAACTAGTTTTCTCAAAAATATGAAATTTATATATTCTCAATCTTGAAAACAAACCACTCAAAACTGAAACATATATACTAAAAATTTAAGTTTACCTTCCATCTATGAACATAGATCATGTCACAAAATTTGTAATCCAATTATACGAAAGTTTGAACTCTAATTCATCAAAATTCTGAAACTATATTCTTTATCAAATCTGAAACTTGCACATCCAAAACTTGATCTTAAAAATTAATTAACCTTCATAAAATTACTAAATTTATACATATATATACATATCCATATATGCACTAGGGTTCTCAAACCGTAGCACACGAAATTCCTCACCAAACACGCACACCCGAGCCCCTTCTTGCAAAACGAAGGCTAACACTGTGCAAACAAAAGGGTTGCAGAGTGCAGCCAAAACCCTTCCCCACTGTTGAACCGCAACCGAAACCCTAGTATGTTTCAAGTCAATTATTTACGCCTCCAATACACTACAATCCATGTATAACAACTAGGATTCGAAATATAAAATTTTTATTCAACAAAAACAGTAAATTAAATCTCAAGATTTCATCTTTAGATCAAACAAACATGAATTTATATATCCATATCAAGTTATAATCAATTTCAACATTATACATGATCATACAATCAATTCTTGGGGGGGAAATTCATTCTTTTCATACCCAAACATGGTATAATATTCAAACTCAATTATTTATGTCCAACACATATAAAAATTGACTTTTCACTCCATGATATCAATCAAACATCGCATATTATTCACCTCAATAATTTATCTCATGGCAAATATCATATTCATTCTAACATACAACATAGATTCAAAAAAAAAAATCAATCCCTAGCATGATACTACATCATTCAAGATAAAAATTAACGTACATGAGAGGTAGAGAGATGCCCACGTCTTGAAGAATCCGAATAGAACACCTAGAAAGCACTTCTCCTCCTTAAACAAAAGCTTCTTCTCCTTGCTCCAAAAATTTACCCAAAAATAAGCCAAAAGAGAGGAGGCCGAAACTTGTTGCTCTCATTAAGTAGGCCGGGATTTGGATTAGGGTTTGTTGAGGAAGATTTGCAAATAAGTCCTCAAAAATCCTATGTTTTATAAATTAGTTTATTTAACAAATCAATTAATAATATTCCATATATAACCAAATCAAATTTGCTCCTTGATCTCATCCTCAAACCCCCCACACCTGGCCAACCCCAAATTAGGAAATTCAAAATTTTAAATTAAAACTTTGGGCTCTTTTCATGGCCTAAAACTATTTTTTAAAAAAAGTTTCATTTTTTTCAAAACAATTTCAAAGTAGTTTTCCTCATTCAAAATAAATTCAAAAAAAAATATTGTAATTTAATGAGAAGAAATAATTTTTTACATGAAATTTTTGAATTTGTGTTCCACAATATTTGCACGTGTTTTGCATGTGCAAAATGATAATTTCAAAAAGTAGTCAAAATAGTCCAATAAATTAAATTGAAATTAATTAATAATTCAAAATAGTACTTTTAAATTTCTAGGGTGTTACATTACTCCTTTCTTAGAAGAGTTCCGTCCTCAGAACTACTGCTAGCAGGGGAAACAAACAAATACAACGCGAATCCTACACAAACAGTTCCGGAAAATCATTCCTCATCCGGTCCTCAAACTCCCAAGTAGATTCCTTGAATAGTTGTTTCCTCCATAGCACATTGACCATCTGTATGATCTTATTCCGTAGTACCTTCTCTCAGTGATCCAAGATTTTCACAAGTTGCTCTTTAGAACTCAAGTTTAGCTGTAGACCTTTGGTTACTTTAGGTAACTGATGATTCTGGTATGGTGTTTACCACCTTAATATAGATGTAACACCCCATATTTTATTTTAAAATTAAAAATGCATTTTTGATTTTTGCACGTATTATGCACGTGCAAATTTTTATTCTCATTTTGTTACTCTCATTATCTATTTTTAGCATGCATAATTTTATTTAACCTTTTTAGTTAATCCATGGACCTAAAGAAAATCCTAGTCCAATAGATTAATTTAAGGGAAAGCCCACTAAGATAATTAAACTAGTTAATTAAAATAAGAGCCCATGAATCAAGCCCACTAGTAAAATCTTAATTTAAGTTGAGCTTGGACTAATACATGGCAAGTTACAACTTTTAGTACACATTTAGAGTTATAGAAATGTAGTTATATTTGTATGTGCATGTGTGCATGCACTCACATGTTGGTCGGATGTACACCTAGGTGAATGGCCGGTTTTGGTAGAGTGGGGGAGAGGAAAAGGAGGGAGGTTATGGGAGTTAAGTTTTTGAAAGGTTGGAAAGGTGAAGGGTTAGGAGTTTAGGAGTTAAGAAAATGAAGGGTTGAGAGAATTAAAAGAGAGAGTTATTAGGTTGAGAATTTTGCACTTTAGACCCTAACAAAACCCTATAAATAGAACCTCCATTTCTCATTCTCTTTTGCACCAAAAACAATATCAAAATAAGAGAAAGAAAGAAAAGAAAGAGAGTAAGAGAGTTATATTGATAGGAGAATGAGCTCTTGTTAGGAGGAGAAGCCTTGCTAGGAGCTAGAAGTGGTGTTCCATCTTTCCTTCCATTGTTCAAACTTCACTTTAAGGTGGGTGATCCTATACTTTCTAATTGTAGGGATATGCATGCTAAAAAGAGTAGTATAAGAAGATATTGTTATGAGAATTATAAGATAAAAATTTATGCTAGTGTATCATGTCTTGAATGAGGATGATTTTGTTGTGATTGTAGATATCATGCGAATTAAAAAGAAGAAATCCTTTATACCATGAATCATGTTAATGTGATTTGCAATTTTTGTATGTGAGAATTTTAGTGATGAATATCATATGCAAAACATGCTTTAGGATCTATTGACTAAGAAAGAAGAAAGTAAAACTTTGTTAGTATTGACACATGGATATTTTGCATTGTCGCATTTGAAATTAATAATTTTCATGAAGGAGATTTTTATGAAATTTTCATGATTGAGACTTGTTGGCATGCTATAAATTCCCAATCTATATAAGAGGAAAATAAGCATTTTTTTTTAATTCATGAAGATATTTTCTTAAATTCAAGTTTTGAGAAATGCAAGTTTATGTGTAAATTAAAAAGAAGAATGTCTAAGAAAAATGGAAATAGGGCTCAAAAGAATTTAAAATTTGTTGTTTACTATATTTTTATGTAATATTTTAGAAAGAGCTATTTCAAATATTTAGAAAGACTTGATCTTGGATAAACAAGTTTCATGAAAAAGAACCACTTTCTGAATAGTCTAAACAAAAGTACATTAGTACATTTTCTAAACAGAAAATACATTTGGACTTACTCGTTAGCTATTACGAAACAGAGCATTGTTGTGAGAGATCTTGGGTTCAAGACTTGATTGTCACATTTTTATTATGGTTTCATTTCAATAAAGAAAATATCAGACTGGACTGATTGTATAAAGATTTTTATCTCGGATTTAGACATAAGTCCAAATGGTCTAAATGGCTAGTGGGTGGAGCCTGGGCTGTGTGGCCGCAGGTAGTGGGTTCGAAACCCAGGCCCCCCTATTTTATTTTTTTGTTGTTTTCTTTTTAATTCAACGAATTGGATTTTTTTAAAAAGGGAATTTTAATTAAAACTGATTATGGCTATGAAATGGAATGGATAATATTAAGAGATAGTTTTTCTTGTATATTTTTGAAGTATAAAAAGAAATAAAATTTTTTGAGAATAGAACTCTAGTATATTTTGTGAAGTGATCTTTTAAGAAAATTACACTTGTATCTTGTTTAAGAAATATTTTGATAGTGAATTGAAACATTGTGATAGCTTAGATTTGTTATAACAATTCATGTGGTGAAATTTGTGTTCTTGAAAGGAATGTTTGTTTAAAAGGAATATGAATAAACAACTAGATCAGTAGGTCATGAATGATGACGAGACTGTGTATTTTGTGAATGAGTTGAAAGATGAAAATATATAGGTTTAAGATATGTTTACTAAAGGGTATGTATACCCATGATTCTTGTACATGAGAAATTGTGAATTTTGAGTTAGTAAGATCTCGGGTACCGACACTATTGAAATAAAAGATTTTGAGATATGGTTATGGAGCTATCTCGGTAAATGTTGATTAAGTCCGGTAAGAGGTAGAACTAATTCTAGGCTTGGAAATTTTATTTGATATGGCTAAAAACAGGGTTAAATCAGAACCGTCCAAACCGGGCGCGAATCTTAAAGCCTAGGGGTAAAATGGTAATTTCACCTACAAATGGGTCTGACGCGGTTACTGGTTCTTCTCCCCAAAGATCCAATAACCCGCGAATGGATCCACCTCAACTGGGTACGGGTTTTAACCTGCGATTAACCCGGTCCAGCAGGATAGAATTAGGATTTCTGATTAATATTAATCAATGGCCCTGATTCACATCTATCCTTCCACTGGGAATTAGGGATTACATTCCTTATCTAATCACAGGGATTACATTCCTAATTAGATCCCAAAGGCGGCTATAAATACCCCCCATCCACCACCATTAAGAGGTAATCAATCTTTTGCCAATTTACGCTCTCTCATAATCTTCCTGATTACTGACTTGAGCGTCGAAGGGTGCGTCGCCGGGATCAACCCCGGTGTCTCGCACTTTTTGTAGGTGAACAGCGGGAGTCAACGGTCAAACTCCGGCGGAACAGGTTTTAGGTTTGCTATTCAAATTTTCCTAGAATCCACAAATACTATCTGTTTACCCCCACACCAGATTTAGTGGTAACAGATTGGCGCCGTCTGTAGGAAACAGCGAATAGCTTCCTCTTCCCGTTGGTCAGATCCGCCCAGCGATGCCTCCCCGAAAGCTAAGATCCAGAGGATCCAACCGTGGACCCACTCCTCCTCAACCACAACAGGAGATCCCCCTCCAAATCGTCCAGCCAACAGGACCTACCCCTCAACCTAACCAGGCCCCGCAGCAGGACCAACTTCCTCCTCAGAATCTTCAACCCCCTCGTGGCCAAACCGGCCTCCAGAACGCCGGCACGGGGGGCTCCCGTCCCAATCCTCAGAAACAACCCCTCCAACATGATCACGTCTCCGTGCACAACCCCTCTACTGATTCCATGGCATCTCACAATCCCCGAGCATCAGACGACCTCTGCAACACCCTTGACAACCGGTGCAAAGAAGAGGATCTTCGTCGCCGTTTGGATGAAAGGCAGGCCCGAGAGGGAGCCTCCCGCAGACACCGTCCGAACAAGCGATCTCCTCATCGCCGGGAATACAGAAGGTCCCCCCCTCGCAGAGGGCAAAGAGAGTCCCCAGGCCACCATAGGAGAAGACCCCAGTCTCCTGCTGGTCGGCAACCTCCGAGGAACAATGAGGAACCCATCACCCGTGCTGAGTTCCAGCAGTTCGAAGACACCATCTTGCAGGCCCTTAATCTCCATCCCAACAACAAAAATGCCCAGAGGGTTCCTACTCTTCCCCGGGTCCAAAGTCCTCGCCATCGGTCCTTAACTCCTCCCCCAGCTCCTAGCAATTACCAACACATTCCTAGCCCTCGCCACTCCCGGAGCTACCGCCGTCGTAGCCCCCACTCCCCTTCATATGAAGATGAGTCCAGAGACTCATTCGGCTACCATCGAAGGGACGATGCCATTTACCGTCGTCTCCACGAGATGGAGAGGTGTTTGGGTCAGCTAGACCGGGAAGAGGAGCGTAGAGGAAGGACCCTCCGACCGAGCCAACCCCCTTTCTCTCGAACCATCATGGAGGCGCCCGTTCCAGTGGGCTTCAAGCCTCCACAATTCGAGACTTATTCCTGGGAGTCCGACCCCGTGGACCACATCGAAAGCTTTAAGACCCTCATGCTAATCCACCAAGCTTCCGATGCGCTGCTGTGCAAGACCTTTCCCGCTAACCTCAAAGGTCCGGCCCGGAAATGGTACTCTCGCCTCACCCCATCCTCAATATTCTCCTTCGAGCAATTCGAGACCCTCTTCGTCACCCACTTCGTGAGTAGCTGCCGAACTGAGAAGACCAACATTTCGCTACTCTATCTCAACCAGAAGAAGGGTGAGAAGCTGAGAGACTATGTGAAAAGGTTCACCGCGGAAGCCAGGTCCATCGCTTCTCTAGACCAGTCGGTCGCTGCAGCGGCATTCCAGTCGAATGTCCTTAACTCTAGTCTTCGATCCTCCCTCGCCAAGAAGCCCCCGCAGAACTTCTTCAACCTCCTTCTCCGAAGCGAGAAGTATATTCGGGCTGAGGAAGCTGAGCACCGCCCTAACTTTGAGGGGCCCTCCTCCGGATCCAAGAGGAAGGGAACAGAAGAAGAAGGAGCCAAGAAGCTCCAAAAAGATAATAGCGGTCACCGCCGCCATCCTCCCAGATTCGAAAAATTCACCCCTCTTAACGCCAACATTTCCACTATTCTCATGTAGGTTGAGAAGGAAGGGGTGCTACCTCCTGCCCCAAAAATGCACCCCTGGCAAGAAGAGGGACAAAGAGAAGTGGTGCCGCTATCACCGGGACCATAGCCACGACACCAATGATTGTTTGACCCTGAAGAACGAGATAGAAGCCCTCATTCAGAGGGGGCAGCTGGCCAAATTCGTGAGAAATGACCGAACCGACCTTCCTCCTCCCCCTCGGGGGGCTAATAAGCATCCTGAACGCGATGAAACTATAGAGTTCGAAGAGGAACGCATCCTACATCTCATCCACGGAGGCCCCATGGGAGGCACCTCCAACTCCTCTCGAAAGGCTTTCATAAGGGAAGTCAACTCAGTACATGGCATGCCCCCTCCCAAAGGCCTTGGAGTACGGGTCACCTTTTCAGATGAAGACCTTGAGGGTGTCCGAACCCCCCATTGTGACAAACTAGTCATCAACCTCCATATGGCGAATTTTAATGTGGAGAGGATCCTGGTGGACAATGGCAGCTCCGTTAACATCCTCTTCCTCGCTGCTTTCAAAGGACTCAAACTATCCCAGGACAAACTTAAGCCCGCCGGCTACACACTCCATGGGTTCATGGGAGTGCCAGTAACTATTGAAGGGGTGATCACCCTCGACGTAACCGCTGGCAAAACTCCTACTACCCGAATGGAGCCGATGGACTTCATGGTCGTCGATGTACCCACAGCTTATAATGTGATCCTAGGCCGACCTGGCCTAGCTGCTCTCGAAGCCATCCCTTCCGCTTATCACCTCAAGATGAAGTTCCCCACCCGGGCAGGAGTAGGGGAAGTAAGAGGCAGTCAAGAAATGACCCGCAAATGCTACATGACTTCTACTGGGGGTCCACTCCTCTCCCTCGAAACTCTTGAAATCCCCCAAGATGGTGTCCGGCCAACGTCCGAGCCAGTAGATGAATTGGAGGAAGTGCTCTTCTCTGAGCAAGATCCGAGCCGCAAGTTCTTTATCAGCAAGACCCTCCCATCTGCGCTAAGCTTGGACATAGTTCAATGTATTAGAAAGAACCACGACCTTTTTGCCTGGTCAGCCGCCGACATGCCTGGAATTTCTGAAGAGCTCCTCGTCCACCACCTGAGTGTTGCACCGGGGTCCAGACCGGTTCAACAGAAGAGGCGCAAATTTGCTCCCGAGCACCAACAAGCTATAAAAGAAGAGGTGGACAAGCTCCTCAAGGCTCGGTTCATACAGGAGGTCAATTATCCCGAATGGATCTCAAATGTTGTGATGGTAAAGAAGGCCAACGGGAGCTGGAGAATCTGCATCGATTTTACCGACCTGAATAAAGCATGCCCCAAAGATCCATTCCGTCTTCCAAGCATCGACACCCTGATTGACGCCACTTCGGGCTATGAACTCCTCAGCTTCATGGATGCCTTCTCCGGCTACAATCAGATTCGTATGTTTCCCCCGAATATCCTGAAGACCTCCTTTGTAACCGATCAGGGCCTCTACTGCTACAGGGTAATGCCTTTCAGGTTGAAGAATGCAGGTGCCACTTATCAATGCCTCGTCAGTAAGGTTTTTCAAGCACAGATCGGCCAAAATATGGAGGTATATATTGACGATATGCTTGTGAAGAGCATCCATGGGGGCGATCATGTGGCCGATCTGCAAGAGGCGTTCGATGTACTCAGGGAGCACGATATGAGGCTCAATCCGAATAAGTGTGCGTTCGGAGTCTCATCGAGAAAATTCCTAGGCTTCATGGTCAGCCAAAGAGGAATCGAAGCTAACCCTGAAAAGATCAAGGCCATATTGGACATGGCTCCCCCGAAGAATGTGAAAGAGGTTCAGAAGCTAACAGGCCGCCTTGCTGCCATAGGGCACTTCCTTGCTAAGTCAGGGGAGAAGTGTCTTCCTTTCTTCAAAGCTCTCAGGGGGGCTAAAGGCTTCGAGTGGGGTCAGCAACAACAAGATTCATTCGACCAGCTAAAAGCTTACCTAGTCAATCCTCCTCTCCTCAGCAAACCTGTTCCCGAGGAAACCCTCTACCTCTACTTAGCCGCCTTCGAGAAGACCCTCAGCACTGTCCTCGTAAGGGAAGAAGATAGGACTCAAAGGCCCATCTATTACGTGAGCAAGGTACTTTGGGATGCCGAGCTCCGCTACCCAAGTATAGAGAAGATGGCATACGCCTTAGTCATGGCCGCGAGAAAGCTTCGCCCATATTTCCAGTTCCACTCGGTGGTCGTTCTTACCGACCAACCGTTGAAGCAAGTCCTTCACAAGCCGGAGACCTCCGGTCATCTCATGAAATGGTCTATCGAGCTGAGCCAGCATGATATAACCTACCAGCCTCGGACCGCGATCAAGGCTTAGGCCTTAGCTGAGTTCATCATCGAGAGCACCATATCCGAGGTCAACCAAGCAACAAACGGACCTCCTATCTGGTCGGTATATGTAGATGGATCTTCTTGCAACGAGGGAAGCAGAGTCGGGGTCATTCTGGCAGGCCCAAATGACTTCGTTCTCCAATACTCCCTCCGCATCAACTTTAAGGCCTCCAACAATGAAGCGGAGTATGAAGCACTTATAGCCGGCCTCGGCATGGCTCGTAAGGCAGGGGCACAATGCCTTCGTATCTTTAGCGATTCTCAGCTAGTCGTAAATCAAGTCTTAGGCAAGTATGAAGCTCGAGATGATCGGATGGTTAAGTATCTCGCCAAGGTACAAAATCTCATGGCCCTATTCGAAGAGGCACTTATTCAACGAATCCCCAGAGAGGAAAATTCCCAAGCAGATGCCCTCTCCAAGTTGGCCTCTTCCTCCTTCCAAGGTCTCGAGCAGACCGTTCTTATTGAAGTGCTCCTGAGGCCGAGCATTGAAGAAGAAACTTCAGACTCGATGGAGTCAATGCCTATTCAGCTTCAAGATAATTGGATGAAACCCCTGGTAGAATTTCTAAGGGATAGGTTCCTCCCCGAAGACCCTAAGGAAGCTCGTCGAATCAAAACCCGAGCCAAATGGTACACCATTTTTGAGGGGGTCCTCTACAAACGCTCCTTCACACAAGTGGACGGCATGCCTTATTTGAAGTGTCTATCCCCGGAACAAGCCACATATGCCTTGCAGGAACTTCATGAAGGCATAGGCAGAGCGCATTCAGGGTTAAGATCCCTCGCCCGAAAGGTGTTGCATTATGGATATTTTTGGCCTACTCTCCTAGAAGATGCCGAACGACACGTTCGCCAATGCAGCTCTTGTCAAAAGTATTCCAACATCTGTCGCCTCCCACAAGCTCGGCTCGCCTTCCTATCAAGTCCTATCCCTTTTGCAATGTGGGGGATGGATTTACTAGGACCATTCCCGCCAGCTCCCGGCCAACTCAAATTAGTCGTGGCGATCGACTACTTCTCGAAGTGGATAGAGGCCGAGCCTTTGGCCACAATCACTGAGAACAAAGTATTCCGGTTCTTTTGGAAGAACGTCATCTGCAGGTTCGGCATCCCTCGAGTCCTCATAACCGACAATGGAACACAGTTTACAGGGGCCGCCTTCCGAGCTCTGTGTGAAGACCTCACCATCTAACAACGCTTCTCCTCTATCTCCCATCCTCAATCAAACGGCCAGGTGGAAAATGCCAATCGACAGATCCTCTCCGGTATTAAGAAGAGGCTGGATAAGTCCGCTAAAGGTTTATGGGCTGATCAGCTCTCGAACTTACTGTGGAGTTACCGCACTACGAAACGAACCCCCACAGGAGAGTCGCCGTTCAACCTCACCTATGGGTCCGAAGCTGTGATCCCCCTGGAAATCGGTGTACCCTCTCCTCGTCTTATTGCTTATAAAGAAGAGCAGAATGCCAGAGAGCTCCGAGCAAATCTGGACTTGATCGATGAGCTCTGTGAGAGAGCTGCCATTCGTCAACAAAGCTATCGAAGAAGGATCGAGCTGGCCTATAATAAGAGAGTCCGTCCTACCGACCTCAAAGAAGGAGACTTAGTCCTCAGAAAGTTAGTTATCTCCTTCCCCAGTCAGAAGAGTAAGTTAGCTCCAAATTGGGAAGGACCCTACAAGATCACCAAAGTAGTTCGGCCTGGAGCCTACCGTCTAGAAGATCTTGAAGGCAGAGAGATCCCAAGGACTTGGAATGCCGACCATCTCTTGAAGTACCAAGAGAGCACATCAACGCCTCTCTAAGTACCTACGGATGTCGAACCGTTCCATTCCTTTCACTTTTATTTTGATTTTGTTTTCTCCAATGTAATAACGGCTCGCAACTTAGAAGCAGCCGGCTAGTAGTTTTCAATAAAGGATATTTTTTCATATTTTACTTGTGAATTGTTTGTATCTCTCTATTTTTACCTTCCTCGTACTCAAACAACGAGTTCGGAGTCCAACACTTGGCTCGACTCCGCTTCGCCAGCTCGCTCTTAAGTGAGCTAGAAGTGGTTTGCCATTCAGAATTGCTCCCACAACCGTTGACAAATTCTAAACGACGAGTTCGGAGTCCAACACTTGGCTCGACTCTGCTTCGCCAGCTCGCTCTTAAGCGAGCTTGAAGCGGTTCGCCATTCGGAATTGCTCCCACAACCGCTGACTAACCTAAACGACGAGTTCAGAGTCCAACACTTGGCTCGACTCCGCTTCGCCAGCTCGCTCTTAAGCGAGCTAGAAGTGGTTTGCCATTCGGAATTGCTCCCACAACTATTGACTAACCTAAATGACGAGTTCGGAGTTTAACACTTGGCTCGACTCCGCTTCGCCAGCTCGCTCTTAAGCGAGCTAGAAGTGGTTCGCCATTCGGAATTGCTCCCACAACCGTTGACTAACCTAAACAACGAGTTCGGAGTCCAACACTTGGCTCGACTCCGCTTCGCCAGCTCTCTCTTAAGCGAGCTAGAAGTGGTTAGCCATTCGGAATTGCTCCCGCAACCGTCAAAAGACTCCCTCATCACTTCGTCACCGCGGAATTGCTCCTGCAAAAATTCTACAGCTAGGACAATCAAAGGAGCTAACTTTGGTTCCTATGATTTGTTTCAAAAGTGAGGTGACCTCAGTACATTCCGAGCACGCGAACCCTAATTTTATTAAACAATTTCAATGATGTTACAAGACCAAGCTACTAAAAGAAGGTGCTACAAAAAAACTCAAAAAGCATAATACAACTTTTTCAATGCCTCCTCTGGAGGGGGACGCTTCGGTTCAAAGACACGCGAGGTCCGCGCCGCTTAACCTCCGAGCTCGTTTCTAGGCCGACGAACCGAGATGCCTCTTCAGCACTGCCTCTAACTGAGGCTCCGACCGAGGCTCCACTAGACGAAACAGCCACGCCGCTCTGAGCATCGGTCGGACTCCGCCCAACGACAAGTGGACGAGTCGCGAGCTCGTAGGAGATTCCCCTCTCACTCTCCTCGCGGGTGCACGAAGTGCTTCAGACGTTAATCCTCACGGGCTGAGGTTTAAGGCGAGCGACTTCCTCCTCAAGTTCGACGATCCTATCCTTCAAAGTATTGTCTTTCACCGACATCTTGAACCGAGGAAGTTTTGTCAAGCTTGCGTCCGCGGCACAGTCAGCTATGATTCGGCGAAGGTTGGTCACTTCGATGTTTTTTTCGACCGTAACCCTCCATAGCTGCTCAACTTTCGAAGCGAGCTCGTCGCGCTCGGCCAGCACCGAGGTTAACTCATCCTCCTTCGTCGAGAGTTCTCCTTCGACTATCTGTAAGTGACGAATCTCAGCCAATAACTCGTTGTTCATCTTCTCCACGTTGAATAGCACCCTCCTGATCAACTCAATCTCGCCCTCGAGACGAGCTTCGCGTGATCGCTTAAATAATTCTGTGCGCCATCGAGCCGCTGCGGCGTCCGCACCGAGTCCGATGATTTGAAAAACCAAAGCATTCCATTGGAAGACGATTTCCGAGTCAAACACTTGGACAAATTCAAAAAAGAAATCTTTCATTCATATAAAAAAGAAGCGGTGGCCAGTCCGCTATAAGGCTTTACAAAAAAAAGGGGGATTTATGCAAAAGACGGGGAGATCAAGGATCCACCTAGGGCGGCGGTTCGGTCACAGGCGCCTCGCCAGATGGTCCCTCGCCCCCCGTCGCCCCGGCTTGGGGGTCGACCGCCACAGTCTCGGGGTCGGCAGGCACCTCCCCGTCCCGCTGATCACCCTCCTCTTCTCCTTCCTCCTCTTCGCCCTCCTCCTCTTCGCCGGGCCACAGGCGATATCCCACTCTTTCGAAGCCGGGGACACGAGCCTTGACGTGGTCAAGCGCTCTCGCATAGGATAGCTCCATGTTCCTAGCCATGTGCTCCTTCGCCTCGGCTTTAACCTCCTTCATGGCCACCTCTGCCGCGGTGTCCCTCTCTGCCTTCGCTGCCTCCAGGGCCTTCGCCGATGCGGCTAGCTCCTCGGCAGCCTTAGCAACCTTGGCAACCTCTGCGGCGAGCTGCTCCTTCGCTCGCTCCATGGCTGTTTCAAGATCGGCAACCCGAACTTCCAAGCCCTCCGAGCGGCACTGCTCCACCTCGAGCTGCTTCACTGCCCTCGCCTTCTTTGCCCTGTCTTTATCACAGAGGGCTTGCAGCTCCTTCTCCTGCTCGGCGAACTCCTGAACAAGGTGGCTGAAGTGACAAGTGGCCTGCAATGAATGAGCGTTAGGTGGTTGTAAAAGCCGAGCGATGGACTTAAAGAAATTTTCAAAGAAAAATACTTACTGACATGAGCGACCGAGTGATCTCGAAGGTGTCGTCCCCGGTCGTCCCCGCCTTCAGAGCGGCTCGGTCCTTTGGGGTCGCGAGATGCTTGACGGCCTGCATGCACATCTGCGAATCACCAAGAAAGCCGTCGTGGTTCTTCACCCGCCAATCGGGGATGAACAGCTTCTTGTGGGCCTCGATCAAGATCTGCTCGGCCTGAGGCATCAGAGGCGGGACCTGCAGAGCCAGCGCCGTCGAAACCGAAAAGGTCTCACTGGCCGGGGCAGATGAGGCTGGGGTAGTCGGGTCTACAAGGACGACCACCAACGGAGACGGCGCCTGAGGAGCAGGGGTAGGGTCGGCAACTACCGAGGGGGCCTTGGAAGGTCGGCCGGATGTGAGCCCGGTGCTCGGCTTCTTCCTCTTCCTACCATCGGCGACCTTGCCTCGCTCAGACATCATTCCCATGAAGTCCATCTTCGGCGCCTCTGTTCCAAACAACGGAACCAAAAAACAACAAGTTAGAAAATCGCACAAGGAAAAAAAAAACATGCAGCGAGATGTCAGGAGCATACTCGGGTCGATTGGACTAAGGCCCGACCCGTGTAGCACCTCCTCAGTCATTTCTCTCCAGCTTAACATTGGGAGAGCAATGAGCTTCGCCGCCACCTCCTCCTCGGCCGCTGTCAGCACCGGGTCGACCCTTGCAAACTTCGGCACCTCTGCCTTCCACCAAGTCGGAAAGTCCAACGTCGAGGGCCCCTTCAATAGGAAAAACTTCTCCTTCCAACCTTTTATCGAATCTGGATTCTCTATTAGCTTAACGCCTCTCCGGGGTGACAAGGAGTTGCGAGGCTCGGCCTTCGACATCCGGTTGATCCGATACAGGCTCCGGAGGATTACCACGTCTGGCTCGACCTCGGCGATGCAACACTGCAGCAAGAAGGCGAGCACGTGGCGCCAGGTGTTCGGCATAAATTGCACCGATGCTAGACAATACCAGTGGAGAACCCTCAACACGAAGGGATGCAGAGGGAAGCGCAAGCCGGCGCTCAAAGAGTCGAAGTCAAACACACATGTGTCCGGCGACAGCACGGTGTTCGCTCGCATCCCAGGGCCGGGGAGGATCAGCCTGTACTCTGGAGGGATGGCGAACCCCTTTCTGATCCGGAGGAGGTCCCTCTCGGATAACACCGAAGCAAGGTCATCCACCTCAGGGCGTTCTCCTCGTAAGCTGCCGACCGACCAACGATCGCCTTCTTCAGCAGATCACCCTCGTACTGCCTAATGCCGGCATGACCGGACAGCACACTAGGATACCGGCCTGACTCGAGGGCTCGCCTCTTAGGCTCCACGATCTCCTCGACTATGGGAGACCGGGCCACTACATTCTTATTCTCGGTCGCAGACGACCCTACCACTTCCTTCCCCTTTCTCCGGCTCGCTACTTGCCTTCTCTCCTCGGCACCACTATCTCCAGAGGACGATGCCTCACTTCCCGAGTTTACCCTTGACATCTCTAATAAATATCTAAGGCAAAAATACTGACCTTGATGTGACGTAAACTTGGAAGTGACGTTCACGGTCGGAATTTTTTCGCCGGAAATCGCCTGGCCTACGCGACAGCTAGCACCACCGCCTTGGAGCACAAATCACCGCTAGTAGAGCAAAACTGAGTGTAAAAGTAAAAATTTAGAGTGAAAGCGAGAAATGAGCTGGGGGTGAGGGGAGCGGGGACTTATAGCCAAGAGAGCGACGTTTGGGCTTTCTAAGCATTTAAGGGCCTACTAAAGGAAGGCAAAACGACAAAACAGAGAGTTGCGACGTTTCAAGACGAGAACTCGTTGATTCGCTTAACTCCATCACTCGGCGACCAGCACCTCGACGAGCCACCGAACCACCATCCTCCCGAGCCGAAGGGACGAGATACCGACCTCCACATATGGAGAAAAATTCTGCTGAGCCAAATTCACCGTTGGATCGCCTCAAAATGCGCGTCAAAACACGATGGACGGCCTAGATCACGCCATGCCCACAAAACGACAAGATAACGTTTTTTCGTGATCTGGACCCCCAACTTCGTGATACGCACCGTGATGAGCGGCTCAGATCTCACCATGTGATCCTAACGCTCGGACCGAACTTCCGAGCGTTCGTCCGAGCCACCATCCTCCCGAACCGAAGGGATGAGGTACCGACCTCCACATATGGAGAAAAATTCTGCCGAGCCAAATTCACCGTCGGATCGCCTCAAAATTCGCATCAGAACACGATGGACGGCCCAGATCACGCCACGCCCACAAAATGACAAGAAAACATTTTTTGGGGATTGGCGCTACAATGGATGCTCAGTATCATGCCGCATTGCTCGCCAGCCTACTGTGCGCCTGTCACGCCCCGCTTCCCACTATACGGAAATACAGGCACGCAACTGAAGCCCAGCGAATGATATACATCATCCATAAGCTGTACAATTATAAGCTCAACAAGATCTTTATAACACATTCACGCAGGCAGATATAATAATCACATGAGCTGAAAATAGAATAACCATCATTTAGATAATACATCAATATCGGGTCAAGATGCCCGGGAGTACAAGGTGCCAAAATTAAAATAATATGATAAGCAGTTCGCTATAACAACTAGATAAAATAGCGACTGAAAGAAAAACAACATGAAGTAGTAAGGAAGTAGCAACGATCGTCTAGAGAGTCTGCTCGTCGGGTCCATCTGTACCCGTATAATTATTAACTCAAAGAAAAATAGAAAAGTTCCCGTTATAGCAAGTTTCGGGCAGCAAGTAGCAACAAGCAGAAAAAGGGGTAATATAACAAGATATAACATGGGAGAAACAAGAAGTAGAAGTACAAATACAATATGGAAGTAAACAAGGAACTGGGACAATATGATCATGTAAGTAATAACTGTAACTAGTGTATTCTAGACTTCGAGATAAAAGCAATTGATAACCTAGGCTCAGTTAATCGATAATTATGTAATCAAGGATCAAGAGTCATGTAATCAAGAATCATGTAATCAAGAGTCTTGTAATCAAGAGTCATGTAATCAAGAATCATATAATCAAGAATTATGTAATCAAGAATCAAGAGTTATGTAACGAAGAGTCATGTAATCAAGAATCATGCTTAGTGAAGATCTCAAGTTTATCTGTGTTATTAACTTATCTAATGCACGCAATCCTGTGTCCCATACCACAAGTTCGGTGCATATCAACCATGTGACATTTAGACTTAAGTAGTGAATTCTATAGGATTATGTACTCGGGTCTTCCAGTGATAGTATCAAGACATGTAATCATGAATCATGTAATCGATAATTATGTAATCAAGAATTGTGTAATTAAGAATCAAGAATCACTATTTCGGGAAACACGGGCCCCCTTCCAAGTATACTCCCCTATATTTTCCATTACTAAGATGTACCCTTATAACCCCGGCTTGTTATTCTTTTATAATTAATTATGAATATGCAGTTGGTACGACTAGTGAAACGGTGTAATCAAATAGTTTAGTCAAGGAAAATATCAAGGGCAGTAATCATGGACATGAGACGTAAAACGAGTACATGTATCGAGAGTAGTTATTATAAATTATCAAGTGGTATAAAATGCATTCTATCAACCTATTATATATATGCAAGTTATTATTACAAGAACAATAATACACTCAGTTAATTAAATATGAAAAGTAACGGGTTTATATGCAAAAATGTATAGATGATTTTTTAGACAACTTGACATATCTGCATTCAAATCAACTTTTCCGTTGTTACAGAAAAGCAAATCCGATTCTGTCAGAGATTTTAGAAAGTAGACTCTCTTTCGGTTCCAACGCATATTCACACGATACATTTTAAAGACAGTAGCTATGCGTACAAATTCATTCTTCACTGGTTTCGATGTTTCGTGCGCATTCTGGAAATTCGGAGTCACAATACTAAAACTGCGATATCTCACAATCTATACATTGGATTGAGAAACTGTAGGATGTTTCGGATATCTAGACTCGAAGGGCTACGATTTTCATGTAGAAAGTTTTTCGATCCAGTATCGGGAACATGGTCGAATTCTCAGTACAAGAGACCGGTTAGTGATCCCATGCAGGTTCAGAAATTCACAATATGCCAGTACTAAAATCGCGATATCTCACAATCTATTCATCGGATTGAGAAACCGTAAGATGTTCTGGATTCGGGACTCGATGGGCTACGATTTCCACGTAGAAAATCTTCAATCCAGTATCGAAAACATGGTCGAATTCTTAGTGCAAGGTCAAGAAATTTAGAGATAGTAAGGTTGAATATTCAATAACACGATTCGAAATGTGTTAACGGTTCAGTCTTGAGTTAATATAGCATGAAACCAGTGACTAGAACGGAGTTTGATAATAAAACATAATGATAACTAGACTACTTGCCACGAGTCTAAGGAAAATACTTGTACGAGAACAAAAATAGTGTACAAGGTACTTGCCTTATAACGTGACAATTTCGGTGGTGGTGTTAACCACGGAAAGAAGAAGCGACGTCGGCAACGGATGGCGGCACAACGGCGGTAAGAATGGCGACAAGACGGTAGCAACGGTGAGCGACGACAACAACAAGGTGGCGCGGCATCGGGTTGTTTTTCGGGGTTCACGGGATCGTAGAAGCAGAGTCGTTGGCTCGAAGGTGGAAGGTAAAGTGGAGCTCGGGTGTTGCTTGAGCTCTCGGGTGTGAAGAAGGCAGAGGAAGAGAAGAAGGGAAAATGAAGAATGGGATGTAGATAAGAGAAGAGAAAGAGGTGGGAGGTTCTGCATGTGTGTGTGTGTGTATATATAGAAAGAAGGAGGTGCATGTGTATGAGGGGTGTATAAAAATCAAACATATGTGTGGAAAAAATGAGAAGTTAGGCGTAGAATGAGAAAATGAGGGGGAGAAAATTTGGTGTATGCAAAAGTGGAGTAGTAAGGAGGGAGAAAATGAAGCGTGGGGAGGGAGAAAATAATGTGTAGGAGAACAGAGTTAGGTTAGCTGTTGGATTAGAATTAGGATTAGGATTAATCAAGGTTAACGTTTGTATTTAAACTCCGGTCGAAAAATTACAAAATTATGGAATTGATCAGAAAAATATTCTGGCTTAGATAAAGAGTCCAAAGAGAAAAATAAAACTGGTCTGAAAATTAAAGTACAAAAATTCACGTAATAAAATACGTACAACTGGAATAGGGAGTTACAGTGCCGTTCCGACCTGCTGTGCCACCGGAGTGCTTAGCTGAGCTACCGAACAGCTTGGTCAAGCTACCGAGCTACTAAGGTCAGGGAACGAAGAGATGAGTCACCAGAGTACTTAGCCGAGCTACCGAATAGCTCAGCCGAACCACCGAGCCACCGATCCACCAGTGTACTTAGCCGAGCTACCGAATAGCTCAGCCGAACCACCGAGCTACCGAGCCGAAGGGACGAGGTACCGACCTCCACATATGGAGAAAAATGAAGCCGACCCTCCTCAGCCGTTGGATCTTGCCAAAAAACGTGCTCGACGTGATGGACGGCTTAGATCATGCCACGTCCACAAAACGACAAGATAGCGTTTTGTGGGGATTTGCGCCATAATGGACGCTCAGGATCGTGCCACGTAGCTCGGCAGATCCCAGCACTCCGAGCCGAGCTGCCAAGGAGTCGAGCCAAGGTGCCGAAGTACCGACCCTCACGTACGGAGAAAATACTAGCTGACCCACTCGGATCGTCCGATCTCCCAGAAAAGCGCGCACAGCCCTGATGAAGGGTCTAGATCGTGCCACATCGTAATTCAATATTAAAAGTTAGTTTTTATTTATAAAAATCATTTTATTTATTTAAAAATTGCAAAAAATGATTAAAAATTCGGGAAAATTAATTAAGAATTCTAGAAAATAATTATAAATTCAGGAAAATATTTTTGAGCCCCTGAGTAAATAATTATTGCTTAGAGTGATTCATTAAGACCCCCGAACGACGAATCAACACTTCGCAAAATTAAATAAGTAATCCGAAAAATAGATAAAAATTTAGAACAGGCGCCAGAAACTCGGGAGAACTCAAGAACAACTCAGAGCGCACAACTAACTTGGAAAATCACCATACTACCTCGCACAAAGATTCGAAACCTCCCATTTTGACACCGATACGACCCTGCAAGCCATTAAAACAGTAAAACTACTCCTCAAAGGCTGATTAAACTCAGTCTTCGGGAGTGGGGGGCTCGTGATATGGCTAAAAACAGGGTTAAATCAGAACCATCCAAACCGGATGTGAATCTTAAAGCCTAGGGGTAAAATGGTAATTTCACCTACAGATGGGTCTGACGCGGTTACTGGTTCTTATCCCCAAAGACCCAATAATCTGCGAACGGATCCACCTCAACTGGGTACGGGTTTTAACCCGCGATTAACCTAGTCTAGCAGGATAGAATTAGGGTTTCTGATTAATATTAATTAACGGCCATGATTCACATCTATCCTTCCACTGGGAATTAGGGATTACATTCCTTATCTAATCACAGAGATTACATTCCTAATTAGATCCCAAAGGCGGCTATAAATTCCCCCCATCCACCACCATTAAGAGGTAATCAATCTTTTGCCAATTTATGCTCTCTCATAATCTTCTTAATTACTGACTTGAGCATCGGAAAGTGCGTTGCCGGGATCAACCCCGGTGTCTCGTACTTTTTGCAGGTGAACGGCAGGAGTCAACGGTCAAACTCCGGCAAAATAGGTTTCAGATTTGCTATTCAAGTTTTCCTAGAATCCACAAATACTATCTGTTTACCCCTACACCAGATTTAGCGGTAACATTATTCATGTCTTGAACTTTATAGCTAGGCACATAAGTGAATCTGTAGTAAGACCTAGGCAAACATAAGTGGGGCACTCTATACAGTCGGGCGGTGGGCTTATTGCAGCGGTTCACCGAAGCTATAGACCCAGTTGGTGGACTGTGGTTGCTCCGTGGGAGACGGGCCTTTATTTTTAAAATTTGGGACTATGCATAGTCGGGCGAATAGTTTGTCGTTCGCCATGTATATACATATACCGGGGCTAGAGGGGCACTTGTGGGAGGTTCGCACGACGAGGAATCTGTATAACAGTCGGGCGGAGGAATTGTTGCGGCGGTTCCCCGGCACTGGGATCCGTACTCGTGGAACGTCTTAACTTTGTCTTATTACTGGGTAGTTGTCATGGCGAGGGATCAACCCTTCATTATGGAGTACGTAAGTGCTTGCTCTCGGACCTATGTAGTATGAGATGCATAGAATCTGAACAAGTATGCATTAGTGTCATCTTAAAGTAAAATTGTGTGCATTAGGTATTAAGGCATCACATACACTTACATGTTTAGGATACTCACTTTTAACACTTTATTGTTCATTCAACTTATGTGATTTTGTTAAAGTAATGAGATCGTTATTTGTACGGCATAGAGAGGATAACCGAGTATAACATTTTCGTCAGTTGTAAGTGACTGACGTGCCCACAGCTTGACATGCAGGTAATGGACTTTGCCATGAAGATGTTATGATGCAGTGATGAGTTACATTGTTAAAATTGTACAAGTTGTATTTTATTTCATTATTGTATTTTCCGCGGTGTAAAACAAGTGTATTGAACTCTGATGTATCATTGAAAAGTTTTAATTTCCTTGTACGAAATGAAGTAAAGATCCTGTGAAATCTTGAATTCGGTCTTATTTGGAATTCGGGGCGTTACAATAGACACATAGAATAAGTTGTGTACCTGTGCCAACTTTTCTAATAATTCCAACATGTAAGCTGCTTTACAAATTGCTTCACAATCTTGTAGAGTCCAATGTACCTTGATGCCAATTTTTCTCCTTTCTCGAACCTGATGACTCCCTTCGTTGGCGATACCTTAAGAAAAAAAAGTATCCCCAACCTCACATTCCAAATTTCTGCGTCGAACGTCTGCATAACTCTTCTGCCTGTTCAGAGCTTCGACCAATCTCTTCTGAATCAGCTCGATCTTCTCCGAAGTGTACGGAACGATCTCTGGCCCAAACATCTGCCTTTTCCCAACCTCATATCAACAGATGGGTGTCCTGCACTTCCTCCCGTACAAAACTTCATATGGCGTTATGCCAATACTCGCGCTGATATTTAATAATTAATTAGATATTTTCCATATATAACAAAATCAAATTTGCTCCTTGATGTCATATCCCCCCCCCCCCCCCATACACACACACCTGGCTGGCCCCAACCAAATCAGGAAATTCAATATTTTAAATTAAAAATTTGGGCTCTTTTCATGGTCCAAAAATGATTTCTTTAAAAAGGTTTCATTTTATCAAAATAATTTTAAAGTAGTTCTCCTCATTCAAAATAAAATTTAAAAATAACAAGTATTGTAATTTAATGAGGATAAATAATTTTTGACATGAAAATTTTTGAATTTGCATTTCACAATATTTGAACGTGTTTTGCACGTGCAAAACAATAATTTTAAAAAGTAGTCGAAATAGTCCAATAAATTAAATTAGAATTATTTAATAATTCAAAATAATATATTTAAATTTCTGGGGTGTTACAATACATTCACCAGATACTCTGAGTATACTTTATTAATCTCTTATTAATCAAACAAGATGGTTGATATGGCTAAAAAAGAGGTTAAATCGGAACCATCCAGATGGAGCGCGAATCTCGAAGCTCGGGGGTAAAACGGTAGTTTCACCTACCAACGGGTCTGAAGCGGGTAATGGTTGTCTCCCGCGAAGATCCACTTACCCGCAAACGGATCCACCTCGACCGGGTGCGGGTTTCAACCCGCGGCAAACCCGATCCAGAAGGGATGGAATTAGGGTCTCTGATTAATATTAATCAACGGCCCTGATTCGTGTCCATCCTTTCACCGGGATTCAGGGATTAAATTCCTTATCTGGTTACATGGAATATACCTTATCGGATTACGTTCCTAATCTGTTTACGGGGAGAATATACCATATCAGATCAAGAGGATTACATTCCTAATCCGTTCCCTAAGACGCCTATAAATACCCCCCACCCATCTCCATTAAGAGGTAATCAATCTTTCACCAGTTTTTTACGCTCTTTCATAGTCTGCCAGATTACTGACTTGAGCGTCGGAGGGTGCGTCGCCGGGAACAACCCCGGTGTCTCGCACTTTTTGCAGGTGCACGGCAGGGACGACGAACGAAGCCCGACGGAACAGGTGCGCAGGTTTTCCTATTCAGTTTCCCCCAAGAATCCACAAGTTCTATCTGTTTGTCCCCACACCAAATTTAGCGGCAACAGATTGGCACCGTCTGTGGGAAACTAACGAATAGGGACCTCTCCTCTTCCCGGTGAACAGGTTCTCTCCTACCATGCCGCCCCGCAAAGTTAGATCTAGGGGCTCCAACCGAGCGCCCAACCCTGACCAGCAAGAAGTCCATCCTGATCCCGCTCAGCAACAAGGGCAACTCCCTCCTACCATGGTAGAGCCGCTCCAACAGAACCCCCCTCCTGATCCAAAGGGTCCTAATCCCCAGAAACAGCCCCTTCACCAAGAAAACCTCTCCATCCACAACGCCTCCAGTGCCTCCATGGCCTCCCATCATCCCTGAGCCTCTGGTCGCCACGATGCCCATCCCAAACGCCCGGAGGATAAGGACCTTCGTCGCCATCTGGACGAAAAGCGGGCTCGGGGGGAAGCCTCCCGCCAAGAGCGATCCCCCCGACACCGGGGACACAGGAGGTCCCCCGCCCGAAGAGGGAGAAAGGACTCCCCCGATCACTACCAAAGGAGGCACTCTCCCGCAGGTCGGCAGCAGCATCGGAGCAATGAGGCGCCCATCACCCGTGCCGAGTTCCAGCAATTCCAAGCAATGGTACAACAAGCCCTCAATCTCCGTCAGAACCCCAATGAGCCGAGGGCCCCCTCCCCTCCTCCGGTCCGGAGCCCTCGCCAACGGTCCCCTTCGCCTCGACCTGCTCCTACCAATTCCAGACGCACCCCAAGTCCTCGTCGTTCCCGAAGCTACCGTCGCCGCAGCCCTCGCTCCCCATCATACGAAGACGAGTCCCGTGGCTCAGCTGATTACCGTCGGAGAGATGACACTATGAACCGCCGTCTAAACGAGGTAGAAAAACTATTGGGACAGATAAACAGAGAAGAGGAGCTTAGGGGGAGGACCCTACGTCCTAGCCGACCCCCGTTCTCCCGGACCATAGTAGAGGCTCCTGTGCCGTTCGGTTTCAAACCTCCCCAGTTCGAGAACTACACTGGGGAGACCGATCCAGTTGACCACATCGAAAGCTTTAAGACTTTAATGCTCCTTCATCAAGCTTCCGATGCCCTCCTCTGCAAAACATTCCCAGCAACTCTCAAAGGCCCAGCTCGAGAATGGTACTCTCGACTTGCCCCGGCGTCGATATTTTCCTTTGAACAGTTCGAGACACTGTTCATCACCCATTTCGTCAGCAGCCGAAGGGCCGAGAAGACCAGCATCTCACTATTGCACCTCCGTCAGCAGAAGGGGGAGAAGTTGAGGGACTACGTGAAGAGGTTCACAGCTGAAGCCAGAACCATCGCGTCCCTCGACCAATCCGTCGCCACCGCGGCGTTCCAATCCAATATCCTCAATTCCAATCTCCGCTCCTCCCTCGCCAAGAAACCCCCGCACGACTTTTCTGACCTCCTCCTCCGAACTGAAAAGTACATCCGAGCTGAAGAGGCCGAGGAACAGCCCAACTGGGAAGGAGCTACATCCGGGTCTAAGAGGAAGGGGACGGAAGAAGAAGGGGCAAAGAAGTTCCAGAAGGATAACACTGGCCAACGCCGACCTCCCCCCAGATTCGAAAAATTCACTCCCCTCACCACTAACATCTCTGCCATCTTCATGGAAGTCGAAAAAGAAGGGGTCTTGCCTCCGGCTCCAAAGATGAAGACCCCTGCCAAAAGAAGAGATAAGGAAAAATGGTGCCGCTATCATCGAGACCATGGGCATGACACAAACGACTGCCGTGCTCTGAGAAATGAGATCGAAGCTCTTATTCAGAGAGGGCAGCTGGCGAAATTTGTAAGAAGGGACGGAGCCGAACTTCCACCCCAGCCTCGGGGGGCTAACAAACGTCCGGAAAGAGAAGAGACGCCCGAATTCGAGGAGGAGCGAGTCCTCCACCTTATCCATGGGGGTCCAATGGGGGGCTCCTCGAACTCTTCTCGGAAAGCTTTCATAAGAGAAGTCAACTCGGTCCGAGCCACCCCTCCTCCCAAAGGCCTCGGAGTGCCCGTCACCTTTTCTGACGAAGATCTCGAGGGCGTCCGCACCCCCCATTGTGACGCACTCGTCATCAACCTTCACATGGCCAATTTCAAAGTCGAAAGGATCTTAGTAGATAACGGTTCCTCCGTAAACATCCTATTCCTCGATGCCTTTAAGGGGCTGAAGCTCGCCCGAGACAGACTCAAGCCCGCCGGGTACACGCTCCATGGGTTCACGGGAGTGCCAGTAACCATCGAAGGGGTGATAACCCTCGATGTCACAGCAGGCAAAACTCCTACCACCCGCACGGAGTCGATGGATTTCATGGTCGTAGACGTCCCAGCGGCCTACAACGTCATTTTGGGTCGGCCCGGCCTGGCCGCTCTCGAGGCCGTCCCCTCCGCCTATCATCTCAAAATGAAGTTCCCTACTCGGGCCGGGGTGGGAGAAGTAAGAGGCAATCAGGAGCAGGCCCGCAAGTGTTATATGACCTCCACCCTCGGACCTGTCCTCTCCCTAGAAACACTCGAGATCCCTCAAGATGCTGTTCGGCCAACCTCCGAACCGGTAGACGAGTTGGAGGAAGTACTCTTCTCGGAGCAGGAGCCGACCCGAAAGTTCTATGTCAGCAAAGCCCTTCCGTCCGCCCTATATTCGAGTATTGTGAAATGCATCCGCGCCAACCAAGACCTCTTCGCATGGTCAGCGGCGGACATGCCCGGTATCTCCGAAGAACTCTTGGTCCACCGCCTCAGCGTCGATCCGGGGTCCAAACCGGTCCAGCAGAAGAGGCGCAAGTTCGCCCCCGAGCGCCAGCTCGCTATCAAAGAGGAGGTAGACAAATTGCTGAAAGCCCGATTCATACAGGAGGTAAATTATCCGGAGTGGTTGTCAAACGTAGTCATGGTGAAGAAATCCAACGGAACATGGAGAATCTGTATTGATTTCACCGACCTCAACAAGGCCTGCCCTAAAGATCCCTTCCCTCTGCCGAGCATTGACACTCTGATTGACGCAACCTCGGGACATGAGCTCCTCAGCTTCATGGACGCTTTCTCGGGTTACAATCAGATAAGGATGTTCCCCCCGGATATTCCGAAGACGTCTTTTGTAACAGACCAAGGACTCTACTGTTACCGAGTCATGCCGTTCGGCCTAAAGAACGCAGGGGCAACATATCAACGTCTCGTCAACAAGGTATTCCAGGCCCAGATTGGCCGGAACATGGAAGTCTACGTGGATGACATGCTCGTGAAAAGCATCCGAGGCGTTGATCATGAGACCGACCTCCAAGAAGCGTTCGATGTTTTGAGAAAGCACAATATGAGACTCAACCCGAACAAGTGTGCGTTCGGCGTCTCGTCAGGCAAGTTCCTCGGCTTTATGGTTAGCCAACGGGGAATAGAGGCGAATCCAGAGAAGATCAGGGCCATACTGGACATGGCCCCGCCTAGAAACGTCAAAGAAGTTCAGAAACTGACTGGTCGACTAGCCGCCATTGGGCGCTTTTTGTCGAAGTCTGGGGAGAAATGTCTCCCGTTCTTCAAAGCCCTGAGGGGGACTAAGGGGTTCGAATGGGGGCAGCCACAACAAGATTCCTTCGACCAGCTTAAGGCTTACCTCGTCAATCCGCCCCTTCTCAGCAAACCCATACCGGGCGAACCCCTCTACCTGTACTTGGCAGCCTCGGAACAGACACTAAGTGCGGTCTTAGTCAGGGAAGAAGAAAGAACTCAGAAGCCCATTTACTACGTCAGCAAAGTGCTCCGAGACGCCGAGCTCCGGTACCCGAAGATTGAGAAAATAGCCTACGCCCTGATAATGGCTGCAAGAAAGCTTCGACCATACTTCCAGTCTCATTCGGTGGTCGTTCTTACCGACCAGCCGTTGAAACAGATCCTTCACAAGCCAGAGACTTCCGGCCGCCTCATGAAGTGGTCAATCGAGCTGAGCCAACATGATATTACTTATCAACCTCGAATCGCCATCAAGGCACAGGCGCTGGCCGAATTCATAGTGGAAACAACTATTCCCGACCCCGAGCAGACAACGAAGGGCCCGCCTATCTGGTCGGTATATGTCGATGGATCCTCTTGCAACGAAGGGAGCGGGGCTGGAGTCATCCTTGCAGGCCCAGACGACTTTGTCCTTCAATATTCCCTCCGAATAAACTTTAAAGCCTCGAATAACGAAGCCGAATACGAAGCACTCATAGCCGGCCTCGGGATGGCCCGAAACGCAGGGGCGCGACGCCTGCAGATCTTCAGCGACTCTCAGTTGGTCGTCAACCAGGTCCTCGGCGAATATGAAGCCCGCGATGACAGGATGGTAAAGTACTTGGCTAAAGTAAAGAGCCTCATGGCGCTCTTCGAGGAAGCCCTCATCCGAAGAATCCCTAGAGAGGAAAATGCCCAGGCCGACGCCCTGTCCAAATTAGCTTCCTCATCCCTGCAAGGCCTCGAACAAGCTGTTCTGATAGAAGTCCTCCTCAAGCCCAGCATAGAGAACGAGGCTTTCAACTCCATCGAAACACTGCCACTCCCCATCGAAGATAATTGGATGAAGCCCCTCGTCGAGTTTTTGAGAGACGGACTCCTCCCAAGGGATCCGAAGGAAGCCCGAAAGATAAGGACCCGGGCCGAGCGTTACATAATGATCGAAGGCATTCTGTATAAGCGCTCCTTCACCCAGGTGGATGGTCGACCCTACCTAAGATGCCTCTCCCCCGGACAAGCCGATTACGCCCTACAAGAGCTCCATGAGGGCATCGGCGGAGCCCACTCCGGCTCCAGAGCCTTGGCACGCAAAGTGTTAAACTACGGGTATTACTGGCCCACTCTCCTACGGGACGCCGAACGACATGTTCGACAATGCACCTCCTGCCAGAAGCATTCCGATATCCGACGCCTTCCACAGGCACCACTCTCCTCCCTATCAAGCCCGATCCCCTTTGCGATGTGGGGGATGGATTTACTCGGGCCATTTCCACCGGCCCCCGGACAGTTGAAGTTCCTAGTCGTGGCAGTCGACTATTTCTCGAAATGGGTCGAAGCCGAGCCCCTGGCTACAATTACCGAACATAGAGTCGTCCAATTCTTCTGGAAAAATGTAATCTGCCGGTTCGGTGTTCCCCGAGTTGTAGTTACAGACAACGGTACGCAGTTCGCTGGGGCCGCCTTCCGAGCCTTATGCGAAGACCTAACTATACAGCACCGCTTCTCCTCCGTCTCTCATCCCCAGTCAAATGGCCAAGCTGAGAATGCCAACCGACAGATCCTCTCCGGCATCAAGAAGAGACTCGACAAGTGCTCCAAAGGATTGTGGGTCGATCAGCTGCCCAATGTGCTATGGAATTACCGAACCACAAAGCGGGCCCCGACAGGCGAGAGCCCATTCAATCTCACCTACGGGTCCGAGGCCCTCATCCCTCTAGAAGTTGGGATACCCTCTCCTCGCCTGGTGGCCTTTGAAGAAGAACAGAATGCCAGGGAGCTCAGAACGAGCCTGGACCTAATAGACGAAATCCGGGAAAGGGCAGCCGTACGGCAGCAAGGTTATCGGAGGAGAATCGAACTCGCCTACAACAAACGGGTCCGCCCAACCGACCTGAAAGAAGGGGATCTGGTCCTCCGAAAACTGGCCATCTCGTTCCCCGGACAGAAGAGCAAACTGGCCCCAAATTGGGAGGGACCGTACAAAGTCTCCAAAGTGATCCGCCCCGGTGCATACAAGCTAGAGGATCTTGAAGGTAGAGAAATTCCCAGGACTTGGAACGCCGACCACCTCTTGAAATATCAAGAGAAGGCAACCTCGCCTATCTAAGTAACTCGAGATGTCGGAAAACTCCCCTCCTGCTACTAGTAATTTTTCCTTTGTTCTTTCTTCCATTGTAATAACGGCTAGCAACTTTAGAAGCAGCCGACCATTAGATATTAATAAATAAAGTTCTTCCGCATTTGCCACTACGTCTCTATTTCTAATTCCTTAAACTTACGATGGTTCCGGAGTCCAACACTTGGTTCGACTCTACTCCACAAGTTCGCCCCTAGGCGAGCTAGGGGTAGTTCGCCATTCGGAATTGCTCCCACAGCCGTTGAATGGTACGGAGTCCAACACTTGGTTCGACTCTGCTCCGCAAGTTCGCCAGTAGGCGAGCTAGGGGTAGTTCGCCATTCGGAATTGCTCCCACGCCCTTAAACTTACGATGGTTCCGGAGTCCAACACTTGGTTCGACTCTACTCCACAAGTTCGCCCCTAGGCGAGCTAGGGGTAGTTCGCCATTCGGAATTGCTCCCACAGCCGTTGAATGGTACAGAGTCCAACACTTGGTTCGACTCTACTCCGCAAGTTCGCCAGTAGGCGAGCTAGGGGTAGTTCGCCATTCGGAATTGCTCCCACGCCCTTAAACTTACGATGGTTCCGTAGTCCAACACTTGGTTCGACTCTACTCCACAAGTTTGCCCCTAGGCGAACTAGGGGTAGTTCGCCATTCGGAATTGCTCCCACAGCCGTTGAATGGTACGGAGTCCAACACTTGGTTCGACTCTACTCCGCAAGTTCGCCAGTAGGCGAGCTAGGGGTAGTTCGCCATTCGGAATTGCTCCCACGCCCTTAAACTTGCGATGGTTCCGGAGTCCAACACTGTTGCCGAGAACGTTCTTCGGGCGAGAGTTCGATACGATCTCGGCTCGGTTCCTTTCGCCGAACACACTCGTGCCCCCGATCGTTTTACGGGCGTGAGTTCGGCGCGTTTTCAGCTCGCTGCAATTCGCCGAACACACTCTTGCCACCGATCGTTTTACGGGCGTGAGTTCGGCGCGTTTTCAGCTCGCTGCAATTCGCCGAACACACTCGTGCCCCCGATCGCTTTACGGGCGTGAGTTCGGCGCGTTTTCAGCTCGCTGCAATTCGCCGAACACACTCTTGCCACCGATCGTTTTACGGGCGTGAGTTCGGCGCGTTTTTAGCCCACTGCAGTTCGCCGAACACACTCGCGCCACCGATCGTTTTACGGGCGTGAGTTCGGCGCGTTTTCAGCCCGCTACAGTTCGCCGAACACACTCGTGCCACCGATCGTTTTATGGGCGTGAGCTCGGCACCTTTTCAGCTCGGCGCCGTTTGCCGAGCACAATCATGCCACCGATCGTTTTACGAGCGTGAGTTCGGCACACTTAAGAAGCCCGGCGTCGTTCACCGAACGTTCGTGCCACTGACCGAATAACGCACATAAGTTCGGAGGCTAACACCAGTCAAAAACACCAAGTCTCAGACCTCGGTTCCACGACTCCACAATCAGAGCAAACATTGTGCAACTACGATATGACGACAGTTAAAACGATTCCAATTTTATTAGAAACAACCCTTACAAACATCAATATTACAAGGCACTAAACGATTACAAGAAGCTGAAAAGCGAAGATTACAAGACACCGAACCCGGACCCATCAACGCTTTCGGGGTACAGGGATGCTCCTCTTCAAGGACACTTGAGGTCGGCGACGTTTGCCTCCGGAACCCGATCCCAGGCCGGCAAGTTGAGACGTATCCTCGGCACTGCTTCTGGCCGTCACGCCGACGGATGCGCCGCTCGACGAAATGGCCACAGAGCTCTGCGCGTCCCCCGGGCTCGGATGGCCGAGGCGCTCGCGGGTCGCCATCTCGTAAAAGGTGATGCCCCGTTCGCTCTCCGCTCGGGTGCATGACGTGCTCCTCACATTAATCGGCCCCGAGCGCGGCCTCAGGCGAGCCACCTCCGCTTCCAACTCGGAAATCCGGCCTCTCAGCGAACCATCTTGTGCGTCGGCCTCGAAGGACGCCGGTACGACTGAGGTCGGAACTCCAACATGGCTCGCGATGAGATGACGAAGATGGGTGACTTCGATGCTCCTATCGACGGTAGCTCTCTTCAAAACATCGACTTCGGCCGCCAGTTCATCTCGTTCAGCCGTGAGATCGGCCACCTTAGCTGTCAGCTCCTCTCCCTCCGTCCGAAGTTTAGTCTCCGTAGATTGTAAGTGCTGAATCTCCGAAAGCAGGTCGTCCCTCTCCGCCGTTACCTTGGACAGCGTGTGGCGAAAGCACTTGGTCCGAAGGCTACTAGTGAAAGCGGATGGCGAGGCACCGCC
This sequence comes from Hemerocallis citrina, assembly GCA_017893485.1. Classification (NCBI taxonomy): domain Eukaryota; kingdom Viridiplantae; phylum Streptophyta; class Magnoliopsida; order Asparagales; family Asphodelaceae; genus Hemerocallis; species Hemerocallis citrina. The sequence goes on along the minus strand of CM030365.1, from coordinate 177,451,287 downwards.
CTCGCTCGAGGCAGACATCTCGGCAATCCTGCCCTCCAGACGCCGGATATCGCTGTCCCGCTACCCTAAAATAAGTTGGAGCTGTCCTCGCTCTGTTTCGGCTCGGCGCAGTCCCAGCTCGACCTCGTAAAGTCGCTCTCTACACCTCGCCAGACTCAACCTTGTCGCCCCGAGCCCGGCCTCGGCTCGAACCTTGGCGTCCGACCCTGCGCGGGTTCGAACCTTGAAGTCCGACCCTGCGCGCTCGATCTCTTGGTCCACCAGGGCAAGCTGAAAAGAAATACAGACGAGCAATAAAAGTTCAGTCATGGCCCAAGTCCTAGACCTCGGGGGTTCTAGAGAGCAAATTCTCGAACACACAACATACAACAAACAAGTGCAAGAAACCGAGCCCAAAAAGTTGAAGTTTTTCATTCATCACAAAAAATTAGCGGTGGCCAGTCCGCTATTAGGCATTACAAAAAAAAAACAAAAAAAAACGGACAGGATCAGTGCTCGACCTCTTTCCCGGGGCGGCGAGAGGGGGTCGAGGGCGACGCCTCCGAAGGGGCAACCGCCGCCAAGGGGGTAACCACCGACCCCTGAGCTCCGGCGGCTGGATTGACCAAGGGCTCGTCGTCGCCTCTTTCCTCTTCTTCTTCTTCCCCCTCTGATTCGGGGTCAAAGCCTTCGACGTACCCCGGGAAGAGCCGCCATCCGGAGACGTCGACAGAGGGGTAGGCCGCCGTGACCCGGGCAAGGGCGTCGGCGAAAGCTTTGGCCATGTTCACGGCGAGGTAGCCCTGCGCCTTCTCCAAAGTAGCCTCTTCCGCCTTCTTCACTGCCGCCGCTTGGGCCTCGGCCGCATCCGCCATCTGCTTGGCTGCCTCCTCCTTCTGCTGCCGAAGCTGGTCCTCCAGCGTCTTGACCCGGTCCTCGAGGTAGGTCGCCCTCGCCGACTTCGCCTCAAAATTCAGCTCGAGTTTGTCGAGCTCGCCCCGGATCTTGTCCCTCTCCTTCCGGGCCTGGTCGTTCTCCTTCTTCATCTCCTTCTCCTGGGCCGACAACCTCTCGGTGAGGTGCCCGAAGTGAACAACGATCTGCGGATAAAATGCAAAAAGTTACAAAAATTACAACTTAAGAAGGTCGGCGTAAAGAGAAGGGAACTTGGCTCAGCACTTACCGACACCGCCGAGCGCGCTATCTCGATGATGTCGTCTCCCTCTCGTCCGGCCTCCATCGCCGCGCGATCCTTCGGCGTGGCGAGGTGCTTGACGGCCTCCATGCTCGCCAAGGTGTTGCCCAGGAACCCGTCGTGCTTCCGAACCTGCCAGTCCGGGACGTGGATCCTCTTATGAGCCTCGGTCAGAAGCTCCTCGGCCGCCCTTGTCAACGGCGGCGTCACCATGGTCAGGACTTCGGTGATAGGCAGTTCGCCGACCTTGGCCGACGACGAAGCGGCCCCGACCTCCACCACGGGGGAATCCAAGATCTCCACCTCATCGGGCACCTCCGTAATCTTCGGGGCCTTGGGCGCCGGCTGCTTCGACGCCACCCTCTTCCTCTTCCTCGGAGCCTTGTTGGCGAGGCTCGTCCTCAACCCGAGCACGGCTTGGTAATCCATTGTCTCTGCACCAAAAGTTAAGTTAGTTAGCTCGGAACGAAACAAGGGAAAGAAAGCAAAATGGAAACGTAGACGATAAATAAAGGCAGCGTACTGGGGTTAACGTGCGCGAGCCCTCCCTCATACAAGACGTCCTCCGTCAACTCCCTCCAGTCATACTTCGGCCGATCGAGAAGCACCCGTACGGCGTCCTCGTCTTCGGGTCGAAGTGCCGGCGGCGCCTTCACCTTCTTCGAGACTCCTTCCACCCAACCAACGGGAATAGGCCAGGCCTCCGCGCTACGCACCAGAAGGTACTTCTCGCGCCAAAACTTGATTGAGTCCGGACAGAGGACCAACCTCCCCCCATGTCTCGGAGTCAGATAGTACCGGTAGGCCGACCTATTCCCTTGGTGCAGCTGATAGATAGTCCGGAGCACATTCAACTCCGGCTGAATCCCCTCCGCCTGGCAATGGAGTACGAAGCCGTTGATGACTCTCCATGCGTTCGGCATAAGTTGGATGGGGCTGACCCCGAACCAATTTAAGACCGTTACCGCGAACGGATGGAGAGGCAGCCGAGCCCCGGCGATAAAGGCATCGACCGGCCAGCAACACATGGTCACTGGCAACGGCGAGTTGGCCCTAACCCCGGGGCCCGGCAGCATAAGCTCGTACTCCCGCGGGATCTGGAAGCAGTCCCGAATCGAATCCAGGTCCTCCTCGGATAGGATCGACACCGTCTCGTCGGCCTCCGTGGTCTCCCTCGCCGCGTTCTCCTCGAACGACCTCGCCCTCCCGTACACTATACGTTCCGCCTTGTCCTCTGGGATTTCCCGAACCCTTTGAAGCCCCGTCAACGGTCCCGGAAGTTGTCCGAACGCCCCCATGCGCTTCGGATCCTGAACAATCGAGTCCTTGCCGAACACCTTCTGGCCCTTGGCAGCTCGGCTCGAAGTTGGAGCTCCACCGGCTCCGAGGGAGGGCTCGGACGAAGAAGAGGAGTGGGAAACAGACATGTTGAGAAGATAAATATAGAGGTTACCTTGAAGGGGGAACTCGCCGGAAATTTCGCCGGAAAACGGTCGGTGATCACCTGAAGCTCTCTCACAGCGGACTCAGACGCAAGCAAAAACTCGGAAAGTAAAAAAATGAAGAGGGGGGTGAGGGTTTTTATAGAGGAGCCAGCGCTTCAATCGAGGTAAATGGGCCTCTAACGCAGGCCCACCTCCAAAAACGACAACAAGAGGCCCCAAACGTCACCTTATTCTTCGCGCTGATCCAGACGGCGCATTAATGACCATCACTTCTGGCAGAAGCCCAGGGGGCAGCATTAATGGACGTCACATCTGTCAGAAAACACAGACGATGTCCCATCTGTCAGAAGCTCCGAGGGTCACATCCGCCAGAACCGCCAAAACTCAACTCGAAGAGAAACACAAGTCCGAAACCCCGGCGCCATTCGCCGAACACGCTCGTGCCACCGATCGTTTTATAGGCGTGAGTTCGGCGCATTCTCAATTCGGCGCCACTCGCCGAACACGCTCGTGCCACCGATCGTTTTATAGGCGTGAGTTCGGCGCTTTTTCAGCTCGGCGCCATTCGCCGAACACGCTCGCGCCACCGATCGTTTTATAGGCGTGAGTTCGGCGCATTTTCGGATCGGCGCCATTCGCCGAACACGCTCGTGCCACCGATCGTTTTATAGGCGTGAGTTCGGCGCGTTTTCCGCTCGGCGCCATTCGCCGAACACGCTCGTGCCACCGATCGTTTTATAGGCGTGAGATCGGCGCGTTTTCAGCCCGGCGCCATTCGCCGAATACGCTCGTGCCATCGATCGTTTTATAGGCGTGAGTTCGGCGCATTCTCAATTCGGCGCCACTCGCCGAACACGCTCGTGCCACCGATCGTTTTATAGGCGTGAGTTCGGCGCATTTTCGGCTCGGCGCCATTCGCCGAACACGCTCGTGCCACCGATCGTTTTATAGGCGTGAGTTCGGCGCGTTTTCAGCCCGGCGCCATTCGCCGAACACGCTCGTGCCACCGATCGTTTTATAGGCGTGAGTTCGGCGCATTCTCAATTCGGCGCCACTCGCCGAACACGCTCGTGCCACCGATCGTTTTATAGGCGTGAGTTCGGCGCATTTTCGGCTCGGCGCCATTCGCCGAACACGCTCGTGCCACCGATCGTTTTATAGGCGTGAGTTCGGCGCGTTTTCAGAACGGCGCCATTCGCCGAACACGCTCGTGCCACCGATCGTTTTATAGGCACGAGTTCGGCGCGTTTTCAGCTCGCCGCAGGTCGCCGAACACGCTCGTGCCACCGATCGTTTTATAGGCGTGAGTTCGGCGCGTTTTCAGCTCGGCGCCATTCGCCGAACACGCTCGTGCCACCGATCGTTTTATAGGCGCAAGTTCGGCGCGTTTTCAGCCCGGCGCCATTCGCCGAACACGCTCGTGCCACCGATCGTTTTATAGGCGTGTGTTCGGCACCGATTCAGCTCGGCACTGTCCTCCGAGCTCTTGTGCCACCGACCCCCTTACGGGGGAGAGTTCGGCGCTTAGTCAGCTCGGCACCGACCTCCGAGCTCTTATGCCACCGACCCCCTTTCGGGAGAGAGTTCGGCGCTTAGTAAGCTCGGCACCGACCTCCGAGCTCTTATGCCACCGACCCCCTTTCGGGAGAGAGTTCGGCGCTTAGTAAGCCCGGCACCGTCCTCCGAGCTCTTATGCCACCGACCCTCTTACGGGGGAGAGTTCGGCACTCAGTCAGTTCGACACCTTCCACCGAACGCTCATGTCCCCGACCCTCTTACAGGGGAGAGTTCGGCACCAAGTGAGTTCGGCGTCAATCACCAGATGTCCGCGGCACCGGGTGCGTCACGAGCGGAACTTCGGCTCCCTTCGCACCAACGCCCGACAAACGGAAACGGCCAAGACCGCTAATTAAGAAGAGCACGATGACGGTTCAAGAGTTCCGTCTGCCGAAAAGACCAACATACCACCTCCTCCGCGATTCAGCAGTGCTCCGTTTAGTTCCCGATAGGACCCTGATAGCCAGCGAAAACAGTTAAACTACTCCTCAAAGGCTGATCAAATACAGTCTTTAGGAGTGGGGGGCTCGTGATATGGCTAAAAAAGAGGTTAAATCGGAACCATCCAGATGGAGCGCGAATCTCGAAGCTCGGGGGTAAAACGGTAGTTTCACCTACCAACGGGTCTGAAGCGGGTAATGGTTGTCTCCCGCGAAGATCCACTTACCCGCAAACGGATCCACCTCGACCGGGTGCGGGTTTCAACCCGCGGCAAACCCGATCCAGAAGGGATGGAATTAGGGTCTCTGATTAATATTAATCAACGGCCCTGATTCGTGTCCATCCTTTCACCGGGATTCAGGGATTAAATTCCTTATCTGGTTACATGGAATATACCTTATCGGATTACGTTCCTAATCTGTTTACGGGGAGAATATACCATATCAGATCAAGAGGATTACATTCCTAATCCGTTCCCTAAGACGCCTATAAATACCCCCCACCCATCTCCATTAAGAGGTAATCAATCTTTCACCAGTTTTTTACGCTCTTTCATAGTCTGCCAGATTACTGACTTGAGCGTCGGAGGGTGCGTCGCCGGGAACAACCCCGGTGTCTCGCACTTTTTGCAGGTGCACGGCAGGGACGACGAACGAAGCCCGACGGAACAGGTGCGCAGGTTTTCCTATTCAGTTTCCCCCAAGAATCCACAAGTTCTATCTGTTTGTCCCCACACCAAATTTAGCGGCAACAATGGTCTTATTCCATCTTTCTCTTAAAAAAAAAAAAACAAAACAAAAACAAAAACCAAAACAAAAACCAAAACAAAAATCTATATGTGAATAGCTCAAATACGGGGATTAAGATAAAAATCTATGAGGAAAATAGAGAGTTTATTGCATGCTCTGAAACTAGCACTCGCATCCGAAGAGGAGAGTGTCCAATTGTTTACTCAAAGTTGGAAGTTATGACATAGAGAGAACGGAAGAGACCCGGTTTTCAGCTTGAAAAGGGAGTACAAACGATAATTAGCATTATGATTGCCACATAAAATCCCAATTTAAAAAGTAATACCGTGTTGTTTGTGCGGATGGACTTCATCCACTATTGTTTTCTATGTCCATTGCTATATATAGCATTTAGAAATAGCAATAGAAGGACCACGCTGCAGTCGTCCCCGTCTTTGTTTTTTTTTTTTTTGGGTATTCGGTAAACAAAACAAAAAAAAATCAAAAACACACCAAACGGATGATGTTCATCCGTCTGGGTGTTTGTTTTTATTTAATAGTTTGTTAAAATCATTAAAAAAAATCAAAACAAAAAACACACACACACACACACACCAAACAGATGAACATCATCCGTCTGGGTGTTTTTCGATTTTTTTATAAAAATTTAGAAAAAAAAAAAAAACACCAGACGGAACACCTTTATCCATCTGGCGTGTTTTCAGTGATTTTTTTTTATAAAAAAATTATTTTCGACGAGAGACAGAAGATCTTCATCGGTCTTTTTTTATTATAAACTAGACGACATATCTTCATCCGTCCCTTTCGTCAAACGGATGAACATCGCCCGTCTCCTATATTTATCTATTGTCTAAAGTGATGCTAAGTTTAGCAGACTACTGTTCATTTCTATCCTAAATTATGGGTTTTTAGCAAACGACTGTGAGGCATATTTTTAAATCGATTTCTAATTTTTGAGTTTTTAGCCAACGACAGTGGATGCTCTTATATCCGTTTGAATGCTCTTAGACCATAACAGTAAATCTCTAATCTCTAATCTCTAATATTATAATGGAAGAATGCCTTAATGTCATTTGTAAATTTGTAAATCTACCAACGCGTGCATTGCACATACATAACTAATATAAAGGAGGTCTGAGGTTCGATTCCTCACTACATAGGGATGGCAACTGGGCCGGGTCAACCGGCGACCCACCCGCGACCCGGCCCACCAACCCGGCCCGTTTAATCGTTTCACGGGTTCGGGTCGAACCCGGTGAACAGTACCGGGTCGACCCGGGTCGCAATTTACGCGAATTAAATTCGCGAAACCCGGCCCACGAACCCGGCCCAATTCGCGAGTTGGACCCGTTAACCCGCGGGTCGACCCGCGGTTTTCGACCCGTTCGACGGGTCGAACGTTGACCCGCGGGTCGAACGGTCGAAAATCCCGTTCGCTGCGCTCGCTCTGCTGCCGCTCTGGTCCAGAGCCGTTTAGGTTTTTTTTTTTTTTTTTTTTTTTTCCCCCACTTATTTAGCCTATAAATATCCCCCAAAAATCTCAAAAAAAATCACACCTCACTCTCTTACTCTCTCTACTATTATACATCATTTTAAAGAATTTTTGAACAATTGTAGTATTCATCAAATAATTGTACAAGGAGGCATATACACGATCAAATTTCGGTCGTATCGGAAACAAAATTCAACGTCTTCAACGTCTTCAACTCTCTTCAACCCTCGTCAAATCTACTTCAACCTCTTCTCAACTCTTCAATTGCGGAATCGGCAAAGCGCTCCTCCATCTTTTCTATTATATTCTTATTTTCACAGTTTTTTTACATACGCATATTCTACGGTGAACGGTATCAAAATATCTCTATCTCTCTTGTTAAATTTTTTTTTGCGTTGTAGTTAAAATTATTGTTCGTTTTTTGAACTTCTCTATCTCAACCCTCTTGTTTTTTAGATTTTTTGGGTATAATTCACCGCTCCTACATTGTAGATTTTTTTTTACATACTTTAGCACATTACCACATTATGTCTAGATCACGCGGTAGCGGTCGTAGCGGACAAGATTCCTCCTCCTCTTCACGTAGGCCACCAATTGTCCCAACTAGTGAGCCCGCCCAAGATTACATTGATCCTACTATGGAACAATGGGGTACACATGACATGGATGTTGTAGGTGACATTCAATTAGAAGAAGAAGAACAACAACAATAACCCGAAACCACACAACCCCGTAGTAGTAGGAAAAATAGAGGAGAAACTAGCGATTGGCACAAGTTTTATGAGTATATCCCGGACGAACATACTCCGGGTATAGGTTTGAAAGTGTGTAAAACATGTAGTAAAACATACAAATTCAAGAAGGGTGACGGCACCGGTACAATTAGTAGGCACATACAACATAATCATAAAGAACTTCTTGATCAAATACAAGGCCAACAAAAAATCAACCCTAGGACCGGTCAAGTAGATAGCCACCCTTATGATCCCGAACTTGTTCGTCGGGAAATGGCCCGATTAGTCATTAAGGAAGAGTTGCCATTTTCCTATCCCGAGAGTAGGAACTTGGAAAATTTTAATCAAACGGCCTTAAACCCTCATTTTAAAAGAATTCCGAGAAATACTTGCAAATCGGATTGTTTTAAAGTGTACATGGAAATGAAGGACGCTTTGATTGCAATTTTATGGAGTTTAACTTGTAGGGTTAGTTTAACTTCGGATTGTTGGACGGGTGTCAACAATATTCCAACGATGGGAATAACCTGTCATTGGATCGACAATGATTAGATTCTTCATAAAAGAATCATATCACTTGCGTCGTTGCCGTATCCCCATAGTGGCGCTGAAATAGCAAACCGTATTATAGAAATTTGTGATGTTTTTCATATTCGCGATAAAATTATGGCTATTAGTTTTGATAATGCATCTAACAATAATGTAGCAATTATTACTTTAAAATCTGTATTAAACCCTCCATCTGACAATATTTTTCATGTTAGATGTGCATGTCATATTATAAATTTATGTGTTCAAGATGCATTAAAAATAGTTGATCCATATATACATAAAATTAGAAATTGTGTACATTTCATTGCATTAAGTCCAAGCATTTTACAAGAATGGAAAGCTTGGTGTAGGGTTAGAAATGTTCCTTTTAGAAAATTTCCAAAGGATGTTCGACACCGATGGAATTCTACTTTTGATTTACTAAATGTTGTCACCGATTATAAAGCAGTTATAAATGATTTTTGTATCGCAAAAAATATGCACAATTTTGAAATGACTCCCAACGATTGGTATTTTGCCGAATCTTTGTTGAAATTTTTAGAACCTTTTAAAACCGCAACTTTAAAGTTTTCAAAAACATATGAATCTACTTCTAGTAGCATTTTTATTGAATTAGTTAGCATGATGCAAATATTTAACGAAATGTTAAATGATCCCTATATTAGTGACATTGTAATACCTGCATTTCAAAAAATTTTGAAGTATTATTTTCCTCCTCCTATGTTGATTTGTGTTGCTACTGTTATGGATCCCCGTATCAAATTAGAAGGTACGAAGAATTTGATACAAATGTTTTTTGGATATTTAGAGGACAATGTAGAATTAACAACTGATTGCGCTACTTTTTTAGTTCAGTTTGAATCTACTTTAAATAACTTGTATGATTATTATGATAAACGTTTTGCTTCTAGTAGTACAACTTCTGTAGTTAGTTCTTCTTCTGGTAGTTCTAAAGGTAAGGGTAAAAGTAGAATTGGTGATAGAACATTTAGTTTACTTGAACAAATTCGATCTAAAAAACCTAGGACTAATCAACCAAATGAATTAAATTGGTATAACCAACAGGATACTGAGCCTACTCTTTCTCCACTAGATATTTTACAATGGTGGAAAGAACATGAACACACTTTTAGTATTCTGTCAATTATGGCTAAAGATTTGCTAACTCCTCCTGTCTCTACAGTTGCTTCTGAGAGTGCATTTTCTACAAGTGGCAGGGTTCTATCTGATTACAGGAATCGGTTGAAGCCCGAGGTGTTGGAGATGCTCGTTTGCACAGAAGACTGGCTGAAGACTGAAGATAGGACGCAAGGAAAAGCACTATCAAGTTCCACAAGTGGGAGCACCTCGCCCGAAGAACAACAACAACAACAATAGCTTTGCTTGTTATGTCAAATTAGAAAACTTGTACTCAATTAAAATTGTATATAACAAATATGTTATTGTATAAAACTTATTTGTGAATTGAATTCTTCATTTCGTTATAAATTGTTCAAATTGTATAACTTAAATTCATATGAATAAAATTTCAAAATTTGTTGTCAATTTCACTCTTTCAATCTTATTATTATTATTACGATTTTTTTTGTTTATTAGTATTATTACTTACTTAGTATTATAATTAAACATCATTTGGGGATATTTGAAGAATTGTAGTATTATTACTTATTAGTATTATTACTGAATTACATACTTAGTATTATAATTAAACATCATTTGGGGATATTTGAAGAATTGTAGTATTATTACTTATTAGTATTATTACTTACTTAGTATTATAATTTTTTAAGAATTGTAGTATTCATCAAACAAAAATATGGTTGTTTGTATACATCATTTGTAAAATTATTATTATTATTATTTTAATTTAAGCTACAAAAAAAAAATTATATTATTAAACGGGCCAACCCGCGGGTCGACCCGGCCCAACCCGGGTTGAACCCTAAAGGGTTCACGGGTTGGGCGGGCCACCCAAACGAAAACGTAGCCCGGCCCGGCCCGGCCCGTATAAGTGTGCAACCCGGCCCGGACCGGCTACGTATTCGTGCCAACCCGTACGGGTTGGGCCCGACCCGGCCCGAACGACCCGTTCGCCATCCCTATCACTACATCAGATTTTTTACTTGAATTATTTTTAATATATTAAATATGCATCACACATGTAAATTACTATCTGTCTATCTATCTATAATATTATATATAATCTCTACTATTTTAATGGAAGAGTTGGAGTTGTAAATCTACCTCAACTCTCCATTATAGTCTTTACATTTACTTTTAGAAATATATAATCATATATATTAAAACATGCATCGCACGTGTAAATCAGAGTTTTTACTTATTTTTTTTCGAAAAATTAATACATGCATCGCACGTGTATATTACTGGTATATTTAAAATGTGGATTCATCATGGTATGGTTTGAGATAACATGGTGATTGATTAAATGCAAAAAATAGACATTATGGAGCTTGATCAATACAAAGATATATGAGTATACTAACATGTGTTTGTTTTTCTTAAACAAGATGGCAATTCCCTATACATACTTTGTACACGGTTGTACCCCAATTTTACATCCTTTTTCTTTAACATCCATCCCTTTCGAAGTCTCAAATATTTCATATGTACCCATACATCATAATTTGAGTACAATTTACTTAAACTTTTTTTTTTCTTTTTCAAATTGATATATTTTTACTATATCAAAAAAAAAATCCCAATCATTATTTTTTTAAATAAATACCCTCTCCGATCCCATAATATAAGTTATTCAAGCTCCCCCCCCCCCCCCCCCCCCCCAACCAATAATATATATCGTTTTAGGTTATCTAAGGAGGTGTCCGAACCTTTTTAAATGTACATTAATATTTTTTCTTTGAGACTTTCAAATTTGTCTCTGTATAGCCATTTAATTTCCCACCTAAAAAATTTCTAGTTCATTTAAGAGGATGACAAGTTTGATACTACTTTACAGTAGATAGCTCATTTAAGAGCTTCAATAATCAAGAATATTTATTATTTTTACAATATGAGTGTAGAACTTATAATGACTTATAATATCGTACGGACTACGGAGTGCGTATTTCTTATATTTAACCACTGAATTGATTTCATTTTTAATGTACTTTGATCATATCCGCATTAACCATTCAAAATCTCTAATCTCTAATATAATGGAAGAGTTGGGGTTGTCATTTGTAGACAACATGTAATTTGTAGATATTCATTCAACCATTCATTTTTAAGTGAGAGTTATATTAACCATTCGTTTACTCAATTGTTGTTAGTTACCATAATACCGTCAAAGTTCAAATTTACGACTAATTATTTATAAAAGTGATACTCATATAAAATAAAAGTTTGTGCAACTAGGGGTAATTTGTAAAGTGTATGTGATGATTAAAGGATGAGTAAAAGGAGGTCTCAGGTTCGAGGCCAGATTACGTCATATTATTTACGATATTAAAAAATCTAATTAGAATGTGCATCTCGTACGCATAAATTATTAGTTATTTTAAATAAGTACAATTCACCTTGTTCCCTTTATTCCTTTTAAAAATGATTTTATATTTACTGAAGGAGAAAATATTTATAATAAGATATTTGAGAACAAAATTAAAGATTTTTTCTTCAAAATAATTAAATAAATCAACTGTTTTATTAATAAAAAGCCTAGAAAAATAAAAATAAGTTCAATGTATTATATTTACTGAAGGAGAAGATATTTATAATAGGATATTTGAAAATAAAAATCCAAACAAAAATTTAAAGTTTTTTTCTTCAAAATAAATAAACAAATCAAGTATTTTTATTAATAATTTTGTTTACTTCAAATTAAATAAATAAATCAACTTTTTTGATTAATAAAAAGCCTAGAAAATTATAAATAAGTTCCTTGTAGTAATCGGATACTTCCCTCTCTCCTTCCAACTCCCTATCATCGAAAGACTAAAGAGAGAGAATGAGGATATATCAATAAACCGAAGATTCTTCAAATCAAATTCAATCAAAAAATCAAAACCCTAATTCCCCCAAAAAAATCCCCAATTATAATGGACGCAATCCTCATCTCCAATTTCCCCCTCCTCCCCGTCCCCTCCTCCTCCTCTTTGAGGCCAAAGCTCCCCTCCGCTGCCCTTCACCGGCGGATCTCGCCGTCTACGCGGCCGTATTTTGCCGCCAGAAGCAGAAGCTTCGCCGCCGTCGCGAAGAACGGCGCCCTAATCACTGATTCTGCGCCGGTGCGAAATTTCCCCTCCATTTGATGTTTTGGTGTTTGATTGAGTGGAATTTTATAGAAAGTTGTCATTTTTAGCAAGAGTTTGTTAAGCAGTTTACTTAACTGGTTAGAATATTGGGAATTTTAATTTCATGAATTAAAAATTTTTGCAGAATTTTATTTTCAAGTAGCTCCTCAAAGTAATTTGGAAATTTATGATTGTGTTAGTTGTACTCGTTGAAAGTTCCTTCTCATTGTAATAGCTTTAAAATTGAAATTCAGTTCCATACTTGCTGTAAAGAGCGTGCTAAAGCGCATATTTTAGTGCCTTGTATATAGGCTCTGCTTCAAGATTGGCAATGATATGATTGTCATCTAAGTTTTCATTTTGTAGATGAAATTGTGGTGTTAATCATGTAAAATTCTATATTAATTGACACTTAATAGAATTCTTCTTTTGTTATTATTATTTTTATTTATAAACTTGTATTATGCTTAAAAAAGAAAGGGGAAAAAGGGTATAATTTTGTCAATTTTGATGCTAACGCCCTAAAAGCCGAAGCCATGTTTATCATGGTTCACGCTGACTACATATTATCATTTAGAATTGATAGTTTCCTCAGCAAAGAAATTGACACTAAAGTGGAGTTGATGTAACGCATCAAAGATGTTTGTGGTAGCTCAAAGAAATGGTAGGTACTTGGAGTTTTTGGCAGTACTAGGCTACTTTTTGAAACTTTTTGTGATTTTAGGCCAGTTGACAAACTATTAGTACTTTTGGCTAGCAAGTGCCACGTCAGCAGCGGCCGCTATTGGGAATAGCGGCCTCTTCATAGCGATCAACACATCGGACTTCCACACTTGGCAGATTTGTATAATTGCAAACCACTTGGTGTAACTGAGGCCGCTATTGTCAATAGCGGCCTCGTCTAACTAAGGTCGCTATTCCCAATAGCGACCTCAGGTGGACCTAAAAGCGATTGGGTCAACATACGGTCGCTATTGGGAATAGCGACCTTGGTTATACAAGGTCGCTATTGATAATAGCGACCTCCGTTACTCCAAGTGGTTTGCAATTATACAAATCTGCCAAGTGTGGGAGTCCAATGTGTTGGTCGCTATGAAGAGGCCGCTATTCCCAATAGCGGCCGCTGCTGACGTGGCATTTGCTAGCCAAAATTGCTAATAGTTTGGGAACCTAAAATCGCAAAAAGTTTCAAAAAGTAGCCTAGTACTGCCAAAAATTCAGGTACTTGCCAGCCATTTGAGGCTTTGGAGGGGCAAAGTCAGATTTTAGTAGCTCTAAGGCAGGGTTAGAAATTTTCTCTTCACAATTTATATAGAGAGTATAAATAAAAATATATTTTTAAAACTGTCAGTGGTCGTAAAGTATTTTCATCTCTTCGGTGGGGCATGGTCCCTCAGTACTGTAGTAGCTCAACAAAATGGTAGATATTTGTCATTCATTTTATGCTTTGGAGGAGCGAAGTGAGAGATTTTAGTAGCTCTAACAGACGGTTGAGATTTTACTCTTTACAATTTTTATGCAGAGTATAGTTCTAATCTTTTTGAGTGCCCTTTATGCAAAAACTTGCAGCTACAAATATCTAATGTAATTTCATGCAGGGCCGGCCCGGAGATCCGGGTTGTCCTAGCCGAACTCATGTTTTGTTGCCCTTTTAGTGAAAAAAATTTAATACTAACAACAAAAAGTAAAAGTAAAAACAAATAAAATAAATTTATGCAAAGTCATGGAAAACACCAAATGTTCACTAGGCCATGGAAAGCAATTTATGCAAAAATATTTCCTGATTTAAAATAAAAATCAATCTAGGAACAGAAAATTTTGTAAGCTTCAACAAAGTTATAGAACTCAAAATTCTAAAAGCGTAATTTGAAGCAATCATAGAACCCCAAAACTAAATATACTTACCACACTGTTGCAACAATGACAGTATATTCCAGAATCTTTTATATACCTATCACGTAGTTTCTGTCAGTAAAAGGAACTTGTTAGTGAAAAAGAAGAAGCATATAATGGTAAACTTAAGCAATAAAAACAGTAATTGATTAATAAATACTTGGCCTGGAACATTATACCTACTTTGGTTCCCTCATGTAAAATGTCATCCATGAACAACAACTTGTGGAGGCCCAGATCCCTTTACAAATGATAATTCAGATAATTAAGTTTAAGTTGAAGCACAAGATTTGTGGAAATCAATGCATATCCCTAAAAAAAATAAATAAAAAGTGCAGAACGAGGCAAGCTCCACTTCGGCGTCTTCCTCAACGAGCCACCCCTCATCCATCACTCATTACCATAAATACCAACCAAGACTACACCCAATCCCCGTAGCTCATCGGAGGCGAAAGTGATGTTAAAAGGGCTCCAATTACTAAAGAATGGGGTGATAGATTCTAAAAATCTAGTTGGATATTGGCAACTTCTTCCTCCTTCACACATGAACAAGAACAACCACCCAGCTATCGCTTAGAATAACAACAAAGGGGAACCTTCAAATAAAAGAAAGCAAATGAAGATGGCAAGACTGTGTCCCTATCCAAGTAGGTTAATAAAGGATTTACACCTCCACCGTTCACATTGAAAGACCAAGATGGCAAGACTGTGTCCCTATCCAAGTTCAAAGGCAAGCCTCTTGTGCTTTACTTCTACCCAGCTGATGAGACCCCTGGGTGCACCAAACAGGTAATTAAGGGTTTGGTCAACGGCAAATATTTTTCTATCTTGAAGCATTTGTAAATTATGCGATACTGGCATGTGCATTACACGTGTGCATCACTCTTGACCATGAATAAGTTGACAACTCTCTGCTCCACTTTTTCATGAACTAGGCTTGTGCTTTCAGAGATTCTTATGAGAAGTTCAAGAAAGCAGGAGCTGAGGTCGTAGGAATAAGTGGTGATGATCCTAATTCTCACAAGGTAACCACAAACAGAACCGATAGTTTGTTTTTCAACTCCTCAATCAAATTAAATATTTTGTATTCTAGATCTAATACAGACTTTTGAATGAGACCTTCAAGCTACTACAGGAAATGGGTGGTCCAATTGATCTACAAAAACCAATTTCAACCAGAGAAGCATGTTGATGAGACCTTCAAGCTACTACAGAGCCTCTGAGTCCTATTAGTTTTTGTAATACCATATCTAGTTTTGTATCTAAAAACAAATTAGTGTGATATATAATTCTATGCATTAAAGAAATTAACGAGGCATCCATTGTATTTCATTTTCCGAGCACTGTAAATAAACCCCAAAAAGTGGGCTGAACAAGGTTTTATCCCGATTACAACACCTGAAGTGTGTATAATCACAGAGATAGTAGTGATATAATAATTAATAAGTGCTAGATTTGACCCATAAACTAATTTATAAGTGGAGCGATATCAAATTTGTTGAATCAGTTTCGAAGCAGCGGATAAATTTACAAACATAAAGAAACTAGCATAATGAAAAATAATAAAAATTTTCTAATTCACGGCATCTAAATAAATAGAAACCCTATAAATCAACGGAAGTAAAAAATTCAATTTTTTGTATGAAGAGTTAAGCTTACCTGAGAACTTGCGCTTAACCCGTATTTCTACCTCAATGCAATCAGTATTTCTCCCCAGTGATTTACACTCCCGATCAAGGCTCACTCACAAAACCCTAATTTGATGATAAACTACCATTCCCCTTAAAGCCCTAATTTCTAGGTCAAAATTCATCCTTTTCTTCCAATTTTTTCATCAATCATAAAATTACTGGAAACCCTAAACCCTAATTTGATGATAAAGTTTCTAGCAATTCAAAATTCGCATCGAGCAACAGAGAAAACTTAGAGCTTACGTGTTCGAAGAAGAGGGCCCACCTGATGGCTTTCTTGATGTTTTCGGCGTCCCACGCGGGCTGAGATTAGGGTTTCGAAATCGGATTGGGGATGGGAAAAAGAGAAAGAAAAGAGAGAGGAGATCGATACTGGAAAAGGAAGAGAAAGAGAGGGACGGAAGTTTTTTAAAAAATTTAAATTTTACACAGACCCCTAATAAAATTTATTTTACTACATGAATATATATATTGATTTTTTTTTAAAAATTTTGTTGCCCCCATTAAAGGGGGTTGCCCAAGCCCATGGGCTTGTTGGGCTTACCCCAGGGCCGGGGCTGATTTCATGTGTACATGTCAGCTTGTTGATTGACTTTACATGAAACAAATTTAAAATGTAGCAAGATTAAACTTGAACTTTTTTTCTTCTTCTTTTGGAACAAGGTCATAACAACACACACACACTTTCTCATCTCATAATTGGAGAATTGTGCAACCTCGGAGCCCGGTCTCTTGCTTACTAGCGAAGAGCTTACCACTAGGCTACTAAGGCACTTGCAACTTGGTTCTTGTTTGTTCACTGAAGTTGAAACTTGGCATTTAACACCTTGGGAAATGGGAATACAGAATGGGGATGAAGTTGGACTTTAACCATGGTGAAGGATTTTATGTTAAGACCATGTGCCTACTCATTGCATGTAAGTCATTGCAACCAAAATCCACTGCATGTGGTTGGTTTCAACTGTCAATTGACCCCTGCCAGCAAAACTCTAATGTTGGCATGAGGTTGAGAGATTTATATGTACATTATGTCATGTGTCTATAGGTGAAGTGTGCAGTTGGTGATGAGAGACCTACACTTTGCGAAACAAATTTTTGTCTATATAATAAGCTACTTCAAATATGCACAAGGTGGGGAATGGGATCAATTCTGAGTAGTTGTAGTACAATGTTGAATACAACACCAAAACTCCAAAGTTTAAGGGGATCTTTATGTACATTCGAACAACAACTAAGGCTAAAATTATTAAAAGGATTGAAAACCTGTTCATTTACAACCCTTCCAGATGTTGCAACTAGGTTTTGTTGCTAAACAGGCTAAATAGCCCTATTGCAACACAACCAAACACCTCTAAAGGTGATATCTAACTCAGCTTAGATGGATCTGAGTCAATGATGACATATTTAACATCCCAAAACTCTTATTCGTTCATCCAAAATTAAAATTCAAACCGTTAGATGTGATCTACATCACAAAAACAATTTGTGCAAAAAAATTGAAATAATCATGGAACCTAAACATAGAGTAATTCTAAGTCGTTTATAAAACACAATTGTTTTCTCGCATGATAAATAGTGAAATCCAATCAAATTGATTTGAAATTTTGCACAATTACTTTTTAAAGTGTAGATAATTAATATCTAATGGAGTGAATTTTCATTTTGGAATGCCGAGATATGAGTTTTAGGATGTCTCCCTAGCTAAGTTAGCTAGGGTGACGCCCTAGCCCCCTTATTCTCATTTGACTTATAACTGGGAATATCATAATATAGCAAATTAAGTAACAATTCATATTTTTTGAGATACTATTCAAGGATTAATTAAATTGAAATATTTTTTTCTCATAAAACTAAAATTTATACTTATATATAACTAACTAGTTTTCTTTTTTATCCCGGTTATCTAGTGCATTAGGGATGAGCCAACTCAACTTCAAACCAAAATCGTTTCCTGAATATGATTTATACTAAAAAAACATTTTTAAATCGGCATATATGCGAAAATGTCGGATCTCAGCCATTATACAGCTAAGCTGAGAAGATGTGCTACTTGAAACATGTCATGTCAACCAAAAGCTTACATTCCTCTATTATATTCATTAAAATTGGCTTCGATATGTCACTTGACGTTATTAATACTATATTATATTTATCTTTATCATCTTTATTTTGGCTAGAAATCACTTAGATGACCACTTAGTACACCAAACATGGTTTGATAGATGGAACTATCAATATTTTGCATGTCAATGATTTTTGTAAAAAAGTCACTGTTATTATCGATTAAAAAGCATTTCTTTTTAAGATAATTTATTTAAACTTTATTTGGTTAACTAAATTGCGTTCCCTACTCTGGAAATCTGTTTAGGCACATTAATTCTTAAAATTGTCAGTTGTGTGTTTGCGTAAATTAATAATTTTCTCAAAACATTTGTTGGTTCTGAAATGTTGTTTCATTTTTTGTCTGCAGTCAAACAACGGCTTGTACACTGTGGGTGATTTTATGACCAAAAAGGAAGATCTATTTACAGTGAAGCCCACAACTACTGTTGATGAAGGTAGTAGATGTCTTTGTTTTCTACTTGGTGACTGTTTTGTTGCTATGCTCAGTTAAGATTATTATGAACAGCTCTGCAGATGCTAGTGGAGAATAGAATCACTGGCTTTCCTGTCATTGATGATGATTGGAAATTGGTAAGCCCTTTCTTAAACTGTTGGGATAAATCCCCTTTCCCTTGAAATTCTAACCAATTTTCAGTTTTTTTCTTCCAGTGTTTTTTGGATTGTGGTGGTTCTTATACTAGTAGTATGATTTGTGATGTCAATATTCTGTTCTTGTATAGTACTGGAGATTTTGCTATTATATTGGAAGTGGATGAATTGAAGTTCTACTCCTGGATTTATAAATATCCAGAGCTCATTCTATTGGTGTTCCCTTCATAGCGACAAGGTTATTATTATTTTTTAGATAAATTGTGTGTCAAAGACCCCTGGAGTATCAGTAATAAGAAATTAGAAGACATTGAAGCTTATGAAGCTACAAAGAAAAGATGAGTCATCATAATACATGACTTGCATCCAAATCCAAATGGAAGAGTGAAATCTTGAGAATTGAGATCCACCAATGATAGCAATAAGAGTTCAAGCAAGTCACACATTGTCGACAATAATAGAAATCTTCCATGTTGTTCAAAAGCATCCTTAAGTCTCTAGGTGCACATGTCCTTTGTGATAGATGAAGCCAGAAATATACTGTAAATTCATGGGCGTCGCTCAAATGCTCCCCCAATTATAACATCAGGTCAATATTTCAATCCACTTCAGTTTAGCACCCAAACCATATTAGTAGTCTCCGCTACTAAGGAAATTCATCTTCTGACTTCCAGTGAACCTTATCCTGCTTGAAGTAATACTTAATATAGGAGGTGAGTAGAACCATTCCCACTTCATTGAGGCTCGTAGGACTATTCAACACCTACAGTTAGCATTATCTCCATCCTCCATGCCACTCCTACAAGCACAAGGTGTAAAATCATAATAATTGCTGCACTAGCTCTTCATACTACACAGATAACCGGGGTCAACAAGTTTGGCACTATGCAATCTTGTCAGTGCGATCTCAAAGTCTCACAGTGCAATCTTGTCTGCTATTGTCAGAGTCGACAATAATACAGTGTCACACATCTCAGCTTGATTGTTGAATTGAGTGAAGGTGGCACACTTAACTCAACCATAAGAATATTAGTTTACAGTTAGCAATTCGCCACTTGGGCCAAAATTTCTCACAAATCCAAGTAAACTTCTACTATAATGTCATTGATGTCAGACTGATGGAGGCTAAGAAATATTGAAATCAATATTTAATTGCACTCTATTTGACAATGATTGGACTTTTAAATACTCATGAAAATTAATATAAACTATAAAGTGTACAAAAGAAACGATTTTGTTAGAAGGGTTGAGTTCCATGAGCCCATGACTTATAAGGGTGTACCATACGTTAGTTGGAGCACTGATAATATGAGAAGACATACTCTCCCATTGTCCTATTAGTTATGGCTTGCATTTGGGTCGTGAAAGGGGGGGGGGGGGGGGGGGGGTGTTCTACTCTGATTGGGAGATTGACACACTCTTTTATAGCCCTTGGATGATAGGTATTCTTTTGTATTTATTAGGAAATGCTTCATGTAAAATTATAATACATTACCAACTTTATTGATG
Source organism: Hemerocallis citrina (assembly GCA_017893485.1). Lineage (NCBI taxonomy): Eukaryota > Viridiplantae > Streptophyta > Magnoliopsida > Asparagales > Asphodelaceae > Hemerocallis > Hemerocallis citrina. The sequence continues at coordinate 177,431,088 of CM030365.1, read as the reverse complement.
CATAATAAATGAGACCTACATTAAGTAAAGATTAAGATCTCATGCAGGTCCGTAAGTCATACACAAAACCCAACCTTTGTTAATCTCCTCTGCAATTCATATTGATTTACACTAGTAAGCATGAATGCTATATTTCTTAATAGAAACGACTTCACATCATCTCCAACAGTCAAATTCTTGCTAATTAGCTTATTAATTTGATTTCTCAACCTTAAGAAGCTTCAAAATACCAGACAAAACACACATCAGTAACTAACTAAATCCATCAATCCTTTGATGACAACCCTTCCTGAAAAGAAAAGGTTGTATATGGGCAGCATGAATGTTATATTTCTTAAAGAAACGACTTCACATCATCTCCCAACAGCCAAATTCTTGCTAATGAGCTTACTAATTTGATTCTCAACCTTAAGAAGCTTCAAAATACCAGACAAAACACATCAGTAGCTAACTAAATCCATCAATCCTTTGATGACAACCTTCCTTGAAAAGAAAAGGTTGTATATAGGCAACCCAACCTGGCCTTAAGTTGTAATGAAATTCATGATGAATTTTTCAGTTTGTATTCTAAAACGTCTAAAAAGTTTAAATGGTAGTTTCCGTAAATTTGGAAACTGAAGCACTATAATATCTGGTTTCTCTTCTACTTTTTTTTGCAATCCAGTCCTGAGTAGCCAGTAATTCAGTGTTTTATACAAAACAATCAGCGATATGCATAGCATTATAGTCCAATGGCTATAACATAAATAATTTAGCTATTAACTATCAAATGTAAATCAGAAGGTACCATCAAATCAACATTTTATGGTGCATATGACTAGTAGCTTATGTGATCAAATTTAATTTTTAAGTAAAATGAGTTTTAACCCTTCTTGAGGAACTTCTGTCGTTTTCATGTTTGTATTTGGTGTTTGTATCATAGCTTTTAGCAGCTCCAGAGAATACATTTTTCGTTTACATTGGTTTATCCCAACTTCGCAACTTTAATGATGACTGGTAGTTTAACATGTATGATGCGTGCCAAAGGAAATATTCTCTAACAGTCATAATTATAAATTAATTTATTATGTGGTCATAGTAGTACTATATTTTTTCTATAACAATATTATTTCCATCGTACCTAATCAAGCTAGGTCACTACCATCTGTCTATATAGCATAGACACATCTGTCGTTCAGTCATTCATGTGACTCAGAACTATGTCTACCACTCAAGACTACTCCCTTGACACATGCTTGGTTGTTCTCACTCTTTCCTGCATTTTACAATACTAGTTGAAATTTGTCGTGCATCAATTGCACGTAGCTTGGTGAACGAATTTTTTATATTTAAAAGATGGGATCGCATCATAATATATAGATGACAACAAAGTATACAATTCGCTGCACAAGGTTCGCAAGAGCACAAAAAAAAAACCAAGTACGATATAAGGAAAATAAGTAATAGAAACTATCAAAAGTAGCAAGAGAATGGGAAAAAAAGCACAACATCATAAGGAGTAGTAAAGGCATACAAATGAGAATGATCAGCATAAGAGATGTAAACAGAACAACCATGGATGAGCAGCATTCGCAATAATGACAACATCAACAACAACACCAAATCGATAAAGATTAAGTTCACTCATGAACAACCCCACACTTACTCAAAATTTTAACTCTGATCCAATCCCCCTCATCCAAAGTAATCACATTAATGTGAAATGAAGCTCGATCGTAAAAATCATTTAGATCATATAGTCAGCAAACCATCAATCATAACGATAAAAAGATTGTAAAATAGTCATAAGTTCATAAGTTCAGTGAATGAAAACACTCCAAAGTATTACATTACATCACTCCATTACATAACACGAGTGGATTTGATGTAAAACTAACCCTAAAATAGAGAATTTTCAAGATTCTTAATGGATTAATTTTACCAACACGTAGGTGCGGATCAAAGTTGGAAATTTTAAACAATTAATTGGTTGGATGGATTTTCAAGAACTGAATCACGTTAACAATCCTAATTAATAATTCACTCTACAATCAATAATTAAATCCTTAAGTGTTCTTAGCAAGTAATAGATTCAATATTGCTCCGTACTCTAATTAAGCATGTGGAACACTCAATCTCAATTATTTTTGTGGACGACAGGCAAATCAGATAATATAATAGATAATAGAGCAGTAGGACACAAATATTTAAAAGAGGAAAGAGTATATCGAGGGTTCGAAGAACAATTGGGACGACCGAAGAAGAAGCCACTGTTGAAGGGATGGGCCGCTGGATCTGGCAACGGTTGGAGTCGCTTCAGGCGGGACTGACAGCGGCCAGGAGAGGGGCCAGGGGCGGCGCAAGGGACGCGACTGCTTGGCATCGTTGAAGCCTCGCGACGTTCGGCGATGCGGCTAGCGCTGCTGGCTGTGGTTGCGTCGGGGTGCAAACGGTGTGGGGGGCAGGCTAGGGCTACGGTCAGGTTGAGAGTAGGGGGACGACGATGGAGAAGATGAGTTCGGAAGGAGGGTTAGGGTTTTGAACTGGGGTAGATGACGACTGGTTGAAGGTGAAGATTTTGGGGATTTGGAGAATTAGGGTTAGGAATTTGTATTTGGGGAATTTTAAATTTGGGGTAGATTTTAGAGTTTATCACAAACCCTAAAATTGTATTAGGATTTATCACAAACCCTAATAATTTGGATCTCACTTGTATCACACAAAGAGAGAGAGAGGAAAAGCAAAAACTCAACACAATTTTTTAAAATCAAGAATAACATATTTTCTCATTAATCTCATGGCCTATAAATAGGCTCAAAATATATCTTGATACAAATCTCAAAATATTCTCAGAATCTCAAATACATAAAAAAGATTACATATGGCTATAATTGTCGAAAACAAATATGGTACTGAAATAAAATCTAAACAGAATGTCCTCATCAAGATTATACATCGAAAAACAAGTACACCACCAAACTCCGTAAATCAACTCCTTCAATTCCACTCTCGACCAGCATCGACAACCGCTCACCCCAACGTAACCCAACTCCCAACCCTAACTACAACCTTTTCCAGTACCTTTCTGTTACTCGCAAATGCGCATACGCATCACATCAATTGAACCAAAAATACATTTGGTTTTTTCTTTTAATCTAAACAATAGAACAAAGATAACTAATAGCAGTAAGCTTGCTCGGCCTTTTCTTTTTAAAGAAATTTTATATTATTTTTGAGAAAAACTAAACTGAATCGATTACCAATTCATAATATTTAACCCAGAACCACAAAGTCTCAAACAGGCAATGCAGGCTACAAAATTTAAACCAAAGAGGGCATAGATGGAAGTCACGCTTGGATTGAATTATAGGTTACACTGATTAGAGGTGGCCATAAAGGATGTCCAATTCAGTGCCTATACATGGATTGAAAAAGAGAAAGAGAGATTATTTGTATCACAAGATAAGAGTGGCTGAATACGATGAGTTGTGAATAGGAAGCATAGACCTATATACCGATCATTCTTTGGCCTCTTGAGCAACATAGAGTGCTTTGATTTCTTCGACGTCATCACAACTTTCCAGAAATACAGGAGATCTCTCATGAATCTTTGTAGGAATCATATCGAGGGCCTGAAGAAATCATGTCAATGGAATTAGCTTGTCTTCGTTAGTGTGAGAAATTTGCTTGTATGAAAAGCATAATGCAGTATTATGAAGCAAAATGATGGAGATGCTCGGAGTCAGTAGAGTAGTAGCCAAATAAGTGATTGATTATTCATAAGGAGATCAAAGGGGATAATTTCCATACCCTTTGCTTTCCTGAAAAAGCTTGGCCTCCTACTTGTTCCATCAAGAAGGACATTGGGAACACTTCATAATGAACACTGTATTTAAAGCACAAAAGACCATAGTTACAAGTTCTGAAAAACTGATTGTTATTCTTTGAGGAAACTGATATGGCTTTATTTTTAGTGTAATTTTTGTACCCACTGAAATTTTCCATTTGGGCTCTTCTTATCTACAGGGTACAAAAATATGCCTCCATACAACAAAGTTCGATGAACATCTGCAACCATGCTGCATTCAGTTGGAAAAGAATAGTTCATAAGATATCTACATACTTAGTTATATAATCAATAGTTACAAGTGAAGCCAACTTCAATTTTCAGTAACAAAATTTTTATGTTTTCAAAGACTCACACTCAGTATTGGCAAACTCAATTTTATCAAGTTTCAGAATTTTGTTTTAATATTAATAATGTAGAGGTAAATAGATAAGCAACACACCTTCAACACATCGCAACGATTTTGGTGAAGAACCATCCGTGGGGAACTTGCTGTTCTCCACATACCTAAAGGGAAGTGAAGAATATAAACTCAGTTGAAGCTACTAATACAATAAACAAAGTATATTGGACCATGCATCCTTTGCAGTTGGGATGTGCATCATAGTTCTTCGCATTTCCTTCATTCACAAAATAAATCTTGCCTTTCTTTGGAACTTGTAAAGGAAAGACAAAGAACTACTTTATTACTGATATGGCTAAAAATAGAACTAAATTGGGACCGTTCAAATCGGGCACGAATCTTAAAGCTCTCAGGGGTAAAACAGTATTTTCACCTGTAAACAGGTCAAAAAATGGAAACTGAGCCTTCTCCAAACCCAGTAACCCAAAAACGGGTCTGTCTCATTGGGTCAGGGTGACAGCCCATTATGAACAAACCCAGGACATTTAAAGAGTAATTCAAATTCATGATTATCTCTAAGAGACGGTTTAAACCAAATCTCTTATCATGAAATGATTTAAACTCTGTTTCTTATCCAAAAACACCGGGAAATAGAGATAAATGATTATCTCGAAACTGTTTCCAAAGGCGACTATAAACCCCTTTACCCCCACCATAAAAAAGGTAATCAGTATTTTCTCCACAAAAGCTCTTTCATAATCTTCTTGATTACTGATTTGAGCATCAGAGGGTTCGTCGCCGGGAACAATCCTGGTGTTTCGAACTTTTTTGCAGGTCAGCAGCAGCGTCAAGAAACGGTTAATACCGGTAAGAAGTCAGCAAGTTTGCTTTTATTGTTTCTAGAAGAATTCATATATCATCTGTTTGCTCCCACATCAAAATTAGCAGCAACATATTGGTGCTGTCTGTGGAAAACAGAAAAAGCAATCCGACCATATTTCACCGGTGAAGGTAGTTTCCAGCCATGCCTCCGAAGGAAGAAGGGAAGGCGGCGACGTCCAGCCGAAGAGCCACCCCCCTTCCTCCACCTCCACTTGAGGATATCCCCCTTCAACAAGATCAATAAGTCTTGAGCAGCCGCCTTCCTAATAGGCCCAGAGGGGCTGCGTCGGGGGCTCTTGTCGAAGTCGTCAAGAACAACATCCTCTTCATGACTATATCTTGGTTCACAATCCTTCCACCGATTCGATGGCCTCGCGAGGTCCTCAGGGGTCAAGAGACCTCCGTCAAATCATCGTCAACCGCCAACAAGGGATCGACCTTCAAACCTGCTTGAATGAGAAACGAGCCCGTGACGAGGTCCCTCATCCAGAATGCCAGAGAAGTCAGAGGAGTCGTTCTCCCCGAAGGCCAAGGTCCAGAAGGTCCGCCTTCCCAAGGGGACAAAGGGGGTCTCCTTCCCGTCGACAGCGAAAGAGCCACACCGCTGTGAGCCGATCACCAGCCAGGGTTCGCTATGATGAAGGGGCACCAGTCACCCAGACAGAATTTCGAAACTTCAAAGATGCCATCCCGCAAGCTCTTAACATCGTCCACAATCACTACCGACAAGCACACAACCCTCGCCATGCCACCACTCATGAAGGAGTCCCGAGGGTCGACTAGATCCGGCCAGAGGAACGATTCGGTTCAACGTCGCCTTCGAAAGATGGAGAGGCGTCTTAGCAAGATCAATCCCCGAGAAGAACAACAGACCAATAAGTTCTGCCCAAGCAGACGTCCCTTTTTCAGGGCCATCATGGAAGCTCCAGTCCCTGAAATCTTTAAGCTGCTCCGCTTTGAATCCTACAATGGGGAGTCAGACCCGGCCGAACATATCGAGAGTTTTAAAACTCTCATGATGATTCATCAAGCCTCGGACGCGCTCCTCTGCAAGGTCTTCCCAACAACGTTGAGGGGACCAGCGCGAGAGTGGTACTCCCGTCTATCCCCAGCCTTCATCTTCTCATTTGACCACTTTGAGGAGCTATTCCTCACCCACTTCATTAGCAATCGCCGAGCCGAGAAAATAAGTACATCTTTGCTAGCCCTCAGCCAAAGAAAGGGTGAATGCCTAAGAGATTATGTTCGGCGCTTTACCATCGAAGCCCGGTCCATTGCCTCTCTCAACCAATCAGTAGCCTCTGCAGCATTCAGGCACAACGTCAATAACGCCGACCTCAAGGCGTTCCTTGCCAAGAAGCCTCCTTGGGACTTTTCGGAACAACTGCTTAGGAGAGAAGTACATCCGAGCGGAAAAGGCTCTCAACCCCCCAGTCGAGAGGAGTCATCTTCTGGGAACAAACGGAAAAATACAAGCGAAGAAGGGTCCCAGAAATTTCAGAAAGATGACAATGGCCAGCACTGCCTAGGTCCTCGTTTTGAGAAGTCCACCCCCCTCAATGCTAGTATATCAGCAGTTCTTATGGAGGTGGATAAGGAAGGGTTATTCCGCGCTTCCCCTAGAATGAATACTCCAGCAAAGAGGAGGAACATATAAAAGTGGTGCCGTTTTCATAGGAATCATAGGAACCACGGTCATGACACGGATGATTATCGGGTTCTCAAGGAGGAGTTCGAAGAACTCATACAACGGGGACACCTGGTCAAGTTCGTCAGAAAGGACGGGGCCGATCCTCCACCCCGAGGAGCCAACAAGCGAACCGAAAGGTCCGCCGAGTTTCAAGACTCCAAACCTGGGGCCATCCTCCACCTTATCCATGGAGGTCCAATGGGGGGAGAATCAAACTCCTCCCAAAAGGCCTTCATCCGAGACGTGAGTTCGGTTCAGAACTTTTTCCCAGCCAAGAACCCTGGGGTCTCGGCGACGTTCTCAGACAAAGATCTGGAAAGCGTTCGAACACCTCACTGTGATGCACTCATAATTAGTCTCCACATGGCCAACTACGAGGTGCACCAAATTATGGTCGACAATGACAGTTCCGTCAATATCCTCTTCCTGGAAGCCTTCCAAGGCCTCAAACTCTCTCGAGATCGTCTCAAGCCTGCCGGATACACACTCCACGGGTTCTCTGGGGCTCCAATCCTAATCGAAGGAAGTCACTCTCGATGTGACCGCAGGAAAACCCCCGACTACCCAGACAGAGGCAATGGACTTCATGGTCGTCGATGTGAAGGCCGCTTACAATGCTATCCTGGGCCGACCAGGTCTAGCAGTACTTCATGCTGTATCATCAGCCTTTCACATGAAAATGAAGTTTCTGACCTCTACAGGAGTAGGAGAAGTCAAAGGAAGCCAAGAAACCGCTTGGAAATGTTACACCACTACAATGGGGGGCTCGGTCCTCCCACTTGAAGCATTAGAGCTCCCCCAATGGAACAATCAAGTTTTTCCCTGACTAGTTGATGAACGCAAGGAGATCCCCCTCTTCTGGGAAGGCAGAATTGGGATACTGAGCATCAAATGAAGTACCACGAGGGTGCCTAACACCCTCTCGTAGAAATAAGTTTTCAATTTTCAATAAGGCTGCCACAAGCGATATGGTCAAAGCATGTAATAAAGGATCGCACCATTGAAGCGACCACTTAGTTTGTTTCAATAAAACTTAGCTTTTTTCTTTTGAAAATTATTGCATTGGCCTCATGTCTCTCTGAGTCACACTACGACTCGTTAAACAGTAAGTTTGGAGTCCAGCTTGTCCCACAGGGCTGCTCCTACAACTTGCTAGGCGCAAAAGACGAGTTTGGAGTCCAACACTTGGTTCGACGCTGCTTTAGCTGCTTGTAAACAAGCAAGTGCAGAGCAGCCCACCATTCGAAATTGCTCCTGCAACTCGTTGAAACTCCTAAACAATAATTTCGGAGTTCAACACTTGGTTTGACGCCGTTTTACCCGCTTACAAACAAGCAAGTGTGTGGCAGCTCACCATTCGGAATTTGCTCCTACAACTTATTGAAACCCCCAAACAACAAGTTTGGAGTCCAACACTTGGTTTGACGCCGCTTTAGCCACTTGTAAATATGCAAGTACGGAGCAGATCACCATTCGGAATTGTTCCTACAACTCGTCGATAACTCTGAAACAACTAGTTTGAAGTTCACAATCATGGTTCGAAATTGCCATGGGCTCGAAACGACCATTCATACTACCACTACTGGTTAAATTTTGCAACAAGCAGGTTCGAAGACCAGCTCTTTACCAGGGTTATCTCCAAAATTTTACTCGAACTAGGGCCTAGCTCGCCCCTGGAGCTGCTCCCTCGGCTAGACAACTCTCATCAATAAGTTTTGTGCTTAGCTCCTCTTCCGAGCCACACCAGCAACCCCCTAACTCCATGCGATGTTGCTGGAGCCCAGCTCTTCCAAAGAGTTTCTCCCGCAACCAGTTCAACTTCAAGCATTGGATATGGCGTCAACCCCCACCTCGGGTTTCTTCTACAAATTTGTCGGGCTCAAACATCATGTTCGGAGTTCAACTCTCCTCAAGAGTTGCTCCTCAAGTTCGCCTCCCGAACGGCTCTCTCCTAGAGCCTGGAGATGCTCTTCGTCCCACCCGCCTTCCGAGTGGCCTTCTTCCTAACGAGTTCGAAGCTCAACTCTTCCTTAGAGTTGCTCCTCAAACTCGTCTCACGAACGACTCTTTCCTAGAGCCTGGTGACGCTCTTCGCTCCGCTCACCTCCCGAGCGATCTTCATCTAAACGAGTTCAGAGCTCAACTCTTCCCTAGAGTTACTCCTCAAATTTGTCTTCCGAACGGCTCTCTCCTAGAGCCTGGTGATGCTCTTCGCTCCGGTCGCCTCCCGAATGGCTTTCTTCCAAGCGAATTCGGAGCACAACTCACCCCTAGAGTTGCTCCTCAAACTTGTCTTCCAAATGGCTATCTCCTGAGCCTGGTGATGTTCTTCGTCCTGCTCGCCTCCCGAGTGATTTTCATTTAAACGAGTTCGGAGCTCAATTCACCACTAGAGTTGCTCCTCAAACTTGACTCCCAAATGGCTCTCTCCTAGAGCCTGGTGATGCTCTTCACTCCACTCGCTTCCCGAGCGCCGTTTTTCCAAAAGAGTTTGGAGCCTAACTCGTCTAGAGACGTTCCCTAAAACTCGCCTCCAAGAACGGATCTCCCCAAGAGTCATACAAAGCTCTTCTCAAACTTCATGGAGGCAAAGATATTGCCGGCCTATTTTGACCATGAAGGAGGATGATTCTTCAACAGACTTTTGAAGATAAATTGTAGATCTTTGAGTCAGCTTCGAAACGAGGGGTCAAACGCCTCGATCGGACCTCTATAGCTCTGGTAAAGCTGGTTACAACACAGCTGCGCCGAGCCAACAAAAAGTTGATCGGGTCAATCGGTCAATGGTCAAAGTGCCATGTGTCGGCACGCCGAAGCATTGAGGCAGTTCGGAGTCGCGCGCTGAGCAAACGCGCCCCCAATCGTGAAAACGCCAAAAAACTGTCAATGGCCACGTGTCGACCATCCGAAGCATCGCTAAAGCTCGGTGGCGCACGCGGAGCAAACCTGCCCCAAACTGAAAAATGGTGAAAATTTTTCTCCTCCCGAGCCGTGCTCGATCTTGATCGACGGTCAACGTTGACCGAGTCAACAGTCAAATATTGACCGCCACGTGTTGACCATCCAAAGCATCGCTGAAGCTCGGTGGCACGCGCCGAGCAAACCTGCCCCAGAATTGAAAATGCCAAAAAAAATTCTCCTCCCGATCCGTGCTCTGTCTTGATCGACGGCTGAGATTCCCCCCAAAAATTGTTTGACCGGATCAGCGGTCAACGCCACATGTCAGCACGCTGAACCGTCGTGATCGGTCGGTGGCGCGCGCCGAACGAAGCTACCCCCGATCGAGAAATAAGCGAAAAGCTTTGTCTCCCGATGCGCGCTCGATCGTGATCAGCGGCTCAGATTGAGCCACATCGCCCCCTCTCTTCTCAATGCATCAGCGCGCGAGCTCGATCTTGATTGACGCCCCAGATCGCGCCGAGTCGCCTCTTCATCAGATCACCTTATTGCGACCGCTCAATCCCATCAGCACGCGAGCTCGATGGTGATCAGCAGCTTAGATCGAGCCACGTCGCCCCTTCTCTTCTTAGATGCATCAGCGCGCCAGCACGGTTGTGATCAACGGTGGTGATTTAATCAACTTAATTTTTTATTTAATTATTAAATCGATTTAATTATTTACAAATTCAAAAAAATGATTAAAAAATCAAAAATGTATAATTAAAAATTCTACAAATAATTAGTAATTCGGAAAATAATTTTAAATTCCGAAAATATAATTATTGAATTAGAATATTTAATTAAAATTTTTGAAAATTAATTGTTTAAATTCGAAAATTGAATAAAAAAATCGAAAAATGATTAAAAAATTGGAAAAAACTCAAAAAAATCTGGAAAATACTAAAAATAATTCTGAGTATTTTACAAACTCAAGAAAGCATCGTTATATCGAGCGAGTTCTAAACGTTCTCGAGAATGCCGATAAATTTTTTGAGTCATTAAAAACGGGCGAACTACTCCTCAAAGGCTATGAAACTAGGTCTTCGGAAGTGGGGGGCTTGTGATATGGCTAAAAATAGAACTAAATCAGGACCGTTTAAATCAGGCACGAATCTTAAAGCTCGCAGGGGTAAAACGGTAATTTTACCTGTAAACGGGTCCGAAAATGGAAACTGAGTTTTCCAAGCACAATAACCCAAAAATGGGTCTGTCTCACTGGGTCAGGGTGATAGCCCATTATGAACAAACCCATGACATTTAAAGAGTAATTCAAATTCATGATCATCTCTAAAAGACGGTTTAAACCAAATCTCTTATCATGAAACGATTTAAACTTTTTTTCTTATCCAAAAACACCAGGAAGTAGAGATAAATAATTATCTCGAAACTGTTTCCAAAGGCGACTATAAATACCCCTCTACCCCCACCATAGAAAAGGTAATCAGTATTTTCTCCACAAAAGCTCTTTCATAGTATCCTTGATTACTGATATAAGCGTCGGAGGGTTCGTCGGAGGGAACAATTCCGGTGTTTCGAACTTTTTTACAGGTCAGCGGCAGCGTCAAGAAACGGTTAACACCGGCCAGAAGTCAGCAAGTTTGCTTTTATTGTTTCTAGAAGAATTCACATATCATCTGTTTGTCCCCACACCAAAATTAGCAGCAACAATTACCATAGTTTAATAGAAGAAGAAAAGATAATTATAACACATATCAGACCTTGAATAGGTTATAGGTTAAGAACTTGTACTGTATTGGATTACCATCAAATCCATTTGATAAAAAAACTGCAGAGATAACTATATATAAATATCAACTGATAAGTGATAAGGGATGCTGATGAAAATAATATACCATTTGAGCAATATGACAAAGAATGCAACGACGTAGACCTTCAGGTCGGGATGGGTCAGAATGAATTCCCCATGGTGGATCGAGAGTGAAACCACTCACACCATTTTCACTGCTTATCACAAGCTGCAATGTGAAAATATCTAAGGTGATGATGATTCATCAAAATGGATAAGGGAAACTAACTTGCAGAAAGCGAAAGAAATGAAAGTCATCATGTTATCTTTTACCTTGCAAAAGCTCCCATACATGCAATACCCTGTTACCATATCCTTTTCTGGTTGCAACACATATTCTAGCTGTGCTTCATCCTTGTTTTTAATCATGTAGATCCCGAATATCTGCGGGAAAAAAGTGAAAAACATTAATCAGTGAAAGAGACTTCGGCATAGCTTGAAAGAGAAAGAAAATAGTCAGAATCATTCATCAGCAAATAAAAGTTCGACATAAGCTAGACATTATCAATAATCCCGTTTAATTATCTCAAAACAATGAATAATCGACTCCTGACGTTCTATGACACAACAAGATTTAAAATTTCCTCTCCATGATTACTTTGTTTGTTAATGAATATGGCACTAATCCAGAAGCCAAAAAGAACATCTATATGAAAAAATTCCCATGGAAATTTTCTTATCATAAGAATTTTATCAAACACATCATTTGCTAACCAATTTGAGTATGATTAGAATTGTGGGTTAAGTTTTCTCCTTTAACTCATTTACTCTTGCATCACCAAGTTATAAAAGAACATATACCTTGGGACGATAAACATAAACACCAATTTTTACAGTCGCAGCTACATTTATCGACCAAGCCTTGTATGGGTTAGGCAGGGGGCGAGGGCATGGGTGATGAAGCCAGATGCGCAGTTGTCGATGCCAGTGGGCCAATGCATCATCTTGAAGGCCGCATAGCTCATCTTGATTGGTCTTCTTTGAATCTGAGGGTTTTGAAGGGAATTTGGGATCGGGGAGTTATAGGGTTTGGGAGAGTTGAGAGAGCAGTGGAGGGAGAGAAGGGTTTGGAAGTGGGTATTAAGGATTATATTTGATGGATTTGTATGGTCCATATTACATCTGAGAATCAAATGTGTGGTCCAGATCTGCTCTGGACAAATTTATTATTGCTTTTATAATAGAAATAGATATCCTATATTTGGGACACTTATAAAACTGTCAAACACTTCAACACAATCAATAGATTTCAAAAACTTCTTCACCTTTCTTATGCTGTAGTGTCTTATCATTATTTTTGTATGGATTGTGGAGTTTCTATTCATCATATAGATCCCTTATTTTAATTGTGTAGCTCAAAATTATATTGTTTGATGTCATTTTGGACGGGAAAAATGTGTAATTGTGATATATTATATTATGGCCGTGTCTCCATGTCCAGCATTTTACGAAGTTTCTGTGGCTCATACGGTGTTTGTGCAGTATTCATATATGTGCTCTTAACCATTATTGGGAATTTTTGAGTAGATATGTATATGATTTTTTTTAAGTTTTAGGGCCTGTTTGGTTGGAGGGGAATGGAGGGGAGGGGGGGAGGGAGGGAGGGATTTTTTAAAACATTTCTTGTTTGGTTCATTTTTTAGGAGGGGGGGGGGGAAGGGGAATGGAGGGGTGCAGAATCCCTCCTGAGCCAATTCTGGCTCCCCTTCAATATTGGGGGGATTTGGAGGGGAGAGAAAGTGGGTCTAATTTTTTTAAAGTGATTGGACTAAACTGCCCTTTTTAAATCTAAATCCCTAAAATAAAAAAGATATCCTCTCTCCTGACTCTCTCTTTCTCCCACTCGCACCCTCTCTTCCCCCCCCCCCTTCGTCGCGGAGGTGAGGAGCAGATATCCTCTCTCTCCCGACTCTGTCTCTCTCCCGACATTTCCAGTTTTATTTTATTTATTTATCTTTTTTAAGCAAAAATATTATTGTATGTTAAAGCTTTAGCATGCAATGCAAGAGTCTGAATAATACTTGGCCTCTATGTTAACAGTTGGGGATACATTGCATAGTTTGAACTTTGATCTCCTTTTCCGTCCACATAGGCAGCAAGAAGTCCTCATTCAATCACGAAAAGTGAATTGAAAGAATACAAATTAAAGTATTTTTTCTTATGAGCTAGATGAGTTGAATCTTGTTACTGTTTTTGTCTATATATAATATTACATAAATATTGGACTTACAGTAGTGGTTTAGCCAACTGGTGGTCTCAGAGCATGTGGCATTTGGGGCCAGAATCTGATTTAATTTGTTCAAGTACTATCAATCAATCTGCCTTCATTATTTTGTTTATTGGTCTTCATTATTTTGTTTATATTACAAAATTAGAACTAGAAACAATAATACATAGACTCTCCTAAAATATGAAAGGGTATAAAAATAATTTAAAATTCCTTCCCCCCTTGTGAACCAAACAAGAAGATAATTATTTTTCCTCCCCTCCCTTCCCCTCCTTTGAACCAAACAGGCTTGATTAAAATCTCTCCCCTCCCTTTCCCTCCCCTCCCCTCGTTTGAACCAAACAGAGCCTATAGAGCGCTACTGCTCTCCTCAGTCCCTCTTTGCTCTGCGCACCTGTCAAATTATTTACTGGTTTTATTACAGGAAGGTTTTTTGTTTTATGTAAGTTTTACTTCTAGTTCTTTGTCAGCTTACCCACCTCAGCTTGCTAGGTTTGTCTGATTTATATGCATCTTTTGATTGTATGTTATGGATACAATTTACTAAATGTGCAGTCTCATTTTCTTTGCTGCAGGTTGGAGTAGTTTCAGATTATGATTTGTTAGCACTGGACTCTATCTCAGGTTTCTGTTAAAACTTCTTACTAATGTGGCTTTCTGGATTTAGCACTTACTTCTGTTTGACGTAGTTAGCATTAATTATTTAATAATGAATTGCGACCCTTTATAATGTTCTATCATGGAAGCATGATCTATTACCCCCATGTACCTAGTTAACTATTAATGATGTTTTGCTGAGCCTTGTATATAATTCCTTGCACCTCGTGACATTCATGGTTTTTGGTATGTAACCTTTTGTTATAACTGATAAGGACTGGGTTAGAGGGTGTCGAGCCTGCCAAGATCTCACGAGCTGTTAGTAGATAATATAGGTGTTCGGCCTGATTTTATTGTTATTTTGGAGTTTCTTTCATTCCATACGTGGGATTGAAGATTAACACTAGCACAGGCCAATATTTCATATTATCTTCCGATCACATGACCTCTGTTTGTATGTGAATTTTGGTTTATTTGGGGTTGGCAGAGGGGCAAGAGGGGCAACTTTGGACAGAGAAGAATATTAACGAGCATAGCATCTGAGTTGTGATAAGTGGTGTCAGGTGTTGCCAGTTATTTGGATTTGCCAACTTGGGGTGAGTTCTTCAGATCCTATAAGTTCCAGTTGCGGATCACTTACGACTTTGAGGATCCACTTGGGATTCCAAACCCAGAAAGCATGCATATGGAGGCAGTTTTGAGGAACATAGAAGATCCTCTGGAGGATCCACTTATTCTTCTTACAATATCCAAACTAGTAATGTTTGGCTCAGAGTTGGATCTAATTATGGATAACTCGTATTCCATCGAAACTTTTGTGCCCATGTGAAAATGGTAGAAGAAAGATGAGAGGAAGATCAAGTGCTAGCCTTAATTTTGGTCAAAAGAAGAACAAGTCCCAAGGAAAACAACTGTAGCAGATTTTATGTTTAAGATACACAAGTTTCTGATTCTTCTGAGTGCAAGTCACAAATCATGTTTCTAGTTGGCAAGAAGTTAGGAAGAAGTACCGCCACTTATTTGACAAGTTTTGCTGACAGTGGAAATGCTGAAGTTTAATTTTATATATAGGGGAAGGAGGCTATTAGAAAGTGAAAGAGAAGGGAAGTATTTCAAAGAGAAGCATCATCGGAAGACAACTTCCACAAATCAAAACATTCATGTTACAAATTTGATTTTTTTTTCCTGCAAGTGAGAAATGGTTGGCTCTTTGCACCTGTTAGAATATAAATGCAGCTCCCTCAACCCTTCCTACAACTTCAAATTTAGTGTAGTTGCACGGTCTTACACATGGTATCAGAGCAACCCATGTTCAAGGTTCGAGTCTCGCCGGATGGAATTGTGGAATTTTTTAAAAACATTTGTTATACTGTTGTGCATATCCAAGCCTCGTCCCACAATTTATTGGACATTTGTCTCGTTTCTTTGTCCCATTTAAAGGACGCTTGACCTGTTGAGGTGTGTTAGAATAGAAATGCAATTCCTCAACCCTTCTTACAACTTTGAAGTTTTAGTGCAGTGGCATTGGCAGGGTCTTTCAAAGTAGCAAACTACTAGCATAATAACTCGTATTTGTCATGTTAAGTTGTATAGTGTCCTTGTGAACTAAAGTGTTGTGGCCACTTAGTGTCATTGTTTTTACTATTTCCTTAGCATTCCTTAAGATTCTATAGAAGAGATTAAGGAGGCTAGCGTGTCACCCTAGCTAACTTAGCTAGGGTGATATCTCAAAATTCATATCTTGGTTTTCCAAATTGAAAATCCAGACTGTTAGATGTGATCTACATTTTAAAAAATACGTGCATGTAAAATTTTAAAGAATTCAACGAGTTTTAATCATTTATCCTGCAACCAAAAAATCGACATTTTATAAAGGGTCGGGAATTACTTCATTTTTAGGTTGCAAGATGAGTGGTTAAAATTTGTCGAATTCATTTGAAATTTTGGACCCATAGTTTTTACGATGTAGATCATATCCAACGGTGTAGAACATTTTAGAGAGACAAGAATTAATTATGAGATGTCTCACTAGCTAAGCCAGCGAGGGTGACACCCTAGCCCCTCTTATTCTCTTTATTGAATACTAGGGAAGTTAATGTCCTTATGAAACTGAATGGAAGTTAATTTCATTGTGAAACTGAATAATTTTGTGTTGTGCATCAGTACACGACAGTAATGTCATGTTTGCTTCCTTTTAATCAACTTGGACTTGATGTTTAGACAAGACATGTTATCATTTAATTTATTATCTAATATATAATATTTTTGTTGTATCATTAGGTAGTGCACGCTCTGATACAAACTTGTTCCCAGAGGTTGACAGCACCTGGAAGGTACCTAACCACCATCTCACATACAAAAGAAACATGATATTCGAGTGACATAAGTCACTCATTTCAACTTTGAGTTTTACTATTAGAAAGTGTATGCTTTTGTGTGTACTTAAAGAGAAGGAAAACATGCTAGCTGGAAGGATATAGAACGTATTAGATATATTGATCTCTACGTTTTTTTGTCTTGTTTTCCTATTTTCATACAAGTATCACATCTTAAGGATCCATCAGGGAAATATGCTTATAATAAGGACATGGTGACTCGTTGAATTCGCTCTGGGTTTTCAGACACACTTTGAAATTTTAGTATTGACATCTTTTACCAGAAAAAAATCAGACAGGTTAAAGTTGTAGGCAAAAAATTCTCATCTAGCAGGACCATTATGTCTCACTATCAGCGGATCTTTCAAATCAATTTCACTTGTTTGGAGCTTGCATTGACACAGGTAATTTTGGAAAGTGGGTTAAAGAAGGGGTTAACCAACACCTAGAACTCAGTTACCTTAGCATTTTGTAAGATACAAGGCGGAATAATTTACGGGTATTACTTTGCCATGCTAAAGTAGGTAATGTTGGAACTAGCTCAACTGAAGGAGATAAAGCCAAAGAGCATGTGAAATGCATATTAATTAGTCATGGAACATTTCCTTATTCTGCAATTGTCGGTTGCAGATTGCGCTGTTTGTTATTGAGAGAATTGATGGAAGTTGATAATTCATCATTGTGCATGTAATACTACAAAGTGAAATACGGTACATTTGTATGTAAATCCCATTCAGAGTGGAGAATGAACTTTGTTTAGTTTTTTTTTCTTTTTTCTATTCTCAATCTGGAACGATGGGAATTTTTACCTATGATAAATGGATAAGGATGAAGATAGAGAGGTTGAGTTGAAAGGGGATCAAAAAGGAAAGATGGAGATCTATACCCAGTCTAGAAGCACATAATGAACTCATATTCAAGAGAAAAGTATTACATATATTCAACTAACTACGTTGCTGAGAAACTATGATTTCCCACTGTATTCAACAAACCTAGAAAGAACATGAATCCTAACCAATAGTGGCTCTAGCTGGTTCCTAATCATGAACCTCATTAAATAGAGATACATATTGTATAAAGTTTGTGCAAACTGCATTTTCATTTAAAATGAGGACTAGAGGTAGAGAAAGGGATTCATGTGGCTGACCCCAAAGTTTGGAGTACCAGATCTGATATTTGTGTGGGTTTATTGAGCCATTATTATCTAATATTTTTGCTTAATGCTAGTTTTCTTCAGTCATTGTAGGTCTTGAATGTAATAATTTTATATTTCTCCATACCGCAGACCTTCAATAAGATCCAAAAGCTGTTAATTAAAAACAATGGTAAAGTTATTGGCGAGCTGATGACACCTGCACCCCGTGTTGTCCACGAAACAACTAGCCTTGAAGATGCAGCAAGGTGCTAAACAATCTAATAGTTACATCGCCATTATATTTCCGTACTACCTAAGGCTGAAGCTTACTGCAGGTTACTCTCTTCATTGTTATCATTACTGCAGGTTACTGCTTGAAACAAAATACCGCAGGCTTCCAGTAGTCGACAGTGAGGGTAAATTGGTATGATAACTGGAAACTTCTCTTCTTGATTTATAGGTTAGCAAGTGTCCCATGGTGCTCATGGGTAAACACATAAATCATTTAGTGTAATGACTTATTTCTTGTTTAATGAATTTACTGGATACTCAATTCAACAATTGATATCTTTCCAAACCTTTTGCGTTTGATCTCTTATTTCTATAACTAAAGATGATTTTAAAATGATAGTCTACATATTTGAATTTATAACTGCTGACGTTTTCATATTCTAATTCAGTTTAGTTTTAGTGTACACACGCACACGCTTGTTCCAAGAAGAAAATATAAACGATTTTAGTGTACAGAGTACACGCACACAGACTATATCCATGAAGAAATTATAAAAGATTGTATAGAAGCGACAATAGTTGAGTTCCTTAGCTTATAAGAGTTGGAAATAATTATATACATTAGATTGTTTTTTAAAAAATCTTGTAATTTGATCAAGCTAATTGGATATACAACTTTGAAGGCTGGGATTATTACAAGGGGAAATGTGGTTAGAGCAGCACTTGATATCAAACGTGCAATTGAAGAGAGTTCCCAAGCGTAAAACTGGAAAGAGGTTGCAATTGCAGACAAAGTCAGCAATTCATCGCTTACTACTTTCTCATCAAAGAAATTGCAGCCCTTCCACATCCTATAATCTGTGGTAATCCCATACACATGTTTACTTACACATGCTTCTCATTATTCGTGTAATTGATCAAAAGTTTTGCTTAGAACCTTAATTATTGCTAGACAGTATAAACAAATGTATAGTTTGTCAGATTATAAAGCGAAGAGTGGCTATTTGCAAAATAGTATTCTCTGTCATATCTACACCAAAGTTTCATACCTTTGCACTTGATTCGCCTTATGTAAATATGATCTTATATCTTGTAATCTCTAGCGAGTTTACAATTTCACTTGTGAAATAGGCTGCAAACTTAGAATACAAAATCTGTTAATGTGCTAGCCATATCCTGTGCTTTATTTTTTTAGTTTAAACCTTTTGTATAAAAGAATGCATTGCGAGAGCTCCATAATGAAGCTTGATTGGTTGAATTTTGGTTTCAAGATTTAGAATGAGGCAATACTAATACACTTTCTGCCTCGTTTTTGGACTAATTTCACAGTATGTATTTGTATTATGAGGCAGGATATAGATTTATCTATACCTTTTTTGCCCCTCGTTTGGTCCTCGCTTTGGGCATTTACCTTGAACAGGGGAAAAAATACCTTGTTTTCTTTCTATTTTTTGGGGGAAAGTTTATTCATATGTGCATTGGTATATCACTTTATCTCGAGTAACATAACATGTACTACAAACCTGCATCGTTATATCAGTACGAAGATTTTTCTGGCACATACAATTCAGGTGTAATACTTCTATAATACTTGCGATTAAAATTTTCATTTTGTAAAATTCTTTTGATATACGCATCACAAAACTAGATGTCTGCACACCCATGTTACTACACACCTCTTGAGTTATCATATCTAGTTTAGAAATTGTTTTGCTAGGTCCGGTCTGCATTTGGTGAATATTAAGGGCACAATTGAGGTTTGAGATTGTTCAGCTAGGTCTTTTCATTCAATGACATTCCAAAAAAAAGGTTGATGCAACAAAAAAGGAAACTTTTGAGTAGTCTTGGTCAAGGATCATAAAATGAGTAGGTACCAACAAACTTGTTATAATAGAGTGGCCACTATTGGTTATTTTTTACCTAGCTGGAATGAATAATTGTCGGCAGAATAAAACTGAGAAGGAAGTAGCAGCATATTAATGACTCGGCCATAATGCCACAAGCACTCAGACAATTTCAGTAGATTTGTAGATCTAGGGGAGGGATTTGAAGCATTGATCACCAACAAAATCCTCTCATTTTAATATCAGAGTTCAGACTGTAGGCATTAGTGAGAGGAACTAAGGTTTTTTCTTCTAATAAACATAATATGTTTGCCCCTTAATTTACAAGTAATTATCCTTAGATTCAGTAACCGATGGGTAAATTGATCTATGCTACTGTATAATTGGAGGGGAGGAGGACAATGTGTCATTTAAAATTTATCTCAGTTTCTCTGATCAGGTTAGTCTTTGACCATGATGAGTTGATTTCAATTGATAATTTTTTCAGAAGCTCTTTTTACTTTAGACTAAAGTCATTATAATGCCTGATATAATAGATTTTAGCATTCATTGGAAGACCTAATAGATAATACTGATAAGTTTTCTACCTCTTTTTTAAGCAAAAAAAAAAAAAAAAAAACTGCCCCTTTTGGTTTTTAGGTGTTTGTTTTGTGGGTGGTGGGGGGGAAGAATTTTGGCACCACTAATATTGTTTGTGCTGCAACTTGTCCCTGGATCCCACCATTAATCATATTAAAATTGCTCCTTTCTATATTGGGTGATTGTTTGTTTTATATGATGTCAAATCCCCAAAAGCAAAGAGCTGTTCTCATCACTCTAATTTAAGCGTGTTTATTTTTGGCTAAATTTCAAAAAACCCTCTGAAGTATGCCCTTTCTTAAAAAAAATTTACTCAAAAAAACCCTTGAAATATGTTTTGCAAAAAAACTCACCTGTTAGGGTTAGGGGGTTTCGGAGGTTTTTTGACAAAAATGAGAAAGACATGATGATGTTTTACAAAAGGGTTATCTAATACAAGCTGAAAAGTTTGATGTGTTTTTTTAACAAAAACCTCCAAAATCCTAACCCTAACGGGGGTGTTTTTTTTTGTTGCACAACATACTGGGTTTTTTGCGCAAAAAAAATTTTAAGGCGGTTTTCTACGGAATGGGTATACTTTAGGGGTTTTTTATTTTAAATTAAGCCTTTATTTTTCTTGGACCCCATCACAATGTTGTCATTGGATTACAGATGATATTTAAGCTTTTATGTGAGTATGCCCGTAACCTTTTAAAATGTCTAAAAACTTTTAAGGTCCACTCAGATAGCAAAATGATACTAACAAGCAGAGTAAAAAACTGGAACACAATGGGTGGTGTGGCAGTGGCACTAATAATAATCTCCAACAATGAAGAGCTTTCTAATTTAGGTAATACTGTCTAAAATTCCATTAAAATAAGTTGTAGATAAACCAACCTAATGCTGCAGCTGGATAGCTGATGTTTGATCACAAGTTTGTATTTTAGCAAAGGACGTAAATGCTTGAATATTGAGAATGATTCATGTAGCCAAATGCTTGAATATTGTAAATGCTTGAATATTGAGAATGATTCATGTAGCCAAATGCTTGAATATTGAGAATGATTCATGTAGCAGACACCACATATTTTGATTAAAGATGCTATTATAGTCGACTCTGTATGGAAAACATGGAAAACGACTGTTGGGTATTCACATGGATTGAAAGGGGTATGAGTATTTGGTAGAGATACTCCGATGATGAACACTGATGGGAGAGAGAGATCTAATATTTATAGATTGTACCGTATGCAGGGCTGGCCCCCACCTTGAGGCCGGTGAGGCGGCCACCTCAAACCCCCAATTTTTTTTGCAATTTTAGGGGTTCCTAAATTTGTATTTTCCTTATAAATATAGGCACGTATTTTGTACGTAAAAAAATTATATTGCAATTAGGGATTCCAAAAAATAATTATTTGGGTTTTTTACCTTGGGCCCCCGGAAACTCAGGGCCAGCCCTGACTGTATGTGAAAGAAAATATCAAAACTTGCACATTTGAAGCCAGGCCTAATGTCATAAACTAGTTAACTAATAATATAACACTCAAAAACAGAGGTCGATGCATTGAGATGAAGCTATGGCCTATAGCCTTAAGTGGCTTGGGTTAATCAATGTTGATTCTACAATTGCAGAGGGTCCCTCTGCAATCAATTCTCATCTTTAGGACCACTTGTCATGTGATTTGTGCTGCTGCTTTTGGCATCATAACCTACACCATACATACGTGTTTTGTAGATGCATACAAGGGTTGTTTGGCTGCTTACAACCTCAATTATTGTTGCATTGCGAGTTACAACTGTTTGAATGCAACCACAACACTAGCTGCAAGGTGGAGAGATCATCGTGAGTTCACACTTTCATATTACGTATCTATTGCAACTTGAACAAACACTAATGACAGGGCTATGCGGGTTAGTAGTGCAATTACCAAGTTGCAAGGAAAAGAAGAATAGCAGAGGGAGGGACTTTCATTCTTTTCCAAATTCAGGTTTTCATTGAAAATATTTTCTCCTAAAACTAAAGGAATTCAAGCAGAATCAAACTCTCTCCTAAACCTAATATTAGTAAGATTTACAGCAATTGCCTTCAAAATGAGTTATTAGGTATGTTCTAAAATGATCAAAATATTCTTTACAAGAACTGTTTTCTCATATAGCTTGAAATTTGATCGAAGTCATACCTAAAAAATGTAGATTTTTTGGAAGCTGTAGGAGTGTAGGTGATATAAAAAGAACCTTTTATCTGTTGTCATTAGTTCTCATTATTTCTCTGTGTTAGGTATTTCCATGTACAAAATGGCAGTTATTGACAAACCAACCATATGTAGGCTTCGTGGGCACACTAGCAAATAAGGACCCACATTACCCATCTATCCCTTTGTTTGTTGCTCACTTGCTCTGTGGTGTGTTAGTGACTGGGAGAGAGATTTACCATTGTATTGGCTTTTATTTATGGTCCCTATGAACAAGGGCAAAGCCAGAACAATTTTGTCGGGGACCAAAGAAAAATTCTATAGTTATATATAATTATATAGGGATTTTTATTGCTAGTAATGGATATTAGAACATTTCTTAGCGAGTAATGGGAAAGAAGAAAAAAACATAGTTTTTATTGTAAGTTTCAGCCTGACAATGGGATATGGACCCCCTCACAGCTAGGCTTTTGAAGGGTGAAAGAGACGAGAGCTCATGAAGTTGGTGGGGGAGTGATAAATTAAAGATTGAAACTTGAAAGGGTTTGGTTTCTGAAATAAAAGGTGGATGGTACAAGGATTTAAGATTGAGAGGTACTGTTCCTTCAACAAACAAAAAAGGATTGAGAGGTACTGAATTCCAAATAGAGAATGGTGGATGAAGAAGGATACTTGGTTGAGCATACAAGATATTGAGAGCACCACTCGAAATGGAAATTCATGCACCACCTTTTTTAGAAAGGAAACAGTCCAAAGTTTCCTAGGAGTTTGTGGTAGGCATGCAACTAGAATCTAGTCTGGCATGTAACCCAAATCCTGTTATTAATGATTGCCCTCTTTTTTAATGTTAGGGGCCTAGGGAGATGAAGGAAACGGGACATGGTTAGGGATGTAATCAATTCCTCCAAAGTTAACATTGTTGGCCTTCTTGAAACCAAACTCTTACGTTTCTAGACTCAGGGAATTGGGAGGAATATGATTACAGAATGGAATATCTGCCCTTCCATCGGTGCATCGGGGAGCATTGCTTTAGGCTTCAACCTTAATGCTTTTACTTGCCTTGATGAGTTATTTGGTGAATTTTTATTATCTCTATGATTAAAACGTCGGACAGATAATTGGATTCAAACAATTACTGTTGTTTATAGTCCAAATGTCGCTTCTTCTAGGACACCATTTTGGACATAATTGCTCGCTATACATGCTTGATGGCGAAACCCCTGGATGGTTGGCGAGGACTTCAATATCACTAGGTTTGTGTTCGAACTCCGAGGTAGGAGATCGAGCGACACTGACAAGGAGGAGTTCAACCAAGTTATCACGGAGCTGGAGCTTGTTGACATTCCTATATCAGATAGACTCTATACCTGGTCCAATATGCAGGCTCCCCTTATTTTTGCGAAACTTGATAGAATCCTGGTCTCTTTAGATTGGGAGACTAAGTTTCCACTTACATTCGCCAAATATGTACAGAGGCCCACGTCCGACCACGTCCCCATTACCCTATCTTCTGGAGAGGTGCATCCCAAGGAAACAAACAAAATTCATATTTGAGAGGGGTTGGCTTGAGATTCAAGTTTTCCATCATTTCGTCGTGGAAAAATGGTCCTGACCTACGCGGGGAACTGAGGCAGCGGCAATTTGGTGTGAAAGAATCCGCCGACTCCGGACCAGACTATGAAAATGGAATTGGACCAGATTCGCCACAATTTGGAGAGCCAAATCCATTCTGGAAAGAATTGATGAATGTGAAAGATTGGAGAAAACTATAGAACTAACACAGAATGAACAGAATCTGCTCTGAAAACTTAGGGAAGACATAGCACATTTGTATAGATTGGAGGAAATTAATGGCAACAACGATCCATGATTTCGTGACTCAAAGAGGGAGACACAAATACTGCTTTCTTTCACCGCACAGCCAACGTGCGCCGAAGCGCTAATTTCATCCTATCGGTCCAGACTGAGGAGGGCGAGATTCTCGAGGAAGAGGAAGTCAAACAGGTGTTCTAATCATACTACAAAAATCTTTTCGGGCGCAAGGCGGACTTTAGAATACCACTCAGACCAGACTTCTAGCAGAACCAACCTAACAACCTCTTTCACGAGTTAAGTTCCATTGAAGTTCCCTTCACAGAAGAGGAAAGTAGGGAGGTGATTTCTCAAATGGGTAAAGAAAATGCACTAGGCCCGGATGGGTTCCCGATTCTTTCTAACAATACATTATGGGAAGAAATTAAAGACGACCTTATGTCTTAACTGAATGAATTTTACAATCATTGGCTCAAACTGGGAAGACTTAACTAGGCGGAGGTGGTTCTCATTCCTAAAAAAGACCGACCCATCAGCCTTCTGAACTGCTCGGTCACTATTATCACTAAGACTCTTGCTAATAGATTAGAGAGAAATCTGAACAGATTAATCATTGGCGAGCAAACCAGTTTTATTAAGGGTCGCTGCATCTTAGACTGTATTGCTACAGCGGAAGAAGCCATCCACCAGTGTCACATCTCAAATAATAGTAGCTACCTCCTGAAACCGAATTTTGAGAAAGCCTACAATTCGGTGGATTGGGAATGCCTATTAGAAGCTCTTAAAGGCAGAGGGTTCGGTGACAGGTAGATCAAGTGGATCTATCACTGCTTCACCACTATTTGGACGGATATCATGATTAATGGAAGAGTGGGTCACCATATCTCCTGTCGAAAAGGGTTACAACAAGGAGACCCCATATCCCCACTTTTGTTCATTATTGTTGCGGATGTTCTCAAATCAATGTTGGAAACCTACACGCGAAAGGGTTGCATCAGGCCGGTAGCCAGTGGTAGAAATTGCCTTAGATGCACGATCATACAATATGTGGATGATACTTTACTTTTTGGAAAGGGAGATTCAGGAGAAACCATCACGTTCAAAGGAGTACTCTACAATTTTGAAGCTTGGTTCAAGCTCAAAGTTAATTTTCATAAAAGCGCTCTTACTCCAATAACTTTGTCCATTGAGAAAGCGAAGGAGCATGCACTCATCCTCAACTGTAAAACTGAAAACTTCCCCATCAAGTACCTTGGCCTACCAGTGAGACCCACCAAACTTAAGAAAACAAATTGGTTTCCAATCATTGACCGTGTGGAGAACAGATTGGCGAGGCGGAAGGGCAAGTCTCTTTCTCTTGGAGGGAGAGTTACACTGATTAATTCTATTCTCTCTAACCTACCAACATATTATTTCTTATCCGTTGAAATGCCCAAATGAGCTATCCTAAGAATTGATCGGGCTAGGAAATGGTTCCTATGGAAAGGAGCGGATACAGACCAGGGGATGTATCATCTCATCAGGTGGGAAAAAGTCTGCATGAAGAAGAAGCATGGGCGGTTAGGCATCGTTTGTTGGGATTGGGGCGTCAACAAACGCCCTCTGGTCGCAGCGGAACTAATTAGAGCAATGGAAAAGTCAAAGTAGACGAGGCGAATAAATTGAGCAAGCAAGTAGATCCACCAAACTAACACAAACACAACAACGATGACTTATCCGGGTTAACTTTTGCTTAATCCGGGAGGAAATATAGGGAGATCTGATATTCAACTAGAAGAAATTGTAAGGAGTTACTGATTCACTTGATACAAGGAATTAAACTCACCCACCAAGAACTATCTCTCTCTTGAGCTTCTTTTTGCAATGGAGAAAAGAATCTATAAAGTACTACCTCTCATATTGGAGGAGTTTACAATATATATAGAAGAATAGAGAGAAACCTAGGTCTAATCTTGATTCTCAGCCGTCTGATATAACCTGAAAAAGAAGTTACTGAATAGGATCCGCACGATCTAATTTGGAGTTGAAGATTGGGCTAAAGCGACCTAACAAATCGGGGCCCAAAACAGATTCAGCGCTGCGCTCGGTCGACTGTCCAACAAGACCGGTCGACTATACCTCTCTCGGACAATCCATGTACAACGAGCGGTCGGAGGGCACGGTCGAGGGGTGCGGTCGACTATCACCAAGACCGGTTGACTGCAACTAGCCTGCACCCTACTGTTGATGTTTCTCCTTCTACTCACTTCGTCGCTTCGACCTCCGTGCTTCATATTACCATCTTTTAATCTGAACAACGAGCATTCAAGACACAATCCTAACAAACTCCACCTTGGATTGCATACGAGTGCTATCACATGATGTGTTACTCATCTCCAAACTCTAACAAATTTTACTTGCAAAGAAAACTTAGAACAATAGCTTCTTCTTCCAGTTGAACTGATCTCTATCTAATCTCACCAAATCCAGTATACCCCTTCAAGGATACACCTCCGTAGATGTACTCACGAAGTTGCCAATCTCCGCACGAACTCCACCTACCCGTAGGCTTTCTCCACCTCTTGACGATATTCGAACGTCGTTGTCTCGTCTCGATGATTCTAGTTGCGGCAAACTAGTTGAGCTAGCGGGAATAACGAGAAAATGAGCAACACTTGCGTAAGTATTTCGAATTCCCCAAAGCTTGTAGAGATTGTGTTGGTGTAACCCCTATTTTTTGTTTTTCGTATTCTTTGTGTATTTTTCTTCTTTCTTGAGTATTTATACTCTTCTTGTATTTTGGACCGTATATTAGAGTTGTTTTCAATATATATTCATTTTGTTTATTTTTGATCTTCTTGTGATTGATCTTTCTGTCCCTTGATTTGTTCTTGATCGTTATTATTATTTCGCTCTTTATTTGGTTCTTGTTCTTTTATTTCGTTCTTGGGTGCTCGTGGTGTTTTGGTTGCTAATCATATTGCTTTTGATCCCTAATTATCTACCAAAATCAAAATAGCCTACAATCCTATTTTAAATCCTATGCAAATCCTATTAAACCAAATCTCCTACTACTACTCCTAATAAACTCAAATACACCCATTAACCCAAATACCCACAACCCTAACCTAAACCCTATATAACTCCCCTACCAAAACCCTAACACTAATCACTACCGACCTCTCCCTCTCTCTCTGTTTGCGTCGTCAACACCCCGACCCCCTTGTCGATCCCCATCCCGATCTGCACCTCCCTCTGACTTCCCCTACTCCTGCCTATACACCCAACCCGAACACCTAGCCGCCAGCCTTACTCCCGAGCACCACCATCTCTCCATCTCCGTCTCTCTTCGTCTATCCCTGTTCGCCGGCGTCTGCAGCAGCAACAGGAGCAGCAGCGCCAACGCTGTTGTCCCCCCTCCCGGCCGTCTCTCTCTCTCTTGGTTTCGCAAGTGCACGTGGGTTGCACGTGTGGTTGTGGATTCGTGAGTTTTGTTAGTTGTCGGGATCCGTTCCCATTATTCTTGGTATTCATTTCGTCTTCGGTTAAGGCAAGTAACTTGTACTCAATTTTTTTGTATGATACAAGTCATAAATTCCGCTTGTAGTGTAGTTGGGTTCTAGAGACAACTCGTGTGTGATGTATTTTGATGAGTATTGTCTCTATAGTGCTATTTGACCATAGTTGCCTCACGACACAAATTTGACATGAAACAACTTAGATTTTGACTGTTCTTGTCGTGATTATATTTGTGAGATAATTATGAGAATTTGTGTGTTTGTTTGGATCCATGTGATATACTTGTTGTGGACATGCTATATACCCTATTTCATGATATTTGGACACTTGGTAGATCCTATAACATGTTTAGTTGTGTTTGGACGAGTTTCGTATGTTGTATGTTGATTTGTTGTTAAGAGGAAAATCTGTACTTTGTCAGCGATCGGTTTTGATTGGTAATTTAGACCATATTAAGATCAGTATTTGAAAATATTTTGTGAACATGATTTGTAGAGGATTCTGTCTATTTTCCAACCCTTTTGCCGGAACTCAGTTTCGATTCTTGGTTTGCGAATTATGTCTATTTTACTACAGATGTGTATTATATTTCTAGATTTCGTTTTTTGATGATTTCAATGACTAAACTATTTTGATACTAGTGTTAAGCATATTATTTTGATCTGAAATTTTGCACAGTATTTCTATATCTATTTAGGGTTATCCAGAATTTTGGTTGATTTTATTGATGAGTTTTATATGCCGTTTCATGCTTGTTTATAAAAACTATACTTGCTGGATTTTGCTCGCTGTTCTGTAAAGATTTGTATTTTCACCCTTGTTCCTTATCTTGTATGAAAAATATTTATGAATATGAAAGTTAGCTTATTTTGTCTATTTTCATCTCCCTTTAGCGGATTTGGATTTCGTTTCACGGTTTGCGAGATATTACAGTTTTCGTACAGCAGTGTTGGGAATTTCAGATTTGCTAAATTATCGTTTCTCGATGTTTTCAGATTTTTGTTGGCTCAACTAATCTTACTGGAAAATTATGAAACTGTATATTCTGATACTAGACATATAGGGGAATATCCCAGATTTTTCTTGGATTTATTTGAGGTGTTTTGATGCTGTTTTCCTGACCGTGAATTCGATTTACTGATTTCTGGCTGAACGTATTTTCTGGTTTCAAATCAATTTTGGGTTATGTTTTTCTAAAACACTATATGGCTTATATGTATTCGCTGGATTCGGTTGGAAGTCTATTTTCCATACTCTCTGACGGATTCAAGTTTCGATATTTGTGGTAGCGGGAATTGCTGTTTTAGTACTGTACTGTTGTGCTGTCCTGAATTAGGAAGTACTCTATTTTGTTCTGTTATGTGACTACTTACCATCTGTACATGGTTATCTGTTATTCTGAACTTGTGGGTCGTTATATCATGCTAGATTTACTCTGTTTCATGCACATACACATCTTCCTGATAATAATTATAAAATGATCAAGCCGGAGTTTATGGGAAAGATCTAGTAGTGGGAAAGCATAGAAATGTATACTTAGAAGGAGGCTCGTGTTTTCTATATGATTATCTATTATCTGTTTTCTGTACCCTGTCTACATTAATGGGAAGGTGTAGGGAATAAGAGAACCACTAGGTTCTATCTGTCTGTCTGGATCTGTTATCTGATATCTGTCTGAACCCTGAGTACACGGTCCTATATGGTCCACTACGAAATCTACAAATGTAACTATTTTGAATGTAGCAACCATGTGATAAAGGGATGGCACATGAACTGCTACCTAATTAGTAATTAATATAAGACTTATAAGAATATGAATCTAAAATCTGAATCTGACATCTGTATCTGTATCTGAATCTGAATCCGTTATTTGATTATCTGATTATCTGAGCATCTGTTATCTGTCTACCACTATCACTTGACACCATTAATTGACACTATCTGTATATCTGTCTACATGCTATTTGACTTTTGACACTTGACATATGTTAGTATAGCATGCTAGTTGATTCTGCTTTACCATGCTGTATCTGTTTCTGCTATTATTTAGATTTGTTAGTTTTCTTTGTACTTGTATCCTGCATTACAAGCTCAGTTGAGGCTTCAGCCTACACTGAATGGAAGGATCATTGCAAGTCAGGAGGTTGATGCTGATATCTTGGAGATGAAGGAGCAGGTTGGTGCTGGCAGGTTGCCCGGATTTCAAATCAAGGATGGAGTGCTGTGGTTCGGAGAGAGGCTATGTGTTCCAAATCAGGCGGACCTGAAAGAGAGTATTCTTCAGGAGGCGCATGCTACTCTTTTGTCAGTACATCCTGGGAGTACTAAGATGTACAAGGACATCAAACAGCATTTCTGGTGGTCGGGTTTAAAGTGGGATATGGCTGAATTTGTGGCGAAGTGTAAGGTTTGTCAGCAAGTCAAAGCCGAAAATCAGAGACCCGGAGGTCTATTACAGCCGTTACCTATTCCGGAATAGAAGTGGGATAACGTCAGTATGGATTTCATTACGGAATTGCCTAAGAGTTCTAAAGGCAATGATGCGATTTGGGTTATAGTCGATCGACTAACCAAGTCCGCTCACTTTTTGGCGATGAAACTCACTGCTTCGATGGACAAGTTGGCTGAGTTGTATGTTGGCGAGATTGTTCGGCTTCATGGTGTTCCGTCAACTATTGTGTCTGATCGAGATGCGCGGTTTACTTCGCATTTCTGGAGGAGTTGTTGTTGGAATCTAGCTACCTAAATAAATAGATAAACTAGATACAAATTATAAAAACCTCGCAAGTGCACGAATCGAATCGTAGTAATAGCAAGGGTCGATCCCACAGAGATTGTAGACTTCAACTTACTAATCAATAAAACTAATAATAAAAATGAATAAAAGTTGTCATAATATTCTAAAAGAACTAAAAGATTAAAACTAAGATGAGAGGTGTTGAATCACAAATATCTCTTGAATAGTTGGGTTGTTGATCTCCACCAATAGTTAGTAATGCTAAGTTACCTTCTGAACTTACTTCCAATTACTCATGTTTGTTCACTTCAAGGGCATGGTATCTACTCCTTAAAGTATTGTTTCCCTAAGCCAAGAATTAGGCATGGTATCTACTCTAATTCGTTTCTTTCATCAAGCAGTCAGCCTAGTATTTACTAAGTTGTTCTTAAAGAAAGCATAAGATCAGTGGAAACGAACAAACACTTAAAGTTCTAGGAACTGGTATCAGATCTAGGTCCTCTAAGTTGATTGAACCAAGAACCCCTAAAGATTCCTTTGTTACAAATTATGGGCACGAGATTCGGTCGTCTCAATATGCTTCATATAACAGATTTAGATAAATGGTAACATAAACTTGATATTCTCACGTGCTGTATGTCAGTCGACTGGCTCTCACCTCAGTCGACTGCTCTCAGACTTCAAGATCCAAGTTTGATGATCATTAATCTATGTCAATTCAACCAGATTCAATCAATAAGTAATTAGAAGATCTTAGAAGAATATAGCACTACATAACTACGGTTTCGATCTACCCAACTATAAAATTAGTTCCACATAAATATAACTTTATTGCTTAACAAGTTTGAATACATGATCAACATAAAAGAATAAAGAGAGAAGAAGAAATAAACTAATGGATTCCGGCAATATGGTCGACTGTCTGTCACACAGTCGACTGCCTTCTGGTTGCTGGATCTTCTCTCTCCTTCTTCGATGTTGATGGAGTGAAGCACGGGTTGATGACTTGATGGTTGGGAACTCTCTGATTAAGTTGCGTCCACGAGATATTGGATCCTTGGATGGAGTTGTGGAGTCCAGAGTGTCGGTCCGTTCTGGTTGCTGGTATTCTGATATTTATAGAACACGGCCGAGAATTAGGGTTTCCACTTTTTCAGGAAGATTCTTCTTTATTTGATTTGATGATTAATATCTTTCTCTTTTCTTCTTTCCTTCCTTATCTGTTAACCAGTCCACTTGGAAATCCCCAGTCTCTAGATTTGATTCGCATATATCAGTCGACTGTCTTTGGGAATAAGTCGACTGTGTCGAGAGTTGTGGAAAATCAGCTTCTCCTGTCCAGTCGCCTGGTTGAGGAACCAGTCGACTTATCCTCTGCAGTTCTCTGTGTATTGTCCCTGAAGTCCTGAGTCTGCTTCGTTTTGCTGTTAAAAGCTGTTTCCTATGGAAAAGAGAAAATAAGAGTTAAATACCATATATAGAGTTTTTAAATGTCTAATTATATTAAGATTATTGCTCTAAAAAGTGAATAATAATGTGTTCATCAAATACCCCCACACTTAGCTTTTGCTTGTCCTCAAGCAAAGAGTGAATTTATGAACAAGGGAGTAATAATCAGAATAAACTCAACCATCATGATTTCTTATTATGTGGACATCAAAATGAAAAATATAAAACTACAAACAATTTCAGATAAAGTAAAATTAAACAGACCCACTTTCTCTAGTGCAATTGTTCAGTCATAATCCCCAAACTTAATCATATTTGTCATGCGATTAATGTAGTTATAGTATGCAACTACTCAGTCTGTGATTATTCCTTTTCTCTACTACAAATCCAGTAGCAAACTAGAGTTTTTTTTTTTTTTTTTTTTTTTTTTTTTTTTTTTTTTTTTTTTTTTAAGTCTCTTCTCTAAAGATGTCACTTGTCTTTTGACGCGAATGCGAAACATTTGTGATGTATCCACCCGGTTACTCAACAAGTCACAAATATTAAAGTGCTTTGCATACTCATATTTCAAGTTGCCGTTTGACGTAAAGGTAAACATTGGTGATGAATACCCCTAGTTACTAAGCCCTCAAAACATTGGAGTAGACTGACTTTATTCAAATATATATATATATATATTGTATCACTCTATTTACTTAAACTCGATTTAGGACTAGATCTAAAGGGAATAATTATCAGAAAAAGCATCACACATTTTTTTATTATGTATAATCGCATGACGCACACAATTTTTGTAGGGAATTATGAAACTCAACAATCCTAAAGTAAATAAGTATCCTTACTCTTACTTTATAAGAAATTGTTTATCCTAAAAAGATTAAAAATTCCAAATATAACTAACTAATACCCCCACACTTAGATGGAACATTGTCCTCAATGTTCGAAAGAAAATGTAAAATGGGCATATGTCGCCACCTAGTAAGGAGATACTGAAAATAAAAATAACTAAAAGAAAAATAAAAATGAATAACTGAAAGCAAATAAAGGAAAGTGTAAATACTCCCCTGAAACATTGGGTTGCCTCCCAATAAGCGCTGTGTTTCTTGTCTTCAGCTAGACTCGATGAGTTGTGCAATGTATGGAATGGTTTGCTTCTCACAACTCATCTTATTATAAGGTTTCCCCCCCTTGTCCATTCACCTAGCACGTTTGATTTGTCGTCAATGCTCCATGTGGGGGAAACCTGTGCAATATTTTATGGACCGTACCATCTTGACATGAGTTTATCAGCAATGGTCCATCTTAAAGCACCATTGTGATTTTGCAAGACTCCCTGCAGCCTTGCTTCTTTGTTCATTTTGAAATTCGCAGCAACTGTCACAGGTACTGTCTGGTTGTTCCCCAAATAATCAAGTAGTAGCCTCAGGTGTTCATGTAGTGGCTTTAGCTCCTCATCAGGTGTCCTAGGAGCAGTCGACTTGTCATGATCTTCAGTCGACTTGTATGTTGCATCAGTCGACTTGTCCTCTTCATAAGTCGACTTAACCTATAGAACACAAGTGTTATCAGATACCAACTCTTCAAATACAGATACAAGCTTACCTGGATAGGACCCTGGAGTTTCATGGTGAAGTACTGTCTCTGCAATCTTCCAGTCATCGTATTCCATTTCAACTTGAGATAGTGGTGGAGGGTGCGCAATTGTTGCTTGTAATGGATCAACGCTATTTTCTTGAAATGTTTGGTCACAAATTTCCGGAACCACGTCAACTTTATAACATTCATGATCATCGTGTGGAAATTGTGGTGCATCAAACATTGTAAACTCAGTCTCTTCTTCTAGTGTTGTCCTTGATTGGAGCTGTTCTTGTCCTCTAGGGTTAGGTATGGTTTGCGATGGGAATTCTCCTGCCTTTCTTTCACTTATCTCCTGAGCAATTTGACCAATTTGATATTCTAATTGTTGAATGGCCTGTCTTTGTTGATCACTGGTTTGCTGTTGCTGTTGGAGTAATTGAAGAATGGTGGATTCGAAATCCAACTTTGTCTGTTCTTGTGCTGGCTCATCATACCCATTCCCACCTTGGAACTGCTGTGTATGCCCTGGTGCGAATTGATTGTCTTGATGGTTTTGCCACCCTGGGTCATACGTGTTTGAAAAAAAATTATTCTGGGGTGGGTACATTCCCTGTTGTTCGTAGTTTGTGTGCTCCTGATCTGCGAAAGAAAACATGGGACATGAATTAGTTATATGGTTAGATTGAAAACAAATTGCACAAATTTCTTTTGGTTGGTTTTTTACACCACCCATCGTTAAATTCCCAAGCATATCAATCTTTTTGTTCATGGTTTCCATTTCGAATTGCATGTTATTATTATGAGAAATTTCGAATACTCCCTGTTTTCTTGAGATGCTCCTCCTTGTTGAGAATTGTTGTGAGTTCTCGCTGAGTTCTTCAAATAGCTCTAAGGCCTCCTCAGCACTCTTCCTCATCAACATTCCATTGCATGCTGAATCAACAATTGCTTTGTTAGTGTAATTTAAACCCTCATAAAACGATTGTACCTGGTCATCCTTAGGTATGTTATGCGTAGGACACTTGAAAAGCTTGTTTTTGAAGTCCTTCCACGCCTCGAAAAACAAATCGCCATCTTTTTGTTGGAAGAGTAGAATCTCCCTTTTTAGTTGTCTGGTTTTCTGGGCTGGAAAGAACTCTTTCAAGAATTTTGTTGCCAATTGCTCCCATGATTGAATTGATCCTGGTTCCAAGGAATTATACCACAACTTAGCATTAAGTTTTAAAGAAAAAGGAAACAAGATTAACCTGATTTGTTCAGAGGTAAGCCCTTGGACACTTTGTGTCCTGCAAAGATCAAAGAAGTTTTGCAGATGTAGATGCGGATCTTCGTCTGTTCTACCAAAGAAGTGGGGCACCATACTGAGTAATTGAGGTGATAGATGCATATTCCCTGTGACTTTGGGTTGAAAAGCTATGCAAGAAGGATTCTCAATATTCTTAGGAATGAATTTGTCTTGCATTGGTACTCGGTTTAAAAAAATTTCACCCATTGTTGCTTTTTGGAAAAATCCTCTGGACAGTCGACTGATCCTCGGGACAGTCGACTGGTCTGCACCTGTACAATAGCTTCTGTACAGTCGACTTGTCTGTGGGACAGTCGACTGATCTGGTTCTGTGCAAAGTTTAACCTGAAAGAAAGTTCAAGAAAAAGAAAAAGAAGAAATAAAATAGAATAAAAAGAAAAAAAAAAAAAAAAAAAATTTTACTGATTTGTAAGTCAAAATACTAAACAATCCCCGGCAACGGCGCCAAAAACTTGTTGTTGGAATCTAGCTACCTAAATAAATAGATAAACTAGATACAAATTATAAAAACCTCGCAAGTGCACGAATCGAATCGTAGTAATAGCAAGGGTCGATCCCACAGAGATTGTAGACTTCAACTTACTAATCAATAAAACTAATAATAAAAATGAATAAAAGTTGTCATAATATTCTAAAAGAACTAAAAGATTAAAACTAAGATGAGAGGTGTTGAATCACAAATATCTCTTGAATAGTTGGGTTGTTGATCTCCACCAATAGTTAGTAATGCTAAGTTACCTTCTGAACTTACTTCCAATTACTCATGTTTGTTCACTTCAAGGGCATGGTATCTACTCCTTAAAGTATTGTTTCCCTAAGCCAAGAATTAGGCATGGTATCTACTCTAATTCGTTTCTTTCATCAAGCAGTCAGCCTAGTATTTACTAAGTTGTTCTTAAAGAAAGCATAAGATCAGTGGAAACGAACAAACACTTAAAGTTCTAGGAACTGGTATCAGATCTAGGTCCTCTAAGTTGATTGAACCAAGAACCCCTAAAGATTCCTTTGTTACAAATTATGGGCACGAGATTCGGTCGTCTCAATATGCTTCATATAACAGATTTAGATAAATGGTAACATAAACTTGATATTCTCACGTGCTGTATGTCAGTCGACTGGCTCTCACCTCAGTCGACTGCTCTCAGACTTCAAGATCCAAGTTTGATGATCATTAATCTATGTCAATTCAACCAGATTCAATCAATAAGTAATTAGAAGATCTTAGAAGAATATAGCACTACATAACTACGGTTTCGATCTACCCAACTATAAAATTAGTTCCACATAAATATAACTTTATTGCTTAACAAGTTTGAATACATGATCAACATAAAAGAATAAAGAGAGAAGAAGAAATAAACTAATGGATTCCGGCAATATGGTCGACTGTCTGTCACACAGTCGACTGCCTTCTGGTTGCTGGATCTTCTCTCTCCTTCTTCGATGTTGATGGAGTGAAGCACGGGTTGATGACTTGATGGTTGGGAACTCTCTGATTAAGTTGCGTCCACGAGATATTGGATCCTTGGATGGAGTTGTGGAGTCCAGAGTGTCGGTCCGTTCTGGTTGCTGGTATTCTGATATTTATAGAACACGGCCGAGAATTAGGGTTTCCACTTTTTCAGGAAGATTCTTCTTTATTTGATTTGATGATTAATATCTTTCTCTTTTCTTCTTTCCTTCCTTATCTGTTAACCAGTCCACTTGGAAATCCCCAGTCTCTAGATTTGATTCGCATATATCAGTCGACTGTCTTTGGGAATAAGTCGACTGTGTCGAGAGTTGTGGAAAATCAGCTTCTCCTGTCCAGTCGCCTGGTTGAGGAACCAGTCGACTTATCCTCTGCAGTTCTCTGTGTATTGTCCCTGAAGTCCTGAGTCTGCTTCGTTTTGCTGTTAAAAGCTGTTTCCTATGGAAAAGAGAAAATAAGAGTTAAATACCATATATAGAGTTTTTAAATGTCTAATTATATTAAGATTATTGCTCTAAAAAGTGAATAATAATGTGTTCATCAGGAGTCTTCAGACAGCTTTGGGTACTAAGACAGATTTCAGCACTGCTTTTCATCCGCAAACCGATGGGCAGACTGAGAGAGTCAACCGTATTCTTGAGGATATGCTTCGGTGTTGTATACTAGACTTTGGAGGCAGTTGGGAAAGACATTTACCTTTGATAGAGTTTGCCTACAACAACAGTTTTCAGGCTAGCATTGGGATGGCGCCGTACGAAGCTTTGTATGGCAGGAAGTGCAGGACACCTGTTTGTTGGTTTGAAGTTGGGGAGCGTCAGTTGTTTGGTCCTGAGCTTGTGCAGCAAACTTCTGAGAAGATTGTTCTGATCAGGAAAAGGTTTGTAGAAGCTCAGAGCAGGCAGAAAAGCTATGCAGACAACCGGAGAAGGGACCTTGAATTTGAGGTTGGTGACTTCGTTTTTCTGAAAGTATCACCCAGTAAAGGTGTGGTTCGATTTGGCAAAGGCGGGAAGTTAGCCCCGAGGTTTATAGGCTCGTATAAGATATTGAAAAGGATCGGGAAAACTGCTTACCGGCTTGAATTACCGGAAGAGTTATCTCAGGTGCACAATGTCTTCCATGTGTCTATGCTGAGAGGTTATATTCCAGATCCGAGTCATCATTTGCCTGAAGTGCCGGAAGGTTTGCAGTTGGATCTGAATTACATCGAGTCTCCTGTCGAGATTGTTGATCGTCGAGAGAAAGTCTTGAGGAATAAGACGATACCGATGGTCAATGTAGTCTGGAGAAACCATTTGGTTGAAGATGCTACTTGGGAGTCTGAGGAGAGGATGTTGAAGGACTATCCTGAGCTTTTTGCTTGATTTGTATCTTTGTATCTTTTTGTTCTTGTTGTGAGTGTTGTATTTTTGTTTCTCACTCTTGACTGTAGTTCCGGGGATGGAACTATTCTAAGGAGGGAGTGTTGTAATGTCCTGATTTTTCATTTAATGAAAAATTATTTATTTTGCACGTAGTGTGCACGTGCAATATTTTTGGTTGAATTAAGTGTTATGATTATTTCCATTATGATGAGTATGGATTTTTTTAACATGTGCTTTTAAATTATTTTCACAAAGCTTTCTTTCAATTAGACAAAAGCCTTTTCTTTTAAAAGCCCAAAGTTAATTTATTATTTTATAATAATTATTTTGGCCCATTAAACTAGAGCCCATTAGTTAATTTATTTTTTTTAAATATGACTTGTAATGTAGAATACAAAATTAAAGTTTATTTTTATAAATAAAATGTACAATTTTTGGACCTAGTTGCATGCACGTGCACTACACGTACACGTGCAATATGCACTCCTATGATGGCCGGTTTTGATCTTTTGGGAGGGAAACCAAAAATTTGAGTGGAGATCATGCTTGGTGGTTACTTGGTTGTGGGTAGTTAATGTAACTCCTACTTTTATCTTAGCCCTCCATCTTATAACCACTTACTTGATCCTAGCCCTCCATTCCATCAAGATTTTAGTATAAATACCCCCTTCATGGCTAGTCATTCTTGTGCCCATTACCTTCTACAACCTATAGTCTAAATTATATTATCTAGTAGTGATTTTGTGAGTTAAAAGAGTGAGAGTGTGTAGGATTTTTGCTTGCAACTAGAAGAGGGAGAGGCCGACATCGAGGAAGGGGAGCTCTCGGTTTGCTTGGGTGTGCTTGGAGGCTTGTGTAAACGTGTTCAAGGAGGAGCATTTCGTCACAAGGACATTCGTCTAGGGATTGCTAGTTGTATTTTTCTCTCCAACAAGGTGCGTAAATTTTCTATATTCTAATTAGGGGTGCATGCTAGATTAAATTGAATAAATGAGGCATGGAAAATATTAATAAGAGTACGCTTTAATGGGAAAATTGACCTATGAATTGATTGGAATGTGGGTGTGCAATTGTATGTGAGTGATTAGTAAAATTCTAAGTTTGTATGGATTAATTATAACCATGGTTTGTTAAAGAAGGTCTCATTATCCACATCACAAATTATATACACAAAATTAGTAGATTGGCAATGCTACTTCTTGTGATTAAATGGATCATTGTGTGATATTGAAATAAATGAATTAAGTTATAGATTTGTATGTATGATAAAAGGGTAAAAACAGAGAATTAATCCTTAGTTTGCTAATAAAGAGATTAGTGGTATTATTTGTCAATAAATGTCGAAATGAAGAATGTGGTACTTATAATGTAGAATTCGGATTAATTGTATGAAAATATGTTTTAATTGTTGAAAAAAAATATTTTTTCATACTGATATATAAATTAGACAAAAAATAATCAATCTGGAATTTTACAGTAATTTTTATAAAAGCAAAGTGAAATGAGGACTAGTTGAACATCGAGACGTTTTAATAACAGAGAGAATTGGTTCAAATGATTCTTGAGTTGCGTTCTTAACAACTTGAGCGCGTAGCTCAAGTGGTCGGGACGGCTCTGATCGCTACAGTAGCCTTGGGTTCCCTGTGGTGGCCGGTTCGAATCCCTGTGGCACCATATTTTATTTCATGAATTTTTAAAACAAAGAATCAGTGGCCGAGAGCATTAAATACTCTCTGTTTTCCTTTGATACTGCTGGCGCAGTTGGCCTAGTGGTCGGTGCCCTTGGCTGTGTTCTCTGCGTGCTGGGTTCGAATCTTGCCCTCGGCAAGATTGGGAAAAACTTATTTTTTAACGTTTTAGTGATCCAAAAATTATGGAAAAAATATGGTTATTTTTCTAAAAATGTGTAGGACTTATGAAAAATAATTTGGGAATTATTTGCATGAAATAAAACATGATTTGAGAATAAAATGTGTAAATAGAACTATGGTTTTATATTTATATTTTTGTGAAATTATATCTTGCAAAAAAGAATGAAGGATTAGAAAATTAATTTGGCAAAAAGAAATTATATTGTGTGATGAGATGCAAATTATTCTCATTTGAGAATAGTGTGGAAATTATGAAGTGTAAATGTTCATTTTTGATTGAATAATTAATGATGTGGGTTTTTATGTGAGAATAACATTTCATGAGTTACATGATGAATAGTTGAATTTCACGTATAGTTATGGACTATTTGAACGAATTAGAAATCATGATTGGGAAAGAGATATACTTTTGAGTATGATAATTCAACATGGGAATTTATGAGTTGGAAATGCTCGAATTGGAAATTGTGAATTGAAAATTTAAACAAAAGAGTAGCTAAGTCTCCCCCGGCATTTGGGAATAAATGAAATGAAAATTGAAAAAAAAGACCAAGGTTGGTCATGTTTAAATGAATGAATAAGTCCGGTTTAGTGGAGAGGCTAACTCTAGAGCTTTGATTTTTGTTTATGATTTTGATAAAAACTAAGGATTAGTACATAGTGATGAAAGTAAGAGAAAAACACGAGTATGAGGGCCATCGGATTGGCGGTGTGAGAGTGATCCACAGGCTGCCTGCTTGATGCGTCAAGACATGGCGTGGGCACTACTCCAGAATTATCGTCCCGGCGACGACGCTTGTGGGGTGTTTGAGTGGCTACGGGTGGTGCCATTGTTCCATGGCGGAGGCTGAATCGTCCATAGGTTGCCTGCTCGATACATCATGTCAGTGCGTGGGATTCCCCTCCAGGCTGCCTGGACATGGGCTCGTAGATCACAGAACATCTAGGATACTTACCGTAATTACAGTAGTAGATTAAGTCATAACGAGGGATTGAACCCTACAAAGATGAAGAACGATTAAGGGCTTGCCCTCGGACCTATGTAGTATGGGATGCATAGAATCCGAACAAGTGTGCATTAGTATCATGTAACATAATTAACTGCATTAAGGACTAAGTGCACAATCACAACACAACATTAATAAGGTAGTCCCTTTAGTTTGATATGTGACAAGTTTGTGTTTGCTAAATATGGAAAATTAGTTATACTATTTCCGGCATAGAGAGGATGGCCGTGTATAATGATCGTCGGTTGAATAAACTGACGTACCCACAGTCTTTTATGCAAGTGAATGGCTTGATAAAGATTAAAGAGGAACAAATGCTTAAAGATTATTCAATGTTGTTGTACATTTGTTTCATTGTTGTAAAGTTTACTTCCGCTGTGCAGTGTAAATTGTAATGTATTCATGTAAACTCTGATGTAAAGTGAAAAGTTCAAATTTCCTTGTAAAATTGTACTAAAAGAAGCGGAAAGATCTTGTAGAACATCTCGAATTCAGTGTATTTGGGATTCGGGGCGTTACGGAGTGGTATCAGAGCCACGCTTCACACTTGTACAAATTTATAAGGAACGACACCCTAGTAGTGGACATTAAAGTGTGTGTTTGAGTCTAGAGATTTAAATGTAAGTGACTTACATTTGTGTTGCTCTATGACTTATGCTTCTTCCTCCCTATTTCTAAGATGGCTGATCACTTCGATCCTGCTGGAGACGACGACTGGCATATCATCGAGGAAGAGTATCATCCTGGACAGGCAGATTCCGATGACGAGTACTACCCAGGATAAGCAGATTCTGACGGAGAAGAATGGCCTGAATCCCGAGAGATTACCCCACCTCCGGATTCATCTGATGACTCTTCTGACGAAGAAGAAGAACCAGTTCCAAATAGTCTTGTGACTTCTCTTCAGAGGCAGGTAGAAACCCTGCGAGTGATAGTCGGATTATTGGAGGCTCAGATGGCAAAGCATAAGGACGATTTTGCAGTTCTCAGTCATCGGGTATGGGAACTCGAGAAGAGGAAAAATCTAACCGATGTGCTGAAGGAAGAAGTTGATGAACTACGGGGAGAACTTTGAGAAGCGAAGAGGAACCGTAGAAGTTAGACTGTTGTAGCTTCTACTATCTTTCATTCTGATGTCAAGAAATGTTTTTCAATTCGAATGTATCAAGTTTGGAATTCAATGAAATGTCTTATATTTTGAATTTAATGGATCTTTTGCATCAGAATATGGCTAGAAGAGGAGCTAGAAACGGTGAAGGTTTGGATCTAGAAACGGAACTTGCGAGGGTCTATCAGACGCTCAACGCCGTGGCTATGAATTAGAACCAAGGAAGGGGACCTGCGAATCCGGTGGTCGAAACGATTAAACTGGTGGAATCGTTCAAGCGAATGAAACCACCTGTATTCGAAGGGAAGTCAAACCCTGATGCGGCTGACAACTGGATTCGTCAAGTAGAAACGATCTTTGAAGTGCTGGAGAAACCTGAAGGCAGTAAGGTGAAGTTGGCGACTCTGCAACTTGAGAAGGATGCGGCTATTTGGTGGCAGTCGATGAAGAGAACAATGGGAGGCATCGTTCTTGGCTGGGAGGAATTTCTGGAAGAATTCCGCAGTCACTATTTCCCCTCTGATGTTCAAGAGAAGAAGGCTATGGAGTTTCTATCACTACAGCAGGGCGGCATGTCAGTGAGAGAGTACGAGACCAAATTTACTCAGCTCTCTAGGTATGCTCCTGAACTAGTGATGGATGAAGCGAAGAAGGCTCGTAAGTTCGAGCTTGGATTGAGACCGAGCTTGAGGTCCCGGATGATACCTTTTGGTATCAGAAGATTCGACAAGCTGGTCAAGAGAGCAGCAGCGACGGAAGCAGACATGGAGCAGTTTCATGTTGTTCAGAACCGGAGGAACAACTGGCAGTTTGGGAAGAGGCCCGCCAATTCTGGGAGTTTCAAGGGGCAACCATCTGCACAAAGGTTCAAACCGACAGGGGCGAACGCTATTAGTGTGGTTGGAGAACCTGGGAACAATGTGGTGAGATCTCCTGCGGTAACTTGCGACAACTGTGGTGAAACAGGACATTACGATCTCAATGTCTCAAACCACGGAATGGTGATCGCAATGTACCAATGCGACAGATTGGGAAGAGACCGTACCAACCAGGGCGAGTATTTGCCTTGACGGAAGCTGATGCTGATGAGGTTGATCATGTCATCACTGGTACGAGGGCAGATGTTTAGTGGTTTATGTTATTTCTTTTTCCCGTTTATTAAGTGAACTGTTACATAATGAGTGTGTATTATGTAACAGGAGAACTTTATCTTAATGGAATGAAAGCTGTTGTGTTGTTCGATACTGGATCCTCTCATACTTTTGTGTCTCTTAAATTTGCTAA
Source organism: Hemerocallis citrina (assembly GCA_017893485.1). Classification (NCBI taxonomy): domain Eukaryota; kingdom Viridiplantae; phylum Streptophyta; class Magnoliopsida; order Asparagales; family Asphodelaceae; genus Hemerocallis; species Hemerocallis citrina. The sequence goes on along the minus strand of CM030365.1, from coordinate 177,387,956 downwards.
AGTGTTGGGAGTTGAACCGAAAATTTTTCCAGGCAAGATCTTAGCAGTAGCTACTCCATCAGAGGAAACTTTAACCACTGATCGGTATTAGCTGATTGCGAGATTGTGATTGGAGATCGAATCTTTGGGATTGATCTAATCGAGCTGACTATCTTGGGAGTCGATGTTATCATTGGCATTGATTGGATGTCGGTGTACAGTGCAAGCATCGAGTGTAAGACCAAGACGGTAACAGTGAAGGCTCCAGGTGGACCTGAAGTCACTTTCCAAGGGAAGAAGAAATGTTCTAGGCTGGTGGCAGCTATCCGCAAGGAAGAGACTCCTGTGGAAGTGCAAGGGATTCCCGTGGTTCGGGACTATCCGACTGTGTTCTTGGATGATTTTCCTGGGTTACCCCCGGATCGTGATGTAGAGTTCAGCATCACTGATCAACCGGGAAGTGCATCTATTTCTAAGGCACCGTATAGGATGGCTCCAGTGGAACAGGATGAGGTGAAACGGCAGATTGAGGAACTGTTGGAGAAAGGCTTTATTCAACCTAGTGCGTCACCTTGGGGAGCACCAGTGCTTTTGGTAAAGAAGAAGGATGATCGATGAGAATGTGTATTGATTACCGGGAGCTGAATAAGGTCACTGTACAGAATAAGTATCCTATTCCTCGAATTGATGACTTGTTCGATCGTCTACAAGGAGCAGCTGTTTTCTCCAAAATAGATATTCGATCAGGATATCACCAAGTTCGAGTGAAAGCTGAAGATGTGCACAAAACTGCATTTAGAACTCGACATGGGCATTACGAATTCTTAGTTATGCCATTTGGAGTGACGAATGCACCCGCAATCTTCATGGATTTGATGAATAGAGTTCTGAGGCCGTTTATTGATTCCTTCGTCGTGGTGTTTATCGACGATATCCTTGTGTACTCCAAGTCAGAGGAGGAGCAAACCGAGCATCTGGCAGCAGTTTTGAAGAAGCTGGAAGAGCAGAAGTTGTATGCTAAGTTATCCAAGTGTGATTTCTGGAAATCTGAAGTGGCATTCCTACGTCACATCCTTTCTAAGGAGGGAGTGGCAACTGACCCTCAGAAGATAGAGGCAGTGAGAGATTGGGCTAGGCCTACTACATTGAAGGAAGTCAGAAGTTTCCTTAGAATGACTGGATACTACAGGAGATTCATTCCAGGTTATGCTCAGTTAGCCGTACTGCTTACTAGTTTGACCAAGAAGAATGTGAACTTCAAATGGACTGAGCAATGTGAGTAGGGGTGGCGAACGGGTCGAGTAGGCCGGGCCTGGCCCAACCCGTAAGGGTTGGCATGTAGAATTATACGGGCCGGGCCGGGTTTCATTCTTAGCCGGGCCGGGTTGTTTTTTCGTTTGGGTGGCCCGCCCAACCCGTGAACCCTTTAGGGTTCAACCCGGGTTGGGCCAGGTCGACCCGCGGGTTGGCACGTTTAATAAATTTTTTTTTTTGGTAGCTTAAATTAAAATAATAATTATAATTATAATACTAAGTAAGTAATAATACTAATAAACAATAAAAAATCGTAATAATAATAATAAGATTGAAAGAGTGAAATTGACAACAAATTTTGAAATATTATTCATATGAATTTAAGTTATACAATTTTAACAATTTATAACGAAATGAAGAATTCAATTCACAAATAAGTTTTATACAATAACATATTTCTTATATACAATTTTAATTGAGTACAGGTTTTCTAATTTGACATAACAAGCAAAGCTATTGTTGTTGTTGTTGTTGTTGGTGTTGTTGTTCTTCGAGCGAGTTGCTCCCACTTGTGGAACTTGATAGTGCTTTCCCTTGCGTCCTATCTCCAGCCTTCAGCCAGTCTTCTGTGCAAACGAGCATCTCTAACGCCTCGAGCTTCAACCGATTCCTGTAATCAGATAGAACCCTGCCACTTGTAGAAAATGCACTCTCAGAAGCAACTGTAGAGACAGGAGGAGTTAGTAAATCTTTAGCCATAATTGACAGAATACTAAAAGTATGTTCATGTTCTTTCCACCATTGTCAAATATCTAGTGGAGAAAGAGTAGGCTCAGTATCCTGTTGGTTATACCAATTTAATTCATTTGGTTGATTAGTCCTAGGTTTTTTAGATTGAATTTGTTCAAGTAAACTAAATGTTCTATCACCAATTCTACTTTTACCCATACCTTTAGAACTACCAGAAGAAGAACTAACTACAGAAGTTGTACTACTAGAAGCAAAACGTCTATCATAATAATCATACAAGTTATTTAACGTAGATTCAAACTGAACTAAAAAAGTAGCGCAATCAGTTGTTAATTCTACATTGTTCTCTAAATATCCAAAAAATATTTCTATCAAATTCTTCGTACCTTCTTATTTGATACGGGGATCCATAACTGTAGCAACACAAATCAACATAGGAGGAGGAAAATCAACATAGGGACGACCCGCGGGTTGGCGGGTCAAATTCACGGGTTGGGCCGGGTTCGTGGGCCGGGTTTTGCGAATTCGATTCGCGAAAATTGAGACCTGGGTCGACCCGGTACTGTTCACCAGGTTCGACCCGAACCCGTGAAGCAATTTAACGGGCCGGGTCGCTGGTGGGTCGCCGGTTGACCCGGCCCAGTTGCCATCACTAAATGTGAGGCGAGCTTTCAGGAGCTGAAAGAGAAGCTGACTACTGCACCTATTTTGGCTTTGCCTAGAGCAGGTGTTGAGTATGATGTTTATAGCGATGCTTCACATCGTGGGCTTGGTTGTGTCTTAATGCAAGAAGGAAGAGTAATCGCTTATGGGTCTAGGCAACTACGACCGCATGAGAAGAATTACCCGACTCATGATCTGGAGTTGGCTGCGATTATCTTTGCCCTAAAGCAATGGAGGCACTACGTGTACGGTGAGAAGTTGAACATGTACACGGACCACAAGAGTTTGAAGTACATATATCAGCAGAGGGATCTGAATCTGAGGCAGTGGAGATGGTTGGAAGTGCTTGAGGACATGCGACCTGAGATCAAGTATCATCCTGGAAAAGCTAATGTTGTTGCTGATGCACTTAGTCGCAAGAGCAGTTTAACCAGTTTGATTACAACTCAGAAGCATCTGATTGAGGAATTGGATCGAGCAGGTATTGAGGTTGTCTTGCAAGGATTGGGAGCATCTTTAGCTCAGTTGAGACTTCAGCCTACACTGAATGGAAGGATCATTGCAAGTCAGGAGGTTGATGCTGATATCTTGGAGATGAAGGAGCAGGTTGGTGCTGGCAGGTTCCCGGATTTCAAATCAATGATGGAGTGTTGTAGTTCGGAGAGAGGCTATGTGTTCCAAATCAGGCGGACCCGAAAGAGAATATTCTTCAGGAGGCGCATGCTACTCTTTTGTCAGTACATCCTGGGAGTACTAAGATGTACAAGGACATCAAACAGCATTTCTGGTGGTCAGGTTTAAAGTGGGATGTGGCTGAATTTGTGAAGTGTGAGGTTTGTCAGCAGGTCAAAGCTAAAAATCAGAGACCCGGAGGTCTATTACAGCCGTTACCTATTCCGGAATAGAAGTGGGATAACGTCAGTATGGATTTCATTACGGGATTGCCTAAGAGTTCTAAAGGCAATGATGCGATTTGGGTTATAGTCGATCGACTAACCAAGTCCGCTCACTTTTTGGCGATGAAACTCACTGCTTTGATGGACAAGTTGGCTGAGTTGTATGTTGGCGAGATCGTTCGGCTTCATGGTGTTCCGTCAACTATTGTGTCTGATCGAGATGCGCGGTTTACTTCGCATTTCTGGAGGAGTCTTCAGACAGCTTTGGGTACCAAGATAGTTTTCAGCACTGCTTTTCATCCGCAAACCGATGGGCAGACCGAGAGAGTCAACCGTATTCTTGAGGATATGCTTCGGTATTGTATACTAGACTTTGGAGGCAGTTGGGAAAGGCATTTACCTTTGGTAGCGTTTGCCTACAACAACAGTTTTCAGGCTATTATTGGGATGGCGCCTTACGAAGCTTTGTATGGCAGGAAGTGCAGGACACCTGTTTGTTGGTTTGAAGTTGGGGAGCGTCAGTTGTTTGGTCCTGAGCTTGTGCAGCAAACTTCTGAGAAGATTGTTCTGATCAGGAAAAGGTTTGTAGAAGCTCAGAGCAGGCAGAAAAGCTATGCAGACAACCGGAGAAGGGACCTTGAATTTGAGGTTGGTGACTTCGTTTTTCTGAAAGTATCACCCAGTAAAGGTGTGGTTCGATTTGGCAAAGGCGGGAAGTTAGCCCCGAGGTTTATAGGCTCGTATAAGATATTGAAAAGGATCGGGAAAACTGCTTACCGGCTTGAATTACCGGAAGAGTTATCTCAGGTGCACAATGTCTTCCATGTGTCTATGCTGAGAGGTTATATTCCAGATCCGAGTCATCATTTGCCTGAAGTGCCGGAAGGTTTGCAGTTGGATCTGAATTACATCGAGTCTCCTGTCGAGATTGTTGATCGTCGAGAGAAAGTCTTGAGGAATAAGACGATACCGATGGTCAATGTAGTCTGGAGAAACCATTTGGTTGAAGATGCTACTTGGGAGTCTGAGGAGAGGATGTTGAAGGACTATCCTGAGCTTTTTGCTTGATTTGTATCTTTGTATCTTTTTGTTCTTGTTGTGAGTGTTGTATTTTTGTTTCTCACTCTTGACTGTAGTTCCGGGGATGGAACTATTCTAAGGAGGGAGTGTTGTAATGTCCTGATTTTTCATTTAATGAAAAATTATTTATTTTGCACGTAGTGTGCACGTGCAATATTTTTGGTTGAATTAAGTGTTATGATTATTTCCATTATGATGAGTATGGATTTTTTTAACATGTGCTTTTAAATTATTTTCCCAAAGCTTTCTTTCAATTAGACAAAAGCCTTTTCTTTTAAAAGCCCAAAGTTAATTTATTATTTTATAATAATTATTTTGGCCCATTAAACTAGAGCCCATTAGTTAATTTATTTTTTTTAAATATGACTTGTAATGTAGAATACAAAATTAAAGTTTATTTTTATAAATAAAATGTACAATTTTTGGACGTAGTTGCATGCACGTGCACTACACGTACACGTGCAATATGCACTCCTATGATGGCCGGTTTTGATCTTTTGGGAGGGAAACCAAAAATTTGAGTGGAGATCATGCTTGGTGGTTACTTGGTTGTGGGTAGTTAATGTAACTCCTACTTTTATCTTAGCCCTCCATCTTATAACCACTTACTTGATCCTAGCCCTCCATTCCATCAAGATTTTAGTATAAATACCCCCTTCATGGCTAGTCATTCTTGTGCCCATTACCTTCTACAACCTATAGTCTAAATTATATTATCTAGTAGTGATTTTGTGAGTTAAAAGAGTGAGTGTGTAGGATTTTTGCTTGCAACTAGAAGAGGGAGAGGCCGGCATCGAGGAAGGGGAGCTCTCGGTTTGCTTGGGTGTGCTTGGAGGCTTGTGTAAACGTGTTCAAGGAGGAGCATTTCGTCACAAGGACATTCGTCTAGGGATTACTAGTTGTATTTTTCTCTCCAACAAGGTGGGTAAATTTTCTATATTCTAATTAGGGGTACATGCTAGATTAAATTGAATGAATGAGGCATGGAAAATATTAATAAGAGTACGCTTTAATGGGAAAATTGACCTATAAATTGATTGGAATGTGGGTGTGCAATTGTATGTGATTGATTAGTAAAATTCTAAGTTTGTATGGATTAATTATAACCATGGTTTGTTAAAGAAGGTCTCATTAACCACATCACAAATTATATACACAAAATTAGTAGATTGGCAATGCTACTTCTTGTGATTAAATGGATCATTGTGTGATATTGAAATAAATGAATTAAGTTATAGATTTGTATGTATGATGAAAGGTTAAAAACAGAGAATTAATCCTTAGTTTGCTAATAAAGAGATTAGTGGTATTATTTGTTAATAAATGTTGAAATGAAGAATGTGGTACTTATAATGTAGAATTCGGATTAATTGTATGAAAATATGTTTTAATTGTTGAAAAAAAATATTTTTTCATACTGATATATAAATTAGACAAAAAATAATCAATCTGGAATTTTACAGTAATTTTTATAAAAGCAAAGTGAATTGAGGACTAGTTGAACATCGAGACGTTTTAATAACAGAGAGAATTGGTTCAAATGATTCTTGAGTTGCGTTCTTAACAACTTGAGCGCGTAGCTCAAGTGGTCGGGACAGCTCTGATCGCTACAGTAGCCTTGGGTTCCCTGTGGTGGCCGGTTCGAATCCCTATGGCACCATATTTTATTTCATGAATTTTTAAAACAAAGAATCAGTGGCCGAGAGCATTAAATACTCTCTGTTTTCCTTTGATACTGCTGGCGCAGTTGGCCAAGTGGCCGGTGCCCTTGGCTGTGTTCTCTGCGTGCTGGGTTCGAATCTTGCCCTCGGCAAGATTGGGAAAAACTTATTTTTTAACGTTTTAGTGATCCAAAAATTATGGAAAAAATATGGTTATTTTTCTAAAAATGTGTAGGACTTATGAAAAATAATTTGGGAATTATTTGCATGAAATAAAACATGATTTGAGAATAAAATGTGTAAATAGAACTATGGTTTTATATTTATATTTTTGTGAAATTATATCTTGCAAAAAAGAATGAAGGATTAGAAAATTAATTTGGCAAAAAGAAATTATATTGTGTGATGAGATGCAAATTATTCTCATTTGAGAATAGTGTGGAAATTATGAAGTGTAAATGTTCATTTTTGATTGAATAATTAATGATGTGGGTTTTTATGTGAGAATAACATTTCATGAGTTACATGATGAATAGTTGAATTTCACGTATAGTTATGGACTATTTGAACAAATTAGAAATCATGATTGGGAAAGAGATATACTTTTGAGTATGATAATTCAACATGGGAATTTATGAGTTGGCAATGCTCGAATTGGAAATTGTGAATTGAAAATTTAAACAAAAGAGTAGCTAAGTCTCCCCCGGCATTTGGGAATAAATGAAATGAAAATTGAAAAGAAAGACCAAGGTTGGTCATGTTTAAATGAATGAATAAGTCCGGTTTAGTGGAGAGGCTAACTCTAGAGCTTTGATTTTTGTTCATGATTTTGATAAAAACTAAGGATTAGTACATAGTGGAGATGTGATGAAATTAAGAGAAAAACACGAGTATGAGGTCCATCGGATTGGCGGTGTGAGAGTGATCTACAGGCTGCCTGTTTGATGCGTCAAGACATGGCGTGGGCACTACTCCAGAATTATCGTCCCGGCGGCGACGCTTGTGGGGTGTTTGAGTGGCTACGGGTGGTGCCATTGTTCCATGGCGGAGGCTGAATTGTCCATAGGTTGCCTGCTCGATGCGTCGTGTCAGTGCATGGGATTCCCCTTCAGGCTGCCTGGACATGGGCTCGTAGATCAGAGAACATCTAGGATACTTACCGTAATTACAGTAGTAGATTAAGTCATAACGAGGGATTGAAACCTACAAAGATGAAGAACGATTAAGGGCTTGCCCTCGGACCTATGTAGTATGGGATGCATAGAATCCGAACAAATGCGCATTAGTGTCATGTAACATAATTAACTGCATTAAGGACTAAGTGCACAATCACAACACAACATCAATAAGGTAATCCCTTTAGTTTGATATGTGACAAGTTTGTGTTTGCTAAATATGGAAAATAAGTTATACTATTTCCGGCATAGAGAGGATGGCCGTGTATAATGATCGTCGGTTGAATATACTCACGTACCCACAGTCTTATATGTAGGTGAATGGCTTGATAAAGATTAAAGAGGAACAAATGCTTAAAGATTATTCAATGTTGTTGTACATTTGTTTCGTTGTTGTAAAGTTTACTTCCGCTGTGCAGTGTACATTGTAATGTATTCATATAAACTCTGATGTAAAGTGAAAAGTTCAAATTTTCTTGTAAAATTGTACTAAAGGAAGCGGAAAGATCCTGTAGAACATCTCGAATTCAGTGTGTTTGGGATTCGGGGCGTTACAGAGAGCAAAAAGAGAGAATCTGAACGGGGGCTAGAGATAAGCACAGTTGAGATACACCCTCATCCAAACCTGCAAAACAAATCAGAGTGAGCTGTCAAAATCCAGGAAACAAATATTGTATAGCTGCAAATAACAACTTCCCAAAATTCAAGCTACTGCAAATAACAACTTCCCAAAATTCAAGCTAGAGATCTGGTCTGGCAGTTAATGAAGAAGATTTGACTCAACCCATATCCGATATTTGAGGAGATTGAAATCTTGAACTTGAGATCTGCAGATGGGGGCAAAAGAAGCTATAAAAAGGGGGGAACACACAGTCAAGAGAGGGGGGGGGACCGAAGGAGAGATCAAGTGCAACGTGAGACCGCGGGGGAGGATCGGAACCAACGATCGGAACCAAGGAGCAGATCGAGTACATCTTGAAGAGGAGAGCAAATTGGTTTCAAGCTGATCATCATACAAAATCAGTGTTACTTCTTCTCTCTAATTTTTGTTCTTGGGTTGTTTGAATTATTAGAATTCTGTATCCAAATTTGTTAGTCTATAAAAGTTGGATTATGTGTAGCTAAATTCATTTTGGGCAGATTGAAACCTTAGTCTTGTAATGTTTACAAATCTTCTAAAGCACTACTCCTATCACTTATTGATTAAATCTGGTAGTTCGTGATCAAATTTATAATATGTAGCTTTTGATGCTTGACATTCTTCCTATTCAAGTTTTGTTAACTCAACATATTTATCGATGAACACTCTATTTGTTGATGGACAGTCGACTGATTCCTTACGTCAGTCGACTGAACCGGCGTTCTGGTTAACACAACCAAAGTTGAGTTATCAAGTTTGCTTATTATAGAATTGAATTTGTTACATAAGCAGATTTAGATGATCGAGTCTAATGCTCATGATTAGTAACACAAGAACTCATTTGGGTTCTAGGTTTAATCAACATAGAAGACTAGAATAGATACCATGTTCTAGTTCTTTTTGTGCTTGTCAATTTCCATTGTGTGTTATGCTTTCTTAAAGTGCAACTTAGTAGATATCATGCTAAACACGTAAGGAGAGAAAGGAATTAGAGTAGATACCATGCTTAATTCTTAGCTTTGGAAAATCTTTAATTTAAAGAGTAGATACCATACTCTTAAATGAACAAGCATGAGTGATCAGAGTAGTGTAGAAGTTGATCTAGCATTCTTGACTATAAGTGGAAATCAAGCCCAACTAATTCAATAGATATTTCTTGATTTAAATTAACCAGATTGAGAACTTCGTGGTCTATATTTTAATTCTTTTCTTTTCCCTTCAGACATACAGTTAAAAAAAAACAAGCACTCTGTTTATTGATTAGTAAGTTATTTACTACAATCTCTGTGGGATCGACCCTTGCTTTTCACTACGCTTCTGTAAACGATTCGTACACTTGCGAGGTTTTAAATTAGTGTTCAGATTATCTATTCATTTAGATAACTGAAGCCATCAACAAGTTTTTGGCACCGCTGCCGGGGATTGTTTAGTATTTTAACTTTCAAATCAATAAATAATTAAAAAAACAAATATTTATTTACTGAAATCTATGAATATTTTCTTTTAGGTACAATCCAATTCGAGGCTACATGACTTTGGTGTATGCACGGGAGACAATCACTTAATCCCAAGCTACTACCTATTGACCAAGAGATAGAGCACACCTTGCGCAGACTAAAATAACAGCTAAGACCACGAACCATTCCAAAAGCAACAATGGGCGAGGAAGCACCAAATCGAGTACCAATACAGGACAAATTCACTCATAAGAATATTGAGCAACCTTCTTGCATAGCTTATCAACCTAATGTCACAGGGAATATGCATCTATCACCTCAATTACTCGGTATGGTTCCCCACTTTAGTGGCAAATTAGACGAGGAACTTCATCTTCACTTGCAAGATTTCTTTGATCTTTACAGAATGCAAAGCGTCCAAGGGCTTACCCCTGAACAAATCAGGTTAATTTTGTTTTCATTTTCATTAAAACTTAATGCTAAATTGTGGTATAATTCTTTGGAACCAGGATCAATTCAGTCATGGGAGCAATTGGCAACAAAGTTCTTGAAGGAATTTTTTCCAGCTCAGAAAACCAAACAACTAAAAAGGGAAATTCAACTCTTCCAACAAAAAGATGGCGATTTGTTCTTTGAGGCATGGAAGGACTTTAAGAACAAACTTCTCAAGTGTCCTACGCACAACATGCCTAAGGATGATCAGGTACAAGCATTCTATGAGAGTTTAAATGACACTAACAAAGCAATTGTAGATTCAGCTTGCAATGGGATCTTGATGAGAAAAAGTGGTGAGGGGGCCATCGAGCTATTCGAAGAACTCAGCGAGAACTCACAATAATTCTCAACAAGGGGAAGGGGTTTTTCGAAGAAACAGGGAGTTTACGAAATTTCTACTAGTAATAATATGCAATTAGAAATGGTAATCATGAACAAAAAAGTTGATATGCTTATTAATGCAATTTCGACGTTAGGTGGCATAAAAAATCAAGCAAAAGAAATTTGTGCAATTTGTTCTCATTCTGATCATACAACTGATGCATGTCCAGTGTCTTCTTTCACAGATCAGGAGCACGCAAACTACGTAGGACAGGGAGTGTATCCACCCAAGAACAACCCCTTCTCGAACACGTACAACCTAGGGTGGAGAAACCATCCAAATTTCTCATGGAACAATAATCAAAACAATCAAGGCACTCAAATCGCACAAGGGAATGCACGGCATTTCCAGATCGGGAATGCCTTTGATCGGCCAGTTCAAGAACAGAAGAAGTTGGATTTCGAATCCACCGTTCTTCAATTACTCCAACAGCAACATCAAACAAGCAACCAATAAGGGCAGGCCATTCAAAAATTGGAGACCCAAATTGTTCAAGTCGCTAAGGAGTTAAGTGAAAGAAAGGCAGGAAAACTCCCATCACAAACCATACCGAACCCTAGAGGACAAGAACAACTCAAATCGGTAATAACCTTAAGAAGTGGTAAGATAATTGATAGCAAGGTTGGAACAAACGCGGACGAATCAGACAAAATCGAAATCAGGGACACACAACCAGCAAAATCTTTGGGTTCCAACAAGGTAAGTGACAAAGAAAGGGTAGTATTGCCACCATTCCCTCAAAGGTTAGTCAAGCAAAAGAAAGAACAATATTTACTTGATATCTTTGAAACTCTTAGAAAGGTAGAAATCAATATTCCCCTACTTGATGCTATTAAACAAATTCCTTCTTATGCCAAATTTTTGAAAGAATGCTGTACTCACAAGAGAACGTTTCAGGTTCGGGAGAATGTAGCTCTAACAGAGGAAGTGAGTGCGGTGTTGTTGAGGAAATTACCTCCTAAATTGAAGGATCCAGGTAGTTTTACCATTCCTTGCAGGGTTGGTGAGCATTTCTTTGAAAAGGCACTGTTAGATTTAGGGGCAAGCATCAATCTTCTTCCATACTCTGTTTACGAAGAACTAGGATTGAGGGAACTCAAACCAACATCAATCACTTTGCAATTGGCTGATTGCAGCATCAAGAGACCTAGAGGTATTTTAGAAGATGTCTTAGTTCAGGTAAATGATTTCATTTTGCCTGCAGATTTTGTTGTTTTGGATATGGAAGACTCTTCAATGCCATCTTCTTTACCTATCATCTTAGGTAGATCCTTCATGAGTACTGCTGATATAAAAATTTGTGTTAAAAATGGCACTATAAGTATGAAAATAAATGGTAAAAAGATTGAGTTTAAATAGGTAGTAGCCTAATAATAATAATAATAATAATAATAATAATAAACTTTGGAAACATTGAAAAATATTAAAGCCAAGAATCTATATAATTTTAATGGTGATTCTCGAATACTCGAATACGCTCCTAAAATAATTTTGAAGTCAAATTAAAGTCAAGCAAAATACTTGTGTACAAATTTGGGATCCTAAAATTGTAAAACTTTTGGAGGTAGGCGGCCGTCTCACTTGCCTTTGTGGTGGTGGTGGTGGTGTGAGGTGGGGAGGGGGGACATCTAAGTTCTGAATCTAAATCTCTACTACTATAATGGGAGAAGGCCTTAGTGTAATTTGTCCTTAACCCAACCCGTGCAATGCACGTGCTGGTAGAATTTTTTTTTTTGTCCTTTTCATTCCCCCAATTTTCCTCACGTGCACAGCACGTGTATAATACTAGTATTATATTATGGACTTATAGTCTTATTTTTTTTTGATGAAACGGATAGGGCCTAGGGGCTCCAGCCATACGATAAAATAAATAAGTAATAGTTTACAAGAGGGGTTTTACCAGTGGTAAAACGATAAAGACAGAAAGACAAGAATATACACAGTTATTCACATCCCAAAAAGAATATATAAACGGAAAACAGAAAGCCAACTACTGACGGAGAGAAACAACAGGTAGACGAATCTTCCGAGGGGAGGACCAAAAGATGAGCTCCGCAAGGGCAGCACGTCTCCGAAACTGGGCCAGAACCCAGCAAGGTTGAAGCCACGGGCGGGCGGCACACGCGCACCGCGGACTAGGTCCAAACCAACTGCTAAGAAACAGGCAATCATACAACCGCGGAGCAAAGGAACCCCCACTGGAGCTCCGCAAAGCCACAGGCAGCAGGAAACTCAAATCAGACCCACAGATGCGCATTAGTCCACTCAGGCAAGAAAGATGCCTCAAAAGCTCCAGGGAATCACCCTGAGAAACAGAATAAAGAGCATAGCCAAGAAGAATCAAGCAAAATGCAACAAGAGCAAAGACACGCAGAAAAAAAAAACCAACATCACCCAGCTACGCATACAGCAAAGAAGAACACAAACCGATCAATAGCAATACACAGCCAAAAAGACAAAAACTTAGAGGATAAGTGAACTATTAAGCTCCAGGAAAGTAGAAACAGGGGGTAGCAGAACAAAACCAAAATAACCCCACAAGACAATAACGTCAAAAATAAACAACCAGAATAAGAAGAGCAGAACTAAGAAATAAAGCCAACCAACACCACTGAGACCAGGCCAAGCAAGCCCCAATCCCCGGAATCCACCAAAAGTCCACTGATGGACCAAAAAGACAAAGCTAGCGAACAAACTGACACCCCAAACAGCCAGGACAAGCGCAAATCAGAGCGGAATCAACCCTGCATAAAAAATAACACAAGAGAACTTAAAGGAAGAAAGAAAGACAGAACGAAAGAAAACAGAGCCGAGGAAGATTATAACAAGAAACTATAAAGCCTGAAGATTTTTAAGGCATATAAAAGATTGCTGTAGTTTATCAAGCGCCAATGCAGCGTTCTCTTTGAAGGTTGGGCTTGATGCCCATAGCCTAAAAAGAAAAAAGAACTCGTCAATAATAGCCGTCATCGGCTTACATAGATGACGGAAAAGCCTACTATTTCTTTCCTTCCAAATGATCCAAATCACTATATGGATAGATAAAATCCACGCACTTCGAAACATGTTGTTCGAAGGCGAGAGGGCCCAAACTGAAGATAATGAGAGTGGAGTCACTCTCAGATTCCAAGCTAAAGTGACAATCTTCCAAAGAGGGAGGATGAATGAACACCGGGTGAAAAGGTGATGGTTGTCTTCTGGGAGCAAGTTGCACAGCGGGCAAAGTTGCCCCCAAGCGAGGTTTCTTTTGTTGAGAATTTCGACAGTGAGAAGTTTGTTGTTAAAGGCTAACCAAGAATTGATTTTGACTTTGATAGGAATATAAGATTCCCAAATGAATTGCGATAACGAAGAACGCGTTCCTCTGGAATTGAGGAAACGATAAAAGGAGTGAACAGAAAAGGTACCCGAAGCGGTCCATCGCCAGGAGATACCTTCGAGGGGGAACCAAACGAATCCATTCAGGAGTCTCAATAGATCATTGAACTGATCAATGAGCTGAAAGGGGATTTCAGAAATGAAAGGGATGGACCAATGTCTCACGTTATCAATAACAATAAAGGAATCGGCAACAGAGGCCGCCGGGGCCGCCGCCAAGCGGAACAAAGCCGGGAAAGCCGAAGATAGTTTAATGTTACCAATCCACAAGTCGGACCAAAATAGCGCTGTAACCCCTTCGGAGCACGAGCGAGAAATGCTACAGAGGAAAGCATTAGACGCTTTCCAAACCCCTTTCCAAAAAGGAGAGGCGAAACGAGAGGTCGAACGAGGGAATTCCCACCAATTAGAAGAAGATCGGTAATTTTTGATACATTGAATCCAAGGTAGGTGATTAAAATTGTGGAGTCTCCAAATCCACTTGCCAAGAAGGGCGATATTATGATCTCTAAGGTTCAAAACTCCCAGTCCTCCCTCCTCTCTAGAAGAGCATACTAGGTTCCAATTGGCAAGGTGCGAGCCTGGATTGTAGGAGGCGGAACCCGACCAGAGGAAATTATTCCTAATTTGATCAATTCTATTGATCACCCAGGAGGGGAGGAAAAAGAAAGACATGAAGTATTGAGGCATCGCTGAAAGAACCGAATTGATAAGAGTCAATCTACCCCCACGAGATAGGAATTTACCCGACCAGACAGAAAGTCTAGACTCGACTTTGTCAATAAGAGGAATCCAGTCGGCTCTGAGAAGTTTACCCCATCTAAGAGGGATGCCTAAGTAAGAGATAGGGAAGTTGGCAACGGGGCAATTAAAAACATTGGAAACTTCAGTCTGACGGTTGGGAGAACCGCTCAGCCAAATCACCGAAGATTTTTGAAAATTGATAGATAAGCCCGAAGCCAATTCGAAGCAATAAAGGAGCAGTTTCAGGTTCCGCAGAGAGTGGAGGTTCGGCTTGGAAAAAATAATCGTGTCATCAGCATATTGAAGGTTAAGAACGCCCTCGAAATGGGGGGAAGAGCCCAGACCCTGAATCATGTTCGAGTTCCAAGCATTCCTGAGAAGTCTGCTAAAAACGTCCGCGACAAGAGAAAACAGAAGGGAGGATAGGGGGTCTCCTTGACGGAGGCCACATTTAACTTTGAACTTGTGACCCTCTGAGCCATTAATGAAGATGGCAGAGGTGCCAGAGAAAAGACTGGATTTGATCCAGGCTATCCATCTGGGGCCAAAACCCCTGAAGGATAGAATATCGAATAGGAAGTCCCAATTGACATTGTCATAAGCTTTTTGGAAATCAAGTTTCAGGAGGATACCCTCCTCCCTTGATCGATGACAATGGGAAATGATTTCTTGCGCAGAGGCCACGCTATCAAGGATGAAACGTTCCTTAATGAAGCCCGACTGAGCGGGGTCAATAAGGGGAGAAATGATGGAACTTAACCTAGTCGAGAGAACATTCATAATAATTTTAAAGGAGGTATTAATCAGACTGATCGGTCTAAAATTGGGCAACAAATAAGCTCCCTCAATTTTAGGGATAAGAACAATGTGAGCGTAGTTAATGCGGTCGAAAGAGAAATGACCCTGGTGGAGATCTTGGAATAATCTGAAGAGGTCATCCTTAAGCCAATTCCAAAATTTTTGAAAAAAGAAGGCAGGGAATCCATCCGGACCTGGGGAGGAATCGCTTTTTAAAGCGAAAACCGCCGCATGAATCTCTTCAATAGTGAAAGGAGCTTCAAGGGAGGAGAGGTCGTGAGTTTGGGTTCCATAAAGATGGAGCCAATCAAGCTCAAGAGAACGGGGTTTATTAGTACCAATGAGATTTTTATAGAAATTAAGGAATTCCTGATGGATTTCTCCATCGGACGACACCTCTCTACCTTGGACAGAGAGAGATGAAATGTGATTACTTCGTTGCCTATGGGAAGCGAAATGATGGAAAAAAGCAGTATTAGCATTGCCCTCATTCAGCCATTTAATACGAGCCCTTTGGGCCCATTTGGAATGGTCTTGCTGAAGGATATTAGCATAGTCCTGCTTGCAAGAATGACGTTCGGCACGAGCGCCATCCGATAAGGGAGAAAATTCTTCCATCCTGTCAAAGGATTCAATAGAATGGAGAAGAAAATTTTTGAGAAAAGTAGAATTTTGTTGCCTCTCAGAACGCCAGATTTTGCATCCGTGTTTGATAGCATGGAGTTTGAGGAGAATGTTCCCCAAACCTGAGGAGCCTGAGCCTGAGCCTGAGCCTGAGAATTTTGTGCCCACCAGTCTCACAAAAACCTCATCCTGCAACCAGAATTTTTCGAATCGAAATTTGTGCTGGCGATGGAAAGAGAAATTGGAAGAAAGAGAGATTGGGCAATGGTCGGAGGCAGGATTAGGAAGTGCCCGAGCAAAAGTGTGGGGGAAACGGTTAATCCAAGATAGGGATACAAGGAAACGATCCAACTTGGCTAGGGAGGGAGGATGACGCTGGTTGGACCAAGTAAACGATCTACCAGCGATCGGTAGATCGTACAATTGAAGGTTGCGGATACAATCATTGAAAAGGGCGGATTGATGAAAAGAAAAAGCCGTGGATGATCTTTCGGAGGCGAAACGGGTGACGTTAAAATCACCGCATAAGAAACAGAGATCTGTTAAGAAGGGTTGTAAAGATTGGAATTCCTCCCAAAATAAGGGACGACTCTCCGCGGTGGACGGACCGTAAACCGAGATAACATTGAGCGGGCAATTAAAACAGGTCCAATGAAGTTGAACAATAAGAAAAAAGTTAAGGCGATGAGATGCAATAAGAGAGAAGGTCGATTCTTTGAATCCGACGAGAATGCCTCCTCTCGTCCCAGTAGCATTAAGCGAAATCCACTTCGAAATAATGGACCCACCAAGATTCCGATAGATAGGGGAAGAAGGAGAATCCAATTTAGATTCTTAGATGGCAATTAAGTCACAACGGGAGGAGGAAATGAGGTCAAAAATAGCTCATTGTTTAGACGGGCAATGTAAACCCCGAATATTCCAAGACAAACTAATCATTGGGCTGACTATGCTCCCTGACTCTACGACGTTCCAAGTTCCTAATGGAGCAGATATTGCGAGAGTCGAAAGGGGAAAGGAGAAAACCCATATTACTCGCTAGGGAACTAATTTCACCATCGGAAAGTGAGTCGAATATGGGGAGGTAAAGAGATCCTAACTGGTTGTTGGAATCAGCGAGGACTGCTGATGAGGAAATCGAGGAAGAGGAGAGGTCTCCGCTTGGGAAAGACTCACTATCAAACGGAGCACTGGGAACCGACGGCCTATTCTTTTTTAAGCCCCTCAGCCGAGCGCTGGTTCTAATGAAACGAGGAGTACGTTTAGAAGAATAACAAGGTTCCGCATCAATGCTGATCGATAGTAAGGAACCCGAAGAGAGGGGAGGAGAGGAGTTTGAAGAGGAAAGTCGGGAGGTAACGGGGGTAAGCGAGACTGATAAACCCGTCTTTTTGCGATAATGAAGTGAAAGAGGAGAGAACAGAGTCTGAGACTCTAAGGAGCTTAGATACTTTATGTCGGTGGTGGGATAATACCCCACCCGATATAAAGGTCCAAGACTAGCAGGAATACATAGGAGAAAGGCCCGGTGAGAAATGTTAACTAAATGTACTAAAACAGCTAGGCGAATTAATTTAAATAAGCAAAAACCGTAAATGAGAATGAAGAAATCTGAAAGAATGGAAGATGAATAAAAACATACCAGTTTGTCTTTCGACGCATTATTAAGATCCTCTTCCTCATCCAGAAGCAGAGGATCCTGGTCAATCCAGGAAGGAGCTTTAGACGACTTGGAGGCCTTGAGAATGGCCTGCTCGAAGGCAGGTTCCGCACGCTTGGGGGTGGGAAAATGAGCGACCTGGATAAATTGTTCCCAATCCGAAGCAAAGTTGGGGTTGACCTCCCACGCAGGCCAAGGAGAAGGAGACAATTTGCCTTTAGCACCAACAGAGGAGATAGCAGGAGCCGACGCTGCTAAGGGGGCAGAAGACTGGACAATTTTCGGAGGAGGGGAGGTGGTGGGTTTAACCGGAGAAGCATGAGAAGCAGGAGACGAAACTTTAGCAATATCAGGGTTAATCCACACCAGGTTAGGAGGTTTGGAAGGGGAGATCTTAGTAGCTGATGGGAGAGAAACCGGCCTGTGACGGTGAGGGAATTGACTCCTCGCAGAGGCTCCGCGAGGAGTTTTAGTTGCAGGAGGAGAAGAAAACGCCGGAGAGGCAATCCCCGGATGAAAAGAGGCTTTCGGATCAGCTGCAAAGCTCGGGATAGGAGTCTCGGCTAAGGAGGCAGGGGAAACAGCAGAGGAGGAAGCAGAATCGTGATAGTGTGCGGACACAGAGAAAGATGAGCAGCCATCAGATAAAGAAAACGCCTCAATACGGGGAAGGGATTTGCTACAACGGAAGACAGCTTCAATTTGTACGGAGCCAGAGGCTAACCAAGCTTTGGAAGAAATGCTCACCAACTCACCAATGCAAAGGGCAACCTCCCTAAGTGAGTGGGGAGAGTCGCAGAACGGTGGCAAACCCACTAAAGAGACTTTAGTGTTAACCAAATCCGAACCCTGAGAAATCGGTGGAAGTTGCACCCATTGGCGAACAGAGAGATGGATAGATCCGATAGATAGTGCAGGCGACGCAATCAAATCTTCAAGAATTTTAGGAGAGGGGCAACGGATAACCAAATCGCCGTTGGAGCAATTGTAAAGCACCCAATCCCAATCCTTGATATTACAGAAGTTGCTAAGGAAGGAGTTGAGAGTAAAGAAAGGAACCACACCTCCAGAGAAAGAAATCGCTCCATACATACTGAAGGACTTTAGGCGATCTGACAGAATGGACTTAGGGACGAAAACTTTGGTAACCTGCTGAGAGGGGAGAGGAAGAGGATGGCTAGACCGAGGCTGCTTCAACTCCTGAGCATGGTCGGAGATGCGAAGGGAAGGAGAAGGCGTTGGAAGGAGGGGGGGTTTGGGGGAAGCAGACTTCTTTCGAGCAATCGAAGGAACCGAATGAGGAATCTTTTTGCGAAGATCAGAGAGGTCGACGGCATTGAGGACTTGATCGGAGATCGGAGCTCCGATAGAAAGGCCCAAAATTTTTTGAAGAGCAAAACAGCGCTGTTGCACATGGCCCTCTTTTAGGCAGAAGATACATTTCATTTTGTTGGGACAAGATGATTTAATGTGGCCACGCTCGAGGCAGCGGAAACAAGTAGGCCAGAAATGATAAGAGAGGGAGAAGGAATTAGGAGAAGATGAACAGGTGAGAAGAGAAGAGCGGGAATCAGAGGAGGGAGTGTAAGAGGGAAGCTTCGAGAGTGGAATCTTCACAGGATAGGCCCGACCCAAATCCGAAAACTTAGTGGGCTGGGAATGGGAAGTAGAGAAAGAGGTAGCCTCTAAGTGCTTAGAAATTTCGAGGTCTCTTTTTTTTTTTTTTTTTATTAACGACCTCAACCCACGAATGTGCCATGGGCCAAGAAAGAATGAGGCCCAAACCAGAATAGGAGAGAAAGGAGGGGAAGAGAATTGGAGAAGACGAGAAGATAATGGCGTGTCTCTGGATGAAACCAGACACCGAAAGAGAAAAACGCAGTAGTCACAATCCTCTCTAGGGAGGAGTACGACCAAAAAACGAACTCCAACACGCACAGAGCACACTCGGAGGAGTTGAGACTCCTCAAGACCACCGACAGCTAAGCAGTCGGAACCACAAGAATCGCACAAAAATAGCTAAACGAGAAAACACAGATCAACAAATGAAAATAAAGAAAAAGGTTAAGAAGGCTCACAGTGCTGAGGAGGGAGCACCCCACCGAAAAGGGGACTAACAACTGGGAGAAGGCGCACTCCACCGAAAAGGAGCACCCTACCGGAAAAAGGACAGCGCTGGCTCGAGCACCACTGAGAAACGACAACTGGGAGAGAGAGGAAGCGAACGATCACTCCAACGACCACCGCGAAGAAGGAAACCAGGGAACGGAAGGAGAGGCGCTCTGACTTGGTTGAGGGACCGAGCAGGGAAGGGGAGGACGGCGAGCGGCCACTGGGAGAAAGCTCGAAAACCGACAACGAAACGAATGACGAAGAGAAGGGGGGAGCGGAGGTAAGCCCCACCAACTGTTAGATCTGAGCTCGGATGAAAAGGGTATGGAGAGAATCGCAAGGCGAGAAACTTTGGTGAAGGAAGAGGGGAGAACGGAAGGACAGAGACGCCGGATCGGAGCCGAGAAGGGAGAGAGGGGAAAAGTCGCGAGAGAGGAGAGCGGATTTTGTTTTTATCCTCCAAGTATGTCTCCTTTGCACAACTGACTTATAGTCTTATTGAAGAGTCTTTTTTTTTTCAGGTGGAAATATGCAAATAGCAAAAATTGTGAGTGTTGATACGAAAGAAATCCAAATTTTTTATTAGTTTTAGATAAGCTGGTGTTTCACTGTCCACGTCTCATAGAAGCACGTGCAGAAAATGGCTCAACGGCTTCAAAATGATCAAACGTCTTATATCCACAATAGTTTACAAGTTGCTGTAGGTAATTAAAGAGGATAATCATAGTTTCAAGGAAGGTATAGTCAATAGTTGCTTGATTGGTTGGAAACTATTTAATTATTTAATTTTTTAATCATTTTATTTCATCAACCAACCACTTGCTTGTCTCCATTTCCGTCTTTAATACTAAAATACTAACATCTTAAGTATTAGGATTATGAAAAAGGAAATAAATTAAGTACAAAAACATAGATGTATATATGAAATTGGAAAATCAACAACATTTTCTTTCCATACATTGACAACCCGATATCTTGATCTAAATTCAGCTCCATTTTCAGGTTTCTTGGATGATCCCCTGCTTACGGGATTTAGATTTTCTAATTGTTCTTGCAGAATCTAACCCCAAATCCTTATTATTTTCTTTTTTTTTTTTTTAAAAACACGCTTTCTAGAAAAATCTAGAGGGAGAAATTAACCCCAAATCTCCCAAAAAAAAACAAACCCTAAATCTGAGAAAAGGCTGGGAGCCGCCGCCCCACCGTCCTGCCGTCGCTCCTCCCCCTCCCCCTCCGATCGCGCTCCTTCGACGGAGTTGACCCCCCCCCCCCCCCCGGAAGCGCTCCGTCGCTCAAAGCCACCACCTGAAGCGCTTCGTCGTCCCCCCTTCCGATTTGCTAGCCTCCGGCGACGTTGTCCCTTCCTTGAGCGCCATCATCGACGGCACCGGGGGTCCATCGTCGCCCATCTCCCTTCCCTTCGACGCCTTCCCTTCCCGCCTGCCGTCGCGCCGTCGGGCGTCTACAACCGCTGCCCCGCCCCTCTCCCAAATCCCCGATGGGCTTTGGGAGTGCGGATCCGAAGTACCCATCAATTGAAGTGTTACAAAATTGTATGGCTGAAAATCATTATTTTTTATAGTCACATGATAGATGGGTAAATGAATTTCGAATGATTTGATTTTACATATTTAGACTAATTTAGATGTGTAGATCAATGTGAACGGTTCGGATTGTCGATATGAACGCCCGAAGGCCTAGTCCACACGTCGTGTGCACTAGAGGGAGTGCACAACCGAAGCTTTCCCTATATATATATATATATATATATATATATATATATATATATATATGGACTTTTATACCTCAATTTATAGTTTATTTTCACCATATACTAATGGAAACATGGACTTTTATTTACAACTAATTATTGTCATACTATTCATCATTCTGAAGACGTGCCGTAGGCACGTGGCCAGGCAAATCTAGTATATATATATATATATATATATATATATATATATATATATATATATATATATATATAATTTTAATTTTAAAAAAATTAAAGAGACGAAAATTCATATTCGTCCGATAAAATGAACGGTTAAAATTTGGGATGGACGAAATTTTGTGTTTAGGATGCTATATTTTTTAAATTCTTATATCTTTTCTCAAATATATAGAAGAGTATTGTTGCCCAAAATTTAAAATTTGAGTACTTGAGTATTTAGAGCATCTGTAGTCGTTGAATGGTAAAATATGGATATATGGATAAATAGATATAGATATCCTAGTTTTGCTGCAGTCGTTCTAAGCTATATTTTAGCTTTCTATTAATATTAAAATAAGCGACGGCACATGATGTGCCGTCTGACGATAAAAAATACTAAAAAAATAACAAATTGCGTGGGACGGCACTTGAAGTGTCGTCCGAACGCTAAAATAAAAAATTAATTTTTTTTATGGGTGGGACGGCACATCATGTGCCGTCCGAGTAGAAAAAAAAATTTTAGTTATTATTTTAATATATTTTTAATCGATCCGTTAAAGTAACTTTTAATTAAATTAGTTATTATAGTTTAGTTAAATAAATAAATAAATAATTAGTGATAGTTAAATTAAAACTGATATAGTTAAAGTGTTAGTAAAGTGTTAGTTAATTAAGGGTTAGTATAAGTGTTAGTTAAATTAAAACTGCTATAGTTAATTAAGTGTTAGGATATTAAGTGTTAGTGTAAGTGCTAAATTAAGAAACCCATGGGACGGCACATCATGTGCCGTCCGAGATTTTGGGGGAATTTTTCGGATTTTTTAATTCGTTTTGGCGATTTAAAATTCAATAAACTAATTAGTTTATAAATGAGACGGCACATAATGTGCCGTCCGACGAAAAAAATATTAATTTTTTTTGTGGGACGGCACATCATGTGCCGTTACTCATATATGCATATAACTTATGCGGATTCTCAAATATAGCAATCTACTGTAGCGATTTATTCATAATATGAATAAATAGCAAACGACTGCAGCGGATTTTTTATCAAAAAATGCATATTATGAATAAATAGCAAACGACTACAGATGCTCTTAGTCAGCAATTGCAATATTATTTTTACCAAAGGGAACGACTACAGTACAGACCCTCTTAGAATAAATTTGCCTAAAAACCCCTATCCTGACGCAGTTTTCTGCTATCACCTTTACTGCTCTTTTTGAAAAAACTTTAACCCTCAACATCAAATTAAAATTGTTTGAGAGCTAATCATGTTGCACGGTTAGTTAGAAGGTCCAGAAGACGAATGATGTTTGAAGCTAATTTTTCTGAAGAACCAGGGGAGCTTACTGCTAGGGATGCTCTGTATCTAAATAGTACTTGTATATAACTGCCGTTGTGTGAAAAAAAAAAGTTTTGAGAACTACCTTATAGAAAATCATGATCAAATTAAGGGCTTAAACAAATTCAATTTCTTAACTATATTTTTTTTCATAAATTATACTGTATTGATTACATTTCCAACTTCTTGTTGTACATTCATCAGTGAGCTTTCCTCCCCAGCTTTTCGAGACCGGACTGCTGTCCTATTGCGCCGTTGCTGGGGCATGCTGCGCTGGTGGATTCTCTCCCGTGGGCGTCCCTTCTGATGTTTCGTTATCTGTCTTGTATTTTCTGCTTGTTGGTTTGTTGCTGTTAGCTGTAAATATCCGTTGTATTCTGGGTTTCTTGTTTTACCGCTGGTAAAACCCTATTTGTAAACTATTATTTATTTATTTATTTGATTGGCTGGAGTCTTTAGACTCTATCCGTTACATAAAAAAAAAAAAAAACTTCTTGTTGTACATACTCCATATCTTACTCGATATGAGCCAATAAAATGTTACCTAGAATTGAAAGTATACTAGGTACTACCTGCAGTGTCGACGTCACCCATGAGCTCATCACCTCCATAATTGAGCTTAATTAAGTTTATCTAATCCTTTTGATTGAACGAGGAACTGGTGGCTAATCAAACTATATATTACTAGTGTTTTTATTGAGTTTTAGTATTAAAATAAAGAATAATTTTGCGTGTATCTCATGCAAATTCAATCTTACATACGGTATGATTACGGTCAGCTTCTAGAAGGAGATTGTAGGTTTATGAGTTTTATCATTTTTTAAAGTAAATTATGAGTTTATCGGAAAATTTTGCCGTACTGACCCACTTTTTGAAAATATTTGGCACTCCGACCCACTTCCGAAAACAATTAGCGAACTGACCCAATTTAGGAACACGTTAGCAAGAAACGTTATTGGAAAAAACAGCATAGATTATTTCGATGCCGTTCTTCCCAATAACGGCATCTGTTTAAAAAAAAAATTCATGCTGTTATTCCAAATAACGGCATATGTTACTTTTTGTCCAAAAAGCAAACAGTCTCAATTGTGAGTTTTGAGAGACAAGGGTGAAAAGAATTTAACCTATGCCGTTCTCTCAGAGAACAGCAAGGTTTATACTGATGCCGTTATTTTAAATAACAGCATCAGTTACTTTATATTTTTGCACAGTTACCTATATTGAGTGCCCCCAAACCCTTCTCCTTCCCCTTTGTCATTCGATTTTCTCTCTCTCTCTCTTCACTCCCGTAACCCTAGAACCCTAAATAAAAAATTCCTAAAATCTCAACTATTGGAGTGATCTCTAACTTGCCAAACATCAATTAAATATAGACCCTAGTTGTGATTCGCTCATTTCTTATCGAAATCTTCCGAAATCCGAATTTGGGGTAAGTATTCAAAATCCCTAATTTTTTTTACAATGTTTATTTTGATGTATGAGAGCTATATATATTGGTAGCATAGTACAAGAGGTATAGATTTGATTTATCTAAGTTGTACTTATGGAAATGTACTTATGAATTGTTGTTGATCTAGGGTTTGTGAAATGTTGAATTTGATCAATAAGAGCTATATTGGTAGTATAGTAAAATCGATGTAGATTAGATCCACGTAAGTAATTGATATGGCTAAAAATAGGATTAAATCGAGACCGTTCACATCGGACACGAATCTTAAAGCTCAGGGGTAAAACGGTAATTTCACATACAAATGGGTCCGAAACGGGTACTGGGTCTCCTTCTCACAGATCCAATAACCCGCGAACGGATCCACCTCAATTGGGTACGGCTCCCGACCCGATACAAACTCAGTCCGACAGGATAGAATTAGGGTCTCTGATTGAACCAAATCAACGGGCCTGATTCGCGACTATCCTCTCACCGGGAATTAAAGGATTACATTCCTAATCTGATTACGAGGATTTTACTCCTTATCAGATCACAGGAATTACATTCCTAATCTGATCCCTAAGGCGGCTATAAATACCCCCCATCCACCACTATTAAGAGGTAATCAATACTTTTCCAATAAGAAGCTATTTCTTAATCATTCAGATTACTGACAAGAGCGTCGGAGGGTGCGTCGCTGGGATCAACCCCGGTGTCTCGCACTTTTTGCAGGTGAACGGCGGGAGTCAGCGGTCAGACTCCAACAAAACAGGTTCAGGTTTGCTATTCAGGTTTTTCCAAGAATCCACAAATACTATCTGTTTGCCCCCACACCAGATTTAGCGGTAATAGATTGGTGCCGTTTGTGGGAAACATACGAATAGCAGCCTCCCCTCTTCCCGTTGGTCAGATCTCCTCCAGCCATGCCTCCTAGGAAAGTAAGATCCAGAGGGTCCAACCGTGGATCCAATCCCGTTGATCAGCAAGAGGTAGTCCCCATCTAACCCGCTCAGCAGTAGGGGCAACTTCCTCTCCAAGCAGAAGACCCTCTTCAACAAGATCAGCTTCCTCTTCAGAATCAGCAACTCCCTAAGGGTCCCGCCGGTCCTCAGAATGCCGGTGCGGGGGCTTCGCGTCCCAACTCGCAGAAGCAACCCCTCCATCAGGACCGCATTTCGGTACACAATGCCTCTTCGGATTCCATGGCCTCCCACAATCCTCGAGTTTCCGACCTCCGCAATACCATCCTCAATCGGCAGAAGGATGAGGATCTTCGCCGCCGTCTGGACGAAAAGTGGGCCCGAGAGGGAGCCTCTCGCCAACAGCGTCCAGATGAGCGATCTCCTCACCGCCGAGACTACAGAAGGTCCCCTACCCGAAGAGGGATGAAAGAGTCCCCCGAACACCATAGGAGAAGACCTCATTCCCCTGCCGGTCGACAACATCCGAGGAACGATGAGGCACCCATCACCCGTGCCGAGTTCCAGCAGTTCCAAGCAACGGTGTTGCAAGCCCTCAACCTCCGACCCAACAATAACAATGCTCAGAGGGCTCCTACCCCTCCACGGGTCCAAAGTGCTTGCCATCGGTCCATAACTCCTCCTCCGGCTCCTAGCAACCAACAACGCATGTCTAGCCCTCGCCGCTCCCAGAGCTACCATCGTCGCTCTCCTTCCTATGAAGACGAGTCCAGAGGCTCGTTTGACTATCGTCGAAGGGATGATGCTCTCTACTGCCGTCTCCACGAGATGGAGAGGCGCATCGGCCGAATAGACAAGGATGAGGAGTTAAGAGGAAGGACCATCCGCCCGAGAAGACCTCCCTTCTCCCGGACCATCATGGAAGCTCCTATCCCAAGAGGTTTCGAACCCCAGCAGTTCAAAACTTACTCGGGGGAGTCGGACCCCGTGGACCACATCGAAAGCTTTAAGACCCTCATGCTAATCCACCAAGCTTCCGATGCTTTGTTGTGCAAAACCTTCCCCGCCACTCTTAAGGGTTCGGCTCGGGAGTGGTACTCCCGCCTCGCCCCGTCTTCCATATTCTCCTTCAAGCAATTCGAGACCCTCTTCATCACTCATTTTGTGAGTAGCAGACGCATGGAGAAGACCAACATCTCGTTACTCCAGCTCCGCCAGGAGAAGGGAGAGAAGTTGAGAGACTATGTGAGGAGGTTCACTGCAGAAGTGAGATCCATCGCTTCCCTTGATCAGCCTGTTGCAGCAGCCGCCTTCCAATCGAACATCCTCAACTCTAGCCTTCGCTCCTCCCTTGCCAAGAAGCCCCCACATAATTTCACCGACCTCCTTCTTAGGAGCGAGAAGTACATTCGGGCCGAAGAAGCCGAGAATCTCCCGGGCTTTGAGGAGACATCTTCCGGGAACAAACGGAAGAGCACAAGCGAAGAGGGGTCCCAAAAATCCCAGAAGGACGTCAATGGACAGCGTCGCCCGACTCCTCGGTTTGAGAAGTTCACCCCCCTCATTGCCAATATATCAGAAGTTCTTATGGAGGTGGACAAGGAAGGGCTCCTCCGCGCTTCCCCGAGAATGAATACACCTGGCAAGAAGAGGAACAAGGATAAGTGGTGCCGCTTTCACAGGGACCACGGCCACGACACGGAAGATTGTCGGGCTCTGAAGGAGGAGATCGAAGAACTCATACAGCGGGGGCACCTGACCAAGTTCGTCCAAAAAGAGGGGGCTGAGCTTCCCCCCTGAGGAGCCAACAAACGAACCGAAGGACCCGCCAAGCTTTAAGACTCAGAATCTCCCAGCTCCTCCCAAGAGGTCTTCACCTTATTGTAGCAGTAGGATCTTGATTTTCAATAAGGCCGATGCTTATAACTCGGCCAACAGCATGTAATAATGGCTCGCCCTATTGGAGCGGCCACTTAGTTTATTTCAATAAAACTTTACATCTTTTCATTGAAAATTATTGCTCTTGCTTCTCTATCTCTCCGAGTCACGACTCTCTTAAATGGTGGGTTCGGAGTCCAGCTTCTTCTACATGGCTGCTCCCGCAACTTACTAACCTTTAACAACGATGGTTCGGAGTCCAACACTTGGCTCGATTCCTCTTCAAATAACTTGCTCTTCAGCAGGTTAGAAGTGGTTCGCCATTCGGAATTGCTCCCACAACCGTTGAATAACTCTAACGATGGTTCGGAGTCCAACACTTGGCTCGATTCCTCTTCAAATAACTTGCTCTTCAGCGGGTTAGAAGTGGTTCGCCATTCGGAATTGCTCCCACAACCGTTGAATCCCTCTAACGACGAGTTCGGAGTCCAACACTTGGCTCGATTCCTCTTCAAATAACTTGCTCTTCAGCGGGTTAGAAGTGGTTCGCCATTCGGAATTGCTCCCACAACTGTTGAATCCCTCTAACGACGAGTTCGGAGTCCAACACTTGGCTCGATTCCTCTTCAAATAACTTGCTCTTAAGCGGGTTAGAAGTGGTTCGCCATTCGGAACTGCTCCCACAACCGTTGATTCTGTCATTTAAATAGCGAGTTCGGAGCACAACTCTCTCCTAGAGTTCCTCCTCACACTCGTCTCACAAATGGCTCTCTCCCAGAGCCGAGCTCTTCCCTCCGCTCGCCTCCAAAGCGGACCTCTTCTCAACGAGTTCGGAGCACAACTCTCCCCTAGAGTTGCTCCTCAAAACTCGTCTTCCAAATGGCTCTCCTAAAGCCGAGCTCTTCACTCCGCTCGCCTCCAAAGCGGAGCTCTTCTCGATGAGTTCGGAGCACAACTCTCTCCTAGAGGTCCTCTTCAAACTCTTCTTCCAAATGGCTCTCCCCCAGAGCCGAGCTCTTCGCTCCGCTCACCTTCAAGGCGGACCTCTTCTCAACGAGTTCAGAGCTCACAACTCCCTCCTAGAGTTGCTCCTCAAACTCTTCTTCCAGATGGCTCTCTCTTAGAGCCGAGCTCTTCGCTTCGCTTGCCTCCAAAAAAGACCTCTTCTAAGCGAGTTCGGAGCTCACAACTCCCTCCTAGAGTTGCTCCTCAAACTCTTCTTCCAGATGGCTCTCTCTTGGAACCGAGCTCGTTGCTCCGCTCGCCTCCAAAGAAGACCTCTTCTCAACGAGTTCGGAGCTCACAACTCTCTCCTAGAGTTGCTCCTCAAACTCGTCTTCCAAATGGCTCTCCCCCAGAGCCGAGCTCTTTGCTCCGCTCACCTTCAAGGCGGACCTCTTCTCAATGAGTTCGGAGCTCACAACTCCCTCCTAGAGTTGCTCCTCAAACTCTTCTTCCAGATGGCTCTCTCTTAGAGCCGAGCTCTTCACTCCGCTCGCCTCCACAGCGGGCCTCTTCTAAGCGAGTTCAGAGCTCAAAACTCTCCCATAGAGTTGCTCCTTACACTCACTTCAAAGAATGGGTCTTCCCATGGCTCTTACGAGGATCTTCCTAGCACCTCTTCTCCACCACTAAGGAGTGGAGCTCCTCTTCAAAAATCTCCTAAACCAAACAGAGCATCACCTCTTCCATATGCCGACCCCCTTCCTTGACAAGCTCCGACCCATCCCCTTCATCAACTCGCCGAGCTTCTCCTCACGCTCGGGCCGTCCGAACTCCGAGCTCCACTACAAGGAGCTACTACGGGCAGAGGGTGAATTACCGAGTCCCCGAGCCGAGTGGACGAGGTACCGACCTCCACATATGGAGAAAAATTCTGCTGATCCCATCTCACCGTCCGATCGTCTCAGAATTCGTGCTAGAACACGATGAACGGCTCAGATCGTGCCACGTCTCCACAAAACGACAAGATAATGTTTTCTCGAAATTTGAGCCTCTTGTCTTGTGATTCGCGCCACAATCGTGATCAACCGTCCAGATGGAGCCACGTTGCTTGGATCTCAAATCCGAACTACTGATCTACCGAACTGCAAAGTGGCAAAAAATGTGCCTCAAAATCCGTGCTCGGATTCGCCGAACAAGCAAGCAGATGAAGAGGAAGAAAGAAAAAGAGGCTAACGGGTCGGGGTTGGATTCGATACCCACGGTCCGACCCATACCCTTCTTAGCTCCTTCGTTCTTCTCCTTCTTCTTCAATCTTCCCTCCAAAAGTACCCAACACTTCTCCACTTCTTCACTGTGCGAAAGAACAAGGCAGAGGAGAGAACCCAAATGCCTCTCCTCCCCTTCTTCTTTCTTCTCAAGGCCGAGCTCTGCCATGGCCAAGCTGCCGAGCCGAAGGGACGAGGTACCGACCTCCACATATGGAGAAAAATGCTGCCGAGCCAGCTTCACCGTCAGATTGTCTCAAAAAACGTGCTAGAACATGATGAACATCTCAGATCGCACCACGTCTCCACAAAACGACAAGATAGCATTTTCTAGAAATTTGAGCCTCTTGTCTCGTGATTCGCGTCTCGATCGTGATCAACCGTCCAGATGGAGCCACATAGCTCGGATTTGAAATCCGAGCTACCGATCTACCGAGCAGCAAAGTGGTGAAAAATGCCCCTCAAAATCCGTGCTCGGATTTGCCGAACGAGAAGCAGAGGAGGGAAGCAGGGGAGAAGAAGAAGAAAAAAAAAACTACTGGGTCGGGCTCAGACCCGTTAAGGGATCCAAACCCATAACCCATGTTACCCTCTTCAGTCCTTCTTCTTCAGCCATTCTCTCGCCAAAACAAAAAACAAGGCAAAAATCCCTTCTTCTTCACCGTGCGTCCCTGCGCTCATCTCCCATTGTCAAGACTCAAAGCTCCGACCAAAGCGCCGAGCTCCGAGTTCCCATCATCTCCTTCTCCGAACACCTCCACTGCCGAGCTCACCTTCATCGAAGCTCCGTCCCAGCAAACTCCTTGCCACGACGACGAGCTCCATCTTCCTCTCCCCCTCCACGAGCTCCATTCGTCGCCAAACCGAACTCCTCTCAGAGAGACGAGCTCCATTCGTCGCCGAGCTCTTCGCCTGCCTCGGACGCCGAGCTCCTCGCCTGCCTCCGCTGCCGAGCTCACCGACGAAGCGCCAACTTCCATGCGAAACAAACCCAATAAATAGCTCCGAACTCCACAAAACTCCTCGCCGTCACCCTCGACGAGGTGACATACCCCATTGCCGAGCTCGCCAAACCATCGCGAGCTCCGCTTGCCGAGCTCGAACGCTCCGTCTCCGTCGTCAACTCAGTGAGCTCACCGACACCAAGCTTCGATCGAGCTCCCTTCCATCGCGTCTTCTCCATGCCGACCCCTCACAGCAGCCGAGCTCGAGCTCCGACGTCCTCTTCGTCGAGCTCCGAAGCACCGAGCTCTTCAAAATGCCGAAGCTCCATTCCGTTGGCGGAGAGCCATTGAATATGCCGAAGCATCGAGCTCCGACGTCCCACTTCGCCGAGGCTTTATTCCCGTCGAGCTCCTTCTCCAAACTCGAACCCACCTCCATGCCGAGCTCGTCTCCCTTCGTCGCCAGCTGCCTCTGCCGCCAAGCTCACAGCTCTCTCGCTCCGAGCTCCGCCACAGAGCTTCGAGCTCTTCTCCTTCGAGTTCCACGTCGCCAAGCTCCGTCCCCTCGTCGCCGACCTCCCCGCCAGACAAAGTCAGAGAGATGGAGAACTTGGAGGCGAGGCGGTAATGACGAAGGAAAAGAAGAACGAAGAGCCGAAGAACGAAGAGCGGAAGAAGAACGAACAGCCGAAGAAGGGAAGAGAAAGAACAGCAGCAAGGCCAGAAAGAAAGAAAGAAAGAAAAAGAAAAAAAAAGAGGGGGGCCACATGGCATCATCTCACACGGTCGGCAGATCCATGTCGCCCGCGCCGGGGTGCCGATCCGAGGAGCCGAAGAACCGACCCTCGTATATGGAGAAAAAATCCGCCGACCCATACGATCCGTCCGATCGTCTCAAAATTCGCGTCGTGACACGATCGATGCACAGAAACGCGCCACGTGTCCAGAACGTGATCTGCCTCACGATGCGCGCACATCTGATCACGATCGACGCTCAGAAACGCTCCACGTGTCCAGAACGTGATCTGCCTCACGATGCGCGCACATCTGATCACGATCGACACTCAGGAACGCGCCACGTGTCCAGGTAATATTTAAATTATTTATTAATTCATTTAATTGTTTTAATTATTTAAAAAAAATCCGAAAAAATATTTAAAAAATCGAGATAATTAATTAAAAATTCTAAAAATAATTATTAATTCAGAAAAATTATTTTTAAATTCTGAAAAAATAATTATTAAATTAGAATAATTAATTAATATTTTCGATAATTAATTATTTAATTCGGAAAATGAATAAAAAATTCAAAAAAATGAGAAAAAATTCAGAAAAATCTGGAAAAAACACCAAAAATCCAGAAAATTCTCAGAATATTTTTGGGCATTTTACAAGCCCAGAATAACACCGTTACACTCCGAGCAAGATCCAAACTCCCTTAAGAACACCGATAAAATCCCGTACGCCATTAAAACAGTAAAACTACTGCTCAAAGACTGATCAAACTCAGTCTTCAGGAGTGGGGGGATCGTGATATGGCTAAAAATAGGATTAAATCGGGACCGTTCACATCGGATACGAATCTTAAAGCTCAGGGGTAAAACGGTAATTTCACATACAAATGGGTCCGAAACGGGTACTGGGTCTCCTTCTCACAGATCCAATAACCCGCGAACGGATCCACCTCAACTGGGTACGGCTCCCGACCCGATACAAACTCAGTCCGACAGGATAGAATTAGGCTCTCTGATTGAACCAAATCAACGGGCCTGATTCGCGACTATCCTCTCACCGGGAATTAAGGGATTACATTCCTAATCTGATTACGAGGATTTTACTCCTTATCAGATCACAGGAATTACATTCCTAATCTGATCCCTAAGGCGGCTATAAATACCCCCCATCCACCACTATTAAGAGGTAATCAATACTTTTCCAATAAGAAGCTCTTTCTTAATCATTCAGATTACTGACAAGAGCGTCGGAGGGTGCGTCGCCGGGATCAACTCCGGTGTCTCGCACTTTTTGCAGGTGAACGGCGGGAGTCAGCGGTCAGACTCCAACAAAACAGGTTCAGGTTTGCTATTCAGGTTTTTCCAAGAATCCACAAATACTATCTGTTTGCCTCCACACCAGATTTAGCGGTAACAGTAATAGATATGTGAAGTGAGTTTTATAGGAGATTGAGATGTGGATGACCTATATATTGCTATCTATGTGAAGTTAGATTCATCTATTTGTAGTGTGTGGAGATATTGTGGTGGTGAATGTTATGAGTAATATTTCTATACGAGTATTGAGAAGTTGTTGTTATCTTAAAACATCAATTATTAATTATGTTGAAGAAACATGGCTTACAAATTTTAGTATCTCTAGTCTCATAATGTTTATTAATATTATACTTGACACGTTATATTTAATGTTGACAGCTAAATGGATCCTACACAACCATCTTCTTCCCATGATGTGAGTGCTTTTTCTGGTACTTTGCATGCACTACGTGGACATCTGGATCCTTTAGATCCTACAGTACTTTATTTGCAAGAAGATCATAGGTCGCAGGCGGTGTGGACTGAAGATGTTGAGAAAATGAGTTTCCGAATGCACACCATATTGCCGACGCACCCTCGAGTACAAAATTATTTGGTAAATAACAGATTTTATGGAATGTCAAAGTTGGCAAAAGTGAAATGTGACCATGCACTACTTACCGCTCTTGTGGAGCGATGAAGTCTTGCATTGCCATGCCAGCTCCGACAATATTTTGTGACAATATCAGCGGATGTATCTGCTCGTATTCGGAGGTAATAAGTTCCGTTGGAGTTGTGCTAGTATCTTCTTCTGTATTAGATATTCTTGCATGTGACTCGGCAGATGGTTTCAAAGTTCGTGCAGGTCTTGAACTTTCAATAACAACTCGTCTAGTATTTCGAAGCCTCGTTTGGTCGATATATAACTCAACTACGTTTCAACTATAATTTGGATCATGTGTTCTACCCATCATGGACCTCAGAGAATTTTCATTGTCTACGGGTACCAACATGAAATATTGCACATCCCCTTTACCGGCAGCATAACGGGTTTTGATTTTTATACTCATTTCACTTCTATCCTAATTGGTGACTTCATATATCTTATCTATTAATTCTGAGTACATAAAGTTGCGGGGAGCCCAAATAATGACCGGTTCAACATCACTATAAGAATATCCAATCTTGAGATTTTTAATTACTTCACCCCCAAAATATAACCAAATTGGGATATCATATTGCATACCTAAGCATAAAAATTCAAACATGTTCAAGTCATTCACTACTCATAAGCATAACATGAGAATACATATCAAACATATAGTTAAAATAATAATACCTTCAAATTAGACCATACTGTCGATAGCTTGAAAATTCGTTGTGGATGAAGAATGAAATGAAAGTGGGATTAAGGATGTAGGATATATGAAATTTGAGAGCACTCCAATGGTTGGGATTTTTTGATTTAGGGATCTAGAGTTTGTGGGTTACGGGAGTGAAGAGAGAGAGAAAAAAAAACAAAGTACAAAGGGGTAGGAGAAGAGTTGGGGGCACTGATTATAGGTAAGTGTGCAAAATAGAAAGTAACTGGTGCCGTTATTCAAAATAATGGCATCAGTATGAATCATGTCGTTCTCTCAGAGAACGGCATAGGTTAATTTACTTTTACAATTCTCTCTCAACTCACAATTGAAACTATTTGCTCTTTGGACAAAAAGTAACATATGTCGTTATTTGAAACAACGGCATGAAAGATTTTTTTAAAAAAGTTGTCGTTATTGGGAAGAACGACATCGAAATGACCTATGCCGTTTTTTCCAATAACGTTTCTTGCTGACATGTCCTAAACTGGGTCAGGTCGCTAATTGTTTTCGGAAGTAGGTCAAGGCGCCAAATATTTTCAAACAGTGGGTCAATACGGCAAAATTTTCAGTTTATTGTATTGTTATCAGTTTTTAAAGTAAATTATGAGTTTATCATATTGTTGCCAAATGGTTTGATATGTAATACTCCATCCGTTTCAAAATATATATCATCCTTGGTTTCTACACGACTATTAAAAAAGAATTTATAACTTTTTTAAAAAAAAGTTACTAGATATTCCAGATTTTTTAAACTCATAATTAAATGAGCTATCAATTGCAAAATATTTTATTTGTCATCCTCTCTTAAAAAAAGAAGAGGAGTAGGAGTAAGAGCATCTCCAACCCAACACTATTTTGGCATGGAGATGCTCTTTTGGCATTGGAGGCGCTTCAACCAATCACCAAATCCAGTGCCATTTTGGTGTAATTGGTGTTCTGTAAACAGTAGCACACCAAATCTGATGTGCTACTATTCATGAACGCCATTTTTTTCTCCCCTATTTTATTGTAACTTTTTCAGAAGAGAATATAAAAAATAGATAGAAAATAATATGTAGAGAATATTTCTTTTTGGTATTAGAAATAGTGTTATGTATTGGAGATGAAATTACTGTATGATGTTACTTTTACACCATTTTAATGTAAAAGTTGCACTAAAATGATGTTAGGGTTGGAGATTGTCCAAATAAAAAGATAAAGCTAAAATTATAAATATTATAAAAAATTAATTGATGGATATTTAAGAACAATAAAATATATACATTGAAAATCAAAAGTAATTTATATTTTCAATCATAAAAACAAGTTTAAAATGACTTAATATTTTGAAACGGAAGTAGTAATTGATATGAGAATGCACCGTTTTGGAAGAGAGAGAGAGAGAGAAGGTTGGGGTGGGGGGGGAATTAAAACATTAGTACACATTTTGGATGGTCATAGTGATTTAACATGTAGTAAGAACATCCACTATCGTTTCTATATAAATATGCATATATAGCATTTATAAAGTAGCAAACATAGGAGAGCGCTACAGTCGTTAAAAGCTAAATTTGGAAAAGACGGAAGAAGATCTTCCTTTTTTTTTAAATTTTTAGAAAATGACATTTTCGTAAATAGTCAATGACAATTTTGTAAATATGCAAAGAAAACTTTGAGAAGCAATTTTCGGACGGAAGAAGATCTTCCGCACAATAATTTTATATTTTTTTATTTTTAGAAAATGGCATTTTCATAAATAGTCAATGGCAGTTTTGTAAATATGGAAAGAAAAGTTTGTGAAGAAATTTTTCGGACCGGAGAAGATCTTCCGTCCGATAAATTTTTTTTTTGAAAATGTCATTTTTGTAAATAGTGATGGCAATTTTGTAAATAAGAAAAGATGAGGACGGAGCTTCTTCATCCGTCTCTCATATTTTTGATTTTTTAAAATAAATTAATCGATGGATGGAGCATCCTCTTCCGTCCATCCGAAAGTTTTTCTCAAATGGATGAAGATCATCCGTCTTCTACATATAACATTTCTTCTATCATCGTTTTTATGTTTAGCGAACGACTGTTTACTCCTATTTTAAATTTTGAATTTTTAGCAAACGATAGTAGAAGGTTTTTTCAACTCAAATGCTAAATTTTAGGTTTTTACAAAATTCAACTCAAATGCTAAATTTTAGGTTTTTACAAAATTATAATAGATGGTCTAACATATTAATTGCAAGTAGTTGCATATAATTAATATATAAAAAAGAAGTAGTTGCATAG
Organism: Hemerocallis citrina; assembly: GCA_017893485.1. Taxonomy (NCBI): domain Eukaryota; kingdom Viridiplantae; phylum Streptophyta; class Magnoliopsida; order Asparagales; family Asphodelaceae; genus Hemerocallis; species Hemerocallis citrina. The sequence goes on along the minus strand of CM030365.1, from coordinate 177,351,899 downwards.
AAATTTCCTAATGAAGCAACTCAAATTTATTATTTGCAATTAGTGGTTTATAGTATAAACTAGAAAATTAGCTGAAAATAAGACACTGGGAAACTGATTTAGTAAAGTATTAACTCACTTCACATTATCTGTCCGTTTATAGTTTTCCTCTTGTCAGATAATATTGTCTGTATTTTTTTTATTCAGTTAGATTATTAACTATATCAAATTAGAGCGACTTTAGAGCGTCTTTAGAGCGACTTTTTCCCTGAGCTTATCTCCCTCAGATCTTCTCGATCCTTCGCGTCTTTCCCCTTTCCCCCTTCTTTAATTTGTTTCCTCTCCTCTTGATCTTCAGACCCATATCTTTTTTTCCTCAGATCCGCTCCTTTCCCCTCTCGTATCGAAATCCCTCCTCCCCCTTTCGCCCTTCCCTGCTCCTGCGGTTCCTTTGCCCCCCTTTTTTCCGGGGTGTGTGGCTCGCTCTCTTTTTGGGTCTCGCCGTCCGGTGGTTCTCAGGCCCCTCAGCTTCCTTCTCCCTCAAGGCTTTGGTCGCTGCTTCGGGAGATCCCCCCTCCAGGGCCTCTCCAGCCTTGCTCAAGTTCCCTGAGCGTACTTTCCATCTACCGGGAGGGCCAGTTCTCAGTGCAGGTAAGCGCCAGGTTTGCGATTCTTGACCCTTTCCATTCAGTTTATTTAAGCATTCTTGTGCATTTCCTTTTCGTTTTGTTTTGCCTGGGCCTAGTTAGTGCCAGGTTTGTGTGCTCTCTTGCGTGGATTTTGCCCTAGCAGCGGGTTCGTTTGCTTCTCTTGTTCTCTGCATTTTGATGTTTTTTTCTGTTTCCGGTGTCATTGGCCGGTTTTAATACTCAATTTCCCCGTAGTTCTTTCTCGTGGCCGGACAGTGCTCCATCGTGATCTTCGTCTCCGATAGGACTCTTTCTTTTTTGGAGGCACCGTTCCGTTTTGTTTCGCCTTTTCCCCATGGAATTATCGTGGGTTGAAGTTGTAAAAAAAAAAAAAAAGAAAATCTCTAATCCTCTTGGGCCTCAGCCCAGCTCTTCGGTTTCTTCCTCTTTTTTTGGAGCGTATGGGCCCTCTCCGGCCCATTCGTCCACCGCTCCAGAGACTTCTTCTTCTTATTTTTCCCGCTCTCTCTCCTCTTCTACCTCCTCATCTTCTCGCTCCACTCTTTCTCCTGGTTTCCTCTCTTCTATCTACTGTTTTCGGTGCTTGCAGCGTGGGCATCTGAAGAGCTCTTGTTCTGCTAAAATGAAGTGCCTTTTCTGCTTTAAGGAGGGACATGTTCGCCAACGATGCTTTGCGCTTCAAAAACTCTTGGGTCTCTCTGTGGGGATTCCGATCGCCGAGCAAGTCCTCTCTGCTCTCGACTTCCCGGCTTTGCAACGTAAATTGGCGGATTTGCCCTCCGATAAGACCAAAATCAAAAAAAAGAAGGCGGTTTTGAGATCCCCACTGCTCCCCACCCCTCCCTCCGCCTCAAAGCTTCCCTCAAAGCCGGTTGTTGAACCTCCCGTTATTGCTTCTTCCATCCCTGCCTCAACCCCCTCAGCGTTCGTTCATGTCCTCCTACCTGACACTGAGCTTACTGAAAGGCTCCGTTTCTTCAGCGCTTACGGAGCTATCTCGTTTCATGGCGGGTCGGTACCTTTCTACACTCTTAATGAATTCTTATGTAAATCTTGCAACATCAAAGACTGGGACTGGGTCTTGTTTTCTTGCTCCAATGGTGACTCCATCATTAGATGTCCTTCCCCCAATGTCTTGGATGAGCTCTGTGCTAACTCTGGTCTTGCGATTGGTTCTATTTCTCTCTCGATCCGCAAATGGGTCATTGTTAATGCGTCCCCCCCGGCGTTGCCCTCCGACCCTGTCAAGGTCTCTTTGGTTGGGATGCCGCCCTTTTGCGACTCGCTTAAGCTCATTGCCCAATTCTCCAAGTGCATTGGCGAGATCATTAGCTTGACTACCTGTGCGAGGCTTGCCTCTGGCTCCCTCCATATCGAAGCCCTATTTCGCTGTCCGATTGCTAAAGATCGCATTTCCGCTTTCATCCTTAAAGATGGTATATCTTCTTTCTCTGTTTCGGTGCAATACCATGATCTCGTCTCTTCATCGGTGTCTTCTCAACCAGCCTTCTCTCCTGAGCCCTCCGCTAACTTTCACCCTGGCTCCTCCTTGGACTCCAAGGCTCCGGCTGTGGGTTGTAAGCCCACTGCCCGTCCTCCTTTAAGAACAGAGGCTCCGTTCTATCGCAGACCCTTTGCCAACCCTGCCCCCCCTAAGAGTTCTCCCTCCAAAGCGCCAAATTTGGTTTGGATTAACCCTGAGAGAGGGTCTCCGTCTTCATCTAAGGGAGGGGCTCCCGCCCGCCCGCAAGGTCTTCCCCCGTCCTCTACTTCTACAGCTTCCCCCATCCCTTCCCAGGGTGTCACCCCACCTGTGGCTCCTCCGGTTGCTCCCTCTTCCCTCGGGTGGTCAGCTTGGGAGGCTAATCCATCCTATGCTTCGGACTGGGAATTATTTCAGAAAGCCGCGCATTTCCCTTCTGCCAGCAAACCTGCCCTCTCTCCTCTCTCTAAGGCAGCCAAGCTCTCCTCTTCAGCCAAAGTCCAGGATTGGGTTGACAATGACGACCTGCTGATGGAAGATGAAGCGGATTTGGCTAATCCCAAAGCTCCTAAGCAGGTATGTCACACTCTCCCATCTTTTGATTCCTGTTTCTCTTTCAGTTTTTCATTAGATTATTGTTATTTGTATGTTGGTGCTAGCAGTTTGCTACACTCGCTGTCTTTAGTGCTGCAGTCGCCTGTCAAGGCACTACAGCCGTTTCCTCTTCTTTCTACTGTCTCTGTTTGGCTATCCGTAGACCTTTTTGATAGTGGTCGGAAGCTGCGGATGGCCTCGGCTGACTCTGTCATGCCTGTGGTCGGATCGAGGAGCGCCCAGGATTTACAACCTGTGGTTGCAACTCTCCCGAACCTTTCTTTGTATGGTTCGCATAATTTTAAGCTAGGTAACCTATCTTCTGGCTCCCCCACTTCCACTGGTCACTCTCCCCGTCTCATTAGATGTAGCGCTCGCTTAAGGGCCAAGCAATTTTCTTCTGCCTCATCCCAGCCCCCTAGTGGTAGCTTTTCTTCCTGCTTGCATCCCGCCCCTCAGGCGGAGAGCCTAGGATCCTTATTCCTTGCTCAATTTGATTCCCTCCTAGATCAGCAGATTTTGGATATCTCCTCCGCTCTGGGTTTTAAGATCAATCCGTCGGACCCCAAGCCTCTTCGCACTCTCCGTGACAATGAACGTTTTAGAGTCGATGAGCATCGTTTATCTGATGATTAGTATCTCTTGGAATATCCGTGGACTTCACTGCCCTGTTAAACAAAGGGCTATCTTCGACCTCATTGTTTCTTCTAAATGTGACATGATCTCGATTCAAGAATCAAAGTTCGAACTTCCCTCCCCCCGTCTCTTCCGCTCTATCGGGGGATCTGCCATTTCCAACTGGATCTCTCTCGACGCCTCGGGCTCTAGAGGTGGTATCCTTTTCGGTTTTAAGGAGTCGATTTTCTCGCTCGTGTCGACCCAACGTCTATCCTTTTTCCTTATTGTCCAACTCCTTTGGAAGGCCCCTAATAAAGTGATCACGGTCATCTCGGTTTATGGCCCGTCATCTTCCCACCTTAGGCCGTTGTTCTGGAGCGAGTTTAAGTCTCTTCAACAGTTCACCAATGGCCTTTGCATTTGCTGCGGTGATTTCAACGTTACCAGATTCGCTTCCGAAAGATCTAATGCGGCCTTTTCCCTTTCTCAATCCAATTCTTTTAACGACTGCATCAGAGAATTGCAATTCATTGATCTTCCCATCAATGGTAGATCCTTCACCTGGTCTAACCAGAGGTCTCCTCCAATTCTTGCCAAACTCGATCGTTTCCTCGTTTCTCCATCTTGGTTAACCCAGTTCCAATCCTCTTTTGCTAAGGCCCTCCCCAACCCCTCCTCTGACCATGTGCCCATCTCCTTGCACTCGGATTTTCGTTTCCCTCATCGTCATCAGTTTCGTTTCGAAAAATTCTGGTTGCAAGACCAAGTTTTCGTCCACTTAGTGGAAGAATGTCTTAGCGCTGTTTCCGGCTCGTCAGGCCTTGCCTCTTTACTTCTCAAGCTTCATGCCATAAAGCATGGTTGTAAGATCTGGCATAGAGGCAGACAATCCAACACCAATTTCCTTAAATCTTTCCTCCTTTCTTCCATTGAAGCTATTGATGTTTTAGAGGAACATGGTCCCATCTCTGATCATGCCCGAATTGAGCGTCTCGACTGCAAGCGAGATTACGCCAATATCCTCTTGCAAGACCACGCTAAATGGTCGCAGAGGGCCAAAGTGAAATGGCTTAAGGAAGGCGATGGCAACACAGCATTTTTTCACAACTTTGCTTCCTTCCGTCAGCGTAATAATTACATTTCCTTGATTCATGACCAAGGTTCTGACCTTGTTTCGGATCATGACATTCACCAAGCGTTCCTCTCTTTCTACAAACAGCTCATCGGGATCCCTAAGTCTCGTCTCATCTCGCTTGATTGGGCCCATCTTTACGGCCCTCCCTCAGTTGACCTCTCCGCCCTCGAGGATCCCTTTTCGCTGGAGGAGATCAAATCCGCTGTTTTCGCGCTCAAATGCGATTCTGCTCCGGGCCCGGATGGATTCCCGGCCTTTTTCTTTCAAAAGTTCTGGGATTGGATTAAGCTTGACCTTCTCAACATCTTTAATGACCTGCACAACGGTTCCTTTTCTTTTGATCGCATCAATTACGCTCATATTGTTCTTATCCCCAAGAAGGTGGGGGCTAATGTGATCTCTGACTTTAGGCCTATTAGCCTTATTAATACCACTTTTAAAATTATTATGAAGGTCCTCGCGACGAGGCTCAGCTCGATTATATCGCCCCTTATTGACCCAGTCCAATCCGGTTTTATTAAGGACCGCTTCATCCTTGATAGCGTGGCCTCGGCTCAAGAGATTATTTCTTACTGCCATCACTCCAAAGCGGAAGGCATTCTCCTTAAATTGGATTTTCAGAAAGCTTATGACAACGTGAGCTGGGATTTTCTTTTCGATATTCTCCTTCATCGGGGTTTTGGTGCTAAATGGATCTCTTGGATTAAAGCCAGCCTTATGGCTGGAACCTCTTCCATCATTGTTAATGGCTCTGAGGGTCATAAGTTTAAGGTCAAATGCGGTCTCCGTCAGGGGGACCCTATTTCCTCTCTTCTCTTCTCTCTAGTTGCCGACGTCTTCAGCAGGCTCTTGCGTAACGCTCGAGAAGCTCATGTCATTGAAGGTCTCGGCCGCACTCATGGTTTTGACGGTATTCTTAATCTGCAGTACGCAGACGACACCATCATTTTTATCAAACCTGATCACTCTTCCTTGCGTAACCTGAAACTCCTCCTCTACTGCTTTGAGCTGGCCTCTGGTCTGTCCATCAATTTCCAAAAGTCCTCGGTGACTTGGCTTGGAGGTGACTCCAGCCGCCAGGCAGAAGTCTCCCTTTTCTTTAACTGTCCTATTGCCGCCTTCCCTATCACCTATCTAGGTATTCCTCTCAGATGGGGCAAACTCCATAGATCGGACTGGTTCCCCATCATTGACAAAATTGAAGCCAGGCTCAATGTCTGGACAGGAAAGTGTCTTTCTCGAGGAGGCAGATTAATCCTGGTCAACTCTGTCCTCTCGGCTATTCCCCTATATCTGATGTCATTCTATTTTCTCCCTTCATGGGTCATCAAAAGAATGGATCAAATCAGGAGCAACTTTTTCTGGTCCGGATCCTCCGGTTTCAAAATTGGGTCGCATCTATGCAATTGGAAAGTGGCCTGTTCCTCTAAGGCTAGCGGCGGTCTAGGTATCCTCAACCTCAGGCATCAAAATTTAGCCCTGCTTGGTAAGTGGCTATGGAGATTCCACCTCTTCAATCACCTCCCATGGGCCCAGTGCATCAAAGGCCATTATCCTTCGAATTCTCCTTGGGGGTCTTTACCTTCCGCCACTCACAGATTTGCCTCTCCTTTCTGGAAAGGGGTGTGGAAAGCAGCGGATGCTTTCCACTGTGGTATTTCCCATAAATGCTCTACTGTTTCTAGTACGCTCTTTTGGAACGATCTCTGGTTCGGAAACATTAAACTATCCTCTGCCCATCCCAATCTTTATCGTTTTGCTTCTATCCCTGAAGCTTCTGTGTGCGATTCCTTCCAGATGGTCAACTCCAATAGGATTTGGGTTATTCCCTTTGTTTCTGAGCTCCCCCCGGTCTTGATTTCGGAATTGAGCGGGCTTATATCTGCTCTCTCTCACATCGAGTGGCACCCTAACGATGGGATCGCCTGGCGATGGCACCCCTCCGGGATTTTTTCTGTCAGATCCTTCTATAACTTCCTTAACTTCCGTGGTACTACCTCCTCCTCCGCATCCTTCGTCTGGGACTCCTGTGCTCCCCTTAAGGTTAAGATTAATACTTGGCTCGCAATCCACAATAAATTGCTGACGGTCGAGATCCTCAACAAACGCAATCTTGCGTGGGGGCAACTCTGTCCCCTGTGCTCAGAGTTCTCTGAAGATTCTAACCATCTTTTTGTGAGATGCTCTTTCATCTCCCCTCTTTGGAAATTGGTCTCTCTTGCGTGGGAAAATTTCGCTTTGCCTTTTAGCCTAGATGCTGTTTGGAATGTTCCTTCTCTCCCCCCTAGATTTCGCAAATGTTGGCAGCTTTCCATTCACATCATTATTTGGCTTGTTTGGTCGGAGAGGAACCGTAGACTCTTTTCTCATCGGGCTTCCACTATCGCCCACTTGATTGATGAGTTCCTATTTTTCTTTAAGTTTTGGTCTTCCAATGCTCGGTCTAAGGATCGTGAGTTGTTCAACAACTCTCGCTTACTCGAGTCTTTTTCGGTACTGCAGTGTCTTAATGCATTTTAATGGCCTTTTTTTACCTGACCTCTTTATGCTATATTTTTTCTCTCTTACTAGCTTCTCTTCTTGTTAATTGCTTAAGTAGCTATTTCATATGACCCCTCGTTGTAACTATTTATGTTCTCTTGATCGCAGGATGGTTAGTTTGGTCCTGGTCCCTACAGGATGTTTTGAGTGACGTTTGGCTCGGGCCATTTCCTTTTTGGGCATCGCTGTCTTGTCGCTCGGTGTTTTTGATGCTGTTGGCCCTCTGAGGCCCCGGTGGTCTGGTGACCCTGGTTTTTTTGGGTGTTTCTCCTGCTGTCGGCTTTATCCACTTACCCTCATGCTACCTGCTGTTGTTTCTTTGTTGTTTATGCGCTCTGTTGTTATGATTTCCTGTTTGCTGCTGCTAGTACTTGGTTATCTGTTCTGTTGTTTCTAGACGTATTATCCTCTGTTTATCTATTTTGTGTACTTTCTTTCCCCTGCTGTGGTGCAGCGATGACATTGCCCAGGGTTTTGTTTCTGTGATTGTGCCCTGGTTGCTGTTGTTCTGTGATCTTGTGCTAGCTTGTTACTGTGTTTTTAGGAGGGTTTGGTCCCTGCGGGCTAACGATATTGTTCCCATCTATTTCTGATGATGGGCAGCAGTAGGATCATTTAATCTCTTTGTGTTCGTTTTGGTTTCTTTTTGCTCCACTGTTATCCTGCGATTTATTTTTTTGGAGGCTAAGTGATATTGAGTTTTCTGCTGTTCGCCTTTGGTGACTATTCCATTCTTGGCTCTCTTCATGAGGGCATTGGGTCTCTGGTTCTGTTTTGACGGTGTTCCATTTTCTCGGGGCCGCTCGGATCGTCTTCACTTCTGATCGGTTATTTGCGGAGCCGATGCTCAGTTGGCTTCCCTGGCTCATGGGGGTTGCTGTTCGCGTCTCTTCCTTCAGCGGCGGTCGGGAGGGGGGCAGCGCTCTTCTTTAGTGGTTGTAGTTTATTGATAATCTCTGTACTCGTTTTGCTTTTGTTTTACAACTTGTAAAACCCTCTGATGTACGTTTTAATCGTTATTAATATATTTTCGCTGTGGCTGGAGTCTTTCGACTCTATCCGTTCACATCAAAAAAACTATATCAAATTAAATACGATCGATGTTTTTGTGGCATTTGTGATTATGTTGAACGAGTCACAATTTAATAAAAGAAATTGCTTTGTTTCATCATTTTTGTCTATAATCAACATATCTTTAAAAAGAATAAAGAAAATATAAGAAAGAAGAAACTAAAAGTCTAATAAAGAGTTTTAATTATATCCAACATATTATAATTTGTCTTGATAATTAAAAATCTCACATGGTTTGTCATACTTCTAATTTAACTCTTCAATATTCATCCGACATACGTGTGGGTTTGGTACAAATGAGACATTAAACATTATTTAGAACGCAATAATTAGGTCATTTTAACGCAACTCATTAATTTTTTAAAAAAATATTTTTGTACAAACTATAAAAAATAAACAATTTTTACTTTGCATCCAGAGTTGAAAAACCTTACCAGAATGAGGCAAAATAATTATTTAGTTTCTTAATTATTTATATATATAATAATTATTTAGTTTCTTAATTATATATATATATATATATATATATATATATATATATATATATATATATATATATATATATATATATATATATATATATATAGGGGTCGGTTCGGGTGAGAACCTAAGGGCCTATCCCAGCCACTCATCTGCTTAATCTTAACGGTTAAGATTTTGTCAATTAAACAATAATATTAATTAATATTTGTATTAAGATGGGAATCCCTTTAATTAAGCGATGTTGGTCGCGAAATAAAAGGAATAATTATAAATTGCCTTTTTTTGTGTGCGACGATTAAGACAAATTTGGTCAAACTGGAGAGAGAAATAATTTATTCCCGTAAAATATTGGAGAAGATTTTGTTTCCCAAATTAATAGCAACTGCAGAATCATTCACCATTTCGTTCCTTACAGTTACTGTTTATTACAGTTGCTATTTATAATTATTACAGTTGCTGTTTAAGTGGTCAGGTATTGCTGTATAATTATTTCAGTTGCTATTTATAATTATTACAGTTGCTATTCGAGAAGATTTTGTATCCCAAATTAATAGCAACTGCAGAATCATCACCAATTCGTTCATTCACCAATTCGTTCACTATATAGCAACTGACTGTATTGTAAGTAGATACAACTAGTGCATATTTTAGCAGGAATATATATATATATATATATATATATATATATATATATATTGTTTGTTTATCATTTTGCAAACTTATGTTGTACATGCTATCAGTTTCCATATAGCAACTGAATGTTTTTTGAATAGCAACTAACTGCATTGTACGTAGCAACAAAAAATTTAATATTTAGCAACAGTGTACGTAGCAACAAATGTTGTTCATCCCGATGAAGATTGTGGTTCGGCTGAAAATAAAATAAAAAAGTAAATATATGTTGCCTAATAATCTGTGATCTTCATTCCTTTTAAATAAAAATAAAAAAGAAAATATATGTTGCCTAATAATCTGTGATCTTCATTCCTTTTATTTCGTGATCTTCATTCCTTAATTAAAGGGATTCCCATCTTAATGCAAATATTAATTAATATTATTGTTTAATTGACAAAATCTTAACCTTTAAGATTAAGCAGATGAGTGGCTGGAATAGGCCCTTAGGTTCTCACCCCAGGACATGGTTCTCACCCAAACCTTTCTTTCTCTCTCTCTATATATAAGTACTCTCTTTGTTTTAAAATATAAGTTATTTTAGTTTTTTTTTCTTTTTTCCCACATGTCATTTTAGATTTTTGAGAAGATATCTTGTCATTTTTAAATGTGTATAAAATTTTCAATTTTATTCATGTCATTTTCTAGAAGAAAATTAATAAATAATTATAAATAATTATAAATAAAACATTGTACAATTAATATATCATTTATGAGCCTTAAAAAAATAAAATATATAATAATTTTATTAAATTCTAAATTGTTTTTTAATAGCCAGATAGAAACCTTGAGACGGAGAGTAGTCCTTTGTATCCCATACAAAATAAGCACGTGAATAGCCTCGTCCAAATTCCTTATTAGTAAAGGCCAAACGGTCGGTCATGAAATTAAATGACGTGTCCTTTCTCTGTGTAGTTTCGCGGACCCCACCACTTAGCGGGTGAGTGGATGGGTGTCTTTCACTCTGTCTCCATGGGCCCCCCTGCAATGAATACAAGATGGTCAGTGATTGGGTCTGAAAGATAGAGGGTGGGACCCAGTAAGGCGAAACGTGGATGTATTCAGGGTGCTTCCGTACTCTTGGATTGGACATTTCGGGAAAAGTCCTTCAATCTTTTTTTTTGTTTTTTGTTTTATTGTTGTCTTCTCCCTCGTTTCTAATTTTTGATTGATTGATGCGTTCATAGACGGAGGAGGGACTCATATTCTCATTCTCAGCCTATCCATCCGTGAGAGCATCCACTGTCGTGGTAATCTAAATATGCAGAAAATTTAGCCGTACTGACCCACTTTACATATTTGAAGTCCTGATCCACTTCCGAAAATAATTAGCAATCTGATTTAATTTTGGACACGTGAGCATAAATCGTTATTGAAAATAATGACATATAACCTATGTCTATGCCGTTATTTTTAATAACGACATCTATTTTATATTTTTTTCTATACCGTTATTTAGAATAACGGCATCAGTATATTTCTCTTACAAGTGTGAATCTTCTAACTTTAAAAATTTCTAAGTATTAAAAAAACTTATAAATAATGTTGTTATCCCCAATAACGACATTCGAATGACTGATGTCGTTATTTATATATAAATGAACTCTTGCCGTTGTTTGGAAACAGAGATGATGAATAATACGTTAATTTTTTTTATAAAAAAATTATAACTGGTACCGTTATTTGGAATAACGGCATCAGTTAAATTTTTTTTTAATTAACTTATTTGTCAGAAAGGATGAATAATAAGTTACTTTTTTATAAAAAAAAATTATAACTGATGCCGTTATTCCAAATAACGGCATAAGTATTGAGAATGCCGTTATTTAATATAACGACATCTGTTATAAGGTTTTCACACTTGCAGTTTTTTCTCTGAATGGGGACTACAAGCTTTCGAAAAACAAAATAACCTATGTCGTTACTCCAAATAACGGCATGACACTTTTTTTAAATATAGATGCCGTTACTGAAAATAACGGCACGTAAATAACATATGCCGTTATTTCCAATAACGGTTTATGCTGACGTGTCCAAAACTGGGTCAGATCGCTAATTATTTTCGGAAGTGGGTCAGAGCGCCAAATATTTTCAAAAAGTGGGTCAGTACAGCAAAATTTTCAAATATGTACATATATAGCATTTAGAAAATAGTAAACACAAGAAAGTGTTGCAGTCGTTAGAGCATCTATAGTCGTTAAAGGAAAATTTTAGGTATTTGGCAAATGGCAAATAGCAAAAATAGTTTTGGGTTGTAGTCGTTGTTAGCCAAAATTTGGCTTTTCCGAAATCCAAAGAGGACGGGCAGTAAATTATTTTCCGTTCGACGTTAAAAAAAACCCTAAAAACAACCTTAAAAACTTAATATAAATCCTCTGATAGTGACATTTCAACCCCCCCAAAAAAAAATCACAAAGCACCTGGAAACTTAATATAAATCCTCTGATAGTGACATTTCAACCCCCCCAAAAAAAAATCACAAAGCACCTGGATCCTAGGACGGCAGATTAAGTTCCGTTTGAGGATTTTTTGTTTTTTTATAAAAATGGAACGGACAGAAAATGATTTCCCATCCGACCGTTTAAATATATATATATATATATATATATATATATATATATATATATAATTCATCGTCTGATGAGTACGCGTGAAAAAAAATCTCTCGTACGAAAAATAATTTTTCGTCCGTTCGAACGGACGAAAAATTATTTTTCGTGTGCTATTTTTGGCAATTGTCATTTCGTTTACCAGATATAGCCAACTATTGTAGCTGCAAAACCCAATTTTTGGGTAAATGGCCAACAATTACAGCAACTTTTTCCCAAATTTTGAAAATTTTGGATAAATGGCAGACGACTACAGATGCTCTTAAAAACCAAATTTAGAAAAGAGGAAGATGATCTTCTATCATAAAATTTTTATTAAAATATTTGAAAATGACATTTTTGCAAATAGTCAACGACAATTTTATAAACATGGAAAGAAAAGTTTGAGAATAAACTTTTCGGACGGAAGATCTTCGGTCCGATATTTTTTATTTTTTATTTTGAAAATGACATTTTTGTAAATGGTGATGACATTTTTGTAAATAAGAAAAAAGATAAGAGATGGAGCTTCTTCATTCGTCTCTCATCTTTTCGTTTTCTTTTTCATTTTTTTAAAAATTAATCGACGAACGGAGCATCATCTTCTGTCCATCCGATTTTTTCCCTCAAATGGATCTTCTATGTCCGTCTTCTATATTTAGTATTTCTTCTATCGCAGCTTCTATGTTTAGCGAACGACTGTTCACTTATAATCTAAATTTTGGGTTTTTAGTGAACGATAGTGGGGGGTTTTTTTAAACTCAAATGCTAAATTTTGAGTTTTTACAAAACGATACTGGATGCTCTGATTCATACCTTTCAAGTTGCTAAATTAGCATTCCTTGAGCTAGATTTCAACATATGCATTACACACATTAGTATTTTTTATGTGTGATGTATGTTTTGATAAAGAGTTTAAACTGAACATGTAATACACATAAGTTGATAGTAATTAGCATGTGCGATAAATGTCTTAATTTTAAAAATAATGGGAGCTGGACGGACGATACACATATTTTTAAAAAAAATTAAGAAGGAAAAAACTTTGATTTTACGTGCGATGTTCGTGTTGATAAATAAATTTGGAGTTGCACGTGCGATGCACTGGTCTGTTTATTAATCAGCACATGTAATGAATGCCTTAATTTCTAAAATAAATTGGAGCTAAATGGGCGGAAATACACATATTTTTCTTAAATTAAGAAGAAAAAATCACTTTGGTTTGTAGGTGTGATGCACGTGTTGATGAATAGATTTAGAGTTGCACGTGTGATGCACAGGTTTTTTTGATGACAAAGTGATATTTGTTGTGTGACAAAAAATTATTTTATAAAATATTTGTTTGTGACAAACTCACCCATTAAATAGTAGTAGATAGAACACATATGGGTTACAACGTTATATTCCGAAGAGTATGTATGTGCATTGTATGTTTGTATGGAAATCACCTCGAGTTAAACTGGTAAAGAGTTTTAGGGTATAAAATGATATTTTTCTTTTGAGGAAAAAATGTGGAGTATAACTACCTTATTTCATTAATAAGTCAGTAGCGAAACAAACTCAAAGTACCGAGCTACTGTACAATAAAGCAATAAACGCAACAGAACTGAAATAGAACATAACTCCTCCAATATATATGGGATGGTGGGACAACTAGAGTGCGTACAACAACATAAAACAATATTAAGAGTACAGATAGAATAAAAGAGAACCCTCAAACAACCTCTCTGGAAGGTGGGAATCTAACAATTGCCTCAATCAGTCAAGAGTTGGTATAATCTCTATCTTCTCGTCCTCGTACTTATCCACTTAGAATGCTCTGGCGATTCTTTCTCTTGGGCCCATTGTTGCAGTTGTGGTCCAAAAGAAAATAAGATGCATGATGTGAGTTAAATTACCATAATTAATATTATTACCAGTCTCATAAAAGTAAAAGTTATTTCTAGATATCTACGCTGTTGAATATACTAAGCTTCCTTCATCTCATGTCTAACCCTTGCAAACTTAAGACCTATCCATAGATCATCATAGATAAGGGGATAATCGTACGTTCTGAGGGCCCTTAGGATCTCAACCCAAACTATTTTACTTATGTGGCATTCGATGAAAAAGATGGCATCTGGTTTCAATAGGTGTATTGCACAACATGCAACAGCTGGTGAAAGTGTTAGGATGTCTTTTAACTAGGTTCTCCCTTGTGAGGATCACATTGTTGAGTACTTGCCAAAGAAAAATCCTGACTTTGAGAGGAGCTTTGGCATTCCATATTATAGATGACCACTTTGGTCTACAAGCTCTGACGGTTGTAGGGCGAGCGTATCATAAATGTTCATTCATTTTCAATTCTCAGGCTCTCCGATCTAGATCTTGGGCATGTTTCATCTCTAAATATGCTAGGTGGAGTTGAAGTTCTTTCCGTCTATAGTTGGAATTCATGGCTTAGATGAGATCTGAAAGGTGGTACACTGTGATGTTAGAGCCTCTGGCCAAGTCACCGAGAGGTGTACGTATGTTCAATATCTAGTTATTGTCCATGAAAGTAATTGATGTCCAAATTGGATGGGGTATAATAATCTTACAAGATAAGACTAGTTATCGACAACAATTAATAATGCACAAACATTATTGTCTTTACTGTAACTGAGAACATGAGAATTTGCTTTAATTATATTGTCCTGAGCTGGTGGGTCTTGATTGTGCTTAATGACGAATTATATAATAGATTGTGAGATGGGATGTAGTATGCGACTTTTGGTTTGGTTTGGTTTGTTGTTGTTTATCTATCAAACGTGACATGCAAATAGTAGGAGATATCTGTAAATAGTTGGTAATTAACTGAAAGCTTTTACTCTACAGTACTATTGGTTCTCGTTGTTTCGTTTTTGATAATTATGATTTTTTAGCGATGTTATACTCACTTCATGCCGACACTCCCTATCAAAAAACCAACCTGATGATGCAATGCAAATCTTTCTATGTTTGTATTTACCGATACCGGTATATGCATGGTATTTTTGAGTTAAACAATGTCCTAAATGAGCCATTTAGATCTTGTATTATGCTAGGTATATTTCCGGTTTCACTACTATATATATATATACTAGATTTGCCCCGTGGACACGTGCCTACGGTACGTCTTCGGAACGATACAACACACGAAAAGACTTGTAAACAGTAAAAAAACAACAATTATGTAGCTCAAGTTTGAATAGTATGACAATGGGTATATAGGGAGCCCTTCGGTTGAGAACTAATTTTGGTGAGAACTCCGTGAGAACTCACGAAGTAGACCCCCCATGAAAAATCCGAACCGACCATCTCGTTCTACATGCCTTAGATAGCATAACATAAAGAATTCAAATAATTTTAAGTTTGTTTGCTCATCCATCAAATGGAGTAGAATTTTCAGCCATACAATTTTGCGATGATGTAAATCATGGAAAAATGAACTTCAAATTATGTGATTTCTTTATGTTATGCTATCTAAGGCGTGTAGAACGAGATGGTCGGTTCGAATTTTTCATGGGGGGTATACTCCTTGAGTTCTCACGGAGTTCTCACCAAATTAGTTCTCAACCGAAGGGCCACCGTATGACAATAGTTGTAAATAAAAGTCCATGTTTTCATTAGTATATGTTGAAAATTAATTATAAATGGGGGTGTAAAATCCAACATCTTAGAACTTTAAGGGTGGAAAATAATGAAATTTAAATGTTGAAGAGATATTTGCTATTTTTAATATAACATGTGCAATAAAAAAAAATATAAAAATTCTGAAAACTTTACAAACCTGACAAACCTGAAATCTTAAAATCTAAGAGAGAGAGAGAGAGAGAGAGAGAGAGAGAGAGAGAGAGAGAGAGAGATAAAGAGAGAAATATGAAAAAGTGAAGAGAGAAAAGAAAGTAGTGTTGCTGCTGATTTCGGTGTGGGAGCAAACAGATAGAAATTGTGGATTCTTGAGAAAACGAACAAGGCAAACCTGTTGACCTGTTGACCTTCACCAATGTGTTGACTTGGTCTCTTGCCGCTGCTGAGAACCTGCAAAAAGTGCGAGACACCGGGATGGATTCCGGCGACGTACCCTCCAACGCTCTTGTCAGTAATCTGAATGATTAAGCAAGAACTTAAACTGGAAAAATATTGATTACCTGGTAACAGTGGGGGGAGAGGGGTATTTATAGTCGTCTTAGGGATCCGTTTCAAGATATGAACAAATCTCTACTTCCCGGTGTGAATAAGCGGTTAAGATCACTTTTTAGTGATAATTATGAATCTGAATTTTTCTTTATCCTTCTGGACTGGTTTGTAACGGGTTGGGACCTGTACCCAGTAAGACAGATCCGTTTATGGGTTATTGGGCTTTGAAGAAAGACCCAGTCCCCATTTCAGACCCGTTTGTAGGTGAAATTACCGTTTTATCCCTGAGCTTTAAGATTCGTGTCCAATTTGAACGGTCCCGATTTAATCCTATTTTTAGCCATATCGTGAGTCTCCCACTCCTGGAGACCGAGTTTTACAGTCTTTAAGGAGTAGTTTTGTTGTTCTAATAGCGTACGGGATTTTATCGGTGTTCTTAAGGTAGTTCGGATCTTACTCGGGGTGTAACAGTGTTATTCTAGGCTTGTAAAATGCCCAAAAATATTCTCAGAATTTTCTGAATTTTAGGTGATTTTTCTAGATTTTTTCTCATTTTTTTGAATTTTTTATTCATTTTCCGAATTAAATAAATAATTATCGAAAATATTAATTAATTATTCTAATTTAATAATTATATTTTTCAGAATTTTAAAAAAAATTCTGAATTAATAATTATTTTTAGAAAATTTTAATTAATTTTTTTCGATTTTTAAATATTTTTTCGGATTTATTTTAAATAATTAATACAAATAAATAAATAAATTAATTAATTAAATATTACCTGGACACATGGTGCATTTCTGGACGTCGATCGTGATCAGATGGCGCGCATCGCAAAGCAGATCATGCTCTGGACATGTGGAACGTTTCTGAGCGTCAATCATGATCAGATGGCGCGCATCGCAAAATGGATCATTTTTTGGACATGTGACGCGTTTCTGAGCGTCGATCATGTCATGGCGTGAATTTTGAGACGATCGAACAGCACGTGTAGGTCGGCAGCGTTTTTTCTCCAATTTCGAGCTCGGTAGGTCGGTAGCTCGGCACTGGCCGACCCTTGGAGATGAAGCCATGTGGCAAATTTTTTTTCCCTTTCTTTCTTTCATTTCTTTCTTCTTCCTTCCTTCCCGCCTCTGTTTCTTTCCTTCTACTTTTTCGCTCTCCTCTGTTCTTTGCTCATTCTCTGCTCTTCCTCAACTTTGTGGAGCTTAAAAGGTGGAGCACTGGAGCCCATCAGAGTCAGGAGCTCGGTGGCGGAGCTCGGCGATTGAGTGAGGGAGCCGGTTGTGGGAGCTTGGCATCGGGGTGAGCTCGCGAGGGCGAAGCTCGACGAAGATGGGTTCAGCCACTTGGAGCTTGGGGAGCAGTAGAGGTCGAGCTTGACAGTGGGACGAAGGAGAGCTCGGCGATGCGGAGTGTTGGGTTTGACGAGGAGCTTGGTGGGGGAGCTCGGGGTTGGTGAAGAGATGGTCGCGATTTCGAGCTCGGAGCTCGTGGAGTTCGGCAGCGGAGTTTGACGAAGTCTGAGGTTGGAGCTCGGCTATGGCGGAGCTCATCGAGGTGAGCTCGACGACGGAGGAGGGGTCGGAGCTCAACGAGGCAGGGGGTTGGAGCTCGGCGAGGTGAAAAGCTCCGAAGCTTGGTGTCGGTGATGGTGAGCTCGTCGAGATGGTGGAAGCTTGGGCTCAGCCTCGGATCTTTGTAATGGCGAGGCGGTAACTCTTCGAGGAGGATGAACTCGGAGCTTCGACAATGAGCTTCGGCAGGGGAGCTCGGCACAGTTGCTCGGCATGGAGCTTCGGTGTGGAGCTTTGACGAAGGGGGAGCTCGATCGTTTGAAGAAGAAGCTGCGGTTATTTTTGTCTGGTTTTGGCGCCAAAAGTAGGAGGAGAAGAAGAATGAAGAAGGGTTCGGGTCGGATTGTGGTAACGGATCCGAACCGGACCCGTTAGCCTCTTTTTCTCTTTTCCTCTTTTGCTTCTGGGCTGCTTCTTGTTCGGCAAATCCAAGCACAGATTTTGAGGCGCGTTTTTTGCCACTTTGTAGTTCGGTAGCTCGGTAGCTCGGATTTCAGATCCGAGCTACGTGGTTCCATCTGGACGGTTGATCATGATCATGGCGCGAATCACAAGGCAAGAGGCCCATATTCCGAGAAAACGTTATCTTATCGTTTTGTGGAGACGTGGTAAAATCTGAGTCATCCATCAGCCATGGCGCGAATATCTGGACGATCTGACGGTCCAAGGAGCTCGGGGGTGTTTTTTCCCCAATACGGAGGTCGGTGCCCCGGTAGCTCGGCGTTGTAGCTTGGTCATGGCAGAGCTCATCGAGGTGAGCTCGACGACGGAGGAGGGGTCGGAGCTCGATGAGGCAGGGGGTCGGCATATTGGACGAAGCTCGGCGAGGTGAAGAGCTCGGCGTAGCTGTGTTGCGATCCGCTTTCCCGGTGCTACGGAGGTCTGGTCGGGACGTGCGACCCCTCGTTTCAAAGCTAACTCGAAGATCTACAATTTCTTTTTAGGAGTGGGAAGAAGATTCACCCTTCTTCATGGTCAAAATAGCCCCGCAACATCCTTGTCTTGATGAAGTTGAGGAGTGTTTTGGTCTTGGGGATTTTTGAAGTGGAGCTCCACTCCTAGGGGTGGAGAAGATGTGCTAGGAAGATCCTCGTAAGAGCCATGGGAAGACCCATTCTTTGAGGTGAGTGCAAGGAGCAACTCTATAGGAGAGTTTTGAGCTCCGAACTCGCTTAGAAGAGGCCCGCTTTGGAGGCGAGCGGAGCAAAGAGCTTGGCTCTAGGAGAGAGCCATTCAGGAGACGAGTTTGAGGAGCAACTCTAGGAGAGAGTTGTGAGCTCCGAACTCATTGAGAAGAGGTCCGCCTTGGAGGTGAGCGGAGCGAAGAGCTTGGCTCTAGGAGAGAGCCATCTGGAAGGCGAGTTTGAGGAGCAACTCTAGGAGAGAGTTGTGAGCTCCGAACTCGTTGAGAAGAGGTCCACCTCGAAGGTGAGCGGAGCGAAGAGCTTGGATCTAGGAAAGAGCCATTTGGGAGACGAGTTTGAGGAGTAACTCTAGAAGAGAGTTGTGAGCTCGGAACTCATTGAGAAGAGGTCCGCCTTGGAGGTGAGCAGAGCAAAGAGCTTGGCTCTAGGAGAGAGCCATTCGGGAGACGAGTTTGAGGAGCAACTCTAGGAGAGAGTTGTGAGCTCCGAACTCGTTGAGAAGAGGTCCGCCTTGGAGGTGAGCGGAGCGAAGAACTTGGCTCTAGGAGAGAGCCATCTGGGAGACGAGTTTGAGGAGCAACTCTAGGAGAGAGTTGTGAGCTCCGAACTTGTTGTTTAAGTGAGATTCAACGGTTGTGAGAGCAGTTCCGAATGGCGAACTACTTCTTACCCGCTTATGAGCGAGTAATTTGAAGCGGAATCGAGCCAAGGGTTGGACTCCGAACTCGTTATTTAAGAGAGATTCAACGGTTGTGGAAGCAGTTCCGAATGGCGAACCACTTCTTACCCGCTTACGAGCGAGTAATTTGAAGCGGAATCGAGCCAAGTGTTGGACTCCGAACTCGTTGTTAGAGGAGGTTAACGAGGTGTAGGAGCAATTCTGAATGACGAACCACTTCTTACCGGCTTATGAGCGAGTAATTTGAAGCGGAATCGAGCCAGGTGTTGGACTCCGAACTCGTTTTTTAAGAGAGATTCAACGGTTGTGGGAGCAGTTCCGAATGGTGAACCACTTCTTACCCTCTTATGAGTGAGTAATTTGAAGCGGAATCGAGCCAAGTGTTGGACTCCGAACTCGTTGTTAGAGGGGGGTATCGAGGTGTGGGAGCAATTCCGAATGGCAAACCACTTCTTACCCGCTTATGAGCGAGTAATTTGAAGCGGAATCGAGCCAAGTGTTGGACTCCGAACTCATTTTTAGAGGTTAGTAAGTTGTGAGAGCAGTCATGTAGGAGAAGCTGGGTTCTGAACTCACCATTTAACGAGTCGTAGATGTGACTTGAAGAGATAGAGATGAAGCAAGAGCAATAATTTTCAATGAAAAAATGGAAAGTTTTTTTGAGATAAACTAATTGGCCGCTTCAATAGGGCGAGCCATTATTACATGCTATTGGCCGGGTTACAAGCATCGGCCTTATTGAAAATCAAGATCCTACTTCTACAATAAGGTGAAGACCTCTTGGGAGGAGCTGGGTTCTCCTTCCATTGGGCCTCATTGGATGATGTGGAAGACGGCCCTAGATTCTGAGTCTTGAAGCTCGGCGGGCCTCACTGTTCGTTCGTAGGCTCCTCAGGGGGGGAGCTCGGTCCCATCTTTTTGGACGAACTTGGTCAGGTGTCCCCGCTATATGAGTTCTTCGATCTCCTCCTGGAGAGCCCGACAATCATCTGTGTTGTGGCCGTGGTCCCTGTGAAAGCGGAACCACTTATCCTTGTTCATCTTCTTGCCAGGGGTATTCATTCTAGGGGGAGCGCGGAGTAGCCCTTCCCTGTCCACCTCTATAAGGACTTCTGATATATTAGCAATTATGGGGGTGAACTTCTCAAAACGAGGAGTCGGGCGGCGCTGGCCATTGCCGTCCTTCTGATATTTTTGGGACCCCTCTTCACTCGTATTCTTTTGTTTGTTCCCGAAAGATGATTCCTCAAGAGTAGGGGGGTTGAGAGCCTCTTCCGCTCATATGTACTTCTCCACCCCAAGTAGGAGTTCTGAAAATTCCCGAGGAGGCTTCTTGGCAAGGGACGCCCTGAGGTTGGCATTAGTGACGTTGCGCTCGAATACGGTAGAGGCTACTGATTGGTTGAGGGAGGAAATGGACCAGACTTCGGTGGTGAAGCGTCGAACGTAAGCCCTTAGACGTTCACCCTTTTCTTGGTTGAGGGTCACCTGAGATACACTTGTTTTTTCGGCCCGGCGGCTACTCACGAAATGAGTTAGGAAGAGCCCTTCGAACTGATCGAATGAGAAGATGGAGGTCGGGGCGAGTCGAGAGTACCACTCTCTCGCAGTCCCCTTCAACGTGGCAAGGAAGATCTTGCAGAGGAGGGCGTCTGAAGCATGGTGGATCATCATGAGAGTTTTAAAACTTTCTATGTGATCCGCGGGGTTCGACTCCCCGGTATACACCTCGAAGTGGGGCGGCTTGAAGTTCTCTGGGATGGGGGCCTCCATGATAGTGCGGGAGAATGGAGGCCTGCTCGAGCGTAGGTTTATCGCACGTTGCTCTTCTTCCCTATCAATTCGGCCGAGGCGCCTCTCCATCTCGTGGGGACGACGGTAGACTGAGTCTTCTCTTTGGTCATATCTTGTCGAGCCCCAGGACTTATCTTCGTACGATGGTGGACTGGGGCTGCAGCGATGGTAGCTTGGAGATGGACGAGGAGGGGCGATATTGAGGACCCGTAAGACTATCGCTTGGAAGTCTTGAAGCTCTGCCCTTGTGATCGGTGCCTCTCCAGCTTGGCGATCCCTATGTGTGGCTCGGCTTACTGGAGAATGAGTTCTCCGCCGATGACGCTGAGGGGACTCTCTTCGTCTCCTCGGGGGAGGGGATCTTCTGGTCCTCGGTCGGCGGGGGGTTCGGACTCTTGAGGCCCCTGGGTGCTCAGGTTGATGGACTCCCCTAAGGGCTCGCCATCCATTCAGCCGAGTTTAGAGGTCGACCCCTTTTTGGCGGTCGGCAATCACTTGACGAAGATCCCGCTCGGGAGAGCTTTGAGAATCCATAGATTCAACTGAAGGATTGGGACCCGCAACATGGTCATGAAAAGGATGTTGCTTCGGATGACTCCGACAGGAGCCCCCCTGGGCAGCCCCCCAAGACCCTGGAGGGGCCTGTTGAGGAGGAGCACCTTGAGCTGGAGGAGGGGGAGGAGGAAGAGAAGTGGTTCTTCGGTTGGAGATCACTGTCTTTCCCTTCTGTTTTGGATGCATGGCTTGAAACTAGTCTCGCTGATGAAGTTAGGTCAGGTTGCTTTTTCGGTTCCTACAGACGGTACCAATCTGTTGCTGCTGATTTCAGTGTGGGAGCAAACAGATAGAATTTGTGGATTCTTGAGAAAACCAACAAGGCAAATCTGTTGACCTGTTGACCTTCACCAATGTGTTGACTTGGTCTCTTGCCACTGCTGAGAACCTGCAAAAAGTGCGAGACACCGGGATGGATCCCGGCGACGCACCCTCCGACGCACTTGTCAGTAATCTGAATGATTAAGCATGAACTTAAACTGAAAAAATATTGATTACCTGGTAACAGTGGGGGGAGAAGGGTATTTATAGTCGCCTTAGGGATCCGTTTCAAGATATGAACATATCTCTACTTCCCGGTGTGAATGGATAGAAGCGGTTAAGATCACTTCTTAGGGATAATTATGAATTTGAATTCTTCTTTATCCTGCTGGACTGGTTTGTAACGGGTTGGGACCCGTACCCAGTAAGACAGATCCGTTTATGGGTTATTGGGCTTTGAAGAAAGACCCAGTTCCCATTTCAGACCCGTTTGTAGGTGAAATTACCGTTTTATTCCCGAGCTTTAAGATTCGTGTCCGATTTGAACAGTCCCGATTTAATCCTATTTTTAACCATATCAAGTAGTAATAAAGTAATGAGTTTTTTAATTTTGGGGGGAAAAATTTTGTTTTAGGGTTTGAAATTTTGGGGGGGAAAATATGTTTTGTGAGGTTGGATCTGAGCCTTTAATTTTTGGGGGATTGAATGTGAGCCACTTGATAGCTTTCTTTGTGTTTTATTATATAGACTATGTTTGTCCGTTGACACGTGCCTACTGTACGTCTTCAGAATGGTGCACCTGTTTTAATTATATAAAGTAGTTTTGGAGGTCCAGCAAATTAATTGAAGTAGTAAACTTATTATATGAGAATGCAGTATATCTACCTTTAAGCTCAACCATCGCCTTCTTGATCATTAGCTTGAACTTACCTGGAATGCATATAGTTTGTTAGAAACACTGCATATAGTTTTTTTAACTTCAGCATCACTTTTAGATGCTTGTAATAGTTATGTGAGGACATTATCATTTAGGTTGGATAGAGCTTACTCTAATCCCATAACCACTATGAGCATGTCTAAATACCATGGTAATGCAAGTGCATATGTGAAGGTATCTACAATATCAATAATGTAAACATCTGTTTGTCTGAGACTCAGTTTGCAATTGAAATACATCTTATTATTATTTCAACCAAAACGAAATACATGAAGTTCTCAAAACTCTAATCCAAGCTAATCATTTCTTTTATCTCCACTTTGTCTCCCCATTTCACCTTTATAAAAAAAAAAAATCAAAATGAATAAATAACAAATTTACTTTAGCTATCTTTCTTGAGTGGAGAGTTTACACCCTTCACTGATAAACTCCAGTCATCCCAATCCTATATATCCAAATATACACTAAATGTTCTTATATGTTATGTTATCCATGATTTCTAATAACCAGTGAAGGGAACACTTCACGATAGTTTTTTCTCTTGTAGTAAAGAAATTAATGTTGCATATTTGCCAAGTTATTTTAGGTTGCTAGTCAGCTTACTTGTCCTGCTATGGTTTGAAAGCCCAAATTGAGGGCACCAAATAATCCATCTCTCACTTGCGTATACATTAAATCAAAACCAATAAAAAACTGAACAAATAAATCACCAAATTAAAATTTTTTAAACAAAAAATAAAACAATCATACCTCTCTGAACATATATCACATGCACACACAAAATTCGAGTCAACAAAAAACTAAATAATCTGTAATATCCTAAAATTTCATTTTTAATAAAATATTATTTTTCACGTGTTGTGCACGTGCAAACTTTATGTGTATATTATTTATTTATTTTTTATAAGATTTCATTATTAATATGAACAATTATTTTTCTTTATTATTTCTAAAAAGCCTATTTCTAAAGCCTAAAATACTATTTATTTGGTTTAGCCCACTTTAATTAATTATTAATTTGGTTATCTTGGCCCACAAGCCTAAGCCCACTAATTGTGAAGCCCACCAATTTAATAAATCAATTAAATGGTCACACTTGTCATGTAGAGACAAATGGTGAACATTTTGATTAATTAAATTGTACAAACTTCTAAATAGGAGTACTAGGTGGCACGTGCAAAGCATGTAGTGTGCAATGCACACTATATTGGTGGCCGGATGGTGTTTGGAATGGGGAGTGTGGGTGAGTGTGCATGGGTAGTTACTTGGTGTTTGGGTGGTTGCTACAACTTCCTCTCCTATCTTAGCCCTCCATTCTATAACTATCCAACAAATTCTAGCCCTTCAATCTATTCTAAAATTAGTATAAATACCCCCCTTCATACTTGTATTCTACACTAATAATCTATTGAAAGAAGAGACATTATATAGGAGATATATATATATACTAGTGTGAGTTGAGTGTGAGTGTTCCCTTAGAGGCCGGCTTTTCATCATCCCCATTTGGAGCTTTCGGTTTGGCAAGGAGACAAGAAGTGGAGGCTTTTGCATCGCAATCTAGGAGGAGAAGGCACTCTCTCGTATTCTAGGAGGCTCTAGGAGATTTCTTATTATTTTTCTTCAAAAGGTGGGTGTTTCTCATGACTTCTAGAGTAGAAATCATGCTAGGGAATGAAACTGAATTGCTATTATAAGCTACTAGTTGAAATGAAATGCATGCTTGCCTAATCAAAAGAGAATTGGTAATTAGCAAATGCGTGTTGTTTGATTACTAGATGAATTAACTATGAGTAAAGTGTATATTCTCATTGCTATAAACATGAGAATGCATGTTGATTATGTTTAAATTGCAATTATGTGAAATTCGCTAGTAAGTTGGAACCATGTTTATTGATTTAAAATGCGAGAGTAGAATAGTGTGTTAAAATTGAATTGATTGAAATGATTGTTTATAGATGTATTGAAATTACCCATTTCTATATATATTATGTGAAAATTTTGAATAAATGAAAAAGAATGTCCTTTTCCATACGAATATGTGAATGTATCATGTGTAGATTAATTAATAAAAATGGAAGTTTTACTCACTTATAAAGTTGATTTTTGTGCCCTAAAAACATCATAGTTGTCAAAACATCATAGTAGTGAATTTTTGGTATGTGAGACCAACTTTATTATGAACAATCATGTATTAGTTTTTCAAATATCGAAATAGTGTTCATAAAAATGCAAATTAAGGCTAAATACAAGTTTTAGAGAGGAAAAATAGCTTTAAAAATACTGGTGATTGTTAAATTAAATGTATTTTTATTCTGGACATTTTTGTTTTCAAAAGAGAAGAAAAAGAACTAAAAAGCATTTCTTAAGGAATTGAAAATCAGTATCACAGTCGACCGATCATGTTGAAACAGTCGACTGGTCTGAGGAAATAAAAAATATATAGTTCGAATCTTTTATAGCACAGTCGACCGACTATTGGCACAGTCAACTGCCTTCTTCATTTTTATTTTTTTTGAATTTAAAAATCATTGCAGAACAGCTGACTGGTCATATGTGACAGTCGACTTCTCTGACTATTTTAATTTCGAGCTTTAGAACCTCGCAGAACAGCCGACTGGCCATATGTGACAGTCGACTTCCCCGAAGTTTCAAGTAAATCTGTATTTTTTTGTGAGATAATTTCTATGACCTGTGTCCTAGTATAAATGAGAATTTGAGACGGTTTTTACAAGAAGGAACTTATTTTAATTATTAACTTAAACTGTTTTCTCTTGAAGTTCGAATGGATTGTTTAAGAAGTTTAAAATGAGATTTTGGTAATGAGAAATTTGAAAAGTGTGAAGTGTGAACTAAGTGAAATTGTGTATGTGGAATTAGCATGGATTAAAATAGAATCACGTGGGTTATAAACTAGCGATTGTGGCATGTTACATTTTTATTGTTATGCATGATGTTTTACTTGAGAATTTGAAATAGTTGACATGATGAGTTATGAAAGTTGTAAATACATGAATATTATGAATATGAAATGTGAATTGTGATTAATCATGAAAAGATCTTATGAGCATGACATTGTAATTATTAGTTGAAATTAAGAATTAGGGTATAGCCAAGCCTTATACCGGTAATGAAAGAATTGTGAAATGATATTTTTTTAATGAGAAGACCAAGGTTGGGTCATGTGAAATTAAATGAATAAGAACGGTATAGTGGAAGTGCTACACTCTAAGAGTTGATTTTATTCATGATTCATTTAAACTAAGGATTAGATACATAGTGAAGATGTGATGAAAGTAAGAGAAAAATATTGAGTATGAGGGCCATTGGATTGGCGGTGTGAGAGTATTCACAGGATGTCCCATGATGAGTCATGATAGGGCATGGATACTGCTCCAAAGTACCTTCCGGTGGCGATGCTCGTGGGGTGTTTGACGACTGCGGGTGGTGTCATGTCTATGGTAGGAGCTGAATTACCACATGATGCCTGCATGATGAGTCATGTGTTAGTGTATTGGGATTCCCTCCAAGGCGCCTAGACATGAGTTCGTAGGTCAGAAAACATCTAGGATACTTACCATAGTTACAGTAGTAGATTAAGTCATGGCGAGGGATTGAACCCTACAAGATGAAGAACGATTAAGGGCTTGCCCTCGGACCTATGTAGTATGGGCTTCATAGACTCTGAACAAGTGTACATTAGTGTCATATAATATAAATAACTGTATTAAGGACTAAGTGCACATTCACAACACGATATCAATAGGATAGTTCCTTTAGTTTTGTTTGTGACAAGTTTGTGGTTTGCTAAGAAATGAGAATCGTTATACTGTTTCCGGCATAGAGAGGATGGTCGTGCATAATATTTCGTCAGTTGAATGAACTGACGCGCCCACAGTTTTATATGCAGGGTAAAGATGCTTGACAATTCAAGTATACATGCTGCACAGGATTGATTTAAATATTGTTTCATGTAATTTATTGTAATATTGTTTCCACTGTGATAATGTACAAGTGTAATGTAACTCTGATAAAAGAAAAAAAATTATTTCTTTGTAAAATTGTACAAAAGAAGTGTAAAGATCCTGTGGAACTCGAATTCAGTTGTATTTTGGAATTCGGGGTGTTACATAATCCCTTGCACAAAAAGAAATAAAAATTAGAATGAGAATTCGGTTAATGAGATGAAATTAGAGTCATCGCATCGCATATAGAGGATCTCGATTCGGTAGAGGGGAGTTGCCGATACGGAGTCACTTGATATTCGCGCTCGATTTGGTGGAGGGGAGTTACCGATACGGAATCAACAGCGGATCAGATATCGGCGACTACCTCATGATTGGGGTTCGACATTGGATTTGGATTTACTTTGAAATTTTCGAAATTTCGAAATTTCAAAATTTAAAAATATCAAAATATCAAAATATCAAAATATCAAAATATCAAAATTTTAAATTTTAAATTTTTTAAATTTTTTTATTTTTATTTTTAAATTTTATTAATTTTCAAAAAATTTAAATTTTCAAAAATTTTAAAAAATTTTCAAAAAATAAAAAATATAATTTTTTTTAAAATTTAACATTTTTTAATATTTTAAAACAAATTTTCATTTTCATTTTTTTGAATTTTAAAAAAAAATTAATAATTTTTCATAAGTTTTTTATTTTTTTGAATTATTTTTAAAGCTTTTAAATTTTTTTGTTTTTAAATTTTTAAAACTTTTTAAAATTTTTATTTTCAGATTTTTTGAACAGAAGAGGAGAGAGAGAGAGAGAGAGAGAGAGAAATAATTAAATAAATAATGGAGTTGTTTTGCGTGGGGGGATTTGATTTGAGTTTTGGGGGAAAAATATGTTTTGTGTGGTTAGAGATCTGGGCCTTTGATTTTGGGGGATTGAAGGAGAGCAACTTGATAGCTTTCTGTGTGTTTTATTATATATATATATATATATATATATATATATATATATATATATATATATATATATATGAGAAAAGTGAGCCTCATATTTGTATGAGAAAATTTTCCTCATACAAAATGATTATACTCACTTGGTGGGGTCCTCATGAAAAATCCATTCCGTTCATCATATTTATCATGCCAATGGATATGTATTTAGAAAAAATCAAGTGGTTTGGAGGTCGTTTACTCATGCATGATCAAGTGGTTTGGAGGTCTCAACTTTAAAAGAAAGTTCACACTGTCGGAGTGAATTTTTTACAACTATAATTGAGTTGATTTTCTGCGGTCAGTAAAACTTTCTACATAAAAGAGATAGTTCAAAAGGGAAATTTTTTCTTTCAAACTTACCCTTTTTTGTGTGGAAAAGCCAGGAGGGCATTGAAATTTAACCCACTTTTTATAAAGAGTACGGTTAATTTCCTGTTATACCTCATGCAACCTTTTCAAAAAATGACTTTGTCCTCATGTCCTTGGCTATATCACATATTTAATTACTTCTATGTAGTTTCTCTAAATTGTTGATATTGCTCCCTAGGCTTTCTTATTTATCCCCCACTTTTTAACAACTAGTCTAAATGCACCAAAAGTAGGATCGATGTTACAAGTTTATGTGGAGTGAAGTATGTTCAGCATGACTGATGTTTAATTAGTGATAAAAAATTGTATAATCAGAAAACCGAGAAATTTTATCTACAACATGATTGTTAGTTTCAATATTTTTTTTGACAGACGTTCTCGTAAGAAAAGTTTCTTCTGTTAATTAGTCAAATATACAAATTTAAATTGTATCACAAAAGAAAAAGCATCTAAAATATATCAATTTTTTCAAATTTCAAGAAACCTTAGTGATGCGGTTTGTTTTTGGGGAACGTGTGGATGCACCAGGCGTGAGTTCTTACTCAATTTGTATTGAAGGAGGAGACACCTATGCAGACGACCCTTGGCTGGACGAACGGTACTGAGGTATGCGGTTTTGAGGTGGAGGCTGATGCTCGGCTCGGATCTTTGAGGCTCGGATCTGAGGGTCTTGTGTACCTGCAGACGGTCTCGGAACAACGGGGTTGGTCCCGATGGCAGACCCTCCGACGATCTAGTCAGTCACTAAGGGAGAGTAACAGTAACTAGGGTTTGAGTGGACAGAAGTTGGTTACCTGGAGAAGAAGGAGGGGTCTGGTATTTATAGAAGATGCCAACCGGGTCTGGACCCGTTTGGGGCCGGGTCTGGACCCGATTGTCTGTGTGGCTGAAGCGGTGGAAACCTGAGCAGTTTTAGGGCTGACGTGGCATATGCCCGGGCGGTTCCCGAGCTGACGTGGCAGCGGTCCGGGCGGTTTTCCGATGCTGACGTGGCTGATCTGGAGGATCAGGTGGTGCGCGCATCCTGAGGGGATCCTATGGCCCAGGATGGGCCACGTCGTTCCTAACCCATATCACAAGCCCCACACTCCTGTAGGGCTGGGTGAACCAGCCCTGTAGGAGTGATTCTTCGCCTCCATAGGAAGAGCAGGGTGGATGTTGGGGTGAGAAAGTAGGATCTGCTATCTTCCGAAGAGGCCAGGGGGTAGGAGGAATGGATCCCTCATTGGAGTTTACGCGGGAGGCTGTGTAGAGGAGTAGGAGAGCCAGAGCAATGCTTGCCGAGCCCATGGGGTCGGTAGACGAGCCCATAGGGTCGGCAGACAAGCCCCAAGGGTCGGCAGACGACCACCTCGCTAGTTGGGAGAGCGAGGGGACGTCGAGGCCTTCCGTTGGGGCTTGATTTGCCGAGCATTAGGGATCGGTGGATGAGCTCCTGGGGTCGGTAGACGGTCCCCTCGCTAGTTGGAAGAGCGAGGGGACGTTGAGGTCGATTTTGTAGGAGATTGGTTTAAAGTGCTTGGGGGTCGGCAGACGAGCTCCTTGGGTCGGCGGACGAGCTCCAAGGTTCGGTAGACGAGCTCCAAGGGTCGGTAGACGAGCTCCAAGGGTCGGTAGACGATCCCCTTGCTTGTTGGAAGAGCGAGGGGACATCGAGGTCGTTCGTTGGGGCGAGGGGACGGCTTACCGAGTGCTTGGGGGTCGGCAGACGAGCTCATTGGGTCGGTGGATGATATCCTCGCTAGTTGGAAGAGTGAGGGTGAGGCGAGGTCTTCTTCTGGGGCTCGGTTTGTCGAGCACTAGGGGTCGGCAGACGAGTCCCTCGTGACAAGAGGAGGGCTCATGGGGCTCGTGGTGCTATCCGAGCTCCGAGCCCTGCTGAACAAAGGAGGATATTTTGGGGTTCGCGGTGCTATCCGAGCTTCGAACCCCTCTGGATTAAAGGAGGGCAGTTGGGGCTCGCGGTGCTATCCGAGGGACGAGCCCCTCCGAATAAAAAGTGGCTGGCTGGGGATCGCGGTGCTATCCGAGCGCCGAGCCCCATCGAATTAAAGGTGGCTAGCAGGGGCTCGCGGTGCTATCCGAGCTCCGAGCCCCTTTGAATCAAAGGAAGGCAGTTGGGGCTAGCGGTGCTATCCGAGCGCCGAGCCCCTCCGTAGTAAAGGGGGCTAGCCGGGGCTCGCGGTGCTATCCGAGCTCCGAGCCCCTCTGAATCAAAAGGAAGGCAGTTGGGGCTCGTGGTGCTATTCGAACGTCGACCCTTCTGTGAAAATAGAAGGGAAACTATTGGCTCGCGCTTCTATCCGAGCGTCGACCCTTCTGTGAAAATAGGAGAGGAATTATTGGCTCGCGATACTATCCGAGCGTCGACCCTTCTATGAAAATAGAAGGGGAATTATTGGCTCGCGATACTATCCGAGCGTCGACCCTTCTGTGAAAATAGAAGAGGAATTATTGGCTCGCGCTTCTATCCGAGCGTCGACCCTTCTGTGAAAATAGAAGGAGAATTATTGGCTCGCGATACTATCCGAGCTCGACCCTTCTGTGGAAATAGAAGAGGAATTATTGGCTCGCGACACTATCCAAGCGTCGACCCTCCTGTGAAAATAGAAGGAAAATTATTGGCTCGCGCTTCTATCCGAGCGTCGACCCTTCTGTGAAATAGAAGGGGAATTATTGCCTCGCGATACTATCCGAGCGTCGGCCCTTCTGTGAGATAGAAGAGGAAATATTGACTCGCGACACTATCCGAGCGTCGACCCTCCTGTGAAATAGAAGGGGAATTATTGGCTCGCGACACTATCCGAGCGTCGACCCTCCTGATTTATCGAAAAAAGCCTATTTGGAGAGAAAAGGTGGAGGGGTAGTGGGGTAATTTCATGCCTATTGAGATCAAAGCGTTTTCAGATCTTGGTGGCCGCTGGATCTTGTCAGTTAAGATCCAACGGCCAGATCTTTTTCGCAAAAATCGAGGAGTCGCTTTTCCTCTTTAAAACCCCATCCCCCTCCCTCATTTCTTCATCTTTACTTTATTACTCACTTTCCAATTTTTAACAAGAGTGGGAATCTTACTTGCCGTCGGCAGATTTTCCGGTGACCGTAACTTTCTACGCTCCAGGTTAGTATTTTTCTTTTTAGTAATGTCACGAACTCGGTCCGGATCCGAGGCTGGCTCGTCAGGTCGTTCCGCGGAGGAATCCAAGCAGGAAACGTCCTCGTCCTTGAGCAAGTATAAGGTGAAGGAGGAGGTTCTTACCGACCCTGGGTCAGAGGATAGGGACGATGTTGTCTTTGTGGTGTCCCCGTTGAGGTCCAGAAGGCCGGGGAAGGAGCCCATGGATGAGGGTGACGAGGAGGAAGAGGATGAGGGGGACGGCGAGGACGAGGAGGAACAGGATCAGGAGGAGGATGATGATGAAGAGGAGGGGGAAGGCGCCGAGGTCGACGAGGAGGACGAAGATGAGCAGGGTGCTAAGGGTGACGAGGAAGACGAGGAGGATGAGGTCGACGGACAGGAGGCTGCCCAAGGAGAGGCTGGCCAAAGTACGTCTGGAAGTCTGACTGGGGTCGGAGAAGATCTTCCACCACTTCCCCCTTTGTCGACGCCGTCTCCCGAGCGGAAGGCTCGCCCTCGTCGGAAGAAGAAAGTCATGACCATCCCACACAGTCCTTCCTCACCCGATGAGTACGCACCAAGACCGGGTCCCGAGTTTCCCCGGGTTTCCTTCAAGAATCCAGGGTCGATCCGGATGTACCCCGACGATATTAAGGACATTGAACCGATCCCTCCAGTGCCGGGTGAAGACACTCGGGTGAAAATCCGCGCAGATAGCATCCCGAGCATTCTGAAAGCGGAATACCTTAACATTATCAGGGCCGCCTACTATATTCCGCGAGAGTTCGAGATCTTCCTTCCGAGCCCAGGTATTCGGCCCACCACGGCTCTGGCACCGGGGTATTGTATGTTTCCTGAGGACGCCTTCCTCTCGGGGCTGAGGCTGCCCCTGCATCCTTTCGTGAAGAGGGTTCTAAACTGGGCGAAGCTATGTCCCATGCAGTACGGTCCGAACTCTTGGAAACATTTAGTCTGCTTCATACTGAAGTGTCAAGAGAAGGGAGTGAAGCCGAGGCTGACGTATTTCCGAGCTATTTTTGGGATTGGTTCGCTCGGAGATCCGGAGGGATTTTTTACTTTTCGCCGAGGCCGCATAAGAAGGTTATGCACGGTCATTCGGACTCTATAAAGGCGTGGAAAGAAAAGTATTTTGTAGTTCGGACTGAGGGGTCTTGGGGAATCCCGACCAGGTGGAACTTCGTCAAGCCGAAGCACAAGCCTCCGAGGAAGAGCGACTTGACCGCCAAGGAGTGGAAGAGAGTGGAGAAGATCACCGGGGGGCACAGTATAGCGTGGCCTCGAGTGACCGAGATACACTTCGCCCGGGCCGGACTGAGTCCTGCCGACCCTAGTATATCTCTTTCCGAATATGTTCATTTCCTGCCTTCGTATTAACGTTAGCTTTTCTTCTGTGTTTTTGTAGGGATGACAACTCAACAGGCGGACGCGAAGAAGTTGTTGCTCGCTATCGCCGAGAAGGCGAGGGTAGAGAAGAGGAAGAAGGCCGAGCAGGAGAGGATAGCGGCCGAGAAGCAGAAGCTGGCCGCACAGACCGGCGCGTCCTCCCAGGTGCCGGCACTGGCGGCCGAGGAGCCTTCCCCGGCGAAGAGGACTAAGAGACAACACTCCCAGTCCTCCTATTCGTCGAGGGGGGCTCGGGACGCTGCGGGTGGTTCGGGCAAGACCGTGGATGCCCCAGAAAAAGGGCTCCCCCCTCTCCGGCCGACCGCCGCGGAGATGGTGAGCAAGCATGGCACGCTGCCATTTGCCCATGATTGGTTAATCGTGCGGGGCAATTCTCTGCTTGATGGGCCTGTGGCGGTCGAGTTCGTCTCGAAGGCCGCCACCGAGCGCGATCGGATGGCCCTGGTGGTGCAGACGGCGGACCAGGCCTACATGCGGTGGTCTCAGGCGACCCTCTCGGTAAGTTGGCTTGGCTCTGTTTTACTAAATGACTTGGAGTTTTTACTGATCTTTCTCTCTTCGGACAGGCGATGCTCCATGGCCAGCACTTCCACAAGTGCTTGGAGAAGGAGATATACATCGAGAGGCAGAATGCGGAGAAGTACCTCCGTGACCTGAACAAGGCGACGGATGAGCTGAAAGAAGCCCGGGCGACGGTGGCCGTCCACGAGGCCCAGATAGAGTCACTCTGCAAGATCCACAAGCAGGACCGGGAGGACCTTGAGGCGAAGATCGCCGCCGAGGCGGCGAGGGGGAAGAAGGCACTGCAGGAGATGGAGTCGGCCTTGGGGGAGACCATCATGGTGGCGCAGGACGAGGCGTACGAACAAGCCAAGTCCCATTTTAAACAGATCTACCCCGAGCAGAACGTGGACCATCTCTACTACGGATGGGTGCCGAACCTTCCTCCCACCCCGGGGGGCGACGATGCGGGGGGCAATCAGGTCGATGAAGAAGTGCCAAACCCCCCTCAAGAATAGATCTTTTTCTTTTTTCTTGTTTTGATGTAAATGTCTTGGGCGGACTGGCCACTGCGGCTTTTGTATCAAACATTTTGAAAGAAATGAAATTTATTTTTTGGGCCGATCCTTCCAGACTTGTGTTTTTTGTGATGTTTTGTTCTCGTCTTTTGATAGACGCACGGGGCCTGTGTCGCCCTCCCCGTTGTTGCCGAGGT
Source organism: Hemerocallis citrina (assembly GCA_017893485.1). Classification (NCBI taxonomy): domain Eukaryota; kingdom Viridiplantae; phylum Streptophyta; class Magnoliopsida; order Asparagales; family Asphodelaceae; genus Hemerocallis; species Hemerocallis citrina. The sequence goes on along the minus strand of CM030365.1, from coordinate 177,317,924 downwards.
ACCTCTAGATCGAGCGGGGGAGGAGGCCACGGAGGAAGCTTTTCTTCGTCAACAGAAGCAAGCTCGGGACCAAGCCGCCGCCGTTAACTATTTTCTGAACAGGTCCAGGGAGCTCGGCTTGGAGTTGGTGCGCCTGAAGAAGGCCGTAGCCGACCGGGACTGGTGGGTTATCGAGACAGGCTGGTCCCTCTCGGATGCTTCGAGCGGGGGTCGGCTTCGGAGTCTTTTCTTCGTGAGGCCGTAGTTGAGAAGGAGCTGGAGATCCGCAGACTGAAGCTGGTGTTAGGCGCTGGTCTGATAGAAGGGGCTAGCAACGCGACCCCAGGGCGGTCTCCGATATTTCTACCGGATGGGGCGCAGCCCAAAGATGCAGGAAGCTCGGTGGCGGGAGTGTCTTCCCGGGCCGGTCCGGCCGACCGTGATAGGTGCCCCGAATTCGAGTTCCCAGCCGAGTGAGTGAGTTGTGAGCTTTTTCCTTGTATTTTTACCGACGTTCATTGAGTTTTAAGTAATGAGTAATGAATAAGAACCTTTGATTTTCCACGCTCTGATCATCTTGGTTGTTAGGGACGGTTGCCGGGCTAGTTGCGCAGGGGTCGGCTCCGAGGTGACCTTTTGCAACGGGCACGATGGTCGCGGCGTTTAGCTTTTCGATAAGCAATAACTGGCGACGTTTCGCATTCCTGTGAGCATTTATGGCGACGTTTTGCCTTCCATCATTTTGCATTCCCGGATGCAATAAATGAGGGCCTCAGGGGGCTATATATTCCCCCACTCCCTTTGTTTGTTAGGCAGTGAACCGTCTGACTCGGGTGCCTGCCAAAGACGGGCGCCCAGAGAATACAATATTCCTGAGTACTCCGGATCGGAGGCACACCGATCACCCTCGGACTATTCGGGGTTCAGGCTGTTTAGAGCCGTGAGACCACGGGTTGTTCGTTGGTGAGCGATGGGCCGACCGATCGGTTCGGGGGTTCGGAGAGAGCCGAAACGTGGTGGCTCTTCTGCCGTCCTCAAACAATTCGGGGTTTTGGGCTCATAAGAGCCGTAAACCCCGAGTTGTTCGAGGGCGAGAGAAGGGTCAGCTGAATCAGCTCGAAGACTCGGAGCGTTCGTTCCGGGACGGAGAGAGCAGCGGGTCGATGGCCCCCTAGCCATCCTCGAACAGTTCGGGGTTTAGGCTGGTAAAAGCCGTAAACCCCGAGTTGTTCGGGGGTGAGAGGGTGGTCAATAACTCGACTCGGGGCTCGGGGCGTCTGCCGAAGGCGGACGGTCTAAACCTTAATAAAATTTTGTCAACACACAGTTGAGGCTCGTAACCGAGCGTTGTGGCCGAGCGGTTTTGAAGAAAGCTGCGGCCTTGCTTCGGTTCGTTGAGTACTATGTTTGTGAGAGAACCAGTTACAAGAGTGACGAGGCTGTCGCCGAGCGTCAATGTCGCAGTGCCTTGAAGAACCACCCGCCTTGCTCGGGTTCGACGCCGAGCTCCAGCACATGTTCTCAGGGAGAGACGGTGTGGGCGTGGCTGGCGGATGTTGCCTCGTTCATAGGTTGATGAGCTTCAAGAAGCCCAAACCGAGCGAGGGACGGATGCCGAGCCCCCATACCGGTGAGAAAGGCAACTGCGGGCGTAGCAGGGGGTCGCCGCCGAGCGTCAAGGTCACGGTGCCTCAGAGAAGGCACCCGCCTTGCTCGGGATCGACACCGAGCTCCTGCACATGTTCTCAGGGAGAGACGGTACAGGCGTGGCTGGCGGATTTCGCCTCGTACATAGGTTGATGAGCTTCAAGAAGCCCAAACCGAGCAAGGGACGGATGCTGAGCCCCTATACCGGTGAGAAAGACAACTGCGGGCATAGCGGAGGGTCGCCGCCGAGCATCACGGTCGCGGTGCCTTGGAGAAGGCACCCGCCTTGCTCGGGGTCGACACCGAGTCCTGCACATGTTCTCAGGGAGAGACGGTGCAGGCGTGGCTGGCGGATGTCGCCTCGTACATAGGTTGATGAGCTTCAAGAAGCCCAAACCGAGCAAAGGACGGATGCCGAGCCCCCATACAGGTGAGAAAGACAATTACGGGCGTAGCAGAGGGTCGCCGCCGAGCGTCACGGTCGCGGTGCCTTGGAGAAGGCACCTGCCTTGCTCGGGGTCGACGCCGAGCTCCTGCACATGTTCTCAGGGAGAGACAGTGCGGGCGTGGTTGGCGGATGTCGTCTCGTACATAGATTGATGAGCTTCAAGAAGCCCAAACCGAGCGAGGGATGGATGCCGAGCCCCCATACCGGTGAGAAAGACAATTGCGGGCGTAGCAGAGGGTCGCCGCCGAGCGTCAAGGTCGCGGTGGCTTGGAGAAGGCACCCGCCTTGTTCGGGGTCGACGCCGAGCTCCTGCACATGTTCTCAGGGAGAGACGGTGCGGGCGTGGCTGGCGGATGTCGCCTCGTACATAGGTTGATGAGCTTCAAGAAGCCCAGACCGAGCAAGGGACGGATGCCGAGCCCCCATACCGGTGAGAGACAACTGCGGGCGTAGCAGAGGGTCGCCGCCGAGCGTCAAGGTCGGGGTGCCTTGGAGAAGGCACCTGCTTTGCTCGGGGTCGATGCCGAGCTCCTGCACATGTTCTCAAGGAGAGATGGTGCGGGCGTGGCTGGCGGATGTCACCTCGTACATAGGTTGATGATCTTCAAGAAGCCCAAACCGAGCGAGGGACGGATGCCGAGCCCCCATACCAGTGAGAAAGACAACTGTGGGCGTTGCAGAGGTTCGCCGTCGAGCGTCAGGGTCGCGGTGCCTTGGAGAAGGCACCCGCTTTGCTCAGGGTCGACGCCGAGCTCCTGCACATGTTCTCAGGGAGAGACGATGCGGGCGTGGAGGAAGCAGAGTTGTTTGATTGGATGCACGTTACCAAAAGACCAACCAGGCCGAACCACCCAAGCACCGAGCCCCAAGCTTGTACGAGAAGCTTTTTGGGCCTGGGATGTTATCCGAGTGCCGAGCCCCAAGCTTGTAAGGGAAGCTTTTTGGGCTCGCGCTGTTATCTGAACCCTAAGCTTGTAAGAGAAGCTTTTTGGGCTCGCACTGTTATCCGAGCGCCGAGCCTCAAGCTTGTAAGAGAAGCTTTTTGGGCTCGCGCTGTTATCCGAGCGCCGAGCCTCAAGCTTGTAAGAGAAGCATTTTGGGCTCGCGCTGTTATTCGAGCGCCGAACCCTAAGCTTGTAAGAGAAGCTTTTTGGGCTCGCGCTGTTATCCGAACGCCGAGCTCGAGATATGTTCTTTATTTGTTACAAAATATGAAGTCGTGGGCTTGTTTTAAGAAAGCTGGCATATTTACAATATATTTGAACTTTACAAAAGACTAGGCATGACGTGCCGATTACAATCATGATAATTTACATGGAGGCTACTCTCCTCCTAAGAACTTGATTAAGTGTTCCGCGTTCCAGGCCTCTTGATGGGCTTGCCTTCGGCACTGGTCAGGCGTACGTGCCTGGGCGCACGACTTCAGATACTTTGTACGGGCCCTCCCAATTTGGTGCCAACTTTCTCTTCTGGCCGGGATTGGATACCGCCAGCTTTCGGAGGACAATCTCCGAGTTTGATGTCAGTTGGGTGAACTTTCTTGTTGTAGAAATTTTCAATTCTTTGCTGGTAGATGCTCCTTCTAAGGACGGACTTTTCCCTGACCTCGTCTATGAGGTCCAGGTCGGCCCGCAGCTGTTGGAAGTTGGCGGCCTCGTCGAAAGCCATGATTTGGGGTGAAGGGATCCCGATCTCTAAGAGAATGACGGCCTCTGCGCCGTATGTCAGATTGAAAGTGGATTCTCCCGTGGGGATTCTCTTTGTTGTTCGGTGGGCCCAGAGGACACTGGGTAGTTCGTCGACCCATAACCCCTTGGAAGAGTTATCGAGTCGTTTCTTGAGGCCGTCGAGGATTTGGCAGTTCGCGTTCTCAGCCTGGCTGTTAGACTGGGAATGGCACACTGAGGAGAAGTGCTGCTGGATCCCGAGGTCTTCGCAGAACTTGCCAAAATGCTTGCCCGCGAATTGAGTCCCATTGTCTGTGATGAGCACCTGCGGAATCCCGAACCGACAGACGATATGTTTCCAGAAAAACTGCTGAGTCTGTTGTTCGGTGATCGTTGCTAATGGCTCGGCCTCGGTCCACATGGTGAAATAGTCGATCGCCACGAAGAGAAACTTTCGCTGGCCCGTTGCTTTCGAAAATGGGCCTACCAAATCCATCCCCCACATAGCAAAGGGGGTCGGACTGGCCATGGACCGGAGGTTCGCCTGAGGAGCCCTATTCACTGGAGAGAACCGTTGGTAGGGGCCACACTTCTTCACTAGGACGAGGGCGTCTTGCAGCATAGTGGGCCAGTAATACCCGTGATTTAGCGCCTTCCGTGCTAGTGAATGACTTCCTATGTGACATCCGCCGATTCCCTCGTGCTGCTCCTTGAGGGCGTACTTGGCTTCGTCCGGGCTTAGGCAGCGGAGGTAGGGTCTGCCATCTGTTGTTGTATAGGATCTTTTGAAGAGGGTGGCATTGATGACCGCGAACCTTTCAGATCGGACCCTGATCCGCCTTGCTTCAGCTCGGTCTTCGGGGAGCTCTCCCTTGACTAGAAAATTTTTGATAAGAGTGGTCCAGTCGTCAGGACGAGCTCCGTCTTCGACGCACAGAACCTCCGTGGAGTCTGTACTTGGCTTCAACCGGACTTCAATCAGGACCGTGCGGTCGAGGCCTTCAAAGGATGAGGAAGCCAGTTTCGACAGGGCGTCGGCCTGGGCATTCAGCTCCCGGGGGATTCTTATGACAGCCGATTCGTCGAAGGACGCTAATATGCGTTGGACCATGGCCCGGTACCTGATCATCCGATCGTCACGGGCCTCGTAGTTCCCAGTGATCTGGCTAACCACCAGCTGAGAGTCGCTAAAGGCCTGGATCTATTTGGCACCGGCTTGATGAGCCAGGTTAAGACCGGCGATCATCGCCTCGTATTCAGCCTCATTGTTAGAGGCCAGAAAGTTGAGGCGGAGACAATACTGGAGGAGGAAACCATCCGGACCTCGAAGAATGATGCCCGCACCACTCCCCGTTTCGCAAGATGAGCCATCGACGTAAACTTCCCATATCTGGTCGGCTTCTCTGTTTGCGGGTTGCTCGGAGATTGTGCATTCTGTAATGAATTCGGCAAGGGCCTGCCCTTTAATGGATGTTCTTGGTTGATAGCCGATGTCGTACTGGCTGAGTTCGATCGACCATTTAACTAGTCGACCGGAGCTCTCGGGTTTGTAGAGCACGGCCTTCAAGGGTTGATCTGTGAGTACCTGGATCGAATGCGCCTGGAAGTAAGGACGAAGCTTCCATGCGGCTATGACCAAGGCATATGCCACTTTCTCCATTCTGGAATACCGGGTCTCGGTGTCGAGCAGGACCTTGCTCACATAGTAAAGGGGCTTTTGAACCCCTTCCTCTTCTCGGACGAGGACAGCGCTGAGCACGTTCTCCGAAGCGGATAGGTAGAGCCAGAGTGGCTCCCCTGGTTCGGGCTTGCTGAGGAGATGAGGGTTGGCGAGGTACTCCTTCAACTGTGCGAAGGCCTCTTGCTGTTGAGTACCCCACTTGAACCTTCCAGTGCCGCGCAGTGTTTTGAAGAATGGGAGGGACTTCTCTCCGGATTTGGAGAGGAAACGGCCGATGGCCGCCAGTCGCCCCGTTAGCCTCTGGACTTCTTTGACATTCCTGGGAGGGGCCATGTCTATTATGGCCTGGATTTTTTTGGGGTTCGCCTCGATACCGTACTGGCTGACGATGAACCCTAAGAATTTCCCCGAGGAGACACCGAAGGCGCACTTCGCCGGATTGAGCCTCATGTTGTGGGTTCGAAGGACCCCAAAGGCTTCTTCCAGGTCGGCGACGTGGTGCTGTCCTTGTTGACTTTTGACGGGCATGTCGTCGACGTATACCTCCATGTTACGCCCGATTTGATTTTTAAAGACTCGGTTGACGAGCCTCTGGTAGGTGGCGCCGGCGTTCTTCAGCTCGAAGGGCATGACCCGGCAGCAATACAGTCCCTGGTCTGTGACGAAGGACGTCTTGGCGATGTCCGGAGGAAACATCCGGATTTGGTTATAGCCTGAGAAGGCATCCATGAAGGAGAGAAGCTCTTGACCCGAGGTAGCATCAATCAGGGCATCAATGCTGGGGAGAGGGAACGGATCCTTGGGGCATGCTTTGTTGAGGTCGGTAAAATCTATGCAGATCCTCTAACTCCCGCTCGCCTTCTTCACCATGACGACGTTCGCCAGCCACTCTGGGTAGCTGACCTCTTGTACAAAACGCGCGGACAAGAGCTTGTCCACTTCTGCGTTTACTGCCTGTTGTTGCTCAGGTTCGAACTTGCGCCGCTTTTGGACGACTGGCGTCGACCCGGGAATCATGCTGAGTTTGTGCATGATGAGATCTTCGGAGATACCGGGCATGTCAGAGGGCTTCCAGGCAAAGAGGTCGACATTGCGCCGAATGCAGGCGATTAAGGTGGACTTGAGGTCGGGGGCGAGGGAGCAGCTTACACGAAAGTGCTTCGACGTATCCCCTGTCTCGAAAGAGACATTTTGCAGCTCGTCCGCCGGCTCTGGCTCTGGTTGGGTCCTTTCGGGCTCCAGCTCGACGGTATCGAGGGAAAACACACCGCTTCCGATCGCCGTCATGTAGCACGAACGTGCTGCTTCCTGATTCCCGCGAACAACTCCGACGCTAGTATTGGTAGGGAATTTCATCTTCTGATGGTAGGCCGAGGGAACTGCCTGGAGGGAGCAGAGCCCCGGGCGGCTGAGGATGGCGTTGTAAGCTGCCTTTACATTCACAACCATGAAATCCATGGACTCAGTCCTTCTGTTGGGCTTTGTGCCTGCCGTGACGTCTAGGGTGACGATCCCCTCTATAGTCACGGGGACGCCGGAGAATCCGTGTAGGGTATACCCGGCTGGCTTTAGTTTCTCACGGGAGAGCTTTAGGTTCTCGAATGCTTCGAGGAACAGAATGTTGACCGAGCTCCCGTTGTCTACGAGGATTCTCCGGGCGTCGAAGTTCGCCATGCTGAGGTTGATGATGAGGGCGTCACAGTGAGGGAGCCGAACCCCCTCCAGATCCTCTCCTGAGAAGGAGACAGGGAGTTGCTGGACAGGGGGGGAGAGAGGGCCCTGGACGGTATTGACATCCCGGATGAAGGCCTTGCGGGAAGTGTTGGATTCGCCTCCCATAGGCCCTCCGTGGACGCAATGCAGGATCGCTTGACCCTCAGGCTCCTCGGGATCCAGATCCCGCTCTGGACGCTGTCGGTGCCCTCGAGGAGGAGGGGAATCCCTCCTGTTTCTGTTGTCCCTCGGTTCCCGGGCGCCTTCTCGTCTGAACTCTCGGAGGTACCCTCGTTGGATGAGGGCCTCAATTTCGTCTTTCACGGCGCGGCAGTGATCTGTGTCGTGCCCGTTGTCCCGGTGAAAGCGGCAATAGAACCGCTGATCCCTCTTCTTGCTGGTGTTATTGGATGGTCGAGGGGGGTACTGGACGAGGTTACTGTTTTCAATCGCTAAGAGGATTGTCGACACGTTCTGCGTTAGTGGGGTGTACCTCTCGAAGCGGGGGATCGGCAGAACCTTCTTTGCGGAGCCCCCGTTTCTTGGAGCTTTTTTTGCCGGCTCAATCTCGTCGGCCTTGCGCTTCCCCTTCCCGGGAGCTTCCTTCTGGTCCTCGGGATTGAGGGCCTCCTCGGCTCGGATATATTTTTCGACCCGGTTGAGGAGATCGGGGAAGTCTATTGGCGGCTTCTTTGCCAGGGAGGCCTTCAGCTGTCCATGTCGGACGTTGTGGTGGAAGGTTGCCGAGGCAACGCCGGGGTCGAGGGATGAGACTGATCTCGCCTCAGCGGTGAACCTTCGGACAAACACCCGGAGGGGCTCCCCCTCCTTTTGCCGGAGTCCGAGTAGTGATGCGCTCGTTCTTTCGGCCTTTCGGCTGGTTACGAAGTAGGCGAGGAAGCTGCCCTCTAGCTGGTCGAAAGAATAGATGGAACCGAGGGTGAGCTTGGAGAACCATTCCCGAGCCGGACCCTGGAGTGTTGCTGGGAAGGCTCGGCACATGAGGGGATCCGATGCGCTGTGAATTATCATGAGGGTTTTGAAGCCCTCCATGTGATCAGCAGGATCGCCCTCGCCATCATATGTCTCGAAATGAGGCGGACGGAAATTGTGGGGTATCTCCGCCTGCAGGATGAGGGCGGAGAAAGGAGGACGAGCCGGCCGGTACCCCTGAGTTGCTTTTGGGTCGCCGTTACCAACGTGGTCGAGGCACTCCTCCATTTCTTGGAGGCGCTTCAAAATGTCGCCATCATACTCTGGGAGGATTGTTGAGTGACGAGACACGGTAGCCTCGGCCTGTGACCGTGTGTGGGAACGGCGGGCATTCTCGTTGACGGGGACTCCTCGGAGGGCACCCAAGATTTCCCTTCGGAAGTCCTGGAATTCCTGGTGGGTAACCAGGGCTCCTTCGGCCCGGTTCAGTTGGGCAGACTGTTGCCGACCGACCCGGCTGAGCGCAGGCTCCCGCCCTTGGGACGGGGGTCTGGGATGGTTCGGAGCCCCTTGGGACGGCGGTCTGGGATGGTTCGGAGCCGAGTTGGAAGCGGCTCCTCCCCTGCCACGGCTGGCCTGGCGGTTCGAGATTACACCCCGTAGGTCGCCCTGGACCGGGCGGGAGGCGTTCGGCTGAGGCCCGTGGCTGACCCTTTTGTTGTTTGGTCCCTGAGCATCGGCATCGATGCCTTGCGGAGGCACGTCGTGTCGGCGTGCGGAGGTAACAGCTTTTGCGACTTTGGGCGCCATGTGAGCTCGGGTCGACGGGAATGCCGACGGGGGCGGAGCACGGGTCGGCGTCTACGAGGGTACCGTTGGAAGCGAGGCTCGGATTGGCGTCTACGATAGGCAGTTTCCCACAGACGGCGCCATCCTGATGCGGTTTGTTTTTGGGGAACGTGTGGATGCACCAGGCGTGAGTTCTTACTCAATTTGTATTGAAGGAGGAGACACCTATGCAGACGACCCTTGGCTGGACGAACGGTAGTGAGGTATGCGGTTTTGAGGTGGAGGCTGATGCTCGGCTCGGATCTTTGAGGCTCGGATTCGAGGGTCTTGTGTACCTGCAGACGGTCTCGGAACACCGGGGTTGGTCCCGGTGGCAGACCCTCCGACGATCTAGTCAGTCACTAAGGGAGAGTAATAGTAACTAGGGTTTGAGTGGACAGAAGTTGATTACTTGGAGAAGGAGTAGGGGTCTGGTATTTATAGAAGATGCCAACCGGGTCTGGACCCGTTTGGGGGCGGGTCTGGACCCGATTGCCCGTGTGGCTGAAGCGGTGGAAACCCGGGCGGTTTTAGGGCTGACGTGGTAGATGCCCGGGCAGTTCCCGGGCTGACGTGGCAGCGGTCCGGACGGTTTTCCGACGCTGACGTGGCTGATCTGGAGGTTCAGGTGGTGTGCGCATTCTGAGGGGATCCTGTGGCTCAGGATGGGCCACGTCGTTCCTAACCCATATCACTTAGGAAGATTTCTTCCCGATTAAATATGAAAGATTTATAATCGGTATTATTTACATTTAAAAACATGGTGTTTAATTTCTCGAATTGAATATCTTACACAGCTACAAAAGTATTTTTTTTTATTAAATCTACAAAAGTATTTACTACACTACTATGTAGAGTTCGTCAATTTCATTTTCAGCTAAAAGACTTTCAAACATTAAAGATGATCTAATCTCTATTATTATAATGGAAGAAGATCTTAGTGTCATTTATCAATCTACCAACACGTGCATAACTAATGAAGGAGGTCTCAAGTTCGAGTCCTTACTATGTCACCAAACAAGCATGCACATCCCACGTGCAACTCTAAATTTATTTTTTAACACGTGCATCGCACGTACACATTAAAGTTTTTCCTTCTTAATTTTTTGAAAAAATACGTGTATCGCCCGTTCAGCTTCACTTTTTTTAAATTAAAGCATTCATCGCACGTGTTATTTACTTTTGACTTACATGTATCACACGTTCACCTCCAACTTTTTATCAAAACATGCATTGCACGTGAAAAATACTAGTTTATTAAATAAATTATATTTCAAGCCATGAAAACTACAAGGATTTCAAGAACTCTAAGAGCCTACCTTGATATTTTTGGGTTTTTTCCCATATAGGCCACTTAACAAATATTTTAATTCCATATACTCCACTCATAAATATTTAAATCCATATAAGTATTTTTGAGTGAGTTATATGGAATTAAATTTTAGTAACAAAAGTGATTATTTGAAATAAATTTCATATTATAAGTGAGTTATATGGAATTAATTATTTGAGAATGAGGTATATGGAATTGAAATATTTGTTAGTGACCCATGTGAGAAAAACCCAACACCATATTTGTCCCATATTCATTACTTCAAGGATTGGAATTGCCCCCTTTTTGTCCTAGGCCTCTGATCATTTTCAATTTTGAGCAAAGTTTAGCAATGTTCCTTGTGCCTTTTGGGATGGTAAGACTTTATTTTGAGTAGTCCCCTTTAAGAAGTTTTCCAAAATTATGTTTATGTCTATAAATACATATTGTATCTCTAATATTATAATGAGAGAAGGCCTTAGTGTCATTTGTAAATATTTTATCATTCTATCAACCTGTGCAACGCACATGCATAACTATCATAAATGAGGTCCTAGGTTCAAATCAAGGCTACGTCTAAATTTTTATTTTAAAAAACTATATTTATTAAAACGTACATTTCACGTGTAAACTACTAGTGTTAAATAGTTGTCAATTTATATCTTAACAATTGACTTTAGAAGAATCGTTGAAACTGAGAACAGGAAATAACAGTAACTGTAAAAACAAATGTGACAAATGATTTTTTGTTTCTTCTTTTGTTTAGTTCTTAAATTCCGAAGTCTAGATTCCATACAAGGAAGTAAAAGAATAATTTTTGTACAATACTAATATTTATTTTCCAATTTTTTCATATTAACCTTTTTTCCCAACTCGTATCTTAGAAAACATGCTCAAAAGATAATTCGGAGTTTCTATCTTCATATTTACTTTGAGAATAAGAAATTTGGCTTTTAAAAGCGATTGTTTCATCCCCGCGATTATTTTCTTAGTAAGTAATCTCCCTCCATTACTTTGAACAACCGCGTAGGCCCACTTGACATCTTTAAGTTATCCTTTATCCTATGCCACTAATTTACTTATTCATTAATGATACTAGTATTATATACGTGCTGTGCACGTAGAAAAAAATTAGGAGGAATGAAAAGGGCAAAAAAAATTTATCTACACGTGCGTTGCACGGGTTGGATTAAGGACAAAGGCCTTCTCCCATTATAGTAGTAGAGATTTAGTCCAGTTTGGAGTTTGAATTAAAGAAGATGAAAAAATTATTTAACCATAGAAATAATATAGTTTATCTAGAAAGTACCGAAAAACGTTAATTGTTTTTTTTATGAAAGAAAATATGGAATATGACCACCCTGTTTTATTAATCAGAAATTAATCAAACATATACACTACGAACAGAAAATAAAATATGAAGCAACATGACCCATACAAACACCAGATCCCTCAAACAACCTTGGAGGGTGGGTCGACGAACCGATAGTCAACAAACTATAGAAGAGGACAAAACTACTCCTCAAATATTGTAATGGACCCCATCTTGGACCCAAATACACAGCTCGGCCCAGCAAAATTGTATGTACGTCACTTTAGCTTCGTACACTGCCTCTATGGCCCGTGCACACCCACCTGAAGATAGTCTGTCGAGATTTTATTAACCATCGAACCCTGCCGTCTCATCAATGGGGGGACCCCTTCTTCAGGCCCAAGCCCTGCAACCGAACTGCAACAATCAAACCTTCTCCTCCTCTCCTCCCATTCTTCTCCTCACACTCTCACCCTCAGCCCAGTCAAAGTCAAAACCAAAAAGAGAGTCGTGGAGATGATACCTTCACCTCTCTCACGCTTTAGCTATCTCAAACGATTTTTCACCAAACAAAACTCTCACTCACCTTAACCACGGACACAGTCAAAGAGAGAGTCGTGAAGATGATACCTTCGCATCTCTCAAGTAATTTCTCACAACCACAAACATACACCTACATAGAATAGTGAGGAGCAATATCTTCACTCACTCACTCTCCCACTCTTTCTCTCTCTCACGCAAAAAACCTGAATCAAATCACAACTAATTGAAGCATCACCTTCTCCTTTCGGCCCTGCGAGCAATTGATATTGTGGATTTCAGGTTCAATGATGAGGGCATAGTGGCGGTGCTGTCACGCAGTCTGTGGCAATTGGTTAAAGGAGGTCGAATTCAGGATGCTTTCCAAACTCTTCCACAAATCCTAATCCCCTCCAGATTCCAAACCCCAACACACTCACCCCCAACTCCAATCCCTCTCTCACATAGAGAGAGAACCCCCACTGAAAGGCTTGCTATGGCCTTTGTGGAGGCATTGTGGGGGGATCAACGATGATGGCGTGTCAGTAAGCATTTCCTCTGCCGTCCTAGCCCAAGCAACGTCTGAACGGAAGCCAACGAATGCCAACTAGTGGTGGTCGGTGGTTCGTTTCACCACCGTAGTCGAGCAGCGGAGATGGCGTTGTCGCAGTGGTCGGAAGAGGTCCCCAACTGGGACATGGCGAGCGCGAGCTCGTCGATTCTCCGCCATAGTCGAACGAGAATTTTGGAGGTAGAAGGTACATCGATCGGAAGAGGGGGGGGGGGGGCTTGGTCGTTAGAGCGGCAGGACGGAGGATAGGGGTGGAGGTAGGTGAAGGACGAGTGGGGAGGGGCGTTGAAGGGCGAATGGGGAGGGGCGGCGAAACCCTAGCTGCCACCCCCTCCAAACTCAGATTTAGATCTAGGGTTTTTTTGGGGGAGCTTCTCTTCCTAGAAAATATAGAGAGAGAAACTCTTTTTTGGATTAGAAAAAAAAGGTTAATTGTTAAAAAATGTTCCTCGTGAGTCAAGAGGGCAGCTTCCACAAAAGTACAAAAATAATTACTTTTAGAGAATCACAAAATTTTTGCCCAAGTTTCAAAACTCATACGTTTGTTTTACTAAAGCATTCTAAAAAAACAAAGTGCCAAATGGGGGATTGTGAGAAATGGAGAGTGCATGTGGCTATTAGAATTTTTGTATACGACACTTTTTGAAAATATTTACAGACAGTGGACAGTAACTAAAGTATTTGTGTTCATGGACTCAACAACTAAATTCGTCATTCCCAACGACGAGTTTAGTTGTTTTATGCTCGCCGTTGGGACGCGACAAGTTTAGTGCTAATTTTTTGAAAAACTTGTCGTTCCCAACAGTGAGTTCAGTTTAAAATTTTCATTGAAAACTCGCTGTTTCTAACAGCGAGGACATTTATACTAGGCTCGATGTTGGGAACATCGAGTTTAGTTCAAAATTTTGAAAGAAGACTCGTCGTTCCCAATGGCGAGGATATTTATACTAGACTCGCTGTTGAGAACAACGAGGATGTAAATTTTTTTACAGAGGGTGAAACATTATGTTGGACTTAGTAAATTTTCAAAAAAAACTCAATAGGAATTTTTTTTTGAACTAAACCCGCCGTTCCCAACAGTGAGTCTTAGTGTAAATGTCCTCGCCGTTGGGAAGAGCAAGTCTTCATTGAAAATTTTGAACTAAATACGCTGTTCCCAACAGCGGGTCTTGTATAAATGTCATTGCCGTTGGGAAAGCGAGTCTTCATTGAAATTTTTTGAATTGAACTTGCCATTGGGAACGACAAGTTTCTAAAAAAAATAGCGCTAAACTCGCCGTGTCCCATCGGCGAACATTAAACAATTAAACTTGTCGTTGGGAATGACGAGTTAAGCTGTTGAGTCTACAAATACAAATACTTTTGCAACTGTCCTACAAGTGCAAATACTTTTAAAAAGTGGCATATAAAAAAATATGACAATTAAGTACCCAAAATGGGTACGCATAGTCACTATAAAATTGAGGGGAAATAAAATAAAATAAAATAAAATAAATGGAGATGAAATAAATATGGAGAGGTGAAGGTGGAGTTTTTTTTTGCCGTAATAGGCCACTTTTGAAAATATTTGTGATTATGGGCCAATTTTGAAACTATTCGTGATTGTGGGCTACTTTGTGCCACGTCAGCAGCAGCCGCTATTCTCATTAGCGATCTCTTCATTTTGAAAGTCGCTAATGGCAATATCGACCACTATTTTAAAATATTTGAAATTTTTTGTTTGTTGTCGCTATTCCCACTAGTGACCTTAGTAAATATAAGATCGCTAAATGGGATTAGCGACCTCAAATGAATATATTGAGACATTTAGCGATTTCTAGATAGTTTTTTCTCTATTTGAGAAAAAAAAAATAAACTGTGGTCGCTATTGAGAATAGCGACCTTAGTATATATGAGGTAGGTAATGAGATTATCGAATTTTAATGAACTGTATTCTAACACTTAGCAAAATCTAGAGAGCTTTTGCACTCTTAAAAGATAATAATCAATTTATTTTTGAAACTGAGGTCGCTATTCAGAATAGAGATCTTAGTTGTATTAAGGTCGTTATTCGGAATAGAGACATTTATTGTACTAAGGTCTCTATTCCGACTAGAGACCTTAGTTGTGTGACTATTTTGTAAACTTTTAAAAAACAAGGAGATTGTGTTTTCTACTGAGGTCGCTATTACGAATAACGACCTAAGTATACTAAGGTCACTATTCCCAATAGCAACCTCAATTAAAAAAAAAACCGCAAGTGGGCAAAAGCTCTTTAGAAATCGTTGTATCTCAATACATTTATTTGAGGTTGCTAATCTAATCAGTGACCTCATATATTCTAAGGTCGCTATTGGAATAACGACAATAAATATTTTTTTTTAATTTAAAACATAGTCCGCTATTTTCATTAGCGACTTTCAAAATGAATAGGTCGTTAATGAGAATAGCAGCCTCTGCTGACCCGGCACAAGATAACCCACGAACGCTAATAATTTCGAAACTGGCCCATAATAACAAATATTTTCAAAAAGTGGTCTATGACGGCAAAATATTCGGTGAAGGTGAAGGGTCTCTATTTATGTTAAAAAGTGTTTTTTGTGACCTATAGAAGTGGGGAGAGACATGAATCTTGCTTTTCGATTTGGTTAACGTGGGAAAGTGGAAATAACAAGAGATGCTCGGTTCCTCCTGATTTGTTTCTAACAAGTAAACACAAGAGCGAGCAAACAAACAAGCAAACACCTCGGGGTCCTTTTTGCAAATATAAAAAAATTATCTCATTCTCCTCAACAAAACATCTTCTTTATCTCTTTTGCTTACGGAGGGAGTGAGCAAGTGAGTGCTGAAAAAGGAGGGATTTTTTTATGATGGGGGATCCGGTCACCTTCCAGTTCTTTCCCGTTTGTGAGCAGGCGGAGGACGAGATCCAGGGGGGTGAGGTTACGGTTACAGCCACTGCTCCCCGGGCCCACTGGGCTGACGTCAAGTTCACTGAGAAGGCTGCTGACATGTCGCCGGCGATCAAGAAGAGCCGGAGGGGCCCACGTTCTAGAAGCTCTCAGTATAGGGGAGTGACTTTTTATAGGAGGACTGGAAGATGGGAGTCCCATATTTGGTAGTTACTTACTTACCATCCTGTTTATTTTACTTTTTTTGTTCATTTGTTTTAAATTAATTTGATTTGGGTTCTCTTATTTTTGTAGGGATTGTGGGAAGCAGGTGTATTTAGGTATGGATTTTTTATTTTTTGTTGTTGCAAGTTGCTGCATCAATTTTCGTGTCAGATAATGGGTTTAGTTCTAATTTATGTTTTTGAAAATTTTCAGGGGGTTTTGACACTGCCCATGCTGCTGCTAGGTGAGTTTGAGGATTGTTTGGTGTGTTTTTTTTTGGACCCATTTGAGTTAAGAGAACAAATTGAGCTGAATTTTGTTGAATTTGTTGAATTAGGGCTTATGATCGAGCTGCGATCAAGTTTCGGGGAGTGGAAGCTGATATAAACTTCACTTTGAGTGACTATGAGGAGGATTTGAAACAGGTAGAGTAAAGATTTGAACATTTTTTTATTTTTTATTTTTTAAAAATATATATTTTTGGTATAGATTTTGAGAGTGGAAATTTTCATGGTGGCAGATGAATAATCTGTCAAAGGAGGAGTTTGTTCATGTGCTGAGAAGGCAGAGCACAGGGTTTCCAAGGGGGAGTTCTAAGTTTCGAGGGGTTACATTGCATAAATGTGGAAGATGGGAGGCTAGAATGGGGCAGTTCTTGGGCAAAAAGTATGGCCTGATATACTCTTTTCCACTCATTTGATACTTGTTTTCTTTGCATTTTGTTTGATGGAATTGTTGTATTCAACAGATATGTCTATTTGGGCCTTTTCGACACTGAAGTGGAAGCTGCTAGGTAGTGAAATTTTTTGTTGGTATTGTGATGTTCATTATTCAATTCTTGTGTCGAATAAATCTTATACATATTTGAGATTTATCAGGGCTTATGATAGAGCAGCAATTAAGTGTAATGGAAGGGATGCTGTGACCAACTTCAATCCTAAAATCTACGAGAATGAGCTGAATTCTGTTGGTAAGTCAAGTTAGTGATTGATGTTTAAAGACGACAAGGAAAAGAGCTATTTGTTTTGGTTGTTGATTGCTTATGTTTGTCATAATATTGCAGCTATTGATACTGATCATGATCTTGAACTGAGCTTGGGTAGCTGGAGTTCAAAGAGAAGTAATATTGAATCTATGGATGAAGAAGGGTCGAACTCAATGGGGATGGACCAGCAAGTGCCAGTGGCGTTCAATTCAGATTGGAATAGAAATACCAGGCCAAAGGTACGAGCTTTCATATCCATCCTTAAAGTAATCTATGGTTTGGTCTCTTAAATGCAGGATTTATGATTGAATATTGTTTTTGACTACATAGTGTAGTTAATCCACTAATACTTTCTCATTTAAGCCAATGTGCATTGTATTCTACTGTATTGGAGTAGAGCAACCATAATAATCACTGAATACCTAATTTATCAACAGATGGGCGTAAAATTTATGACAGAAATTACATAAACTTGTACACACTAAGCACAAATAATTTTGACTCCGATATTTTAAAAAATGTAGAAAGTCATGTAAGGAAAATAATTATAGTATGAAAAAATGTGATTCTATGCATATAATATGCAGTATATTCAAAAATATTAATTAGAAGTCGGAACAAAATTATAGGTGCTGATGGTAAATGGTTAGCATGTAGTAGTAAATGTAGAGACTATGCGAGATTATAACAATAGAAATTAGGGTTAATATCCTAGACTAAGGTGCTTGAGATATTTACCCTAGGTATCAAAATTGGAATACCTATACTACTATCACAAGCCAGTATTTATAGGATAAATACTGGTTTGGGTACTGGGTTTTCAACCCGCGTTCCGATATCCATACAATTAGTACGTGTAACACACGTGTTACCCATAGAACAATATTACACATAATATTATTCATATAGTGAGAATATACCTATATATCCAATAGTAAAGACAGTATGATTAGCATGTAGTAGTAAAGACAGCAGTAAAGACAGTAGTAAAGACAGTATAATTTACGAGATTTATTTAAGCACAACACGTGTCATGTGCTTATTGTTAAGTAGTTTTTAAGCATAGGAATATCATTGTTTCTAAAACACAAAGCATTAATGATTTTTTCTAATGTGCTTAAAAAAGAGAAAAATATGTGAAATGCATAGATGTAGTGCGGACTAGGTTACCTTTACACAAATTACGTTGGCATAGCCTTTCCTTTTGCGGTGCATTATTTCCGAATTTATTGTTTGTTGTAGCACTGGTGTCTTTTTTGGCTACTATATGTCCATGCTTCTTAGTGGTTATGCATTCATTCATATAGGATCCTAAGAAGTATGGATACTATGAACCAACACACAAATTCTAAATTACTAAATTGAAATAGGTAGTGTTGTGTCGGATATGTGTCTGTCACAAGTTTCAGACAAAACATGGTTTCCAAAAAGAATTGTGTATCTAATAGATAGGATTTCATCCAAACTTCTTTCAAAAAATGGTGGAAATGGGGAAAAAACAAACATCACAAACAAGCATTTATAAATTATACCCAATTGAAAATTGACAGAATGACGGTAGATCCCAAGAATAGAGTTTTCGTGGCCATTCCCTCAACCCTCACCATAAGATTGGGGTTTGGCACTTTAATGTAGTGACCTGTATATTTCACATGGTAACCGAGCATCCAAGAGGAAATCCCACCAGGCATTTACTTTACATGGCAGTGATGGCACTTTGTTGTCTATAACCCATTTTACCTCAAAAAATGGTTGTTTGGCCAACTGCTTATTTAAGAACAAATATACGAC
Source organism: Hemerocallis citrina (assembly GCA_017893485.1). NCBI lineage: Eukaryota > Viridiplantae > Streptophyta > Magnoliopsida > Asparagales > Asphodelaceae > Hemerocallis > Hemerocallis citrina. The sequence goes on along the minus strand of CM030365.1, from coordinate 177,299,443 downwards.
CCTCAACCTCAGTACAACTTTGGAATTTTATAGTAGTAGCTGGAACATTTCACATGTGCGCGCTAAATAACAGTTCATAAAAATCATTGTATTTGTGCAGTGTGTTTATGAAGCGCAAATGTCATTTTCATGCACACATCTGACACGAGTAATTATTTGAATGTAGTATTTGAAAATTTTCCATCTGCTGAGCAGGCGTCACATTGTGCATGCAACTTCTTATTAGCGTGGGGCTGCATAGGTCCCACTCTGTACAATTAATAATCTGAACTCCAAATTAGCTACACATTATAATCTCAGTGATTAATTTTTTGTATCCCTTCAGTATGATGACAAGCCAATGCCCCCTGAGCCACCACCTCAAATTCTCTTGAAGCCCAATGAGGTGTTCAACTTCCCTCAGTTGATGATCAGCAACTCAACCCCTATGTTCCAATTCATACAGCAACAGTACTACCCCCCTAGTTTTCACCAAGTGGGTAGTCACCCATGTATCAAAATATTAAACTAGGTCTATAACTTCTTAAAATCCCCAACAACGTTTTCATCCGAATTAATCCGACTCCACACCGTCATTTCTGCATCACTTTTGACACCCACTCTACCGATGCGTAGGTCATTTTTCATTTCCTTATTCTCCGTTGGGCTTTCTTTTAAGAAAGGCTAGCAGGAATTAGAAGAAAGTCCAAGGTGCAAAATGGGAAGTTCACAATGAAAACTTGACAAAACTTACAGTGGGGGTTTAAAATAGTGTTGTAGAAATAACAGTCGAGGAGCAAAGTAATTCTTTTGAATACGTTGTTGTTAGGGTTTCTAAGATGTTAGTGCCATTCATATGATTCCTTCCCTTTTCTCTTATCATTTCGATTTGTTAATGCAGGTACCTCCAAGTAACAATGATGGAGGGATTGTTGGCCTCTCTTTATCAATTGGGCACGAGCGAACTGGTCTCTCGTCCAGATTTCTCACCGCCTCCACTGCAGCATCATCAGGATTCCCGTCTCAGTTAGTGAAACCGATGCCAGTTTGGTTGCAGAAGAATGGGGTTCAGTCTCTTACAAAACCCACCTGAAGTTCTTCCTTCTCTGCTTGCTAAATTAGCCTGTTTCTTTTTGGTAGAGTTTTGGCTGAAATTTGCTATGCCCTTCAACACTTCAACCGTAGTTGTCGTTCTTAATGTTGTTTGAAATCAGATACTCTAGTGTAAAAAAGTGTTTGTTGGGGGGATGTAAACGTTAGTTTTTGGTGTGCATTCCCACCTATCTATTTAGCTGGTATTAACTGATTCAAAAAAGAAAAAAAAGAAAAAAATCCAAACTGCCGTTTCTTTGTGTTGTCTGTGTTCTAGTGTTCTTTTGTGATGATATTTTTCTTGTTCTTTTTATGAGGGCCGTAGCCCAAAATTATATTAAATCACACAGGTAGTACTAGCACTGGTACTGAGTCTCGGGTCCTGCACTACCTGTGGACCCGGACTGGCCCTCTATGAGTCTCAAAATTGGACCCACATCCGGACCTGCAAAAACCGGTTTTGGGTCCGAGTCCGGGACTGCTAAAAAATTTGGTGCCTGTTCGCTTTTGGGTTCAGGTCCTGGTCCTAAAAGCATAAAACAATGTTGATTTATTGTTACGTCCCACATAAAACTAATGCCATCTTAGTTCTTACTGACTAAGCAATTCTTTGGAAAAATACAATACTAGTACTGCACACAAAAGGACTTCAAATAGAATCATGGCATTAGCAACTAGTAGTATTCTTCACAACATATCCCAAGTTAGACTTACAGTGCCATAGAAACATATCCTCAATACACATGCAAAATACCATAACCTGGGTAAATTGATATTAAAGAACAAAATTTGAAGAACTTGAAGCAAACTGCTGTTCACAAGATGAAGAGGTTGGACTAACTTCTCTTCACCTCCTCTCCTTCAACGAAGAAAATAACTCAAATGACCTCCGAAGCAATCTTGATCTCATTGAAGAAGTTTGTGAGAAATCAACCTTACGAAGACACATCTATGAGAAGAGGATAGAAAAATTCAACAACAAGAGGATCCGTCCGACAAACCTCAAGGAAGGGGACCTTGTCCCACGGAAACTCAAGTTCTCTGACGGTCTGACCCACGTAAGAAAGGAAAGCTCGATCCAAACTGGGAAGGACCATACAAAATCCCTGAAGTCGTCCACCTGGGAGCTTACCAACTTGAAGAACTTAGGGGCAAGAAGATATCAAGAATTTGAAATGCTGAACACCCGATGAAGTTCAACGATGGCGCTTAACGCCCTCCACTTAGATCTTTTAAGCTAAGCAGGCCGGTTCTCACAACGGCCAGAGCATGTAATAAAGGTTGGCTACCATGGCAGCCACTTAGGTGCTTTACCCAACTCCCCTTTTTGATAACAAGGCATAAACCCCCGATTATTTCTCAATAAAACTTAGCATTTTCTTTCAAAAATTCTTGTACTACTCTCTAGATGTGAAAATGAGTTGAGTTCTCAGCTCCTCTCCTGAGCTACACCAACAACTCACTAACTCTCAAATAAAATTCAGAGTCCAACTCTTCCCTAAAGATGCTCCCACAACTCGTTAACTCCTCAAAATAATAAGTTCGGAGTCCAAACTTGTGGCTCGAAGTTTCTCCTGCAACTCACTAACAAGCAAGTTCGGAGTTGGGCTCATCACTTGAAACTGCTCCCCCAACTCGTTAATCCCTTAAAATAATAATTTTGGAGTACAAACTCGTGACTTGATGCTGTCCAAGCAAATTGCAAATGGGAAAGTTTGGAGAATGTCTCATCACTCGAAGTTGCTCCTGAAACTCCTTGACTCCTTAAAAGACCAGTTCGGAGTTCAAAATCGTGGCACGAGTTCGCTCCTACAACTTGTAAATAAGTAAGTTCGAAGCTCGGCTCGCCACTTGAACTACACATGAAGCTCGTTAACTTCTCAGCAAGCAAGCTCGAAGCACTGCTCTTCACTAGAGCAGCTCCCACAACTTGTTTATTCAAACATAGAGTATTAGGAGAACCAGCTCCCCCTAGAACTGCCCCTGAGGCTTGTCAATTCTTGACAACATGTTACAAACAAAGAAGATGAGAGACAACACATGAGCGCTCAGAAGATCTTCATTTCATATTAACATTTTATTACAAACTTGAGAATACATGAGAAATCTTTTGTTCGCTTTGGCACAACTCTACAAGCAAAGAGTACATCAGAACACTATACACTTCATCTAAACACTCATTACCAGAGAGAATAGTGATATTTCGGTTCAGAGACACGGTTCGCTTGAGACATCTCCTCGCTACAAGGATCCCTTTTTGGCAACTCGAACTACTCGACGGAGGCACCAACCCAATAGATTGAGTCTGAACCATCTGATAGTGGAGGTGCAACGCCCTCTAGTCTGAGGCCGCAATCAATGAACCAGCTACTCTGCTTTGAGCATCCCCAAGGTTCCTCAACGCTGAACGGGCACCCGAAGACAATTCCTGAGTTATTAACCCACCACTTGGGCGTACGCAATCACCCCAGCTTCATCTTGAGTTTATAAAACTCCAAATCCCTTTCAACGAGCAACTCCCTACGGAGAACTACCTCACCTTGGCTACCTCTACACTGTGAGAGGTAACAGTAAGCCAATAGGACAGTCCGGATACAGGAGAGCAAGATCAAAGTTCCTTTCAACTAATAACGCCTTCAAGCGAGCGAGCTGCAACTCAGTCTCATGCAACGCGTTACGTGAACGGACAATCCCCAAACATTCAACTTGTTACGAAGTCGAGCAAGCTCGACATCCCGAGGATCTCCTTCATTATACACAACAATCTATCAATGAAAAGAAGGAGTATAGTTACTAACCTGCTAAGATAACATGAAGGATTCCTCATCGATGAAGCTCGGGAGACCCAACTCAACATATCAAAAGTTCATGGTCACGGTGGCCAATCCGCTATTAGGCATATGTAAAAATATAAAAAAGTATAAAAAGAAGAAAGTCAGGGGGAAACCTCGGTCGATGGGGCCACAAGAGTGGAAGTCTCAGCACCTCCTTTCCTTTTGCCCATGCATCCCGCTACAGACTCTCAACCTCCACGACTCCTGGCTCCTTTCGAGCCACCTCCTCTTCTTCCTCTTCTTCCTCTTATTCCTCATCTTCCAGCTCCTCTGCTACCGGATCCTCTCCTGGGTTCAGCCTAAGACGGTAGTCCTTCCCATCAAAGTTCAGGATGCGCTTGACTATGTCCCTGATGGCCTTGATATAGGCCTTCTCCATATTGCTGAAGTGATGCTCCTCAGCTTCTGCCCTCACCACAGCCACCGCAGCCTCCTCCTCTTTTGTCGTCGCTTCCTTATCCTTCACCGCCTCTTTCCTCTCCTTCTCCTGCCCAGCCTCAAAGTGAGCGACCCAAGAAAGAAGTGCTTCCTTCTTTATCTCCACCGCCTCTAGTGCTTAGGCAATCTTCTCCCTCTCTGACTTCTTCTTGCTTGCCTCATACTTCCTCAGCTTCTCCTCCTCCACTATCTGGTCGAGCAAGTTGCTGAACTGGCAAGTGATATGAAGGAAAAGAAGAGCTTCAGAACTTAGAAATATAGTAAAAGATGCAAGGCTACGTTAAGAAGCATACATATGTTCTGACATATAGGTTCGGAAATCTCCATGACAGAAGAGCTGATCGTCTCGTTCTTCAATCTGTTCCTATCCTTCGGGGTTGGGAGATGCTTAACTGCATCAATGCAGCTCGTCGATTCACCAAGGAAGCCATCATGCCTCCTAATGCCCCAGTCGGGCACATAGATCTTCTGGTCCTATTTGGTGAGGAACACATTGGCCTCAGCAACCAACGGGGGTGCTCTTCTGTAATAATCCTGGCAAGGGAAAGACCACCCTTTGTAATGCCCTGCCCCAATACTCGGACAATTTATACATTTATTTGTAATTTATAGTACAACTGCCCACTACAGGATGCCTCATAAAAAGTATTATAGCTTATTAGTGACTTCTAATTCCAGGCAATTATATTTATAATTAATTATTCTTGTTAAACTTCCGATATGGGAAAATTCTAATCCACTCTCCTCTCTCTCTTGTGCTGACGTCATAGCAGAGAAGCACCCCTTTTGGGCGTTCCCCCACTCGCCACATCTGCACGCTTAGAAACACAATGCCTCTTTGCGCCCTGAGCCCCTGCCACCTACCACGTTAGCCACGTGGGCAGGCAGGCAGAGCTGCCTCCTGTAGTCTCATCCCGTGGGCCCCCACTGTGCAAATTCCATATGCCCCGTATAGGAAATCCTATGGGGATGACCTCCAATTCCTTTATATATATATATATATATATATATATATATATATATATATATATATGTATATTTGAAATTATGGGGTGTTACACCCTTAACGGGGAGCGTCGACTCCTCATGGGGCGACCCCATTGCCACTACCGGGGAAGAAGCTGAAGAGCTCCTAGCCACCTTCATGGATGATGGATTGCTCATCGGTATCTTCCTCTTCCTGTCCTTGGGTACCTTGTTACTCAATCTGACACATGCCGACATGATCACTGTAACACCCCGGCCCCAACTCAGACAATTTATTTATTTATTAGTACAATTGTCCACCACATGTTGCTTATCAAAATGTGTTATAGCTTATTGGTGACCTTTGATTATGAGCAACTATATTTATTATTTAATTAATCTTGCAAATCTTCCGATGTGAGACATTTAGCGCACACACGGCGTCACAGAGCCCCCTCCTCCTGGGCCCCACGCCACGTCACCCCCTTCGCGTGCTGTCAAGCACAACAACCCCTCATCTCATTTTTAAATCCCATTCCATGATTACAATATTGTCATTCATCATTATTACTATTATGCAATTATATATATATATATATATATATATATATATATATATATATATATATATGTGGAAAGCTTCGGTTGTGCACTACCTCTAGTGCACACGGCGTGTGCACTAGGCCTTCGGGCATTCATATCGACGATCTGAACCGTTCACATTAATCTACACATCTAAATTAGTCTAAATATGTAAAATCAAATCATTTAAAATTCATTTTTCCATCCATCATGTGACTATAAAAAACAATGATTTTCAGCCATATAATTTTGTAACACTTCAATGGATGGGTAAATGAATTTCAAATGATTTGATTTTACATATTTAGACTAATTTAGATGTGTAGATCAATGTGAACGGTTCGGATCGTCGATATAAATGCCCGAAGGCCTAGTGCGCACGCTGTGTGCACTAGAGGAGTGCACAACCGAAGATTTCCATATATATATATATATACATATACACACACACACACACACACACACACACACACACACTATACTATACTATACTAGTATATTATACCTCTAAGAAATACGGGGTGTTACACACACACCTCTTTAAGAAATCAGCGTCCTCGCTAAATACGGGGCATGTAACCTAGTGCAGGATCTCCTTTCTAGCCGATGTGGAGTAGAGAACCCTGATTCAGCTAATTCTAGGCTAGCGCACTGACCTCAACTCCCTCTCAGGCATACATCTCATTGATGTGGAGTGGAGTACCCTGATTCAGCTAATTCTAGCGTACTGCTTCTAGCCATGATGCCATCGTACTGACCTCAGCTCCCTCTCAGGCATACATCTCACCCACTCTTACCCACACTCGTGTCGAAAGTCGCCTCTGATACCATTTGTAACACCCCAGCCCCAACTCAGACAACTTATTTATTTATTAGTAAGACTGCCCACTACAGGATGCCTCTCAAAAGGTGTTATAGCTTATTGGTGACCTTTGATCATGAGCAATTATATTTATTATTTAATTAATCTTGCAAATCATCCGATGTGGGACATTTAGCACACGCACGGCATCACAGAGCCCCCCCCCGGCCCCCGGCCCCCACGCCACGTGCTGTGAAGCACATCAACCCCTCATCTCATTTTTAAATCCCATTTCATTATTACAATATTTCCATTCATCATTATTACTATGATGCCATTATATATATATATATATATATATATATATATATATATATATATATATATATATATAGACACACACACACACACACACACACACACACACACACACACACACACACACTACTATACTATACTAGTATATTATACCTCTAAGAAATACGGGGTGTTACAATCACATCAAAGTCCATATTCTCCTCTTCTGCAAAAAAGAACAAAGGAAAATGTGAGAACATGGTAAAACAATAGGGGGAAAAATGACTAATCATGTAGCAAAGGAAAATGCTAGGACTAATGTCGTATTAGGATCCTTCAAGCTCAGACTCCTCTCAAAGAAAACCTCTTTTGTCATACTCTTGCACTTTATCGCCTTACACCTAGGGAGAACATCACTCAATTTCTTCTCTTCCTCACTCACCACCGGCTCGACCTTCACTTTCTTGGGGACAACCTCGCTCCACTTGGTGGTAAACCCCCACAGCTCAAAAATGTGGATGATAAAGAATTTGTCCTTCCAATGCTTAATCTACTCCAGATTTTCAATCACTCTCATCTGCGATCACGGGGAAAGATAACATCGATGCTCCATCTTGTACTTTTGGTGGAGTTTGAAGTGCGTCCTTCACACAGTTAGGTTCAGTTCGAAACTAGCCTTCTTCCCACATTGCAGGATGAAGACGGTCACATGCCTCCACATATTTGGCATGAACTGAGCTGGGATAAGTACATACCAGTTCAGTATTTCTCTCACAAATGGGTGTAGGAGAAGGCGCAACCTAGCATGAAAAGCGTCATAAGGGAAGATACAGAACTTGTCGGAAATCACTGGACACACCCCAATTCCAGGGCCATGTAAAAGCAGTTCGAACTCCGCCGGGGGGGGGGGGGGGGTCCTAATCTTCATAAAAACCTCCCCTAGGATGGTCATGGTGGAGCCGGCTTCGATGATCTTACAGCAATCTGATTCCTCGTGTCGCATTTCATACCGAATGAAATCTCCTAAGTCTTCGGGGGTATTCACGTATAAGGAAAGGAGTGTGAGGAGGATGCATATTGTAACCCATGTTTCCGTTAATACATATTTTTTTCATGTATTTCTCTGTATTTCAAATTCTTAGTATCTTGTAACTATTATTCTCAAATGATTATCGATTTTCAACATGAATAGTATTTCATTCTATGATTTTTAGATATGATACCCAAATGTTGAATGTTTTATTTTGATTAATTATTTAAACCAATTTATTTATTCGATTACTTTTTACATTCTACAATTTTATTTATTCTTTTCATTTAATTATTACTTGAAGCCTAGGCCCAGTCTAATATTAATATTATTCAACTATTTACTTTGAAGCCTAAGCCCAATTGTTTAATTATTTATCATAAGCCCAATCCTATAACTAATTTGTTTTGAGCCCATAAATCCAAACCCAGTATTCATATATATTTCTATAGGCTCAATCCTATATGATTGTATTCAACCCCCATATTTACTATTCACCCGCTCACTTGGTCTCATATTCTCAACTCTTCACCTCCTGTAACTCCATAACCCCCACTATCTCTCATAACTACCCATTACTTTATTCTTTATTCATTATTGTATTAACCACCCCTATTTCCCGTTCTCTTTCTCTCCCACTCTTCTCTCCCCCTTCTGTTTAAAACAGAGTACAATCCCCTCCTATTCACTCTCTCTCCCGTCTCCTTCTTTCTCCCGCTCTCTCACCTTCTCTGTTTCGGAAAGCCAACAGAGAAACTTGAAGCCCCATCGTTCCACTCCCGCCTTGTCTTCAACCTCGAGCACTCTCGCCCTCCTCTGTCGACACGCTGCTCACCCTCGAGCCTATCGCTCGTCTTCCCCACCGAAGCTCTGCCAGTCCCCGTCGTTGTGTCTAGCCACAGTCTCCCGCCGTCGCTCCTTCCTCTGATCGCCACCACCCCACAGCACCCCCTTCGTCTTCCTCCATCGAAGAACTCCGAGAACCCTCGAAGCTCCGCCTTCGCCGTCGCTTCCCGACCGCGTCGCACAGCACCGCCTCCCCCTCGCCACTCAGTCACCGCCTACCATTACCCATCGCCATTGTCGTGCCACTCTCCTCCAAGCTCCAGCCTTGACATCATCACAGTCGAGTCCATGCGCTTCGTCATCTTCCTCCTCCCGCTCGAGCACCGCAAGTCCCCAGAATTCCTCCACCTCTCCTCTGCCTTGTGCCGCACTCCGCATCCTCGCACCTCGCCTTCCTCTGTCAACCCACAATTCCTGACGCTCCGGCTATTGCTTCACCCCGCCGCTATTCCCTACCTCCCACCGTCGCTTCGCAGTCGCAGCTCTCTCTCTCTCTCTCTCTCTCTCTCTCTCTCTCTCTCTCTCTATCGCATTTGGGAAGAAGGAGAACAAAGATTGGTTGTATTGGTGTTTAGTGTTTGTGTGAAGATCCGATTGTGAATTGGTGTTTGGTGTTTGTGTGGGATCCGATCTAAGTTTTGTTGGTTACTGTTTGTAGAGGTTGGGTTGTGTGTTTGCTGTTGTGGAGAAGTGGATTTTGTTCTTGCTGTTGTGTGCTGTTGGAGTGTTGTTGTGCTTTGGTTTTGCACGTATCTTGCACGTGCTTTGCTGTCCGAGATTCTGATCCCGTTATTATTGTATTCGGTATCATCGTCGTCGGTTAACAGGCAAGTATCCTCTTATACAACTCGTTTGTTCTCGTACAAGCTTCCTCTGAAAAATACCGCAAGTATATTCTTTGACTCTAATTCGTATTCTTCGGTCGAATTGAAATCTGTTGCTATACATAATCCGTTGATCCCGTATTCGCATATGATCGTGAATACTTTGATGCCACATGCATTACATGAACACGATTGATATACACATATGTACTCTTAAGATTATACATGATTATGTGCATGATTGTTTTACCCGTGATAGAAGTTTAAATATGATATCTTGTTATTGTTGATTAAAATTAATAAAAGTAACAAGACAGGATATAAGGGTAAAGATCTAGTAGTGGGCAATATAGAAGAGCGTACTCGGACGGGAGCTCGTGGTTTCCCAATGCAAGTTGCAAGTTACAGGTTACAAGTTACAAATTACAAGTTTACATGTTCACACTACAAGTTTACACACTACATGTTTCACATTGCACGTATCTCGATACAAGATTGAATGTACATGTTTTTCCCGAGTACGTGACCTATAGAATGCACCACTAAGTCTAAACGTTCACTTGATTGTGTGTATCAAACATGTGGTATAGGACGCATGATTGCTGCACTAGTTAGGTTAATAAAAGACTTGAGATTAACACGTACACTTGCATAATTCAATTACATGTATACGTTCCGTTGACTTGTTTATTTGCTTACTTGTTTACATGCCACTTGTTTCATGATGTCTTGATCATGATCATATTTATATATTGTATTTCTCCTATTACATGATTCTTGGTTCCTTGCTCTTTCCCTGCTTTTGTTTTGTTTTGTACTTGTCCCCTTAGCTTGTACCACTTGCCCGTAACTTGCTATAACATCCCGAATTCCAAATAAGACCGAATTCGAAGTTCCATAGGATCTTTACACTTCTCTTCGTATAATTTTACAAGGAATTAAAAACTTTTGTTACATCAAAGTTACAATTACATTACACTTATACAACAGAAGCAATTTACAACAATTACATGAATAAAAATATACAACACTTGAATCATTCTTTAAGCAGCATGCATACTTTAATCTTGTCAATCACTTTTTCCTGCATAGAAACTGTGAGCACGTCAGTTCATTCAACTGACACAAGGATATCATACATCAATTTTCTCTTACTTGGAAAGCACAAACTTGTCACAAACAAAACTACGGGAACTATCCTATTGATGTCGCATTGTGAATGTGCACTTAGTCCTTTATGCAGTTGTTTATATTATATGACACTAATGCGCACTTGTTCAGAGTCTATGCAACTCATACTACATAGGTCCGAGGGCAAGCCCTTAATCGTTCTTCATCTTGTAGGGTTCAATTCCTCGCAATGACTTAGTCTACTGCGGTAACTACGGTAAGTATCCTAGGTGTTCTATGAATTACGAGCCCACATCCAGGCACCCTGGAGAGAATCCCACGCACTGACACATGACTCATCATGCAGGCATCCTGTTGTCAATTCACCTCCTACCATAGACCTGGCACCACCCGTAGTCACTAGACCACCCTATAAGCGTCGCCACTGGAATGGTACTCTGGAGTAGTATCCACGCCCTATTCATGATGCATCATGGGACATCCTATGAATACTCTCACGCCGCCAATCCAATGGCCCTCATACTCATGTTTTTCTCTTACTTTCATCACATCTCCACTATGTGTCTAATCCTTAATCTTTTTGAATCATGAATAAAATCAATCCTCTAGAGTTAGCACTCCCACTATACCGGTCTTAACCATTTATATAACACGCCCCAATCTTGGTCTTTTCATTTCAAATCTTATCTCAACAAATTCTTTCATGCCGGTATGAGGCTTAGCTACATTCTAGTTCTCAATTTCACTTCATAATCACAAAATTGAGTATTCATACTCATAAAGTTTTTTTTCATAATTCAATATGATTTTCATTTCATTTCTATGAATCAATCTCATACGTAAAGTTCAACTTCGATTTATATCTTTCACATTCGAGATTAATCTCAATACATCCATTTAATTCTCGTACTATTATTTCTTTCCTTCAAAATCACAATCTTTTTTTTTCATTTAACTTTCAAATGCATGACTTGCACAAATTATTGAGTAAAATTTCATAAATAAACACTTTTTAGTTTTTCTCATACAAGATCCCCTTTATAAATTAGGTCGAATTTTCTCATGGAATAAATCACATTTTTTTACTTATGCAAATGTCAATTTTATAGCATTCTACTCAATTTTTACTTCTCAATCTCTTTAATTTAAGTCAAAATATTGTATAAATATTTTTCATGAAGTCCATACATTTTTAGAATAATTGTCATATATTTTTTCAGATTTTTACAAGTTCAAAATCAAATTTAAAAGTCAAAAACCCAAAAACTGTTTGAAGTGCCAAACTCAGGAATCGAACCCGCAACCCAAAGGCAACACCCGCCAGCAACAGTGACCACACTGTGGCACCACCGAAAGCCAGAAAGGCCAAGGCGTGCGATATGAAAAGGGGTTTTAATTCATATGAATTAACTCTCGGGTTTCGGATTATTTTTAAAAATGAAAACAAAAAGGGCCAAAGCCCAGTTTCGATCCCGAGACCAGTAACCAACCCACGGCTATAGTAAAGCGCACCCAAATGCACCCGATGACCAACAAGTCCAAGTGACTAAACTGATATGGTTTGGGTTTTAGGGGTTATAATTCAGGTCTCTGTTCTTTCGAATTTTTATAAAAGTAAGTATTTTTAAATCTTATCCTTCTCCAATTTAATTCAAAAACTCCAGATTTTAGTTTTTATATAATTACAGTATTTCAGAAAAATAAAACTTGATTTTTGACACAAAAATCATAATTTTACTCTCTACTTATATTTGTCTCTACAATTTCGTATTTTAGAAAACAAGTATAGTATCTTTACAATTTTGCACTTACAATTTTCCCTAGATCACTTTTATTATTTTTTATTATCATTTTACCATCATTTCTACAACAAAATCCCATTTTCATGCCAATATCAAGTCAATTAGCAATTCACATTTTTATGGTTCTCATTTCAAGCACAATTTGTTAATTTAGCACATATCAACATATAAATCATGGTAGCATGGTAATTTCTTAGATAACAATCACAACTTGCATCAATTAACATTCTCTTTAACAAGCATTAATACTATTTGCAATTGTCTCATTTTCACAACACATGACTAAATTAATTAGAGTTTTCTTGACAATTTTACCCATCAATTCCCTAGTATGATATCTAGTTAGAAGTTCGATAAAATCACCCACCTCTAATGGAGAGAAAACAAACAAGAACTCCTAAAGTCTCCTAGAATGAACAAATGAAGCCTTCTCCTCCTAGATTGAGCCACCAATTTGACTTCTCCTCCTAACTTGAATGGTGTTTGAACTCCTTCCTTCTTGCTCCAATGGTAGGCCGAGCAACTTTGGAAGAGGAATACGCACCAACTAGCACTCAATCTTTTAACTCACAACACTCCTAATCTTTTACTCACAATTTCTAATCTTTTACTCACAATTTTGTCTTTCTTTCTTTCAATTCTTTTCAAGTGCAAATATGAATGGGTGGGTGTGTGGGTGGGTGTGTGTGGGGGGGGGGGGGGGGGGGGGGGGAGGGAGGGGGGAGGGGGGGCTTATTTATACAATTTTTGAGTGCATATGGAAGGCTAGGATTAGTCCAAATAGTTAAGGATCAAAGGCTAGGATGAGTTTGGGAGTTGTAGCAACTACCCATGATGGAACAACCACCTCCCTACTACTCCCATCTCTCCCTCTCTCTTTGTGAAATCCGGCCTACACCCCCAAAGTGCACCATGCACGTGCTAGTGCAATGCACATGCAATACTAGTACCCCCCATTAAAAGTTTGTTCATGAAAATTATTTAATTGTCTACCAGATTAGTCTACACTACAAGTTAGGCTACTTAAAAGGGGAATTAATTTAATGGGCTCACTAATGGGCCAATTAACCATGGGCTCTTAATAAATAAATTAATTAATTAATTATAGTGGGCTGGAAAGGGATAACTAGGCATAGGATTTTATTAGGCTTTTAAAAATAGGCTTTTTAGAGAATAAAGAGAAAGACTTGAAATAATTATTGTTTCATCTTATAAAGAAATAACTTTCTAGAAAAATGCATATGAAATTATACATGCAAAATAAGTAAAAATCACAAACTCTTTATAAATAAAATTCAGGATGTTACACTTGCATTAATGGGGGCCTTCTTGTTTCTTTTTAATAATATACTTGCAGGCCTGGAAGGAGAATTACTCGAAGGTGTTGCTGATCAAGTATTTTAGTCTTGTTAATTATCATGTTATCTTCAGTTCATGTTTTATTCATGCTACTCTTTATTGTATTCCGGGCGTGTTTGACCCGTAACTACTTTGTATTTTCCAGCTGTTGGTTATGTTATGGACTATGTCATGTACTTTTGTTATCCTATTGTGATTTTACATGCCTGTGTAGTTTTGTTGTTATCTTGTTGTTGAGTTACCTGTACAGCTTATGAATGGTGTATTGACATCATTCGCTGGGCCTTAGTCATAGACCCATATTCCCATATTTTGGGAAGCAGGGCGTAACACATATGATCAGAGTAGTTTCTCGTTGGTTCCCTCCTCGCGTCAATAATATCCTCCACAATAATCGAAGAAGACCCACTTTCTCATTCCTTTCTCCTATCTAGTAGATCGGGAAGAAGTCTCATTGTAACGCCCCGAGCCTCGCTCAGCTGCGCATGCAACTACGCGTGCGCGCGCACATGAAAAACAGATTCTAACAACGGCCCACCACATGGTTGCCTCACAAAATGTGTCATGACTATTAGGTACCCCTTGATCTTAGACAACTATTATATATATACACACACAATCATAACTCACATTCCATGTGGGACTAAGTATCATCACCTACCATGAATACCATGGCCCCATATTAATTAATTCATTCTTTCTGTAGGCTCCAATCACACACTACCACAACTATAAGCCATATATGTATATACATACCACATATATGCATACTCCTCAAGTACGGGGTATTACATACACCACCTTGAGATCTCAGTGTTCGCGTGTGCGCGCATGCGTAGTTGCGTGTGCAGTTGAGCGAGGCTTGGGGCGTTACACTCACCTTCAATTGTATGATCCGAGGGGGAGATGCTGCCACCCAAAGAAACCTAGACATGACTTATAATAATAATATAAGGCACCTTGCTGAACGACGATGGCCAAATGACAAAGGAATACCAAAAAGATCGTCGGAAAGCTTCAAATCTCCATGGAGAACTTGAACTCTAGAGAAAGAGACTTTGAAGAAAAAGAGATGAAGTAAAGAGAAGAGAAGGAGGAGGAGAAGGAGGAGGGGGGGGGGGGGGGGGGGGGGGTAGGCGAGGAGTTGCCTTTGGGTTCCCAACGTTCGGAAGCCCAACTGGCTTCAAGACCGTTAGGCCCCCAACAGTAAAAAAACCTAACAACTAAAAATAGAAAAGAGAGGAGATGATGATGTCAATGCCACGTGGCTGCCAAAATCAGCACCACGTGGCCATCGAATCAATGCCACGTCGCTTACATGTCGGTGTCTCCGAGCTGCTCGATCATGCCAAGGAAGTGTGACATCGAGCCAATTGAAGCTTCTTCGCCGTTTGTTCACCTTGAGATACACGCTGGATGATCTAGGTCATCAAATGTGCTCCAAATTTTGTGCCAAGATCCTCGGTGCGCTACCCGACAAAAGTGTTGTTGTCATTCGACATCAACATCCTGCTCGGGGGCGCACCAAGGAGGCGTGACACCAAGCAAGTGTCACCAAGCAAGGGGGTGGAAAAGGTGCCTCCTCTACCGCTCAACCTCCTCGTAATTCGTACTAGTGTGATCTGAGCTCTCAATTTCACCAAAATTTGCACTGTACATTAATTTCGATTTGAAAATTCTAGTTAATAATTAAAAATTTGGCAAAATTAGTTAAAATTCCAAAAAATAATTTAAGAATTCAGAAAAATTAATTAAAAATTCAAAAAAAATTATAAATTCTGAAAAATAATTGAACATTCAGAATATTTAGTGAATTTAATCAAAAATTTCGAAAAATAATTCTAAATTCGGGAAAACTAATTTGAAAATTCCAAAAAATATTTTAAAATTGTGGGAAAAGTGTAACATCCCGTATTTCTTGGAGGTATAATATATTAGTATAATTAACTAGCATAATATATATATATATATATATATATATATATATATATATATATATATATATATATATATATATATATATATATTATAAAAGCAAGAATAAATCTGTTCATAGAAGATCTCAGCCATCGATTTCAATAACTCGATCTTAACCATTCATTTAAACATCAATTATATAAAAGTAAATATATAAAATATTAATTGATCTCATCCATTCATTTAAATAGTGTAGGGCTCATATTAATGAGGAAAAAGAAAACCCCTTCAAAACCCTCCAGTTTGTTGCCTCCTTTCTTCTTCTTTCATACCCATCCTTCTGACTCGGTCGTCCTCTTCCACTTTCATCTCTCTCTCTCTCTCTCCCTCTCTCTCTCTCTCTCTCTCTCTATCACTCCTATATATATATATATATATATATATAGGGAAACCTTCGGTTGTGCACTACCTCTAGTGCACATGGCGTGTGCACTAGGCCTTCGGGCGTTCATATCGACGATCTGAACTGTTCACATTGATCTACACATCTAAATTAGTTTAAATATGTAAAATCAAATCATTTGAAATTCATTTGCCCATCCATCATGTGACTATAAAAAACAATAATTTTCAGCCATACAATTTTGTAACATTTCAATGGATGGGTAAATGAATTTCAAATGGTTGATTTTACATATTTAGACTAATTTAGATGTGTAGATCAATGTGAACGGTTCGGATCGTCGATATGAACGCCCGAAGGCCTAGTGCACACGCCGTGTGCACTAGAGGAGTGCACATCCGAAGCTTTCCCTATATATATATATATATATATATATATATATATATATATATATATATATATACATACATAAGAGTAATAATGTTTAATGGTAATATTTTAATAATCTGGATTAATTAAATGAGATTGAGAGGTTGTGGCTGTTGTTAGGCTGTTGTTGCTGCTGTCACGTGGGTGACGTAGGGTGTGGGGACTAGGAAAGGAGGTAGGGGGATGAATGAATTAGTCCCATATTAGAAGTTAACAAGATTACTAAAATAATAAATAATATTGCGTATGATCAAGAGTCACCAAATCGGTTAACCACCATTTGAGAGGCAGCCTGTGATGGGTAGTTGTACTAATAAATAAAATAAATTGTCGGAGTTGGGGCCGAGGTGTGGGGGCTAGGAAAGGACGTAGGGGGATGAATGAATTAGTCCCATATCAGAAGTTAACAAGATTACTAAAATAATAAATAATATTTCCTATGATCAAGAGTCACCAAATCAGTTAACCACCTTTTAAGAGGCATCCTGCGCTGGGCAGTTGTACTAATAAATAAAATAAATTGTCGGAGTTGGGGCCGGGGTGTGGGGGTTAGGAAAGGAGGTAGGGGGATGAATGAATTAGTCCCATATCAGAAGTTAACAAGATTACTAAAATAATAAATAATATTGTCCATGATCAAGAGTCACCAAATCGGTTAACCACCTTTTGAGAGGCAGCCTGTGGTGGGCAGTTGTACTAATAAATAAAATAAATTGTCGGAGTTGGGACCGGGGTGTTACAAAAAGTCAATTAAAAAATTCAACCAATAAAAACTATGAGTAGCTCTACAAAATTACTATTGTCCATAGAAGTTTCGAACAAAATTCTAGGCATCCTCAAAGCTCCGCTTCTCTTTAAATTACTCGGAAAATGACGAACTATTCCAGAAAGGCTGCAAAACCCAACATTCGGGAGAGAAGGGCTTATGATATGGGTAAAATTAGAGTTGCACGACCACAACATGCATCTTAAAGATTCTCGAGGGCAGAAACAGTGATTTCAGAGCCACTACAAGCCCACTAGGCAAATATGGGCCACTCTAGGCCCATCAACTCAACCTGATCAGTAATTCAGGCTAATAAATAGCCCAACAAGAAGAATTCACAGCTAATTAAAAGCTTTCAGATGAAATCATTTATCTCAAGTAGGGTCAATAACTAACTCTATCCCATCACCATGGAAATCTGGAATTTAATCAAAAAAAAAAAAATTACTCTTTTAAGTTTACTTTTGTAACTAACTCATAACTTATAAATACTCTCATCCCTCAATCAATAGTGGATAATCAATCCTTTGTCACCAATACTCTAGTATTTTAATTAGTCACTGACTTGAGCGTCGGATGGTCTTTCGTCGGGACCAACGCTAGTGTTCATACTTTGTGCAGGTTCGTTGGCGATCTTTTAGCCGTCCAATCCAGATCTAAGTGATTTTAATGGCTCATACTCAGATCAATGCGACTTAAGCCTCATATTTGATAGACGATCTAGATTGTAAGTATTTAAAAAAAAAAAAAAAATCATTGTCTGATTGCTCCCACATCAGGAAAAAGCAGCAACCGAGACCTTGTTAGAAGAGCATCTCTCGTTACAAATGAAGTATGAAATGACATTTATTTACTGTCTTGATTTTCTTTTATGCAGAGTATTAAAGAAGATCAAGCAAAACAAGAAAGAAGAAGGAAATGCTCTAAACCATGTCTCGTACGAACCACTAGTCCTCCATAATCTCCTCCAATTCGGGAGAGATTGTGCAGAGGGTACTTTGTGGAACTTTTTGACCTACTGACCCACCTTTTGAAAATAGTGAGCGATTTGGCCCACTTTTGATAATATTTAGCCAATTAACACAGTTTTGGACACGTCAGCATTAATCATGATTTGAAACAATGTCATAAATTAATTCTATGCCGCTGTTTCCAATAGCGATATTTTAAAAAATATTTTGTGTACTGCTATTTGGAGTAACGGCATCAGTTAACTTATTTTCAATCGTGTACTCTGTGATTTAGAAAAAGTTACAAGTGTGAAAAAATTCTATAGATGATGTCGCTATTCCAAACAACGACATTCTCATTACAGATGTCGTTGTTAGGGATAGCGACATCAGTTATAGAATTTTTGCATATAAATAGTAGCATCATCTATATATGCAAAAAATCATATAATTGATGTCGCTATCTCTAACAACGACATCTGTAATGAGAATATTGTTGTTGGGAATAGCGGCTTCATCTATATTATTTTTTCACACTTGAATTTTTTCCAAGTCATATAAAGCAAACGATTGAGAATAAGTTAACTAATATCGTTATTCCAAATAGCAGCACGCAAATTTTTACATAGATGCTGCTATTGAAAACACGGTATAGAATTAACTTATGTCGTTATTTTCAATAACGGTTAATGCTGACGTGTTCAAAACTAGCTCCGTTTGCTAAATATTTTTGAAAGTGGGTCAGATCGCTCAATATTTTTAAAAAGGGGGTCAGTCGGCAAAATGTTCTACTTTGCGATACACCCTTCGAACTGCGAGCCACTGGCTTATAGGGAATCCTACAGACTATGGATTTATTTTCCAAGGAAGAAGTAGGAATTCAGGTTTTGGAGTTGACTTTTCATAAAGGCCTCGGCGTATAAAACTAATTTGTTGAAAGCTTTAACTGAGGCCCATGGGTTCAGGCTTCCATAGTGCTTTCTGCTAGTAGTTTCAACAAATCAATTTTGTGAATCATCAAATTTGGATTTAGAAAACTGCAAATAGTTTCCTCACTTGTTAGTTATTGTTGGCCTTAAATTTGGTGTAAACAAAATGTACCATTAAGATTAATATTCTTCAGTTGAGATATATAGGTTTTCTAGGAAATCAAAATTCAAAATAAGAGCCAAAAAAATTTGAAATCAAGTAAAAGAGGAAAGCCAACAAATGTTGTATATTTATTTCCCTTATTATGAGAAATTAATATGTAAAGAATCGTTGATTGAATAATTAGTAATAGAAAGAATATAAGTGAATTCATCTAACAAATTGTATCTGGTAGGAAACAGTCAACTGCACAAAATACGGCCAATAGTACCATACATTTGACCACACTTATAATGCAATTTTTTATGTAGTCGATTGTCAACCCCTCTGACTTCAATTGAAGAGTTTGACAGTCGACTGCATAGAAGTGTAGTGTCGACCGTAGCCTGCACAAAATCAGATACGGAATTTTCTTCTCCACTTTTTGGAAAGAAATTTTTCTTCACCCTATAAATAGAGGTGAATTCATTGAATATTAGGCATCCCTTATAACTAATTTTTTTATAACTTAAATTCAATCAACGATCCGAGAGTGTGAGCTTTTATTGTTTTCTTAGTCAAGATCGACATAGATCTTACTTGTTTTCTTTTCTTCCACTTCAGTGAGTTTACAAGGCTTATTCATAGAAATCTTGTGGGTGTAATAGGACTCTCTACCTAAATGCCGTGAATCACTATACAGGGTTTTGAGCATAGTGGAACGCTTGTGGCGGAGAACTGCTACAAGTATGTAGTGTGGACATAGACCTGTGGGTCAAACCACGTTATATCATTGTGTCTTGTGTGCTTATTATGGTTGCTTTCTCTAACTCTATCTCCTTACTTTACGTATTTATTTTAAGTTTTTAATTTCCGCACAATCACCCTATTCACCCCCCCTCCCCCCCCCCCCCCCCCCCCTTTCCCCCCAGGGTGATTTACAGTGGTGTCAAAGTAAGGTGCTCATAAATAGCTTAAAAGCTAATAGCAAAAGGTCCAATGACCGAAATCCCTCCTCCCAAAAACTTGTACACATCGGAGTCATCCAACTCCAATGGACCAAGTCTCACACGTCCACCTTATTTTGATAGAAAATGCTATGATGTTTGGAAAGTTTGTATGTCTCACTTTTTGCATATGCATAGAGAAGAAGTATGGATCGTTTGTGTAAACAAAATGGATATCCCTATTAGTGATGGAAAGATGACCTTCACAGTAGCTGAACTATCACTAAAAACTGCCAACTCCAAAGCCATGGCAGTACTTTATGCAAGATTGAACATTGAAGAACTGATGCGATGTGGTGCAACTACAAAACAGCTTATGAAATCTGAAACAATATGTTAAAACGTCATGAAGGAACTGCATCTGAGGTAAACAGTGCCAAAGTTACTTTATGTTTTTATAAGTTTGATGTTTTTTGTATGATTCCAGGAGAAAACGTAAACCATATTCT
Source organism: Hemerocallis citrina (assembly GCA_017893485.1). Taxonomy (NCBI): domain Eukaryota; kingdom Viridiplantae; phylum Streptophyta; class Magnoliopsida; order Asparagales; family Asphodelaceae; genus Hemerocallis; species Hemerocallis citrina. The sequence goes on along the minus strand of CM030365.1, from coordinate 177,278,472 downwards.
AGATCGCTTTGATATTATCGCCCATGAACTTGAAAGCTTAGGTAAAAGGTTAGATGATGAGTGAAATGTTGGAAAACTCATAAGTTGTCTCACACCTGAATGAGATATCAAGGCTGCTGCATGAGGGAGACACTCGAAGAGAAATGATTCGACTACTACACATTAAAAACGTATGAGATGGAGATGACAGAAAGAAAGAGGTACCGGTAGAACATTGGGAACATTCCCAAAACTGAATGGAAGACTATTGCCTTGAAAGCAGCAACTTCATGACTAACAAAATCAGAATCAGATCATGAACAATATGACGAAGAAATCACGCTGCTGACTAAACAATTCAGCAAGTGCCTCAAACATAAAAAAATATGGCAGGTTTCAAGGAGAAATTAAGAGACAAAGATAAGGAGATTGTATGTTACAAATGCAAGAAGTCGGACACATCCGCGCAAACTGTCTTATCTCTCAAGATAGAAACAAAGCTTATTATTCCAAGTCAGGGTTTAGAAAGAATGTACTAAAGGCAACATGGTTCGATTCAGATTCAAGTAATGAAAAGCAAAGACTCAACAACTTCGAATTTATGGCTTTTGAAGATGGTGAGGGGCAATTACCACTCCAACAAGAGGTAATTGAAGAAATCGCCGATGATGAATTAGTAGATATATGTAATGACCTAAAAGATTATGCAAAGAAACTTAGTTGGGAGCTAAAACAATATAAGTGAATATCTAATAAATCACATGACTCTTGTATTACTAAAAATAAAAAGCTGAAAGATGCAAACCTTTTGTAAAATCCTGGAAAATAAAATGAATTATTTTGAATTATTAAATAAAGTTAAATCGTTGTATTTGACTATTTTGACTATATTATGAAACTACTGTTTTGCACGTGCAAAATAAGTGCAAATATCGAAATTCAAATCTTTAAAATTTCATGTAAAAAATTAGTTCTTCTCATTTAATTACAATGTTCTTATTTTTATTTTTTATTTTTTTAATTTGTTTTGAAAATAGAGGACTAATTTTGAAAATAAAGGACTACTTTTGAAATTATATTGACAAAATGGATTTTTTTTTAATGAAAGAAATCATTTTGGGCCATGAAAAGAGCCCGAAATTCAAATTTTAAATTTTCTGAATTATAGGCCGGCCAATTATGAGAGATTAGTGGATAAGATCATGGAGCCAAATTGATTGAGTTATATATGTATCATAACTTAATTGATTTCCTAAATATTTGAATTTGTAAAGCAGGAGATTCTAGGGGACCTATGTGCAAAAATCCCATGAAAACCCGAAAAATTTTCCCAACAATATATAAAGAGGAGTAGGGTTTTGGGCCCTTCTCTTTTGGTTTTATCATTGGTGAATTTTTTTAGTCTTGGAAAAGAAAGCAATTTCTTAGGAATGAGGAATTTCTTTGCTTTTGTATTCAAATTCTTCAAGAAGTGGGCGTCCCTTTAACTCTCTTGATATGTTATTTTTGCTCATGATGATGTAGTAACATGTTAGGAATTTATTTGTGGATGTTGTTAATCACCTTGGGGGGGGGGGGGGGGGGTTGAATAGGGTGATTGTGCGAAATTAAAACAAATTAAAGTGAAGTGCAGAGTAAATAAAAGAGATAAGAAGAGCAAACACAAATAGCACAAGTGACGCAGCGATATAATGTGGTTCGACCCCCAGGTCTACGTCCACACCACCTACTTACAGCAATTCTCTGCCACAAGCGTTCTACTATACTCAAACCCTTGTACAGTGATTCTCGGATTAAGGCCGAGAGACCTATTACACCCACAGAACTTCTAATACAAGTCCTGTCAATCTCACCGAACTGGAAGAAAAGAAAAAACTCAAGATCTTAAGTGATCTTGACTGAAGAATACAAAAATTATCACACACACTCGAATTGATTGTTGAAAGATTAGTTCAGGAGATTTTTCTCAGAAGTGATAGGTGAAGAATACACAGTGGTTTCGGCCAATTAAATAGACTGGGAAGTGTATCGATCAAAATTAGAAACGATACATTCCAAAAATGTGAACAGCACAAAGTACGGTCGACCGCAATTTCGGTGCAGTCGACCGTTCATCTCTCTGACGTAAATTAGAGAGATGAAAAGTTGACTACTTCTTACTTAACTGTGAGTTGCAGTCGACTGCGATGCGGTCGACCGTCATGAGGTGCGGTCGACCGGTATCGCGCTGTTCATACCGAATCCACTTTATATTCTTACCAAAAACTAATCAATCACCAATCAATTTATACATATTAAATCTCACAAATATAGAATAATAACAACTGGTCTTGATAGCTTTCTTGGACACTAATCAATCAACTCCTCTTTTTGAATATCTTCTTCTTTTGCCTAATTTCTCAACTCTTTATTACTTTCATTCTTTTAATATTCTTGAATCTCTTTTGGATTTCATATGGATATTATTTGATCTTGAAAATCTGAACAACTCAATTTAAACTTATTAGTATTTATAAACACATTTTGTGCACACCAAACTAAGAGTCAACAATCTTTCCCTTTTGGTGTAAACAAAACATGCCTTTGAATATTAAAAGTAAAAATTAAACAATTTGGCATATAGATACTCTCCCTGAATTCAGTACTTCCCGTAACACAGATTTTCATAGGTAAAGAGCTTTTAAGATAGATTTGTAAATACTCCCCTTTAATTCAATACTTCATAGAAGATAAAAAATATTTACTTTCAGTGTTAATAAAAAACATTCATAAATATTCTCCCTTTTTTTGGAACACACCAATTGGGGGCAAAAGTGAAGTAAAAATAAAACATGGAAAATATAATATACTTCCCCGAAAACGATTTGTAAATGAAAAGAACTTTCATTAAGCAAAGAAGAAGGAATTTCAAGAAAACGATAGTATAAAAAAATAGATAGTTCTTAAAAATCACAACGTCAAACCAGAAAAAGAGTCGGTCGACCGCAAGGTCGACCGCAAAACCAACAAAAAAAATTCCTGAGAGCAAACCGGTCGACCGCACATCTCGTAAAGGCAAAACACAAGTCAGAGGGTGAGCCAGTCGACCGCAAATACTGAAAGCTAACATTTGGAAAACAGAGTATAAAAAAGAATTTAACCCGAGAGTAAACCGGTCGACCGTCCAGTCGACAGTACACCCTCACAGGCGTATAGTCGCCCGTCCAGTCGACCAAAACGAATTTTCAAGCTGAAATATCAATAACATTCAGTTCTCCTTTCAAAAAATAAAATCATTTTTTCATCTGAAGGTTTGATAAAAATATCAGCATGTTGCGAATCAGTGGAAACATATTCAAGAATAATATCCCCCTTTTGAAAATGGTCTTTAATAAAGTGATACCAAATATCAAAGTGTTTTGTGCGACTGTGTTGATTAGAATTCTTTGTCATATGAACAGTACTAGTGTTATCGCATTTAATTAGAATGTGATCAAAAAATACCTTGTAGTCCTCTAGAGTGTGTTTCATCCATAATACCTGCGCACAGCAGGATCCTGCGGCGATATATTTAGCTTCGGCAGTTGAGAGAGTTACAGAGTTTTGCTTCTTGGATGCCCATAAGACAAGACAGTTGTCCAAGAAGTGACATGTGCCGCTAGTACTTTTTCGGTCTGTTACGCTACCAGCATAATCTGCATCAGAGAATCCTACAAGGAAAAAGTTTCTATTTTTCGGGTACCAAAGTCCAGTATTTGGTGTGCCTTTCAGATATCGAATGATACGCTTAACGGCAACCAAATGCGATTCTTTGGGACACGATTGAAAGCGTGCACATAGACAAATACTGAACATAATATCTGAACGAGATGCAGTAATATAAAGTAAACTACCAATCATACCTCGATAAGTAGAAATATCAACATTGTTGTCAAATTCATCTTTAGAAAGCTTCGTAGTAGTGGCCATAGGTGTTTTGTAAGCATTTGCATTTTCAAGTCTGAACTTTTTGACTAGTTCTTTTGCATATTTGGATTGATTTATAAAGATTTCATCCTTTCTTTGTTGTATTTGAAGCCCAAGAAAATAAGTTAGTTCACCCATCATACTCATTTCGAACTCATCCTGCATTTGCTTTGAGAATTCCTTACAAAGATTTTCATTACTGGATCCAAATATAATATCATCAACATAAATTTGAACGATTAAAATACCTTTAGAGACATGTTTTATAAATAGTGTAGTATCTACTTTTTCTTTAGAGAAGCCTATGTGAAGTAGAAACGAACTCAGTCGTTCATACCAAGCACGAGGAGCTTGCTTCAAACCATACAATGCTTTATCATGACGAAACACATGATTTGGGTGTGTGGGATCAGTGAATCCCAGTGGTTGTGCAACATAAACTTCTTCCAAAACAAAACTATTTAAAAATGTACTTTTGACATTCATTTGAAAGAGAGTAAAATCCATATAAGTAACAAAGGCAAGTAAAATGTGCAACCGGTGCAAAAGTTTCATCAAAATCTATACCCTCTTATTGGTTATAACCTTGTACAACAAGACGAGCCTTATTTCTAGTGATTGTGCCAGATTCATCCAATTTGTTCCTAAACACCCACTTAGTGCCAAGTATAGTTCTATTGTGGGGTTTAGGAACAAGTCTCCATACTTGATTCTTTTCGAATTGATTAAGTTCTTCTTGCATTGCTATGATCCAGTCATTATCTTGCAAAGCCTCCTTAATATTCTTAGGTTCAAGTATAGAAACGAAGGCAGAAAAACACATGAAATTTTGAGCTTGTGTGCGAGTAGTTACCCCTTTTGACATATCGCTTCGTATAAGAGTTGATGGATGACTAGACATGATTTTCAATGCGGGACGTCTTTCATTTGTGGGAATAGTGACAATGGTGAGGCTTTTCTCATTTTCCACTCTACGACAGAATTTTTGAAAGACATACAATGTGTCATCTTTTTTGGTAAAAAGGCAACCCAAGTAAATCTACTATAATCATCAACAATTACAAAGGCATATCATGCACCTCCATTACTACGTGTTCGTGATGGTCAAAAAAGATCCATGTGCAAGAGTTCAAGGGGTCTAGAAGTTGATACCATTTTCTTGGGTTTGTGAAAACTTTTAGTTTGCTTACCGAATTGGCACAACTCACACAGTTTATCTTTCTCAAATTTGATTTTAGGGATCCCCCTCACAAGCTCCTTGGTTACAAGTTTGTTGAGATTGTCCATGGCTGTGTGTCCAACTCTTCGATGCCATAACCAACCATCCTCATTTCTTGCGACAAAGCACCTCATATTTTCCTGTGCTAATTCATTAGAATTTATAACATATACATTGTTACACCGGTTAGCGAGAAGTAAACAAGATTTATTGCTATCTAGCACAGTGCATGTATTTTTATCAAAAGTAACGGTGTAACCTTTATCACATAATTGACTAACATTAATTAAATTATGTTTTAAATCTCTTACCAATACAACATCCTCAATAGAGTATGAGGAACAAAAGTTTATTTTACCTTTACCAATGGTTTGGCCAGTGCTATTATCTCCAAAGAGGATGTCCTTCCCTTTTTCCCTTGATAGTGATGTAAAGTATCTGCTGTCACCTGTCATATGATTTGAGCATCCACTATCAAGGTACCACCGATCTTTAGTCTTGATACGCTGAGGTACCTACATCAAGATCAGTAGGTATAATTTTGCGTGCCCAAGTTTATTTTGAACCTGCATTTACATCCTTTCTTATCCACACAAAATTAGTATTCCTTTTAAATACACAGTTATAAGAAACATGTCATAGTCTACAACAGTAATGACATCTGATCCCACTATGTCTTGAGTCATGCACACCTGCATAGTTTTGAGTTGTTTTGTGATCATGTTGGTGATTGTGCAAGTGTGTATGATATGATGATTTAGATTTTTGATGGTGTATTGGCCCTTCGTAACCAAGCCCACCATTATCATGATAGGATCTTGAATTTTTTGTAATAAGGTAACTGGGCTCTTCATATTTTTCAAAATTTTTTTCAAGCTCAGTTACTCTTTTATAAAGTCTTTTTTTAGTCATCTTATCGTCTTTTGTATTCCAACGAAGAGTGTCTAGAGTAGCATCATGAATTCTATTTTGTTCAAGAGCTTCATTACAGCCTTCCACTACACCATCAAATTTTGTTTGGCATTCTTTTAAATCATCTGTGAGTTTGACAATATAAACAGATTTCTCATAAATTTCTCTTAAGTGATCATCATGTATTGCTAAGGATTCTCGAATTTGTTGTTTTAAAAGTTCATTTTTCTCTAGCAATACATCATGATCTTTTCTAAATGACTCAAATTTTTCCATGATCAAGACATTCTTATTTTTTAGTTTTTGATTTTTTGTAATACAAGAGTCATGTGTTTCATTTGAAATTTGTTTATATTACCTAAATTCACGACTTAGTTTCTTAGCATAGTCTTTTAAACCATTACACATGTCTACTAGCTCATAATAAGTGGGTTCTTCGATTACCTCTTCTTGAGATGGTGATTGCACCTCACCATTCTCAAGAGCCATGAAGCCGACGTCGTTGTAGCCTTCCTCTCCCTCACTTGAATCTAAGTCTAACCATGTTGCCTTCAGCGCCTTCTTTTTCAGACCTGGGTTTGAGCGGTAGTAGTCCATATTCCTGTCTTGTGAGACGGGACAGTTTGCACGGATGTGTCAGGCTTCTTGCACTTATAGCACACATCAGCTTTATCTTTTTCCCTTTCTCCTTGGTACCTGCCATATTTTTTATGTTTGGGATACTTACAAAATTGCTTGGTCAATAAGGCAATGTACTTGTCTGACTTCTCATGGTCTGAATCTGTTTTTGATGGTCGAGATTTTTTTGCTTTCAGTGCAATGGTTTTCTCTTTGGTTTTTGGTTCAATCCCGATATTTTGTCTGTATCTTTTAGTTTCCGTCATTTCCATCTCGTATGTCATTAACTTTCCTTGGAATGTGTAGTAGTTGAATCCCTTTTCTTCAAGGGTCTCCCTCATTGCAGCAGCCTTTACATCCCACTCTGGCGTAAGACAACTTATGAGTTTTCCGACCTTTCGGTCATCATCCAACCCCTTACCTAAGCTCTCAAGTTCATGGGCAATGATATCGAAGCGGGAAAGCATTTAATCCACATTTTCTCCTGGCAATATACGAAACACATCCTACTTATAAAAACATAAATTTACTTTACCTTTTACCTCAGAAGCGGTTCCCTCATGCCGCTTCAACATATTGTTCCAGATCTCGTATGTTGTCTTGCAGTTTTGGCCGCATCGCATTAGTTCTTTGTTATCCAACCCTGCATAAAGAGCCATCATGGCTTTGGAATTTGCTGTCTTGAGAGCTAGCTTCGCTTTTGTGAAAGCTGTCATTCCGTCCCTGACCGGAATATCTATTTTATTGATGCACATATTCTATACTTCTTCTCCAAGCATCTGTAGAAAATATGTAAAGCCCCATAATGAAGTGAAATATTTTGTATATATTACTTATTCTAAACTAAGTTAAGATTTGAATGGATTGGTACATGATGATTGAATTAAATAACTATGCATGTGTATACACTAGGGTTAGGGTTAGGGTATGGTAACCTAGGGTTAATAACCTAGGGTTAAGGCTAACCCTCATCCTAATCAAACCCCAGCACACATCTTGATAAAAATCGGAAGGTTGGCATTGCACATGAAGAGTTCTTCATGAAAGACTTCTAGTTGACTTGGGAACCTTCTAGTTTTGTGTGTTGGTACTTGATCTTACCCTTCACCTCCACTCACTTCCACCTTAAACCATCCCCACCCTACACCTAAATTTGGACGGCCCATGCTTCAAGGGGAAACCCTAACTCCCACTCCCCTCTATTAATACCCACTTCACTTACTCTCTCATCCTCTTTTCCATTTGGTTCTTGTTTCTTCAAAGAAAAAAGAGAGAGAGAAATAAAGAGAGATCTTTTTAAGTGGTTGTAGAAGATTAGTGGAAGTGAAGAAGGTACAAGGAGAAAATCTTGAAGAGCTAGGAGCCAAAGCACACAAGAGGATTTTCTTGCAACTCAAAGTGTGGGTGATTCTCTTAAAACTCAAAAAATAGTTTTTTTTCTTTATCTATGTAATCCTAGCAAGAAGTAGGAACTAAGAGAATCTTGTTTACCATGGGTAATTATTTACATGCTAAGAAAAGGTAATTTGTATGGTAGAACTCTCTTTTTCATGATATCTTGTTAAAGAAACATGTATGACTAAGGGGTTTGGGAATTTCTAACTCATAAACGATTTGAAATTTTAAACTCAAATTTTGGGGATTTGTTTTTCCATATGTCTATATCTTGCATGATTTTTTAAAGAATATTTGGAAGTCTTTTGATAGCCCAAACACTAGCTCAAAATTCGGACAGCAACCCAGGCAGAAACTGTTGTTTTGGAAAATTCTGTCACAACTTCCAAAATTCATAACCAAATATTGGTTGGGTATTTTGTCTAAAATTTTTCTTGGATGTTCTTATATGTTTCTACAATCATAATACCAAATTTTAAATTTTTCTGAAATGATTTGATGCCTCAAAAAAATTACTAAGCCCCACTTGTCTGAGCAGACGAAGCTGAAGATTCCTGCCTAGGGACTAAAGTTCACATATGCATATCTACCTGTGTGTAATTGAATATGCTATGGAATTTTGCAGGTAGCTTTTGTTATGAGTGTATTTTATGATCCCAAATTTTTAGAATTTTTAAATGAATTTTGACAAGGTTTCAAAAATAAATCGTTAGTAGAAGCAAAAACCTCGTCTGAAAAGCAGTAGAGATTTTGTGTCATATTTGTAGAGTCATAACTCTCGGCGTAGTAGGATTTTGGATACAATTTTTGGACACAATGTAGGGGTCTATGTCTATTTATAGATTCTTAAATTTCATAAGCACTGGACAATGGGTTGATTTTATATGGATTTTAGACTAGGCTGGGTTTAATACCAAGTGCTGATTGCATGACCTGTATAATTGTGATTTTCTGGATATATATGTTCGGAATTTTCCCAAGTGTTGCACTAGGGATTTGTAGTAGAGACCCTAAGCTTTTCAAAAAATCTAGGAAATCAAAATTCCGAGTTATGTATTAATTAATGTAATTTTTCTAGCACTGGAAAGATCCAGCTGCTCTTAACGAGTTGATACTTTGCATATGCTTGACCTTCCTTTACTCTCAAGTGTTGATTGGAGAGTTGGGGGGGGGGGGGGGGGTGAGAGTAGTTGTATACCCTCATACATAGTTGTTTTTGTGTCTCATTCTAATTAAGACATAGGGGAGTGCCTTGAACGAAAATTAAGTCATCGGCCGTGTCTAATTAATCGCCTATGCCTACCAACCGTTAGGACAACTTCGGGACTTCCGCCATTAGCAATTAAAGATGGCCGACTCGGGCACCGACAGAATCATGGGAGATGATCACGGGTCGAGTTGAGGGCGAGATTCATATGGGGAAGTGGCGAGCAAGGTGGTAGCGTCGCCGGAGCCGCCAGTTGGTAGACAAGAACTAGGGTTCCGTTAGGGAAATCGTTGAGACTAGGTGCAACCTAGACTGTGGTTCAAGCTGTGACCATGCCCTTATAACACGTCTAGGTAGACTTAATGTTAGCTAGATATTGTCATCACCTATAACCGCAATAGTTCTAGCAACTAGTAATTAGGTGACGTACTCGCCTATCATTAGGGATACGTGTTATTGTGCATATCTTGCATTGTTGATTCCTGAAGTACTGTGGTAAGGACGGGATGGGATTTCCTGGCGGATAGGGGATTAAACCTTCGAGGCCATCAAGTTCTATGTTGGTGGACACGAACGGGTCGTCTAGGCTGCAGTCCTGTGAAATTCAGTGCCATAGGTACGTTGCGGTGTATCTTTAAGTTCATCACGGAATGGGATCCGAGCGCCCTGCACTAGTGGCAAACTGAGACACCACGATGTGACTGCAGAACGGGTGGGACCGATTAATCTGCAACCTTATCAACTATGATCTATCTATCAGGAACAGGACGAGTACGCGAGTAGGATGCATGGCGAGGGTTCAAATCCCTAAACTTGGAGATAACAGCTTGAATTGGAAAGTATGTACTATGGGATACATACATTTCCAAAGTCTCGCTTGCGTTAGACTAAGTACATCTTGACGTGTGCATTAGATTACTAGGGTATATCATACACAGACGCACTCGACCCGACCCCACCTCCCTCCCATTTAGCCATTTTCTTTTGTATTGTTTAGTTTGGAGATCGCTGCTTTTATCAGCTATGCATCAGTAGAATTACTGATGTGCCTAATTTTTTAGGTGATAGATGCTGACCCGTGGAGTCCAGGAAGGCTCAAGCCTGATGATGCATCCAAGTGACAGTACCAAGTGTTCCTTATTCACTTTTGTTATTTTTTTTGTAAAACATGATTTGAAATTTCTGAACAGCGAATATTGTAACACTTGAACTTGTACATCATGGAGTAAAATTTATTTTAAAAATTCTTGCTTTTTTTCCTGTATTGTGACTGTTTGAAAGAAAGATTCTGGATTACGTCACGAATCACCACTATGGGGATTCGAGGCACTACAAAATGAGACATATGAAATTTCCAAACATCATAGCATTTTCCATCAAAAAATGGTGAGCGTGTGAAACTTGTCGCATTGGAAACGAATGGCTCCGATGATTACAAGTTTTCGGGAGGAGGGATTTCAGCCATTGGAACTTTTGCTTAAGCTTTTAAGCTTTTGATAAGCACCTCGCTTTGATACCACTGTTAAACACCCTAAGGGAGGGGGGAGAATAGGGTGATTGTGTAGAATTTAAAAAAAATTAAAGTAAAGTGCAGAGTAAATAAAAGAGATAAGAAGAGCAAACACGGATAGCACAAGTGACGCGGCGATATAATGTGATTCGACCCCCAGGTTTACGTCCACATCACTTACTTGCAGCAATTATCCGCCACAAGCGTTCCACTATACCCAAACCCTTGTACAGTAATTCTCGGATTCATGCCGAGAGATCTATTATACCCACAGGACTTCTAACACAAGTCCCGTCCATCTCACCGAAGTGAAAGAAAAGAAAAACTCAAGATCTTAAGTAATCCTGACTGAAGAATACAAAAATTATCACACACACTCGGATTGATTGTTGAAAGATTAGTTCAGAAGATTTTTCTCAGAAGTAATAGGTGAAGAATACACAGTAGGTTCGTCCAATTAAATAGACTGGGAAGTGTATCGATCAAAATTAAAAACGATACATTCCAAAAATGTGAATAGCGCAAAGTACGGTCAACCGCAATTTCAGTGCAGTGACCGTTCATCTCTCTGATGTAAAGTAGAGAAATGAAAGGTTGACTGATTCTTACTTAACTGTGAGTTGCATCGACTGCGATGCGGTCGATCGTCATGAGGTGTAGTCGACCGGTATCGCACTGTTCATACCGAATCCACTTTATATTCTTACCAAAAAAACTAATTAATCACCAATAAATTTATACAGATTAAATCTCACAAATATAGAATGATAACAACTGGTCTTGATAGCTTTCTTGGACACTAATCAATCAATAAAAATCATATCTTCTTCTTTTGCTTGACGTCTCAATCTTTCTTTATTACTTTCCTTCTTTGAATATTCTTGAATCTCTCTTGGATTTCTTATGGATATTATTTGATCCTGAAAATGTGAACAACTCAATTAAAACTTATTAGTATTTATAGACACATTTTGTGCACACCAAACTAAGAGTCAACAGATGTATTTATTATTTTGCCATGAGATCAATTGTTTAGATGATTAATATATGAAGTTAGTTGATGTTATGAAGTAAAAAAATCAAATATTTGTATGAGTTGAACATGAACGATTGATTCTTGAATATTATATGAAGTTAGGGTATGAAAGATTAAATATTTGACCCATAGAGTTGATTGAATGATCATGTATATTGTTGTAATTGATTAGAAATTGATAGTTGATCTATAAATTTATGTTTGATTGATATAAAGATGAAATCTTTGAAGTATATTCATTGTTTTAATGCGTAATTTTTTTATAAATCGAATGTTAGTTGATTGGCACATGATATACGGTTGATATGGACCCCAAGAATCGATGTTTTGAACACCCAAAGAGCTCGGGGGTTAGGGTTGTACAGTACCCGGGTTTGTACAGTGCACCCGAGCACTGTGCAGACCCAGGTCTGCACTTTTCTGGGTTTTGGCTTGCATGTTGGGGCTCAGATTTGGGGTATTTTTTTGTAGGGTTGTGTGTGTCAGGGTTTGAGATGACTCCTAATACACATATGAATGTATATATATAAACCTAGTTAATGGTGAAAAGTTTTGTTGCTTTTAAAATCAAGATTTCGATGAGTAAAGTTTCAGATTTTTGGGAAATAAGTTTCAAATTTTGTGTATGTTCAGTTGCAAAGTCGTGTGATGCAAACCTATATTTTAAATGAGTATAACTCTCAGTTTTGAGGAGTTTAATGTCCATTTTTGAATGACATAATCTCATATTTTGATGTAGTTGTTTTCAGATTTTAAGAGGTGAAAGTTTCACATTTTTGAACTATGAAATTTCAGATTTGAGGGATAAATCACATAATTTAAAGTGGGTTGTTTTCAGTTTTAAATAGATTAAAATCCCAGAATTTATATTATGTTTTCATATATGGAAATAAATAGAGAGAATTGAATTAAAGATGTATGATTGAATTGATTTTGCTTCTATAAATGAGAAGTATCCATTATGGAAGTGGAAGTCCATTTATTTGAGAAGTATGATGTTCTGGAAAGCTTTCATTTACTGAAAAGCTTATATTTGATAAGATGAAGTAATTTGGCGATTGATTTATAAATTCGAATTTTGCCGAAAGGTGATATATTGAGAAATGAGTAAAAGAATGATTGTTTGATTAATGAATTGAGTGGTGGTTTTAATTGAGAATTAGGATTAATATAAAGAACCCTAGAAGCGAATATTGTGGATATTGTTGGGTTGTGATCTCTAGAGGCTGAGCAAGACCTTAGTTACCGGGAGTTGAGATTGTTTGATTTTGGAAATTAGCCAATGTCGGCAAGTGTTCCTTTGAGTTAAGTCCGGTAGGGTGAGCTAGCTCTAGGAGTCTGTGGTTATCTATATTTGAACTTAAGGACATGCACTAGTTGGAGATATGAAGAAATAAGGGAAAACATGAGTATGGGGGCCTCAGCTGATGATCCCCGGAATTATCGAAATGTGAGTGGAAGTGTCTCCAACTCATCTGTAGTGTGGGATTGATCTCAGAAATTTTTGGGATCGAGGCGATGTTCATGGGATATTTGTGTGAAGAAGTGCCATGATGACTTGCGGTGTAAGACGATCCCCAAAATTATCAAGATGTGAGTGGAGGTGTCTCCAGCTCATCTGCGGTGTGGGATTGGTCTCCGGAATTACCAGGGCATGAGCCAAATATTCACAGAATGTCTAGATCTTATGTTAGTCATGGGCATAAGTTTCATAACGAGGGATTAAACCTATAATGAGGATAACGCTAAGGGCTTGCCTTCAGACCTATGTAGTATGAGATGCATAGAATCTGAACAAGTGAGCAATAGTGAGCATTATGTGCATTGTGTTTTCTTGGACATTGTTTTATGTATTTTTCTTTTGTTTTCTTAACACACACTCATTCTTTTAGTTTAGCTTCATGTGTGGATTTTTGAACTTTTCCATTATTGCTATATTTTATTTTTGGGCAACAAGTTTGCGGTTGTGAGACTTTGAAGATGCTGCTATATCAGCATTGCGTCAGTTGCATTCAACTGATGTACTCATAGTTTTAACAGTTTTGTAGGATTGCAAAGTGAATGGCTTGAACAAGAGTTAAAGATTGGATTTAGGTGAAGACTGGAGTTTCAAGTGTTGAATCAGTTGTATTAAATGTGTATTAAATTTCCGTTGTGCATTGTAATAAGAACTGTTGTAAAGAAAATTTTAAATTTTCTTGTATGTTTGTACTGTATTTGGATTACATTGAAGTAACTATTCTAAATTTGTGTCCCATATTTCCTATATTGAAACTCAGGGCGCTACACCTTTTGATTACTGAAAAATTTGAGTTATTTAGAAATAATCATGATTTATTGATAGAGTAAAATGAATGTTTAAAACAACATATTTAAAATTACTGACAATAAATAATGAAAACCTAAAAGAAGTTCATAAGAAATCTGCCTATATTGCTAAGCTCACTGATGATCTTAATGAATGCAAAAGAAAGTTTGACGAAGTAGTGGAAGGATGTAAAGAAGTCCTCGAATAAAATAGACAACCTGATGTAACTCTTGATACTCTTTGTTGGAATGCCAAAGATGACTATCAAACTATAAAGAGGCTTTGTTGTAGAATAATTGAGTAAAAAGGGTTATTAAAAAATACAAAGGGCCCACGTATTTTATGACAAGAAATTCAAGATCTTTTAATGATAATCGAGGAATTGGTTACAACACGCCACAAAAACGTTAGCCTACTAAGCTATCTTATCATACACGTATGCATAGCCACACAAATAAACACAAATAAAGCCATAGCTATTTAAATGTGTATAACCCAAGACATAATTGAATTACTTGTCACTATTGTTGTAAATTATGGCATATTTCTTATAAATGCATTTTAAAAAGGAATACTAATTTTGTTTGGGTGAAGAAGAATGCAATCGTGAACAATACAAACTTGGGCACCCAAAGTTATACCTACTAATTTTATTGTAGGTGCATCAACGAGTCAAACCTAAAGACTAGTGGCACCTTGATAGTGGATACTTGAATCATATGACTGATGATAATAAATACTTTGCATCATTATCAAGGGAAAAGGAAAAGAGATCATCTTTAGAGATAATAGCAGTGGTCAAACTATTGGTAAATGTAAAATAAATTTTGGTTCCTCTTGCTCCATTGATGGTGTACTTTTGGTAAGTGGTTTAAAACATAATTTACTTAGTGTTAGTTAACTATGTGATAAAGGTTACATTGTTACTTTTGATAAAAATGCATGTAATGTATTTAATAGTAGTAATTCTTGTTTACTTATTGCTAATCGCTGCAATAACGTTTATGTCATCAACTCTAAAGAATTAGCACAGGAAAATATGAGATGTTTTGTAGCTAGAAATGAAGATGGTTTTTTGTAGCTAGAAATGAAGATGGTTGACTATGGCATCGGCGGCTTGGACACATAGTAATAGATAACCTCAAAAAATTAGTAAACAAAGAACTTGTGAGTGGAATTCCCAAAATTAAGTTTGAGAATGACAAGCCTTGTGACTCATGCCAATTCGGTAAGCAGACTAAAAGTTCTCACAAACCTAAGAAAGTGGTATCAACCTCTAGACCTCTTAAACTTTTGCACATGGACCATTTTGGACCATCACGAACACATAGTAATGGAGGAGCACAATATGCTTTCATCATGTGGATGATTATAGTAAATTTACTTGGGTTGTTTTTTTTTATCACAAAAAGATGATACTCCTTATATTTTTCAAAAATTTTGTCGTAGAGTTGAAAATGAGAAATGCCTTACCATTGTAACTATCCGTAGTGACCATGGTGGAAATTTCAAAAATGAACTCTTCACATCATTTTGTGATGAAAAATAAATAAAACATGAGTTTGCTTGTCCTCGCACTCCCCAACAAAATAGGGTTGTTGAAAAGAAAAACCAATCTCTTCAATAAATGGCTCGCACAATGCTTAGTGAAAATGATATTCCTAAATCTTTTTGGACGGAAGTTTTCAATATAGCATGTTACACTATTAACCAAGTAATTATTAGAATACATCTTGAGAAAATCCTTTTGAACTATATTATGGAAAACTTCCAAGCCTAAGTTATTTTCGTGTATTTGGCTGGAAATTTTTTATCTTAAATACCTTAGATAACTTGGAAAATTTTGTTCATAAAAGTGATGAAGACGTATTCTTAGATTATTCTCTAAGTACCAAAGCATATCGTGTATTTAACAAGAGAAACAACACTATACAATAATCTATTGATGTTATATTTGATGAAATTAATCCTCTTGCAAGAGAGATAATACATGTTGTTGATGATGAAGAGACAGGTATTCGCATTGAGAATAGACAAGTACATATAGAAAAGAAGTCGAATAGGGACTCTCAAAAGAACTCAACTCATCTAGACGAATCTTCATCACAACAAATAATCAATAAAGCACAAGTGAACCCATGATGAAAGAGATGAAATCACCATAGATTGACCAAATGGAAGATGATCACATTCCTACTGCAACACAAACTCAAACTCCCATCATCGAAAAGTGTCCCGCATGGAAAATTATGTCTAGTCATCCCTCAGAACTGGTACGAAGCGATATGACAAGGGGGTAACTACTCATACTCAAGCTAAAAAGTTTAAGTGTTTTTCTGCATTCGTATCCATACTTGAACCGAAAAATATTAAGGAGGTCTTGCAAGACAATGATTGGATCATTGACGTGCAAGAAGAACTTAATCAATTTGAACGAAATCATGTATGGAGACTTGTTCCTAGACCCAGTAGTAGAGCCGTTCTTGGAACGAAATGGATGTTTAGAAACAAATTAGACGAATCTGGTACAGTCGTCTCTGTTCCTCTTGCTTGGGTAGATCCAACCCGTAAGCTAGCCTGAGGCAATTGTAGGCGAACGTTAGTGAAGGGAGGTGCCTATGCCTTTCCAAAAGTGCCTTTCTTTCAGGCACCTTTCTTCTTTCGTTTGTGGTCCTGTTCTTTCTCTCGATTGTTGAACCGTACATTTCAAGTGTCTATTTAGTTAGTGAGGCGGTGCTTGCTTTGGCGCGCTAGCTAGCGGGGATTCCCTTAAGAAGGCAGATTGCCCAATAGCAAAGATAGGGCATTTCATATCATAAGTCCCATTCCCAGGAGAAGGAACACACATCAATCGGAACTAGATTGCCCAACATCAAGTGAGTGTTAGAAATAAGGTCCGTCTTGTTGCTCAAGGTTATAACCAACAAGAGGGAGT
This sequence comes from Hemerocallis citrina, assembly GCA_017893485.1. Classification (NCBI taxonomy): domain Eukaryota; kingdom Viridiplantae; phylum Streptophyta; class Magnoliopsida; order Asparagales; family Asphodelaceae; genus Hemerocallis; species Hemerocallis citrina. The sequence continues at coordinate 177,261,408 of CM030365.1, read as the reverse complement.
TGATTTTGATAAGTCGTTTTCTCCTGTTGCACGGCTTAAAGCCATTCGTATTTTACTAGCTTTTGCATCCTACATGGATTTTAATCTTTTTTCAGAAGGATGTTTAAAGTGTTTTTTTAAATGGTTTTATCTTTGAAGAAGTTTATGTTGAAAAATCACCAGGGTTCACTAACCCAACACACCCAAAGCATGTATTTCGCCTTGATAAAGTGTTGTATGGTTTGAAGCAAGCTCCTCGTGCTTGGTATGAGCGACTATGCTCATTTCTTATTCATATAGGTTTTTCCAAAGAGAAAGTAGACACTACATTTTTTATCAAACATCACTCCAAAAATGTTTTGATTGTTCAGATTTATATTGATAAAATTATCAATGGTTCTGCTACTAAAATTATCAATGGTACCCAAAAAATAAAAACTTTTCACTTGTAGGATATTCAGATGCCGACTATGTTGGTAGTCTCACTGATAGAAAAATCACAAGTGGTACATGTCACTTCTTGAAAAATTATCTAGTTTTGTAGGCATCCAAGAAACAAAACTCAATCACTCTGTCCACTGCCGAAGAGGAATATATAGATGCTGGGTCTTGTTGTGCACATGTATTATGAATGAAACTTACATTAGAAGATTATAAGGTATTTCTTGATCATATCCATATTAAATGTGATAATACTAGCAATGTTCACATGACCAAAAAACCTGATCAACACGATCGCACAAAGCATATAGAAATTCACTATCATTTCATCAAAGATCACTTTCAAAATGGAAATATTGTTCTTAACTATGTTTCAACGGATTTACAATTAGCTGATATTTTCACAAGACCATTAGATGAAAAATGTTTTCACTTTTTAAAGGGAGAATTGAATCTTATAGATATTTCTGCATGAATATTTTTGCTATGAGCTTCAGAATTTTCTTTCAATTTTTTTGATATACTCTAGAGACATGTACGGTCGAACGCATGGTCGACCATTACCATCTACTTTCATACTCAAAAAATGGAGGATCGACTGCCTTACATCTATTTTACAAGCTCTCAATTACCCAAGTGATGGACGATCGACTGCACAGTCGACTATTTCATTGAGACTCATAACCCGAAGGCATGACAGTCGTCTGCACAGTCGACTGCCACTCTCCACTTATAGCTCGTGCTTTCTTCTTTCTCTCTATGACATGTGGGCCCCTCTTCTATTTAAATATGTTGCTGCCTCTTCTTCCTCTCTCTTCATTTTTCTCAACCTTAACCCATCCTTTCCCACCTCAAATTCCTCACATAGTTAATCTCAATAAATCTCATAATCTTGTTGGATTTCTTCTCTCATTGTTATTTCGACCACGGCTTATCGATGCACCGCCTGCATCCCCTCTTCTTCCTTAGCCAAATCATCCAAATCTAAGGGTAAGCAACCAGCTTCCTCCTCCAACTATCTCTTTGTTGACGGAAGTGCGTTTTGAAACCAACAATGTGATGATCTTTATTTTAAAACCCTAGCTTCCATAGCTGTTGTACCTAGTAGATCAATCAATTTAGGAGCTCTTGGTGGTCAATTTGGGGTCATGGTTCATATTTTTAGATCCTCTGATTGGGAAGTGTATTTGAGTACATCTAATATCCACTCCGAATCTATCACCCGTCAATTTTACGCTAACCTTGTCGAGATACAAGACGATTCCCTCACCTTCTCCTCCGTTATTCTAAGCAAACTCATCCAGATTTCCCCAGCTATCTCCGTTCTAGATACTCCATTCCCGAAAGAGAATTCAACACACACTCTCTCGATTTTAGCACCCTTGACTAAAAACCCAGGCATGACAAAAATATCGTCTATACCATGCTTCATGAACCTCATGCCCGTTCACTTGCCAAACCAAAACTTAATGATTTTACTGACACCGCTAGAGTCCTCAACAAAATCAAAAATGCCAACATTTGGCCAAAGGGAAACGAAAAAACCAAAATTCGTATTGACCAATCGTTTGTTGTCTTTCTCATTCTTGGCCAATATAAGTTTGATCTAGCCACTTTTATTATCCGCACCATACATTTTGCAACTTCCCAGAATCGTGTTCTCCAGTTTAGCACTCTCCTTTACAATCTTGCCATTGATTTCAATATTTTCGTTAGTAAATTCCTTCTTAGCATGCCCAATAAACTCATTCTCCCATCTCAAATGGGTATTGACGTGCCTCAAACCAACCGTTCCTGCAAACTGGGTACTCGTTCCTCCCAACTGCCTCCTCTTCTTTCATCTGATTTCATGACTTGCAAGCAATTCGACATGCATCAAATGCAAATGTATTGATTCTAGGTCAACACCGTTGAATTCTTGCAAAACAAAGAAGATTGGGCGCTCCTTCCACCTCCTGCACCAACTAGCACCGAGGATGATGGTGACAGTGATGACGCGATGAAGATGATGAAAGATAGCTTCCCTTTTGATGTGCACAAAAGGAGGGGGGACCCAGAATTTAGTATTTTGTTACTTGATTAATGAACTATGTATTCTGTAATTTGGGAATCTCAATTTATGATACCATGTGGAACTCTCATTGTATATCAAAGAATTTTGCGATCAATGGTATCATGTAAGTAGATTCCTCTAGTGAAATCCAAAGTTGTAATATCTTGACTACTCTAAAGTTTGTAATGAAGTGCTTCTTGTAATTTTGTTTTCCATTAATATATCTCCTTTATTTGATAAATGAATTTTTTTGACTAATATATATGTGTGCATGTTTTTGTACATGTTTTGTTTTATGCGTATAGGATGCATCACACACTTACTAAATTCTTATGAGCATGAATTAAAGGGGAGCATTTGATTTTAAATTCTAATGTATGTTTTGTTCACACCAAAAAGTGGAGATTGTTGACCCTAAGTTTGGTGTGCACAAAACGTACTATTAAGACTAATATTTTCAGTTAAGATATACAGGTTTTATAGGAAATCAAAATTCAGACAAAAAGCCAAAAAGATTTGAAATCAAGCGAAAGATGAAAGTATAAAGGAGATTGCAAAATATCAAAAGATTTGCCTCAAGAAACATGTGCTTCAATTCCTCAAGAAAGCCAGCAAATATTGTATATTTATTTTTGTTAATGTAAGGAATTAACATGTAAAGAATCGTTGATTAAATACTTAGTTATGTAAAGAATATGAAGTCAATTCATCTAACAAATCGCATCTGGCAAGAAACAGTCGACCGCACAAAACCATGGTCCACTGTACCATGCAGTCGACCGCACTTATAATGCAATTTTTAATACAGCCGACTGTCAACCCCTCTGACTTCGGTTGAAAAGTTGGACAGTCGACTACACAAAAGTGCAGTCGACTGTAACCTGACAAAATCAGATACAAAGTTTTCTTCTCCACTTTTTGGGAAAAAAATTTATTCACCCTTGTTAGATATTGTAATATATATTTAGTTCCATATCGAGTTATGTATCATTTTAGTATTAGGTTCCCTCCTATATATAGGAGTCATTGTGCAGCTATAATCAATCCAATAATCCAATGATAATTTTTCAATCTCTCTGTTAACCTTAACATGGTATCAGCGCAGAATTAAAATCCCTAATCCTCAATCCACTTAATCAAAAATTTCTAATCTACCATCTTCTTCCTAATCCAAACTCCATCACCGTCGACTTCCTCAAAATCCGGCATCACCAACTCCATCGTCGTCGACTTCCCAAAATGACATCATCGTCGACTTCCTCAAACAACAACATCACTAAATCCAACCTTCAAACCCATCAACACCATCTCCTGAACCCATCATCGAGATCCTCTCATGTCGCATCCAAACACCGCGTCATCGCCGCCGCCACCAGGCCAACCTCCCGTAACCAAAAACAATCGACTGCCACCACTTACTGATATGGCTAAAAATGGGGTCAAATCGGAACGTCCAGATTGGGAAAGAATCTTGAAGCTCAGGGGTAAAATGGTAATTTCGCATAATAGATGGACCCGAAGCATGCACTGGATCTCTCCTTCACAGATCCAATAACCCGCGAAATGGATCCACCCCAGCTGGGTACGGGTCCCGACCCAAGACAAACCCAGACCAGCAAGAGGAAATCAGGGTCACTGATTTGACTAAATCAACGGGCCTGATTTGCAGTTATCCTCTCACCGGGAATCAGGGATCAGTTTCCTAAACTAATTATAAGGATTTTACTCCTAACGGTTTCACAGGAAATCAGGTCCCTAATCAGACTCCCATGGTGACTATAAATACCTCCTACCTACCACTGTGACCAGGTAATCACTCTTTTGCCAACTTAAACTCTTTCTTAATCATATCACTGGTTACTGAAAAGAGCGTCGGAGGGTGCGTCGCCGGGATCAACCCCGGTGTATCGCACTTCCTTGCAGGTGAACGGCGGGAGTCAACAGCCCAATCCCGACGAACAGGCTTGGATCCGCTATTCAGATTTTTCCACGAACCCACAAATTCTATCTGTTTACCCCCACACCAGATTCAGCGGTAACAGATTGGCGCCGTCTGTGGGAAAATCAGACGAATAGCAGCTCCTCCTCTTCCCGTCGGAAAGATCTTCTCCAGCCATGCCGCCTAGAAAAGTCCGATCAAGGGGATCCAATCGTGGGCCCAATCCAGATCAGCAACAAGAAGTCCCCTTCCAACCCGCTCAGCAACAGGGACAACTTCCGCTTCAAACCGAGGATCTACCTCCTCTCCCAAACCAGCAACCTCTTAATGGACCCACGGGCCCTTCAAATGCCGCCGCGGGGGCCTCGCACCCCGACCCGCAGAAACAACCCCTCAACTTGGACCACGTGTCCATCCACAATGCCTCATCGGATTCCATGGCTTCCCAGCATCCTCGAGCTTCCGACCTCCGTAATACTGTTCTAAACCGGCAAAAGGATGTGGATCTTCGCCACCGCCTGGATGATAAGCGGGCCCGAGAGGGAGCCTCCCGCCAACAACATCCAGGCAAGCGATCCCCTCACCGCCGAGACACCAGGAGGTCCCCGGACCGAAGGGGTCGGAGGGAATCCCCCGAGCGTTCTAGGGGGCGACCGCATTCCCCCGCTGGTCGGCATCATCCGAGGAATGACGAGGCGCCCATCACTCGTACTGAGTTCCTACAATTCCGAGCAACAGTGTTGCAAGCCCTCAACCTTCGCCCCGCCAACAACAACAATGCCTAAAGGGTTCCGACACCCCCATGGGTCCCAAGTCCCCGTCCTCGGTCCGTAACACCTCCTCCGGCTCCTAATCACCAACAGCACAACCATAGTCCTCGCCGCTCCCAAGACTACCGTCGTCGTAGTCCCCGCTCCCCCTCCTATGAAGACGAGTCCAGGGGCTCGATCGACTACCACTCAACCTTCACCCCGCCAACAACAACAATGCCTAAAGGGTTCCGACACCCCCATGGGTTCCAAGTCCCCGTCCTCGGTCCGTAACACCTCCTCCGGCTCCTAATCACCAACAACACAACCATAGTCCTCGCCGCTCCCAAGACTACCGTCGTCGTAGTCCCCGCTCCCCCTCCTATGAAGACGAGTCCAGGGGCTCGATCGACTACCACCGAAGGGACGATGCTCTCTACCGCCATCTCCTGGAGATGGAGAGACGCATCGGTAGAATGGACAAGGAGGAAGAGTCTAGAGGAAGGATCGTCCGCCCCGGCAGACCTCCATTCTCCCGAACTATCATGGAGGCTCCCATACCGAGGGGTTTCAAGCCTCCGCAGTTTGAAACGTACTCAGGGGAGTCAGATCCTATTGATCACGTCGAGAGCTTCAAGACCTTGATGCTAATCCACCAAGCATCCGACGCCATGCTCTGCAAAACATTCCCCGCCACCCTTAAGGGCTCAGCTCGGGAATGGTACTCCCTGCTCACTCCCTCTTCTATCTTCTCTTTTGAGCAGTTCGAGACGCTCTTCATAACTCACTTTGTGAGTAGCAGGCGAACGGAGAAGACCAGCCTCTCTCTACTCCACCTCCGACATGAGAGGGGAGAAAGGTTGAGGGACTATGTGAGGAGATTTACCGCGGAGGTCAGGTCCATCGCCTTCCTCGACCAGTCAGTGGCGACCGTCGCGTTCCAGTCCAACGTCCTCAACTCTAACCTTCGGTCGTCCCTCGCCAAAAAGCCCTTGCACAACTTCGCCGACCTTCTCCTTAGATGCGAGAAATATATTCGGGCGGAGGAGGCCGAGTGCCTCCCGAGTTTCGGAGGACCCGCTTCCGGGTCGAAGAGAAAGACTACGGAAGAGGAAGGAGCCAAGAAGCTACAAAAGGACAACAGCGGTCAGCGCCGTCCTCCCCCCAGGTTCGAGAAGTTCACTCCTCTCACCACCAATGTCTCCACCATCTTGATGGAAGTGGAGAAGGAGGGGGTTATACCTCCCGCTCCGAGGATGAACACCCTGGCCAAGAGGAGGAACAAGGAGAAATGGTGCCGTTACCACCGGGATCACGGCCACGACACCAACGACTGCTGGGCGTTGAAAAATGAGATAGAGGCCCTCATCCAGAGGGGGCATTTGGCTTAGTTTGTAAGAACAAATAATCGGGAAGAACGCCCCACTCCTCTGCCTCGGGGGGCTAACAAGCGCTCCGAGCGACGCGATGAAACCCCCGAGTTCGAGGAAGAACGGGTTCTGCACCTTATCCACGGAGGCCCCATGGGGGGCTCTTCTAACTTCTCTCGGAAGGCCTTCGTCCGAGAGGTCAATTCAGTTCATGGCGCCCTTCCCCCCAAAGGCCTCGGCGTTCCAGTAACCTTCTCTGATGAAGACCTCGAGGGGGTCCGAACTCCCCACTGCGACGCACTTGTTATCGACCTCCGCATGGCGGACTTCAAGGTGCAGAGGATCCTGGTAGACAACGGGAGCTCCATGAACATTCTCTTCCTCTCGGCCTTCCGAGGGCTGCAACTATCCCGGGATCGCCTCAAACCGGCCGGCTACACGCTCCACGGGTTCACGGGGGTACCAGTAACTATCGAAGGGGTTATCACCCTGGACGTAACTGCTGGGAAGACCCCTACCACCCGGACAGAGCCGATGGACTTTATGGTCATCGACGTCCCGGCTGCATACAATGTCATCTTGGGCCGACCTGGCCTAGCTGCCCTGGAAGCCGTTCCTTCGGCGTACCACCTCAAGATGAAGTTCCCCACCCAGGCGGGAGTGGGAGAAGTCAGGGGCAGCCAGGAGACGGCTCGGAAGTGCTACATGACTTCCACTGGGGGTCCGGTGCTCTCCCTCGAGACTTTAGAGATCCCCAAGCCGAACGTCCGACCCACGTCCGAGCCGACGGACGAATTGGAAGAAGTGCTCTTCTCGGACGAGGACCCGAGTCGAAAGTTCCTCATCAGCAAGTCCCTGCCGACAGCCCTATGTTCCGACTTGGTGCAGTGCATCCGGAAGAACCGCGACCTATTTGCTTCGTCCGCCACGGATATGCTCGGGATTTCTGAGGAGCTTCTAGTGCACCGCCTCAGCGTCGAACCGGGGTGCAGACCGGTTCAATAGAAGAGGCGTAAATTCGCTCCCGAGCGACAACAAGCCATCAAGGAGGAGGTGGACAAACTCCTAAAAGCTCGGTTCATACAGGAGGTGAACTACCCCGAGTGGCTCTCCAATGTCGTCATGGTTAAGAAGTCCAATGGATCCTGGAGGATATGCATCGACTTCACAGACTTGAATAAGGCGTGTCCGAAGGATCCGTTCCCTCTCCCGAATATCGACACCCTCATCGACGCCACCTCAGGCCATGAGCTCCTCAGCTTCATGGACGCCTTCTCCGGCTACAACCAAATCCGAATGTTCTCCCCGGACATTCCGAAGACTTCCTTCATTACCGACCAGGGCCGCTACTGTTATAGAGTCATGCCGTTCGGATTGAAGAATGCTGGAGCCACCTACCAGCGCCTTGTCAATAAAGTCTTCCAAAGCCAGATAGGCCGCAACATGGAAGTATACGTCGACGACATGCTCGTGAAGAGCATCCGAGGTACCGACCATGTGGCCGACCTCCAGGAGGCATTCGGCGTACTGAGAAGGCACAACATGAGGCTTAATCCGAACAAGTGTGCGTTCGGGGTCTCGTCAGGAAAGTTCCTCAGCTTCATGGTCAGCCAGCGAGGGATCGAAGGAAATCCTGAAAAAATTAAAGCCATACTGGACATGGCCCCACCCCGGAACGTCAAGGAAGTGCAGAGGCTTACGGGTCGCCTCGCCGCTATTGGGCGATTCCTTTCAAAGTCTGGGAAAAAGTGCCTCCCTTTCTTCAAGGCTCTCAGGGGAGCCAAGGGTTTCGAGTGGGGCAAACTGCAACAGGAGTCATTCAACCAGCTGAAAGCCTACTTGGTCAATCCTCCCCTTCTCAGCAAGCCCGTTCCAGGGGAAACCCTCTTCATCTACTTAGCTGCTTCCGAGCAGATCCTAAGTGCTGTTTTGGTGAGGGAAGAAGACCGGGCCCAGAGGCCCATTTACTATGTGAGCAAGGTGCTTTGGGACGCCGAGCTCCGCTACCCGAAGGTAGAAAAGATGGCCTACGCCCTGGTTATGGCGGCAAGGAAGCTCCTCCCATACTTTCAGTCCCACTCGGTTGTGGTCCTTACCGACCAACCGCTGAAGCAGGTCCTCCACAGGCCGAAAACCTCAGGCCGACTTATGAAATGGTCCATCGAGCTGAGTCAACACGACATCTCCTACCAGCCCCGGACTGCGATCAAAGTTCAAGCCCTCGCGGACTTCATTGTCGAGACCACCATTCCCGAGGTCTGCCATGTCCCGAACGGACCCCCTATTTGGATGGTTTTTGTGGATGGTTCCTCTTGCAACGAGGGAAGCGGCACCGGTATCATCCTGACAGGTCCAGATGACTTCGTCCTCCAGTATGCCCTCTGCATTAATTTCAAGGCCTCAAATAACGAAGCAGAGTATAAGGCACTAATCGCGGGCCTCAGACTTGCCCGAAGTGCAGGGGCGCACCGCCTCCGAATCCATAGTGACTCTCAGCTGGTTGTGAACCAGGTCTTGGGCGATTACGAGGCACGAGACGAACGGATGGCGAAGTACCTCGCCAAAGTCCGAACCCTCATGGCCCGGTTCGAAGAGGCGCTCATCCAACAAGTCCCTCGAGAAGAGAATTCACAAGCCAACGCCCTCTCCAAGTTGGCCTCATCCTCCCTCCAAGGTCTCGAGCAGATCGTCTTGATCGAGGTCCTCTTGAAACCGAGCATAGAAGACGAGACCCTCGACTCAGTGGAGTCATTGTCGGTCCTACTGCAAGATAATTGGATGAAGCCGTTAGTGAAATTCTTAAGGGACGGACTCCTCCCCGAGGACCCCAAGGAAGCACGCCGATTAAGAACCAGAGCTGAGCGGTACATCCTGATCGAGGGGATCTTGTACAAGCGCTCCTTCTCGCAGATTGACGGTCGACCGTACCTGAGGTGCCTTTCCCCAGAACAGGCCGACTACGCCTTACAGGAGCTCCACGAAGGCGTCGGCGGGGCACACTCAGGGTCTAGGTCTTTGGCTCGGAAAGCTCTGAATTACGGATACTTCTGGCCGACTCTCCTCCAAGACGCCGAGCGACACGTTCGGCAATGTGGCTCTTGTCAGAGACATTCCAACATTCGTCGCCTCCCCCAAGCCAACCTCGCCTCCCTATCAAGTCCTATCCCCTTCGCAATGTGGGGGATGGATTTACTAGGGCCATTCCCTCCAGCTCCGGGCCAGTTCAAGTTCTTGGTCGTAGCCATAGACTACTTCTCGAAGTGGATTGAGGCCGAGCCCTTTGCCACTATCACCGAGAACAAGGTGCTTCAATTCTTCTGGAAGAGCGTCATCTGCCGATTCGGCGTCCCCTGTGTCCTCGTAACAGACAACGGAACCCAGTTTACTGTGGCCGCGTTCCGAGCTCTTTGTGAAGATCTTGCCATCCAACAGCGCTTCTCCTCCGTCTCCCACCCACAGTCGAATGGCCAGGCGGAGAACGCTAACCGGCAGATCCTCTCGGGTATCAAGAAAAGATTGGACAAATGTTCCAAAGGCTTATGGGTCGACCAACTCCCCAACGTGCTGTGGAACTACCGCACCAACAAATGGACCCCCACAGGAGAGTCCCCGTTCAACCTCACCTATGGGTCCGAGGCAGTGATACCTCTCGAAGTCGGAATACCTTCTCCTCGCCTCGCAGCCTACAACGAGGAACAGAACACCAGAGAACTCCGGGCGAACTTAGATCTGGTGGACGAACTGAGGGAAAGAGCGTCGATCTGCCAACAGAGCTACCGGAGGAGGATTGAGTTGGCGTACAACAGGAAAGTCCGACCCACCGATCTCAAGGAGGGGGACTTAGTCCTCAGAAAACTAGCCATCTCCTTTCCCAATCAGAAGAGCAAACTAGCTCCGAATTGGGAAGGACCTTACAGGATCACAAGGGTAGTTCGGCCCGGAGCTTATCGTCTGGAAGACCTCAACGGCAGGGAGATTCTGAGGACCTGGAATGCCGACCACCTTTTAAAATACCAAGAAAGCGCCCCGGTGCCTCTCTGAGTATCACGGGGTGTCGAACTATTCCTCTCCTCTAACTTGTAATTCCTCTCTTAAGTTGTCATATGTAAAAACGGCTCGCCGTCAATTATCAATAAAGAATGCTTTTTTGTATTTATAAAGTTGCTTGTGTCTCTCCGCCTTTATACTTTAATTCAATCAATGGTTCAGAGTCCAATACCCGGCTCGACTCTACTTCGCAAGCTCGCTCTTAAGCGAGCCAGAAGTAGTTCGCCGCTCGGAATTGCTCCCACAATTGTTGAACTCTAACGATGGTTCCGGAGTCCAATACTTGGTTCGATTCTACTCTGCAAGCTCGCTTCTCAGCGGGCTAGGAGTGGGTCGCCATTCGGAATTGCTCCCACAACCGTTGAACTCTAACGATGGTTCCGGAGTCCAACACTTGGTTCGACTCTACTCTGCAAGCTCGCTTCTCAGCGGGCTAGGAGTGGGTCGCCATTCGGAATTGCTCCCACAACCGTTGAACTCTAACGATGGTTCCGGAGTCCAACACTTGGTTCGATTCTACTCCGCAAGATCGCTTCTCGGCGGGCTAGGAGTGGGTCACCATTCGGAATTGCTCCCACAACCGTTGAACTCTAACGATGGTTCCGGAGTCCAACAATTGGTTCGGTTCTACTCCGCAAGCTCGCTTCTCAGCGGGCTAGGAGTGGGTCGCCATTCGGAATTGCTCCCACAACCGTTGAACTCTAACGATGGTTCCGGAGTCCAACACTTGGTTCGATTCTACTCCGCAAGCTTGCTTCTCAGCGGGCTAGGAGTGGGTCGCCATTCGGAATTGCTCCCAGGACCGTTGAACTCTCACGATGATCGGCGAGCCCACCATGGGGTAAGGCTCGACTCATCTCTCAACTTCGCAAGAGGTAGAGACCGAAGCGCTGCTCAGTACCACCGGCCGAACGCTCTTGTTGCCGAACCGCAAACGAGCAAGAGGCAGGCTCGGAGCGCGCCAGGTCGCGCGAACAGCCGAGCTCCTAGGCCTCCGATCGACTAACCGAGCAAGTGCCCATTCGAGCCCAAAAACGGAGAAAAGTCACTTTTCCCTCAACATTCGTGTAAGATCTCGATCAGACGGCCCAAATCTTGCCAGCGTTACTAAACGACAAGATAGCATTTTCTCGGGAACAGGGCCCGTCTCGAGATTCATGCCAAAATCCAACGGCTCAGATCGCGCCATGGCGCCATTCCGCAAACGAGAAAGGGGCCGGCTCGGGGACCTCGGCACGATGAACACAGTCACAAACAAAACGACTACACAAAAGTTACAAAGGGCATGCAAATTCGAGAAAGAAATGTTATTAATAATTGGGACACGATACAAAGCCACTCTTCCATACAACAAGGTTACAAGGCCTTGAAGTACAAAAGCTACAATGCCGACCTACTACACTTGGCTTTAGAAACAATCATCAATGTCTCGTTCGGTCGTCAGTTTAACAACCTCGGCCGTCAGACCCTCTCCCTCCGTCCGATGCTCCGCCTCTACAGCCTGCAAGTGACGGATCTCAGAGAGCAGATCGTCCCTTTCGGCTATTATTTTCGACAAATTGTGCCGAACGCACTGGATCCGAAGGGCGTTGCTAAAGGCGGTCGGCGAATCTTCGTCCGCTCCTATAGGGGTCATCTCGGCGATCCTGCTCTCCAGACGCCGGATCTCGGCGTCTCGCTGACCTAGGATGAGCTGAAGGTGGTCCCGCTCGCTTTTGGCTCGACGAACTCCCAGCTCGACTTCATAGAGCCGCTCTTGGCACCTCGCCGAGCATGACCTCACCACCCCCGAGGCAGTCTCGGTCCGAGCGTGTTCATCTGAGCGATTGGGGTCGGCGTCTTGAGCTACCACCACGAGCTGAAAAGAGGAAGAGACGAACAACAAAATTTCAAACATTGCCGAAGCCCAACACTTCAAGAATTTTCAAAACAAACTTTCAGACTTTTATTCAAGTAGCTCTACATACAACTAGACCGACGCTACAACAGAGTTTCACAATAGTTTAAAGGAACATAAGACAACTTGTCTAGTGCCTCTTCGGAAGGGGTACACTTCGGTTCAAGGAAACGCGGAGGCAGCGACGCCTAACCTCCGAGCTCGATTCCAAACCAGCGAAGCGAGATCCCCCTTCGCCGCTAGCTCCAACTGTGGTGCCGACCGAGGCACCGCTAGACGAGACAACTACACTACTCTGAGCGTCAGCAGGACTCCGCCTTGCCACAGGCAAACGAGTCACAAGTTCGTAGAAAGTAATCCCCCTCTTGCTCTCTTTGCGAGTACACGACATACTACGAACGTCGGCCCTCTCAGGCAGAGGCTTGAGCGACGCGACCTCTTCCTCCAGCTCGATAATCCTATCTCTCAGAGCATCATCCTTTGTCGACATCTTCAAACGAGGAGGCCTTGACGAGCCCGCGACATTGGCACTATCGGCCGCAAGTCGTCGATAACGGGTGACCTCGATCCCCCTGTCTATCGTAATCCTCCTAAGCTTGTCAACCTCGGCCAACAACTTTGGCGCTCGGATGACAACTTCTCCAACTCGGAAGTTAGCTTCTCTTCTTCGCCCGAGTGTTCTTTCTCTGTTAGCTCCAAGTGACGGATCTCGACCAAGAGCTCGTTATTCTTTTGCTCGACAACGGAAAACTCCCTACGAAGCTGCTCAATCCCACCTTCGGGACAAGGAGCTTGGGGTTGCTTCTGTAGTTGCTTCAACTCGCAGCAATACCCCCTCGCAGCTGTCTTTATCTGCTCCAGCTTCAAGAACATAAAAAAATGCCTCTCTCAACTATGGGAAAGCTCGCGCTTCGTTTTGGTCAGCTCCTTACGAAGGTGCGAAACCTCCGTAATCGGACCAAACCTCACCTGAAAAGCAGAGATAAATCCGATGCCCAACACTTGGAAAATTTTACGACTAATCAAACACAAAATCCGGGGACTAACACTTGGAGAATTTTTGGCCAAACAAAAAGTGTTTTCATTCAAAACTCAAAAAAGCGTTACAAGAGCGGTGGCCAGTCCGCAGTTAGGCTTACACGAAAAAAAGAAGACTAAAGACGCAACCAAGTCAGGGGTCAACCTTTTTGTCGCTCGGAACCTCCGACCCCTCGACGACTCCTATGTCCTTGTCCTCATCGCCGTCCTCGGAGCTGTCCCCCTCTTCTTCCTCGGCCTCGGTCTCGCCCGTGCCCTCAACGCCATCGGCCGGTCCCTCGGGGCTGAGCATGGACGAGGGAAGCTCCTCCTCCCCCTCCACGGGGTCGTAGAAGTGGTAAGAGGATGTGTCGAACCCCGAGTTCCGAGCAGCGATATGAAGCAGGGCTCGGCCGTACGTGTCCTCCATGTTCTTAAACATGTGCCACTCGGCCTCTTGCTCAACAGCCCTCTTCGCCTTCGCCACCTTCAATTGGTGCTTGGCCATGATCTTCTCGGTCTTCTTCCGAGCTTTCTCCGCCTCCAACCGAGCCTTCTCTGCCTCCGACCGAGCATTGGCCAGCTCCTCCTTAAGCTCAGCTTTCTCCTTCTCCGAGGCCTCGAGCTTAGCTGCCTCGTCCTTCGACAGCTGAATGGCTTCGGCTAGCTTCGCCTCCAACCCTGCCACCTCGGCGCCACATTTTGCCGAGAGGAGTTGCTCAGCATCGAGTAGCTTCACAGCTTTTACGCGCTCCGACCTCTCCCGGTCGTACTGCACTGTCAGCTCCTGCTCTTTGCTCGCGAACTCTTCGAGCAAGAAGTTTAAGTGGCAGAGGGTCTGAAAAGAGAACAAACAGTTAAAGTCCGGACCGAAAAACTTAGAAAATTTCGCAAGAAATGCTTCAAGGCATAAGGGTTCGGTCCACTTACCGACATCGTGTTCCGAGCGATCTCCATCGTGGCGTCCCCGACCTCTCTGGACTTAAGCGCCGCTCGGTCCTTGGGGGACGACAGACGCTTCACCGCCTGCATAAATATGTTGTCGTCCCCCAAGAAGCCGTCGACCTTCATTACTTGCCAGTCGGGGACGAAGATCTGCTTATGCTCCTCCGTCAGAATCTTCTTCGCGTTGGCAGTGAGGGGCGGAACTTGAAGGGATAACACCTTGCTCACGTTGAACGCGCCGCTCGACGAGTCGGGAGCATCCGTCGTCTCCGGTTGAGTCGGCACATCCGAGACAGGAGGTGCGGAGGCCGCGACCTTGACCTGCTCGGGGTCGGCATCCGGGGGCACGACAACCTGCAGGTCGGCGGTCTTCGGGACCGAAGGTATCTTCGGCGCTCGGCCGCCCTGAGGTTCTGTCGAGGGTCTCTTCTTCTTCTTCGCGTCCCACTCCCTATCCACCTTGGCCTTCGCCATCAACGCCCTATAGTCCATTTTGAGGATTCTGCACAAGCCGAACGAAAAAACTTAGAATTTTTTTCAAGAACTTCAAGCAAAAAGTAAAAATATCAGAAGCGTACTGGGGTCGATCGGACTGAGACCCCGCTCGGAACAAAGCCTGCCTCGGTAATGTCTTTCCAACTTAGCGTCGGCAGGCTGAGGAGTTTCTTGAGGACTTCCGCCTCCTCGTCACTCAGCACCGGCTCCTTCTTCGCTCGCTTGGGCAGGCCCTCCCTCGACCAAGCTATCGAATTGCCCAGGGTGCGGGAGCTCGGACAATGAAATACTTCACCTTCCAATGCTTGATCGAGTCCGGGTTCTCGATCAACTTCACGACTGTCTGCGGCAAAAGGTAGAACCTCTGCTCATTCCTGTTCGGCTGACAAGGGCGGTAGAGGCTCCGAAGGAGGAACAAACTTGGCTCAGCACCGATCTCTTGACACTGAAGGACAAACGCCAAAACATGCCTCCAAGTGTTCGGCATCAGCTGGGTGGGGCTCAGGCCGTACCAATTGAGGACCTCAGCAATGAACGGATGCAGCGGAAAGCGCAGCCCGGCGGCCAAGGAGTCGACCGGAAAAACGCACACGTCGACCGAAGACGACGTGCTAGCTCGGAAACCTGGTCCAGGAAGAAGTAGCCCGTACTCGGCAGGGATCTGGAATCCGAAGCGGATTCGATGCAGATCATCCTCCGTAAGAACCGAAATGATCTGGTCCACCTCGGACAACTCTCTCGGCTCATTCTCCTCTACCGACTTGGCGGTGCCCTGGGTCACCTTCTCCAGCATCTCTTCGGAGTAGCTCTGAACTCCCCCACGCTCGACAGAACGATCGGCTGCCGACCGAACTCCCCTGCCGTTTTCAGCTGCTCTATGACCGTCTCGACTCCCTTACCCTTCCGGGAGATCGCTGCAACATCCTGGGGTAGCTCGGAGACCTCCCCACTCTTGCTCGGCCAGACAACGGTCTGCTCGGTCGGCTCCACCACCTCATTTCCTTTACCCGCTCGGCTGACGACTTGGTCCGAGGCGGGGATCTCATCCGAAGAAGTAATCTTAACCATTTTTCTAAAGAGAGAGGAGAGAGACTGACCTTGAAGTGACTGTTACGGTCGAAAAAGTTCGCTGGAGCAAAGAAACACCGTGCCGCGACAGCTAGTAGCGCCACCCGGGAGCTAAAAACTTCGATGGTGAGAAGTAAAAACTTGAGTGAGAAAGTAAAAGTGAATAATGAGATTTGGGGTGGGGGAGTGAAGATTTATAGTAAAAGAAAAGGTGTCTTGGGCTTCCTAACGTAAGGGCGCGACTCTTGGCCTGCTCTTGAAACGTTACGAAAGCCCAAACGACTTTGCAGCAACTGTTGGCGAAAAGACAAAACATTTCGATACAAGTCAAGTAGCTCGGCACACTCGGGATCAAAATCCGAATGACGTGCGATCCGACCCCAACATCAAAGGGCCCGGTCGGCTAACCGAGCAAGTGCCCATCCGAGCCCCAAAACGGAGAAAATTCACTTTCTCCTCAACATTCGTATAAGATCTCGATCCAACGGCCCAGATCTTGCCAGCGTCACTAAACGACAAGATAGCATTTTCTTGGGGACTGGGCCGTCTCGAGATCCGTGCCGCCATCCAACGGCTCAGATCGCGCCACATCGCTCGGACAAAGCACTTCGGATCCGGACACTTCGCATCTCTCCCAAGAAGCAAGACAAAATTTTGATTAAAAGTTTTGAGGCACCGCCCTCGGCAAGTGCCCCGGGCCCTAGGACTCAGTCGGCCCTCCTCCCATCTCTAGCTCCCCCGGGCTGACAACCATCAGAAGCCGTCAGCCGGAAGGAAGACAGAGATCGGAGAAGACCCATCCGTCCGAGGCACCTTGTCCCCCGGGTCCGGACTCCGGTCATCACCCCTTCTGCCCTGATCTCCCCTGACCCTGACATCCCCTTCTGGACTGTCGGAATCAGGAGAAGATCATGGTGGAAGAGTGACCACCCGTCCGACATCCTTAGGGTTAGAATTGGCACCTTGTCCCTCGGGTCCGGACCCCGGTCGTCACTCCTTCTGCCATGATCTCCCCTGACCCTGACATCCGCACCGGGGCTGTCAGAATTAGGAGAAGATCATGGCGGAAGAAAGACCACCCACCGGACACTCTCAGGGTTAGAATTTTTTCAAAAAAAAAAAGGGCGTTCGCCCAAGGCAGACACCTCCGATGGCTAAAAACCAACATTGCTGTGACTAAAACTACAAGGGGAGCAGGGTATTTATAACCTCCCCCCAAGGACCAGCCATTATGACCCTCGGGAGACCAAGCGACGGAAGCCCAACAATCACGCCTAGGGAGCTGAAACGCTACGCATTAATTGGAGGACACCATTCTTAATGACCCTGGGAAGTTGGAATGCCGCACAAATCTCGGGGCGCCATTAATGCTCTTGGAAACTGAACCGTCTCGAGATTCGTTCCGCCATCCAACGGCCCGGATCGCACTACCACGCTCGGACTGCCGAACACTTAGACCTCCGGTCGGCTAACCGAGCAAGTGCCCATCCGAGCCCCAAAACGGAGAAAATTCACTTTCTCCTCAACATTCGTGTAAGATCTCGATCAGACAGCCCAGATCTTGCCAGCGTCGCTAAACGACAAGATAGTGTTTTCTTGGGAACTGAGCCGTCTCGAGTTCGTGCCACAATCCAACGGCTCAGATCTTGCCAGCGACGCTAAACGACAAGATAGCGTTTCCTTGGGAACTGGTCCCATCTCGAGATTCGTGCCATCATCCAACGGCTTAGATCGCGCCACTTTGCTCGAACAACCGAACACTTAGACCTCCGGTCGGCTAACCGAGCAAGTGCCCATCCGAGCCCCAAAACGGAGAAAATTCACTTTTTCCTCAACATTCGTGTAAGATCTCGATCAGACGGCTCAGATCGTGCCAGCGATGCTAAACGACAAGATAGCATTTTCTTGGGAACTGAGCCTGTCTCGAGATCCGTGCCACCATCCAACGGCTCAGCTCCCGCCACGTCGCTTGGACAGCCGAACCCTCAGACTTCCGGTCGGCCAACCGAGCAAGTGCCCATCCGAGCTCCAAAACAGAGAAAAAAGCCGCCGAACGACCACGACCGTTAGATCTTCCAGAAATTCGCGCCCCTGGGGGTGAACGGCCCAGATCGTGCCACGTGCGCTAAACGACAAGATAGCGTTGTCTTGGGAACTGAGCCTGTCTCGAGATTCGCACCACCATCCAACGGCTCAGATCGCGCCACGTCGCTCGGACAGCTGAACCCTCAGATCCCCGGTCAGCCAACCGAGCAAGTGCCCATCCGAGCTCCAAAAGCGAGAAAATGGCTGCCGAGAGACTACAACCGTCAGGTCTCTCAGAAATTCGCGCTTGCCCGAGATCAACGGACCAGATCAAGCCACGCCATAAATAGGTATTAAAAACCAGTTTTTATTTATTTTAATCGTTTTATTTATTTAAAAATTGCGAAAAAATTGCTAAAAATTCGGGAAAATTAACTAAAAATTCTAGAAAATAATTAAAAATTCAGGAGAATATTTTTGGGCCCCTGAACGAACAATTATTGCCTAGAATGTACTGTTAAGGCCCCCGAACGATTGGTTAACACATCGTAAAATTAAATAAATAATCCGAAAAAATAGATAAAAACCGTCGAATATTCAACAAGACTTCAGAACAGCTTACAGTTTTAGAAATCACCTCACTACCCCCTTCGAGATTCAAAACCCTCCATTCGGACTCCGATACAACTCCACTAGCCACTGAAACAGTGAAACTACTCCTCAAAGGCTGATCACACTCAGTCTTTAGGAGTGGGGGGCTCGTGATATGGCTAAAAATGGGGTCAAATCGGAACCGTCCAGATTGGGAACGAATCTTGAAGCTCAGGGGTAAAATGGTAAGTTTGCATAATAGATGGACCCGAAGTGGGCACTGGATCTCTCCTTCACAGATCCAATAACCCGCGAAACGGATCCACCCCAGCTGGGTACGGGTCCCGACCCAAGACAAACCCAGACCAGCAAGAGGAAATCAGGGTCACTGATTTGACTAAATCAACAGGCCTGATTTGCAGTTATCCTCTCACCGGGAATCAGGGATCAGTTTCCTAAACTAATTATGAGGATTTTACTCCTAACGATTTCACAGGAAATCAGGTCCCTAATCAGACTCCCATGGCGACTATAAATACCTCCTACCTACCACTGTGACCAGGTAATCACTCTTTTGCCAACTTAAACTCTTTCTTAATCATATCACTGGTTACTGACAAGAGCATCGGAGGGTGCGTCGCCGGGATCAACCCCTGTGTATCGCACTTCCTTGCAAGTGAACGGCGGGAGTCAACAGTCCAATCCCGACGAACAGGATTGGATCCGCTATTCAGATTTTTCTACGAACCCACAAATTCTATCTGTTTACCCCCACACCAGATTCAGCGGTAACACTTACCATGCTCCGCCGCTCCCTTTTCTGCCCCCAATCGACTGCCACCACCTCTCTCCTAGCTGCCTCCGTCTTATCTTCCCAAAACCCTAATCCAAGAACAAAACCCATCTCCCACTGCTATCATCTTCTACACGTACACCTTAATCAAAACCCTAGTCGCCAAATCCCTAAACACCTATTTGGGTTAGTTTTTTTTCCCTATTAATCTTATACATATGTGATGTTGATATTTGCAAGTGTACAAAATCGCACAAGTAATATAGATAGATGAGTAGAGTGTCGAACCCACAGGGACTAGATATTTTACTGAGTACCGATATCGCTAGATGAATCACTATTTGGAAGATCAAATTTTATGAATAATAAAATAACTAAATTACTCTAATCTAATTTAATCTAACTAAATTGGTGAAGAGGGAGAGTGCTGTTAAACTATGAAGCTCTTGTACTTTGTTTATTGGCACTTTGTTTATTGGTAAAATTTGTTCTAGGGCTCTTGGTTCACCTCGTTTATCACACACACAAATTATAATTCTTTATAAATAAAAAAATATTATCTTTCCCAAATTGTCGATCAAAATCCTAAAAATATTAACCACTCTATCAACGTAGTCTAAAAATTATTCTCAATTAATCATTTGTCTATCCACCAAATTATTAATTGAGAAATTGGATTCCTTAACGGTCACGTCCTCCAATATACGGTCTTAATTTTTATTAATCACAAATCACCTGTTCGGTCTCTTTATGATTTGAAAGATCATACAAATGTCTATCCACCATGTTGTACGCATAAAGAATAAAAATTAAAACACAATCAGGAAAAATAGAGAAATAAGAAGGAATTAAAATTTGTGTTCAAAACTCGGCTACATCTTAGCCTCAAGAACAATAAATTCAGTTCATATTTAAATTGCAATTAATAGAAAAGTTTGGATTGCATCTAAAAGATATATAGAAAGGAAGATGAGATAAAAAAAAATAATAATATAAAAAAAAACATTAATCCAAACCCAGTCTCAAAACTTCCGAACCCAAAGCTTCGAAAACGCGTCGAGCCGTCAGATCGCCACGTCACCGAGTCAACCCGTCAGCGCCTGGACCTGTCACTTCCTGCTGCTTCGTTGATGACGTCGCCCCTGCACAGACACCCAGTCGCTGTCTGGGTCCCACGCGCCAGGTATGTGTGGGTCCGCCTGCCGCTTGGTGTATGCGGCTGTCTCTTTGAAGAAAGGAGTGGAAGAAGTCTTCAAGTCTCTCTCCTTCTTTGGTTCAATGTCAGCACGCAAGAGAGTGAACGAAAAGTTGCCAAGTCAAATCGCTTTGTTGGGTGCACTTCGAATACTGCGCCAAAAGAACACAGCCCTACTGCCCACACGCAGCTTTTCACCTTGGAATTCGCATCCGCCTTCTCTCTCTCTTATTTTTTTCTTTTTCTTCTTTTGAGTTATTGTACAGCCGTCACCTCTTGAGTTCTCCTCTCTCCCTTTACTTGTATTTATAGAGAACAGAAGAGGACTTTAGGGTTTGCACTTTTGCATAAAAGCTCTTTCTTTATTTTCTTCCTTTTATAATGCAGAATTTTATTTGTTTCTCTTTCCTTCTTTTCTGCCTTTTCTGCCAACCACGTGCTTCTGCATACACAAAATAATACCTGAAATTAGGATTTTTAAATAAAATAAATTTAATTAGTTTAAAATTAATTAAACTAACTATAAATCATATTAGCGTATAAAAATCCTTTTACAAATTATTTATCGCACTTTTAAGTCAACAAAACACTAAAAATTGATAAATCTATTATTTTACTCTGTTTGTTGATTTTTTCCACAATTCTTTACTTTTTGCATCAAAAATATTATTTCTTCAAAAATAATTAATTAAATGAAATCTTATAGAAATATGATGAATTATAGACAATATCAACGAAAACAAGCCATTTTAATAGGTAGATGAGTACAAATATTTGCATATAAATTCGACACATCAATATGGCTACAGTTCTCACTCTCCTTGCCGTTGTCTCCGTTCGTCAGTGGCCGTTATATCAGATGGATGTGAAGAATGCATTTCTTCATGGCACATTATCTGGAGTTGTTTACATGCATCCTCCTTCTGGCCTTACCACTCATCCTTGTCATGTTTGTCATCTCTGTCGAGCTATATATAGCCTGAAACAGGACCCTTGAGCCTGGTTTGAGTGTTTTTGCCGTGTCATCACCCAAGCTGGGTTCAGTCATAGTTCATAGGACCACTCTATGTTTATGCGGTCATCACCACAGGGGAGAGTACTTATACTATTGTATGTTGATGATATGATTATTACTGGGGATGAATCTACAGGCATTGCATCCACCCAACACTACCTTCACCAGCAATTCCATATGAAAGATCTTGGTAAACTATGCTACTTTCTGGGTCTAGAGATTGCCCATGGATCACGGGACATATTCATTTCTTAATAGAAATATATATCAGATATTATCTCTGCTGCATGTCTCTCTGATAGTCGATCAGCTGATACTCCCTTAGAGCTTCATGTGAAGCTTCATCCCACAGATGGTGAGCTCCTTCCAGATCCTACTAGATACAGACAGATTGTTGGACAGCTTGTCTACTTATGCATGACCAGACCGGATATTGCTCATACAGTTAGTGTTGTTAGTCAGTTTATTTCTGCTCCTACATCAGTTCACTATAATGCTCTTCTTTGGATCCTCAAATATCTTCGAGACACTATCACTCGCTCATTATTCATGCCTTCTACATCAAAATTGGAGCTCAGTGCATATTCTGTTTCAAACTGGGCAGGTGATCCTACAACCAGACGGTCTACCATAGGTTTCTGTCTGTTTCTTGGTGATTCGCTGATCTCTTGACGAAGCAAGAAACAGGCAGTTGTTGCATGTTCTTCCACCGAAGCTGAGTACAGAGCAATGACAGCTACTACTAGAGAGATTGTTCATGATCGTTGATTGTTATCATATATGGGTGTCACTCTCATAGGAGCTGCTCATCTTTATTGTGATAATCGGAGTGCGTTGCACATTGCAAGCAACCCGGTCTTTCATGAACGAACAAAGCACATAGAAATAGATTGCCACTATGTTCGTGAGCACGTTGAAGCATGGACCATTTCCCTTCATTCTGTTACATCTTCTCAGCAGACAGCAGACTTCTTTACTAAATCCCACACTGTTCAGAGATTACGTTACTTAGTAGGTAAACTCACACTGTTCGACCCACCGTGAGTTTGAGAGGGGATGTTAGATATTGTAATATATATTTACTCCTATATCAGGTTATGTATCAGTTTAGTATTAGGTTCCCTCCTATATATAGGAGTCATTGTACTCAGCTATAATCAATCCAATAATCCAATGATAATTTTCCAATCTCTCTGTTAACCTTATGAACCTTATAAATAGAGGTGAATTCACTGAGTATTAGGCAACCTTTTCAACTATTATTTTTCTGAACTTAATATTCAATCAACGATCCGAGAGTGTGAGCTTTCATTGTTTTCATAGTCAAGCAAGATTGACATAGATCTTGTTTGTTTTTTCTTTTCTTCCACTTCAGTGAGTTTACGGGGGGACTTATTCATAGAAGTCCTGTGAGTATAATAGGAATCTCGGCCTGAATACCGAGAATCACTGTACGATGTTTTGAGTATAGTGAAACACTTGTGGCGGATAATTCCTACAAGTTGGTGGTATGGACGTAGATCTGAAGGTCGAACCACGTTATATTGTTGTGTCTTACATGCTTACTCTGTTTACTTTCTCTAACTTTATTTTCTTACTTTACGTATTTATTTTATGCATAATTAACCCCACCCCCCCCCCCCCCCCCCCCCCCCAAAGATTGAATTACAGGTCGTGCAAGCAAGAGGTCACCACATTTTGCTCCATCTCATAAAACTCACATCCCAACATGCAATCTTTTCGTGCCTTAGATGAAAAAAGGGAAAAAAACTTCATTTATCGCATAAACCCTAGATCCCCATTCAATCTAAACTATCCCCAAAACACAAATCAATGATCCACCAAAAAATTGAACACACCAATGAGCAAAAAAAGCTACAATTCTAATAAACTAAGAAATGAACTCACATTTCATTCCAGCTCATAAACCCTAGATCCTAAAATTGTACCAAAAAATAAAACCCTAAACCCCAAATCACAAATTAGCCTACCACTCACAGTTACATCAAAAACATTAGCCTACCACTCACAATTGCGTCAAAAATAACTTCAAGTATAACCTAACTCAAGTTTCTACTAAATTTTCAATCTCTTCAATGTATAAAACCAAGAGAGAGTGTTATCATCATCATCATCATCATTGAAAATCAACTACAAAATCATCTAACTGATGTTTGCACAAACCAGTTCGTTCGGAAGTGCAGTAAACAAGAACATTAGTTAAATAGTACACTGGCCAAAATTTATCCGAAACAAATATATAAATGAACCCTCAAAATGATTAGTTACTTACAATGTTGCCAAACGTTTCCGGCGAGATCCTCTGTATTCTTGGCAGCTTCCCCCATCTTCTTCCCCCACCTTCCGAGAACACCTTTAACCATCTATATCGTATCTACTCAGATCAAATCATATCATTATTTAAATTTAAGGAAAAACATACTAATAATTAGAATTAGAATTAAACTTTTTATTTGAAAAAAAAAATATCTAAGGAAGTTCCTAAAACTTACTCTTAGAAGAGGAAGGAGCGGGGGAAGACGTGACTTAGGGGTTTGACTCCGGCGGCATCGTGGTGGCTAGTTTGCCGCCGCCGCCGGCAGATCTTACAGTCTTATCATATGAGTGCGCACGACACAGTACTTCACATGAGAAAGAATGCTTACTCCTATAATTTCGTACCGAAGACCCTGATTTATATTTTGAGTATTGATGAAATTGCATTTTAAGTCTGTTTTTCACCATTCTACTTCCATTTCTCTCATTTAATAAACTATACAATAACATGAAAAAATAATATGTAGAACCACATACATAAAAACAATTTAGGGAGAGGGAGAGAAAGAGCTTACCTTTATGCTGAGCAAGTGAACCGCGATAACCTGCTCTAAAGCTAAGAAGATAACTTTAAAATGGTCCTTATTCTTCTTATAATCTTTGTTCCTTAGTTAACTTATAAAACTTGAGATAGATAAAGGAACATCTCAGGCTGGATTTCATACTATGATGTAGTTCTTCATTTAGAAAATATATAGACTACTTTATTCAATCAGGATTTGACTGCGCTTTCAATGTAAACTGAAGAAAACTGAGCACCGTTAAAAATGCAAATTATGATTTTACAATTTGTGAAGGAAAAAATGTCTTATTTTTTTATTTTTTTATTTGGAAAACTAGAAGAATAAGTTGGACCTTTTCCCATTAATTGTTTACCAATTCACTTTCCATGTCAAAATGTCAACATCGAAATTGGTTGGGAAGAGGTAAGGAAACAAAATGCTAGACATATATGAGTTTCTACTTCAAATGTACATTATAAATATATTGGGGTCTAAAACCTAGTCCTTTTATAGAAAGTGAATTCCAATACATTTATAATGTACATTTAAGATAAAAACTCATATATGTGTAGTCATTCTTGTTGAAAAATTCTCTTAACATTATTATATTGACAATTGAAAAAAGACTTGCAGGTATTCCAGGAAAAATGTTCTCACCCATGAGATGTATTAATGGACCACACATGCATTTATTGAATAGCCTATTGCAGGAAACAGAGGAAATGAAATTTTAAGATAATCACAAAAAGGTACAAAGTCTAAACCAAACATCAAAGAAGGTTTTTGCTTGAATTTTTTTTCTGTTTTTGATAATCAAGGTTTTTGCTTGATACTTCGCCATTTCAGAGTCTCTTCAATAGGCCTCATTTCATAATTTCCTCAAGGACTTGTTACTGGAAAAAAACTTTACACAGCCTTAGCTTGTGATGATAAAATCAAATGCTAAGATACAATATTACAAATAAGTTTATTAATATAAAAAGTATAATTAAATGGCAGCTTTAAGCTAAAAGTCATTTTAACTCAGAGGATATGAAAGAAATGATAATACGCTTATTATATAGTATTGAGAAAAACAGAAAAAATAGGCATTGATTTTGTACCGTAAAACACAAGCAGTAAAATAAAATTATAGTGAAAAACCTTTTTTTTTAACCTTATGAATAAAGATGTAAGGATCCTAGCCTTATATATATAATTATATAAGAGTCTTCTTCCGTTGCAAACGGGTCGCAAGCGGGTCTATTCACACATACCCGTGCGAACTTTGATCAGAACCGTTGGAACGAAGGGTTAAGGCAAAATTTTATTTTAAAAAATTGCCTTAACCCGTCCTTCCCAAGAACGGATTAAGGCAATCTATATTCATTTGTATTTGCATTCAAATCGTCTTCTTCGGCGATTTCTCTATCGCTCTTTCTTCTTTCTTCGACGAACCCAACTCCAAAAAAACCCTAGCTCCGCCTAATCCGTGATCTACATCTCCGTCCGCTCCCCCTACTCTCTCCCAACTCCACAGTTCGAAACCCTACTCTCTCATCCCCTCTTCGAAACAAAATCTAAACCCTAGTTCTCCTCCGAATCGATTGTTTGGCTTCATTTGGACCTATTTTGTAAGGTATAGACTATTTTTTTACCTCAATAATCTATATTTGTGTTTTTTTTTCAATTTGTGTGTAGTAAATTATTTAGAAATTGGGGAAAAATTTATATGCCTTAGTAGATTTTAGATGTAGAATCGGGTTGACTTTAAGTATATTCAATTGCCGAATTTTGTTGCTTGCGTTAGTAATTTGTAGAATTAGAATTGTATATACGAAATTAGTTAGAAACTTTTCAGTGCGGTTATGGTTGAAAACCCTGCAAACGACCGTAAAAAAATACGAAACTTTGCGAGTAGGTTGATCTCACATAGTACAAGTCACCGAAGTCGTAGAAGTGAGTTTCGACTCACGGTTCGAGAAATACGGCAACGTATTGCTTTCGGTTGGAAAAAACCAACTAAAGCGGTATACGGCCGTATCTCGCAAACCGTGACTCGAAACTCGCTTCTACAAGTTCGGGTGGCTTGCCCTACGTGAATTCGACCAAGTCGGAAATTTTTATAATTTTCGGATGCTGTTTGTGCAGTTTTCTTCAATTCCTCGCATGAGAAGTTTTTCACTTAGAATTTTGTAAGTGCGGTTAGATTAGAAAACCCTTCAAACGACCTCCAAAAAATACGAAACTTTACGAGTTGGTTGGTGTCCCCTATAAGAAGCCAACCCAACTTGTAGAAGTGAGTTTCGACTCACAGTTCGAGAGATACGGCCACGTATCGCTTTCGGTTGAAAAAAACCAACTAAAGCGGTACACGGCCGTATCTCGCAAACCGTGACTCGAAACTCGCTTCTACAAGTTCGGGTGGCTTGCGCAACGTGAATTTGGCCAAGTCGGAAAGTTTTATAATTTTCGGATATCGTTTGTGCATTTTTCTCAAGTTCCTCGCATGAGAAGTTTTTCACTTAGAATTTTGTAAGTGCGGTTTGAGTTGAAAACCCTTCAAACAATATCCAAAAAAATTGAAACTTTGCGAGTTGGTTGGTGTCCCCTATGATAAGCCAACCCAAGCTGTAGAAGTGAGCTTCGACTCACGGTTCGAGAGATACGACCGCGTATCGCTTTCGGTTGAAAAAAACCAAGTAAAGCGGTACACGGCCGTATCTCGCAAACCGTGACTCGAAACTCGCTTCTACAAGTTG
Source organism: Hemerocallis citrina (assembly GCA_017893485.1). Lineage (NCBI taxonomy): Eukaryota > Viridiplantae > Streptophyta > Magnoliopsida > Asparagales > Asphodelaceae > Hemerocallis > Hemerocallis citrina. The sequence goes on along the minus strand of CM030365.1, from coordinate 177,234,208 downwards.
TGGTGGCTTGTGCTACATGAATTCAAGCAAGGTGCAAAGTTTTATTAATTTTGGATGTCGTTTGTGCCGTTCTGTCACGTTCCTCGCATTAGAAGTTAGTGACTTAGAATTTTTTAAGTGCGGTTAGATTAGAAAACCCTTCAAATGACCTCCAAAAAATACGAAACTTTGCGAGTAGGATGATGTCATGTTGCACAAGCAACCCCAATTTGTAAAAGTGAGTTTCGATTAAGTATCCGAGAGCTACAATCGTGTGTCGCTTTTGGTTATAAAAATACTAAATACAACGGTTTAGTACCCCTAACTGTTCTCTTTTTCACGGTTTCCTAGGTATGGACAGTTTTGAAGAAAGTTCTGTTGTCGGAGAGAAATTTGTTCGTGCGCAACAAATTGGCGAGTTTCATCCTCATGTTGACGAGCACCTAAAACAGAAGATTGGTATGACATTTCCCACTCTAGAGGAAGAGGAAAAATTTTATTCATCATATTGCAAATGTGCGGGATTCTCTATGCGTAAGAGTGGAAATAAATACAAGAGAGACGATGTAGTGGATAAATCATATGTTTGTAATAAAGCCGGGGAGACACCGAATAATCATAATGAAGCTAGACGAGGAACAACTTCTAGAACGGATTGCAAAGATTTCGTTCGTGTCAAACTAAACCCACAAAGTAATTCACAAAGTAATTTGTTGATTCTTTATTCGTTAAATGAAGCACACAATCACGAATTTATTTCATCCGGTAGACGTCACTTGCTACTTCAAAACCGTGAATTGACTAAGACAGATAAAAAAGTAATTGGTCAACTTACCGAAGCTAATGTCCCTATATACAAACAAATGCTATTCTTCGAAGGTGCAAGTGATGGTAATGAGAAAATTGGTTTCACTGAAACCGATGTCAGAAATCTCAGGAGAGACGAGATGGAGGGTTTAAAAGGACACGACGGGAAAATGCTACTTGAGTTCTTTGAATCCAAAAAGGAGACTGATCCTTTATTCTATTTTGATTACCAATGTGATTCCGAAGGGCGATTGTCCCATTGTGTCTGGGTAGATGGTATCGGTAGAAAGAATTATGAAGTATTTGGGGATGTTCTCTGCTTTGATGCTACCTACAACACAAACCAATACGGGATGTTGTTCGTACCATTTGTTGGATTCAACCATCACTGGCAATCAATATTCCTAGGTTGTGGGTTCATCCCCAATGAGAAGGCATCTTCATTTGAGTGGTTCTTTGAAAAGTGGCGAGAAGCAATGGCATTCGATCCGATGAATATCGTGACAGATGAGGATCGTGGAATAACTTCTGTAGTTTCTAAAGTTTTCCCAGCCACGTCACATAGATATTGCATTTGGCATATTTTGGATAAGTTACCGCATGAAGTGCGTATGCAGAATAACGTTGACGAGTTCAGGGATGCTTTGAAGACTATCATTTATACGGCGGAATTTAAAACAGAATTTGAACAGAAGTGGAAAAATTTGATCTCCCAGTACAAACTTGAGAATAACAAATGGTTGAAGGAAAATGTTGAGATCTGCGAAAAATGGGCTCTCGTGTACGCAAGAGACTCATTTTGGGGCGGCATGTTGAGTACCCAACGTAGCGAATCGCTACATTCATCCTTGAAGCACCATACTCATAAGAAATACTCATTACATGAATTTGCCGTCATCTTTGACCGACTTTTAGTAAAACAAAGACACGATGAAATTAAAGAAACACATCGTAATCGTGAGGGAGGCCAAAATTGGAGACCGAATGGGCATTGGAGTTACAAATGGCGGGAACATACACACTGAAGATTTTCTACAAATTCCAACAAGAAGTTGTAAGAAGCTTATTAGTTAATGTGAGTTTAATTGCGAGTATGGATACACCGGATGGTGCAGCTTATTCTGTAACAGTTTGTGAAAATGCAGAACCGGGGAGGGTGATTTCTTATTGTAAAATCACTCAAATTGCTAAATGCCCTTGTGCCATGTATAGCATTGTAGGCATTCCCTGCAAACATCTATTGGTAGTTATTCGGTTCACAGATCACACCGCACTATCCGAGCAATATATTTGTAAGCAATGGACCAGGGATCAACTGAGAAGAAGCAGTATGCCGGTTCCCAATAGTATGGGCGATAATTTTGCCTCTCGTTATTGTGAACTGACTATGCACTCAAGACATTTGGTCGATCTTGGTTGTTCTTCAGAGCGAGGGTACAAGTACATGCTCGACCACATGCTCAAGGGATTGCTAACACTGAATCAGTGAACAGCACACCACACGAAGGTAGCGCACAACCTGAGAGTGGTGGACATGCACATGCATATGCACATGTAGGTGATCCCGTGCAGTGCACCACAAAGGGGAGGCCTAAAGGGAAAAGGTTGAAGTCTATCAGAGAAGGCCAAAAAACGAAGAGGCCAAGACTTTGCAGGACATGCCTTCATGTCGTAGGTCACGATTCACGAAATTGCCCAAAAAATATAGCAAGGTATTATATCAGAGATTTTTGTATTTGTTAATTGGACTCAATGAATGTAAACTTGTCGTAGTCGATACTAACCCATTCTTCTTCCTTATTTAGTTGATCGGTAGGGTACGAAGAAGCTCCAAACGCTGGAGAGAGTGATGATGATGAAGGCGAAGATTCGTGCTAAGGGGTTTTTTGTGTTATGTATGTCATATCAAACTTTCAAGATAAAAAAACGAATAATTGCTTACTTTTTTATTTTGTTATGCAGATAATTATTAATTTCGACTTGATTATTAACTTTTTTTTTTGGTGTAGGTCCGGAATGAAACATAAAATTGTGCCCATGGAAAGAAGCAATGCGTTGAAAAGTTCTTTACTTTTGATTGTATATATGTGGTTAATTGAACGTATCTATTTGGTACAATTAACCTACTGATGTATTTTATCAGAGTGTAATCTTTGTATGTGTGCATATTGTGTATTTGTGAACCACACATGTTGTTGTGGGTTTTGATCTTGTAATTGGGTAGCAAACATTAATTTATGTTGAAATTTGTGAATTTTGAAAATGTGTGCAATTTGGGCAACCCGATGCCGATGTGTACAGATTTATTATTTGTGTTGCAGATTGTGTATTTCTGGATGATATATCTATGTTGTGGAAAATTTAGAAAATGTATGCAGTATTGATCAAGGGCTGCCAATTACTCTCTACTAAACCCGTTATTAGGGATAACGGGTTAAAATCACTTAACCTGTTATCTTGAATAACGGGTTAAGGAGATAGATATTAGCAGTCATTAATCAATACTTGGTCTGTAGGGGATGAAGTCCTGCCAATATCTCTCCACTTAACCCGTTATTGGCGTTGACGGGTTAAGATCACCTAACCCGTCATTGGTAATAACGGGTTAGGTAGAGATTTTTTACAGAACCTTCGACTGTGTAGGCAATATCTTCTTTTGTTGATACATATACAAATTTGTTTATTCACAACAAGTCATTCGCAACAACAAATTTGTTCATACATCAAACATTACAAACTGGCAAGAACATGTTGTTTGAAGATACATAGAATGCATACATAACTCAAGCAAAATTGATATTACAAAGTCATCCTTTGACACTTTACTCCAAAATTGAAATTAATTTAGTATACAAGTACATGCTGGGTTTCTTCTCAAAGAGGTAGGAAAGACCGTTGACTCTGCCTTTTTTTGAATGCATAAGTAGCAGTTATCCTCCCTGCATACAATTTAGTTCAGTACTATTACACAGAGGTAAAAATTCTCTGCTTCGTGGGATGGAGTAGTAGTGGGTATAACCGTATATTCAAAGTACTTGACAACTTCTTGACACGCACTCCTCATATTCGTACTATTTGTTGCACGATCGTGAGGTGTGCATGCCAAGAAGATGAAAAGTACCATGAATACATTGTGACACCCACCACTACTCCGTCCTACGAATGCAGAGAATTTTTACACTCTTTGTAACAATAGAGAACGAATGTGTATGAAAGGAGGACAATTACTACTTATGCATACACTCTAAAAGCCCGAAAAAAGAAGACTAAGGGGAATGAAGGGAGAAAAAAAAGGCAGAGTCGGCGGTTCTCCCTACCCCTTCGAGAGAAACCCAGCATGCACTTGTACACTAAAGTGGACATGCACAAGTCTCTCTACTCCTGCATCTTCAGCTTCTTTTTTTATAACTCAAACTTTGCACTTGAAGAATAGCAATCTATGTATTGAAGAACAACAATTGAAGGCGACCCTCTTTGAACTAAAATTTTTTTATAACTCAAACTTCTTCCCCCTTCAAGAAGAAAAGATTATCTTGAAGAGAAGAAGAAAAGATTGGCTCCTCATACTTTTTTTGTACAATGTTATTTGAAGTGTCTCCTCCCTCTTTTTTTCCCTTTCTTCTCTACATTGAACTCATTGTCATTTGAGTGATGAACTCAATAGCCTTAGTTATAAGGAAATGAAGAAGGAGGGGTGCATGACAGCAATCATGTCTGCCAAAATGCATAGCAAACAAGAAGGGATCAAAACAAGAAGAAGAAAAAGACAAGAAGTAAATTGTGATACACTTCTCAACACATTGATACAAAAATCAAAAACTATGATACACTTCCCCAAAAAGCAGCAACAAGGACAGCAAGCATGACCACCAAATTGATACACATCTCAAAATGTACAGACCATGTCTACAAATTACTTCTGCATATATATCTCTACTTAAGCCGTTGTTGGTGACGACGGGTTAAGTACACTTTACCCGTCGGTACCAACGACGGGTTAAGTAGAGAAATATATGCAGTCCTTTATATTAATACTTGGTCTATACATGATGAACCACTGCCAATATTTGTCAACGTAACCCGTTGTTATGGATAACGGGTTAAGTTAACGGAACCCGTTATCACCAACGACGGGTTAAGTACACTTATATTTGCAGAAGTTTATGACTACATGCATAAGTAGATGGTGAAGTTCTGCCAATATACGTTAACTTAATCCATTATTGACGATAACGGATTAAGTACATGTAACCCGTTATCCTAAATAACGGGTTAAGTGTACCTATATTGGCAGTACTGATAATTATTAAATCGCATGAAAAAAAATTTGTAAACAAGTTTGTAAATATAACATATAAAGTAGTTCACTTAATGAAAACAATTTATGATAAATTATTCAAACACCACTTTGACCATACTAAAACCTGCTGCAAAAAATCTACTCATAAAATTTTATATAATCAGCTTTCCAGAGATGTTCGTTACGCGATTTCAAATTTTCTTTGTAAACAAATAAATTTTTAAAACATTTACGTTCATTTAGCGAATTCGGTTTAAACAATTATGTTAGATATAATTTTTGGTTGGGTTAGAGTACTTTGTAAGGTTAGAGTAGGGTTACAGTAGGTTAAGGGCAGGGTTAGGGTTAGCGGGGGTTAGAGGTTTGGTTAGGGTTATTGTAGGGTTAAGGTTATTGCATGGAAGATATTTGCGGTAAGATCTTGTTTTGGTTTATCCATGGTAGTTGGGAGGTGATAGGTAATAAGTTTCCAGTAAAGAGTTTATAAATATTTAAGTTCTATTATTAATCACATGTGTCTCTCCACTCTTTACGTACATTGTCTTCTGAACTCTACAAAATAGACATTCATATGTATGTTTTTTGTTTATATTTTTTATTTATTTCCATTCCTAGCCACGTAACTAACCAATATAAAATCAATATCATCAAATGAATATAAAAATTAACACAAATTAATTTGTATTTTGTTTCATAAAAAACAATTAAAAAAATTTTGTAGGTTAGGGTTATTCTAGGGTTAGTAGGTTAGTGGTTAGGGTTAGGGTTAATGTAGGGTTAGGGTCTCCACTCTTTTTCTCTTCGTAGTAGAACAAGTTCAATATGGAAAAAACCTAAAGTACATAGCCAAATGTAGATCCCCACATGTAGCCTATATATGAAAAAAAACCAAGTGTAGACCCCCACATGTAAGAGAAAAACCACATGTAGATTCTCTGTTAATAGAGACAGACGGGAGATGAAGATAGAGATGAAGCCTATATATGGGAAAAACCATATGTATATCCCCACATGTAGCCTATATATGAGAAAAACCACATGTAGATCTCCACATATAGCCTGTATATGGGAAAAACCATATGTACATCTCCACGTGTCTACAAAAAACCAAGTGTAGATCCCCACATGTAAGGGGAAAACCACATGTAGCAATAAATGGTTTTTTGGAAGCCATTGATGACATGAAGAAGATAGAGACGGGAAGATGAGGATAGGGATGAAGAAGAATTAATGGGCGAGCTGAGTTTGAGTATAGGCTGGCTTGGGGAAAGATATATTTGATTAGACCTGATTTGAACCTTCATTCCAGTACTTCCAATATAGGCTGGCTTAAGGGAAAAAAAAAATTTTAAAAAAATAAAATTTATCTGTCTTTACGAAAAGTCTCCCTGGAACTCTACACGAAAAACAGATGATATACGCGTATATATTGTTTATAATTTTTTATTACGTTACAATTTTTTTGGTCTATCCAACTAATATAAAATTATAAAGGTAATATGCTTAAAAAATATTCCAAAAAATATAAAGGAGTAGGTATACAAGTATAAGATTAAGGTTAAGGTTAGGGTTAGGGCTTTTTGTTATATGGGTTGACATGTGGGGATGTACATATACTTTTTCCCATATATAGGCTACATGTGGGGATGTCTGCAATAATAGTAGGCGGGTGTTGAGTTCTGCTTTGAGATTGAGTTCTGCTTGTTTAGCTTGGTGCTTTTTCCCACTTAGGTGTATGTTCAAAGTCTTCTGGCTTGTGGTGGTCACTTGGCTTAGAGGACAACACCACTTCTTTGGTGGAGACAATGGCCTACACTCTAGATTGTGGAAAATTTTTATGAGAAAAACCACATGTAGCCTATATATGAGAAAAACCACATGTAGATCCCCACATGTAGCCTATATATGGGTTTAAACCATATGTACATCCCCACATGCGGAAGCGTCAAATTGATTGACTGATGGTTGGATGGATTAATCTGGAAATTTAGAACGGCCCGTTAATGTACTACAAGTTAACGACTTGTACTACAAGTTAGCATTATTGCCATGTTGTACATGTGGTTCCACATGTTACAAAGTGAAATCTAATAGTGGGGATCTATAAATATTAACCTAATTAATCAAAACAAAAAACAAACACTCACTACTAACCCTAACCCTAGCCCTACACAACCCTATCTTAACCTAACCCTAACCTTAACCCCTTGTTTAAAATCTCATAATTTATTTTTTGAACTTTTACACCTTTAATGTAAACGATTTTATATTGGTTAGTTACGTGGCAATAAATGGAAATTAATAAAAAATATAAACAATTATGGGCATATTAATGTCACTTTGCAGAGTTCAGGAGACAATGTTCGCAAAGAGTGAAGAGAAATTTCTAGAAACCCAAAATTTCTTTCCCTAACCCATTCTTATGAATAACGGGTAAGTGACCTTAACCCGCTATCCTTAAGAACAGGTTAAGTAGATAAATTTAGGCAGTATATTTTGAAAAGTTGGGTAAGGTCCTGCCCAATAACTCTCTACCTAACCCGTTCTTGTGAACAACGGGTTAAGTGAACTTAACCCGTTCTTCACAAGAACTGGTTAAAGAGAGTGATATTGGCAGTCCTTTGGTCTGTAGGAGTTAAAAGACTACCAATATCGCTCTACCTAACCCGTTGTCGTGATTAACGGGTTAAGTTCACTTAACCCGTTGTTCACAATAACGGGTTAAGAAGAGCCATATTAGTATAACTTTATTAAGACATGGTCTGTAGGCTTCTAAAGGACTGTCAATATCTCTCTATTTAACCCGTCATTGGTGATAACGGGATAAGCTCAATTAACCCGTTATCGTCAATAACGGGTTAAGTATAGATTTTTGTGCAGCACTTTTTGTTTGTGTTTGGCTGTGTACTTTTTTGCTGATACAGAAACGACTTCATCAAATGTTGTTCACAAATTCACTTCACATCACATCAAAGTATATAATACAACAGATATCTTGACAAGAAATTTGAAGCATACAAATGTACAATGTCAATCAAACCACATAATTAATTGAAATCAATACAATTTTTAAAAATTTACACAAAAATTATACATATCAAGTTGCACATGTCCAAAATAAAAAAATTACAAATGAAGGCGTTCTCCACGTTGGTTTGCACACCATGCCCGGTATTAACAATTTATCAATATAGAAACAAACTATGCATTAGTTACTGTAATAACAAAATCAACAACCAAAAGCTACGCTATTACAGAGTATTAAATACTACCGTCTACGACCACACGGCTTGCGACTGCTTGGTGTGAATTGATCGGGAGGGTTCCGCTTCCTTTGAGGATTTCGCCGTCTGCCTTGTGTCTGGGGGGAATCAGGATCATCCGACCACTATTCCTCATCAACATCTTTGGGATTGGCTGTTCTTGTAGTTGTTGTGGCTCGGCGATGTGAATTCCCGGCCTTGTCACGCTCTTCTGCCTAGAACCCGTTACTGGCAAGTTGGCTCTCAAATACGCCTCAAGTTGTGGACCTTCACCTGCGTGCTCAAGAGTACGATGGCACAGCGCTAGCATCTCCCGCATTACCTTCTTGAAGCTCTCGGGCACCCTGGTCTTCAAGACGCGAGCAGCTGTTCGAACGTTCTCCCATGTGTTTTCAATCTACATTTGGTGAAAAATTCGAATTTAAACATCATTCATACTTAACGGCATCACTTAATTACAGTACATGCAGACGAACTATATGAAATTTGACTAACCATTTTTCGATATGTCTCAGCCTTTGGTTGGTACATCGGCTGGGAGAAGGAATATGCTGGAGCTGGTTCTGCCTGGGTAGGGAGAATCGGAATTTGCACACCAGCTGGTACAGCGGCTTTTGGAGAAACATACAACCGTGTTATTCGCTCGTACCACATCATGTATGCCTGCTGGAGGGAGCCATCATATGGTATCTCGATGAACATCATATTCGGTGTCATTTGCCGTCGCATGGTGTTCCAGTTGGCTACATGGTAACGATGGTAATCAACCCAATCGAAGTTGGGCACTCGTCCCGTTCCCCTCACCTCGTGTAACTTTTTATCATATGACCTAACCTCGGGAATCTTTTGTTGATATCCAAATTGCCGCAAGACTCTATCAGAATACTAGAACTCGACAACTCCAAAATTTACAAGAGGTGCAGCCGTCAACCAAAGGGCACTGTCTACGTAGACTGGAGGAACCCGTTGCAACCTGGCAGTCGAGTACGGTTCCCAATTGATGAACTCGTCCTGCAGGTTGTCTAACTCATCTCTGTAGTAGGTCAAAGATTGGCATGGGTTATCGACCTACGTATGCCATCCCGCCCAATATGCTGCTAGAGGAGGTAACAACTCCGTTGCCCCCGGGTCGGCCAACCAATCCGGTATAACCTGAACAATATGGGGACGTCCGATGTGGATGTGTTCCCAACTCTAGATCTGCAGTAGCATCATTGGGCCACCCATCTGTACGCCACCTAAAGAACATGTGCACAAATTCCTATATAGTACCGCCAGTACCGCACTCCCCCAATTGAAATGACCCGCATACCAAAAATTCTCCAACAACCGTAGGTACATTAGCGGCACGGTTGATCCGGATGAGTTCGGGAAGATCACTCCCACTATCAGACTAAAAATGTATGCACGTGCATAGTACCTTAGGGTTTGCTCGTCTGAATCGGGGGCCAAATATTCCTCCTCGAACTGAAATTTTAACCAACTGATGTACAGTGATTTACCATCAAAAGTTTCATCCATCACTTCAGCCTCCGCTTTATCTTTCACAGCTTCTATTTGTTCATACAATAAATCTTCATCAAAATTTGTGGGCACATTATCGAGGATTTCTTTTTCAACGGTCTCTCTTTTTTGGAGAACTATCAACTGTAGGTCGATACCGAGTAAGTCACGAACAACTTCGACTCGATCAAAGTCCATGTTCCCCGTCACGGCAAACCCATCTATTGGTAGTCCAGTTATCATTGCCACATCTTGTAGGGTCACAGTCATCTCACCCATTGGTAGGTGGAATGTGTGGGTCTCCGGCCTCCATCGCTCGACTAGAGCTGTAAGTAGAGGCCGATCTAGCTTCACTGAACCCATGAATTTTTCTTCGTAGAAACTAGCTTCCACCAAGTACGGCGTGATACGGGGGTCGAAAGGAAGAACCGCTTGCTTCCGGAAGTTACATTTTTTATCGGACCCATTCCACATGGCTTCGGATCGGTGTTTGGGTTGCAAGGTGAGTATGCTTGTGTCCACGGGTCCGGGTGATGTAATGAGAACCGAGGACGACGAACATGCCTCAGCAGATGTGGATTGATGGTCACCAACCTACACGAATAAAGATAACAAATGTTCCTAATGAGATAATGTTACATATTCGTATTTAAAACCAATAATAATAATCAATCTTACCTCAGTAGTTGGTGCGCCACTAGTGGTACCGGACGGGATTCTCGGTTGCCCTGTTCTAGCCATTTATCTATGTAACAAAAAATTAAAATGTGGTTGGTACAAATGACAACAAAAAAAATATACCGAGATTGTGGGAAAAAACGTACAAATGAAAACAAAAAAAATGACTAAAGGTCAAATTGGTTGAATTCATGTAGCATAAGTTGCCCCAACTTGTGGAAGTGAGTTACAAATCTCGGTTGAAGAGGTACGGGCGTGTAAGATGGTCTAGGTTGTAAAAAAAACCCAAATAAACCGATACACGGCCGCATATCTTGAACCGTAATACGAAACCCACTTCTACATGTTGGGGTGGGTTTTGTTGAGTGAGATCAGCTTCTCGCAAAGTTTTGTATTTTTTGGAGGTGGTTTGAAGTGTTTTCAACTCTAACCGCACTTAGAAAATTCTAAGTCAAAAACTTCTCATGCGAGGAAGTTGAGAAAACCGCACAAACGGCATCCGAAAATTATAAAATTTTCCAACTTGGTCGAATTCACGTAAGGCAAGCCACCCGAACTTGTAGAAGCGAGTTTCGAGTCACGGTCTGCGAGATACGGCCGTGCACCGCTATACTTGGGTTTTTTCAACCGAAAGCGATACGCGGCCGTATCTCTCGAAGCGTGAGTCGAAACTGACTTCTACAAGTTGGATTGACTTTTCATAGGAGACACCAATCAACTCGCAAAGTTTTAAATTTTTTGGATATCGTTTGAAGGGTTTTCTAATCTAACCGCACTTACAAAATTCTAAGTCAAAAGCTTCTCATGCGAGGAATTTAAGAAAACCGCACAAACGGCAACCAAAAATTATAAACTTTCTGACTTGGTCGAATTCACGTAGGGCAAACTACCCGAACTTGTAGAAGCGAGTTTCGAGTCACGGTTTGCGAGATACGGCCATGCACCGCTATACCTGGTTTTTTCATCCGAAAGCGATACGCGGCCGTATCTCTCGAACCGTGAGTCGAAACTGACTTCTACAAGTTGGGTTGACTTCTCATAGGAGACACCAACCAACTTGCAAAGTTTCAAATTTTTTGGATATCGTTTGAAGGGTTTTCTAATCTAACCGCACTTACAAAATTCTAAGTCAAAAGCTTCTCATGCGAGGAATTTAAGAAAACCGCACAAACGGCATCCGAAAATTATAAAACTTTCCGATTTGGTCAAATTCACGTAAGGCAAGCCACCTGAACTTGTAGAAGCGAGTTTCGAGTCACGGTTTGCGAAATACGGCCGTGCACCGCTATACTTGGTTTTTTTCAACCGAAAGCGATACGCGGCCGTATCTCTCGAACCGTGAGTCAAAACTGACTTCTACAAGTTGGGTTGACTTCTCATAGGAGACACCAACCAACTCGTAAAGTTTCAAATTTTTTGGATATCATTTGAAGGGTTTTCTAATCTAACCTCACTTACAAAATTCTAAGTCAAAAGCTTTTCATGCGAGGAATTTAAGAAAACCGCACAAACGGCATCCGAAAATTACAAAACTTTCCGACTTGGTCGAATTCACGTAGGGCAAGCCACCCGAACTTGTAGAAGCGAGTTTCGAGTCATGGTACGGGAGATACAGCCGTGTACCGCTTTACTTGGTTTTTTTCAACCGAAAGCGATACGCGGCCGTATCTCTCGAATCAGTGAGTCGAAACTCGCTTCTATAACAAGGGGTGTATTGTACTACGTGAGACGAACCTACTCGCAAAGTTTCATATTTTTTTATCGTCGTTTGCAGGTTTTTCAACCATAACCGCACTGAAAATTTTCTAACTAATTTTGTATATACAATTCTAGTTCTACAAATTACTAACGCAAGAAAATAAATTCGGCAATTGAATATAGTTAAAGTCAATCCAATTCTACATCTAAAATCTACTAAGGCAAATAAAATTTTTCCCACTATCTAAATATTTTAGTATACACAAATTTAAAAATAAACTCAAATATAGATTGTTGAGGTAAAAAAATAGTCTATACCTTACAAAATAGGTCCAAATGAAACTAAAGAATCAATTTGGAAGAGAACTAGGGTTTCGATTCCGTATCGGAGAGGGGATGAGAGAGTAGGGTTTCGAACTTTGGAGTTGGGAGAGAGGAGGGGGAGCGGACGGAGCTGTAGATCACGGATTAGGCGGAGCTAGGGTTTTTTTGGGTGTTGGGTTCGCCAAAGAAAGAAGAAGGAGCGAGAGTGAGGCGATTCGAAGAAGACGATCTGAATGCACCGCTAAATGATTTTAGATTGCCTTAACTCGTTCTTCCCAAGAACGGGTTAAGGCAATTTTTCTTAATAAAATTTTGTCTTAACCCGTCATTTCCAACGACGGGTTTGATCCAACGGCTCTGATCAAAGTTCACACGGGTCTGTGCGAACAGACCCGCTTGCGACCGGTTTGCAACGGAAGAAGACTCATTATATAATAGCATAAAAGGTCTTACAGAAATATCTTAAAGTCATACAAATAAAAATAAGAACGTCGAACATAGTTCAGACCGGCCTTTTAAATAAGATGCACAACATCAGAAAGTATATAAAGCTGCATATAGTCAAAATGAACTGACAAACAGAAAGTAAGATGGAAAGAAAAAAGTTAACTTGAATTTTTATTTATATTTTAACATACTGAGGGAGAGCAGACATTTACAAGTACCCAGCTACATTCACACTCCTTCTCAAAGCTACATTTTGTTACGCGCACAATATATACTTGTCCTTTCAAAAAACACAAAGTCCTCTACGAAGCACAAACGTAAGGGCCAACAATTACGTCTACCACGGTGCGAACAGTTAGAAAGAATCCTACGCGCGGCGTCCGCTTAGAACATCACAGTAGGCCTCGTCTCTGACAGTTGGATCGGAAGAATCAAATTGGGCGGCAGGCTTTGCCGGTCGCGCCCAACAATCGTCTATGGACCCCACAACTGATTCCTCACTCTCTGATATACATTGATTCAATCGCAGAATTTTGCTCCGTTTCAATTCTACGACAGATATTTATCCCTTTCTCCTTCTCATCGCTGAAGAATGGCATCGACGGGGCACAATGACCTCGATTCCTCTCTCCTCGACTGTCGTGCGCTGTCGGAGAACACACCGTGCCCTAGCCGGTCCTACGCCATCGCCGTCCCTGCTGCTTTCATCAGTAAGCGACAGCTTTTATTTTAGCTGCTCGCTTTTTGTTGGTGCTAGTTGAAAATTAGTGTGCACCAAGTGCACGTTGCTTGCTGCACACGAATATTGAATATTTTAACTATCTAGTTAACAAGTTAGATAGACAAAACATATTTGCAGTTAGCACACTCATATTCTTCCAAACTACAAATTCGGCTTAGTCAATCATCTTAATAAACAAACTATGAATTTCAAAATTACTCCAACGACAACAAACTCATCGAAATCAGATTTCAAGCAAGTATCAAGAACCCAAGTTTAATCAATTCTAGCACAATTTCAATTAAAACAAAGCACAAATGGATCAAAATTCGTACGATGTAAGAGAGACTTATATCCGTAATAGTTTCATCTAAAACATAAAAATATAATTATTGTATTTTTTATAAGTTAATCATCATTTTCGACTTTAACTTTCTTAAACTTAAAACTGGTATTTAAAAAAAGATATTAAAAAAGAAAAAACTAGTAAATCCTAAACTGATATCATCGTATTTTTCATAAGATCAATCATCACTTTTGACATTAATTTTCATGAACTTAAAAGTGCTTGTAACTTTTTGTTCATCTTTTTTAATTTTACATCCAGTTAATGTTCTTGTAGTTGTTCTTCCATACGTGAATCTTGTAATTTGATCAAAATATATACTCATCTCCAATGCATATCTTGGTCCTTCTATCAAATTCATCAACATTTTTTTCTTGCATATAGAATTAAGTAATTAACTCTTAATCATTTTTAACACTATGGGAATAATATATTATACTTTATTCTTAATATGTTCTAGGACTTTTGCAGAATAGCCGATGATGCATCTAGCTTCCTCAACAAATATAGTCAATTCTGTCTCCGCACATGTATTTTTTATTGTGATTTTGAATACATGTCTGAAACAATTTATTCTTTGTTTTTTTTAAAAATGATTGAAGAATGGAAAAATAGAAAACTAACAATATGGTACTTTTTATACCTTTGCTCATATTCAACATTATTCTTTTCACATTTTCGACTATAAAGCATCATCGTTTTCAACACTGACTTTTGTTGAACAGGCTTTGCATGCAATGTGCCATGGATCTCTGACGTCTGACACTTTTGATCAAAACTTGGCAATAGTAGTACTTTGCCTTAAAATGTTAATTTAAATTTGAAGTCATCAAAATATTTATAGAAATATAGAGAATTTAACAAAATATTTAAAAATAATTATATTATTTATAATACCTCAGAAGAATCCTCGTTTACACAATAAAGAATGTCAGATAGTTTCACTTCTTCCACATCCATTATTTTTCTTTTGTTTATTTGCAAGGTATTAGTCTTTAATAAAATTTCATTACAGTTTATACTGAAACAAACAAAAAAACTATGGTAAATTATATTCCAAAAGGCAACAATTAAAAAATTAAATATACAAAATAAATTATACCATTCTCGAATTTTACCTGTTTTTGGTTCATTCGAATTTATCTCTACTATAGTATTGTTTGTTGATGTGAGAGACAATCATGTTAAAAAAAATAAATAATAAATAAATAAAATATATAATAAATAGCATTATTACTTTTTGTTGTATATAATTATCTCTAAAGTTTGAGGTTTTTATAGTGGTAATTGCAATAATTGGCATGTTGGGTGATAATTCTTTCAAAGTTTTTCCTTCCTTGATCACTAGTTCTCCCCATAATATAAGTAAGATTAGTTATGACCTTAAATTAAGATAAAGCATATGAATTCTAAAACAATTTCGTAAATTATTATTCAATTTAATCATTGATATTACCTGAATCCTACAATTGTAAGATTTCGCTTCTATACTTCATTACCATATTTTGAGTCTACATAATCTATATCTTCTGCATTTATTATTGCTAAACAAAGATCCGTAGTTCATTGTAATTAGTATTTGGTATCATGTGTAGCGCCCCGAATTTTCAATAAATAAAATTAGAAATAAGTGACACAATTCCCAGCATCAACTTCAATTGCAATTATAAACACAGTACAACCACAGGGAGAATTATAACTTTTCATTTCATTAACTCTCTTTACAACAGCACAGCAGAATTTAAACACTTTAAATTACAATTCCTTTTACAACACAACGGTATTTAAAAGCACTATAAATACAACTTTCTTTTCACAATCATTCATTTTATAAAATATTCATAAACATTTAAATGTTCTACCACATGTTCCCAATTCTATGCTAATGGTACCTACCTGTAAAAAGCGAGGCTAGAGATATCCCTAACCCCCAGAACTATAGGGGTCATCCATAACGGTGTGAGTGATATTCGAAGGAAATACAAATTTAAATGGAAACATAAAGAATAAAACATACGTCAACAAGTGAAACATATTAACACATAAATAACAGACGGAACATGAAATAATAATAAATGAAGCATAAATCATCAAGTGAAACTAGGCTAAGTGTCAAGTGTAAGAAAACAAAGAAAGCATGCATAAAACAAGTCAAGAAATTACATATGCATATGGTGATTATTAATGCACACTTGTCGGATTCTATGCATCCCACTCTACATAGGTCCGGTGTAAGCCCTTATCGTTCTCCACTTGATAAGGTTCAGTCCCACGTTTTGCAACTAACTTACTACGATGACTACTACAAGATTTAGACATTTTGCAAGTATTGGCTCTCGCCCTTGGAATACTGGAGACCAATCCCACTTCGTGGATCATTCTGTAGCCTATTTCATCCATCATCCCAGAGTACTGTGGAATGTCTCACTCTGCAGGTCATTCTGGAGCCATCATTGCACAAATATCCCATGAACGTCGCTCTCGTCCCGGAATGCTGGAGATCAATCACACTCTGTGGATCATTATGTGGCCTATTTCATCCATCATCCTGGAATATTAGGGAATATCTCACTTCACGGATCATTCTGGAGTCCATAACTCATGTTTGCTCCCATTTCATCATGTCAACTAGTGTATGTCCTTATATTTATTAAGTTCAATTAATTAACCACAGTTCCCCTAGGGTTTGTGTACCCTACCGGACTTAACTCAACTAATCAACATCAGGGCCCCAACTGGCCAACTTCCAAAAAATCTCATATGTCGGTACATAAAGGTCCCACTCAACCTTTAGAGTTTCAAGACCCAAGGAGAAACTCCATTTCGAACATTTCTTAAAAGCATAAATCCCAAAGTTATATAACTCATCAGAAAATTTCCTTCAAATTCAATAGTCAAAACCAAGTACCTCCTTGTACAACCATATCCACAAAATTGTCCAGAAAACTGAAATTAATTTGATTAAAACTGAAACGAGTAGTGGATAAATAACTTGAAATACAATACTCTTTAAGTTCGAAAATGTACACATTCTAAATCCTGCGTAAATAGGACTTAAATGCTTATTAAATTTGAGAATACATACAATCTGAATGTGATGAAATCAGAATTCAATTACTTCGAAAAACAGAGAATCTATCGCTTGCAAATTCAAAGAAACAATCATTCGAAGATTAGAAGTTTGCAACAAAACATAACACAAAAGCTCAGGCATGACAGTCGATCGACAGATGCAGTGTTAAAAGCTATGGTCGACCATCAGTATTAAAAAAAACAACAACAGCAACTCAAAGATATGGCAGTCGACTGGCAGTCATAGTATAGAAAGCTGTAGTCGACTGTCATCATCCAAAATAAACAACAATGAAACCCTGGCAGTCGACTGGCAGGCATAGCTAAATTTGCTGCAGTCGACCGTCAATAGAGAAATTGGCGCTAGACGGCCATGACAGTCGACTGCTATTGCAAGTTCAAAGAACTACAATCGACTGACAGTCAAGCTGCAGTCGACCGACATGCGATCTGCGACGGCCCATATTTCGAAAACTTCTCAAACTGATACATGATTATTTACAATACATGATGAAAATCTGTAATATAATAGATATATCTTTGACTAAATTTACTCAGTTCATACACCAATCAATCTTTTATAAATCTCACAAAAGAAAGCAATTTCCGAAACCTAATTTGTTGCAAAAATCAAGATTTTGAAGAACTTCTCATATGAATATTTGAACACATACAAAAGCAGTCAAAACTCTTTCATATACAATGATATAGTCACAAATTGTGTCAAAACTGAAAGCCAACCAACACCCTACGGTCTTGAATCAATCCATATTCTTAAATTCACAATTTATCCACATCCAAGAAATCTTCATTATTGAATCCAACCCCACTTGTGCAATCATATACATAACACATTCATTCATTAATGTGGATAAACTCTGATTCTACCATTATTCATAAGTTTCTAATTCACACATAGTGTATTTGCAACAAACAAGCATCTTTCATGATAATGTTTAGATATTTTCAATTTTAGATAATACATACAATCTTATACAACTTTTTTTTCCTTATCATGGTATATAGCAAGACATGAGGAAAGCAATAGTCTTGTGCAATATTAATTCTCCAACAATATTTTAATCATTCATGCATAAAAATCAATCATCAAATTTAATTCATTTGTTAGATTTGCACTTTTTTTTTTTGAAGGGAAAAGGTAGGGTAAGTCCCTACCTCACATGATATATATAAAAGCGAAGATATAGAGTTTGGTTACAAGAGCAGACCATGTAGCCTCAGCCTAGCACTAAGACCCTGGTCTGTAAGTACACACCGGCCGTCTGCACCCGGCCCAAAAAGTCTTACCCAAAACAACAAAAACAACTAATTATAGAAACCCACGCAGGGGTTTGAAGCAACTACATTAAGCAGCCATATAGTTTACCAAGAGCAGCTACCCTCCTCACTTGCTGACTGGTCAGCATGCCCCATTGTCCCATGTAGCAACAGTTCAAGTGCATTTGCATCCGTTAATTCTTGCTCAATCTTCTGGCGCTTCTTTTCGCTGCCGATCCCATCTAGCCAAGATTTAAACCAAAAAATTGCATTAGAAATAATCTGGCGAGAGGAAGAGAGCTTTGCAGAGAAAGTAGAGTCATTTCTAGCAATCCAGATACTCCAGCATATAGCAATAGATAAGAGATGCCAAGTGTGGTTGTGCGGCGGGTTACCGAGGCACCATGATGCAAAACAATCAAAAACAGTCGTGGGCAGTGTATGTATGTGAAAAATTGCAGTGAAGAAGTGCCATGTCTCTAATGCTACTGGGCAAGAGAAGAAGATGTGGTAGGTCGACTCAACAGGAAATGCGCAAGTTGCGCATTTCGTGTCGCCCGACCACCCTTTGTGGCTCATGAACTCCTTGGAGTTGATTCGGCCCAGACTCAGTTGCCATATGAATACTTTGCACTTTAGTGGCGCCGATGATGTCCAAATAGCCTTGAGGAAAGGTGATCGCATGCCAGAGAAGATGAAGAATTTGTAAGCTGACTGTACCGAGTAAGCTCCAGTGGGTGTTAGACGCCACTTTGGGGCATCCCTGTCCTGAGAGGGGCAAAAATCTGCAAGTGCTAGGAGGAGGCTTTGCTTCTCAGTTTGGAGAGCTTGCGAGGTGGTGCGGTTGAGACTTGGGTGCCAATTCCAGATCCCCTGAATCCAAGAGCCCTGTGATGAAGCCGTAGCATTGATATTCCATGCTGCTGCAGTGAGCGCGGGGTATAAGGTGGTTATGCTATGCTCATTAAGCCATCGGGATTGCCAGAAGGCGATCCTCTCACCATTGCCAAGCTGCCAATGGACATTTATAAGGAACTGATGCTGCAAGTGGAAAGTACCTTTCCAGAAATGTGACGCCGATACTGGACAAACGAAGGATTGTGAAGAACTTTTATAGTACAAGTCTTGGAGAGTTTGGCTGACAAGAGAGTCTGATGAGTAGATATTCCACCACCATTTCATCAGCAAGGCTTCGTTGAAAACTTTTAGCTCCAAGACTCCAAGTCCTCCTTGGTCTTTAGGCTGACAGACTGTGCTCCAATTTGCACAGGCAAGGCCCCTCGAGTCTTTGTCCTCCCCGCACCAAAAGAATCTGCTACGTATCTGATCAATGCGCTTAATGACCCATTTCGGAAGGCGAAAGAAAGAAGCAAAGTATACGGGTAGGGCGCTAAGAACTGCATTGATGAGGACTAGCCGCCCTCCTTTAGAAAGCATTTTACCTTTCCATACCGATAAGCGCCTTTCAATTTTGATGATGAGTGGCTGCCAATGTCGCTTGTACAACTTGCTTTTGGAAAGAGGCATGCCAAGATAATTTAGAGGGAGACATTCCTCCTTGCAGCCTAGGATGGTGGAGAAGGCATGTAGCTTGGCCTTAGAGCGGCCAAAATAAACCACAGCAGATTTGGAAAAGTTAATTGCTAAGCCAGAGGTGTTTGCAAAGAGCTGGAGGGCAATCTTGAGGTTCAGAATCTCTTGCTCATCTCCCTTACAAAAGATCAATGTATCATCGGCAAATTGGAGCACCGAAAGTTGGGATAAAAGACCTCTGATCGGCAGCGGAGAGAAAGTGCCGTTACTTCTTCCTAGCTGCAGCATTTTGGCCAAGACATCTACCACCAGAATGAAGAGCATCGGAGATAAGGGGTCGCCCTGTTTTAGTCCACGTTTGGAATTGATTTGCCTGCCTTTCTCTCCATTAATGATGATGAAGGATTTGGCTGTAGTAAGAATCATCTCTATCCATTTGCACCACTTCGGCCCAAAACCCCTAGCTTTAAGCAATTGAAGTAGGAAATCCCAACTCACAGTATCAAAAGCTTTAGTAAAATCAATTTTAAAGAGTAAGGTGTCAGAATTACCCCTGCTGCAGAGATTAATAGCCTCATGTGCTACAAGGAAGCAGTCTACAGTCGACTTGCCTTTCAAAAAAGCACTTTGGGAAGAAGACACCAGAGAGTGAAGGAGAGGGCTAAGCCTGTTGGCAAGTATCTTTGTGAAGATCTTCAGGGAGCAATTGAGGAGACTGATGGGCCTATAGTCAGTCACTAAGTTTGCGCCTTCACATTTGGGAATGAGGATGATATCGGAGTAATTGAGGCGCCCAATATCCGTATCACCGCTATGGACTGACTGTATCATATTGAGCAAATCCTCCTTGATTGTGTCCCAACAGTTATGATAGAAGCTCATTGAGAAGCCGTCAGGGCCCGGTGCTTTATCACTACTCATGTCAAAAACTGCCTTTCGCAGCTCTTCAATAGAAACAGGTTCCTCAAGATGGTGCAGGCTAACCACATTCGTGGGGTAGAGGGAAGGCCAGTCTATGCTGAAGTCGGAGATGGTGGCAAATCCACATATAGCTTGAAAGTGTGACTCAAAAGCTGTTCTGATGTCTGCAGGGTTGGTTGTGGAGGAATGATCAATGCAGAGACTGTGAATGTAGTTTCTTCTTCGTCTACCATTTGCAATGGAGTGAAAAAATTTGGAATTTGCATCGCCCTCTTTGATCCACTGCACACGGGATCGCTGCCTCCAGTATACTGTCTCTTCCTTGATCAGGTTCTGAAGTTCAGTCTGAGTGGTTTTGAGGGAGGGGGGGGAGAAGGCAGGGACTCAGCCTCAATCTCAAGCTTGAGGAGGAGTTCTTGAAGTTGCTTCTTTCTAGCAGGAATAGAGCCCATGGTGTCTGATTGCCACTTCCGTATGCGTCTTCTGAGTAGGCCTAGTTTGGCAGAGAATACATCAACTGGGTTACCCTGGCAGTGGAAATGTCGCCACCAATTGTTAACTTCCGTTGTAAAAGAAGGTTGCAACAGCCATGACTTTTCAAATCTGAAACGGGAGGCACGGTGATGGAGTGCCAAAGTGTCGAGGATGATGGGGCAATGATCGGATGAAAACCTTGGAAGAGAGGATTGGATACAGTCAGGGTAATGTCTATCCCACGCGGCAGAGATGAGGAATCTGTCAAGCCTAGCCATGATGGGAGTATCACGCTGATTTGTCCAAGTGTATTTCCTTCCTGCCAGTGGAAGATCAATCAGTGCAAGATCTTGGATAACTTCACGGAAGCATTTCATGTCTCTAGAAGAGCCTCGACCACTAGATCTCTCTGAATCAGAAATAGTAACATTAAAGTCGCCACATAGGATCCATGCATCATGGAGAGATGGTCGCCTTTGCTTGATTTCATGAAAGCATAATTCCCTGTCATCGAGCTCAAACGGTGCATAGACAGATGTAATGGACCATATCTCATCGGAGCATCGGCTCTTGAAAGAGGCTGAGATTGAGAAAATATCACAAGTAGAGTAGGTGCATTCGAGGAGGTTGTCATTCCAGCCTAACAGGATGCCGCCACAGCGCTGGATGGAATCAAGTTGAATCCACTTGGTAATGATAGTGCCACCTACTGAAGAAAGTTTGTTGGGAGTTGGCATACACAACTTCGTCTCTTGCAAGCATACTACTTGGGGGGAACAGCTGCGAATACCTTCTTTGATAAAGGAGCATTTTGAAGGGTTGCACAAACCTCTGACATTCCAGCTTACAATCTTCATGAGTGAAATAATTAAACAGCACAAATAAAACTACAGATTAAGTCCCGAAGCACACTGGGCTTCTCTCCTAAGCTTGGACAGAGGGTCCTTGCTGATCAGTGTGAACAGCGAGGGCATCTAGTGGTCTGCCACTCAAGGATCTAAAAGCCATGAGTGTTAGATTTGCACTTATAATCGATATATGTCAATTTCACAATCATACAAGTTCTAACATGCATCCTAATTGATTAATCTTCATGTAAATAATTCGGTAAAACAAAGAGAACAATAAACATCACTCATCTCAAAGAGATTCAAACGAAGAAGAAGAAAAATAAGAAAAGTTCATTCCTTTTGCAAAATCCAAAATCCAAGCCCGAAAACTCCAAACAAATAATAATAAAATAAGTTTTTTTGTGTGTAGAGGGAGGGCGGCTGTAGCAGCCAATAAATAGGCCGGGATCTGATTTTATTAGGGTTTTACAAATTTTATAGAAATATCCTTTAAGAAATTATTTCTTTACATATATGGATCTTCTTTAATAAATTAGTTAAGTAAATCAAATCCATTAGAATAAAAATTAAATCTCTTTACTTCTGAGTTGGCCGGCCATTAGGTGCAGCCCAGAAAACTAAAATCTGGTATTTTTACTCCAAGTGGCAATTTTACACAAAAACCCTTCTATTTGAAATATTTGTAAATATGCCATAAAATATTCGTAAAAATCCCGAAAAATTAGAATTATTATCTAATAATAAAGATTTGATTTTCCAAATAAATTTTCTGACTTTTATTCTCCAGGATGAATATTTTCAATAAAGTCTCCAACAATCTCAAAATTGCATAATTATATATTTATTAAATCAAATTAATAAGAATCAATCAAATATGATTCCTTAGAGCCCTCTACTGAATAGCTGGCCCTAAATGCAGCCAACCAATTTTTTTAGTTTAGTTTTCACCTCAAAACAACTTTGCACAAAAACCTTTTGTCTTTCAAAGTATTTACAAAAATAGTTTCTTTATTTAGAAGAATCTCAAAATCTATAATATACTCAATTATAAGTAGGAGAATTTTTTCGGAATTTTAAAAGTTGAATCTACACCCAAAAATATTTGCACGTGTTTCGCACGTGTGAAAATGTCAATATTTACAAAATTCAAAATAATCAATTAAATGGATTTAAAAATTATTTATTAATTCAAAATATTGTATTAAAAATTATGGGGTGTTACATCATGTATCAGTAACAACCAATTTGATATATAAAAATGAATAACATAATTTTTTTACCTTTAAAGACAGTATAATATGTACTTAGAAATTCGTATACAATTGTAAATTTGTACCTATCCTTAGATAAGATCTTTCTCAACTTCATCTAAAACACTTCCCAACTTTAAAATGATGTCAACTTCATTTACATCACCACGCTCCGTATCTCCTCCTGCCCTTCAATCCTCACAAAGTTTATACTTAAACACCTCAAACCCTGACTTCCCCTCCTCCACCCACCACGCCACAACCATATACAACTCATCCTAAACGTAAACCCTCCCCGCCGGGCTCCCCTCAACCCTCACCCTCTAATCACCCTAAGCTCAATCCCATTCTCCATACTCAACTCCAAACCCTTATTCCCTCTTTTCAAATCCTACGGAACCGAATGACTCTGCCGATTCTTCTTCCTCCCTCCCTGCCCCTGTATAAACCAACTCGTCCCCCTTATCATCATCCTCATACCCACCTGAAAACGATAATGATAGTAGCAACCCCAACCTTATTCCCCGTAACATAATCGATTCCCCCATCCTATAAAGGAAAACATCCCCATTTTGGATTCTGGGGATCGAGCTGACGATCCGCTTCTCGCGATAGAGCCACAGACCGTGCTCCTTCATGAAAGATGCCGACTTTAGGTTTGGGAAGCGGCACCTGAACTCCTAATGGGAGAACAAAATCAAACATAATCAAGTTTGTGTCAATCGACACCCATGCATATTAGCATATAGTTTTGTTGTTGGTCTAAGAATCTAAGTAGATATTGGCATCTTAGAAAGACATGCAAATAGATGGTATCCTATATCTAAATCTGACAAATTTATTTACGTTAAACACATAATCATATAAGTCAGCAACGTCTTTATCTTCCGAATAATAGAAAACACGTCAATAAACATATGATTTTTGGCATAGTAAGAGATAGTTGACAAGGGCCAATACAAACTGTCAATATATTCTTTTATCACGGACAATCAAGTTCGTGTCAATCGATACCCATGCATATTAGCATATAGTTTTGTTGTTGGTTTAATAATCTAAGTAGATATTGGCATCTTAGAAAGACATGCAAACATACGGTATCCTTTATCTAAATCTGACAAATTTATTTATGTTATACACATAATCATACAAGTCAACAATGTCTTTATCTTCCGAATCATAGAAAACATGTCAATAAACATATGATTTTGGGCATAGTAAGAGAGAGTTGACAAGGGCCAATACAAACTGTCAATATATTCTAATCTCACGGACACAGACAAGTCAATACAGACAATGACAAATGAAAATTTCTAAAATAACACAATAAATTTGGCAATAAAAAAGATTTTTCTGAATCTGCTATGTACGTCCAACATGTCTGACTTGACACTACTTCTAAATATTAGTGTTTATGCTTCATGGGGAAACTTCAAAAGGAAAAAAGAAATTCATAACATGATGCACAGATTCATAGACATAACACTCAAATTGAGAAGATGCACAATCAAGACAATCCACTTCATCATTATTTGAAAGAAAAGCAATGCAAACCAGCATAGTAGAAATATAGCATTTTCATTGAAGTTGTTTACAAGTATTAGGCATATGCATTCGACGGTTTAGACATATACATTATTGCATTACCATAAGAACATGATGGAATTTTATATACACTTAAGAACATGCATAAAACATTAATAACAACCTAAAACATGTTTCTATGAATCTAGATCTTAATCATGTTGCAGAAGTGCTTTAATATAAAATCCTAATTCATGAAACTATAGATCTTTGCTAAATCAAAAAAGAAGAAGAACATTAAAAGCGGAAGCACTAACCTGAAGCCATTGATGGAGATTGCGCAGAGGGTTTGGATCTTCCTATATGATACGCATTTCTATGAAAGGTCGTCTCTCTATTCTTCTGTTGATGGGATTACAGATGGAATAAGAAGATGTGTATATATAGGGGACCATAACCCTAATTGATAATTATTGATTTTCAATTTTGCCCATCACAAAATAAGAAATTTACTTTACGGTATCTACACGTGTTATATCACACTTTAAATTATATGCTTTTAACCCATTACTTAATCTTGATTAGATCACTTTAATTTGGGTTAGGCTTTAGAATAGCAATTATACATTTAGTCACATATATGAGCCCACATAGATTATTTTCCAACAATCTCCCACTTGGGCCACATATGTTACTCCTTATAAATGTACATATTTTATGAGCTCAAAATTTTGCTATTATAACCAAAAGCATAGCCAAATAATCTCGTCCATTAATCATGTAAATATAGGATCAAAGCAATTTTCGTTACATTTATCGTAACTAAATTCATCAATGGTCACATATATCAACATGATCAAATGACATAGATCAAGTGTGAATGTGTAGCATGGAAATTTCATGCAATGTGATCTATACACATGCCTATTTCCAACTGGTCCTCTTTAAACCTTAAGTGAGGTCAAAACCAAAACATGACAAATGAGTGAGAAAACCGAATTCTTTATTTCTGATCAGAAAATAACCAAATGTATAAATGTCTCACACAACATGATGCAAATAAAATACAAACTCCCACTAAATTATGATATCCTCAAATAATACAACACTCATATGAGCAGTATGCTCATAAAAGACCTTGGGTGGTAATCCCTCTGTGAGTGGATCCGCTATCATGGAGTTTGTCCCAATGTACTCTATGGACATCTGTCCACTTTGCACTCTTTCTTTCACAACTAGGATCTTTATGTCAATATGTTTCGACTTTGTCGAACTCCTGTTGTTGTTGGAATACACCACTACTGACTTATTGTCACAAAATAACTTGAGTGGTCTTTCTATATTTTTCAAAATGCGCAGTCCAGTGACAAAATTCCGCAGCCATATTCCATGATTTGATGCCTCATAGCATGCTACATACTCTGCTGCCATAGTGAAAGAAGCTATAAGTGTCTATTTGACACTTTTCCAGGATATAGCTCCTCCAGCTAACAGGTAAATATAGCCTGATGTAGACTTTTTGCTATCTTGGCACCCTAGCGAAATCAGAATCAGAATACCTTACGACCTCCAAATGATCTGATTTCCTATATGTGAGCATGTAGTCTTTTGTTCTCTGAAGATACCTCACGACCCTCTTGGCTGCTATCCAATGGTCCATACCAGGTTTTCTTAAATACCTGCCTAACATCCCAACAATGTACGCAGTATCCGGACACGTACATACTTAAGCATACATTAGACTCCCAACAGCTGATGCATAGGGATCTTTTTGCATTTCCTGAATTTCAAGGTTACTTTTAGGGCATTGATTGAGACTAAATTTGTCTCCTTTAGCAACAGGAGTATTTCCTGATCTACAATCTTGCATGCCAAACCATTTGAGTACTTTATCGATGTATCCCTTTTGTGATAATCCAAGAGTACCTCGAGAACGATCTCGGTGTATATGAATTCCTAATACAAAAGAGGCATCCCCAAGATCCTTCATCTCAAAATGCTTGGACAAAAACCTTTTAGTTTCATGCAATAAATCTATATCATTAGTGGCAAGTAATATGTCATCGACATATAGAACTAGAAATATATGCTTACTCCCACTGAACTTGTGATACACACAATCATCAATTGCATTCATCTCAAAACCAAATGAGACAATTACTTGATGAAACTTGTGGTACCATTGACGAGAAGCTTGCTTGAGTTCATAGATGGATTTTGTCAATTTGCAAACCATATTCTTTGAATCTCCCGACACAAAGTTTTCTGGTTGCACCATATAAATTGTCTTGTTAATGTCGCCATTGAGAAATGCCGTCTTGACATCCATCTGATGCAGCTCAAGATCAAGATGAGCAATAATTGTCATAATTATCCTAAACGAGTCTTTCGATGAAACTGGAGAGAAAGTCTCTGTAAAATCAATGCCTTCTTTCTGAGTATAGCTTTTAGCTACACGACGTGCCTTATACCTATCTACATTACCATTTGCATTCCTCTTGGTCTTAAATATCCATTTACAACCAATTGGTTTTGCACCTTCTGGTAATGTGACAAGTTCCCACACTTTGTTGTCTTGCATAGACTTATACTCCTCATTCATGGCATTCATCCACTTTTGAGAGTTACAACCTTTCATGGCCTGATGAAATGTGATTGGGACATCTTCCATCATTCCATTGTCATCCTCATGTTCTTGGAGAAATACAATATAATCATCTGGAATAGCATTCCTCCTTTCTCTCGTGGATCTCCTTAATGGCAATGGTTCTTGAGGTTGTTGAGTTTGTTCTTCTGGAACAATTACCTCATTTTGAATGGGGGGTTGTTCAACATTGTCTTGTTGAGGTTCCGGATTCACTTCTTGATCAATAATAGGTGCGGGAACCTGAATATTATCAAAAGTGATAGTAGGAATTGGGTTTGTAATTGAATCCAATTCCTCCTCAAAAGCAACGTCCCTAACCTTATTCCTCCCCCAAACTCAACTTCCTCAAAAAATGTTGCAGTTCCCGTCAAAAAAAAAAAATCCTAAGCGTGGGATCATAAAACTTATAGTCCCTAGATCGTTCAGAATAACCAATAAAGTAGCTGCTCACAATTTTGGAGTCCAATTTCTTTTCATGTGGCCTGTAAGGCCTTGCCTCAGCTGGACATCCCCAAATGTGAAAGTGCTTTAGACAAGACTTTCAACCTGTCCAAAGCTCATAAGGTGTTTTTACAGCTGCTTTAGTTGGTACTCTATTGAGAATGTAAGCTGCTGTCTTTAATGCTTCTCCCAGAGGGACTCAGGTAAGGTGGAATGAGCAATCATACTCCTTACCATATCCTTAAGAGTTCTTTTCTAATCTTTGAAATTTGTCCCATTAAGCATGAGGATAGAATTGATGTTAGCAGTTATTGAGGCAGCAGAAGATACACTAGCTGAATATAGAACAAAAATAAACAAAATAAGCTCATATGAGAATCCTTATATAAACAATAAATTCAAATAATGGTTAATCCCATCTCAAGATACCAAGCACAACGTTAATATCAAGTCTTTGGATAGTAACATTAACTGTAAGCGGTACTCTTGTTGTAGTAATCAAATATTGACAATAAATCCTGTCAAATAATAAGTCATTCTTTGGACTGACTTATTGTTCACATGGAATACCTTATAATTATCACATATTTATTACCACAGATGTGTATGAAATTCGGCCAAATATCAACTTACCTTTGGGTCAGTTAATAAACGCATGAATTACAAACACACAATCATCTTGATATTTTAAATAAATTAATATACACAAAAGAGGCCACTTTGGCAACATTTTGTTTCAATTGATCTATTCAAAATATTAGACATTCATTAGTAAAACCAAAACCATAATTTGAATTTAATTGTTTTCCCAAATTTTTATCTTTTCCTTGATTTTTGTAATTATGCTGTATTTTACATAGATAACAATGAGATAATATCTTTTTAAAAAAGATAACAAAACCATAAAGAAAATGTGATGTATATCTATCTGAAATAATAACAAAACCATAACTGAACTATATCTATCTACTGTTATGATAATATCAAAATGGATCAAAAAACATAACCGAAAAATTAATCAAAAACATAACAGAAAATTGATCAAAAACATAACAGGAGAGAGCACAGTAGCCCAAAACCCCGGGTCCCACTGCACATGGCAACACCCCCTATGGGCACTAAAATCCAATCTCCGCAACCAAAATTCACTATGAAAACCATTCAAGTTGATCCTTATACAATAAAAGGTAGAGTATGGTAAAATCATTATGTTTGAACATGGTTTGTCATTCATCATGAGATTACAAAATGAATTATATTTGAGCAATACAGCAATTTCAAGCCTACGACCACATAATACATTTGGGAGAAGGGGGTAAGGATTTTTAGGGTCCAATCGGAGAAAACTTTCCTCCTATGCCTTAGGGATACCCCGTTTTCTCTAATATAAATATCATTATTAAGCAATCAAACCCAGAGAATTGCTTGGATGCCCCATTTTTTAATATAATAAAAGCCATTTGCCTAAAAAACTACACTAAAAGAAAGTGAATAAAATTTCCAGTAATGACGATTCACTGTACTTCGTAAATTTTCTTAAGGCACTTAAATAGCATGCATATAGCATCAGGAATATGTAAGATTTTACTTAAAACAATTGAATGTTTACCATCTTCCAATTCTCTATAATGAATAATTTTTATATCAACTATATTCATGTTTCCTACTTTGCTCTAATTTGAACTACAAAGGTAATTTTATCTTGCTACTTTAAATGGAAATTTCCACTACTCACATCAGAGGGGATTAAAATAATACGAGATCATGTGCTACCTAGTTCAGCATGGCGCCACGTCTTTTTTTTTTCTTTTTTTTCCAGATTGATATTAATCTATATCAACATCCAAAATATATATATCTGATGCCAGAGAAGATGATATTGTGATGGGTAGATGCACAGTTTGATTATTCATCTCTGAAGCCGTACAAGTTTCCCATAAACTATAATAAATTCAGTTTGATGGAGTCCTTCAAATATATTCCTTATGGATACACAAACAGTTGCCAAAATCACAGTGAGAATTCTACATGATCAACAAGTCATGCAGTGCCCGTATTCAACATCTCAATTAATTAACTCTGTCAAATCAACTCTATCAATAATCCATATCCAAAAATTCTTTACCTGAAGCCAAAACCATAATTAAGCAACATGCTTACGATTTTATTTATTTATTTATTTATTTTATTTTTTATTTTTTTATTAAATCTGAAATTATGAATCTGAATTTCTTAAACAGGAAGATCAAATACCATGTAAAGAAGATCAAAAGAAACCCTAAATTTCTTAAATTTCTTAAGTAAGAAACCCTAAATTTCTTTAAACAAGAAACCCTA
This sequence comes from Hemerocallis citrina, assembly GCA_017893485.1. Lineage (NCBI taxonomy): Eukaryota > Viridiplantae > Streptophyta > Magnoliopsida > Asparagales > Asphodelaceae > Hemerocallis > Hemerocallis citrina. The sequence goes on along the minus strand of CM030365.1, from coordinate 177,203,814 downwards.
AATTTCTTCAATTAATTCAGCAAAGATGGCTCTGATACCAATTGATGAAATTTTATATTCACTTAAGAACATGCATAAAACATTAATAACAACCTAAAACATGTTTCTATGAATCTAGATCTTAATCATGTTACAGAAGTGCTTTAATATAAAATCCTAATTCATGAAACTATAGATCTTTGCTAAATCAAAAAAGAAGAAAAACATTAAAAGCGGAAGCACTAACCTGAAGCCATTGATGGAGATTGCACAGAGAGTTTGGATCTTCCTATATGATATGCACTTCTATGAGAGGTCGTCTATCTATTCTTCTGTTGATGGGATTACAGATGGAATAAGAAGATGCATATATATAGGGGACCATAACCCTAATTAATAATTATTGATTTCCAATTTTTCCCATCACAAAATAAGAAATTTACTTTACGGTATCTACACGTGTTATATCACACTTTAAATTATATGCTTTTAACCCACTACTTAATCTTGATTAGATCACTTTAATTTGGGTTAGACTTTAGAATAGCAATTATACATTTAGTCACACATATGAGCCCACATAGATTATTTTCCAACAGAACAAACTCATCAGGCAGAGAACAAACAAGGGTCTGCTCACCATTCTTGATGAAAAATAAAGATCAATTCAAATGCATCTTTGGGAAGATTGATGCCCAACCCTTCATGGAGCTCCCTCCTATGAAATTGTTATATTTGTGATCAGAAAAATATGCAAAAGAAAATAACTCCGCACGCATAATCAACAATTTTCCCAACCTCTTGCTCAAGTTTCTTAAAGAAAATAACTCAGACAGTCCACTTCATCTCTTATTTTCTTACATAGCCCAATATAATATCGTTTTATGTTCCACTTCATCCCTTATTTTCTTACGCAGCCCAACATAATATCATTCTATGTCCTTTACATTAATTTTATTATAGTTTTGATATATAATAATACATTACATAATATTATAGCCGTGTCCTTGTATCTTAGTTTTCACAAATCAATCGTCTCCCTAACTTGTACCATGTCCATCTCCTGTAAAGATGTACTCATATCCGTGCTACCCATCAGGAAATATCTACATAAATTTAACTTCATCCAGAAGAGAAATCAAAGAGTTTTCCTGTCATGTCAACATATTGAATAATTAGCATGACCAAAACTACAAGTATCAAGCAAGACGTGATGACGATGCATTAGAGAAAAAAAATGAGTTGTAATTAATGAAGCTTGCATAGTAATATAATGCTATGCCTAGGGACACGATCTAAGAGATCGTTGTATCGAGTGTGCTCACAATCCTATGCTTATAATGGGCTCCTTCCTTTACATATACCCTTTGATTTCACTATGTGTCATAAAACCTTCGACATAATCTCTTATAACTAAAACTTAAGAAAAATAAACTGAGAACATTTTGATAATAAACAAAAGAGAAAAATTTATTTCTAACTCTATTACATCTCAAGGAACTTGAAAGAAGAAAAAAGTAACAACCTACCTTAGGCATTAACACTTCCTTATAAACCATATTTTTTGTGTATGAACCTTTAAGCTTAGCATGCTGATCTGGCTTTATTAGAACTATAGTATCCTTCATGGACATTCCTTTAGACAGAGCAACATATAGTTGTCCGTGAGAAAAGACATTATTAGGCAGATAAACTACAACATGAGGTATTGTTTGTCCTTGTGCCTTACTAATTGTCATTGCAAAGCAAAGCCGTTCAATACATTATTTATACACATTATGCAATTGAATCCCAATAATTCATTTTCAATTACTAAATATAGGAACTATTATACATGGATGAGTTATCCTGCGAAATTGACTTGTGAAGAAGTGCCTTTGATCTCGATTGCAATCTCATCACGCAAACCTCAACTCTCATGCACAGTAAGGACAGCTCCACTAACACGGCGGATGTAAGCAATGTTGTCTCCCCCAAAACCAACAATATCCTATGCATATTTCAGTGGGATTTGCATTATTTGTATCATCTGTGAATCCAAAATTAGTTTTTTGACAATAATGGCAAGGATACAACTTTCAATTACAGCACAAAATCAATTATGAATAATTCTCAAAATAGTAACCAAGATCAGCATTAGTATAGGTTTTACATGAGAATGGGGGAAGGAAATTTGGTTTTGTTAGTTCTCGCTAGTTTCTGTTATTAAAACATGTCCTTGAAATAGCTAACAATAACATAGCAATTGCAACTACGGATACAATAAAACTACTCTTATATATAGAAATCCACCTCAACAACAATAACATAGCAATTGTTGCTTGCTTTACTCAACCCACATCAAAATTTCAAAATTAATTATGCACTACAATGCCCAACGCATTAGAAAATATCATAATTCTTCTCCGATTAACATCCACGAGTAGCAAATATGGATTTGTATCTACAAGTAATTAGCCATCAACAACCAATCACCTATCCTAATTCAATCTCGAAGAATAAGCATAACAATAACCACAAAAAAGTTTCGAAATTTTCCTCAAGAAATAACAACAACAACAACACTAATAATAATAATAATACCATAACACAATTTCCGCAAGTAATGAGAGAGGGTTGAAGGAAGAGTGAACTGAGAGAGAGGCGTCGGGGGCTTCGACAGTGCAGAGGAGTGTCGGGCGCCAGGGAAGAGGGGCGTCGGGCATCGAGGGTTTCGAAGAAGATTGATCTAGGGTTTGGAGGTTTCGTTGAATTTTTTGAAGGGGAATTCGAAGCTGAGAGAGAAGGAAGAACTCTTTGATTTTGAAGGGGGATTTTGGAATTCAAAGATTGAAGGGAAGCAATTTGGAGGTAGGGTTTGGGGAAGACAATGAGAGTGGTTTAGATAGATAGGAGATCGAAGTAGAGGGAAAATGTTAAATGGCTCAACTACCCTCAATATTAAGTGAGAAGAGCGGGTGAAAGCACAGCCGCCCAATCAAAAATCATGATCCGAGTCTGGATCTGACGACTGTAGGAGAGTGCGCACGGGAGTACCCACCAAACGAGTACGCAACGGAAGAGTTTAAATAAACGATCACAAATCAATAATAACCTCTGATCAGTTTGATCAACAAAATGAACGAAGGGTTATGACTGGCTCTTGGCAATTTTTTCTTCTTATTCTTGCTTTTATGATATATATATATATATATATATATATATATATATATATATATATATATATATATATATATATATATATATATATATATATATATATATATATATACACTATTTTAATGGGAGAGTTTGTCATCAAACAAACTCCATTTGTAACCAAACAAACACGTGCAATGCACATGCATAACTAATATAAAGGAGGTCTTAGGTTTCATGCCAGACAGCGTTGAATTTTTTTAAAAATATATATATTTATGAAGACGTGCATCGCACGTATAAATTGCTAGCAATATTATAATAGGAGAGTTATGGTTCTCATTTGTAGACATTCAACCCCATGCATCGCCCGTGCATAATTAATATAAAAGAGGTATCGGGTTCGAGACCAGACTACATAAAAAAATTTATGTTTAAAAATATATATTTATTAAGACGTGCATCGCACGTGTAAATTACTAGTAATCTCCACTATATTAATGGGAGAGTTGGGGTTCAAACAAACAAATAATTTTTTATTATTTTTTTGTCATCAAATAAACCCGTGCGTCACACACACACCTCAATCTCCATTTATTAACACATGTATCACACGTGCAAATCAAAATTTTCAAAGTTTTCAAACAAACAAACATTTTTAAAAATATTTTTTCACCAATCAAACCCGTGTATCGCACGCATACCTCCATTTCCATTTATCTCTATTTGTTAACACGTACATCGCACATGCAAATCAAAGTTTTAAAAGGTTTTTTTTTTGGGAATTACATGTATCACCCATTTAACTCCAACTTTTTCAAATAAAACACCACTTTCTCATCAAACAAACTCGGACACCACACGTATAACTCAAACTCTATTTATTAACACGTGCATCGCACATGCAAATAAAAAAATTCTTCAACATCCTTTAAAATTTAAGAGTATCGCCCTTTAAACTCCAACCTTTTTTTTTTAAAATTTTCATCGCGCGTTCAATTACTACCGACTTACATATATCACACTTTTAACTCCAAGTCTTGATTAAAACGTGCATCGCGCGTTAAACTTACTAGTAGGGGTGGGCATCAGTCGGTATCTGACCTAATATGGACCATCCACCACCGATCCAAAGAAGATCGGTTTTTTTAATTTTCTCATCCGCAACCAATCCGGACCTTAATTGGATCGGTTTCCATCCAAGCCGATTAAGCTTGGTTTGGATTGGATTGGATGGTCGGTTTTGCTTGCTACTTTTCACCTTCAACATCATTCATAATTTTGTTAAAATTTAAAAGATCAACTTCAATCAAACTTAAGAAACAACCAGCTATTTGTTATTCAGAAATGAGTTTAAAATGAAGATTCATAAAACCACAAGTTGTTAATAAATTTTGCACTAATCGTTTGAGATTGTGACGTTTAAATGGGTGAGATAAACTACTTTTTCACTTGCATACTTCTGTAACCTTAGTTTATTATCATAATAGAAACATTAAATAACCATAGCTAATTGAATTTAAGGTACAATAAAAAAATATTTAGATTACCATTTCTACTTGACTTGATTAAAGTAACTACTAAATGTTACATCAACTTCATGATTCTATTAAGTTGGGCCACACTGTAAATCAAATATTTCTAAACAACATAACACACAGAATTATGGAAAATCAAAATATAGGTAGAACAATTGCTCGGTTTGTATTAAAGAAATTAAAGAAAACTGTTTGTATCTCCAAGAAAATGAGAAATGACTATTTTTATATTCAAAAATTTAAAGGAGAACTATATTTTTTATGGACTTATGCATAGAGGTACGGTTGGTTCGGTTTCATCGGTTATTTGAAAGCCCCATCCAACAACCAAACCGGTCCAATTGGTTATTGAAGATCAAGAACCGAGCCAATCCAAACCCCCAAATGGTTCGGTTAAAAACCGATCGGTTCGGGTTGGATTGGTTCAGATTGGTCGGTTCGGATAATAGTTGCCCACCCCTACTTACTAGTAATAATATTATAATGAGAAAGTCGGGGTTGTCATTTGTAGACAACATGTAATTTATAGACAGACATTCAACCATCTAATCTCAACCATTTTTTTTTAAGTGGGAGTTATATTAACCATTCATTTACTCAATTGTTGTTAGTTACCATAATACCCTCAAAGTTCAAATTTATTTACGACATAATTATTTACAAAATTGCCACCTATATAAAATAAAAGTTGGTGTCACTAAGGATAATTTGTAAAGAGTATGTGATCAGTAAAGAGAGGTCTCAGGTTCGAGGCCAGATTACGTCTTATTATTTATTATATAATTTTTTTAAATTAGAACGTGCATTGCACGTGCAGATTACTAGTATATATAATACAAATTTGGTGGGAAAATGGAAGAATAAAGGTGATAGGGATATGACACTGCTATTCGGTTTGCCAAATTTTAGAAAAAAACTAGTATACCCCATGTGCAAATTGCACAGACTTTACCAAAAGATATATTAAAATATCAAAAATATTCAATAAAAAATCCGGCATGAACCAGTTTGAATTATAAGAAGATTAATTGGTGATTAGTGTTATTTTGTACAAATTGCACAGATAAAATAATTTTGAAAGACTCATAAAATTATATAAAACTCAAAAATTTAGAGATGCCTCTGAACTCTTTTGATCACAATATAATCAAAAGATAACAAATCTACAGATTCACAAATTCACATTTTCAAACCAACCATCTGTTAGGAATTATGAGGATCTTGTTGAGTCTTTGATATAATCAACAAAAACCACCAAGCAACACTATGTCACGCCAATCGCACAAAGCACACAAGAGTTGTCCCGGCTGGGGCTTTTGCCTTAATCCGGAGGAGGAAGAACCGATATATTTTTTTAACTAGGGAAGATACAAGAATATTACAATTCTCAACACGAGTCTCTCTCAAGCCTAATTGGAACTTGATGCTGCTTACAATGGAGAAACTCTCTCACCCTTCTCTACGAAGTACTCTCTTCTTCTTTTCGACATTCAATAGAATCATCATTGATCTATAAGCCGTTACAATTGTTTATACAGATCTAGAGACAAACCCTAAGTTGATATCTTGTTACAATAGCCATTGGATAGTACATAAGAAATAACCCTACGATAGGAGCCACACGATCCAACTTGAAGAGCAAGTTGGGCTTTTCACCAATCAGCCATGCTCAAGCCCGAAACCCATCAGCGCCGCGAACGGTCGACCGCACCAACAAGTCGGCCGACTGTCCTCCTCTCTGGAAGACTTCATGCAGAGGACGGTCGACCGCAACTTCTGTTGTTGCTGCTGCTGACTATTTCTCGTCTCCACACCGTTTCCAATCGTCTTTATCCCTCCATCGTCTTATTGTCTTCTTATCCAACATCGTATGCAAGACATAAACCCAACACCATCATCATTCTATAATTCTATTCAATTGAAAGAAAAAGAAAAAAAAGTCAAATAATTACCAAAGTTAGGTTGTGGCTCTTGTCGGACTCCTTGATGTACTCAGCTATCTTCTTCTCCACCGTGTGCTTCTAAACCGCCTTCCCTCTCAAATAAAAAATAATCAACATCATCCAATGCAATATGAGCTACAAAATTACTATGCTTTTCTTTAGATTATTCAATACGTATTCCTGCTAGCCAAACCCTGTAGGTTTTATGTGTCCAATATCTCCTAGGATATATCCTATGGAGCCAATATCTCCATAAGACGTCTCCGATGGAGCCAATACAATACACCATGAGTACAGTACAGAGCCAATGCAATACACTATGACTTCACACGGAATTGAACATTCAAACTTTAACGAAATTGTATACTCCAAAGTAAAACACTTTAACAATATTTTCACTTGGTCCATCATTATATGTTTAATTTGTTTTGGATATACTCGGTTATGTCAAATAGCACATATCAATCCATGCTTTTATGCACAACAACGCCAAAAAATCTTACTTACAATGAAAGTGGTTAAAGCTTACTAATCACAAAGCTCAATCGAACTCCAGCCCAACTCAGATTTGATAAATCAACTTAACAAAATCATACTTTTAAAATCCATAACAAAAGTCACACTAAGGATAACAAATCAACTTCCGTGTTCAATTCTATCAATATAAGCCTAATAAATTTGATAGGTTTCATGTGCAATTATGGTATAACCTTAACATTTAAATAAACATCTCCAATTCGTCGCTACCCACATCTCATGTTCAGTCTATAGATTAGGAAAATACTCAATTAAATAATGTACCTTGAGAACCCTATAAAATAATAACTTCAATTTCAATTTGTTGAAGAAGCTTCAAGCGTTTAGCTAAACTTCGAATATGAGACCAGCCTTATAAAACAAATATTCGCCGCCTGTGAAATTGATCACCAACTAATCACTGAACTAATCACTGAACTGAACTAAACTCATCAGCCTTAAAACCAATTTGATCACAAACTAATCACTGAACTGAACTCATCTATTAAACTGTAAAGCAAACCAAACTAACAATAAAACAAACAATATCTAAAAACAATGACATGGGAAATCTTTAAAGCATACCGATGTGGCGTGTGGATGAGAGCGACCAAATCGGCGTCGGCGAGGGTAGTGACGGGTGGCGATGGCGAGGATATCGACGGGCGGCGATGGCAAGGATTTCAACGGGCGGCGATGGAGGATAGCGACAGGCGGTAAGTAGCGACGGGCAGATTTGAGTCCATGAATTTGAGAATTTAGGGGGGGGGAGTTATGGTTTGACGGAAGATGAGGGATTTTGTTTTTTTTAATTTTCTATAAATTTAGTACAGGGATTAGCATGTGTTAGTCCCTACTTTAGCTCTCAGAAAGAAGGGGTAGACCTATTAGCTTTATATATATATATATATATATATATATATATATATATATATATTCAAATTTGGCACAAAAATAAGAGAATGGTGTCGGAGATTTTTTTCATTTGGATTGCCAAATACCGAAATATCTATATATGACTGCAACAAGGGTAGATGCTCTAATAGACAAAAAAAGGTCAAATCTCTAATCTATATATCTCTTATACTACTATAATGGGAGAAGGCCTTAGTGTAATTTGTCAATCTACCAACATGTGCATCGTACGTGCATAACTAATATGAAGGATGTCTCAGGTTCGAGTTCTCACTATGTCACCAAACAACAATGTGAACGCCAAATCTATTTTTTAACACGTGCATCGCACGTACACATCAAATATTTTCCTTTTTAATTTTTAAAAAATACGTGTATCGTCCATTCAACTCCATTTTTAAAAAATTAAGGCATTCATCGAACGTGCTATTTACTGCTGACTTACATGTATCGCACGTTTAACTTCAACTTTTTATCAAAACGTGCATTGCACGTGAAAAATATTAGCAATATTATAATGGGAGAAGACCTTAGTGTCATTTGTCAATCTACCAATCCGTGCATTGCACGTGCATAACTAATATGAAGGAGGTCTCAAGTTCGAGTTCTCACTACGTCAGATTTTTTACTTTAATTTTATTAATATATTAAATGTGCTTTACACGTGTAAATTACTATTGATGCGGTTTATTTCTGGGAGACGTGTGGATGCACCAGGTGTGAGTTCGGACTCAATTTGTATTTGAAGGAGAATGCTGCTCGTCTGACGACCCTTGGCTGACCGGGCGGAACCTGTGGCGACCTCGGGGTGATTCGGAGATCTGGGCTCGGATCAGAGGATTCAGATCCGAGGTCTTGTGTACCTGCAGACGGTCCTGAAACACCGGGGTTTGTCCCGGTGGCGGACCCTCCGACGATCTAGTCAGTCTCTGTGAGAGAGTAGCAATAACTAGGTGAATTTAAGTGGAAATAGATTGATTACCTGAAAAGGTGGGTGAGGGTCTAGTATTTATAGAGAATCCCAACCGGGTTTGGATCCGCTTGGGGGCCGGGTCTGGACCCGAAAGCCCATGGGCCTGACGTGGCAGAAAGCCCATGGGCCTGACGTGGCAGAAGGCCCAGGGGGTTTAGGGCAGACGTGGCAATACCAGGAGCGGTATAGGGCTGACGTGGCAAAACCTTGGGTGGTATTTGGAGTTGTCATGGCTGATCGTGGGTCTTCTGTGCTTCTGGGAAAATCGGAGGGCCTAGGCTGTGCCAGGTCATCCCCCTGCTTCGCCAGAGAGGGGGGGACGGCCCGTGGAGCTGTCATGGATCGGAGGCCGAGGACCGCTGAAGCCCATCGGATACGAGGAGGCCAGTTCTGCGGTGGTGAACGTGAGGTTCGGCGCCGACCCTGCGGTGGTTCGAGGCCGAACTAGAATGCTATTTTTACCTTTTTTGAGTGAGAGCTGTATTGGGCCCTGGTAGGGCCTCCAGGCCATTTTTACCCTACCACACAAGCCCCCCACTCCTGCGGGGGTGCGGGAGCTAGCCGGGGAGGAGTGTTCATGGTCGTGGAAATGGGATGGCAAATCGTTGAATCTTCCGAAGGAGAGTACCCTGGTGCTCGACCCAACCTCGAGATGACGAGGGATTACGTGTCGACAAGGGTGATGCGAGCTGTTGTTTCTTCCTGAGAAGAGTACCCTGGTGCCGGACCGAACCTCGAGATGAGGAGGGATTATGGGTCGGTAAGGGTGATGGCGAGCCGTTGGCCTTCCTGAGAAAACCACCCTGGTGTCAGACCTGACCTCGAGCTTGGCGAGGGATTACGGGTCGGCAAGGGTGATGGCGAGCCGGTGATTCTTCCTGAGAAGAAGGCCCTGGTGCTCAACCGAACCTCGAGATGACGAGGGATTATGTGTCGGCAAGGGTGATGGCGAGCCGTTGTTTCTTCCTGAGAAGAGTACCCTGGTGCTCGACCGAACCTCGAGAAGACGAGGGATTATGTGTCGGCAAGAGTGATGGCGAGCCGGTGATTCTTCCTGAGAAGAAGGCCCTGGTGCTCGACCGAACCTCGAGAAGACGAGGGATTACGTGTCGGCAAGGGTGATGGCGAGCCGTTGTTTCTTCCTGAGAAGAGTACCCTGGTGCTCGACCGAACCTCAAGAAGACGAGGGATTATGTGTCGGCAAGGGTGATGGCGAGCCGGTGATTCTTCCTGAGAAGAAGGCCCTGGTGCTCGACCAAACCTCGAGAAGACGAGGGATTATGTGTCGGCAAGGGTAATGGCGAGCCGGTGATTCTTCCTGAGAAGAAGGTTTGAGCCGTGTGGCCTGTCGTCTTAGCGGAGTCTTGATGGCGCTTTCGGGATCCGTGTGATGTTCCAATTTTCTAGGGGCATTTAATGACGCCGCCAGCCTGAACGCAGGTGGCGCGTGGGCTTCCGTCGATTGGCTTTCCCAATGTCATAAAGGCTGGTCTTTGGGGGAGGCTGTAAATACCTCTCCCCCCCTAGCGGGCTTGATCACAGCACAGGGTGGTTCAATGGCCATCTGAGGTGTCTGCTTCGGCGGGCGTCTCTCTTCTGATAAACTTTGTAGCGCCAATGGGCCTCGAATCGGTGGCGACTCTGCTGTCCGGATCCTTTTTCGGGTCAGACGACCCCTATACGGTTGCCTGGCCCGAGAAAGATCAGGACGGGAGGGGTATCCACCGTGTCCTGGATCTGGGAGTGAAGAGCCTCGGATATGCGGGTCGATCTTCTTTTTGTTAGGGTTCTAGGTGATGGTGGTTTTCTTCCCACCCGCGAACAATTCGGGGTTTCGGCTGACTAGGCCTTAAGCCCCGAGTTGTTCGAGGGTGAGAGAGGAGTCGACCGATCTCTGGAACCCAGGGCGCAGGCGGTGGTGGCATTCCTGCCACCCGGGAACGATTTGGGGTTTTCGGCTGCCGTGGCTGTAAGCCCCAAGTTGTTCGCAGGTGAGAGGGGAGCCGACCGAGCCCTGTAGCCTTAAATCTTTTAAAGAGAAAATTTTTCGCCGAGTACTTTATCCGGCCCGACCCCTGTGTCTGGTCGCCAGCCTGGCACTGGATGACGTCAGCGGCCCACGTTTCGAGGACGTGGCGTGGTTTTCCAGGCACCCGCTACACGTCAATCGGTGAACAGTGATTGCAGAAATCGAGGAGTCGTTTCTCCCCTCTATAAATGTTCCCTCCTCTCCCCCTATCGTTCCCTTCTTATTCGCCTCTTCCTTTTTCTAAAAAATCTCCCAATACCTCAGTCTTTGTCCCTACCGTTCGCTGTACCAGGCTCGTTCTTCCGAAGCGACCCCCAGTTTGTTGGTAAGTTTGTTTTAGTTTAGGCACAGATGGATAGGGCTCAGTCTGGCTCGTCGGCATCGACGTCTGGGGGGAACGCAAAACCCGCCTCTAGACCGACTTTGTGGGAGGAGTCTGATCTCGAGGGGGAGTCTGTAGGCGACGATCAGCCCGTGTATGATGTGAAGCCGCTGCGGTCTCGAAGGTTTCTTGTTGTGGAGAGTAGTGATTCTGAGGAGGGGGACGGCAGTTCCGCCGAAGTTCAGATTCTAGGGCTGGTTCCAGGAGAGGAGGGGGGAGTCAAAGGGGCTCAGGTAGGAGGTCAGGGCGTGGGTTCGAGCTCCATGCCGACGGGTCTGGGGCGATTATCTACCCCCTCCCCGGAACGGGCCAAGAAGAAAAAGAGGGCTTTGAAGAAGAAGGGGTCGAGGATAGGGGGCTCGAGTCAGGTTCCTGCTAACTTAAGGACAGGGTCATCTGTACAGCCTAAGCCGTTCCGTTGGTACCCCGACGATCTTTCTGATAGAGAGGCGTGTGGGGTCCAACCGTCGTCGCCGAGCCGGAAGAGGGTGATAATGGATGCACTTCCGACCGTTCTGGAGGCAGGTAATTTGGAGGCTTTGCGGTTGGCGTACCATATAGGGTCCAGCTACGAGCTCATGTTGCCGAGCTCCACTCTTCGACCGACCGACCCTCTGCCGGATCAGTATTGCGTCTTCCCCGTGGATGCCTTTATCTCCGGTCTGAGGCTGCCTGTTCATCCTTTCGTCCGTGAGGTGTTGAACTGGGCGACCCTGGCGCCGATGCAGTACGGACCCAATTCTTGGAAGCAGATCATCTGCTTCGTGTTGCTGTGCGAGGAGCAGAGGGTACCTCTGCGGCTGAATGTCTTCCGAGCGATGATGATGATCGACTCGTCGGCTGAGGGTATCTATTACATTTCGCCCCGGGGCAAGGGGAAAGTTGTCCACGGTCATCCGGACTCCATTAAGGAGTGGAAGAAGAAGTATCTGGTGATCCGGAGTGAGGAATCCTGGGACATCCCCTCTCGGTGGAACCACTCTAAGCCGAGCTATAAAACGCCGAAGCCGAGGGACCTGACCGCCGAGGAATGGGGGTTTGTTGAGCGCCTCCATTTGTCATATAGCATCGACTGGGCGAAGGTGACCGAGGGCCACTTGGTGAATGCCGGACTGAGCCCGGCCGATCTACGTATGTAGTTGTTTCTTTCTTTTTGTCCTCATTGTTCCTCTGTGCTCATTGTCCTTACTGGATCTTTTTGCAGGTATGGATCCTGAGTCGATTAAGGCGAAAAGGCTCGAAATGAAGAAGGAGGAGGCCAGGAAGAAGATGAAGACGAGGGGGTCGTCCCTGGGGGTTTCCGAGGCCCCTGTTCAGCCGCGGGTCAAAAGGACTCGTTCGGAGACGGTCAAGGACGCGGTGGTTCAGAGTGGTCCGGACCAGGGCAAGGTCACCGATCTTGATAAGGGGAAGGGATCTCTGGCGGATCCGGAGATAGAGGAGAGGCTTCGGCGACCGTGGGTGCCGAGTTGGTCGATCCGTGAGGGAGACTGTTTGACCCGTGGGCGGCAAGCTGTCGAGGTGGCGAGTAAGTTGGCGACCCCCCGGGATCGTTCGGAGATGAAGACCGAGACCCTGGATGAGGCGTATACTCGCCTCGCACAGGCCAATGTGCTGGTAAGTCTGTCAACCTCTTTTGTCCCGTGATTACTTTGTAGAGGAGGTTCCCTTAGTTGTGTTCGGTGGCTACAGGCGACCGTGCAGGGGGCCCACGTGAGGGACCTTTACGAGGCTGCTTTGAAGCGGGAGCGCGATCGGGCGGACAAGGCCGAGCAGGAAACGAAGGAGGTGAAGACAGAGCTCGAAGGCTCTCAGAAGAGGGAGCAAGAGATGAAGACGGCCCTCGACAAGGAGAAGGGGGAATGGGCTGAGAAGATGGCGGCTCAGGAGAAGGAGTTTGCCAAGGAGCGGAAAGAGCTGACAGAGACGAGTCAGCTCCTGGTGATCAATGCTCAAGATGAGTGTTATGCGAGGGCAATCAGCCACGTGAGGCACTTCTACCCGACCCTCGATCTGTCCAATTTCGAGTATGACATGGAGGTCGAGGGGACACCGAAGACCCCTGTCGAAGAAGGGCCTGCTCCCGATCCGCCCGTCGACCCCTTCGTGGAACCGCCTGCTGATGCCGAGGTGGGAAAACACGTTGTATAACTTTTTGCTTTTCTATTTCCCTCTTTCGATTGTATTTGCCTCCCGCGGACTGGCCACCGCATTTTTTGTAAGAAGCGACTCGATTTATAGAAATGGATTTTTTGACCGGCCAAGTGTTCTGACTCCGGATGTTTCCAGTCCTCCTTGCTTATGCATTTTGAGTTGGCTGGTTTTCTTGTAAATTGCGACTCCTCTTCCCGAGGCGGACCCCCATCGCTCCGACGTGGCGTGGCTCCGGAGCAAAGTTGAGGCCCTGGAGGCCACGTTAGTTTGCTATCGAAAAGGGGCTCGCGACACTGATGCGGCCTTTAATTATTATCGGAATAAGTCTGAGGCCTTAAGTGAGGAGGCGAGCCGGCTGAGGAGGGCGATGGCGGACGGGGATCTCGGAGGTGTCGGGCTAGGACATACCCCGTCGAACGCCTCGATACAGAGGCCCTCTTCCGAGAGGCTACTTCGAGATGTCATAGTGGAGAAGGAAATGGAGATACACCGCTACAGGATGATGTTGGGCGTCTCGTCATCTTCCTCCGTGGATCGGCGAGCGGAGGGGGTTCCTCCTGCGCTGCTCCTGCTGGAGCGCCTGCGACCAGTGGATGCCCAGAGCTCTGTGGCTGGTGTGTCGACCGTGGCTGAGCCCAGGGAACGCCATGATGAGGAGAGGGATCCTAGCCGTTCGGTCGGAGTGGTCCCGCCCTTTGTTGGACTCGAGGGGCCCTAAGATGGCGGCTTTCTTCCGTTCGAGATGAGTGGAGTGGTCCGGTAATGGTCTTTGTTTGTTTTTTCTAATCAAATAAAGGAGTATGAATAAAGAATTCTTTTCCTCCCTTGCTCTGTTAAGGAGTGCGGTGAATGACGTCGGTGGTGTGGTTCGGCTCCGTCGATCCGCGAGGGATCAACGTGGGGCCTTAGTAAGAGCCCCCGGGTCCGAACCTGGGTTGGGCCTACCGAGACGCTGGGAATGATGCCGGAGTGAGGACTCGGATGCCGATCTGCCGAGTCATTTGAAGTTTTGACACAAAAGAGATTTCTCTCCTACTAGATAGGGGCGGTCGTCGAAGCCGCCCTTTACACATGAAAGTTTACAACAGGGTTTTATACTCACTAGCCAAGTTAGAACCTAGGTTCGCTCCTCCAGGAACTTCATTAGATGCTCGGCATTCCAAGGTCGGCTGATGAGCCGGCCGTCTATATCCGCCAGTCGGTACGTGCCAGGGCGTACAGCCTCGACTACACGGTACGGGCCTTCCCTGTTGGGCTCGAGTTCAGCGGCGTGGAGAGGGGATGCACCCCCTCCGACGGTGGTTATATAGCACGGCCGCGCTGCTTCGTTGTTTCCTCGGACAATGCCGACCCCTTGGGGGGTGGGAAATTTGAGTCTCAGACGGTAAGTTGAAGGTACCGCTTGGAGGGAGTTCTGTCCGGATCGGCCGAGAATGGCGTTGCAAGCCGCCCTGACGTTGATAATCATGAAATCCATGGATTCGGTCCTTTTGACAGGAACCGATCCTGCGGTGACGTCGGGGGTAATGATCCCTTCTGTTACGACAGGGGCGCCGGGGAATCCATGTAACGTGTGTCCTGTGGGCTTGAGCTTCCCACTGGGTAATCTTGAGGCCCTCGAAGGTTTTGAGGAAGAGAATATTAACTGAGCTACCGTTGTTAGCGAGGTTTCGGCGAACCTCACAGTCAGCCATGTGGAGGCTGGTGCCGAGGGCATCATAGTGGGGTAGGTGAACGCCTCCGAGGTCCTCTCCTGAGAAGGTGACTGGCCCCGGTTGCGGCTTGGACGAGGGGGTGTTTTGGACAGCATTCGCCTCGCGGATGAAGGTTTTTCGGGGTGTATTTGACCCTCCCCCCATCGGCCCCCTGTGGACTCAGTGCAAGATGGATGGCGTACCTGCGTTCCTCTCGGACCCGAGATCCTGATCAAGGGGGTGGGTCGACGTAGGGTTCGGAGGCGAAAGTCTCCGGTTCCTATCATCTCGCCGATTCAGTCGGCCTCCTCGGGTGAATTGTCGGAGGAACCCTCGTGAGACGAGTTCCTCAATTTCGTCTTTCAGGGCTCGGCACTGGTCGGTCTCGTGCCCGTGATCTTTGTGGAAGCGGCAGTAGAAGCGTTGATCTCGATTCTTGTTGTTATTAGATCGGGGGGGTAGTCGGACAATGCCTTTGTCTTCGATTTCCAAGAGGATGGCGGATACGTTATGTGTCAAGGGAGTGTATCTCTCGAAGCGGGGGACCGGCGGGACCTTCTTCAAGGCCCCCGCGTCCCTTGGAGCTTTCTTTGATGGTTCGACCTCTTCGACCTTCCGCTTTCCCTTCCCGATGGCCTCCCTGGTATCTTCGGGGTTAAGGGCCTCTTCTGCCCTAATGTATTTCTCGACCCGGTTGAGGAGATCGGGAAAGTCGATGGGGGGTCTCTTTGCCAGAGAGGCTTTCAGCTGTCCCTGACGAACGTTGTGCCGAAAGGCCGCAGAGGCGGCGCCTGGATCAAGAGAGGAGACCGACCTCGCCTCCGTGGTAAATCTCCGGACGAACACTCTGAGGGATTCTCCCTCTATCTGCTTGAGCCCAAGTAAAGAAGCGCTAGTCCTTTCCGCCTTCCGGCTGGTGACGAAGTGGGCGAGGAAATTGCCTTCTAGTTGGTCGAAGGAGTAAATGGAGCCGGGGGTGAGTTTCGAGTACCATTCACGAGCCGGACCCCGAAGCGTGGCGGGGAAGGCTCGGCATAGCAGGGGATCCGAGGCGCTGTGAATCATCATGAGGGTTTTAAAACCTTCCATGTGATCAGCAGGATCTCCCTCGCCGTCGTAGGTCTCGAACTGAGGTGGTCAGAAATTCCTTGGTATTTCCGCTTGGAGGATGGGGGCGGAGAAGGGAGGTCGGACAGGTCTGTACCCCTGAGCCGCCCGTCGGTCGCCGTCTCCCATATGATCGAGGCGATCCTCCATTTCTTGGAGGCGTCTTAGGAGTATGCCATCGTCTTCTGACTGGTGTGTTGAAGGGCGCGATGCGCTGGTCTCGACATCCGACCCTGTTTGGGAGCGGAGGGTTTCCTCCCCGGGGGTCCATCGGAGGGCCCCGAGAATTTCTCTCCGGAAGTCTTGGAACTCCTTGTGAGTGACGGGGGCTCCCTCGATCCGGTGGGGTTGGTCTGGAGGCTGCCTTCTGATGCGACTGAGTGCCGATCTCCGTCCCTCGGGCGGCGGTCTTGGATGGTTCGGGGCCGGGTTGGAAGCGGCCCTTCGCCTGCTGCGGCTAATCTGTCGGTTGACGATCACTCCCCGTAGGTCGGGCTGGACTGTACGGGTGGCGCTCTGCCGGGATCCATGATGGGAATCTCTGTGCCTTGATGCGCGTGGCCCGGCATTGGTGTTTGGTGGGGGTGTGCCCCGTCGGTTGACGGAGGAGGCGGCCCCCTTGCCCTTGGAGGCCATGAAAGTTCGGCTGTCGAGGTCGCTCGATGGTCGGGCTCGGGTCGGCTTCTGAAGCAGTGTTCCCACAGACGGCGCCAACCTGATGCGGTTTATTTCTGGGAGACGTGTGGATGCACCAGGTGTGAGTTCGGACTCAATTTGTATTTGAAGGAGAATGCTGCTCGTCTGACGACCCTTGGCTGACCGGGTGGAACCTGTGGCGACCTCGGGGTGTGTGATAGGGTAAAAATAGCCTGAGGCCCAACCAGGGCCCGATACAATTCTCACTCGAAAAGATAAAATTAGCTATCTGGCTCGGCCCCGAACCACTTCAGGGTCGGCGCCGAGCCTCCTGTTTGCCCTCACGGTACTGGCCTCCTCCTGCCGACGAGCCTTGGTAGTCCTCGGAGTCCGACCCGTGACAGTACCACAGGCCGTCCCCCCTCTCCGGCGAAGCAGAAGGATGACCTGGCGCAGCCTAGGCCCTCCGATCCCCCCCCGAAGCGCAGGAGACCCACGATCAGCCACGTCAACTCCAAATACCACCAAGGGTTTAGCCACGTCAGCCCTATACCACTCCTGGTATTGCCACGTCCGCCCTAAACCCCCTGGGCCTTCTGCCACGTCAGGCCCACGGGCTTTCGGATCCAGACCCGGCCCCCAAGCGGAACCAAACCCGGCTGGGATTCTCTATAAATACTAGACCCACACCCACCTTTTGAGGTAATGAATCTTTTGCCACTTAAATATACCTAGTTATTGCTACTCTCTCACAGAGACTGACTAGAGCGTCGGAGGGTCCGCCGCCGGGATAAACCCCGGTGTTTCAGGACCGTCTGCAGGTACACAAGACCTCGGATCCGACCCTTCCGATCCGAGCCCAGCCTTCAACATCTTTCCGAGCTCATCGTAGGTCCCAGAAGGTCAACCAAAGGTCGGCAGACGAGCGGCATTCTCCTTCAATATAAATTGAGTCCGAACTCACACCTGGTGCATCCACACGTCTCCCAGAAATAAACAGCATCAGGTTGGCGCCGTCTGTGGGAACAGCTGCTCCAGAAGCCGATCCGATCCATACCCTCAAAAGACCTCGACAGCCGAACCCTCATGGCCTCCAAAGGCAAGGGGGCTGCTTCCTCCGTCAACCAACGGGACTCGCCCCCACCCACTGATAAAGCCAGGCCACGCCCGTCGAAACACAAGGCTCCCCCTCGGGAGTCCCAAAGGAGCGTCGGCCGGCCAGCCCAGCCCGACCTCCGGGGAATAATCCTCAACCGCAGGATTACCCGCAGCAGGGGAAGGGCCGCTTCCAACCCGGTCCCGAACCGTCCGAGACCGCCGCCCGAGGTACGAAGATCCGCGCTCAGCCGAGTTGGAAGACAACCCTCGGACCGACCAAATCAAGTCGAGGGAGCCCCCGTCACTCACAAGGAGTTCCAAGACTTCCGAAGAGAAATTCTGGGAGCCCTCCGACGGACCCCCAGGGAAGAAACCCCCCATTCCCAAACAGGGTCGGACGCCGAAGCCAGCACGTCCCGCCCTTCAATAATCCAGCCTGAGGATGATGGCGTTCTCCTAAGGCGCCTACAAGGGATGGAGGATCGCCTCGATCACATAGGGGACGGCGGCCAAAGAGCGACTCAGGGGTACATACCTGTCCGTCCTCCCTTCTCCACCCCCATCCTCCAAGCGGAAATACCCAGGAATTTCCGACCCCCTCAGTTCGAGACCTACGATGGCGTGGGAGATCCTGCTGATCACATGGGGGGTTTCAAAACCCTCATGATGATTCACAGCGCCTCGGATCCCCTGCTATGCCGAGCCTTCCCTGCCACCCTTCGGGGTCCCGCTCGTGAGTGGTTCTCGAAGCTCGCCCCTGGCTCCGTTTACTCCTTCGACCAACTCGAGGGCAATTTTCTCGCCCACTTCGTCACCAGCCGGAAGACCGAGAGGACCAGCGCCTCGTTACTCGGACTCAAACAGTTAGAAGGGGAATCACTCAGAGTGTTCGTCCGGAGATTTACCGCCGAGGCAAGGTCGGTCTCCTCCCTCGACCCGGGCGTCGCTTCAGCGGCATTCCGACACAACGTCCGTCACGGACAGCTGAAGGCTTCTCTGGCGAAGAAACCCCCCGTCGACTTCCCCGACCTCCTCGACCATGGACACGACACAGATCAATGCCGGGCCCTGAAAGACGAGATTGAGGAGCTCATCTCCCGAGGATACCTCCGAGAATTCACCCGAGAAGTCCCGCGGGGTCGACGAGATACTAGGAGCGGGATACACTCGCCCCCGAACCCCCCTCCGAGCCGCATACCGGGTCGGGATCCCGAGTCCGAGGGAGCCGCGGACACACCATTTATCTTACATTGAGTCCATGAAGGGCTAATAGGAGGGGAATCAAATACTTTCCGAAAAGCCTTCATCCGAAGATGAATACTGTCCAAGGCGATCCCTCTCCCAAGCTACAAACCGCGCCAGTCTCATTCTCAGGGGAGGACCTCGAAGGCGTTCGCCTCCCCCACTGCGACGCCCTCGTCATTAGCCTCCGCATGGCTAAGTGTGAAGTTCGCCGAATCTTCGTCGACAACGGCAGCTCGGTGAACATTCTTTTCCTCAGAGCCTTCGAGAAACTGAAGTTACCTAGAGGCAAGCTCCACCCGGCCGGATACACCTTACATGGGTTCTACGGCGTCCCTGTCATGCTAGAAGGGATTGTCACAACGCCAAGACAGCTTACAACGCCATACTCGGCCGATCCAGATTATGCTCCCTCCAAACGATGCCTTCGGCATACCATCCGGAGCTCGAATTTTCCACCCCACAAAGGGTCGGCGTCGTCCGAGGCAGCCAAAAAGCAACGCGATCGTACTGCATGACCATCGACGGAGGAGCAATGTTCCCCCTCAACGCCGTCATGTTCAAACCTAAGAAGGACGGCCCTACCCCCGGACCTACCGTCGAGCCAGAGAGGTTCCCCCTTGACGCCTAGCACCCAGTGAACTCCTGCAAAGAGCAAGCCTAGAAGTAAACCTTTTGTAAAGCTTTCCTTTGTATAGGACCGTTTTAGCGCCCCCCCCCCCCCCTATCTTATACTAAGGAAATCTCGTTGTATCATACTCCAAGCGCCTCGGCAGACCCGACCTAATACCCGATTAGGGGGTCGACCCCCAAGGCGTCACCTCGCCTCACTCCGATTCCTCGCGAAACAATAAGGCCGAGCCACATCCCCTTCATCACTTTATATACTGTCAACCGGGGCAAAGGCCGTTACAGAAATACTCCCCTCGTCTCGAGCGGCACGCCACGTCGGAACGACGGGGGCCCACCTCGGGAAGGGAAGCCGCAACCTACGAAGTGAGCCAACTCTAAGCACATAAGCGAGGAGATCCGGAAACGACCGGCATCAAAACCCTTGGCAAATCCGAATTACCTTTTTATATATACACGAAAAGGCGGGGGCCAGTCCGCGGGAGGCAAATACAAATCGAAAGGAGGAAAGAAGAAAGAAAGACAAAACTATACAACTCGATTTCCCTCCTCGGCGTCGATCGGGTTCACAGGACGATCGACGAACGGGTTGTCAACGAGCCCCTCTCCGGCAGGAATCTTCGGGGTCCCATCAATCTCCATGTCGTACTCGAAGTTCGACAGATCGAGGGTCGGATAGAAATGCCTCACGTGACTGAGCGCCTTCACGTAGCACTCATCCTGAGCGGCTATCACCATCCGCTGGCCCGCATCCGTCAGCTCTTTCCTCTCATTGGCGAACGCAGCTATCAACTCCCCCTTCTCCTTGGCAAACTTCCTCTTCAAGGAGGCCACCCTCTTCCCCCACTCGGTGTCCTTGGCCTCGAGATCCAGCTTCATCTGTTGCTCCCTCTGACGCGAACCCTCGAGCTCGATCCGCATCTCCTTCATCTCTCGTCCGCTCTTGTCCGCCCGAGCACGCTCTTGTAACAGGGACACTTTGTAGAGATTCTTCACATTAGCTCCCTGCATACAAGCCTGCAACCGAAAGAAGCAGATAAGAAGAAAACTCCTGAGGCAAGACCAAACAGAAAGAAGGAGGTCGACAAGCTTACCAATGCGGTGGCCTGCGCCAGGCGCGTGAATGCCACCCCCACGGGCTCGTTCTCCATCATCTGGCGATCACGAGGCGTTGCCAGCTTCTCCACCACCTCTACGGCCTAGGCTTCCTCGGTCAGACAGTCCCCCATCCGAACCGACCAGTCCGGCGCCCACCGCTGCCGCAACAACTCCACCACCGGGTCCTCCTCCTCGACCCCTACCAAGGTACCTTTCCCCTTGTCAAGATCGGATGCCCTCGCCGGGCCCTTACCCCTCAAAGGGGCACCCCCCTTGTCCGTCTCCGAACGAGTCCTCTTAACCCTCGGCTCGAGCGGTACCTCCGAGATAACAAGGGGAGGCTCCCTCGGCCTCTTCGCCGCCTCCGCCTTCTTCTTCTCGGCATTGTCCTTCTTCATGGCGAGCCTCCTTGCTTGGATCGATGCCTCATCCATATCTGCAGAAAAAACCATTAAGAGCAATGAGCAAGAATGTACGAAAGGATCGAGGGAAAAGAAACAACTACATACGGAGAACGGCTGGGCTCAGTCCAACGCTCGCCAGGCGAACCTCCGTCACCTTCGTCCAATTAATACTAGGGGACAAACGGAGACGCTCGACAAACCCCCACTCCTCGACCGTCAGATCCCCCTGCCCCGGCGCAGGATAACTCGGCTTGGAGTAGTTCCATCGAGTCGGAATGTCCCAGGGCTCTTCACTCCGGATCACCAGATATTTTTTCCTCCAATCCTTGATAGAGTCAGGGTGGCTATGAACAACCTTCCTCCTGCTCTGGGGGGAGATATAGTAAACCCCCTCGGCCGCCGAACTAATCATCAGCGTCGCTCGGAACACGTTCAAGCGCAGGGGTACCCGTTGTTCCTCGCACATCAGTACAAAACTGATTATCTGCTTCCAAGAGTTCGGCCCATACTGCATCGGCGCCAAGGAGGCCCAGTTCAACACTTCCCGAACAAACGGATGGACCGGCAGCCTCAGTCCAGAAATAAACGCGTCCACGGGGAAGACACAATACCAAGCAGACAGGGGATCGGTGGGGCGAAGAGTAGAGCTCGGCAGCATCAATTCGTAACAAGGACCTATGTGGTACGCCAGCTGCAAAACCTCCAAGTCCCCGCCATCCAAGACGGTCAGAATCGCGTCCATCAACACTCTCGTCCGACTCGGCGAAGAGGCCTGCACACCACAGAGCTCCTGGTCAGACAGGTCGTCAGGATATTGACGGAAATGTTTCGGCTGCACGGGCGAACCTGCCCCCTGGCTCGAACCACCAGTCCCCAACCCTACCTTCCTCGGAGCCTTCTTCCTCTTCTCGGTTCGCTCCGGCGAGGGAGTGAATAAGGGCCCCCGATCAGCCAGCATGGAACTCGGACCTGCCCCCTGAACCGTGGATCTACTTACAATGCCGCCCTCGCCTCTCTCTCCCTCGGTAACCAACTCCAAAACACGGACGTCGTCCGAACCATCCATCGCTTCCTCCGACTCACTGCTCTCCACCACGAAGGGACGACGAGAGCGCGACAGCCTCGCACCATGTACCTCCTCCTCAACCACCGGTTCCTCCCACGAAACCGTGGCAGAAGACTCGTCAACGTACACTGACTCCTCGAGTACGGGCTCCTCCCAGGACGTCGAGTCAGAGATAGGCTCCACTTCCCCCCCAGACGTCGACGCTGATGAGCCAGACTGAGCCCTGTCCATCTATGCCTAAACTTAGTAGACTTGCCAACTCACCTGGGGCTACTTTGGAAGGACGAGCCTGATACAGCAAGATGCAAAGATGAGCGTTGAAGGGTTGAAAAAATTTTTTTTTGAAAAAGAAGGGAGTGGGCAGATAGGGGAGAGGGGGGAATATTTATAGGAGATAAAAGCGACTCCTCGATTTCCGCGAGTACTGTTCACCTATCCGACATGCAACTGCCGCCTAGGAATTCGCGCCACATCCTCAAAACGTGCGATGCTGACGTCATCCACTGACAGGCTGGCAGCCAGACGAGGAGGTCAGCACGGAAGAAGTATCCGGAGGAGGGAACATTTTTATTTTTAAGATTTAAGGCGCCGTCCTCAGACAGACGCCCCGGGCTCCGAGACTGGGTCGGTTCCCCTCTCACCCGTGAGCAGCTCGGGGCTTACAGCGTCATCGGCCAAAGACCCGAACTGTTCCCGGGTGAGACAGAAACTGCCTCAACCTGGAGCCCTATTGGGACGCAGAGTAGTCAGCCTCCAATCGGAGAACGACTCATCTACCCGGGGCCCAAAGCTTCAAGACGCCCCCCTCGGCAAGCACCACGGTCGAAAGCAGATCAACACCCAGAGGCCGAAAGAAGTGCACCATTCCGAGCCAGTTGATGCAACTGCAAAAGTCCAGCCTACTCCAGCAACGAAACCTTCACAGTTGCAAACAACCGGCCCGGAACGCCCTTCATCTCCCCTGTTGCAAACTGCTCACCCTTCGAAATTCGGTCGTTGTCCCTCTCGCCCGAATCCCCCCTGGATCTGGCCGCCACATCAGGGCCATCAGATCCAAGAGAAGATCGGGCGACAAAGAAACTGCCTCTACGACACTACCGGGGGTAAAAATTATCAAGAGACAGGCGTCCGCCGAAGCAGACACCTTTAAGGGCCGAACAGACCACCCTTGCTTTGATCTGAACCACTACGAGAAAGAGGGAGGGGGGTACTTATAGCCTCCCCCAGGGGCCGGCCTTTATGACATGGGGAAAACCAAACGACAGAAGACCATGCGCCATACATTTATTAGGCGGCGCCATTAACGCACCTAGGAAATGGGAATCTTGCACAGATCCCAGGGCGCCCCCAAATGCTCCGCGAAAACAACAGACTACCCTACTCAAACAGCCCCAAGGCACAACGGTTCGCCCACAAACGGCCCGACCTATAATCCCCTCACCAGCTCGAGGTCCGGTCTGGCACCAAGGCACCCCTCTTCGGAGGATCCACCGGCTGGCCATCACCCTTACCAGCCCATAATTCTCCCTCATCTCGAGGTTCGGCCTGGCACCAGGGTACTCTTCTCAGGAAGAAACAACGGCTCACCTTCACCCTCACCGACCCGTAATCCCTCGCCAGCTCGAGGTCCGGTCTGGCACCTGGGTACTCTTCTTCGGAAGATCCACCGGCTGGCCATCACCCTTACCAGCCCATAATTCCCCCTCATCTCGAGGTTCGGCCTGGCACCAGGGTACTCTTCTCAGGAAGAAACAACGGCTCGCCTTCACCCTCACCGACCCGTAATCCCTCGCCAGCTCGAGGTCCGGTCTGGCACCTGGGTACTCTTCTTCGGAAGATCCACCGGCTGGCCATCACCCTTACCAGCCCATAATTCCCCCTCATCTCGAGGTTCGGTCTGGCACCAGGGTACTCTTCTCAGGAAGAAACAACGGCTCGCCTTCACCCTCACCGACCCGTAATCCCTCGCCAGCTCGAGGTCCGGTCTGGCACCTTGGTACTCTTCTTCGAAAGATCCACCGGCTGGCCATCACCCTTACCAGCCCATAATTCCCCCTCATCTCGAGGTTCGGTCTGGCACCAGGGTACTCTTCTCAGGAAGAAACAACGGCTCGCCTTCACCCTCACCGACCCGTAATCCCTCGCCAGCTCGAGGTCCGGTCTGGCACCTGGGTACTCTTCTTCGGAAGATCCACCGGCTGGCCATCACCCTTACCAGCCCATAATTCCCCCTCATCTCGAGGTTCGGTCTGGCACCAGGGTACTCTTCTCAGGAAGAAACAACGGCTCGCCTTCACCCTTACCGGCCCATAATCCCTCGCCAGCTCGAGGTCCGGTCTGGCACCCGGGTACTCTTCTCAGGAAGAAACAACGGCTCGCCATCACCCTTGTCGACACATAAACCCTCATCCTCTCGAGGTTCTGGCAGGCGCCAGGGTACTCTTCTCCGGAAGATACCAACGGTTCGCCATCGCCTTCACCTGCCCATAAACCCTCGACAAGCTCGAGGTCCGGTCAAAGCCTCAGGACAACCCCACCAAGAAGGCCCTGTGAGTCGTCCTCCCATTTTTTCCACGACCATGAACACTCCCCCAAGGCTTGCTCCCACACCCCCGCAGGAGTAGGGGGCTTGTGTGATAGGGTAAAAATAGCCTGAGGCCCAACCAGGGCCCGATACAATTCTCACTCGAAAAGATAAAATTAGCTATCTGGCTCGGCCCCGAACCACTTCAGGGTCGGCGCCGAGCCTCCTGTTTGCCCTCACGGTACTGGCCTCCTCCTGCCGACGAGCCTTGGTAGTCATCGGAGTCCGACCCGTGACAGTACCACAGGCTGTCCCCCCTCTCCGGCGAAGTAGAAGGATGACCTGGCGCAGCCTAGGCCCTCCGATCCCCCCCCCCGAAGCGCAGGAGACCCACGATCAGCCACGTCAACTCCAAATACCACCAAGGGTTTAGCCACGTCAGCCCTATACCACTCCTGGTATTGCCACGTCCGCCCTAAACCCCCTGGGCCTTCTGCCACGTCAGGCCCACGGGCTTTCGGATCCAGACCCGGCCCCCAAGCGGAACCAAACCCGGCTGGGATTCTCTATAAATACTAGACCCACACCCACCTTTTGAGGTAATGAATCTTTTGCCACTTAAATATACCTAGTTATTGCTACTCTCTCACAGAGACTGACTAGAGCGTCGGAGGGTCCGCCGCCGGGATAAACCCCGGTGTTTCAGGACCGTCTGCAGGTACACAAGACCTCGGATCCGACCCTTTCGATCCGAGCCCAGCCTTCAACATCTTTCCGAGCTCATCGTAGGTCCCAGAAGGTCAACCAAAGGTCGGCAGACGAGCGGCATTCTCCTTCAATATAAATTGAGTCCGAACTCACACCTGGTGCATCCACACGTCTCCCAGAAATAAACAGCATCAGGGTGATTCGGAGATCTAGGCTCGGATCAGAGGATTCGGATCCGAGGTCTTGTGTACCTGCAGACGGTCCTGAAACACCGGGGTTTGTCCTGGTGGCGGACCCTCCGACGATCTAGTCAGTCTCTGTGAGAGAGTAGCAATAACTAGGTGAATTTAAGTGGAAATAGATTGATTACCTGAAAAGGTGGGTGAGGGTCTAGTATTTATAGAGAATCCCAACCGGGTTTGGATCCGCTTGGGGGCCGGGTCTGGACCCGAAAGCCCATGGGCCTGACGTGGCAGAAGGCCCAGGGGGTTTAGGGCAGACGTGGCAATACCAGGAGCGGTATAGGGCTGACGTGGCAAAACCTTGGGTGGTATTTGGAGTTGTCATGGCTGATCGTGGGTCTTCTGTACTTCTGGGAAAATCGGAGGGCCTAGGCTGTGCCAGGTCATCCCCCTGCTTAGGGATGGCAACTGGGCCGGGTCAACCGCCGACCCACCCGCGACCCGGCCTACGAACCCGGCCCGCTTAACACCTTCACGGGTTCGGGTCGAACCCGGTGAACAGTACCGGGTCGACCCGGGTCGCCATTTATACGAATTGGATTCGCGAAACCCGTCCCACGAACCCGCTCAACCCGCGAATCGGACCCGCCAACCCGCGGGTCGACCCGCGAATTGGATTCGCGGAACCCGTGATGGGCCGACCGTTCGACCCGCGGGTCGAACGGGTCGAAACCCACGGGTCGTGTGGCCGTTGTGACTTGTGCGCAGGCTCTGGCTGGCAGCAAACGGCTCTTAGAGCCGTTGCTGCTGGCCGTTGCTTCTTTTTTTTTTTTTTTTTTTGTTTTGTTTTTACCCACTTCTAACCTTATAAATAGCCCCCAAAAATCTCCAAAAAAATCACACCTTCCTCTCTCACTCTCTCTACTATTATACATCAAAAAAAAAAAAAAATTGAACAATTGTAGTAATCATCAAACAAGTGTACAAGGAGGCGTATACACGATCAAATTTTGGTCGTATCGGAGAAAAAAATTCAACGTCTTCAACTCTCTTCAACCATCGGCTCAAATCTACTTCAACCTCTTCTCAATTCAACTCTTCAATTGCGAAATCGGCAAAGCGCTCCTCCATCTTGTCTATTATTTTCTAATTTTCACGGTTTTTTTATATACGCGTATTCCACGGTGAACGGTATCAAAATATCTCTATCTCTCTACTATTTTTTTTTTTGCGTTGTAGTTAAAATTATTGTTCGTTTTTTGAACTTCTCTATCTCAAGATTCTCAACCCTCTTGTTTTTTAGTTTTTTTTTTGTATAATTCACCGCCACTACTTAGTAGATTTTTTTTTACATACCACATTACTACATTATGTCTAGATCACGCGGTAGCGGTCGTAGCGGACAAGATTCCTTCTCCTCTTCACGTAGGCCACCAATTGTCCCAACTAGTGAGCCCGCCCAAGATTACATTGATCCTACTATGGAACAATGGGGTACACACGACATGGATGTTGTAGGTGGCATTCAAATAGAAGAAGAACAACAACAACCACAAACCGATACCACACAACCCCGTAGTAGTAGGAAAAGTAGAGGAGAAACTAGCGATTGGCACAAGTTTTATGAGTATATCCCTGACGAACATATTCCGGGTGTAGGTTTGAAAGTGTGTAAAACATGTAGCAAAACATACAAATTCAAGAGGGGTGACGGCACCGGTACAATTAGTAGACACATACAACATAATCACAAAGAACTTCTTGATCAAATACAAGGCCAACAAAAAATTAACCCTAGGACCGGTCAAGTAGATAGCCACCCTTATGATCCCGAACTTGTTCGTCGGGAAATGGCCCGATTAGTAATTAAGGAAGAGTTACCATTTTCCTATCCCGAGAGTAGGAACTTGGAAAACTTTAATCAAACCGCCTTAAACCCTCATTTTAGGAGAATTCCGAGAAACATTTGCAAATCGGATTGTTTTAAAATGTATGTTGAAATGAAGGACGCGTTGATTGCAATTTTATAGAGTTTAACTTGTAGGGTTAGTTTAACTTCGGATGTTTGGACGGGTGTCAACAATATTCCAACGATGGGAATAACCTGTCATTGGATCGACAATGATTGGATTCTTAATAAAAGAATCATATCACTTGCGTCGTTGCCGTATCCCCATAGTGGCGACGAAATAGCAAACCGTATTATAGAAATTTGTGATGTTTTTCATATTCGCGATAAAATTATGGCTATTAGTTTTGATAATGCATCTAACAACAATGTAGCAATTACTACTTTAAAATCTGTATTAAACCCTCCATCTGACAATATTTTTCATGTTAGATGTGCATGTCATATTATAAATTTATGTGTTCAAGATGCATTAAAAATAGCTGATCCATATATACATAAAATTAGAAATTGTGTACATTTCATTGCATTAAAACCAAGCATTCTACAAGAATGGAAAGCTTGGTGTAGAGTTAGGAAAGTTCCTTTTAGAAAATTTCCAAAGGATGTTAGACACCGATGGAATTCTACTTTTGATTTACTTAATGTTGTCACCGAATATAAAGCAGTTGTAAATGATTTTTGTATCGCACAAAATATGCCTAATTTTGAAATGACTCCCGCCGATTGGTTTTTTGCTGAAGCTTTGTTGAAATTTTTAGAACCTTTTAAAACCGCAACTTTAAAGTTTTCTAAAACATATGAATCTACTTCTAGTAGCATTTTTATTGAATTAGTTAGCATGGTACAAATATTTAACGAAATGTTAAATGATGTCTATATTAGTAACATTGTAATACCTGCATTTCAAAAATTTTTGAAGTATTATTTTCCTCCTCCGATGTTGATTTGTGTTGCTACTGTTATGGATCCCCGTATCAAATTAGAAGGTACGAAGAATTTGATACAAATGTTTTTTGGATTTTTAGAGAACAATGTAGAATTAACAATTGATTGCGATCAGTTTTTAGTTCAGTTTGAAACTACCTTAAATAACTTGTATGATTATTATGATAGACGTTTTGCTTCTAGTGGTACAACTTCTGTAGTTAGTTCTTCGTCTGGTAGTTCTAGAGATAAGGGTAAAAGTAGAATTGGTGATAGAACATTTAGTTTACTTGAACAAATTCAATCTAAAAAACCTAGGACTAATCAACCAAATGAATTAAATTGGTATAACCAACAGGATACTGAGCCTACTATTTCTCCACTAGATATTTTACAGTGGTGGAAAGAACATGAACACACTTTTAGTATTCTGTCAATTATGGCTAAAGATTTGCTAACTCCTCCTGTCTCTACAGTTGCTTCTGAAAGTGCATTTTCTACAAGTGGTAGGGTTCTATCTGATTACAGAAATAGGTTGAAGCCGGAGTCGTTGGAGATGCTCGTTTGCACAGAAGACTGGCTGAAGGCTGAAGATAGGACGCAAGGAAAAGCACTATCAAGTTCAACAAGTGGGAGCAACTCGCCCGAAGATCAACAACAAGAACAACAACAATGACAACACTTACAATAGCTTTCTCTTGTTATGTCAAATTAGAAAACTTGTACTCAATTAAAATTGTATATAACAAATATGTTATTGTATAAAACTTATTTGTGAATTGAATTCTTCATTTCGTTATAAATTGTTCAAATTGTATAACTTAAATTCATATGAATAAAATTCCAAATTTTGTTGTCATTTTCACTCTTTCAATCTTATTATTAGTCTTCACTCTTCAACGATTTTTTTCTTTATTAATATTATTAATTACTTAGTATTATAATTAAACATCATTTGGGGACATTTGAAGAATTGTAGTATTATTACTTAATATTATTATTACTGAATTTAATGAATTGTAGTATTATAAATACTTATTGATATTTGATAGTTTTACTTACTTGGGGATATTTCCCCAAAATTACTTACTAATATAATTACTTACTTAGTAACATTCAAACATAATTTTTGAAATATCCCTCAATTTGATACTAATACTACGTAACTTACTTAGTAATATAATTTTTTAAGAATTGTAGTATTCATAATTCATCAAACAAAGATATGATTGTTTGTATACAAGTATACAACATTCAAAAAATTATTATTATTATTATTTTAATTTAAACTAAAAAAAAAAAAAAAATTATTATACGGGCCAACCCGCGGGTCGACCCGGCCCAACCCGGGTTGAGCCCTAAAGGGTTCGCGGGTTGGGCGGGCCACCCATTTGAGAATGTAACCCGGCCCGGCCCGGCCCGGTTATGAATTCGTCCCAACCCGTCCGGGTTGGGCCCGGCCCGGCCCGAGTGACCCGTTCGCCATCCCTACCCCTGCTTCGCCAGAGAGGGGGGGACGGCCCGTGGAGCTGTCATGGATCGGCGGCCGAGGACCGCTGAAGCCCGTCGGATACGAGGAGGCCAGTTCTGCGGGGGTGAACGTGAGGTTCGGCGCCGACCCTGCGGTGGTTCGAGGCCGAACTAGAATGCTATTTTTACCTTTTTTGAGTGAGAGCTGTATTGGGCCCTGGTAGGGCCTCCAGGCCATTTTTACCCTACCACAACTATCTATTCATCTATAATATAATATATAATCGGGAAAAAGGGGTATGAGCAACTTGCTCATTTAGTAAATGAGCAATTGATAATGTGGCATACATGTGATTGGAAAATCCTTAAAAGGGTTAGTTGTCCAATGTATCACATGCATGCCACATAATCAATTGCTCATTTACTAAATGAGCAAGTTGCTCATATTCCTTTTACCCTATATAATCTCTACTATTATAATGTAAGAGTTTGAGTTATAAATCTACCTACTTACATATAACACGTGCAACTCCAATTTTTTCATTAATATGTGCATCACAAGTGTATATTACTATTCTTGCCGAGAAAGCAATGGGCATATTCTAAGACTGAAATTCATAAAGATTGCGGAGAAGGCAAGCATTCAACTTCCGTCACGTGTTTTTCTTCCAAAAAAAAAAAAAAAAAAAAAACTTCCGTCACGTGTCAACATCCAAACCCACGTGCCCCCCGCACGATCCTCCCCAAATCCAACGCCCCCCCTCCTCGCCCGAATCCAACGGCCCTTATTACTCCAAAAAAAAAATAACCGCTGGGGTTTCGGTTCCCGTCACCGCCTTGTATAACCCCCTCCCCCCCCCGCGCCGTTGCAGTTCGGGCAGCCCTCCCATTTTCCATTTTACTCTCTCTCTTCATCCCCTCTTTCTCTTTTTATAAATCCCGAGCAAAAAAAAAAAAAAAACTCGAAAAAAAGCGAAAAAAATCCCAAAAACCCTAAAAGAAATTCGACCTTATCCGATCTCAGCTCTCTATCATCTATCAACGAAAAAAAAATTCAAAAAATCAAAAAAATTGTTTCTCTTCTACTTCTAGTTTGAAACCCTAGGAGAGAGAAAGTTGAAGATTTGAGTGATGGCGCAAGTTAGCGTACCGCAGGGGGCGCAGTTTAGCGTGGCGAACGGGGGTTCGGTTGGGGCGGCGGAAGTTAGCGGAGGAGGGAACAATCAGCAGCAATTTCCGACGACGTCGCTGTACGTGGGGGATCTGGCGGAGAACGTGACGGACGCGCAGTTGTACGACATGTTCAGCCAGATTGGGCAGGTGCTGATGGTTAGGGTTTGTCGGGATATTACGACCAGGAAGTCGCTTGGATATGCTTATGTTAATTTTAGCAATCCCGTCGATGGTGAGTTTCTCTCCATGTTTTAAGTTTAAGTGTATTGGAATATTTGGTTGAATGTTTGATGCATTTAGTGATATGCTACTTCTTGGTTTAGTTAAACCTTAGTAATTACACATTTACAATCAGTTCGCTCATTTAGTTTTCTAACTATTTAAGATAATGATCATTATCTTCCAAGTATATAACCTATCAAAATGATGTCGGTTACGGAACACAACTCTATAGTGATTTGACAAAGAGGGGCTTGTGGTAACCCTTAGACATGCTTGATGATTGGTCAGAAGATGCTAAATTCGTTGAAGAGAGTTAAAAGTCTACTTTTTAAGGCAATATTAGATGGACATACAAATAGGCATATCAACACTTTAGCATTTCTTAGTCTCACCAATGTCTTTGATACGTTTGTGATATATCTACGATATATGTTAAATTTAGGGCATACCATAGGTATTATTCATTTAATACTGGAGAATCCAAATATTGTATCCTTATGTGCTGAGTGGGTGTTTCTTGTCTTTTCAAGATATATTTACAAAATAGTTGTTAAGTTTGTCATGTATTGATGCACTTCTCAAGTCTTTTTTTATGCTCGTGTAAAATGGAGTGTTTAACTAGATAAGCCTATCCTGCTGTTCTGAGATGGCATTAGGCAATGACTTAATTTTTTTTAGTTGTGTACTTGATATGTTGTTGTAACTGAAATTACTTTACTTTGGCTACTATGAATGAACGTCAATGGTTATATACTTTTATTCCTTTGGATTTATAATTTATCCTACAAATCTCATTGGCAAGATTTAATGATGTTGCACTGGTATAAAGTGAATGGTATTATATTATTGGCTTCCTAGTTCCTAATGATAATGCCACCGTATCATATTGCACCTAAAATTTGGACCTTGTCTCTCTCTCTCTCTCTCTCTCTCTCTATCTATATATATATATATATATATATATATATATATATATATATATATATATATATATATATAATTACTACCTCCTATATATAATTACTACCTCCTAAAAAGTATGTTATATTTATGATACAATGTTGTAGTTGAGAAAATATATATTGGTGTTTCTTGTTGTTTCATCTTATGTTGTGTCACTTTGTTGTGATTGAAATGTGTATGTTACACCTCCTATATTTTTGTTGCCCCCCTTGTTATTAATAATGCGGCATCTGTAGGATACCTGACATTATAGATAAAGTCAAGAGCCAGCTTTACCATTTTGTCAGGAAGTTGCAGTGATGTGTCAGGGAACATCTGTATCACCTCGACAAAAAATGGGGTGAGGTATGGATTTATAAATTCATGCAGTGCATGTAGTAATTTCACCCATTTCTTCCAGCGTTTAAACACCATAATTCAACCATTTATCCATGTGTCCTACATTCCCCCCCCCCCCCCCCCCCCCCAAAAAAAAAAAAAAAACACTTCGGTGCAAAGGATGGATTTGAATGTTAATATTTCCAATAAATGAGGTATTTTTCGAGTCATTTTACTGTGACTTGTTCTATCATGTCTGTTAGTAAGTGGAACGTCCTAGCTAGTGGTTGATGCATAATGCAGTTTGCAATATGAACAAGCTGAAGCTAAGTAGTTCGCACCAGTGAAATCTAATTCATAAATAAATAAAACCGACAATAAAGTCGAAGAATATCAACTAAGTGTTAAAGTAAATAAACGTTGTAAACTCAACTACTAAGGCCTTGTTTGGAAACAAAGTTTAGATACGTATAAGTATCTATGAAGTGTAGTGGAGTAGAGGGATGCACCTAAATTAGCAAAACCTCGATACACTTATAATATACCAGTTGGTAAAAAGTATTTGATTTTTTGGAGTTGAGATTCCTTTAGGTATACTTATTGTTTAGGCTAAAAAGTTAAAATACTCATAATTAGCTTTCTTTAGGAAAGTTCCCAAACATAGGAAATGAATACTTATAGTTTCCTCAATTGTTACTTTCTGCATAACATAATTAGCCACCATTATCGGAGTAAGTGATATCTAATGATGTCTGATTTCTAACTTGTGAATTGATTAATCATGTTTTATTTAGAGAGCATTATTGATGTTTGTATGTTGCCTTGTACATAGACTATCTTCAACCTTACCCTATGAAGAATGAACATGGACACACTCATAAGGACACGTTGCAACATGACACTGACACAAAGAAGTTTTTGAAAAACTACCTTAAAATATCAAGTGTCATGTCGGATTTGGGTGTCCAATACGAGTTTTCAACACGTGCAGCACGATACAACTACTAAATAGAAGTGCCCGTGCAACATAGATCCTACTTGCACTATCGCTTTTACTTTAATAAAGAGTTAGGATTGTGCAAATTGTGGAACCACACATATCAATCTCAACGACACATTTAAGTCGGAGTAATAATATAGTATCAACCATCCACATTACTACACTATCCAATTAAATTCAATCACATATCTTATATCCGCATCATCATAAATTGAAAGACAAAATGTCTCATGTGCATCAGACATCGACTAGCACTAGTAGTAACTAGGAGTTGTAAGTATATGATAGAATCCAGAATCTTAGTTTAGCATCCACTATCAGAAGTCATTAGAGCATCTGTAGTCGTTTTCTATAAATTTATCCATATATCGATAAATAGAAATAGATATTACGATTCCGCTGCACTCGTCGTAAGCTATATTATAGCAAACAACTATTTAATATTAAGGGACGGGATACGAAATGCCGTCGGAGGCCAAAAGTGCAAAAACGCAGGCGCATGTCTAGGACGGCACATGAAGTGCCGTCCGACACTAAGCACCTTAACTGCACCTAACTATACTTAATTGCAGAAGACTATACTTAATTAATAGCTACTTAATTAATAGCTACTTAATTAAACCTGGAAGACTATACTTAACTGCACATGAAGACTTAAGCAACTCCACTGATATCATAGCTGCATTAATTGCAGAAGACTATACTTAATTAGTAGCTACTTAACTGCATAGCTGCATTAACAGCTAATTAAATGCGGAAAAATTGAAACGGACGACATATCGAATGCCGTCCGACGCCGACAACAGTGTTTTGCACGAAACGGACGGCTCTTCGACCACCGTCGCTGACTTATCGATAAAGCTATTTCCTCTCTCAAATATAGCAATGCACTGTAGCTATTTATCGATAATATCGATATATAGCAAACGACTGCAGCTACTTTTTCAGCTATATATCGATATTATCGATATATAGATAACGACTACAGATGCTCTTAATGAACATAGTACCAAGAACACCAAAATCCCGTATACAGCAACATTTCGAAATCTTTGTAAAATTGAAATTCAAAAATATTGCCATGTCGCTTGAAACCATCACTGTTCGGTTTGGGCTGCCCTCCTATTCTAATTTCTCTTACCTTATCTCTTTCTCTCTCCTCTGATCTATCCCAAACTCCCGAGAAAAAGTCAAAAAATCCCCAAAGCCGAAAAATTTATCCATCTTCCATCCGTCAAAAAATTCAAAAAGAAAATTAGGTTCTCTTTTGTTGTGGTTCTTCTACCTCTAGTTTGAAACCCTAGGAAAGTGTTTAGAAGATGGACCAAGTTAGCGTTCTGCGGGGAGTGCAGGTTAGCATGGCGAATGGGAGTTCGGCGGCACAAGTTTCTGATGGAGGGAATAATCAGTATTTGGCAACCCCGCTATACGTGGGGGATCTGGAGGTGAACGTGAACGTGATAGACATACAGTTGTACGATATGATCCTCCAGATAAGGCAGGTGGTGACCGTGAGAGTTTATCGGGATGCCACGACAAGGAAGTCGCTTGGATATGCTTATGTTAATTATAGTGATCCGGTGAATGGTGAGTTTCTTGATTTTTTGGGGGAATTTATGGTGTTAGTACTTGTTATTTTTGGCTGTTGAAAGTGTTCATCTTTGTAGCTTATTTTGGAAATTTTAGGTTGTTCGGCAACTAATTTAAGTGAATTTTGAGAAAGATATGGTAATCATGATGTCAATTATGGAAAAGAAATATGTAAAACTTGAAAAGACTTCATTCCGATCGACTATAGTATTGACGATCTATCTCTTAAGCATGAAAACTTGGAGACAGATTGTCTTCTTTTAAATGGAAAAATGAGAAAGTGTAGAGAAGGGGAACAATGCTAAATTTGTTGAAGAGAGTTACATTATACTCCAGGGCAATGTAAAATTTCTTCGTGTTATGATTGACTTTTGATACATTTTTGATATACGTAGGATGCATATAAATTTAGCTCATGCAATAATAATAAGTATTTATCTACTACCTGAGAATACACATATTGTGTGTTTATGTGTTATAGGTGTTTCTCATTTATCAAGGTAATATGTGCAGCGTAGTGTTAAGTTTCTCTCTTTATGATGCACATCTCAAGGCCATTTACTTGCTTTTTTGAAATTGAGTGTTTGATTAGATAAGCCTTTTCCTACTATTCTGAGTTCCTTATGTATAGGCAATGACTCGATGGAATGATTTTAATTTTCATGTTGTAACAAACATCTATAAGTGAACTTTGATAAATATAACCATCAATGGTTATATTCCGTAGGATTTGTAATTTTGTTGTTGTTGCAAATAACTCATTTTCGAGGTTTGAGGATGTTGTTATGGTATAAAGCATATGGTATGAAATTATTCTCCGGATTTCCTAATAGTAATTCTACTATATCATATGGTACCTAAGATTTGGACCGTATCTATACAAGTCTATATTACTACCCGTTTCAAAAGTAGATTACATTAATGATATGATATTGTAGTCGGGCAAACAAAATTATTGGTGTTTCTTATTTTTGTATCTTATGGTGTGTCACTATGTTATTATTCAAATTTTTATATTAGACCTCCTATATTTTTTGTTGTTTCCTTATTATTAACAATGCGGCATCTGTAGGATGCCTTGACACTCTAAATACTCTAGAGTCTAGACTCTAGAGCTAATGGTTAATGTAACCATTTTGTATCAGAAAGTCACATCGATATATTAGGAAACATTTATATTCGAAGCTCTAATACTCAAAAAATGGGGCGAATGCTTGGTTCTATAGACCCATGCACCTCCACTCACCCTTGTTTTTTATATGTAAATTGATAGGGTGGACAAATTTTTAACAAACAATTGCCGAAAAGAAATAAGCTACCCAATCAATCTATAATGCCAATTAATGACTTGAGTATGATTTTTACAAATCAAAGATTAGTAAAGTGAGACAAAGGGGAGTTTAGATGAGCATAGTTTATCTTTCAATTGATTAGAAGTTCTAGATAAGATGAGAAGGACCATTGCAGTGGTGGTTTCTTATTGCAGGAATAAGTTTGAAATTAGCTATGGGCACTTCAGTGCATTTGAATACTTGAAATTGAAATATAATCAAAAGTCAAGGAGTTAAAATGGACATTAGACACACAGTGGGTCTTCTTTTGAACTTCTTACATATTCATCCCTAACTAATCACTTATTTACATATTCATCCCGAACTAATCACTTATTTGCATATCCGTTTCATATGTGCGACTCACGTATAATTTGCCCCTCTAGTTTATTAGCAATCAAGAAATCCAGAATATTCTATTTAATTTAGCTCATGTATGGTTGACCAAAATACCTTGGTCACCAACTTGAGATCCAACCCAACTCTTTCTTTCTCCTTTAGTTGAATCTATATCGCCCATTCAATCATCTAGAACTCTACCCCCCTTCTATTAATAATTTGCCACATTCACTTTCATTTTTCACTTGCCTCCATCAGATTCCTCTTGTTTATCATCTCTATATATCTAGGCCATAATGTCAGGGTTAGGGTAGTTTTAGGGGAAAATGGTTTATGCTGATTTGAGAATGAGGAGGAGATAGTTAATTGCTGGGGGTTTAAGGATGTCGGGAAAAATCTTGTTTTGCAATGGAAAATAAGGCTAACTTAAGCTTAGGTTAAGTCACAAAAACATAACCGAAGGATTCCTTATGTGTGGGTGCTAAATTGTGGGTTATGAATAAATATGGATTTGTAGGGCCGTAAATTTATACCGATGCAATGTGTAGGGAAATATATGTGAGTTTTTATTTTTATTTTTTATTAATTTTGTTTATTTTGTTGTTGGCATTCACTTGGTTACTTAGAAATTGATATCACAAGATTAATTGGAATTTTTTGTGGATACATGATTGTAGGAATAAAAGATCTTCACGAGAGTAACAATTGGCTTGGAAGCAGAAGTGAATATATTAATGTCATGAAAAGAGGAAAAATTACCTTGAACGTACTATCCGAAATTATCTATTCACCGTACTACCTTATCTTGATTGATCCCATGATTTTTCTTTGTTTAAGCCTTACTACATATTCGGGTACAATTACTGTAGTTGAAATGGGTATAGTTATGGGACATGCAGAATTCCTAAAAAATAAGCCATGTGGACATGTGCATACATGTTTACAATTCTATATGACGAATGCACAGCTATGCATAAATTTATAAACAATTTAGTTTTGAGTTACTCGATCAAAAAAAATTAGTTCAGGTAAAGATTTCTTAGTTTGACCACCCATATCTCAAAATATGAGAATCTCTACATTTCTTTCTTAATTAATTAGAGTTTAATTGTGAAGAAAATGTGAAAATATTTTATTATGTCTCTATTAATAATTTGAGGAGTGTCAACTTTGAAAACCAGTAATAGTTAACTAGTATAACTGTAAAGATATGTGAATAAGTTTGAAAACATCTTATTGTAGGTTTATTAACTGTTTGAAGTGTTTTGGGTTGTTTTCATGTAATAAAATGTACACATGTGAAGAGTTTCACAATGAAGAACCAAAACGCTATGGATATGGGGCATGGTATAAGTATCTGTATAGACACAACAAATTTGTGGAGCAGGGACACATCCTTAATATTGTTGTATAATATTATTATACAACATAGTTATGCATCATTTTAACTAGAATGTTAGCCAACCATAGTTTAAAGGATATGCCAATTCCAATCCAACCCGACCGATCCGGATCATTTTCGGAGAAGATGATCCAATCCTCCTCCAAAAGATCAAGATCCAGAGTATGGATCGGCCGAGTTGCAATATGCATCAAGTGATTTAGTCCGATTTAACCTCGAAAAGACCGATCCGACAAATTTGGAAGAAGGGAAAAAAGAGTTGACAAATCAATTAAATGAAAAATAAACGAAGAAGGTAGAAACTTTACACAAGATAGTGTCACTACAAGTTTTCATTTCAAGAAATTTATGCCATTTTTGTAAGTTGCAAGATGCCATTCGATATACATATATACAAGGGAAATGAGGTGGTTTCACATGTTTTATATCGTTTATGCAGGTTGGTTTCACACATATTTGGGAGAGGTCACTTCACACCTCCTTAGGGTATAATATTACCTATTATATATGCATAACATATACAATCATTTTAGGTCGCTTTCACACCTCCTTAGGTTATAATATTACATATTATATATGCATGCATAACCTGAACAATCATTTTATGTAGATACTAAATTTGTAATATTTAATTGATCAATTAATGTTTAAACATATTTAAATTTAATCAAAAAACAGCCTATACGAAAAATCCAATTCACCGATTCTATACAGTCAATTTGGCCGACACCGATCCCACTACGAAATTTTTTGGCAACCCAATACCGTTCACAGTACCGAGATTCTGAACCTTGTACCCAACAATATAATTTTGTGCAGCGTAATCAAAATAAGAGATCTATAGTCCATATAAAATTGAACATATTTCCGTAGTCTGAAAATTTTGTTGAATATGTTCAACAAATGCTTTTGAAGTGTTTAAGTGTTCAATATATAAAATATGTTTCAAAATTTTGGGCGTGTATGAGAAGTGTCCGACACATGTCCAAGGAGTGTCCATGAAGTGTTGTTCTTTTGAACATTTTGCGTTGTAAGCATCTTGATTAAAAGAAGTTTGCATTTTTCATCAGTCATTGTAGGGGTGGGCATTCGGGCCTAGGGGCCGGGCCGGGTTGAAAACCATCGGGCTGACCCGGGCTAGGCGGGCCGGGCTTGAG